>CM062820.1:1160686016-1162157266 GCA_031772625.1 Pinus tabuliformis
AAATGATTTTGAATATCTCCTTCTCAGCAACTTGGCAGTCGGCGGCATGAATCATCAAGTAGGCTGTTTGCCTTTAAACTTGAGCTGACTTATCGCAAGCATTGGCTCCACTTCGGGCGGTCTGTTGAGGCGAGAGTTAAGCTAGGCGGCATAGGTGGCATCCTGAATATCGGGGATAATATGCCCGATTGCATCTGTAAGGCATTTGAGGGCGACTCTTTGACTGTGTGGTTTTACCAAGAAGAACCAATAGGTATCCCATGTTAAACTGTTAATTCCAGAAATTAATCTTCCCTTTTCCTCTAGATCTGGATAACATGACTGCTCCAATGTTTTGACCGCTGTCAATTTACCTGGAGTGCATTGGGAAATCATGTTTGACAAGTAGAGAGTATTATTAACCAATTCAACCAAATTACTTGTGGTTGATTTGCACCTTGAAATTGCCCTCTCTGCTTTCATTAACTGGGACTGCCATTCTGTAAACAATATTTCTTTATGTGACTCTAAAATTCTTGGTAAATTTGCTGCTTGTCCCTGATCGGTATCTTGCCAGTCAAGAAATTCAGTTAATGTTTCTTCAGCTTGATCTAATTCTGTTCTAGCCTTTTCTGTTCGTTTACTTATTGATGCCGTCAATTCGCATAGTGGTTCCGCCTGGGTGATTTGTTGACATAGAAGCTTGATTTGTGCTATTAATGCCTTATTTATCTGTAATGCTTCTAATTTGAATTCGGTTATTTGTGGAACGCCCTTTGTCTTCTCAAGCTGTGCTGATAGTTGAGTAATCTGCTCATCTTTTGACTTCAACATTTGTTCATTTACTGCCCTCAGTTGTGCCAAGGCTTCAGACAACTCTTTCTGCTTCTAGATTGCGCTGTGATCAATCCTTTGTTTCTCTTCCTGCAATTGTTGAGTTAATTGATTATTTATTTGTTGTTGTGTTAACAATTGCTGTTCTGCCTACTCCGCTTTCTGCTGTGCTTCTGTTAGCTGTGCTTGCAATAAAAATATTTCCTGGTCTTTTGTTTTTAATAAAAGACTCACCTTTGATGCCTTGTCTATTGTTGTTGCCGAATAGGCTCCAGCATACTGTGATAGTCTTGTTAGGTCATCAGAGGGGTCAAATTCCTCCTTCCAAACCACATTGCCCATGACCGTTTGTTGTGGGAAAAGGGAAGGTTGATCAGTCCTTCTTCTCTTCCTCTGTTGTTTTACCACAGCTTTGTGCCTTGGGCTATAGAAGACATCCAAGGGAGGAATTTCTTCTATCTGCAAAATGATTTGATCGGAGGGGTCCTTTGGGATTATTTCTACTTCCTTTGAACTGGGTAGGCCGCTGGTTCCACTTGGAACCTGTTGTGAAGTGGTTTCCTGTGTATCTACTGCTTTCGAGGTTTCGGTGTCCTTTGAACATTCAAGACTACTGATAATTGAATCAAATTGCTGCCATTCCTGGAGAAATTTTGGATCAATATGAGTATCCACATTTACCTCTATGTTGCTTTGTTTATGCTCTTCAGTCTGGGTTTCCTCTCGCACCTTCTCCTGTTATTTGTTATGGGTTTCCTCTTGCACTTTCTCCTGTTCTTTTGTTGTAACCGGAGGTTCCTTTGAATGTTGCTGTTCAGGCTCGCTTGGTCTTGTTACTGGGGTTGTTGCTAACAGATCTAGAGGCAGAGTTTGCAACCTCTGTTCTCTAAGTCTGTTGAATTCAGTTAACCCTTCATCTTTGTATTGCATTATGGCCAGCGATCTAACCTGATACATTGATTTAGCTGAAGAGAACGGGTCGTCAAACTTATCTTCTACATGATCAAACTTTGTTAATTTGGCCTGTTCAAGTGCATTATAGGTGACTTTGTTGGGATCAAATCGCCTATTTGGGAGAGTCGCTAGAGTTAATGATTTCATTTTCGTAGCTTCTTTTTCTGCATGTTTGAAATCATGCAAAGTGTAGACATCACATCTTAGAGGAAAGGAGGGCTAGACCTGCTTCTTATTTTTCTTGAGAGTTTGTGTAACTCCCTCGGCAATAATCAGATAGGCTATCTCCCTTGCCAGCAGTTTGTCAGGTATGTACAAAGGAAGGACATGAGGTTCGGCTTGGCTGCCGAAAATTCTTACATAAGTAAATTTCTCCTCTCCGAACCATCTTCCTATTGATGTTAAATCAATCCCTGCTTGGTAAGAAATTTTGGGAGCAGGTTTATTAAAAATAGAATAATGAATGGGTAACATGAAGCCGTTGCAGACTTGGTACAAATGGTGCTTATAGGAAGTCTTCCACAATTTTTGATGGTATATGTGAATAGGCGTGGGGTCTTGTGGAGTCCACCTCCAGCCGAGTACAGGAAACTCAGATTAAAACACAAGGTATCTAGAATATAAGCACTGTAGTAGAATGGGGGAATAATCCTTTCTGAGACAGAAGTTTTAGTTCTAAAACTAAGAACTATTGTCGCTAGCTTATCTGACAGTATGGTTGCCCAATCCATTATATCACTATTACATGCCGCTTCCATCAAGGGAACCATTTCTATAGTGAAATTAGTGGAATCATGCAACCCCCACAATCTACACATCATTATCCCAACATAACAATACGGAGAACATAGAGAATCAACAGAGTACTTACTCGAAGTTTCATGCTTGTGTTTCGCCGGATTTTGCCTCCATTCTCGAATGGGTTCAGATTTAGTTTCGTTCTCATTTCAGAATTTCCCCAGAAATGCCTTGTTGTTTTTCTTCTCTAGCTCAGGCAAATGATACATTTGCCTCAAATCATCAGCCTTGAATGAACCGAAGATTCTCCCATCTCTGGTGTAGAAAGTTCTGTTTGTGATTGGGATTTCCTCAATTGCCCACTTTACTACATCCGTATATGGGAGAATTTTCTCCCGAGCCGCTATCCGACGAAGGAAAGAGTCGGCCAAGTCTTTCAAAGTACCATCAGATTTTCTATTGGAACCCGCTGTAGCTTGTACTGCCGTCACCTTTGGTTCTTCGGCTTTGATCAAATTATAGGTACTTTGCCAAGTGGTCTTGGCAAGTCCTGAACATGTAGTATCAGATATTAATCCTTTCTTTTTATTTGCTGGATCAGCGACGGCTTGTCCTGTGGCTGGTGTAGTGGAAGCGACTGTGGTTTTCTTAGACTTCTTCCCCATTCTGCTTGAATCTATTACTTCGAAAGAATTCTGCACAGTAGTGGAAATAAGCGTAACACAGAGAATTGGTAGCGAAAACCAAATACGAGAGAGATGTATTTATTAATGCATGATGAGGGATTAACTTTAAAGTGGCCGCGGATACAGTCTATGAGAAGATTTTTTAAGCTTACTATTTCATTAAATGGCCATTAAAACCTGTCAATCCTTTAAATGCTCATCATATCTCTTATCGGCCGCATGATTTGTTTAAGCGTGCCTTGGACGTTTTGGCGGTTGAGCGCAGGTGAATCACTGTTTGAAAGATAAGGCCTTAAATACGAATTAATCGTAATACCTCTGCTTTAACGGCTTTTTGAAGTTTGTGCTTTTGGCTTTATCGCAATCGGGTGTCGGGGAAAACTTAAATCTTCATATTGACACCTTTTGAAATCCCCAATCGCCGATAGCGATATCGCATCGCATTGGGAGTATGGGCACTTTAAAAAGCATGCATGGTATATCGCCGATCGCCGATAGCGATATCGCATCGCATTGGGAGTATGGGCACTTTAAAAAGCATGCATGGTGTATCGCCGATCGCCGATAGCGATATCGCATCGCATCGGGGTGAACGGGAGTTTATCGCATTGCATCGGATCGAAAGGCACTTTAATTATGGGAACTTATGATTGCCGATGTCCGATAAACTATTGCATGTTATCGCGTTGGAGAAAACCAATGGGTTTTTAAGTTATGCCTCCTTTGTCATTGCGATATGCGGTCTTGCGATCGCTTTATCGCAATGATAAAAGATTGATTATTTATATTATAAGACCAAAATTGGTTTGTCAAAAAGGTTTTTTGTAATGTTTTCATTTTGTTTTCGAATCTTTTTGAATAATACAAAGTTGATACCAATCAAAACTAAAAGGGACCCATTTCATATGATAGTTTTGTGAATAAAAATGATATGAAATGGGGGGTTGTTGTAGAGCACAACAAGTTAGTATGTTTAGAAGAAACACTTATCTATTACCTCTATACTCTATTTTATTTGATGTTTCTCTCGACATTATTTCTAGATATGTTAATACATACATATATATATATATATATATATATATATAGATATATAGATATATATATATATATATATATATATATATATATATATATATATATATATATATATATGAATGAGTAAATCTCTCTCTCTCTCTCTCTTTCTCTCTTTCTCTCTCTCTCTCTCTCTCTTTCTCTCTTTCTCTCTCTCTCTCTCTCTCTAGCTTTTTATTTTGAAATTCGCTAGACAAAAATGTTTGGGTAGAACTTTTCATGGGATCTGCTCACCCATTCAGTGTCCTAAGTACTTAGAGTCTAGGATTGTGACCACTCAAGTGGGTTTACAAAACATTTTTCCACCAAATTCTTGTGGAAACTGGCATAAACTAACCTAAATTCCTTTTTTAGGCTTCTATCTTACTCAGTTAGACCACCTTCAATAGGAGTAAGTTTTTAGCTTGTATTTCGACTGACTACTTATTATTACAATATTGAAATTTCTTTGTAGTTACAATCTTGTCTATCCTCTGTTATAGGTTAGAAGAAGAAATACATATACCAATACTCATTCATAGAAACCCATTGATTACACATACACAATATCATAGTAAAACATTCAATCATAGTGCCAAATTTTGTATTCAATTTCCTCAATATAATTTATCTTTATTTTCTTCTTTTCAAACTTGTCAATCATATCTATATAACAGTAACTTGAAAATAACATAGCACTTATCTATTTTTTTGGGGGGAATGTATGACTGGCTCCCATGGTCCTCCAAATCATAATTTTTCTTTTATAGCTAGCTATCCCCGAGCTCTACTCCTCTTTTTCAAGGAAACAATTAAGAAGAAATTTCAATTTTTTTCTCCTATACCCTTAAAGTAGCATCCTACTTAATTTCCTAGCCTCAAACTAATATTTATCTTCCACTAGTTATGATCAAGAATGACTGTCTTTCTCTCCCATAATGTTCCTACATATATTCCAATACATTATATTTATCTTGAGTTATGTTCTTTTCTTCTTCTGGTCTGTCTCTACCAACTTTTATTAAATAATGAAATATGAGAAATTTCCATTCTCATTTATCCTTCCCTCTTCTCTATTAAAATATGAAAATATATTAAAATTCCACTTTGGACATCTCATTTTATTTATATTATGATTTCATTGAATTCCTCTTTTCGAGAGGACCAAAATCAACCTAAATATCACTAAAAATAGATAAGGGAAAGTGTACTTATAAAGAAAAACCCACGTGTGCATATTTGATAAGGTTGGACCTAAAGAAAAGTGGACACCCTTGGAAGGATATAAATACAAGTGATCTCTACCTCATTTCTACATCATCATGAGACACTCTTCTATCTTGGTTTTTGGCTCACATGAGTCTGAGGCTTGTTGGTGGAGGAGCATGTTCACTCGAAGATGAAATTATAGGGTACAAATCTCACATTTCAGTTTTAGGGTTTTGGTCCTCAATCATAGGCACAAGAAAGAGAGATATCAATTGCAGTCACTCACTACCAGGATCTCTCATGCGACCAAATCATTCTAGTCACATTGACATCTCATCTTCGTGAAACGAACATCTAGGGTTTCAAAATCTCAGTTACAAACTACAATCACTCACTTGTAGGCTCTTGAAGGTGATTGGAAGATTCCTAGTCACATGCATAACTCCTCTGTGCGACCAAGACCTAAATGATGGAATTTTAGTTTTCCAAAGATTTTTCTGAGTGACTACAGTATTTAGTAGTTGACCACAAATAGTGATAGTTCATTACAGGCTTCAGAATCATGATTTTGAGTATACGCATTGTTGGTTTCATTTCATGGATATTGAGGTTTCTTTTGATGAATAACTTTGTATGAATGAAGATATGGATCAATGTACTCTTTTTTTCTTAATAATTCAATGATAATATCATAAGAATAATAATTTGAAAGGGTTTTCCCCATAGTGGCTTTTTCCTGGTCTCCGACCAATCCTGGTGTATTTATGTTTGAATGATTTTCTTCTATTGTTCCTTTATGTTTCACTGAATTGATGATGATGATATTGTTCTTTCTGTATAATTTCATATGCTACTCAATAATGATCTAAACTAAAATAATTTTATGATGTTATGGGGTGAATGTAATTTTTTAGTGAAGAAATAAAATTATCAAAGAAGAGAACAATATAGCCCTAAGAAAAATTAACATGGAATTAGATCTAGGCTGAAGAAAAGTCATGGAGACCACCCCTATGATGACACCATTGATGGAAGAAATAGAAGATGGAAGAGACCTAAAATAATTCTAGGGTTTGAAGAAAACATTAGGAAATTTGTGTATTAGGGTTTGATGGATATTATTAGGTTAGGTTTTGGGAGAAACCATGGTTTACAGAAAACTATTTGAGATATGCAATTTAGAAACCATATCATGGTCAAAGTGGGAACATCTCAACTTAGGAGTTAGTTTGGACATCATATGATTCTAGAAATGTTTTTCGTGATCCATAACTATGGCCTATGGAGTAAAAATCCATGCAATAACGTGATTGAAGAAGAAATATACAGTTGTTTAGCCAATATTTTTAAATCTAGCCATCACCTCGTCTCATTTAGTAAAATAATCTACTGTGAAAATGATATAACCATGCCCCCTGACCAAGTGAGGATTACATGTCATGAAGTAGATACCCCTTTTCAAAAAAGGAACTATGGTGAAATCGGATGCAATGGAGTGGGCAGAGCATAGGTCTTACCATCATAAATTTTGCATGCATGACACCTTTGGACAATGGGAATATAGTCACAAAAAATGGAGGGCTAAAAGTAATGAGCACATAGGATCTTCTGCGTAGTAGCATAACCAAACAAATGACCTCCAAACACCCCCAAGTGGAATTTATTAAGGATGTTCTAGGCCTCCTCATGTGTCAGGCACCTTCATAAAATCATATCAATATCGCTTCAATAAAGTGTTGCCAAAAATGATGTAATTTTTGGCTTGGTATCAAATACGTCATTGCTCGAAGTGAGAGGTATCAGACAAGAAATTATAGGTCTAGAGATATATCGAAATGTCTACATAACATGGGTCAAACGATGTGTGACACAGGCAAGTTCCCTTTGCGGATAGAGGCAACCCCTCTAGGCCTAGAGTGGGTCTAGTCACCGCAAAGACAATGCCAAAGCAAATTTCCTTAGAAAGATGGTGTTATGAAGGCCTACCTTCAGATCAAATTTCGATGAATTCTTCATCGTGTCACTCCAGATCTTGTTCTTCTAATTGCTTGTACCTGAAAATAACATATAGAGAAACACCACAAATGCAATAGAAAATGACCAAACAATCTACTTGAAGAGTCAAGGAACCTCAAGCTATCGACATACAATTGAACATACGATATAGGAAACAAGCTATTGATTTGTATTAATATAAATCAAGGTGAAACTTACAACCAAGCCTTGACATTATAAGTCTCCTCGAAGGGTCTTGTCAACATGTCTCCATAAGCATTCACTTCTCAACCATCTCCCAAGGGAACAAATGACTCTCTCTTTTGTCCAAAATATTGATGATAGAAAGTTCTCAATCAAACTCTACTCAAACATCTCTCAAGCCAAAATACATGTGAAGCTACTTCCACACTCCAGTAACATTATCTACCTCTACTCCTCTCTTAGAAACCCGAAGCTACCAAATTACATCTAGCTATCATCAAGTTACATCCAAGCTAGCTGATCTCATTCATGGAGGAGACATTTATAGGATGGAGAGGTTTCATAAGAGATGGGAGGAAGAGCTTATCTCTTGGGGAGGTTGCACAAAAGGTGGAACAACTATCCCAAAGTAGAGAAGCAAGCTCATCTGACCCAACAACCAACCCTAAGACTGCCTATGAATCAGTTTCATCTCAAAGATTCGATAATTTGTTGAAAAACTTGCCAAAAGTAGATCTTCGCAGGTGAAACATAGCGACAGAGCAACGACTTCGATAGTGCTAGTGGAAACTTGACCATCTTTGTGGGTGGGACAACTGATGACTTGTGACGACCTAGAAACTTAGGTAAAAAGGGGTTTGATTTAGGGATAATGAACTGAAACATTCTTCTTGAGATTATAAGGAAGGTATTGACACATAATTGGAAATATGACAAAGAATAGATGTTAGTAATATGGATGGGCAATATCTGGGATTAGAGAATGCAGGGTTAGTGACAAATTATTATGTAACAAATGCCCCCTAAAGCATGAAGGCTGAGAGAATGGTAGGGGTGAAATGCTTTACAAATCCATAACCGAAACAGAACATCCTCACGGAGAACCTTCAAGTGCAAGTACAACTGATATCTCTGATACATGAGTACATAGTGAAACGAAATACATGTTTATCAGGCATGGGCGCAACCATCCAAAAGATAAACATAAAAGGTCTGTGGTATGGATGTAGCCATCCAATCAGAAATACCACAAAAAAGACTCAGGTATGGTCACATCCATCGAATCAAAAGAGTCATGTATGAATCAATCCACTCAACCTGGACTTGTGTAATCTGAGCCCAGGGTCTTGAATCCCAACCTAACCATGGTACAAATTCTAATATGTCAATAGATGTGTTGAAGTCAAGCATACTAGAAAATCACTTGATTACTAGCCAATGATGTAAATCATTAACAACCGCGAGAGAGACCACCAATAATGTCAATGGTTCTCAAGGTATTGGTAGTACAATCCACAAAGTGTGAATAATGATCTAAAGGCAAACACTTGTGAGATCACTCAATCGAAGACCAATGATGCAAGCCTCTTGTCAAATGCGAAGAACTTGCCATTAAGGAATGCAAGCTCCAAGGTACGAGAAAGGAGTCTCTAGATCAACTTCTTGGATAATGAGCTGAAGTCGATAGGAAGCGACAGGTTGAAGGAGGGCCATAATGTTTCCCACATCATCGACACGAGACAAAGGAACAAGATGAATGTGGATGAGATAGAGAACCTGAGAAAGGTGTGTAAGGCTACAAACTACAAAAGGATTAAGCTCTTGAACATATCAGTGACATGACTCCTGCGTTTGGCATCATTTTGGTACCAAGGGATCAAAGGTTATGATGATGTAGCAAGGATCAGATGGAATGAGACAAAATGAACGACCCAAAACCTAGGAGGCCAATGATAGAATGAGGATATCCCAACCCGACGTGAAGTAGAAAGAGTGTGGATGTTCAAGAGTGATAAGCTGCCCTAATAACTAATACAAACAACAAAATGTTTCCAAATTTTCTCCTACCATTTCAGATGAGTACCCTAATTGTTTTTGAAACACAAGCTTGAAGGGGATAACATATTCTTGTAATGTAAGTTCATCATTTAGACGAATCCAACCTAGTGATTTTTAATGAGCCCTAGGAAGGAGAAGCTTAGTCTCATCATGGTGACAAGTCCAATGTCATCAGGGTTTAACGAGTCCAACATAGGTAAAACTCAGAGTCTTTTTCATGTTTAGAGAGTTTGAAAAAGACATGAAAAACAAAACTCCAAAGGTCCCTTTTCATAAATTTGTCCCTCGAATCTGAAAAGGTAGAAAACAATACCCAAGGGAACCTATTGACCATAATAGATCAACATATACCTTTTTCGTAAGTAGTCTATCCCATCTCGTAAAAGGGGTAAACTTATACTGGGTAGATGACACTTCACAACCTTTAACAAGTTCAAAGTGATAAGAGCTCGATGATCTTTTCATTTTTAAAAGGGTTGGAAAAGAGCTTGAAAGTAGACCCCCCATTTTATTTATTTTATGAGTCAAAAGGGAAAAATACTTGGAAATCTTTTCATTTTTTATGATTCAGAAAAGAGATTAAAGGTGACTTGTCCTAGAGGAACGAGTGGTATAAAGGGTAGCAATTGGTTCCGGCAATGGAGGAATTACTCAAAGACATAATGGTCAAGAGGCTGGCTAATAAAACCACTCATTGCTGTAGTCTGTCAAGAAAGGAAAAACAACCAAGTGAAAGCATATGATCAGCCAAAGAGATGGTGAGGATGGAATGAAACAACCAAGGCTCATCTAGCAGAAATTAGCTGATAAAAACGATAATCACAAGATGTAAATCAGGTGTGGGTTCATTTTTACACAAGATTGAACCATAGAGAACTCTTCTTGGATTCAATTTCATATTTACACAAGTGTGGAACAAAAAAACTAAGCTTGCTATAAGTTTTCATGCCCCTGGCATAATGACTTAATCGAGGTACATGCCCCCCACGCTTCATTTTAGTCAACTAGGTGAATGGGATGAAGGTTCACTTGCAAGATCTTGGAAAGACTTGACTAGGATTTTACGAGATCTTAATCGAAGGCTCGATATGGAAAAGGGAGTTGTTTCATTTTTAATGAGGTTGACCTAGGGACAAACTATCCTTGGAACCCTTGTTTCAATTTTTTTTTAACGAGGTTGACACAAGACAAGGAACTCTCATCATACTCCTTGTTTCATTCTTTAACGAGGTTGACACAAGACAAGGAACTCTAATCATACTCCTTGTTTCATTTTTAACGAGGTTGACACAAGACAAGGAACTCTCCTTATGAACTGCCAATGGGCCATATGAGAACATGGCTGCCAAGAGGTCTTCACTAGACAGAGGGACCATGCTTCAAGAGGAATACATGTCATTTGGTACCAAAGATAGATCAGGTTCCAATGCTCCAACTACATAACATACTATACCATCTAAGTGATCATCAACAGATGCAGAGATGGGACGCGTAGCCACATAATTGACCTGTGGCAGGGAAGGTACTGCTTTCAAACAAGAGCTGATAGGGGATGATGGTTGCAAAGGAGATGTCTGGTGACCAATGAACGAAAATTGTTCAATAGTCATAATTCTTCCTTTGTGCGGAAAACAAACCACATGGAAAAGTGAAGAAACAAGGGCTCCCATGACATAAACATAGTCGCATCCAAGGAGAAGATTGAAATCTAAAGGACCTTGGACTACCATCACGCCTATATAGATGGTCTTTCCTCCCAAAGTAATAGAGAATTTTGGAAGGATCCCTAAGGATTAACTGGTTCCTTCGTTGAAAGCCAACAGATTCTGAGTGACAGGCACAAGCTCTAGGGAACACAGGTGGTAGAAGACATGATGCTAATAGATGCACCTTAATCTAATAGAGTGCCAAGTACTACCATATTATAGGCTTGTACTGTGATCTAGAAAGGCACATAAGATGGGAGGTGGAAAGTAGTCAAGTGACTCCAATCGAGAGAAACGATAGAACTACTTGGTGGGGGTATCATATGATTGCCACCATGCTCGATAGGAATAGAAGAAGGACTCTCTTGAACAGCCAGGATGGGAGGGTCACTCTTTGATTCATGAGAATATGTGGAGACAAGAAGAACATGAGCAGTATGATCACCACACTCTTCTGGGACAGAGTGAGAAACTGGTGGTGAATCTAAGTTGACACTCTTTCCGACCAATGGTTGGTGGGGAGTAGACATAAGAGATTCAGGTTCAGGAAGAGCAAGATGGGAAATAGATGAATCCAAGTCAATATCTTTACCAATAGGGGGAGGGCTAGAAGAAAGCCTCTAATAGCCAACAAGAAATTGGGGTTGAGAAGATGTAAGGTTTTCCAAAACTTTGGAAGCTTTATCCATAAGGGGACAAAGGTGAAGAAGATGCTCTCCTTCACATAACCTATAGGGAAATCTAATCTTCCCTTTCTTCTTACCATCAATAGCGAAGAGTGCAGCATGGGCATGATCTCTAGAGGTTGATGGGGAGGGTTGATCCAGATTTTGAGACCATACCTCTAAGACTCTCGGAATGCTAGGATAATCTCGGAGGAGATGGTCACCCTTACACAACTTGCAAGGGAACTTGACCTTCCATGGAGGATCAGAGGGTTTGCCAATAGGAGGTGCATTTGAAGTAATAGCCACATGGTCGGCCCCTTTCTTAGATGACTTCTTCTTATTTGTCTTCTTCTTCTTCTTCTTAACCTCCTGGTTACTAGATTTGAAACTTTCACGAGGCGAAGTAGAAGAGGAAGGTGAAGAAACAGGGGAAGAAGGTGAGGGATCAACCTTAGAATCATCATTCTATGATTCAAATGAAGGAGACAGTGGGGTAGGAGTTGAGAAACTCGGGATCAATGAGGTTAAAAATAACCAGACAGGTAAACCAATGGTTAACCGAGGGAGGGACAACGTTGCCATATAAGGAGCACCAGAGTTTCCAAAGGAAGTAAAAGGACTAGGATTCCCTTCTGAGGGGAACCCTTGACTAAGAGACTCTAGAAATGTTTCCATTGGAATTGACTCTAAAGAATTACTAAGGAAGTCAACTTTTACCAGGAATATTTCATGGCAAATTAATTTAAGAACACTGAAACAAAACTTTTCCTTTTCATGTTTTAAGAGTCAAGAAAAGGAGGAAAGGTGACTTTATCACTTTCGATTGGAAACAAGCTCGAAAGGAAAAGCACTCGAATGATCCTTTTATTTTTAAAGAGTCAAAAAGGAATGAAAGTGATTGCTCTAGAACTCTAGGAAAAAGGTTTACCAGACAACCATTTACTGCAGAATACCTCCTGACGAACCAAGAAGTACGAGCAGGAAATCTCCCCAAATGTTGTACTCAGTGTATCACATTTGCAAGGCAACCGACTCGGTTTCCTATGGATAATAGGATTGCAACCTAGTGGTGTCTTCCATCATATATGTGATGGTATAGGGAGCACAAGTTCGTACTAGCAGTTATCGAATCACAAAAGGAGGAATCACCCAACCTTAGTGAAAACAACAGCCACTAGGTTTAACGATGCCAAAACACGTCTTTAGCCCTAACCTCTAGATATAAGCGTTAAGTTTCAATGCTTCCTTAGGTTAATTCAACATATTTTAATAGTTTATGTTGAATTAGATCTTAGTTTCAAGGGCCTACCGAATGTATCTTCAAAAACCCCAAGAATGAAACTAAATGAGAAAAGAGACCATTTCTTTTGAATGAACAACTAACTAAAGAAAAGTGAGAGGTTGATTTCAAAGCAATCAAAGAGACAAGAAAGAAAATGAAAGAATGGTACTTTTCATCATTTCTCAAGCAAACCAATCAAGAGGAAAGAGTTATGCTTCTATCTAATTAGGAAAATGAAAAATACATCCTTTGCTTTTCAATGTCTAAATGTCAAGAATTTACTAATGCAAAAGATTGTTCTCATTTCCTAAAGCAAAATGAATGCAATATTTTGATTTTTCAAATAAATGACAAGAAACCAAATGCAAAACTCAAAACAATACTAGTTTTAAGCCTGTTCGAATCAAAGTATTCAATGAAGGAAGAGAAACATTTTACTCTAAAATGAATCAAAGACTCAAAACCAAGAAGATATTTCTTTTTACAAAATTGGAAAGCTGTCTCACTGACCGGGAAGCAATGTGATCTATGCCAAGTGAAGGAAGGAAACTGCACGAACAAGGCATGAAAGCTTGGTAACCAAACATCACATACGAATCAGGAAGATGACAAACAGTGAATAGGAAGAAGCCTCAAAGAAAGTCAGAGATTTTGCTAAGCAGAGTCTAAAGATCCTAATGAATGATCGACCGAAGCAAACCAATCATTGAAGAAACCCTATGGTATTTAGCTCACATGATTCAAGAGGAAGGATTTCAAAAGACATGAAACTCGGAATCGAAAATCCTAGCAACCAACACTTTGATATGATAAGGAGGCAAAAAACAAGCTTATAGGATAGAACACACTCACTAATCAACCAACAAACTTCAACATTTGAAACTTACATGAATCGTCGCGAGTATAAAACTGATCACATGCATTGACAATAAATCATTGCACCCCTCTAACTAAGCACTTTGTGATGTCATTGTGAAAGTACACCAGTTAACTATGTCGAGCCAATTTCAGGACTCATCGCAACTATTAGGCAATTTAATTGCGCTAGACAGTAAAAGGCGCAACCTAGGAAATAGCGCAGGCATGACTACTTCGCAACTGTCAGAAAATAAATAGTGACGACCTCAAATCAAAGGAAAAAAATGAAAGTTTAGCTGAGGCAAGGCCAGATCTATCACTCATGACAGTGGGAAGACTACAGGAGTAGTCCAACAACTTCCAAAATAGATCATGCTACCCAAACAATAAGAGATACAATAAATAAACAAAACCAGTCAACACAAAAGACAAAATACAAAATCCCCAGTATGGTTGGCAACTTGGCAACATAGGCAAGTTCCCTCTATAGACAGAGGCAACCCCTCTAGCCGTAGAGTGGGTCTAGTCACTGCAAAGACAATGCCAAAGCAAATTTCCATAGGAAGATGGAATTATGAAGGCCTACCTTCACATTGACATTTGATGAAGTCCTCGTCATGTCGCTCCAACTCTTTTTCTTCTAATCTCTTCTACCTAAAAGCAACATGTATAGAAACATCACAAACGCAATAGAAAATGACCAAATAATCTACTTGAAGAGTCAAGGAACCTCAAGCTATCGACATACAATTCAACATATGATATAGGAAACAAGCTATTGATTTGTATTAATATAAATCAAGGTGAAACTTACAACCAAGCCTTGATGTTGTAAGTCTCCTCGAAGGGTCCCATCAGCATGTCTCTGTAAGCATTTACTTATGAACCATCTCCCAAGGGAACAAATGGCTCTCTCTTTCATCCAAAAGATTGATGCTAGGAAGTTCTCAAACCAACTCTACTCAAACATCTCTCAAGCCAAAATACATGTGAGGCTACTTCCACAATCCAATAATACTCTCTATCTCTACTCCTCTCTTAGAAACCTGAAGCTACCAAATTACATCTAGCTATCATCAAGTTACATCCTAGCTAGTTGATCTCATTCATGAAGGAGACATTTATAGGAGGGAGAGGTTCCATAAGGGATGGGAGTAAGAGCTTATCTCTTGGGGAGGTTGCACAAAAGGTGGAACAACTATCCCAAAGGAGAGAAGCGAGCTCATCTGACCCAACAACTAGCCCTAGGACTGCCCATGAATTAGTTTCATCTCGAAGCTTCTACGACTTGTTAAAAAACTTTCCAAAAGTAGATCGTCACAGGTGAAGCACAGCAACAAAGCGACGACTTCGCTAGGGCTAGTGCAAACTTGACCATATTTATAGGTGGGACAATTGATGACCCCTGACGACCAAGAAACTTAGGTGAAAAAGGGGTCTGCTTCAGGGATAATGAATTGAAACATTCTTCTTGAGATTACAAGGAAGGTATTGACACATAATTGGCAACATGACATAGAGTAGATGTCAGCAATATGGACCCGGCAGTATCCGAGATTAGGGAATGTGGGGTCAGTGACAAATTACTGTGTAACATGATGAAATAAAAAACAATGACTCGTGAGGGATGAAATCATCTGATGTCGATTTAGAATGAGGGGAAGGGAGGTCACACATAGGCTTGATGAAAACAAGGGATTTCTTTGACTTGGATTTCATGAATTCTAGGTAGAAGTTTTGTAGGATGATGATTCATTTATACTATTTACCCTTAAGCAATTAACATGAAAAAATATATGTGATAGGGTTGCAATCTTAAACAATCGTATTTTTTGAGAGAAATAAGTAATGGCAAAACCTTTGGACGGCTTGAATGGACAACGAAGCCATCTTTTTTACATGGATATACCAGAATTCGGTATCAATGAGATTCTGACTCAGATGATATATGGGATGTTGAGTCCCTACATCATCTTCCTAGACCAATACCATTGCTATAGTAGAAATCCAAGTAGCAAGATATACAAAATAATCACATTGGTAATCAGGGAAATATAAGAGAGATGCTCGAACCAATACATCTTTTAGGGCATCAAACTCCTTTTCAGCAGCGTTGTGTCAATGGAATAGAACCCCTTTCTTAATAAGATGAGTGAATCCTTTTGTTAACTCACCTTAATTATGTATGAACTTTCACAATAAGTTAGCCATCCCTTGGAGTCATTGATGCTGAAAGAGAGAAGAAGGTGTAGGTAGATCAATGGTCACTTGCACTTTCAAAGGATCGATACAAATTCCATGTTTTGAAATGACAAAACCAAGAAGTCAACTAGAAATAATGTAGAACACACATTTGTGTCAATTTAAGAAAATATTATAGCATCTATACCAAAGAAAATGGCCCTAAAATGCATCGAGTGATCAACTCGATATTTAAAATGAGCAGGGAGATCATATAAATAAGGTTGCACGATGTGTTTAATGTCGTGAACATTGTAATCCATTTCCCATTGAAATGTGGCCCCAATATTCTTTAGACGAAATGGGAGTTTTCGAGAGTTAAATGTACCTCAAGGATAGATAAATGGAGTTTTAGCTTTATTTGCTCGGAGAATGCTAATTTGATTATATCCAAGAAACCATCCATGAATTGATATATTTCACAGCTGACAAAGTCATCAAAAATCTTGTCGATGAATGCAGTTAGGTAATTTTCCTTTGAGCAAGCATGATTTACATCCCAATAATCAATGCATACATGGATTTTCCCCTATTTTCTCATGAAAGGGACAATATTTGACACCCAATCGGTCAAAGGAATGGGGTAGATGAAACCGGCACGAAGGTTTTTTTCAACGTCAGTCATTATCTCGACAACTTTATTGGGATGGACTGGACGCAGGTGCTGCCATAGTAGTTTAGCATGATGATACATTTTAATCTCATGCACCAATATATTTGGGTTGATACCTGGAATTTTTCCATAGGTCCAGGCAAAGACATCTCAAAACTCCTAAAATTGGGCTTTATAGGTCTTAATATCATATGGAGAGGAAGAAACACCAATGTGTATATTTTCGACAATACCTGTTTAACAAATATTTCAAGAGGTTGTTCGCATTATGGCACAGGTTTGGCACTATGGCACAGGTGTTCTCCTTGATGGCAACTCACTCAAAGGGTAGATCACAGTTCAGGCTCTCAGAATGAAAGAAAATGAGGTATATGCAGGTCCATCTTAACAAAATCGCGTATACACGTGGGTGTACCAATCAAAATCTGCATATACGTATGCACACACTTTCATGCAAATAAAAGCGTGTACATGTGGGAAATCTTATGGTTGGTCCATGGTATTTAGTCTGTCATATTTGAACCTATGGTTTTGGTCCTTGGTATTGCATCCAAAGTGTTGAACCTAGGTATTGAGTCCCTAGTATTGGATCTCTATGGTTTTGGACCATGGTGTGAGTAAGGCATAAGTCTATAAAATTGGAAGGAGATCATTTGGCAAGTGAGGAACTGAAGCATTGAATATCTTATGAAGAGCAAGATCAAGAATACTATCATTGGGTTATGGTGCATAACTAGATCTGAATCAAGGAGGAACCTAAGCGCAAGGAGAAGGATAAGTTCTATTCTTGGATCAAGATGTTAAGGTGGTTTGAAGAGAAGTATCTTTGTGAAATCTTTGATCTGTTATATTTGACACATGACGTGATCTATAAATATGATAATATGGGTATAACTAATGCCTGAATAAGTAAAAAGAAAAATTATCTTTTTATAGATCTGTACGTAGGTTCAGTGCAGCAGAGGCGCGTATACATGCTGGTTCGCTAACGCAAAACAGCGTATACGCTAAAGCGTATGCATGCAAGTTACATATATTGAAGTAGTGTATATCTCATGAAATATATTAGCTACTTTTGTTTATTGCTACAATATTCTAGGTTCAGGATTGGTTTTTGGTTACTGGTATTGTTTTCTGGTTACAACATTCTGAGAAGTTATTGGTTGATTTAGTATTTGTTTGTACAAAGGAGGTTGGTTAATGTAGATATAATTGATGTTTGATTGATATGCATGGATCCAATCTGAAAATTTATGAAATGAGGTCCCTGGAAGAAAAGAGAAGGTTGTACCCTTCTGTAGGTCAGCACCTACGTACTAGTAACTCAACTAGTACAAGAGCTAAGGGGGTTGTAGCTCCCTTCCAGGAGAAGCTGGAGAACGAGAGAAGGTTGTAGCCTTCTACAGGCAGCAGCCTGCGTACTGGTATAAGACTACACCAGTATAGAAACATTGTAAAAAGAAGTTTCTAATTGAAAGACGATAGAGATGAATTGCAACAGGTGGTTTTCACCCACATTGGGTTTCCATGTTATATCTTGTGTTCTTATGTGTGACTGTCTATTCTGTTTTACTGTTCTTGGTTACTGTTCATATGGTTTGATGCAGAGATTAATGATCAACAACTGAAGAATAATTTAAATTACAAGTTTGCTCATATACACTTGTTTCCTTAACTGAAGTTGCGTACATACGCGGTATTTATTAACTGAAGTAGCGTATAAAATTCTATTTGTGAAATGAAAAATAATTGACCTGATAATACTGATTCACCACCATCCATGGATGAATATATTTCACAGCTAACATAGTCATCAAAAATCTTGTCGATGAATGCGGTTAGGTAATTTTCCTTTGAGCAAGCACGATTTACATCCCAATAATCGATGCATACATGGATTTTCCCCTATTTTCTCATGAAAGGGAAAATATTTGACACCCAATCGGTCAAAGGAATGGGATAGATGAAACTAGCACGAAGGTTTTTTTCAACGTCAATCGTTATCTAGACAACTTTATTGGGATGGACTGGAAGCAGGTGTTGCCATATTAGTTTAGAATGATGATACATTTTAAAATCATGCACCAATATATTTGGGTTGATACCTAGAATTTTTCCATAGGTCCAGGAAAATACATCTCAAAACTCCTAAAATTGGGATTTATAGGTCTTAATATCATATGGAGAGGAAGAAACACCAATGTGTATATTTTCGACAATACCTGGTTTAACAAATATTTCAAGAGGTGTTGTCTCCTTAATATTCGAGATATTATTTTCGAAATTGACTTCATCAATAGAAACAGAATTTGTAAAATATTTGATGATATTGGGTAGATACACATGATTGATATTATCCTCAATGGAATCTAGTAAGGAGGAACAATGGTGATGACCATCCCACGATGCATCATTTGGCATCATGATCTCCATGATGCTCTCATTGGTAGACAATATACGAGAGAATGGATTATAATACATGCCATAATCCAATGATTGATCGATATAATTGATCGACGAGAAGGTATAAGCCACACAAGCCAGATGATGGCTTCATAATTAAGCTAAATGGGGCTAAGCAACATTTAATTGCCAAAACTATGGATTTTAGCTTCATTTATTTCAATCCATGGATCAGTCAGGATATTAGAAGATGATATCATATTTACATAAGCCACTGATGATGAGTTGTGAGGAAGTGAAGGAGCAGGAAGCGAAAAGGTTCCCATGAGAGAGGAAACCTTCGATAGTCCAACCCCGACATGTTGATAAGAATGTAGAGTTTCCCCTACAAGGAAATTTCCAATAGCATGAGAATTAGAGGCAAAGATGGTGAATTGCTTGATGCCCACAATACTGACCTTATGAGGAAGGACGATCATATGGAAATAAGTAGAAACAATAGCAACCATGGCGTAAACTTGGGTGCGACCCAATAGAATATTATAATCAAGAGGTGCACCAATAAATTAGACTTCTATGGATATAGTTTTGCCCCTTAATTCTACTTGTAAGGAGTTCAAAATACCACAAGGTTTATTCATTATCCCATCAAATATTTCAACGTGATGGGTGATTGACTCAGTTGAGGAGAACAAATCACTTTCCAACAAGACATAGATATGATACAAGTTGAGGATCACTCGTCCACACTCAAATGATGAATTGGATGATAAAATGCAGTTGAACTGAAAGGCGAGGTGTATAGTTTTTATGAATAAAAAAAACTAAGCTCGAATCCGAAGGATCCACACATCCGATAGTAGAAAGAAAATCCTTCTTTTGGGCAAGATAGTTTTGCAACACCTCGAGGGTTGAGATACTTAATGGAAACTGTGCCGAGTCTTCAACGACGTTATAATTTTGAGTAACCCTCACATGAGGTTTGAAAGAATATTTATGAATAACACCCTTCGAAGGCTTAATAATTAACTCCATAGGAATCGTGGGTGGAGCGGGATCAGATGAAGGTGATGCCAAATTTGTAGGTTGATCAATACCCTCACCATTCGGAGTATTCAAATTACCACAGTCCTCATTCCAAGTAGCCACCATAAAATCATATTTAGGCTTTATGGAGGAAAGAATTAAAACCATGTTAGAGGAAGAAATGTCTCAAACAACATGGGTCTCCTGATTGGGAAAGGGGTCACTCAGCATAGCAGGATAACTAAAGGATTTTAGAAACTGGTTCACTTCCGTGCAGTGAGGATATTTACAAGTAAAGTGATCCTCATTTCAAATCAAGCATCGATAGTGAGGTTTTCATTTCTCATCAAAGGACTGATTTGTTTGTTTATCCTACGGTGAAGAATATTTCTTCTTTTTTCCTTTTCCTTTCTTCTTGCTTCCTGGTTTCTATATATATTTTCCTTTATCAGATGAAATGAAATTTATCTCAGAAGAAGAATTCATACGAGGATTGGATGAAGGGATTTAGGCAAATGCAGTGAGAGCAACACTAAATGGTTTACTCATCGTCTGTGAACTGGCAGAACCAATGATGCCATTAGTAGCACGAGATTATTTACCAGGAGTTGGAGGAACAATGTTTGAAGGTCTTGGAGAATTTGGTATCTTCTCATAGAGCATGCCACATTAGGTATAGATGAGGTCCAAATACTGATCACGAGAAATCACTTGATCTTCAGTCACGACCCCACCTTTAGCTACATCCTCTATGATAGATGGCAACAGGCATTTAATGAACCATTCCACTAAAAATTTATCTAAAACATAGGTCTTAACCAACTGGCGATGACACCACCACTCATGAATGTGATATAATATGTGAGTAGCTTTAGTTTGTTTAAAGTTGGTCAAAAGTTTAGTTCCAGTTTCATATCCGAAGGGAAAGTGTAAATTTATGAGAAAGGTGGTAGCTAAGGAGCTGAAATCGTGAAACAAAGTTCTAGGAAATTCAATGCACCATTTAGTTGTGGTATCTTTAAGAGTATGTTGGAAAATACGTAATATAATAGGATCATTATTAAGGGATTTTGAAGAACACCATAGATGATACATCATGACATGGGTTATTGGGTCTTCTCTAGGATTCCCACTAAATTTTAGGATATCACAAGGAAGTTTGGTAGGAATTATCAACCACCAAGGTGAATGAACGATAGAGTCATTGATGTGCTGAGTCAAATATGGAAATTCGAGAGTTTCCACAAAAGTTAACTTCTCGTTCAATTATGGTGGCAAATAGCCTGTATAAGAAGGAATAACCTAAGAAATAGGCACTTGCATTCGCAGATAAGGATGTTCTGATAAAGGGGAGCCTAGGGACCAAAATAAGGAGGATTCTGGTAACCAACGTAAGCGTAACCTTGTTGGCAAGTTCTAGTATAACCCTATAAAGGATGGAATGGTTGGGTTTAGATATGTTGGCCTTGAAAAGGAACTTCAGGAATACCATGATAACGTCTATATTATTGCCCTATGAGATTTTGCATCATCTCATAATAAGGTGGATTTGATTGAGGTTGCGTCATATTATACACAGTCTCTCCTACTAGAATTTGATGAATACCTCGCCCAAGTAGTTAAGGCTGTAAGGTACCTTGTAAAGATGAGGAAGTGGAACTTTAGGGGTACTAGATACTGATCGAATACTTTGAGATTCAATATCATCTTGTAAAGGTTGAATTACATGTATTTGAGCTTGTTGAGATATAGATTGAAGGGTAGGTATTTGAGATGAAGATGGCACAACTTGAGAATGCAACAATGAGTTCAAAATAGAACCAAGTTGAATGGGAAAAGTAGGTTTCCAAACACTGGCAGCCATTCCATTATAAGGATGATTATAATAAGGTTGATTACAAATTTGAGGTATACCAACAAAAATTTTACCACTTTCCATAGGAGGAGGGAATGATGGAGGAAATTGATCCCCAAGTGGAAGCTGCCCAACATAAGGAGAATTAGGTTGTTAAAGGTATCCTCGCCTAGTAACATAAGGGCCAGCCTATTGTTCAATTTTAGGTGTAGGTTGAGGAGAAAGAGAAGGTTGAGTAGTGTTCATTTGGGAAGTTCCATATGCAATTGTTGAAATGAATGACATGGGAGCAGTCCAAGGACTAGAAGCTACACCATAGAAGGTACGAGACATAGATTAATAGCCAAGTGGGACGGATGGGCCACCATATAGATGTGCCTTTGGTGGCATTGTAAACATGGATGAGGAAGAAACATTTGATATGTCAACCATAGTGGTGGACATAGGTTGGGAAGTCATATCGGATCTAGTCATGCTGAATATTCCCAATGAAGATTGCCACAAGAAATTCACAGGTTAGTAAATTTTGTTATAAAAAATGTACGATTGCAAACAAAAGAATCTTTCCTAAGCCTAGTGTATTGACCTAGAACAACAGAAAGACAAAGGGACTAATATTTTTCTTAATTAAATATATAACGGGATGAATCCTACCAGGAATCTATTGTATACTTCACTTCTAACATGGCTTGTATGCTCCAATCCTAGCTCTGATCAGTATTATTAAATCCCGCACAATTAGAAAACATGAGTCACCGATCTACGTGATATATATAACATCATCTAATGACTTTATTCAATAGATTAACATGGCATTAAAATACATGAAACCATAACATCATATATAGGGCAACAAAGAACTCTTTGCATTAATAGAAATGGAGTGAGTTACAACCAAAAATAGGCGTGGATCTTGTAAAAGAGCCCCTCCAAGTTGACTTGTACTTTCCTTGCGAAAAAGTGCACCTCTAATCACCCTAATTCATGGAATGATATCTCACACAGTAGCAGCATAAGGGTATAATCACTCTCCAAAATCCTACCCCTTGCCTACGGATGGCAGTGAGTATATAGGTGAAGGAGGTTGTTCATGAATTCTTATCATTTTACCAATTTGGGCTTGAGATCCACACTTGATGGGAGGATGAGCTCAAGTGATAAGGGATGAAAGCTCCAAGGTAGGATAGGATAGGATCCAAGACCTTTATCTGAGGTAAATAGTTACAATAGATCTTGGAAGCTTCTTGAAGAGGAAGCTTCAGGATTCTTTTTTGTTTTCCCGAAATTCTCGAATCAGCATACCCCCAACACTGAGCAACATGTTGGTGATTAGCGTAGGTTCATAGGTCCTAAAATTGGTAATCAACACTAGCCAATGAGGGGTTAGGGATTCTTGGTCCTAAATATGATAGAAATGAAGTAGTTTTAGGGAGAAACTCAGGTATTAGAAAGATGCATGCTTAGGGCTTTGTGTAGGGAGGAAGACAAAGTGTTCAAAGGATGTGAAAGATCTTGTTTGAAGGTCTATTGACCAAATGTGACAAAATTCCCTATAACAGTATTCACCTACGAAACTCATCCTTTTGTTGCTCAGATATATTCTACTCAAAAAATCATGTATTCCTATTGAAATTTGCAAAAAAAAAAAAAAAAACAATTGGAAAATTTTGATGAGTTAGCTTAGTAATACCTTATGTATTTGTTGCGAACCAACTGTAGAATTATATAATATAAGTACTCCTTCCAACTTTTGATAAATATGTGTGTGTGTGTGTGTTTCACTGAAGTATGAGCTATTTTCAAGGATTTTTCTTTTCGATTGTTTTCCTACATGACTTAACAATTAAAAAAATAACATCATAAAATATCTAAAAATCATGGCACGAATATTGAAATTATATTATGTTAGTAAATATGTGAGGTAGTTATCCACATAGAGTTGTATTATGTAAATGTTGCAATAAGACCTTCAAGTTAGGGTTCAATCAAATGTTTGAATTTTTTTTTAATTATATTAATTTTTTTTTCAAAACCAAACATTATAACTTGTAATAGTCAATATTAAACTAATAATGATTAAGAAACAAATATATTTCTATAATCTGCCTTTGACAAATACTATTAATTTGACCTTTACTTTATTTAATAAAATTTGATAAATATTAGCCAACTTTCTTTTACCCAAAAATAAATAAAGTTGATTTGGAACCTTAGTTAGTTTATTAATATTTTTATAAACTTTCGAAGAGTGCTAATACAAATCTAATTTTATTAATATTTTTAAAACAATTAAAATTAAAATTAAAATATAAATATATTAAAAAAAAAACAATTTTTCTTAACTCATAAATTATAAATATTATTTTAATATTTATAAAGAGACAAAGAAATTAAAATGATCAATAATAATTTTTAATTTTATTAAATCCTATTAAAAAAAATGTTATATATGTGTGTGTGTGTGTGTGTTAGGGTAATAACCCATAATCTAATCTTATTCATTCTCATTTAAAGTGAAAACATTTGAAGTCCAACTCTAACATTATAACCCTTACCTTGTTTACAAAACTTTCCATTATTAGTCCCTATCGCAGGCAAGGCAGGGACTATTGTAATTGAAATGGTGTCCAATAACATTAGTTTCAATAATTCGTCACAGATATAGCCAATGTTTTCAGGATTGAGCTCATTTTCAACAATGCAATTATTTTTCACTATCTTATTTGGCCTCTTCCTGAGGTGAGAGGCTATAACCATGAGCTATATTCATTTTTATTCATATTTTTTCTTAGCATTTTGAAATCGCTAAACTAATTCTAATTCTAGAATTAGTTTAGAACATTAAATGTTATGCTTTATGACTTGCTTTTTGACAAAAATGTTTCTTTTAGAAATTACCTCCATGCTTACATGCAGTACCGCTACATGTATGCCTACCATAGATTCTATGGCAACTGTCATTATACACTTCCTGCACTGTGATTGCTTTGCCAATGCCCCCTGCTAGAAGAGGAACACCTGTAAGAACTCATGCATTGACAAGATAAAATTTATTTTAGATACTTGGAATAGAAAAATAATTTATTAAAGCAACTTAAGGGAGGAACTGGGTGAATGTTGTGGTGAACCACACAGATGGTGTAGCAATAGAATGTTGTAGCAAACCACGAAGATGGTGTAGTGACAGATAAAGATAATGGGTGAGCGCTGTAGCAAACCACGCATATGGTGCAGAAACCAGATAATGAAAACTTGCCTATGTGTATAACATATTCTGCATATTTGATAGGTTTTGGCAAGGATGATTGAATATCCATTCAGTTGAGAAGTGTTTGATAAGGAGATTGTGATTTCTACGCTGGAGTAAGAAGACGGTCTGGCCCCGATCTAAAGGATCTATGTTGCCTCGGACTCGCCTGTAGAGCAAAGAGTCCTTGGAACCATATGCGACCTGTTTTGATCCTTCACCTCATGCGACCTGTTTTGATCCTTCACCTCATGCGACTTGTATTGATCCTTCACCTCGTGTGACTTCTTCCCTAGATACTAAATTGGGAATGGAGGACACATAATTTCAAAGAGAGCTGGTGCTTAGGAGAATGTTGAGAGAGGTCCTAGCTATGCGAGGTTTGTTTCTGCTTCCTCGGCCTGCTCTGTCTAATGGTATGTTAGATTCAAAAAATAGATTAGTGAATCAATCGGGTAACCTGCTTCTTCCGCTTCTCTTTATTCCACTCCTGTTGTTGCTACAAAGTAAAATTATCATGGATATGTTAGAGATTATGGTAGTGAAGTTAGCGAAGCATGAAAACTAGACAAAGAACTATTCAAGGGTGTTGCCAGCGCTCAAATAGGGTTTGCGCTTGAATTTTAAGCTTCAACTTCTACCTAAATGTTTAATCTAGGGTCATCAACTTCGAATCAAAAGTTATCACTCTTTTATAAAAAAATTACATGATACGTTAAGAGTGGTTGTTACAAGTGCCATGATATGTTAAAAGTGGCACAAGTGGTGAAAAAAAAACCACGTCGTGCACCCATCTGTGAAACACGTGTCCACACCGATGCTATGCATGTGCTTCATGTGGACATATTTGTGTCATATTTTTTTAGAATTTTTTAAAAACACCCTTCAATGTTTAGGTTTAACCACATGAAATTTGTTGTGCTCAGGTACCAAGCTTGATGGGTCTATATTCTACCAAAGTTGCATTAGAGCTACAGGTTTTGATTTCCATTCTATGAATTTGGAAATATGATATTTTCACATGATATTTCATAATTGTGATGACCATCCTGTATCACAGATTAAAAAAGGGAAACCCTTTTCCAATCTGTGATTGCCTACCCAATTTTCGTTGTTGTTCATGTTGAACGCTAAGGAGTATGGCCTAGTTATGTATTTGAAATGGAGGTATTATTATGTTGTTTAGCAATTAAATAATGTTGTAGTTAATGCACGTTGACGCAATAACTTGGGGTTTATTTATTGGTTGGAAGTTGGAACATCTATGTTTGAGTTCTCGTTCATGGTGTCCCTTATTGTAGCTTCTAGAGGCAAATGAAGGAATTTGTTATTTGCTGAAGGCAAAGATTAAAGTTGAAGTCCTGAAGAATTAGCCATGGTATTCTACAAATGGCAGAAGCTCAATGAATCAATATCTTGAAACCCAAGTTTTCCTTTCAAATTATTACGGTCTTTTCCCAAACGTGCAGATGATGGAACTAGACCAATTTATTGAACTTTTTAGCTTTAAAATTAGGGATGTAATGTAGGAAGCCAATAAATAATTTGAGATCGCAGGAAGATTATGTTCCTTGAATTTGTGGCATTTCATGACTTTTACCAATCAAGCTTTGAATTATGTTTGAAGGAAATAGAACTGTATTGTTGTATGCACAAGGCTCCAGTTTATGGAGATTGTATTTTCCTTCCTGAACACAACACTTGTGAGGTACACTAGCTTTTACTTAAGTCATATTGTTTTCTAGAGCGGTGGGTAGTTAGTGCACTTAGTATTCAAGAGTCAATGGATTTAGAATTTAAGAGCTATTGTGAAAGACATGCTTGCTATCTAAAAATTCAATAGTAAGGGGAGATAGATGTGCCCTAGTTCTTCCCTACTACCACTATTACATTAATAGGGACCGAAAGAAGTTTTCTTTGGAATGTCCAGTAAATTTTGTCATTTAGTTCTGACTTTATGTCCAAAAGGGTCCTTTAGGATTCTTCCAGGGAACGCTCTAAAGTATAATGGGTGGTGGCATGTTCTTTTGGTATGAAGGTGGGTTACAGGTAATGAATTATGCGGAGTGGACAGTTGATACAATTTTCACATTTCTGCCAAAATGTAGTTTATGGTTGCAAATATTACATGCAGCAAGTGATTCTGTCACTTGACTTGGATCGTTACATATGGTTTACCTTCAACTGTACCACTACTGATTCTACAATATTTTCATAGTTTAATAGCAAAGGGAAATGCTAATCATGGAGAGATGTTTTTCAGATGTTTTTCATACCTCATGCATTCCTATACTTATAGAAGGATGTGCCTCCCCAATAGGCTACAAATTTCCTTCATGCAAGTCAGAGGTACGCCTCTCTTTGGTTTTCTTAACTGCTAGTCTATTAGCTAAAGTTCCCTTGTTCTGTTTGAGATAGGAGTCTAGAGTGCAATGCTCTGTTGTTTCTATTTCCATTCTTGCAAGCATATAGTTTTTTTACTTATTGTATTAACACATATTAGTTTCCGGAAGAATATTCATTTTGTTATGTCTACATCATCAGTGAGATTTAATAAATTACTAATTTTAAACAGTAGATACCAAAGCATTCCTTTGGAAATTTAGGTTCACAGAGTAACTATGTAAATATCACAGGTTGAACATTTTAGATGTTACATATTCTACGCCATATGATTTTGGGAACTCAAATTGTTAGCTAGACTTTGTGGTTTAGTTCCAATTAATATACTATGCTAAGCTTTGATTCGATGATAGAAATAAAATTCCTTCAAAGAATTACATATAGCATATATTTTGTTTATTGATAGTATGGAGCCTTTTCATATGTGGCCTACAAAGCATTAGTTTGTTAGTTCTGGTTTTATCCTTGCTAAACACTTGGAGCATCTCTTTGCAAAGGTACATATTATATATGCCATCCAATGAATTTTATGTAATGTTCTTTTTTTATTATGTTGAATGACATTTTTTACTTTTAATATACATGCATTCTAATGATAATTGAGATAATTTCATATCCCAACTAATCATATTTCCCTTCCTATTGTAGATCTATATTGCAATATTGGACCAGAATGATCTATTACCATTAACTTTTCAACTATTTCCAAATCTATCTGAGTTTTCAAGCCAACAAATAGTTAGGTCCCTTTCAACAAATCGAACGATTTTTAGAATATCATCACCTCTTGCAGAAAAACACAAGGATCAAACTATTAAGAATACTCCATTGAACTACATTCTTAATGATCTTAATCCGGTAATAATGATGATCTATCTTTTGAACCAAGTACAATGACAAATACTGAAGCTGCAAAATCTAGTTTTCTCGCCATTGCAACTGCCAATAGATTTAAGTTGATTCTATGATTTGATAGTCATCTTTTGTTAATCTGAGTTATAGAGCCCTTGTTTTAAAGTTATCAATCAACTTGTTGGGGGATAAAATACTAGTTCTGCTCTCTCGGATATTACATCTGATTGTGCCTTCTTACTCGCTTGACTACCCTAGCTATTCTTCAGTTTTGTTAAAAGATTCAATTTCTCCATTCGACTATGGGTGATAAGATGAACTTTTGTGATTAGTCAATCATGCATTCCATTATTAGGATTTCTATGCTTTGGTTTATAAAATGTGTGTTTAATGTTGGGAATTTCTGATGATTCCAAAAAAAATGAACAGAGGAAAAATGCTCTGTTTCTTAACACAAGGAAGCTTTTAATTTGTATCCCAAAATTTCATTCACATTTACTTCAATCCATAGAAATGGAGATCGATTCACATAACAGATAACAAAGTTTTTATATTAACCAAAAACAGTATTGCGTTGCCATACATAAAATGCATTAAGAAAAAAAAACACTGAACATCACACTGTCTCTGTTTAACATTGACACTGTTGTGCATTACAAAAAGAGAACTCTGTCTCTGTTTAACATTGACACTATTGTGTGTCAATTTCCTTTTCTTCACACTTTACATTCGCATTGCTGTGCGTTAAAATTTTCCCCTTCGCGTTGTTGCGTCTACACTTACATTTCATGTTCAATTAACAATAAAACAGGACATTACATTTTTTACTGTGCCATACTCCCGTGAAAAATAAATAAAATTAAATATTTTACCTACATTTACTGACTGTAGTACATTTATATTAATTACATTCATGACGGTAAATTTATTTCTTGTCCTTCACATCTGGTTCGAGTCGCTACCATATCGCATGGCAATATATTTTTTTAATAACTGTAGATCTGCCCCAAAGTTAATCGGACGGCTATTTGCAATTACCCAGAGGTCCCTTCCTGTTGGACTTTAAGTGCCGGGGAATGGTGGTTTTGGAAAGGACTGCCCAGACATGTGTCCTCCATTGAATATGCTCGCTGCTTCCGGAGGAAAAACAACTTTCGGCAAAAGGAAGTGCGGGGAAAAACTGGCGGTTTTCCGGAACGTACGCAGTAGTTGAAAGTACATTTCAACACTCACCTTTAATTTCAACTGCTGGGTTATCAGTCATGCCCAGAAATTTCGTCAACAACTCAAAACTTTTCTGTCCCAGTGGTTTGGTCAGAATATCAGCAACCTACTCCTGAGTTCTGTAGTGTTGTAAATCAATTTCTCCATTGTTTACCAATCCCCCGATGTAATGAAACTTTGTGTCAATGTGTTTCATTCTCTTATGAAACACAACATTCTTGGATAATGCAATAGCTGAGCTATTGTCACAGAAAATCATAGTTCCTTTGACAACCAGTCTTGCCTTGTGTCTTTCTATTTTGCCTTCAACATTACTCTTGGTCTTGTAGAGCCATTTAACTCCAATGACTTCTTTTCCTTTTTGTAGTTCAACTAAATCCCATGTCTTGTTTCTTTCTATGGCATTGATCTCCTCATCCATAGCTTCTATCCATTTCCTATCCTTAATTGTTTCTTCGAAATGAACAGGGTCATCAACATGACAATATAAAGCAAACAAAGAATTCATACCTTCATTTGCTGCCTCTTGTTTATAAATGTCACTTAAATTTCTATACTTCTTACCTCTTTCATTTGGTGTACAAGTGCTTGAAGAAGCACCTGAATTTCCTCCTTGTGATGTGCTTGGAGAAGCACTTTCATTTCTCCTCAAGGGTGTCTCTTGCTGCCCTTGTGTTGGTGCTATTGTTTGGGGATGTATTTCAACCATCTCCTCATCATTTTCATCATGAGACAAAGATTTTTTAACATTCACTGTTTTCTCTATGCTTCCATCCCAAGCTGCCTCCTTAATGAACTGAACATCTCTACTCACAATAAGCTTCTTAGTGGATGGGTTATAAAACCTATAAGCTTTGGATTCCTCACTGTATCCAATGAAAATACATTTCTCCCCTTTGTTGTCCAACTTCTTCCTTAGTTGATCTGGAATGTGTGCATAAGTCACACATCCAAAAACTTTCATGTGGGTGACTCCTTGCTTTGTCCCACTACATGCTTCTTCTAGTACTCTGTTCATGGCTGCTTTTGTAGGGCATCTATTCAAAATTTACACTGCACAGTGTATAGCTTTAGCCCAAAAATCATTTGGCAAATGCTTTGCCTTTAATATACTCCTCGCCATATCTATGATTGTCCTATTCTTCCTTCCGGAAACTCTATTTTGCTGTGGAGTGTACCTAGTGGTAAACTACTTATGAATTCCATTTTCTCTACAAAAATGTAGAAATTATTTGGAGATATACTCACCTCCTCTATTAGTTCTTAGAACTTTGATATGCAGCCCGCTTCGGTTTTCTACAAGTGCTTTGAAATTGCAGAATCTTTCAAACACTTCACTTTTGTTCTTCAGGAAATAAACCCAAGTTTTTCTAGTAAAATCATCAATAAATGTTAGTATGTAGTGGCTTCCTGCAAGTGATGGAGTTTTCATTGGTCCACATAAATCTGAGTGGACAATCTCTATGGGTACTTTTGCCCTTGTGATTTTCCCAGATGGAAAACTTTCTCTGTGTTGTTTCCCCAAGATACAACCTTCACAAAGGTTGTCTGGTTTCTCTATCAATGGTAATCCTCTTACCATTCCTTTTCTATTCAACAAGTTAAGACCTCCAAAGTTGAGATGTCAAAATCTCAAGTGCCACAACCAATTTTCATCTTTTGGTTCGCTTTGGAAAGTCTCTTGTGTCACTGATGCTATTTCTTCTCCATTTTTTAAATCTGCCTTCATTATGAGAGGGATCATCCTGTTCCTTGTCATCTTCACTTCAGCAATACATCGTTTGCTGGGTGTTTTATCCATGATGGTGCATACATCATTCATAAAGAAAACATTGTACCCCTTTTGAGTAAGTTGTCCAATACTGAAGAGGTTACATTTCATTCGAGGAACATAATAAACATCTGCTATGGTTTTCTTTTCACCTTTCTTTGTTAAGACATTTACTTCTCCTTTTCCCATAACAGAAACTTTATTATCAGTCCCTAGTGTGACTTGTGACTTCACACTCTGATCTAACATAGAAAATAGGGCTATGTTTCCTGTCATATGGTTACTGCAACCAGAGTCTAGAAACCATACATCTTCACTCTTTTCTTTAGTCATATTACAGGCTAAAAACAAATTGTCTTGGCTGATATTTTATTGAGTGAAATTTGCACTAGTTCTATTACTCATATCATGTTGTTCCTTCCTACATTCATTTGCATAATGCCCATATTTTTTACAATAGTGACATTGGACATTGGATTTATCATACCTTTGTCCTTGAGCATGATGTTGTCCACTTTGTTGGCTGCTACCTTAGCCTTGGTTCTGATTTGGATTGATACCTCTTCCTTTGTTGTTTCCTCTGCCTTGACCTCTTCCTCTTCCAAAGAACATTTGGGTCTTAAAGGCATGTTCTAGAGATGAGTTTTCATTTCTACTCAATCTCTGCTCATGTGTTATCAGTGATCCATGTAGTTCATCAACTGAGAAGTTTGTGAGATCCTTTGTCTCTTCTATGGTGGTGACAATCACATCAAACCTTGAGGGTAGGATCCTCAATAATTTCTCCACAATCCTCCTTTATTCAAGAGTCTCTCCATGAGACCTTATCTGTGTGACTAGACAAATCACATGTGTGACGAATGGGTCAATATTATTTGACTCCTTCATGAAAAGATTCTCAAAATCTCTCCTTAGCAACTGTAGTTTTGTTGTCTTCACTTTCTCCATGCCTTGATAGGCTATCTTGAGAGTTTTCCATGCTTCTTTGGATCTCTTAGCCACTGCTATCCTTAGAAACACACTCTCATGTACTGCTTGATACAAAAAGTAGAGGGCTTTAGAATCCTTCTTCTTATTGCTCTTCAACAGATCTTTCTCTGCCTGAGTTAAGTTATTAAACTCATTTTCATCTGCTGGTTCTTCAAAACCATCCTCAATAAATTCCCATAAGTCTTGGGAAGCAAGCAGAGCTCTCATAGTTATTGCCCGGTAATCATAGTTTTTCCCATTAAATTGTGGGAGCTGATTATTACAGATACCCATGCTAGTGCTGGCTCCAACCATTCTTGCACTCTTCAAAATACTTGACTATGTATTTAAAATAGTTGACTGTCCTAAACAGTAACACAAAAAACTAACTTGAGAAATACCTTGGATTATTTTTTGACTGAGTCTTCACACTGCTAGAGAAGCTGCTGCAACAAGAAATCCTTCCTTCATCTTCTTTGACACCTTCAAAGAGCCTGGACAAGCTCTGATACCATGTTGGGAATTTCTAATGATTCCAAACAAAAATGAACAGAGGAAAAATGCTCTTTTTCTTAACACAGGGAAGCTTTTAATTTGTATCCTAGAATTTCATTCACATTTACTTCAATCCATAGAAATGGAGATCGATTCACATAACAGATAAAAAAGTTTTTATATTAACCAAAAACAGTATTGTGCTGCCATACATAAAATGCATTAAGCAAAAAAAACACTAAACATCACACTGTCTCTGTTTAACATTGACACTGCTGTGTGTCAATTTCCTTTTCTTCACACCTTACATTCGCACTGTTGTGCGTAAAAATTTTCCCCTTCGCGCGGCTATGTCTACACTTACATTTCATGTTCAATGACCGATAAAACAGGACAGTGCATTTTTTACTGTGCCATACTCCCATGAAAAATAAAAAAAATAAAAAAAACTAAATATTTTACCTACATTTATTGACTGTACTACATTTATATTAATTACATTCATGGCAGTAAATTTATTTCTTGTCCTTCACATCTGGTTCAAGTCGCTACCATATCGCATGGCAATATATTTTTTTAATAACCGTAGATCTACCCCAAAGTTAATCTGACGGCTGTTTGCAATTACCCGGAGGTCCCTTCCTGTTGGACTTTAAGCGTCGGGGAATGGTGGTTTTGGAAAGACTGCCCAAGACACGTGTTCTCCGTTGAATATGCTCACTGCCTCTAGAGGAAAAACAACTTTCGGAAAAAGGCAGTGCGGGGAAAAAATGGCGGTTTTCCAGAACATACGCAGAAGTTGAAAGTACATTTCGACATTTGATAAGGTTTTTATATCGAACGGAAGCACCCCAAATGACCTACTTTAATAGGGAATTTATAGTATGCCTTAGTGGAATGAGCATACTAATATTTGGACCACCCTTATAGAGATGAAGAATGGTTGTATTTCAAAGTCAAGGACTTTATGGTATTAGCAATATATGACTGGCATATGATCCTAAACAGTGACTTACAATGTGTTTATTGAGCATAATGTACTGGTATATAGTAATTAGTTACTTGTATTATGAGAAGTAATCAATCTTAGCACCCCTTTCCATGTATAGTATCTCATTATGTATGTACTGGTATCCCTCGAGGCTCCTAAGCTATTAATTCCTTCTACTAAATGCAAGTGTTGTATCTAGTTACTTGAATTTAAGATTCTAGGGGTATAATTTTCAATAGTTTAAGGGCTTTCCCATCCTATCACGAGAGTCCAATCCAATGCTACATCTCTCCTAGTATATGAAAAGTACCAGTGATCACCTAAAATCTTTTTCAGGCAAAAGCAATACTAGGGACTTGCTCCATGTGCAATCATTCTTGTTATATTGTTTTTTAATCAAATAATGAAGGAACAAAAATACCTAACTTAATTTGATTTCATTTCATGGATTCTCTTCGATATTTAAAGTCTTATCCATCTCCATTTCATTGTAAATAATTTTAAATTTCGGTATTATTTTTAAGGTTTAATATTTATTTTTAATTATGTTAAAGATATCATTTTAATACCTTGTACTAGAGGTACGAGAGCTAGGGGAATTGAGTGTTGATAAGGATATGGTCTTCACATGTTTCCACCCCTTAGAGAATGGATAGGGAGAAACTAACTAATTATTGATCGATCGAATCTACCTTTCTTTCTCTCTTGGATGGGGTTGGAAGGGAAGCAGAAGGAGGTGAGAGAGGGAAACCTAGTGTCACTTCACATAATTGAGTGAGTGTCATGGCTGTTACTCTTAAGGTTTAATTAACTGGTAGCTAATTTAGTTTAGTTATCATAATCATGTAAAATTAATTCTATGCTAAATGCAAATGTCACAGGTTGGTGGCCAAAGGGATTTCATTTTGAATGTTTGTGGTTTTTTAATAACAGTCTTATGATGTATGTACATACTTTGGTATTATGTCTAGATTTATTATCTTTTCTCTTTTTGAATGTTTTAATCTCCATAACTTGTTTAGTTGTGTTTATAAAAGATTCTTATTTGTTATGCCATGTTTTTTTGAGATTGTGTGTTGTTATATGATTTTTTTCCAAGGACAAGGACTAGGACTTCTTAGCTTGGATCTTCCTTTCCTCTAATTTAGAAGATATTCCATCATGATGTTAGTCATGTATGGCTATTCTTTGGACCTATCTCTCATTTTTCTCTCCCTCCAGTCAGGACTCCTCTAATATATTTGATCTTAGCATGGTATCAATATCGATGGAGTATTTTTGGTTTTGATTAATGAAATTTTTGTAGGGCTTCTATGGAAGTGGGAAATGATAGGTCTCTCTAGGTATCATTTCATTCAAGTATATCATTTGATATTTTCTTTTTAATGGGCTTCTATTTCTTTTACTTTGCGCAAACCCCTGTTAGATTTTGTAGTCATCCTTGTTTTCTTCTACTAGGGCCTTATTTTTGGTAAATTATCCCTATATCAATAGTTCTTTCTCTAGTGCATGGTGGGTTTTCTTTTCTCTGTTGAAAGTTTTTCTCACTCTCAACTAGTGTGCTTCTAGCTTATGTTCTATGTTGGGGTTTGTTTATCTAGCTCTCATCCAAATGCTTAAAAAAGGGGATCAATCACATAGATGGGCTAGGGGAAGAGGGGAACACAATGGCCCTCATGTCTGCAAGAAGCCCCAATATTCAAGAAGGTTATATCACTTGCAAACCCATCTAGAAATCCAATAAGAAATCTATGGGGAAAAGAAGAACATCATTTAGATTCTGAATTTTTCGCCATTTTTTTATTGGGTTCCCAATATGGGCCACACTCAAGGTAGACAAAACTAATATCCCTATACACTTGACCTCTACTAGCATCTAAATTCATTCTTAGGGAAAGATCCCTTTTATAGGAATCAAACCAGAGATGTGCTCCTTAGAATGGAGGGACTCCAACTTCTTTTTCAAGATCTAGATGATTGCATGGATCATTTGGAGACTACTGTTATACATGGCAACAAACTAGATCTGTTGGACAATCCTAGATTCCTAAAGCCCAAAAAAATCTCCGATTCATCTTGATTAGCCACATCAATAAATTTCCAATCATATTTGTTCCTTTTGTATCTTCCCAAATATTGGGGTATATATTACCTACTATTTCACTTTTGATCTAGTTTCCTATATAGTAAAGAAAAATAAACTGTATATCTTTATAATATGTGCTTTTCTTTATTAATAAAAGAAATTAGTAAAAATACTTGAAAATTATTTTAAATTTAGCATTTATTTATATAATAAAAATTCTGTCTCGATGAGACCATATGTGGATTCTATGTACTCCTTTTCTGACATTAATAGAATATCGACTTACAAAAAAAATTAATATACAATTTATAATTCTAAAATCAAATTCAAGTTTCTTCCACTCATTGTTTGGATAAAAATCCATATTTTTCAGTAAAATCTAAGAATTATTTATTCTAAAGTCTAAATTAATTCTTAAAAAAAATTATTAGCATTAAAATTTATTAAATAATAAATTAATTAATGAAGATAATATTTTTTTATGAAATTTATTTTTTACCATTATAATTATAATTTTGGAAAATTAATTTTCCAAATTAAAATTAATGAAAATTACTTCCATATACAAAAATTTCAAAAATTTCAAAATATTTTAAAATTTAAGCAAACCCGAATTCAATGGTATTTCAATATTGGATTTCTTACCCTTGCTCAAATCTTTCCATTTTTACTTTCGAAGCCATTTTCATAATGGACTTTTAATTTTAATTGAGTTATTTTTCCATTTTAAATTTTCAATGTGTTATTAATTTATTTTATATTTTGATGATCACAATTAATATTTATTAACATTTATATGGTTTATTAAATTTTAAGAAAATATAAGATTAATCAATTTTATTTTTTTTACATCTTATATTTATATTTAAAAAGGAGAGAATATTTTCATATCATTATAATTTTGTTGAGTTAAAAAGTGATGGAGGTTGGTGGTGCCATAATTATTTTGAAAATTAGATCTAATGTAACAATAAGAAAGTACCTTTTATTTTCAACCTTATTAGGATTACACAAATTATAAACACTTTCATCTCCTGGCATCTTGGGAATTTCCCAATGGCAAGTTTCACTATGAAGGTCATAGGAATTAGCTCTTATCTTGTCAATGTTCATTAGTTCATAGAATTAGTTCTTATCTTCGCAATGTTCATTTCTTCATAACACTAGTCAACACAAAAGGGAAATTTTGGGTTTTGATATTTAGAGTTGATCACCTCCTTATAATATCATATTTTATTTTATCCGTCTAACTCTTTATTTCCCCACAAGTTCTCTTTAAACATGGAAGTAATAATATTTTTAATAGGCATAGTCTAACTGATAGACAAAATGGCGTTTTTCACAACATTTTTTCTCGTTAATTTTAACTAAAATCCATCAAATATTTTTAAAAACTTGAGTGTAAGTTGTTTAATATATAGATTTGGAGTGCCCCAAGGGTTTTCTCTGGGAGTTGAATCCATTTATGCAGACAAAAATGTATTTTAAACAATGAAAAGTCACATTCTTGCTTGAAATTGTATCGTCACATTCTTGCTTGAAAATGCTATTTCATCTATAACTTAGACTATTCCTTTTTAATATTATCATGTTTTTGCAAAATTGTCTCCTTTATTCACCAATTGTCCGGGAAAGATTGGGAATCCTTATGTCACCCTCACTTGAGCGAAAGGCGAGGGTTTTGGCTAGAGTTAGAAGAAATTTTAGGAAACCTCTTAGCGTCCATGTTGTATAACTTTTTCGTTTACATAAGACACTTAGTCATATAATTATTTCAATGGGGACGACATGCTTCAATCAAGAGGATAGTGTAGGGAATATTTCCTTTAATCTTGAGGTTGTAGCTTATAAATTGCATTTGGATTTGTTCAATCTTCCGCCATAAATCGCTAGAATATGTTGCGACCCGAAACCTCACATCTATATAAAATAAGAGTGACAGGAGTATCAAGGAGAATTTTTTTATGCTAAATCCAAATATCTATTGACATACATGTTTATCAAACCCATAGTAAGATTTCCAACATATATTTATTTATTTCTCAATGTTATAATTCCAAATGATCTTATGGTGAATGTTGATTCCTAGATATTGGTATGAAGGAACTTCCTCGAAGGAGCTCATTCCATAGATGAAAATATCATATGTGGTATTTTTAGATTTATTATCATGACTTTGATTTTTCAGTATTAACAATCATATCCATCTTGGAGAATTCTAAGTTGTTTGTGAAGCTTGTAATGAATCCTTTACAAAATAACAATACTGTCAGCATAAAGGAGAAGAGTTATGACCATATTAATGAGCATGAGACCAACACAACCTATATATTCGAATAGGGAAAAGTTCAAGGATAGAAATTTGTCTTAAGATTTAGAAAACTTGGTGAATATTACTAGTCCCTAATATAAAAATTGTAAGACGTTTTGCAATATTTTTGTAAAAGTATTGAAAGTTCTAATTATTTTATATTGTCTCTATAAAGCATTGACCATTTTTAAGGTAAAAGGATTGTATACTATAAAATTTGGGATTTTCTTTTTTTGAAAAATAGAAATTGGTGAATATTTCCTTTTAAAAAATCTTGGAAAATTAGTCCACCTACTAATGTTAGCCTGTGAAATGTTATGTGTCTTTCAAACACTCTTCTAGGTTATCAATGCATGTGGCAAAATGGGTAGGGGTCAAGGAACAATCTTTCTTGACTCTAATATTGAATTTAATTTCTTCTCACCAACCCTTAATAGTCCTATGCTTGGTAATAACATTCTCATACACCCTTGTCATAACACCCCTCAAATCTAGGAACCATTATCTCTTCTAGCCTCTTCCACAACTTTATTCTAGGAGTGGTTTAAAAAAAAATTCAAATGTCAAAAAAAAACAAAAGATATTAGTTTTATTATTGTGCCATTCCACTGCAATTATCCTAAGAGTAACAATATTATCCAAGATTTAATGATATCTCCTAAACACAACTTGGCATTTATCTCTTTTACCTTGGCTTTCAATCTAAAGGCTAATCTTCCTATCCAAAATAACTCCATAATTTTTTTTCTAAAATGTGGCTAATCATAATTGCGTTGTAATTAAAGGGAATTCTTTTATCCCCAATCTCAAAGATAAACACAATATGGCTCTATGTCCAAGACTTGGGGAAGCCTTGATTCACTATGAAATTAAAGAACTTGGTACATGCCTAATGAGGATAGGGTCACCCATTTAAAAAAAAAATCACCTTGGTAGCTTGCAATGTCCATAAATTTCTCATTAGAAAGCTTCTTAATCCAAACTCAATGCCTTATAGAGAAAATATATAACCTCTAGAGGAGCATATAAGATGGTGTCCATGGCATTAGGTGATTGATAGAGTTTTGTAAGGTAAATATTTTAGTTCTTCAAGATAATAAAATTATTTTTGTAGTCTTACGAATCACAATTTTGATTCAACACTTTCTAAGGTTAGAGTTGGAAAAGTAGAGTAATTGTTCTTTGCTTCCACCTATATAGTATTTTTTTTAATAAATGTTTTATTTTTGTAATATTTAACCAACATAGATCCATCTTAGATACGGATCTAACATGAGTCCAGAGGGATCCAATTTCTTCACGTGTAATATTTCTATGAGTTGACATTATTTAAATGTTTTGTATAGTTAAATTTTTATTTTTTTAGATTTTATAAAAAAATTATTTGGCTCACATGACAAAAATTTCAACTTTGATGATGGATGGAAATCTTTATGTCATACTAGGTTGTAGAATGAGCCAACATCCTTACACATCATACTAGGCTGTAGAATGAGCCTCTCGGGTCAATAATTTTTTGTTAATGAAATTTTAATTTTTTTCCAATCATATTAAAATAGGGTTGGATGAATATTATTTTTTTTCCTATTTTTAAACAATTTAACTAAATTTACTTATATTATAATAAGATATAAAAATAAAAGTATAATAACCAATGATAATAAAATTAACAAAATGATAAATATGATTATAATTATTGGACCAAGAGGGGCTCTCTACCACAATATGGTAGATATATTGTAATGTAATGTAATTTCTTGTAAAAACATTTGGATTAGGTCAAATAACATTTGGCTCGATCAAATTACATAAACTAAATGATAAAAAAAAAATATTAATTATATTCATAATTATAATTAATAATTAAATGGGCCTAGATCCATATTAACTCATTCTATGAAGCACCCAAAGGGATCAAATATCTTGAGATGCAAATCATTTTTAAAGTGAAAAGAGAATTGGTCCCTCTCAACACTTAGTAGATCCGGAGTTAAGATGGATCTAGGTTGGTTTTAAAAAAAATATGCTTTAATTATGCATTTCTTGTGGAAATTTTTTTTAGTTGTGAAGTACCATCATAGATCCATCTTAACTTCGCATCTACAAAGCATCCATAGGGATCAAATCTCTCAAGATGCAAACCTCATTTTGAGTGCAAAACTTGAGAAAGGATTTAGACCCCAAGAGACTTGATTCCTGGATCCAAAGTTAAGATGGATATAAATCTCTCATATATATATATATATATGATAGAGCACTTCAACCCTCATCAAAGAAAATTATTTTTGAGATGTTAGATACGGGATCGGATGGGTTTCTCGCGTCGCGTTCGCAAGGGGCTAGGATAACCTAGCCGCAGGAGCTGCAGGAAATCGGGAGACTCGCCAGAACGTTTAGCGCAGAACAGGGATCAGGGTTGGTTCCCTGTCGGACAGACTGCGACTACGGTCATCTAGAGTTGACCGGTATGGAGGACTGCGAAGCTACGGAGCTTTTGGATTACTCCGCGGATCCACTAGAGGGGATCGCCATATTTGGAAACCCTACCGCCTCGCCCGATCCAGCTGTTGAATATGCAGCCACCCAGGACACCCTACCGGTGGTTTCTCTGCCATCTCCTCCCACATCCCCTACTCTGGAAGGCCCGCCCTTTCCTCCAGGGACTGCCCTCCTCCTATCCTCACTATCCTCCGACGCCTTAGCATTCGATATGCTATCCCCGCCTCGAATCGAACCTCTCTCTGCACCTATTGAAATTAGGGCATCAGTGGACATCCCCATCACACCTGCTGAGAATAGGGCATTCGCTAAAAACCCTCCCACACCGGTCGCGTCAAGCGCTGTAGCAGAAAAACCCTTGATTGAAGAAGGTTTAAGGCCCTCGGGCAGCTTCAGCTTGCCGGCCCTCAGTGCACAGCCCTCAAAATTCTCATTTGGGGTCGGGGTCACAAACCCACTTGAAGATCATCCGATGGCTCCACGCTCGAAGAAGAAATCAAGGTTCATAAGGGAAACAGTTAAAGACATTTCTGTAACATTTAGAGATCCCTCAAATTTCGAAGAATCTATGGCTCTGGCTCGCACAGTTCTGGTAGGTCATGTGCGGGCACACACATTCTCGGCGGACAGATTGAAACTTTGGGTGAAAGAAATTTGGGGCACGCTATTCACTGAATTGCCGGACGTACAAGAACTCCCAAGGGGATGGTTCTCCCTCCACTTCGCAAAAGAAGACCACACAAATATTGTACTGGCACAGTACTGGCACATAGAAATGGCACCAGTGCTTCTGAAGAGGTGGAGCCCCCTATTTGATCTGGAGCGCGAACAGATTGGAGCTGGCCCTCTATGGGTACGATTTCCGGGTTTACCCCTGCAATACTGGAATGAGGAAGCATTTGTTAAGATTGGGAATGCGCTGGGTACATATTTGGATCACGATCGATCCTATAAAGAGACCAACAAAAGAATCCTTGCTAGAATCTTGGTTCATCTGGACACCAGGGAGGGATTAGAAGCAAAAATGACTCTGCGATGGGGAAAATATAGCAAAACTCAGATATTGGATTACGAAGGAGTCCCCTTCAGATGCAACCGTTGCCACCAAGTCGGTCATTTGTATAAGGACTGCCCTCTGAACAACACTCAGGAAGGATCTCAAAAACCTTCTCCAATTGTCTCCAGCAGCGCTCCCCTCAACACATCCCATTCGTCCCAGAACAGCGCGGGACCTCGCGGTGAACCTGCAAAATTGGATAAGCATAAGATTGCCCCTCCTTCACCTCCGCTGACCAGGGCACGAGCAGCAGCAGCGGTCGCGCAAGTGTCGGAAAGCTCTCCTATCCCTCTTACAATCTCATCTGATATCTCTTTTGTTCTTGAAAATTTTGTGGCATGCTCGATGGTTCAGTGTGATATGCCCCCTCCCCCTCCATCTAATTCCACCGCTCCACCCGCACTGCCCTTTTCATCCTCGCCCTCTTCGCCATCATCATCTAGATCGGGCCCATCCCACCCATACTCCCTTCGCCCTCGTTCTTCACATCCGGAGACTTCTGAATCCCTTTCTGGGCTGGGTATTGTCCCTCTTGGCCCTGGGTTCCTCTCTACCTGGGGTCACAAATCATATCTCAACAAGGCCCCTTAGGCATGCTGGCGCGGAAGTGGCAGCTAGGCGTCAAGCCACTATTGATGGGGTCCTTAGAGCAACAAAACCCCCTAAGATTGGCCCCCCATGAAGTGCCTATCCTTCAACTGTAGGGGTCTAGCTAGCTCCCCAAAAAAGCTAGCTCTCAAACGACTTTTTGAAGTCGATCTTCCCGATATCATTCTCCTACAAGAAACCCTGGGATCTGCAAAGTCTGCTACTCGAGCCCTAGCCTCAGTAGGGGCCCGATGGAACTTCATCGCTTCTGATGCCATGGGCAGATCGGGTGGCCTGGCGTTGGGATACGACCCCAGAACTATCAGGCTGGACACATCTTGGGGCGGTCATGGATACCTAGGAGCTGATATATTCTATATTGAACTTGGCCTATCCCTTTGTATTGTCAACATTTACGGGCCTTGCCATCAGAGGGAAAATTTTTGGAGTCACCTTCTCAGCTGCAACCTACTAACTTTGGACCACACCATCATTGGAGGGGACCTGAACTTCTCCCTAGGATTCAGTGAGTCATGGGGCTCATCGGCCCAGATCGACCCCATTACAGACTTCATGAGAAGGTTACTGGAGTAGCATGACTTCATTGACATTCCCTTGCAGAAGCCACAACCTATGTGGAGAAATAGAAGGATAGGTTTGGCTGCTCTGGCCCGTAGATTGGATAGATTCTTGCTAAATGGACCCCTGGTTCATCATCTGCACTCATACAAACAGTGGGTAAGCACTGGAGGTATCTTCGATCACTCCCCTATTGCCATGGAATTCCTGGGTCCTCATAAAAAACCCAAAGCTCCTTTTAAGTTCAATCATACGTGGCTTCAAGACCGCTGCTTCTTAAACCTGATCACTGCATACTGGAGAGCACACCCCATTGATCGTGAATCCTCGATGGCAAGGGGATTTGTTAAAAACCTTATTGGGCTCAAGCATATAGCGATCAACTGGGCAAAGGAGAAGAAGAAAAGAGAGGATGAGCAGCTTATCAAGGTGGAAGAGGACCTAAATGTACTACTGGACGAAAGAAACTTAGGATTCATATCTCAGGCCGACAAGGCTCGCCTCGTGGAGCTGGAGAACCAGAAGAATTTGATACTCAAGGGTAGGGAGGAATCCATCAGACTTCGCAGCCGAGCCACTTGGCTAAAAGCCGGAGATGAGAACTCCAGATTCTTCCACAACTTTGCCAAAGGAAGGAAAGTGGCGAATACCATATGGAACCTTCCCCTCCCCGAGGGGGGTCTAGCGGATTCCTTCAACAAGCCCTCATATCTGGGTACCTCTCACTTCAGGGGCCTATACAAGAACCCTGAAGGCACAAATCTGGCGGAGATCATCAATGTTGCCACTCACTTTCCCAGATTCGTTGAGGCGGAGGAATCAGAGGACCTTGAAGCCCCCATCACTATTGCAGAACTGGAGAGTACTATCAAATGGTTCCAGAAGGAAAAGAGCCCAGGACCGGATGGATGGACTATAGAATTCTACATTGCCTTCTTTGATCTTCTGGGTGAGGATATTCTAAAGGTTGTGGAGGAAAGCAGGACCTCGGGCAGTCTCTACAATGCCATTAACTCTACTTTCATCACCCTTATTCCTAAATCTGACAACCCATCCTCTTTTGATGACTTTCGCCCCATATCCCTCTATAATGTCCTCTATAAGATCATCTCTAAGACCATAGCCAATCGGATCAAGCCCATTCTATCCAGACACATATCCCCTCAACAATTCGCATTCCTGGAAAACAGGCAGATCCATGAAGCCATTGGCTCGGCACAAGAGGCGATACATTCCATCTGGACCAAACATCTCAAGTGTATTCTGCTGAAGATAGATCTATCCAAGGGATTTGACCGAGTGAGCTGGCTATACATAAAGATGATCCTGATTCATACTGGCTTCCCCCCTACCTTAATTAACTGGATCATGGCTTGCATCACCTCTCCCACTTTCAGCATCTTGATCAATGGATCAGCCTCTCACTTCTTTCATTCTGAAAGAGGGCTGTGACAGGGCTGTCCCCTCTCGCCACTACTCTTTCTTTTGGTTATCAAAGCGCTGAGCAGGCTTCTCATCTCCGCAAAAAGGGAGGGGACTATCAGAGGCCTCAGAATCTCGGATGCATGCTTCCTCACTCACCTCCTATTTGTTGACGATGTCCTGATTCTCCTGGATGGCAGTGTACAGGACTCAACCTCCTCTATCCGTATACTTGACCTCTTCTCCAAAGCTACAGGCATGGAAGTGAACAGATCAAAGTCCTCTATCACCTTGACTGGTACTTCGGTCAATGAAGCGCATGTAGCCAGACAGGCTTTCCCTTACACCACACAACCACTGGACAGGGGCCTAAAATATCTGGGATACTAGCTGAAACCAACAAATCAAAAGATCGCTGACTGGGTATGGCTAGTAACAAAAATTGAAAAAAGGCTAACTTGTTGGAGCCACAGATATCTCTCAAGGGCTGGGAGACTTACCCTAATCAAATCTGTCCTTGAAGCTACTCCAGTATCCTGGATGGCACTGGCATGGATACCTCGGAACACTCTGGCAAAACTTCAGCAGCTTTGCAACAGATTCTTATGGGCAGGCAATCAAGACAAGCATACTTTCGCCTGGATTGGCTGGAAGAAGATCACCTTACCTAAGAAATGGCGAGGTTGGGGGTTGAAGGAGCTCCCCATCTTCGCTAAAGCGCTAGCAGGAAAAATGGGATGGGCCCTACTGACGACCCAAAGTTTATGGACCAGCATTACATTCCATAAATACATCTGGCCACTCAGCATCAGTGACTGGGTTAGACTCCTTGAATGGAACAGAACTGGTATATCTTCAATATGGAAAGCCCTATTACACTCTGCCTCTCATTAGGGACAACCTGGTGTGGCGCATCAGAGATGGTAACAGCGCAAGGGTGGGTGTTGATCCTTGGTCGGGAAGCGGGGGACGACATGCACTTCCACAAGAATTGGTGACTTACCTCACAGCTCGGAACATTAAGGTAATCTCTCAGATTGCGGACCAGGATCATTCCGATCTTTTCCACCAAGCATGGAAATCTGCATACCAACTAAACATCCCCAGAAGATGGCATACAGCATGGAATGAATTTAGAGATGCTTTAATCGAATCGCATATTCATATTACGGAAGGCCCGGACGAACTTGTATGCATCCAGGCAGATCATGGAGTATACACCCCCAAGGACGGATACATACAGCTCATCGCTAATAAAAAACCCGAGGTCAATGCAAACTGGTGGCAGAATATATGGAAACTATCCGCTTCCCCTCGTTCGAAGCTGTTCAATTGGTGCATTCTGCGAAATAAGATTCCCACAGGTGATCACCTTATGAATAGAGCCCAACACGGACCCACATGGTGCATCCTATGTAAAGAGGACTCCGAATCCACAGAACATATATTCTTGAAATGTCGCTCGACTATGAACCTATGGACAAACCTCAAGCCTTACATAAATTTCGCGGGAGAATGGGTGGGTACCGATCTCATTAACGCATGGACAGAATGGGAAAAGAAAAACAGAGGAACAAAATAAATCAACCTCCCCATCATCGCAAATTGGGCTATTTGGAAAGCCAGGAACAGCTTGATTTTCGAAAACAAGCCTATACACTGGCCTTTACTCGAGGCTAGCATCGTTGCTGCCATGAGGGAACTGCCTGATCCACCCCCTCCATCTACTCAGCAGCCTGCCTCGCCTCCTCCCATCGACCCGAGTACGCCTTGGGCATTCTTCGATGGCGCAGCAAACCTGCAAAGCTGTGGAGGTGGCATCATCCTTCATTTATCAGAAAATCATCATTTCCGTATCAAGGCCAGTTTGGGAGATGGTACCAACAACTTCGCAGAACTCATCACCCTCCGCCATTTACTACACTTTGCCTTGAGACACCAGTGCTCTAGCATCAATATATTTGTGGATTCACAGATCATCATAAATTGGATAAATGGCACAACTACTTGTCACATGCATTCTCTCAGTATTATTTTACACGAAGCTCTTGCACTCAAATCTGCATTTAACAATATTACTATCTCTCACATCTACAGGGAACACAACAAGGGGGCCGATAAATTATCCAAGGAGGCAGCGCTGATGGACAGAGGCATTTGGGAGATTACAGAGGCTAAAGATCAGCAGGAACAAAAATTTTTCCACCGTCCATATATAGACCCGGGATATCCCACCTCGGGTCAACAGATAACACAATAGGAACAGCAGTTCATGACAGCAATACATATATAGACATACTTCTGAAATTTTTGGCAAATATTTTGTAATGTATAAACGGGCTACTGTAATAGAACAGTCAGCATATCCTGCGTGGTAATGCAACAACAGCAAAAACTGTTATATTTTGTAAAACTGATACTCTCATGTAAATCTTTGAGCATATTAATGAAATTATTAAGGATTTTTCCAGAGGAAACAAATATATATATATATATATATATATATATATATATATATATATATATATATATATATATATATATATATTCTTATTTCTAAAACCTTATAATTGCATGATTTATAAAGTTATAAACTTATGTTTTTATTGTGATATGCATAACATTGATGATACAGATAAATAGATAGATAACTCGGTAAAAAAGTAGAGTTATAAAACACACACTCTCTTTATATGATTTCTTGGTATTTAAAATGCATTTTAAAATGTATAAATGAATTCAAGGCCCTAAAAAAATCATCTTACACTCTTAACTTTGCAAATTAAACCACTTAAATTCATGATTCTTAAAAATATCTATTGAATTTTGGGAAAAAGTTGACCGGAAAAAGTGGCAAGAAAGGGTTATGTTGTTTATTAGTTACACTATGAGTCAATTAATTATGTGTTTTGAAATATGAGCCATTATTATTTAAAATTATTTTAATGTAATATGTATATTGTGATTTTGTTAATAAGAAAATAATTAGAATACAACCAATTGAAGCAATTATATTTATTATTTTTATTGCTTTTTTATTTTTATTATTTTTTCATTGAGCTATATTATGTTTTATTATTATTATTATTTTGATTTAATGATTCATATTAAGGAGGCTAAAAATAATTTAACTAAATATTTAAATGTTTATAGTCATTTACACTACTATGATATCTCTCTTGTATCGACTTTTTGGTATCGAAATCCAGTGAACAAATTTGAAGTTAAAACTTAATTTGTGTTATTTAAAATTGTTTTTTAACTTTATACATGAATTCAACACTCTTAAAAACTTCTAAAACACTTTAATTATAAACTTATCAATTACACAGTCTTAATTGGAAAACACAGTCTTAATAGGAAAAACTACAATACACTGAAACCTTTTCCCTTTTTTAAATTTGTCATCGAAAAAATAATATGGTGACCAAAATATCGGTGGAAAACGTAACCCTCACATGTTACCCTGTACGAATATAGATATAAGGAGCACAATCCGGACCTTAAAAGACGAGGAGCGGATCTGGTATTTTCCTTTTAGCCGCCTTGATCCATTCTATAAATTTTAATCTGAAAAATTGACAACATAAACTCAACCTCAATCAATTTTGCCCAACAACTTTGACCAGGTTATTTTTGAAAGTTGTCTATAGTGCGATTTTTTGGAATTTTTTTGGTAGGTTTTTCCAGTCAAAATCCGGCAGCAATTTATTGGAATCACAAATTTGATAGTTAGTTTCTACACAATCAAAGCATCCCAGGATTTTTCAGGGTGCTGAATCCAAATATACAGTTAAAAAACCATTTCAAATAATACAAATCAAAATTTAACCTCAATTTTTTCCACGGATTCCATCACTGAAATCTCCAAAAAAATCTCATTATAGACAACTCCAAAACCTTTTCCCTTTTTAAATTTGTCATCGAAAAAATAATATGGTGACCAAAATATCGGTGGAAAACGTAACCTTCACATGTTACCCTGTACGAATATAGATATAAGGAGCACAATCCGAACCTTAAAAGACGAGGAGCGGATCCGGTATTTTCCTTTTAGCCGCCTTGATGCATTCTATAAATTTTAATCTGAAAAATTGACAACATAAAGTCAACATCACTCAATTTTTTCACGGCCAGCTTTTGCCCAACAACCTTGACCAGGCTATTTTTGTATATAATAGCGGGTGGCCACAGCGTGCAAAAGTTTACAATTCAGAAAGCATGACAATTCTGAAGAGACGAATTAAAACAGGAGGTCTGTGGTTGATGGGATCAGCAATGGCCGCCTGTTATTTAAAATTCACAGATTGAATAGTGGCGATGCTCTCATGACGGGGACACTAGGGTTTCTGGGCCACACGATCAATCCAAAAGTTAAGACTGATCTCCACGACGGGGGTTGGGAAGCAGCAGCATCTCCATACATGCAGTGCCTTTTAAAACTTTGGTGATGTCGTTACAAGACACATGGGACAGCATAATTGTAATTAAGATTACTTTGGAAGTTTTATAAACTACTGCTGTGGTTTGTCTGCTCAGAGCATCGCATACCAAGATCATTATTAAAGCAAAATCCTTATTAATAAAATATTTGTTCAGTTTTCCTTATTAAGCTTCCTTTAAAAGATTTAATAGATTATTTGTGCGGTTTGTCTTCCTGGAGCTATTTTATTTATAGAGATGCTTGCCGACCAAGATTGGTATCCATTTCATACCACACAATTTAAGCGGTCGCTCATATTGACTTTGCAATCTTGATAGTTGGAACAACTAATAACATCCCGGTTCAAAATATTAATATTTATATATTAATTAGTTTTGTGGTTAAAATTTATCGAAATCAAATTTGGTGTATTCTATTTTTAAAATGGAAATTATATGTTCTGCATTACAGTGTTAGTTTTGTGTTATAATATTTTTTTAATATATATTTTATGTTTTAAGAAGTGTTTTTCATCTCAATTCTAAGTGTTATGAAAATGAACCATTTTTTCAAATAATGTGATGAAAAGATATATGGCAGACTGATTTACCCGGTTTGAGCTCATTTTAATCAATTAACCACCATTTAAATATATATATATATATAAAATTGTAGTATTATTTTAATAAATATAATAATAATTTTCATAATTTTATGATTAAATATTTATCATAATCTAATAGTCTAATAATTTATGAAATTTAGTAATTATTTTATAATATTTATTACTATTTTCAAAATTTATAACTTAAATCACACTTCCTTTCATTAATGATTGGATTTACAAAATTAGGGTTATTATCGTTTTTTTTTCCTACTTTCCTTTTCCTGTTGATTGAAACTTGGTGGACCAGTCTTTCATACATCTTTTGTTCCTGAGGATGAACCAAGGTTGCTCATTCGAAACATAGTTGTTTTTTTCCCTACTTTCTTTTTCCTATTTATTGAAACCTCGTGGATCACTCTTTCATATCTCTTTTCATCCCGAGGATGAACCACAGTTGTTGGTTCCAAACATAGATTATAAAACCTTGTGGATCACTCTTTCATATATCTTTTCATCCTGAGGATGAACTACAGTTGCTAACGTAGATTATAAAATATTGAATGCTATATGGATGGAGAAATTTGTTTTGAACATAAAGTTAATGTGATCATAAATTTAATGAAAATATGTTGTTATTTTAACAATATATTGATTTCCACTATGATTACTAGAAGCATAATTTTTTGACAGTATTATGATTTCTTCTATGATTACTAGAAGCATAATACCTTTTAGTGGATGTTCTTATAGAATCTCTTCCAAAAAAACATCATTTTATTTTTTTTAATAGTGACCATGGCTAGTGACATCAATATTAGTTAATAGTATAAAATATTCTAAAATATCAATTTTTAATATATAACTATTTAAGGAATACTTTTTTCAAATAATAACAAGGCTTAAGAGTTCTCTACATATTGTCTACTATGGATTTTGACCTCTATGCCCTACCTTTACAACTAGTAGATTCCTCTACCACAACATACTAGATTGGTAACAATTTCAATGTTGTCAATGCTTGTTTTGGGAGTATTACATGAGTGCTCATCGAGGGAGGGTTCTGGGCTACTCATATAAAACATTTTGTGTGACGAGGACTCACTGAGATCCACCCCAGGGGAGGAATAATTTCAAGATCAAAATAACAACAGGGAAATGACTGTAACCACTCCACTAGGAGCTCAATGAAAGAAACAATCTAGCTAAAAGCAGTCAAGGATCCCAAATACGAGGTAATGTCTACCAAAAGTAATGTTTATATTCATTACATGAAATATCACTCCTCAATTTACAAGCATTCAACCCACTGAAAGGAAGGGACCTCATCAAATAGATCCAACATAAATCGCAACCTAAAGGTCAAGTTGACCTAGAATTAGGGGCCAAAGTTTTTTTATAGTTTTTTTCATTAATATTGAAGATAGAGACAAGGTATTTGAAAATGGTCCATCTTTCTTTAATAATGGCGGGTTATTCATAAAGTTCTAGGAGGAATGACATAGCCTAGACAAATAACACTTTCTAGCAACGCTAGGTTGGGTTAGAGTGTTCTCATTACATAAAGAGTTCTAGGATCCAGAAATTCTTGAAGGCATCAAAAACATGATTGGGTCTTTTCTAAATATCTCAGAAGTCACAAAATGATGGCACTATACCTCAAATGTCAAAATATGTGTTTATATGAACATCTCCAAACCTCTGCTGAAATTTATAAAGACATCATATCAAAATGAAGTTTGGAAGCAAACCATGGACAATGAACATGTCCCTTTTAGTTTTCCTCATTATCATGAATACAACTACCTATATTGTGATTTCCCTATCCATCACGACGAGTCCAACCATGATTCCCATTCTTGAGACAGAAGGATTAAGGAATGCAACAACTCAGAGAAGAAACCAAAATCATGGGACCCCACCAACCCAATATATTCAGGCCACAAAAAAATATTTAACTCCCATGGACCGAGACGAATAACTTGAAATTCTAGAGGACATCGTGAATATGGAGCCTAACATGGAGGAAATGCAACAAAAAGTAACAGAGAAGAGGAAATCATCACAACACCACAAGAAACAAGAAACATTTGTAGCCTACCTAGCTACTATCATGGCTCCCACTTATTGCTTGGTTATACCTAGGCTTGTTTTGGCTCCCTCACCCATATGAGTCAATATTCATCACCTCCGAGACCAATGTGCAATTGATATCATGAAAGAAAACCTCAAATGTACACCTTACAACCTTGGTCTTGTGAGTTACCAGGGATTCTTCATTCTTTATGGACCTTCCAATTCAACGGCCTTGATTTAACCACTAGAATCGTTGGATGAAATGGAGTGCAAGAGGGGGGGTAGTGGGTGAGGGGGGCTTTCTTCCCCTACGTCAGCAACTAGAGCGGGGGGCCAAAATCTTGGTTCCATCTAGTATAACCTTGCACCATATTTGTACACAAACTTCGAGTCTGGTATAAACAATTCCTACATTGAACTCTGACTCCACCTCTGATTTTGTTGATATAGCCTTTTGTGATCTTTTAAAACTGCCAACAATCACTCATTTTGAGTTTACCATTCACCTAGATACATTTAATTATAGCGTTGAGGATCAGTCCATACCACTGACAATCGATTCAATCCCCAAAAGTATATTTTGATTATCCTATAGGAAAATGTATATTCATGGAAGCATCAATACAGGGAATCATAATTGTTCATCAACCCATCACAATAATTTCACACATGGATCTGAGCATTATTGAGCTCTGAGTATTCACACATACAGTTGATCACACACATATCAATACATCTGAAAGAAACCATTTTAGGTTTTCAAACAAAATTTTCATTAACATAACAATTACACACAGTAAATGGCCCTACTATATAAGAGAGTGTACTCTACCGTCGCCTCTCCATTGTTTGTCACTCATTTTTTAGGCCCCTTAAACTCTCTTTCCCCCAACTATATATGGTAATTTCACACATAAAAATATCCTAACATAACCTAGGTTCTTTGGACATCTTCCTCAACACCCATAAAATTTCTTAACACTGCAACTTACATTTGTCATTTTTACAAAGGCCCACTTGGACATAACAATAGCTCACCAAAAATAGCTACCCATCCATATTATTATATAATATATACACTTGTATTCACTACTTAAAAATTGTATACATTTACATTTGAGGTAAATTCATTTCCCTTTGAAGAAGTTTATGACCCCTTTAGGTCTAGTCAAAATTAGATTTCCTAGGGCTAATGCTCTTGCATAAAATTGCCTAGGTGGGAAATTATATGTTCTCCTCATCATAGGTCTTAATTTTTTTATAGTCCTTCTAGATCCAAAATTTTATGTTTTTGATGCCCACAACATCAGCTCGATTGTTCTTCTATTGTTGTCTTGAACCTTCCAAGATCCCATATTCTAGTTTGATGTGGTCTTCCTACTTGGTTGATTCAACATTCTATAACTAATGACAATTCCTTGCTTGTTGCTTCCTTTCTTTGGTGGCCACCATATTCAAAAGCCTACTTAGAACGATTTCTTAACACTATGATTAGTTCTTGGGTTAACATTGCTTCCATTATTTTGTTGTCATGCAAAGGTTGGTTTTCAACCTTTGTCCCATTGCTATCATGGTTCACTCGTCCTACCACAAATTCCTATTCTTCCATATGTTTTCCAATGCTCATTTCACACATCCTTTTAAATTTACAATTGTTAGTACTTTGGAAAAGAATTGCACTCATTTCCATATACTCCTTTTACAAAAAATCCAATGTGACCATACATCCTTGACTTGCTGCTTCTTTCTTTCCACCTTCTAGAATTATTATTTTGTTTTCAACAAGCTCCATGCTTGCATCAAGATAGGGTTGTACATATCCTTTCAAGATATTGATTGTAGTATGTTTTAACCACCTCAAAATGCTTTTATATTGTTGTTTGCTTCAAAAAATCTCTTGGTCGCCCTTCTCTTCCTTTTCCATTTCTTGAAATTCCTGTTTGAGGCTGCCCTTGGGTGAGTTTTTTGTCGCCCCTAATTTTGTTTTCTTCTTTTGTTTTTTGTCGTTCTCCCCTTTAATGTATTCTAGTTTCTTGTAACTTTGCATAGTTTCCAGTTCTTTCCCAAGTCTAACATTAGATAGTTTCCTTCCTTACCACTCAATGGAATAGAGGTTTCCAAATGCAACATCTTGGTCCCTTCCCCGATTTTGTATGTCTCTCAAGACAACCTCCTCATGCATGAAAAATGTGCATGATTTTCTAATTCCTTTTGGTTGTTTATCATATGAATCCTTCATTTGATGTTGAAACTTCCTTGACATAGCTTTCAACTCTTCCTCCTGAAATAAGATTCCTTCCTCATAAGACAAACGTGTCTCTATCTTCTCATTTTCCACTAGTAGCTCTTGTTGTGCCTAGTCTACATGCTCGTCACCTTCATTCCATGTACAATTTTCTTCAAATATTGGATTATACAACCAGGCCTTCACAAATTTTAATTTCTTTTCATATTGTAACAACATTGTATTTGAGTGATATTCCTTCTCCTTTATGGGGTTGTTCTCATAATGCAATCCTTCATCCTTGCTTCATTTTGTAACACTCATTAGTAGTTGTTCTTCTCCACCACTTGCATGGTTTCCCTCCTCATATTCATTCTTTTTTATAATAATTTTATACAGTTGTCCTTTATGAGATAATGTTGTATCATCTTCTTTCAGGACAAATGTTAAATGTTGTCCTTCTTCAATGATCTAATGAGGTATTTCCTCATCCTTTTCTATAATTATGACAATGGTAGGTGGTTTTCTACCTTCAACATGCATGTGACTTGCAATCATACACAACTTGTTAGATTTAAAACCACAAGGCTCTCTAGCCTCATTTGGTGCCTCTACCACTACACCTTTTATTATCTGGTCCCTTTGTTGGTCTAGCCTCTTCATGCAGTCCATGAGACTCTCTCCCCTTAAGATATTCCACATCCTCTTCTCCAAGATATTCTTGTTCTTTTGGTTTACAATAGTGGACTTCCTTCTCTCCATACTCAATTGCTCTGAGTTGAGCACTCAACACCTGCCTTAGCTTCCTTCTCAAATCCTTGACATATAGCTACCTAACAGGTCATCAAATCTTCTTCACATTGCATCCAAACTTATGCTCTTCCTTCTCCATCTCTTGTAGCAGCAGGCTCACTACAATGATTCTCTCTTTTAACTCGGTCATCTCTTTATCAAACTCTTCATCACTTATCTTTCTTCTCCATATGCCATCCAATTTGGCATATTCCATTTTATTGTGACCTTCATTCAAAATATTGTTTTCAACATCAGTTGCCATCTCTTCCTCCTTATCTATGACCACTTTGGCATATTCCATTTTTTTGTGACCTTCATTCAAACCCTTTTTCTGATCAGTGGCCATCTCTTCCTCCTTATCTGTGAGTTTCTCCATGCTCACCATGAGCTAAAAATAAACCTCCACAAACACCTCACCAAGCTTCTCTCATCTAGGATTGGCATTTTGGTATCACAAGTTTACCTCCTCTATAACCTCTTGAGCTTCCTGTACTCCTTTGGTTGTTTCACTCTACTCGCCTCTTGCGAACTTCACTTATTGTTTTCACCTTTCTTTGAGGACTTCCTTTGTCGTCTTCTTTCTTCCCACCTCAACTGGAAATTACTTTTGATCCATCTTTTCTATTGCATTGGTTATTTGTCACAATTATTTTCTTCCTACTACTACCTACAATCAAAAATATATTTTTCTAGCTCAAAATAGAAGAGATAAGACCAACTACTTGTTAGTCTCCTCAACATCAATATTTCAAAACCTCTTGTATCCCTTGGCTGGAATTGCTCTCAGAACTTTCTACTATTAAATTATTTGTTGTCTCTGTTGGCTGTAAATCTCTTTGGAGTATTTAGTCACTACTCTTTTCTTGAAGTACTTAACTTAAACGTTTTTCAGTTCTAGTAATGGTATAACATTCATAGGACCAGCGTGGGCATGTTAATTCCACTTTATGTCTACATTTGCACACTACATGTATGCATCCACAACTTCTATACTAAATAATATAATACAACCATGAGTGTATTATTACATTTCTCTTATTAGGAACTAGACAAAATTATATATTAAATTTGTTTCATGGGGGTTGCATCATTAAACTCACCATTCTACAGATCTATTAACATAATTTTTGAGTGACCACATGCTAAGCATTTTTCACCAGTTATATCCCATGTTAAATTATATATCAGAAAAAGCATCAGTTCATTTAAATTCGTAAAGGAAAATACTTTATCCCATAAGATTTACTTGCCTCACACTTGGGAAATAATTAGATCTTGATTCTCAAAGAATCTAATTCTCTTAACAACACCTTGACAACCCTTAACATTATTGCATGAATGGATAAACATAGCAATTGTTAAAAAATTCTTACATTGCAAAACTTTTTGTAATGGCTTCTAATGTACCAACGATACCTTAATGGGTGTTCGAGTTCATCTATCATTTGAGGATTTGATACTACTTGATGCAGCCTTCATAGTTTCCTTCATAACTCCCAGTTACTTCTTAGCTACACCAAGCCTTATCTCGACTCCCTAATCCATAGGAGTTGATATTCAACACCTCTATGGTCAATGTACAATTGAGCTCATGAAAGAAAACCCTAAATGTATGCCTTATGCCCTTGGTCTTATGAGTGACCAATTGTTCTTCATTATTTATGGTTCTTGCAATTCAATGACCCTAATTTAACCACTAGAATCAATGGTTGAAATGGAGTGTGAGGGGTTATCCCTTATGACATCATGGTGGAGGGGGATCCACACTCATCCTCCATCATAAATTAAATCGATGGTCAATCTTTAGTGTGAAGGGTATATTCCCCTACATTAGAAACTAGGAAAGAGGGTTGAAATCACGGTTCCCTCTACTAGAACTTTGCACCAAACTTGTACACAAACTCCAAATATGGTATAAATAACTTGCATAAAACTCTGAGTCCAAATTATAGTTTTTTGATGTGGCCTCTTGGCAATCATTCTCAACTCCCAATAATCACTCAATTTGACTTTACAAGTCACTTGTTTGCATTTAATCACAATGTAAGGTTTTAATCCATACAATTGACTATGAATTCAATACCCAAAAGGATACTTCTACTATGTCGTCTACCAAGGCAGAGGAATTTCCCGAATGACCAAAAGTGTTCAAAATACGGGAAAAGATAAATTCAAGGAATCTTGTAGTAGTAGTGTTTGAATCATGTTTTTGATTGTGGAAATGGATTCAACACCATCAAAAACCTCTTGGTTACCCAAAATATTGAAGTTTGACAGTTGTAACCTGGATTTACAAAATTCCTTGCCAGATTTTATCACAATTTTGCTAGAATTTGAATGATTTTTTGGGCAAAAAAGAAGTCTTGATAGACTACGACTATTTCTACCCTCCTACATGAAAACACATATTCCTATAAAAATTACTTCGGAAAAACAAATTCATTGATCGACCCATCACAACAATTACACACACGAATCTGAGTGTTACTAAGCTCTGAGTATTCACACACTTACCTAGCTAATCACACATAGATCAACAGACAAGAAAACATAACAATTTCCACTTTTAATACAAAATATTCGTTATCATAATAGTTACACAATAAATGGCCAAACTATACAAGAGAGTGTACTCTATAATGGCCTCCACTTTGTTTGTTGCACATTTTTCAGGCTCCTTCATCTTTATTCCCACTTGCCTATACATCAGAATTACAAACATAAAAATATCCTAACATAACCTACATTATTTGGACACCCCAACACCCAAAAAACTATGCAACACCTCAACCTACATTTTTCATTTTTACAAAGGATAACTTGGCCATTACATTAGCTCATTAAAACAACCTACCGATCTAGATTCTTCTAGAATATGGACACATCAATCCATCATTTATAAATTTTATACATTTACATTTGAGGGAAATTTATTACCGTTTGAAGAATTTTACGACTCATTTGGGTCTAGTCAAAATCAGGTTGCCTAAGACTAATGCGCCTACATCGAAAACACTAGTCCTAGATGAGGAACCCATGCCATACATGTCGAGGGTGCAAATGGAAGAGGAAATAGAAATTTTAAACAAGGATATGCAAACCCTATTCAACTTGGTTGAGGACTAGAGAAATAACGATCCAAATATTTTAGCTGAACATGAAAACCTTTAATATCATCAAATCTATCTCATGGTAAAATATAAACTACAAGAATCAACTGAAGAGATGGGGTCAACTAGGCATGGCTTGGGAGACCACACTTACTCTCATAGGGGAAAATTTCATGAAATCTGTTGGGCGTGGGATCCCCCCCAAGGAAAGGTTTGGCCCTTAAAGCCCATGTTTTGATTAAGTTTGATGTAAAGACTCGGCGATTTGTGGGCGAGGAGTGAAAAGATGGTAAATGAGTCAGAGGGTTTTCTACCCTCATTTTTGTAATGTAATGTTGGGTTGAGAGATCTACCCATGGTCAGCGGATCGTGGGATTGTATAAATAGAGCAACGCTCTAGGTGTAAAGAGAGATCAAAGGAAAGCAATCCATGAAGCATTGAGTTGAAGTGTAGAGTTGTGTCTTTGGGTCATAGAGTAGGAGAAGGCTCTACATCTGAGTGCACAGAGGCCTAGTAGTCCACAGCTGAGTGCGCAGACCCCTACAGCTGAGTGCATAGGGAAGGTTGAGTTTGTAACCATTGTATGCATTAATAAAGAGAAGTTTTACCATATTTTTGCATATCTTTTATTGTTTTATGCATTGAAGTATATTGGGTATGAATTGCAAGTTTACTGTTTAATTACTGTGTGAACTTATATGAATGTGCTGAGTAAGTGAATATAATATAAGGTATCTGTTGATGCAAAAATAACTAACTGTCTTAAGAAGATAAGTAAGATCCGAGGGGTGACTTGGGGAAATAGCATAGATTGAAGCTCTAGTAGCGTGAAAGCCCCACAACCTTGGTTAGGGTTGCACGAAGATAAATATAACCAAGTCGCAAAGGCCTCGCAGGCTCGGGAAGGGTGAAAAGTAACCTGTGCAAAAGTATTCATAGTTGGACTAAATCAACCCCTCAGACATCTCAAGGGTGCAGAAACCTGGTTCTAGCATCCCTTGATACTACTTTCGGTGAGACCTCAATCTGCGCTCCGTGAACTATTGCCGAAAGGGCCAGTAGTACAGGGATTTGTTTGGCTAATTAACTCCGAACCTGGGTTAGGCCCCAACAAGCCAACAAATGGTTCCGTTGTTGTGATCGGAATCTGCATAGAGATGTCTCACGTCGTATCATTGGAATCCAACTAAGAAAGAAATTAAAGGTTGGTTGAACAGAAGAATTCATGAATTTACGGCACGGGAGAATAGGAATCCGCAAATATCAAAAGAAAAGTGGTTAGCCTGCCACTTGTACACAGAAATAAATGAAATCTTCTTCACGTCCTTCCTGACTGAGCTGTACAAGTTGATCACGAAGCTAGCAACTAGCTAAGGAAGGTGCAAGCTCGATAGTCCTATTGTGTGGACCCCATAGTTGGTGCGCAGATTGGAAGCATTAGAGGTTAAGGTCACATGAAATGTGGATCACTGGCTTGATTGGATTATAGGAGGATTCATTATTGAGTTCGCAGTAGACAATACAGTAAGCTACAGCGATGTCAAGTGACGCTTTCTCAAAGGACCGCGAGGTAAGTATGTTAAGTCTCTAAACACTTGGATTAAAATGCTACTGTTTGAAAAGCAGATTATGTAAATACATTAATGTTCAAGGCTATGCAAAGTGGGAGAATTTACAGAAACGAACATAGTGCAGAACTAGAAACTAGCCCCTTGATTTCACCTCTGCGAGGGGATGAGGAAGAGCTCGCAAAGGTCTCACCAAGAAGTGTGATCAATTTGATAAGGTAGAGGATTCTATGCATACCACACCCACCCGCACCACCACCAGGTTCACCTTCTTCACCCCCATCTTCCCCCATACCACCTCCGCCACCACCGTGAGTCAATATGGCAAGCGCGATAAAGTCGTTGGTGCTCAAGGGAGTAGGAAATGAAGATCTAGACCAGTTTTGGTTAGTGATAAAAGACATATGGGAAGCGTAGGGAGTTACATATGACAATATAAATAAGGTGACACTGGTCAATGCTCTGTAAGATCGCACGCTAACCTAGTATATTAAGCATTCTAATGACAATCCAAATGCGAGGATCGTGGATATCCAAATTGCATTGAACATAGAATTTAGCAGGCCAAAGTCAGAGGCAAAGTCAATCATTGGGTTCAAGGAGATCACAATGCTACTTGGTAAGACTCCTTGGGAGTTGGATCAGAGACTGAAATACACAATTCACAAAGCTAATATGACTTTGACAGATGGACAGCACTGCGAATGGTTTGTAGCATAGCTAATGCTGCATTTAAGGAACGCGTTGTTGCAACAGAGGTTAACAACTTAGGTAGAGGCCTTGGAGAAAGCGATGAGGCTGCATGAGACCCCGATATAGGATCCTAACCTGGGAGTTCAGTAGATCCAAGCACAGTTGAAAAACTTTTGCCTTGAGATGCAGAGTCTGAAACAAGACAGGACAGCTCGCCCGAAAGTGTGTGAAGAGGTATGGTGTGTTAAATTTAAGGGTCACGGTCATGACAAGGACCACTGCCTAGTATTCATGAATTACCTTTCAGGAGGAGGATCAATGTCGTTAAGATAGAGGCACAAGTAGGACCTAGCACGGCACCCACTTTACAGTGCACGATTTTTCAAATAGGAGGAAAGCATGCTACAGACAACTATCATTTGTTGCAGAAGTACACACAAAATTCACAACAATTGTTCTGTAATTTCTATAGATCAGTGGGACATGATGAGTGTACCTATAGAAGTTAAGAGCTGATGATGGATAGGACTCCCACTTACCGTATTCAGGCCAAAACATGACCCCTTGACTAGAATGCAGGAGTGGCATGAACCGGATTTCAGGGGCGCAAACGAGGCCGAGGTGGAGGAGGACCTAGAAGAGGTCACAAACAACTAATATGTTACAATTTCATGGGAGAAGGACATTATGCCTGTGATTGTATGAATCCAGTGCATCCATCATGTTTGTATTGTACCTTGTTTGATCATGATATGCAATATTGTTCCACATTGATAGCGAGGTTGCACGACAAGCGAGCACTCCAACCTCCCCCAACTCAGAACCTGCAGATGATGAGGTCTGAGCCGCGCGAGGAAGACCCTAATGTGAAGATTGTGCTCCAGAGTGGAATTACGACAGGAGATGATAAAGGCAAGCAGCCTGAAGATAGTACTTGTGTTCAAAAGGCTCCGACGAAAGAACAAGAGTTTGATTTGGAGCACTCTAAGGAAACCTTCATGGAAGGTAGGAAGAGCTTCGCTGATGCCTCCACTTCAGGAAGCAAAGACAGACCGCAGCCGGAAATCGACCCATCAATGCTCACAACGTTCCTAGAAACATGCATGAAGCTACTGTGTGACAGTAAGGCTGTAAAGGGATTGTAGGAACTCATTAATAGATGCATAGGGACTGTGCCAGGAGAACTGCACGTAGTCTAGAAGATTGGAAATAATGCGTCGAGGACGGGAAGAGAAATGAGGTTCAACGCATAGATTGGAGAATATGAGATGGACCAAGTAATTCTGGACCTAGGGTCAGATGCGAACGTTTTGCCGAAGCAGACATGGGAGCACATGGGAAGGCCTACACTACAATGGTCTCCTATCCAACTGCGAATGGCGAACCAACAAAAGATCATACCTATGTGAATATTTCAGGGAATCGCTATGGATATTAAAGGGGTAAGTGTGTTAGCAGACTTTTAAGTGATAGAGATTGTTGATGACAGCAATCCCTACCCTGTGTTATTAGGAATCGATCAGGCCACTGACATGAACAGGGTTATAAATCTGAAGAAGCGTAACATGATTTTTGAGAAAAATTCTTTCCGCGTAGTCCTAGCCTTTGGACCCTGTAGAAGGATCATTCTACATGAAGCCAGTGCATGACTATGAAAGCAATGATGACTTAGACTGCATCTAGAAGATAACTGCGCGAAGTCAAGACTGGGTAAATCCCACCATGAATGGACGAGTCTCATGGGAGCGTGAAAGCTCCTGTACATCGGATTCTAATGAGGAAATAGAGCGATGGTAGAACCGGTTGCACAAGGTGGCCATGCTGAACAGTAATATGATGACAAGATCATTGCACTATGTATTGACAGCAGTGAGGGATTTGCCTACTTATGATGGGTTGAGGTAGATTCTTTCCTGAATAGATTTCAAAGAGAGGTGTCAGAACAACAACATTTCGAGGCTTTGAAATGGGTACTACATGCTACGCCTACGAGGTGGCAAGGTACGCACCAAGGAAGTTTTGAGGATTGGCGTGAATGAAGGAGAATGATGTGCATGCATTTTGGGAAGCCTCCGATGTGACTAACATACAAGAATCATGAACAGGATCCGCGCATGCATCTATCTAGGTGGGTATAGGCATATGGTAAACCACCTACTCGGATGCACATGGAGTTCACGTTCGGGAACACGGTCAATAAGCAGGTGTTGGCAAGGAAATTGTGTGAATGGTCCCTCCAGTTGGGACGATGAAGTGTGGGAAGAACGAGTGTGAAAAAGGCTACCCACATAGAAGCCTTTAATGAAGTGTTTGAAACACTGAACAGGGTATATAATGCACAACGAAGTGATTGGGAATTGCATGTACTAGCAGTTCTATGGACTTATAGGACAATGTGCAAGAAACTGATGGGGCAGATGCCTTCTAGGTTGGCCTATGGAGAAAACACTATAGTTTCAATAGAGTATAGTATGCGTAGTCTGTGTATACTAGCGTTGGTAGATATGATAGTTCGCGGAGGCTTGGAAGAAGGAATAACAAAGCTAAATGAAGAAGAATGCTTGGGACCTAAGGAATGAATTCGACAGGGTGATCTTAGGCTCCAAAAGCTCATGAAGGAAAGGGTGCGGTTAATGGAGAAAAGTGCTCTGGTTGAAGTGGAATTCAAGAAGCTTAAGGAAGAAATAAAGAAGGATTTTCTCAATAAGAAAATCAGGGTGATAAAACAAGGTGCGCACGACTACGGTGATGAATTTGGGTACTACCTCCGAGAGTTGATCAGGTTGATGCCTGGATTGGACTGCATATTACTAAATGGATCACCCATGGTGGAGTGATGCAGATGGTAAAGTGCGTGATGCGAACATTAAAAATAAACGGTGGATTTTTTCCAGTAAAAGTGATGTATGACTAGTTGAAACCCTATACAGGTGGCGCTACCACCTGACTAGCCATGGGAAGTATAGTCTTATCACTCCAGGTAGTTGAAAGGAGGCGTAGGACTATAAACTACTCTACCCGAGAGTTGTACAATGTCGGGGTTGTGCGCAGGAACAAAGTGTCACAAGGTCCGCACCAATAAAGTGACTTGAGGGTGAGTCACAATGTTTGTGTTAGGGGTCTGTTGGGCGTGGCATCCCCCCAAGGCAAGTTTTGGGGTGTAAAGCCCAAGTTTTGATTAAGTCCGATGTAAAGACTCCACGCTTTGTGGTTGCAGAGCATGAAGGCGGTAAATGAGTTAGAGGGTTGTCCTCCTTCATTTTTGTAATTTAATTTCGGTTTGAGGGATCTACCCATGGTTCGTGGACCATGGGATTGTATAAATAGAGTGAGGCTCTAGGTTTAAAGAGAGATCAAAGGAAATCAATCCATGAAGCATTGAGTCAAAGTGTAGAGTTGTGTCTTTGGGTCGTAGAGTAGGAGAAGGCTCTGTAACTGAGTGTGCAGAGGCCTAGTAGTCTGCAGTTGAGTGCGCAGACCCCTGCAGTTGAGTACGTAGGGAAGATTGAGTCTGTAACTGTTGGAAGCATTAATAAAAAGAAGTTTTACCATATTTTTGTGTATCCTTTCCTATTTTATGCGTCGAAGTATATTGGGTATGAATTACAAGTTTACTGTTTAATTACTGTGCGAACTTATATGAATGTGCTAAGTCAGTGAATATAATATAAGGTATTTGTTGATGCGAAGATAACTAACTGTCATAAGAAGATAAGTAAGGTCCATGGGATGACTCGGGGAAATAGCGTAGATCACTGCTCTAGCAGCACGAAAGCCCCACAACCCTAGTTTGGGCTCCATGAAGACAAATATAACCAAGTCGCGAAGGCCTCGAAGGCTAGGGAAGGGCATGAAGTAACCTACATGAAAGTATTCATAGTTGGACTAAATCAACCCCTCAGACATCTCAAGGGTGCAGAAACCTGGTTCCAGCATCCCCGCATACTTCTTTGGGTTGGCTCGAAAGTTACCATTGTAGTCACTATTCACGATGTGATGCTTGACTTGAGACCAAATGGAGCGGGTAGCAGACATTTAAGACGAGATTTATGGGCAAGATTTAGGAAAATCTGCTGCCAAGGGAGCATTAATGGACCGGATTTGGGGCGAACGGTCGAATTCACATTCAAAAGGCGTTATAAATTACAGAGGGCTACCCATCAAACAACACGGTGATTTACGAATTGAGCTATTGTGCACCCCAAGTATTCTGAACCGAGACCTGTTTATCCTGTTGGGAGCATTGGTTGAGAACCTAATTGAACGGTTGAGAGATTTATGGACGAATGACATGGCAACATCTAAAGAAGCTAGGCAAATCACAGAGATGACTGCCAAAGAAGCCGTGCAGGCCATGACGATAGAAGATGCCCCTGAGAGTGCTATGATTGTTGCGGAAATCCCTAGATCACCGCGCAAGCCTAGACCAAAGAAATATAAACAGTGAAGGATTCTGGTATGTGTGTCCGCTCGAAACCCACTGCGAACCGGATTAACAATGGAGGAAAAACGGAAAGCAATTAACCTAGAAACCAATGAGGAGGAAGAAGACCTTGAGGATATCATAATTTAAGAGGACGAGGGCATGGAGGAAGAAACCGAGGGTGTGATCCCTCTAACCAAGCTGACCCTGTATGTCCCTCCGCAGAAGGAGAAGGCGAAAGTGCCCAAGGACCTTGATGAGAGCAAGAGATCTCTACAGACTCTGCTCCTCCTAGATGATATCATCTTTGAAGGAACGCACTTGGGCAAGGTGCCGAGCTTAGAATTCGAAGACTAGGATCTCGCTGACCATGAGAAATTGCCTCACTTGATGACCGCACAACTCATGAAGCCAAAGAAACACACCGCGGCAGGAGTTATCGAGTTGGAGCCACGCAAATGGTTGCACAGGGTCGAAAAGGTAGGGTTGTTGAACCTGCTCTAGTTGTCGCATTACCATCATGCCCCAGTGACTATCTTCATCATCAGGCAGCTGCTCTGCCTAGTGCATGGTGGGTGTTTGTGGCTGGAGGAGCCCATCCCCATAATGGAACACCTAATCCATCGAATTACTTGACTCCCGTGTAAAGGAGAAGACTCCGTAGACATTTCAAAGGGTAAAAGCATTGATTTGGCCATTGTGAAGGCCATGAAAAAGAAATACAAGTTGGAGAAGAAAAAGAGAGGCTACACAATCTCCAGTATCAGCAACAAGGAAGTCAGAGTTACGACTGAGATACTGCAAGTAAGGTCATGCAGAAGTGTCACGCGGATGAGGTGCTTGCGCCGGTAGTTGCACTTGCTGAACAATGCACAGAGGGGTCTAGTTTAACTGGTTTGAATTCTTGTGCAAGGAGTTCATGGAGAATTGTCGCGAGGCACAGGAACAATCAAAAACCTTCCACTATGCCAGAAGGGGCACTGGTTACAGCAAATAAGGTCGACAGGCCTATGGTTAGTACATTGAAGGGAATAGGGGTCAACATGGCTACGATCCCTCAAGAGATGCTCTATGTTCTGCAGGATGGGATTACTATAGAACTGCGGGCTAGGGAGAGCTGCGCACTGCAGGTGTTGATTGAACCCTTGATCAAAATGGAGCAATTGAGCATACAGCGCGACGAGGTCATGTCTTAGAACAGGCAGATGGTACAGGTAATTAAAGAAGCCTACCAAATGGTCCCCGAGCTAGCCATCCCAACAAAAGCACCAGTAGAGGCATGCATCCACAGATTAGTAGCAGGGGTGCATGAGGTGCGAGACAAAATGGCCAAGGTTTAGCTGGGGTTGAACCCTCAGATAGTAGAGCTATGATTGAAGGTGCAGCCTTTAACTCCTCTAGAGGTAACGGAACAACGCTCCAGCGCCATTACATCAGGGATGGAGGAGATCAACAGTGTAGTGAGGGACTACACCAAAATGTTGGAAGTATCATTCGAGGTCCTCACCAATCTGTAGGAGGACCCAAATATACAATGCTTAGAAACAGAGGCACGTGAGCTACAACAATAGTACGACAATGTCAAAAGGATTGCACAGAGAATGGCCGTCACACAGAGTGTCGTACGAATGCAACAAGCCAAAGCGCTTAAGGAGCAAGTAGATGGAGTGATCTACCCATGATCAATGGACCATGGGATCATATAAATAGAGAACGGCTCTAGGCATAAAGAGACATCGAAGGAAATCAATCCATGAAGCATTAAGTCGAAGTGTAGAGTTGTATCTTTGGGTTGTAGAGTAGGAGAAGGCTCTACAGCTAAGTGCGCAGAGGCCTAGTAGTCTGCAGCTGAGTGTACGGACCCCTGCAGTTGAGTGCGCAGGGTATGTTGAGTTTGTAACCGTTGGAAGAATTAATGAAGAGAAGTCTTATCATATTTATGTGTACCTTTTCCTATTTTATGCATTGAAGTATATTGGGTATGAATTGCAAGTTTATTGATTAATTACTGCGCGAACTTATATGAATGTGCTGAGTAAGTGAATATAATATAAGGTATCTCTTGATGTGAAGATAACTAACTATCATAAGAAGATAAGAAAGATCTACGAGGTGACTTGGGGAAATAGCACACATCATTGCTCTAATAGTGTGAAAGCCCCACAACCCTGGTTAGGGTTGTGCAAAGACAAATATAACCAGGCACATGAAGGCCTCACAGGGCATGGAAGGGTGCGAAGTGATCTGCATGAAAGTATTCACAGTTGGACTAAATCAAACCCTCAGACATCTCAAGGGTGAGGAAACCTCGGTCCAGCATCCCCCCATACTGCTTCGGGTGAGACCTCAATCCGTGCTCTGTGAACTGTTCCTGAAAGAGCCAGTAGTATAGTGATTTGTTTGGCTAATTAACTCTAAACCTAGGTCAAGGCCCAACAAGCCAACAAAATCAACGAGGGAAAAAATAGGGTATGAAAGAAAAACAAAGCCCCAATATAGATAGTGGGAGATCATCTAGCTAGTACAAGGAAGGCCACAAGATGTTTTGAGTGTTCACCTCATTTAAACACCTTTTATAATGAAAATTATATCATGAAATATCCTATACGACCTACTTCAATAGGGAATTTCAAAGTATGCCTTAGTGAATGAGTATACTAATAGCTAAATCACCCTTATGGAGATGAAGAATGGTTGTATTTCAAAGTGAAGGACTTTATGGTATTACCTATGTATCACTAGCGTATGATGCTAAACAATGACTTAAATGTTCTTATTGAGCTTATTGTACTAGTATATAGTAATCAGTTACTTGTATTAGTATAAGTAATCAGTCTTAGTACCTCTTTCCATGTATAGTAGCTAATTATGTATTTCATTATGTTTGTATTGGTATCTCTGGAGGCTCCTAAGCTATTAATTCCTTCTACTGAACACAGGTATTGTATCTAGTTACCTAAATTTAAGATTATAGGGGTATGATTTTCAATAGTTTAGGGGATTTCCCATCCTATCACTAGAGTCCAATCCAATGGTACATCTCTCCTAGTATATGAAAAGTACCAGTGATCATCTAATATATTTTTCAGGCAAAAGCAACGGTAGAAACTTGCTTCGTGTGCAACCACTCTTGTTATACTATTTTTTATAATTCCATTATTATAATAGTTTTTAATGAAATAATGAAGGAACAAAAATACCTAACTTAATATGATTTCATTTCGTGGATTCTCCTAGATATTTAAAGTCTTATCCATCTCTATTTCATTGTAAATAATTTTAAATTTCGGTATTATTTTTAATGTTTAATCTTTATTTTTAATTATGCTAAAGCTAGGGGAAATGAGTGTGATAAGGATATGTTCTTCACATATTTCCACCCCTTAGAGAATGGAAAAGGCACAACTACCTAATTATTGATCGATCGAATCTACCTTTCCATCTCTCTTGGATGGGGTTGGAAGGGAAGCAGAAGGAGGTGAGAGGGGGAAAGCTAGTCTTAGTTCACATACTTTAGAGAGTGTCATGGTTGTTACTTTTAAGAGATAATTTAGTGGTAGCTAATTTAGTTTAGTTATCATACTCGTGTAAAATTAATTCTATGCTAAAGGTAGATGTCATGGGTTCGTGGCCAAAGGGCTATAGTTTTGAATGTTTGTGGTATTTTAATGATAGGCTTATCATGTATGCACATACTTTGGTATTATGTCTAGATTTATTATCTTTTCTGTTTTTGAACATGTTCATCTCCATATCTTGTTTAGTTGAGTTTATAAAAGATTCTTATTTCTTATCCCATGTGTTTTTGAGATTGTGTGTTGTTATATTTTTTTTTTCCAAGGACAAGGACTAGGTCCTCTTACCTTGGATCTTCCTTTCCTCTAATTTACAAGATATTCCAACATGATGTTAGTCATGTATGGTTATTCTTTGGACCTATCTACCATTTTTCTCTCCCTCTCGCTAGGAGTCCTCTCATATATTTGATCTTAGCATGGTATCAATATCAAGGGAGTATTGTTGGTTTTGATTAATGAAATTTCTCTAGGGTTCCTATGGAAGTGGGAAATGATAGGTATCTCTAGGTACCATTTCGTTCAAGTATATCATTTGATATCTTCTTTTTAATGGGATTGTATTTCTTTTACTTTGCTCAAACCTGCGTTAGATTTTGGAGTCATCCTTGTTTTCTTCTACTAGGGCCTTATTCTTGGTAAATTATCCCTCTCCGAACATTTATTTCTCTAGTCCTTTGTGGGTTTTCTTTTCTCTATTGAAAGTTTTTCTCGCTCTCAACTAGTGTGATTATAGCTTATGTTCTATGTTGGGGTATTTTTGTTTAGCTCATCGCAATTCTTAAGAAAAAGGATGAATCACATAGATGAGCTAGGGGAAGAGGGGAATATAATGGCCCTCATGTCCGCAAGAAGCCTTGGTCTTCAACAAGGTTATATCAATTGCAAACCCATCTAGAAATCCAATAACAAATCGATGGGGCAAAGAAGAACATCATTTGGATTCTAATTTTTTTGCCATTTTTTATATTGGGTTCCTAATATGGGCCACACTCAAGGTAGACAAAACTAATATTCCTATACACTTGACCTCTACTAGCATCTAAAGTCATTCTTAGGGAAAGTTATTTTCTATAGGAATCACACCAGAGATGTGCTCCCTAGAGTGGAGGAACTCAAACTGCTTTTTCAAGATCTAGATGATTGTATGGCTTGTTTGGAGACTACTATTCTACATGGCAACAAACTATATCCATTGGAAAATCCTAGATTCCCAAATCCCACAAAAATCTCCAATTCATTTTCATTAGCCACATCAATAAAATTCTGATCATATTTGCTTCCTTTTGTATCGTTTAATTTAATGTAAATATTGAAGTATATGTTACCTAGTAATATGTACTATATGTTTAAGAGACTATGATTGATTTTTAAAGTGTTATTGTTGCCTTACTAAACATGGATATATAAAACTCGTTTTGAAGTCAAAAAAAATTACTATTTCTCTTTTAATCTATAGTTTTCTATATAGTAAACAAAAATAAACCATATATCTTTATAATATATACTTTTGTTTATTAATAAAAGAAATTAATAAAAATACTTGAAAATTATTTAAATTTTTTTTTTTCTATAATAAAAATCCGGTTTGGGTGAGACCATATTTGGATTCTATCTACTCCTTTTTCCCATATCAATAAAATATTGTCTTAATATATATATATATATATATAAATAAATTTTAAAATCAAATTCAAGTTTCTTCGACTCGTTAGTTTGATAAAGATGCAAATATTTCAGTAAAATCTAAAATTCAGTTTAGATGTTTTGACTAGAATAAATATAATTGGTTGAAAGTTAAATTAAGTAATGTTTCGTTATTTTTAAAAGGAGAGTATTAAGCACCCTAAAATAAAAAATATTATTTTTGAACTATTTATTCTAAAGTCTAAATTAATTCTTAGAAAATAAAAATAAAAATTATTAGTATTAAAATTTATTGAAGAATAAATTAATTAATTAAGGTAATATTTTTTATGAAATTTATTTTTTACCATTATAATTATAATTTTCAAATTAAAATTAATGATAGTTACTTGAATATATAAAAATTTAAAAATTTTCAAAATATTTTAAAATTTAAGTAAAGATTTTCCGAAAAAAAATCAGATAGATATATTAAGGTGAGATACGTGTTTAGAATCTCTACCAAAGTTTATTATCAACACCAAAGTACGCGTCATCAACTTTAAACTCTCTACGTGATGACTTTAAACTCTCTACGTGATTTGTTTGGAAAATCGAATCACAAAACCTCCAATCTAATAACTTAAAATTATTAAAAATATAAATGACAAAACAATTAGAAATAGAAAAAAACCTTGTACTAAATAAATAATAAGACACGTTTATATAATAATATGTCTTTCTCCCCTGTCATAGTAAGGATTAAGAGCTTATATATTATATTTAGGTAAAAATCAATAGAGTATATGATGTATTTTGATACGGTTTGGACAGGAAACCCGAACTCAATGGTATTTTAATATTGGATTTCTTACCCTTGCTCAAATCTTCCTATTGAGTTATTTTTCCATTTAAAATTTTGAGGGTTATTAATTTATTTTATATTTTGATGAAGATGATTAATATTTATTAAAATTTATATGGTTTATTAAATTTTAAGAAAATAAAAGATTAGTAATTTTTTTGAACATTTTATGTTTATATTAAAAAAGAGAGAATGTTTTCATATCATTATAGTTTTGTTGAGTTAAAGAGTGAGGAAGGTTGGTAGTGCCACAATTATTTTGAAAATTAGATTTAACTTAAATATAAGAAAGTATTTTTTATTTTCAATCTTTTTAGGACTACACAAATTATAAACACTTTCATCTCATGGTATTTTGGGAATTGACCAATGGTGAGTTTTACTATGAAGGTCATAGGAATTATCTTTTATCTTGGCAATGGTCATTAGTTCTTATCTTCGCAATGTTCATTTCTTCATAACACTAGTCAACACAAAAAGATAATTTTGGTTTTTGATATTTGGAGTTGATCACCTCCCTCAATTTCTCTTTAAACTTGGAAGTAATAATATTTTTATAGGCATAGTCTAACTTATAAAAATCCCTCTAACTCTTTATGCTCCTGCAATTTCTCTTTAAACTTGAAAGTAATAATATTTTTATAGGCATAGTCTAACTTATAAACAAAATGGCCTTTTTCATGACATTTTTTCTCGTTAATTTTAACTAAAATCTGGCAAATATTTTTAAAAACTTGAGTTTAGTCTGTTTAGTCTATAGAATTGGAGTACCCCAAGGGTTTTTTCTAGGAGTTGAATCCATTTCTTCATACAAAAATGTATTTTAAACAACAAAAAATCAAATTCCTGCTTGAAAATGTATTGCCGAATTTTGCTGAAAAAGGCTATTTCATCTATAAGTTAGACTACACCTTTGTAATATTATCATGCTTTTGCAAAATTATCTCCTTTATTCACCAATTGTCCAGGAAAGATTGCTAATCCCTATGTCACCCTCACTTGAGCGAAACATGAGGGTTTTGGCTAGAGTTAGAAGAAATTTTAGGAAACCTCATAGCATCCATGTTGTAAAAATTTTTCATTTATATAAGACACTTAGTCATATAAATTATTTCAATTGGGAAAGGCATGCTTCAATCAAGAGGATATTGTAGGGAGTATTTCCTTTAATCTCGAGGTTGCAGGTTATAAATTTCTTTTGGATTTGTTCAATCTTCCTCCAAAAATCTCTAGAATATGTTGCAACTGTAAACCTCACATCTATATAAAATAACAGGAGTGACAGGAGTATCAAGGAGAATTATTTTATCCTAAATCCAAATATCTATTGACATACACTCTTATCAAACCCATAGTAATATTTCCAGCATATATTTATTTATTTCTCAATGTTATAATTCCAATTGATCTTATGGTGAATGTCGATTCATAGATATTGGTATGAAGAAACTTCCTCCAACGAGCTCATTTCATAGATGAAAATATGATATGTGGTGTTTTTGGATTTAATTATTATGACTTTAATATTTCATTATTAACAATCAAATCCATCTTGGAGAAATCTAAGTTGCTTGTCAAGATTGTAATGTATCCTTTACAAAATAAGAATATTTGTAGCATAAAGGAGAAGACTTATGAGCATATTAATGAGCATGACACCAACACAACCTATATCTCTCAATAGGGGAAATTTCAAGGATATAAATTTCTCCTAAGGTTTAGAAAACTTAGTGAATATTACTAGTCCCTAATATAAAAATTGTAAAATGTTTTGCAATATTTTCTTAAAAGTATTGAAAGTTTTAATTATTTTTTATAGTCTCTATAAATCATTGACAATTTTTAAGGTAAAAGGATTTTATACTATAAAATTTGGGATTTCTTTCTTTTTTCTTTTTTCTTAAAAATAGAAATTGGTGAATATTTCCTTTTAAAAAATCATGGAAAATTAGTCCACCTAATAATATTAGCCTCTAAAATGCTCCATGACTTTCAAACACTCTTCTAGGTTCTCAATGCATGTGTCAAAAAGGGTAGGGGACAAAGAACAAACTTGCTTGACTCCAATATTGAATTTAATTTCTTCTCACCAACCCTCAATAGTCTTATTCTTGGCAATAACATTCTCATACATCCTTGTCACAACACCCCTCAACTCAAGGAACCATTATCTCTTCTAGCCTCTACCACAAATTTATTCTAGGAAGCATGTCAAAAAAAATTGAAGTTTCAACAAAACGACAAAAGAGATTAGTTTTATTATTTTGACATTCCACTACAATTATCCTAAAAGTAACAATATTATCCAGGGCTTAATGATATCTCCTAAACACAACTTGGCATTTATCTCTTTTACCTTGGCTTGCAAACTCAAGGCTAATCTTCGTGTCCAAAATAACCCCATAATTTTTTTCTAAAATGTGGCTAATCATAATGGTGTTGTAATTAGAGGGAATTATTTTATCCCCACTCTTAAAGATAAGATCATTATGGCTCTATTTCGAAGACTTAGGGAAGCTTTGATTCACTATGAAAGTAAAGAACTTGGTACATGCATGATGAGGATAGAGTCACCCATTTAAAAAATTCAGCTTGGTAGCTTACAATGTCCTTAAATTTCTCATTAGCAAGATTCTTAATCCAAACTCAGTGTCTTATAAAGAAAATATATCACCTCTCTAGAGGAGCATATAAAATGGTGTTCGTGGCATTAGGTGATTGCTAGAGTTTTGTAAGGTAAATATTCTAGTTCTTTAAGATAATCAAATTATTTTCGTAGTCTTAGAAATCAGAATTTTGATTTAATACTTTCTATGGTTAGAGGTGGAAAAGTAGAGTAATTATTCTTTCTTTCTACTTATATAGTATTTTTCTTTTAATAAATTTTTTATTTTTGTAATATTTAACCAACATAGATCCATTTTAACTACAGATCTAACATGAGTCCAGAGGGATACAACTTCTTCACGTGTAATTTTTTTTACAAGTTGACATTATTTAAATGTTGTCTACAATTTTTTTTTTTTTAATTTTAGATTTTATAAAAAAAAAGGGTAACATTTGCAAAATTTCAATTTTGATGATGGAGGGAAATCCTTACACATCATACTAGGCTATAGAATGAGCCTCTCGGCTCAATCAATTTTTTGTTAATGAAATTTTAATTTTTGTTAATCATTTTAAAATACGGTTGGATGAATATTAATTTTTTCCTATTTTTAAATAATTTAACTAAATTTATTTTTATTATAATAATATATAAAAACAAAAGTATAACAACAAATGATTAATAATTAAATTAATAAAATGATAAATATCATTATAATCATTGGGCCAGGAAGGGCTCTCTACTACAATATGGTAGAGATGTTGTAATGTAATGTAATTTCTTGTAAAAACATTTTCATTAGGTCAAAATAACATTTGCGTCCATCAAATTACATAAACTAAAAAATAAAAAAATATTAATTATAATTATAATTATAATTAATAATTAAATGGGCCTAGATCCATATTAACTCTTGTTCTATCAAGCACCCAAAGGGATCAAATATATCAACACTTACTAGTTCCCAGGTTAAGATGGATCTAGGTCGGTTTTAAAAATAATATGAATTAATTATGCATTTCTTGTGGAAATTTTATCTGGTTGTCAAGTACCATCTTAATTTCGCATCTACAAAGCATCCATAGGGATCAAATCTCTCAAAATGCAAACCTCATTTTGAGTGAAAAACTTGAGAAAAAATTTAGGCCTCAAGAGATTTGATTCCTAGATCCAAAGTTAAAATGGATATAAATTTCACATATATATTTAGAAATATTCTTATTTTTAAAACCTTATAGTTACATGAATTATAAAATTATAAACTTACATATATATTGTGATATGCATAGCATTCACGATAGAGATAAATAGCCAGATGTAAAAAAGTAGAGTTCTAAAACACATACTCTCTTTATAAGCTATTATATGATTATTACTAATACATAAAATGGTTTTTTTTGCGGGAAACCTAAAATATAATTTTTAGTAAAATTATGATTTGTTGGTATTTAAAATGCACTTTCAAATGTATAAATGAGTTTGAAACCCTAAAAAGAGCATCTCACACTCTTAACTTTGTAGATTAAACCACTTAAATTCATGATTCTTAAAACTCTCCACTGAATATTGGAAAAATGTGAGGGGGAAAAGTGGCAAGAAAAGGTTACGTTGTTTATTAGTTACACTATGAGTTGATTAATTATGTATTTTAAAATATGAACCATTATTATTTAAAATTATTTTAATGTAATATGTATATTGTGATTTTGTTAATAAGAAAATAATTAGAATACAACCAATTGAAGCAAATATATTTATTATTTTTATTGCTTTTTAATTTTTATTATTTTTTCATTGAGCCATATTATGTTTTATTATTATTATTATTTTGATTTAATGATTCATATTAAGGATACTAAAATATATTAACTAAATATTTAAATGTTTATAGTCATTTACACCAATTAAATATTTAAATGTTGATAGTCATTTATTCCATTACGACATCTCTCCTATATTGACTTTTTTGTATCAAAATCCAGTGGAAAAATTTGAGGTAAAAACTTGATTTGTGTTATTTAAAATTGTTTTTAACTTTCTATATAAATTCAACACTCTTAAAAACTCTTAAAACACTTTAATTATAAACTTATCAATCAAACAATGTTAATTGGAAAAACTCTTCTGCAGTTCGCTACAATACACTAAAACCTTTTCCTCTTTTTAGATATGTCATCGAAAAAATAATATGGTGACCAAAATATCGGTGGAAAACGTAACCTTCACATGTTACCCTGTACGAACATATATATAAGGAGCACAATCCGGACCTTAAAAGATGAGAAGCGGATCTGGTATTTTCCTTTTAGCCACCTTGATGCATTCTATAAATTTTAATCTGAAAAATTGACATCATAAAGTCAACATCACTCAATTTTTTTCACGGCCAGCTTTTGCCCAACAACCTTGACCAGGCTATTTTTGTATATAACAGCGGGTGGCCACAGCGTGCAAAAGTTTACAATTCAGAAAGCATGACAACTCGGAAGAGACGAATTTAAACAGGTCTGTGGCTGATGGGATCAGCATTGGCCACCTGTTATTTAAAAATCACAGATTGAATAGTGGCGATGCTCTCATGACGGGGACACTAGGGTTTCTGGGCCACACGATCAATCCAAAAGTTAAGACAGTAATCTCCATACATGCAGTGCCTTTTAAAACTTTAGTGATGTCGTTACAAGACACATGCGACAGCATAATCATAATTAAGATTACTTTGGAAGTTTTATAAACTACTGCTGTGGTTTGTCTGCTCAGAGCATTGCACACCAAGATCATTATTAAAGCAAAAGCATTGCACGCCAAGATCATTATTAAAGCAAAATCCTTATTAATAAAATATTTGTTCAGTTTTTCTTTCGTCCTCTAACATATACGCGACAACAATAGCATTATTAAGCTTCCTTTAAAAGATTTAATAGATTATTTGTTTGGTTTGTCTCCCTGGAGCTATTTTATTTATAGAGATGCTTGCCCACCAAGATTTGTCTCCATTTCCTACCACGCAATTTAGTCGGTCGCTCATATTGACTTTGCAATCTTGATAATTGAAACAACTAATAACAGCTCAGTTCGAAATATTAATATTTATATATTAATTACTTTTGTGGTTAAAATTTATCGAAATCAAATTTGGTGTATTCTATTTTTAAAATGGAAATTATATGATCTGCATTACAGTGTTAGTTTTGTGTTATAATTTTTTTTTAATATATATTTTATGTTTTAAGAAGTGTTTTTCATCTCAATTCTAAGAGTTATGAAAATGAACAATTTTTTCAATTCATAATTTTTTTTAATATATAATGTGATTATTTCAGACTTGAATGTGATGAAAAGATATATGGCAGACTGATTTACCAGGTTTCAAACATCAATCACTCATTTTAATCAAGTAATCACCATTGAATTTTTTTCTAAAACATCATATAAATTAATTATATATATATATATATATATATATATATATATATATATATATATTTCATTATCATTATCATTATCATTCTATTATTTTTAATAAATATAACAATAATTTTCATAATCTTATGGTTAAATATTTATGATAATCTAATAATTTATGAAATTTAATAATTATAATGACTAGTGCATTATTTTATTATTTTATAATATTTATTACTATGTTCATAATTTATAACTTAACTCACACTTCCCTTTCTTAATGATTGGATTCATAAATTTAGGGTTGGCTTTTTTTCCTACTTTCTTTTTCTTATTGATTGAAACCTTATGGACGAGTCTTTCATATATCTTTTGATCAAGGATGAACCATGGTTTTTCTTACTTTCTTTTTCCTATTGATTGAAACCTTGTGGACCAGTCTTTCATATATCTTTTGATCAAGGATCAACCATCGTTGCTTGTTAGAAAAGTAGTTGTTTCTTTTTCGTGCTTTCTTTTTCCTATTTATTAAAACCTGGTGGATCACTCTTTCATATATCTTTTCATCCTTAGGATGAACCAGAGTTGCTGGTTCCAAAGGTAGTAGCTGGTTTGCAACTTCGATTATAAAATATTGAATGTGATATGGATACAAAAAATTGTTTTGAACATAAAGCTAATGTGATCATAAATTTAGTGAAAATATGTTGTTATTTTAACAATATATTGATTTCTACTATGATTACTAGAAGCATAATACCTTTTAGTGGATGTTCTTATAGAATCTCTCCAAAAAAAATATCATTTTATTTTTTTTAATGGTGAAGGTTGCTAGTGACATCAATATTAGTTAATATTATAAAATATACTAAAATATCAATTTTTAATATATAATTATTTAAGGAATAGTTTTTTCAAATAATAATGAGGCTTAAGAGCTCTCTACAGAATGTCTACTAGGGCTTTTGACCTCTATGCCCTACCTTTACAACTAGTAGTTTCCTCTACCACAACATACTAAATTGGTAACAATTTCAATGTTGTCGATGCTTGTTTTGGGAGTACTACATGAGTTCCCATGGAGGGAGGGTTGTGGGCCCTTCCTTTAAAACATTTTGTGTGAAGAGGACTCACCAAGATCCATCCTAGGGGAGGAATAATTTCAAGATCAAAATAGCGTCAGGGAAATGACTATAACCACTCCACTAGGAGCTCAATGGAAGAAATAATCTTGCTAAAAGCAGTCAAGGATCCCAAATACGAGGTAAGGTCCACCAAAATTAATATTTATATTCATTACATGAAATATCACTCCTCAATTTATAATAACTCAACCCACTGAAAGGAAGGGACCTCATCAAATTGATCCAATGTAAATGGAAACCTAAAGGTCGGGTTGACCTAGAATTAGGGGCGAAAGTTTTTTTTACAGTTTTTTTCATGAATATTGAAGATAGAGACAAGGTATTTGAAAATGGCCCATATTTGTTTAATAATGATGGGTTATTCATGAGGTTCTAGGAGGAATGAAATAGCCTAGACAAATAACACTTCCTAGCAACGCCAGGTTGGGTTAGAATGTTCTCATTACATAAAGAGTTCTAGGATCCAGAAATTCTTGAAGGCATAAAAACGTCACTGGATCTTTTTTAAATATCTCAGAAGTCACAAGATGATGGCTCTATAGCTCAAATACCAAAACACACATTTATATGAACATATCCCAACCTCTGCCGAAATCTATAGAGATATCATATGAAGATGAAGTTTGGAAGCAAACCATGGACTATGAACATGTCCCTTCTAGTTGTCCTCATTGTCATGAATACAACCATTTGTATTGTGATTTCCCTATCCATCAGAAACATCCCGCCCATTACTCCCATTCTTGAAACAAAAGGATTAAGGAATGCAACAACTTGGAGAAGAAACCAAAATCATGGGACCCCACCAACCCAATATATTCAGACCACAAAAAAATATTTGGCTCCAATGGACCAAGGAGAATAACTTGAAATTCTAGAGGACATTATGAATCTAGAGCCAAACATGGAGGAAATGCAACAAAAAGTAACATAGAAGAGGAAGTCACCACAACACCATAGGAAATTGATGTAGCCTAGCTAGTTGCCTTTGTGACTCCCACTTACTGCTTGCCTATACCCAGGCTTCTTTTAGCTTCGTGACCCATAGGAGTCAATATTCAGCACCTCTGAGAACAATGTGCAATCGAGATCATGAAAGAAAACCTCAAATGTACACCTTGAAACCATAGTCTTGTGAGTGACCTAGCATTCCTCGTTCTTTATGGGCCTTCCACTTCAACGGCCTTGATTTAACCACTAGAATTGATGGATGAAATGGAGTGCAAGAGTGGGGGTAGTAGGTGAGGGCGGTTTTCTTCCCATACATCAGCAACTAGAGGGGGGGACCACAATATTGGCTCCATATAGTAGAACCTTGCACCATATTTGTACACCAACTTCGAGTATGGTATAAACAACTCCTACATTGAACTTAGAATCCACCTTAGATTTTATTGATATGGCTTTTTGTGTTCAACTAAAACTCCTAGCAATCAATTATTTTGAGTTTACCGTTCACCTAGTTACATTTAATTATAGTGTCGGGGATCAATCCATACCACCGACAATTGATTCAATCCCAAAAGTGTATTTCGATTCTCCTATAGGAAAATGTATATTCATGCAAGCATTAATACTGGGAAACACAATTGTTCATCAACCCATTACAAGAATTTCACACATGGATCTCAACATTATTGAGCTCTCAATATTCACACACTTATATAGTGGATCATACACATATCAATACATATGAACACAACCATTTTAAGGTTTTAAACAAAACCTTCATTAACATTACAATTATAAACAATAAATGGCCAAACTATATAAGAGAGTGTACTTTGCCCCGACCTCTCCTTTGTCTGTCACTCATTTTTTAGGTCCCTTAAACTCTATATCCCCCACCTATATATGATAATTACACACATAAAAATATCCTAACATAACCTAGGTTGTTTGGACATATACCTCAAGACCCATAAAATTTCTTAACACCGCAATTTACATTTGTGATTTTTACAAGGGCCTACTTGGACATAACACTAGCTCATCAAAAATAGCCACCCATCCATCTTATTATATAATATATACACTTGTATCCACTATTTATAAATTTTATGCATTTACATTTGAGGTAAATTCCTTTCCCTCTAAAGAAGTTTATGACCCCTTTGGGTCTAGTCAAAATCAGATTTCCTAGGGCTAGTGCGACTGCATCAAATTCCCTAAGTGGGAAATTATATTGCCTCCTTGTCATATGTCTTTATTTTTTTGTAGTCCTCCTAGATCCAAAATTTTATGTTGTTGATGCCCACAATATCACCTCCATTGTTGTTCTATTGTCACCTTCAACCTTCTAGGATCCCATATTCTAGTTTGATGTGGTCTTCCTACTTGGTTGATTCAACATTCTATAACTAACAACAATTCCTTTCTTGTTGCTTCCTTTCTTTGGTGGCTACCATATTCAAAATCCTACTTAGGATGATTTCTTAACACGATTATTAGTTCTTTGGTTAACATTGCTCCCACTATTTAGTTGTCATGCAAAGATTGGTTTTCAACCTCTGTCCCATTGCTATCATGGTTCCCTCGTCCTATCACAAATTCTTATTTTTCCATATGTTTTCAAATGCTCATTTCACACATCCTTTTAAATTTACAATTGATGGTTCACTCGTCCTATCACAAATTCTTATTTTTCCATATGTTTTCAAATGCTCATTTCACACATCCTTTTAAATTTACAATTGACAGTACTTTGGAAAATAATTGCACTCATTTCCATATATTGCTTTTACAAAAAATCCAACATGACCATACATCCTTGACTTGTTGCTTCTTTCTTTCTGCCTTCTAGAATTATTATTTTGTTTTCAACAAGCTCCTTTCTTGCATCAAAATAGGGTTGTACATATCTTTTCAACATATTCATTGTAGTATCTTTTAACCACCTCAAAATGCTTTTATATTGTTTCTTGCTTCAAAAATTCTCTTGGTCACCCTTCTCTTCCTTTTCCCTTTCTTGAAATTCCTCTTTGAGGTTGCCCTTGGGTGAGTTTTTTGTCCCACCTAATGTTGTTTCCTTCCTTTGATTTTTGTCCTTGTCCCCTTTAATGTATTTTAGTTTCTTGTAACTTTGCATAGTTTCCAGTTCTTTCCCAATTCTAACATTACATAGTTTCCTCCCTTACCACTCAATGGAATAGAGGTTTCCAATTTCAACATCTTGGTCCCTTCCCCAATTTTGTATGTCTCTCAAGACAACCTCCTCATGCACCAAAAATGTGCATGATTTTCCAATTCCTTTTGGTTGTTTATGATATGAATCCTTCATTTGATGTTGAAACTTCCTTGACATAGCATTCAACTCTTCATCCTGAAATAAGATTCCTTCCTCATGAGACAAACTTGTCTCATTCTTCTCATTTTCTGCTAGTAACTCTTGTTGTGCCTATTCTACACACTTGTCACCTTCATTCCACATACAAGTTTCTTCATATATTGGGTTGTACAATCATTCCTTCACAAATTTTAATTTCTTTTCATATTGTAACAACATTGTATTTGAGTGATATTCCTGCTCCTTTGTGGGGTTGTTCTCATAATGTCATCCTTCATCCTTGCTTCATTTTGTAACACTCATTAGTATTTGTTGTTCTCCACCACTTGCATGGTTTCCCTCCTTATATTCATTCTTTTTTATAATAATTTTCTATGGTTGTCCTTTATGAGACAATGTTGTATCATCTTCTTTTAGCACAAATGTTAATTGTTGTCCTTCTTCAATGCTTTGATGACGTATTTCCTCATACTTTACTATAATTATGACAATGGTAGGTGGTTTTCTACCTTCATCATGCATGTGACTTGCAATCATACACAACTTGTTAGATTTAAAACCACAAGGCTCTCTAGCCTCATTTGGTGCCTCTACCACCACACCTTTTATTATCTGGTCCTTTTGTTGGTCTAGAATCTTCATGCAGTCCATGAGAATCTCTCTCCTTAAGATATTCCACATCCTCTTCTCCAAGGAATTCTTTTTCTTTCTGTTTACAATAGTGGGCTTCCTCCTCTCCATATTGAGTTTCTCTAATTTGAACACTCAACCCATGCCTTAGCTTCCTTCTCAACTCCTTGGCATATAGCTATCTAACAGGTCATCAAATCTTCTTCACATTGCATACACACCTATGCCCTTCCTTCTCCATCTCTTGTAGCAGTAGGCTCACTACACTGATTCTCTCTTTTAACTCTGTCATCTCTTTATCAAACTCTTCATTACTTATATTTCTTCTTCGTATGCCATCCAATTTGGCATATTCCATTTGATTGTGACCTTCATTCAAACCCTTTCTTAAACATCATTGGCCATCTCTTCCCCCTTCTCTATGACCACTTTTTCATATTCCATTTTCTTGTGACCTTCATTCAAACCCTTTTTCTAATCAGTGGCCATCTCTTCCTCCTTCTCTGTGAGTTTCTCCATGCTCACCATGAGCTACAAATAAACCTTGACAGACACCTCACCAAGCTTCTCTCATCTAGGATTTCCCTTTTGGTACCATAGATTCACCTACTTTATAACCTCTTGAGCTTCCTATACTCCTTTGATTGTTTCACTCTACTCAACTCTCGCGAACTTCACTTATTCTTTTCACCTTTCTTTGAGGACTTCCTCTACTAACTTCTTTCTTTCAACCTCAGCTAGAACTTGCTTTTGATGCATCTTTCCTATTTCAACAGTTATTTGTCACAATTATTTTCTTCTTGCTACTACCTACAATAAGATATATCTTTGGATAGCTAAAAATATAAAAGATAGGACCAACTACTTGTTAGTCTCCTCAACATCAATATTTCAAAACCTCTTGTATCCCTTGGCTAGAATCACTCTCAGAACTTTCTACTCTTAAATTATTTGTTGTCTCTATTGGTTGCAAATCTCTTTGGAGTATTTAGTCACTACTATTTTCTTGAAGTGCTTAACTTCATGGTATTTTCTGTTTTGCTAATGGTATAACATTCACAGGACCAACATGGTCATGTTAATTCCACTTTATGTTTGCAATTGCACACTACAAGTATGCATCCACAACTTTTGTACTAAATAATATAATACAACCATGAGTGTATTATTGCATTTCTCTTATCAGGATTGGAAAAACTTATATATTAAATTTGTTTCATGGTGGTTGCATGACTAAGCCCACCATTCTACAGATCTATTAACATAATTTTTGAGTGACCACAGGCTAAGCATTTTTCACCAATTATATCCCATGCTAAATTATGTATCATGAAAAGCATATGTTCATTTAAATTCATGAAGGAAAATACTTTAACCCATAGGAGTTATTTTCCTCACACTTTGGAAATAATTGGATCTTGATTCTCAAAGAATCTAATTCTCTTAATAATGCCTTCACAACCCATAACATTATTGCGTGAATGGATAAACATATCAACTGTTAAAAAATTCTTACATTGATGAGCTTGTTGTAATGGCTTTTGATGGACCAACAATACCTTGATCGGTGTTCTAGTTCATTTATCATTTGAGGATCTAATACGACTTGATGCATCCTTCCTAGTTTCCTTTGTAACTCCTAATTACTACTTGGCTACACCTAGATTTGTCTTGGCTCCCTAACCCATAGGAGTTGATATTCAACACCTCTATGGCCAATGTGCAATTGAGCTCATGAAAGAAAACCCTGAATGTATGCCTTATTCCCTTGGTCTTATGAGTGACCAAATGTTCTTCATTATTTATGGGTATTTCAATTCAACAACCCTAATTTAACCACCAGAATAAATGACTGAAATGGAGTGTGAGGGGGTATCCCTTATGACATCAAGGTGGAAGGGGATCCACACTCATCCTCTATCATCAATTAAATCTATGGTCAATCTTTAGTGTGAAGGGGATATTCCCCTACATTAGAAACTAGTAAAGGGGGTTGAAATCATGATTCCCTCTAATATAACTTTGCCCCAAACTCGTACACCAACTCCAAATATGGTATAAATAAATCCTGCATAAAACTCTGAGTCCAAATTATATCTTTTGATGTGGCCTTTTGGTGATCATTTTCAACTGCTAATAATCACTCAGTTTGACTTTACCACTAACTTGTTTTCATTTAATCACAATTCCATGGCTTAATCGGATTAAGTTAATCCATACAATTGACTATCGATTCAATCCCCAAAAGGATATTTCTATGGTGTCATCTACCAAGGTGGAGGGATTTCCTGGACGGACGAAAGTGGTCAAAAGCCAGGAAAAAAACAAATTCAAGAAATATGGCAGTAGTAGTGTTTGAATCATTTTTTTGATTGTGGAAATGGATTCAACACTATCAAAAACTTATGGGTTACCCAAAATCTTGAAGTTTGACAATTGCAACCTGGATTTACAAAAATCCCTGCCAAATTTTATCACAATTTTGCCAGAATTTCCATGATTTTCCAGGAAAAAAGAAGTCTTGTTAGATTGCGACTATTTCTACCCTCCTACATTAAAACATATATTCCTATAATAATTAATTTGGAAAAAAAAATTCATTCGTCAACCTATCATAGAAACTACACATAGGACTCTGAGTGTTACTAAGCTCTGAGTATTCATGCACTTATCTAGCTGATCACACATATATCAATAGATAAGAAAACATAACCATTTCCACTTTTAATACAAAATATTCATTATCATAACTATTACACATAATAAATGACCAAACTATACAAGAGAGTTTACTCTATAGTGGCCTCTCCTCTATTTGTTGCACATTTTCAGGCTCCTTCAACTTTATTCCCTCGTGCCTATACATCATAATTACAAAAATAAAAATATCCTAACATAACCTAGGTTATTTTCACACCCCAACACCCAAAAAGAATATGTAACACCTCAGCCTACATTTTTCATTTTCACAAAGGCTATCTTGGCCATAACATCAGCTCATTAAAACAACCTACCCATCTAGATTCTTCTAGAATCTATACACATCAATCCATCATTTATAAATTTTATACATTTACATTTGAGGGAAATTTATTTCCATTTGAAGAATTTTACGAATCATTTGGGTCTAGTCAAAATCAAGTTACCTAGGGCTAATGCTCCTACATCAGAAGCAACAGTCCTAGATGAGGAACTTATGCCATACATGTCGAGGGTAGAAATGGAAGAGGAAATAGAAATTTAAAACAAGGATGTGCAAACCCTGCTCAACCTGGTTGAGGATTAGAGAAATAAGGATCCAAATATTTTTCTTGAACATGAAAACCTTTAATATCATCAAATATATCTCATGGTAAAATATAAGAGATGGGGTCAACTAGCCATGGCCTAGGAGACCACACTTATTCTAATACGGGAAAATTTCATGAAATCAAAGAGGGAAAAAATAGGGTATGAAGGAAAAACAAAGCCCCAATCTAGATAGTGGGAGAGCATCTAGTCAATACAAGGAAGGTCGCAAGATGTTTGGAGTGTTCACCTCATTTAAACACCATTTATAATGAAAATTATATCATGGAATATCCACATTCTGAATAGCAATGCTAATAAGTGAATTCTTAATAATATACTTCACAAGGAAAACCCATTAATTACTTGCTACAAAAAAATAAGCTCTTCAGTGAGAGAATTAGTGATATATCCCGCTAATGCTAGTGTGGATGTGAATCCATATTAATTGATACCATCGGTAGAAAGGGGGGATTAAAAATAATCTATAACCCCCAAATAAATGTCCTTTTGTGAATAGATTGCTTTACCCTAAATTCTTTCAAGTCAACTTCAGTAGATGTGAATAATGTAAATGGGTTTCATTACAGTTGTTTATGACTCCTGTATACCTAGAAACAAACCTAGGTTCAATGAAAGCATAGAAACTATACTAGCTATTCGCCAAGAAAATTTGTTGGTATTAGAAGGAAACTTCAATCTTATTAAATCACTAGCGGAGAAGAAGGGAGGGATCAATAGAATGGAACTACAAGCCCAAAAAGTCAAGGATCTCCATCAACAACTTCAAGTGATAGATCTTCTGATCGTGAATGTAACTTTTACCTAAAATAATTATAGTGGAGATAATTACCAAATTTCACTTAATACAAATAGATTTACTGTCTGAGAATTCCTCTTAGAGTAGGATATCTCACTACAAAAAAAATAGGGAATTTGTGCCATATTTTAGTGCATTTTTTTCCAATTGGGATGAGCATCTTGGTGCTAAATACATATATATTGTACAACTTTTAAAGGTACCTTTTTGTGCTAGATTTTGTGTCCTTTTTTATACCATATTTTGCATTGCATCAGATTTTGCACCCAGTTTTGCACTATGTTTTGCATCTAATTTTTCACCACTTTTTGCTTCTAATTTTGTGCCATGTTTTATGATAGGTTTTCCTTCGAATTGTACAAAACGTTTTGCGCCATATTTTGTATCTAAATTTGCACCACTTTTTGCATCTAGTTTTACACCATTTTTTCCTTCCAATTTTGCACTAGTATTTTCATCTAGTTTGATGACAAGTTTTGCTTCTAGTTTTGGACCTTTTTTTGCATCGGATTTAGCACCCAATTTTAGTGAACTTTTCTAACAATTGGGATGAGAAACCTAGCATTAAATCTGGCTCTATGGTACATTTTTAAAGAGTCCTTTTTTCCTCTTATTTTGTATCCTTTTTCATGCTAGGTTATGTATCATTTTTTGCACCAAATTATGCATCACTTTTTACATCAAATTTTGCACGAAGATTTGCATATAGTTTTATGACATATTTTGCTTCTAGTTTTGTGCCATTTTTTGCATCTATTTTTCATCATTTTTTGCTTCCATTTTTGCTCCATCATTGTCATCAAGTTTAGAGTGTTTTTCATCCAATTTAACATCTTTTTTTTCACCCATTATGTGGTGATTTTTGCATCTAGTCTTACAGTAGTTTTTTATTTTAATTTTGTGCCTATTTTTGCATCTAGTTTTGCACCAAATTTGGTGTCTATCTTTGCACCATATCTTGAATTTGATTTCACACCAAAATTTTCATCCATTTTTGTGCCCATTTTTGCATATTTTTTATGACCCTTTTTTTATGTTTGATTTGTCTCTCTTTTTCACATCCCATTTTGCATCATTTGTTGCAACCAATTTTGCATCATTTTTAACACCATTTCTTCCATCCAATTTTACATCACTTTAAGCATCTAAATTTGTATCATATGTTATGCCATGTGTTGTTTTGACCTTTACATCCCATTTTTTGTAATGTTACATTCAATTTTGAGTCATTTTTACATCCATTTTTGCACTCTTTTTTGCACCAAGTTTTTCATCACTTTTTGTATCCAACATTGCATTTCAATTTGCATCAATTACCTATGAATATGAGGGCATGATGGAATTGAACCACCAACCACATGCTTATAAAGTAGGTTCTCTTCCATTGAGTTAGTACCCTTCAAATAATTATACCTTTTTTTTTCTCAATCTGTCTACTTCTATTATTATACAAAAAGATTCAAAAAGTTACAGCAAGGCCGTAGCCTTGAAAATCTTCCCATGAGATTGACAATTAGCCCAGCTGAACACCTTCCAAAATTGGTGGACTTCCATCTGTTACGTCTTCTCCTAAGACTCTAAACATTGCGAAACAGGGACAAGCTGAGACAAACAACCATTGCGCTGTTGTACAACGCTGAACAAGGACAAATAGACATAGATCCAAACAGTCGACACAGAGACATATAGACACATACTATGACCTAGCACAGGCAAAATTGCGAGTTTCAAAAATAGAGTAATGCGCCTACTTCTTAGGCTGCCGAGAGCGGAGTGCCATAGAAGATCAGTCGTCATCCGTAGTGTAGGGTTCCTCCACTACCCTGCACCCAAATTGCAAAGAGTCTTCCGAGTCTGAGCGAAGGACCACTGAGCCAGTTGGGACTCCCTGAGCAGGCTCGCTTGGACCACCAGGGGCAGCTTGAGTCGCCAAGGAGGAGCTTCCCATGACCGGGGGTTGAGTATCAATTGGAGGCGCTGTCCCTTGTTCTGGCGGAATTTCCTGATGTGCTGCTGCCTAGTCGCTGAGATTTGCACAATTTTCTATAGTAACAGAAACTAAGAAAGTGGAATTGGAAAGAGTGCAGGGGATACGATAGCGAACTGCTGGATGCGCTGCATGCTCATATTCAACCAACCTTCCACGCCCGTGACCTCTGCCTCTTCCAGCTCTGGAAACATCAAGGCAATTTTGCTCAAGTGCCAACTCAACCGAGGAAGAGGGGAAGATGGGGGCAGACCTCTGTGTGGTGGCGCGTCCACGAGAGCCTCCACATCTGCTACCCATTCTAGGATGCTCTCTCGGCATTGCAATATACAGTGGATTGACAAGCGCACAAATACACGGAGGGGAGTGACTAACCAGAACGTGAGCCCGTTGAACTAGAGTGAAATGCCTGTGAAATACTCTCGAGCCTGAGACGGAGACGGACTTGGGCACAGAGAGTAAATGCCCCTGAGCTACCAACAGCACCGCAAAGGAGTGCGAAGTGGCAATGGAGGGATGCGAAGAGGCCATCAAGGAATGCCAAGAAACCACAGAGGAATGCGAGGAGGTCGCGGGAGCACAAACATGTTGAAGCGCCATTACACAATTTACCAGGAGGTAGATGGAGGAGTAAAAGAACCACATTAAAAACCCTGCGTGAGACCAGCTCACTTGATCTGCAAGATACCTCGTGGCGTGCATGGGCTGACACCTGCCCATGTGAAACGCCACCTTCGTACCATCACGCCGATTGAACACCCGCATCCGGGAGAGAGAGATCTTTCTGCACCAAAGAAGTGCAATCCTATTTGAGTTGTTCATCAACTGCCATTTCAAGAGATCCTGAGAAGTAGGGTAGTTGCTGAGTAGCTTACTGGTTGGCCAATCTATCTGCAACTTGATTTGCTATTCTTCTAACATGCTGGAAGGTTATGCTTTGGGGATTTCTTAGCTTTTCCTCCAGTGATTCCAATCTACTGAGCAATCTCTAGCTGGATGCTATTTTGACTGCTGTAGTGCCAGCTTGTATTCTGTTGGCTGCAGCTATAAGGATGGATGAGTCTCCTTCAACCTCTAGAGGGAAGAAGTGATTTTGTTCTGCAATGCAGATCCCTTTCCAAAGTCCTTCCAACTCAGCTGCATTGTTAGTGTCCTTACCAATTGATCCATAATATATATGCAATATAGCTCCCATATGGCTTCTGAAGATTCCTCCAAACCCCATCGGCCCAGGATTACCTTTGGCTGCCCCATCAAAATTCAGCTTGTAAGAGTTGATTTCAGGAGGGGACCAGGATAGTGGAGAGGCTGTGCTTGTTTGAGGACGGGCCTTAACATTGGCTAAAAAGGAGAGGTCCAGATTCCAGTCCTTCAGAATGATGCATTCCTGTGGAGATTCTGGCAGATCTGTATCATACCAGGTTCTGATGGCTAGAGTTTCTTGAATACTTTGTTTTAGGAGGAGCCACAAAGCTTCTATTCGCCAGCGTGTGTTGTTGAAGATTCTGTAGTTTCTTTCCTTCTAGAGAATCCAAAAAAGAAAGCCTAGTATTGGACTCCAAAGAGAGTTAAGAAGCTGGCTTTTAAAAGGGTTCTTGGTCCATTTCCTTATGGTTTCTGTAACATCCTCCATCCGAGCTTCCGATCTTCTGTTACATTTTTCAATTCTCTCCCAAAGTTGTGTAGCTAGCGGACATGTTTCCATTAAGTGTCTGATGGTTTCAGAGTGGAGATTGCAATTTGGGCATCTTGATGGGCCAATGAATCCACGCTTTTGCAAATTTTCCCAAGTGAGTATGCGCCTTTTACTTAAAATCCATAGAAAAGTGGAGACTTTAGGCCATACTCCTGGTTGCCAGACTTGTTCCCAGATTTGGTCCTTGTCTGTCTGGATAGTTGAGTAGCAAAATTGGTATGCTTCTTTGGTGGTGAATGTTCCTTTGGGCATATGTCCCCATCTTAGTTTGTCTTGTTGGTTGGAGTATCGAATTCTTCTATAATTGAGTTCTTGATCTATGTCAGTGTGCGTTTCTCCTTGCCAGTCAATCTGCCAGAGGCTAGCGGGTTTCCAGATTTGGAAGTCATGGTGCGTGGGCTGTTGCCAGAATTGATGAACAAATGTGAGGTTCGCCTGCTGCATGTGAGTTTTCCATAGTGGCTTTTGGAATAAAGTTGCCAGTTTTAGGAGTTGTTGCCATGAATCTTCCCAGAACCTTGCCGTTGTGCCTGAGTGAATTTCCCAAAAACTATGCTCTTGTATGAAAGCACTATGGAGCTTTGTGGCATTCCATATTAGAGACCCTTGGGTTGTTGTGTTGATTCTGATAAGATCATTCCATTGGCTGCCTGGGGCATATTTTTCTTGCCAGAGTCTTGCCCATGGTGAGTGTGGTTTGGAGATCCAATTCCACCATATTCGAGCTCCCACGCCTTAAGCCCATGCCACCTTCAGATTTTATTTTGCATACTTCTTTCCAGTTGACAAGAGCCCATTTTCTGTTCAGGCCTAAGGAGTCCCATAGGAAATTGCGTTGAAGGTTGCAGATTGCTTTGAGGACCCATTTTGGTGCTGCCATGATGGAAAAAAGATACAAAGGCATTGCCTGGAGAACTGACTTGATCAAGACAAGTCTGCTGGCCATGTTTAGAGAGCGAAGAGTCCAAGACGAAAGCCTTGATTCTAATTTATCTAGGAGAGTCCTCCAACAAGCGTGCTTGATGGCAGAATCAGCTAGAGGAGCCCCCAGGTATTTTGATGGAAGCTTGGCAATAGTGAATCCCAGAATTCGAGCAATATTCCTTTGAGTAGAAGGGGGAGTATTGAAAAAGAAGAGCTAAGATTTAGAAGCATTAATAGAGGTGCCAGAGGCGTCAGAGAAGAGGGAGAGCAGGGATTTGAAAACAGAGGCCTCTTGAGAGGATGGATGACCAAATAACATTGTGTTGTCTACAAACTGTTGATGGGAAAGAGGATTAAGACCATCGAGGGAAATTCCTTTTAAATCCTGGGTGGAGACAGTGGATTTGAGCAGTCTGCTGAGCCCTTCTGCCATAAGGACAAAGAGGAATGGGCAAAGGGGATCCCCCTGCCTGATACGACGGGAGGGGCGGAAGGGCGAGGAAGGGGAACCATTCAGCAAGACAGAGATGCTAGGAGAGGAGATTAGATTCATAATCCATCTGGTCCATGTTGAATTGAGACCAAAAGCTAATAACATCTTGTGAATGTAATTCCAACTGAGTTTATCAAAGGCTTTAGAGAGATCCAGCTTTAGAATCATACTTGGTTTTTTTTTAAGCTTTAGAGAGTGAATAACCTCATTCGATAGAATTATACTATCCATGATCTGCCGCCCTTCTACATAACCCGTCTGCTCTGGAGAGATGAGTAGAGGAAGGAGAGGTTTGAGCCTGTTCGCTATTACTTTTGAGATGAGCTTATAGATGACATTGCATAGCGCTATTGGTCGGTATTTATCAGGCTTATTTGGTTCTTCACCTTTAGGTACCAATGCTAAGAAGGTTGCATTGAGGGAAGGAAGAATCCAGTGCATAATTCTTGATTCCTCCACTAGTTCCCATACCTCTGTCTTGATGAGCTCCCAAAACTCATGAAAGAAATTGGCCGTGAAACTGTCAGGCCCAGGTGCCTTGCCGTCTTTAAGTTGGGCCATTGCTTCTTCAACCTCCCTGAGTGAAGTGGGCTGGAGTAGTTTGTTGTTGTGGTCCTTCGTTATGATTCTTGGAATGTGCTGCATGATAGCTCTAATTGCCTGATCTTTGTTACCTATGGGCTCCCTGAGAATATCCTGAAAATAATCTTTGAACTCCTTCTCCATATCTTCGTGTGCTTCTAATCTTGTCCCTTGTTGATTGTTTATAAATGCAATGTTATTGTACATTCACCTTTGGATGGCAGTTTTGTGGAAGAATTTGGTATTCTTCTCCCCCTCCTTGAGCCACCTGATTCTGGATTTTTGACACCAGAGAATTTCCTCTTGTTGCCTGCGAGCTTCTATTTGATTCCAGAGGATCTGCTCCTGATGTGTCTACTCCTCTGTCCTACCTTCCAGGATGAGAGTTTGTTGAAGCACGTTCATTTGTTGTTCCAGCCTCTTGCGATTCTCCTGGATGTTGCCAAATTGTGTTCGATTCCAGCCTTTGAGGACTTGTTTTAAATTTTTCAACTTTTGTTGGAATTGATAAATTTTGGCATCCTCTAGTGGGATGGAAGATTTCCATGCTTCACTTACCACTGTCTTGAAGTTTGGATTTGTGAGCCAGAAGGCTTCAAATCGGAAAGGTCTATTGCTGCGAGTACCCGGCTGAGACCATTGTAGCATTATTGGCTAATGATAGGATCCTCCTTGGGGTATGATAGAAGCATGGAAGTCCCCTCCCAGATGTATTGCATTATCCGAAATGAGGAACCTATTGAGCCTAGAGGCTATATGATGTATGCCCTTGCGCTTATTGGTCCAAGTGAAGACTCCATTGGAGGTTGGAATATCCATGAGTTGATTGTTGTGAATGAATTCTCTGAGGCCATTGCTGTCACTTTCTAACCTGATTCCGCCTCCTTTTTTCTCCTCCATTGATTTTATGATGTTGAAGTCGCCACCACCTATCCAGAGGGGGAACCGCCTGTTTCCATTGAGAATAGTAAGAGTTTCCAGAAGATCTAGTTTTTGCTGAAGAGTCTGCGGAAAATACACATTTGAGAGATGCCCATGGATGTTGGTGCTAATGAGATGGAATGACACTTGGATGAGGTGATGGGTGGCATGAAAATCATATAGAGTGAGAATCTACGGATTCCACAAAATGGCTAATCCGCCTAAAGCCCCAGAGGCATCGACTAAAACTGAGCAGCTACCTACCTAGATTTTGTTACAAATTCTTTCTATAGCAGTGTTGTTGCTTTTTGTTTCTTAAAGAAAAACTATTGATGGTTTTTCTCGTTGAATCAGGTTTTTTATCATACGGTGTTTTGAGGGACTATTGAGTCCTCTCACATTCCAGGAGATGAGCTTCATGGACAATGGGGTTTGGGTTTATAGAACTTCGTCAACTTAGGGAATCTCCCTGATTCCATAAGTATTTCTCCAACTATGATAGTCCTTTGAAGGTCTATCTTGCACCCCCTTTTCTTAGTTTCTTTGAGAATTTTTTTCCGTCCCAAGGGCTTCCTGCTTGTATACCAAGACTTTTGTTGTGTTGCGCTTTGGTTAAGACTCCTTCAAGCCTGTCGATTTGCCAAGGGGGTATTGAGTTATATTTTTTCTGTTTGTAAGTCGTTTCAAGTTTGAAGATATCTAGACCACTAGGCTGACATGCTCTGGATCTTCCTCCATGATGATAGGGGAACTTGGTCTTCCACATCTGCGACTTCCTGTAGACTGAGAGCAAGAGCTGCATCTAGATCCATGGTCGAGGGCTGCTGGTTGAAATCTAGAACAGATTTCCCCTGGGTAAAGGGGAAAGGGCTGAGGTCAGAAACCATTTTATTATCCGAAAGGGGACTAGTTGAAGGGCGAGAAGTGACTGGAATAGAGGACTGCATGGGGGTAGAGGGAGAATGGGAGGAGGAGTGCATGGAGGAGTTCTCCTGAGGTTCAGAGCTTGGTTTATCCTGAGGATCAGGAGAAGAAAGCAAAATGAATCTGTTCTGGGTATCTGTTTTGATGGAGCTGTCAGGGACAACCTAGTTTTTCTTGGCATGCCTACGGCGGTTTGGAACTTTAGTGAATCCTTTCGAGTCTTTGTTGGATTCATTGGTTGAAGATTTGGACTACGAGTTCAGAGGACAATCTCGGAAGGGATGGCCATGTTCATGGCATTTATTGCAGTGAAAGGGGATATGCTCGTAATCTAAAGGCTGAGACCATTCAAAATCATCATGAAAGAGACTTACTGAGTCGGCTAGAGCTTTGGTCAGGTGCGTCTGGACACAGATCCTGGCATACGAGGTTTATTTGCGGGTTTTTGTTTCCTCAGCAACTTTGATGAAGGACCCTAGTTTGTTGCCAATATCTGCTAGCGTGTCTTCTTTCCAATATTCCACTGGGAGGGAATACATACGTATCCATACTAGAGCCCAGCTGAAATCTTCTTTGTCAAGATTGAATCTTGGCTTCCATTCTGTGAGATAGAGTCCTGAAGAGTTAAAGAAATACGGGCCGCCTTCAAATATGTGCGATTTGTCCTCCACACAATGGAAAATGGCTGTGAAGAAGCCTTTCGGTCCAAGCTGCAGGGTAACCTGTCCTTTGGGCTTCCATTTTGAAGCTATCCATCCCTACAGTGCCTTTTCAGTAGGCCAAAACCCAAGAAACTTTCCTATTAGTGCATGATCCTGCATGTACTGGATCTCACCGTTAATGCGATGACTTGGAAGATCAACTTTGATTCGTTCTGTAGCCTTCGGGATGTAGGTAGCCGAGGTCGCCTTTGGCTGTGACGAAGAGGCTTTTTGTTGCAGATCTTGTTCTTTGTCAGCCGCATCGCTTTGTGCTGATGGGATCGCTTTGCCGTTCGTCCTTTGTCCTCCCTGATTTGTTTTAGGGAACATGGCAGGAGGGGTCAGAGGAATTACATGCTATTCAATGTCAGAGGCTAGAGTTGTGAAAGGGAGGGGGAGGATCCCACCCCTCCTGCAGGCGAAGCCATTGAAGGCCATCAGAAGGAGCTCGGCGGCGCGAGCTCGGAGGATCAGGGGAGTGCAGCGGTTAGGGTTAATAGAGTTCTTGTGGGTGGGGTGTTCTCATCTTTAGAGTCCAACCGGCTGTAACTTTTTATTATGTTACTCAAATGATTGAATTCAAATAATTAGACCTTAAAAATTTATAAATTCCAAATTATAAAAACTTTAATTAAATTATAAAACTTGGTAAAGTCTTGTAGGTTTCATCATCTCATATAGCACAAAAAACCATCCAATAGATGCAAAACATAATTGTTTTAGAACAAGGAAACAATTTCACATGGTTAATATGCTCAACCACATAAAAAATAGCATGAAATATGATTGTTTAAGCTTGATACCAACCAAAGTACAAACTCAAACTCCCCATGTCCTATGGCTCCTCTAATATATGTTTGGAGATGAGTGAAATCACAAAAGAACTTAAAATTTTTATACAATTGTAGTAAAAATTGAAAAATATAGGCATTATAAATGATATGATGATTAAAAATCAAAGTTATGTAGAGTAGGAAATTTAGTAAAGAGATTGAACATGATGGAACCAACATGAAATCCAATGCATAGTTCTCATATGGGCTTTATGAATATATATGTTTCTGGAATGTAATTCTTCTGAATCCCCTCAAAATTAATATAGAAATCTAATGGTACATAAATAAAGAGCCAAGACACCAAAGGACCTTCAAGAACTAAGACATAGGGGATGTTGAAGACAAAATTCTGGAGAGTGTTCCCAACAACCCATTTCCCTTGAAGACGATGATAATTAGCACAAGGTCACTCTAGCGCACCTCTATCTTTGAAGCTATCGTTTATTCTTTTCTCTCACTAGTGTTTATACAATGGACATGGACCAAGTTATCTCTATTAATATTTAGTCTTGTTGAATTGGCACATAAACATTTTCAATTTTAAACCTGATATTTCTCAAGCTTCAAGACTTGACAAAACATTACTGTGAAGCAACCTGATTTCTCAAAAAGCATGTAAACATTTTATGTGTATATGAATAGGTGACCTATGTCTTACAGATAAAAAATAGAACTACATGATAACATCATAATGCAATCCTATTGTTTATGATCATTAAAGATGATAGATGGGATTAAAACAAAAATATTTTGAATTTGAAAATGCCAATAAACACTTCAAAGAATTGAACTATAAATAATTTGGAGAATCTTTTTTACCAATAAGTGTATATATATACACACACACACCCAAAGCCACATTTTAGATAGTCTAGATCCAAGTAATCAGTGACAATTTTTAAAATAAAGGATTAGCTACAGTAGCAAAAGGAAAATGAGATAGAAATTTATCAAAGTTGGCTCGATATTATTTAATAGATTTGTTTGACAACATTCTACTAAAAGAAACAGGTAGACCAAACATAATATATGATAATTTAGCAATAAAGAAGAAGGCATTATGCTTATTTGTTTGGAAGAAGCCATTTGAGGACATCTCAATGCCTCTCACATTATGTATTTAATGATAATAACATTATAATTCCAGTACTAATAAAATTAAAGTAAAATTAGACTTCGGATATTGATTTTAAGCCTAATCTTTTTAAGCAACAAAAAAAATTGATTTTTTGGAATTTTTGTTAATATTGGATATTTATTAAAAGGAATCTAAAGTAATAGAAATCCATGTTCATATCATATTTTATTCAACAAATAGATACTTCATATTTATTAAATACAAAGCGATAAAAAAACGAGGTTGGTTTTTTATTTTTCCCCTCCTTTATCTATTACATACAATAAATACAAAATAAAGAAGGTTTGTTTTTGCTGTTTATTTCCTTCTTTCTTTCAAATTATACTTCAAACATTAACTTATTTTATATTAAACACCTACATACATACAGGGAAATCTCTCTTGACATTTTCAAGATCTCCAAATCAATTATAAGAGTAATAAAATACTATCAAATCGGTAATATGAATTCCACTCACATCTTAGGTGCTATGATGGATGAATATTCACAGTGGAGAATAATTCCCTTATATTTTCCATTTTGGATATTTGTTTCTTAAAAAAAATTCCATGTCTTCTGGATCGTTGATTTATTGCTCCCTGATAGTAATAACTAAAGGGGAAAATTGAAATAACTCACTGGTAAACCGATAAGTGAAAAATGAATAATTACCTCAAAATTTCTTGTATATGACCATCTCTACAGTCGTAATTATAACAAGAATCAATAATAGTATAACCCTCAACATCGTATTCTAGGTCATCCTTTATAATTTTACTCAACTGCAGCCACAATTAAAAAAAAAAAATGTGGAATAAACTTATAGTAAAATCGGTTGTTGGGATCATTAAATTGAAAAGACAAACACCTAAAATGAAACAAATTGCTCTCAGTTATGGGTGGAGTTTATTATTTCCATTGGTATGTTGCAACATTAAGAATATTCAATAATAGGGAAAATGGGTTTCTACTCATTGAGGAAATACAAGCTTTCCATGGTGATAAAATATAACTTAATGTATTTTTTGGTCCTCTGAAGCTTTGAAGCACTGGCAGTCTAAATTTATCAATCAAACAACTATAAGCTTGAATCTAAGATGTTTTCTCCACTAGCAAATAATTCATGATAAAAAATAAAACTAAAATGACCAAGAAACTCTTTTTTTTTTCAACTTTAGGGGTAGGGAAGAATGCACCACATGCTTTAGTACATAGAGAAATAAAAGGCATAATGATAGATTTCTCTAAAATCCATACCTCTATGTTCTATAAATCATTCCAATTCTATGTCTTTTATGGGACGAGAGAAAAAAGTTCAGTTATTAGTCATATTGTTATAAATATTTCCATAGGACGTGATCATTGTCATTAGCATTATTCCCTTTTTTCATAAATTAGGATTGGAGAACTTAGTATTAAACAAGGGGAGCTATGAATCAACAAGTCCCTTCCAATTTCAATAAAGTCTAGGTAATCGGTCTAGGGTAAGATCAAAAGTTGCAACAAGATGATGACAAACAAATAATGTTAATTCATGCACTTGGGAATCATACAAGTAACAATATTTCAAATCATAATTTGACGTTTTGATATGCAAAAATAAATCATATTATTTATGGGCCACATTCATGGTAATGTATTCATGAGTAGGAAGTAAATCAACAAAAATCATTAACAAATTTTACCAGACATCTATTTCCATAGTTATTTCTAATCCATACACTTAGAAGTATGAGCATGACAGGAAGCTTGATCATAATATCGTTTTTCCAAGTACAAATCAAAAGGAAGGCCCTACCCATGTTCATTCATGTATGTAACATTGAACATAGCCTGGGCATTTGTCTATGAATGAGCATGCATGTAAGCCTCTGTAACACACTCAAGATTTCTTTCAATATCCTGCAAAGGAAGACTATAAAGTAAAGAGTTACTCTCACGAACTATACAAGCTACAATTGCATTCATATTTAGATACCTAAAGATATAAAGTCACCCTGCCATAATAATAGTCATCCCCAATTAAAAGTGTTGCATGATCATTACCTTGATTTGATGCATATATCATATTACCCAAAACACTGTGCAACCTCATATCCAAGTTCAACAAATCTAGAGTAGAATAGGAAATATTTAGCCCTTTTCCCTTTCAAGTAGCACTCTAATTCCCAATGCAACAAAGGAATCCCATTGGAAAAAAAGAGTTGGGAAATAGGTTGATTTTCATCCACACAATGTTGCACATCGTACATTTGTACAAATTATGCGGTGTGAGAGACGACCTTGTTATTATTTGAACAACAACATATCACATTTCAACATTTTAATTTTCAACATGTTTTTGTTTCATTACACTAGGCCCAATTCATTGATATTGACTACCCCCGACAAGCCTAAATTATGTGCATATACTTTGACATGTTCCCATTTAAGGCTAGTTTTTCTATCCTCTATGGTTCGATTCACTTGAAGCTCTGTTTCTTGTTTGGTATTCATATTATTTAACTTAAAAACCTTCCATTCAAATAAATTGTGTCATTGCAGTATATTCCTGATGCTTAATCATATTCCCAACAACAATCCTATGATCAGGATCAAGTGTTTCATCTATTTCATCAATGAGGCTATAAAATAGTAACATATGCTTGTTAAATAAGTTTCTCAACCTTTCTATGGTCAACTTGTTATGTTTCCTAAGCATAGTACCGTAGTCCATTGTTGACAAATACATTGTTGTAAATGTGAGAACACTTCCTAAATATTAGGTCCACATGTCCTTGAGGCGTGTAAAGGATTATCCAATACTACATTGTTTTTTCCAATTACAAAAGAAATGTAATGGTGTCACATATATTCAGTCAAATCCAATCCTTGTTTAATGTAATGCATTAATTTTGTTTATTTTCTATGGTTATTTTCGTTGCATATCAAGGACTATGAAAAAATTGTTGAATTTTGCTTCAAAAATTTTGCTGACATAGGGAAATACCATTTAAAACTGATTTCTTACATCCCTAAACTTTTCCATCAGTGGAATAAGTATTAAATTTTCCAAACTACTTTAAAGGTTTGGGAGGATATATTTTTGGTTGAGCGAGGCAGAACACTGCTATGAGGATAAGCTACCTCTCAAACCATTTAGTCAAAGGCTGTGGAATGATGGATTGAAAGATGTGAGTTAATCCACAACCAATATTTAAGAAAAGTATTATCACCAAAAAATTGACCATCTAGCCTAATTTACTAGATGGATCAAAGTACACTATGTAAAGCCAATTTTACCATAGTAAAATTGCTTTCACTGTCAGAAATTACTTAATAAACAACCTTTGTTAAGTAATTTATAGTTAAACCCATGAATAATAATTAAATAAATCACTATTTATTTGATTTTCTTCTAGGAATAATTAATTAAACCATTATTCAATTATTATTCCTTGTAATATTTGACCCAATCATGAAAAATAAACAGATAATTCATTAATTATCGTATTTTTCTCTAAGAATAATTTATTAATCACTAATTAATTACTATTCTTTGTCAAATTTGACTAAATCCCTTAGAAATAATTAAATAAATTATTAGTTGTTTATTATTCCTTAACTAATTCCTTCAGATGATAATTAAATCATTTATTTATTTATTATTTCTAAACTAAAAGTTTAAATACTTTTTTCCCTCCTAAACAAATATAATAAAATATTTCAGGTGGTTATTCCAAGAATGGGATCAATAATATTTTATTATTGCTCATTATTTGAGGATAACTCAATATTTCGTTATAAATAGAAGGGTTTTCAATTCATTATTCACTTTTGATTATTTTCATTGTTGCAGTCACTGTTGTAACTCTGATTATTTGCATTCTCGCACACCATATTTTTGTTGGGTTTACACATTATAGAGAAAAGAGACTCTACACAAGCTGAAGATGTTTCAGAATAGTCAAGAACCCATCCCAAAGAGGGGGACTTGTAAGTTCTATTTGTTCCCTTCACAGATGTTATAATAAAATTATTCTTTACATATTTGGTTTACATTAGATGATTGGAGTTATTACTCTTCCTTTTTGTTGTTTAACTATGATTCTGGCATAGATCTAGAGTTTGGCAGGTTTTGTTTCTATCAATTGCTTCATATCTACAGTGTTTAGTTGCCATTCATATTGTTGAGATTTTTTGTCATCCATAATCTTAAGTGGGTTCTTTTCGTACATCTTTGAGAAGAAACCACTACAACAAAAAGAACCAAAAAAGTGTGTGAAGTAAAAAAAGTAGTGTAAAGTAAAGGAGCATGAACTTCCTTTTAATTTGATTATCATTAGTATGAAATTAAATTTGACTAAACATGTCATTACCAAGTCTTTGTAATAGATAATAGCACAACTGACTCTAACAATGATCACTTTAATGTGATGTGGTCGAGAAGGTGAGGTGCAAGTTAAATCCATCCCAAAGGAGAAAATGTATAGGTGAAAGTTAAACTAATGATCCATATCATGGAGCATGAGTCTACATGGAAACCTTTGGTGACTTATTTTTCAATTTAAAAATAAATTATGTGGCATATATGTTCAATGGAAAGGTCCTATTTGCAGTCATCCTCTAATGTCATTGATAATGAAGAAGATAAATAAGAATGAATTCTCTAGATTAACCTCATTGAATTACATAATTCATAAATTCATTCAAAGATGAAACTTCAATATATATTCATTGCTTCATGTGTTATTAGTTAAAATGAGGCCTATTGTACTAAAATACAACACATATGAGTTCCAAAAGAAGAAATTGCACAACCATCCAAGAGAAAATGAAAGATATGTACCTCCCCATCTTCAATTGTGATGATGTGTGGAGTAAATCCATGACCCGAACTCCCTATGAGAGACACAGTTATAAGTAACAGAGTAACAACAATCCATTGTCAAGGAATGGCCTCAAGAACAAGTCATAGAATAATAACCTATCTTAAAATGACTCACCATCTAAGACAAATCTATATAATTTGAAATCTGATCTAAAAAACACAATAAGTAAAATTAGAAGGTCTTAATAATGAATATTAATTTCACTGTAAGAATAAGTGTTTAATAGGCAATTTATATGTAATCTACTTAGAAAAACTACCATTGTTGGCAAAGGGAAAAAAGTAGAAGTTTGTATGAGAAAACGACGTTTTTTAATGTATTTGTGATCATGGGTAATGGACATATGGGAATGAGATATATCTAGGGTTTTTTTTTCTTGTTAGAGAAAATTGGTCAGGATCCCAGTGTTTGTCTTCATCTAGGTTTCTAATGGTAAAAATGAAAAAATTAGCAGAGAAAATGAAATGAGTGTTTTATATAATTGGGTATATATGAATTAAGGTCAAGGGAGAAATGGGATTGAAGTAAATTTGGGCATTTAATGTGAACTGATTGGTATGATAGGGAGTGTGAAGAGATGTTAGAAGGAAGATCAGTGGGAACTTGGAACTAGTTTGTCAATGGCATTAAAGAAAAAATAGTTACTATATTTTCATAAAATAATATAATATTTTGTTAATTATCAGATATTGGGAAATTGCCTCCAACGTTGTGCATATATTGTCTTCATTTCTCTAGCCTTTCTTCACTCGTCATATCAACTGTTGTTATCCCTCTTTCCTTGTTTCTTCATTTTGTGAAGAAGAAGAGCCCATAGTCCATAGTCATTGTGTGTATGTCAGCCTTGCTCAAGTGCTTCTGTTGATGGGCATTGTGGCTCTGTGATATCTAAGCAGTGATAGCAGATAATGTTGTATGTTTTGGTGTAGGTTTCTAGAGAATTAAGAAATGCTCTCATGTTCTATAGAATGATCTGCATCTTTATAAAACATAAGATGTGTATTTATTTTTTCTAGTTATAGGTTTGGTTTTGGGTGTTGTGCCTCTTTTCCTATAGCTACATTGTCAATTATTGTGGGTATTTGTCGGTGTCAGTCTTTGAGATCTGTTATTATTGAGGGTCATGTTGACGAATCAAATTTTGATGCGTTGGGGAATATAGATATATATGGTCAAATTTTCTGATATTAATCCTAGTAGATAGTGATGGAGCTTATATTTCTCATTTTGCCCACATCCAAATCTGGTCATTTGAGATTTGTTTGTTGCAGTGAACTACATTAGTCATTCAAGATATTGGTTTTGAGTATGACTTCTCATATGATTGATTTGAGATGACACATTTTGGCTTCATAGATATGCATTTAATTCACATTGAGATTGATTCACAAAGTTTACTTATCTGATTGCATTATTATTTCACTGACTACTTGCTCATTGTCCATTGCATGTTATCCTATCAACAATAACTAACTTTAGGGTTCTCACAAAGGGCCTTATTTTAAGTGTGTCAATTTAATTTATTTCAATTTTGTTTTTCCATGGATTCATATATGTATATTTTGAGTTTGGAACTCTACATTGGAGTTGTAGCAAATGGTCATGACTATGGTGCAACATTGAGAAAGATTGTCATGTTTTACAAGGCTAAGAGATCTAGAAATGTTTCTTGAAATTAGAGAGTCACCTCGAGGGTTGATATCGGTCTGCATGATGGATTGGCTAATGGGGTGCATCTAGTAGGATGATACTAAGATGCTTGTGACAATGTTAAATTTGGCCTCCCAATGGCATTCACAATCACCATGCTCTCATGAATTGTTGTTGAATATGGAAAGAAATTGGCCATCAGTGGTGAGTTGGGTCATTTGATGGATGATATTAGATGGGGGAATGAATTTTTTCTCAAGGAAAATACAGAGTATGATGTATTGTATGAAGACGTAGGTGATCATGACTCAAACCATTATTACTAGCAATGGCAAGAATACATGACCACACCTTTCTAGGCATATAGAATTGATGCAAACAATCCTGACTGAGATCTCGTAGGAGAACAATTAGTTGTAACGGTTATTGCTTCAATTGTTTTTAGGAACTCTAATCTCTCCTACTCCAATGAGATTCTCAACCATGAAAAGAAGCTTTCCACATTTGATAAAAAATACAAAGGAAAATACGACAGCTACAATATTATTGGACAAAAATATTATGCCTTGAAGAGAAGATATGTTGATGAGCTTCTTTGGGCAGCGACATGGCTTCATGAGGCTACTAAAGATTTTTCTTATATGAACTATGTGATTGATAATGTTGCTTCTCTAGGTGTAACAAGATATAAATGAATGGGTTCATATGGAATGTCAAGTATGCAAGATTTAGGTTCTGGCCTTAGAGTCCCTCATGTAAGGCAGAGGTGGGAAGAGTAATGTTGTTCTACAAAACTATTCTGAGAAAGAAAAGTTTCTCATGTGTGTGTGCTTGCATAAAGAAAATAGGATTTTATAGAAAATTCTAGGTGGCCTCCTGTTTTGGAAGAAATGGAACAACATCCAGTTTGTCTCTTCACATTTTACTATGATTACCTCACTACTTCTCACATGAAACTTCAATTATCGGTTGAAGTTTTTCAGCCCTCAAAGCTTTTTTAATTTGCTCTGTTTTTATTATTGTAAACATTTGGAAATGTTGGATTATCTTGAAGTTCAAGGTCATGAAGTGGTTTCCTCAACCTACAAATGTTTAAACAAACTATCTTATTTTCAATTAGACTCTTGTGGTAAGGGAGTTTGAAAAGAGGAAAGCCTTATGGATATTTTTTAGGGGAAGAACCTATCGTTTTTTGTGGGATTGGTTATGCTTTTTCTTCCGCTAATATAATGTTAAGAACCTAGTTGTGCATTCACTCAATAGATCTATAATCTTCTACATCAATGAATTTTCAAGGTTCCATGTTTGCAGGAAAAATAAAATTTATAACAAAGTTAAAAGATCACCCTTAACGAAACAATCTAATGACACGAGCCATCTCATTGTATGGATGGTGTTGAGGTTATTGCTAGAGTTGATAACTACTCAAAAAGAATAGTGAGGGAAGCCTCAAATATTGAATTGAATCAAAACAATATCAAGTAATATTAATAGGGATGGTGATACAAGATTCATGAAGCATGAACCACTGATGCTTCAGTCACTGCAAAATTATTCAGAAAACACTATATGATATGCATTGTAATTTCTATGAAGTACAATGTAAACCAAGATATTTGATGTTCAAATTCCCCATGGGTCAAGCCAATAATATATATGTAATGTACTGAGATCATTGGAAAATTGTGGGAAATTATGTTCTTCTGATGATAATCCATGAGAGTGGATCAAAACATAGAAATTAAAAGAACAACTTGAGCATGGTTTCCTTATCTATTTTTCATTGTGTGGAGCACCTGGAAGGTATGCTTTTTGATAAGTAATCTAGTGGTTTTTTAAATACTATTTCTAATCTTTTCTGCATATTGAGCCTAAAAACATAAGGGTTTTGGTAAATTATGTGAAAATGGACAAACGAAGCTCAATCACTAATAATCAATGTTTTCTATGCAGAAGGACGCGGAAATAGGGGATTATCGAGTAAAAACGAGAAGCGCAAGGAAAGTAACTGCTGCCCCATCGACAGGGAACCGGATGCGGACAAGATCAAGTAAAATTGGAGCCGAATAATCCAGGAAAAGAGCGCAGGATACCGTCACGGAGAATGCAAGAGACCTGAACGATTAAGCGAATCCCTCAGGATATTCGATCCTGAGGGATCGCTGCTTTAAAGCTTATCTTTTGTATCTAGACATCTCCGTCAGTTATGTTATATAAAGGTACCACGCCATCGAGCGTGGGGGGATGACTGTTATTATAATTATAAACTCAGAACGATTTTGATCACTGAGCTTTTGTAAGATCTGATTTTGTACACTTTTGTTATGCAATCAATATAAAGGATTTGGTGTTCACTTCGTTTCTGTATTTGAAGTAACTCTAAGCAGTGTACCATCGTAGCCAAGGGCCTAGCTCCGACGGTCACTTGCTGTTGTATCATACGGTGATTTGTGTGGTTTGCTTATTTCTTTCATTACAGTAATCCGATACATTTCTTATATGATAGACTATGCTTCTTAATTAATATCTGAATCTAAATAAGTTCTGTAATTCACGTCTCTGTATTACACAAACTGAATCTATTCGAATTGCATCCATTTCTACAGCAAGTTATTGGCATGAATGTTATCATTATTGGATTCATATGAAATAATTACTTGTGAGACTTGAAGATAATATCACTTTGTTCGGAACCATAGTCGCATCATACATTGCTCTCGGATCGCTACAGTAGTACAGACCGTGTACATACTTCGGGATTTGCTGTTCCATTTGAGTTTGCTGTTCCATTTTATATGATTGACGTTTCCTGTTTATGATAGTCTGCTGTCCCATTTTATTACTGCTGTTCCATTTCATTACTGCTGTTCCATTTCATTACTACTGTTCCATTTTAAGAATTGCTGCTCCATTTTACTTTCATTAATCTGCCTTTATTGCTTTCGCATGATAGCAGGCCTAAGGCTGTCGTGAGCCCAGCAAGACGCTGCCTAGCTCCTTGACCTATAAGCCCATGCTTTGGTTTTCTTTCTTTATCAGTTTCTAAAGGGAAGGGTTATTGGTTCCGTACCCTTGACTGATCATTTGCCTTGTGTGATTTCATTTTCTGAATTGGTTTAGTTACAGCTTAGCGATTGTTTCCTTTCAAGTCATTAGAACGCTATACTACCGAGCACTACTTGGACAGAATAGCCTCGGATTGAGTTACTCCTTGAAAGAACAAAACGATCCCGGATTGACTTAATAATGTGGAATAATTGGTGGTGTGAGAGACCCTAGTTATAGCTCTACATTTTGGCGCCGTTGCCGGGGAAGGGGTAATAGCCATTTGTCCTTTATAGAGTAGTGCGCAAATCTGCTAGGAGGGAGTTGGATTTTAAAAACGGAAGGTAAGAACCTGCGTACGGAGCATGTAAAAGCCCTGCTCCACCGTCCGCTCTCTTAGTAGAATTGCTGGTTAAATAGGATTTAGTAGTTTACTTGGAGTGCATGACTAAGCAGAAAAAGTTAGAAAAAGATCAAAAGCCTCCATCCAAAGCTAAGGGGCCGGTGACCCTTGGACGAAAAACCTTCATAGACGAAATCTATAAGAAATCCGACTCTCAGCCATCAGTAGGTTATAAGAAAGTCAATTCTAAACAGCCTACTAGTTCCCTTCAGGCCTCGGGATCACCATCCGAAGCCTTTGCTGAGGTGCACAGTCGAACAGAGGAGCAGGATTTTCAAGAAATTGAAAATTTGACTCCTAGACCATTGCACGAAGGGACCCAAAGTAACCTTTGTGAAGGAGAAGGAGAAACAGGGGAGGTTGAGGAACCTAGATCTCCTATTGAATTGAACCAGCCTTTGAATAGCCCAGACAAGGGAAGCGCTGTAAAAATCCTTGTTGAAGGAATTCATTCACCGCAAACAGTTGGGGCCATTATCATCCCTGACCAAGGGAGTGGTGTCAAGACAATCCCTGTTAAGACTATCCCTCCTCAACCAAGGAACACTCTCTTGGAAATTCCTGAAGATTACTGGCATATATTCGATCCCATGGCGCAGAACTAGCCAAACACCCAGACCTCCACATTGCAATATCCGATAGTAGATTCTGCAGCAAATGCGCCCATGAAAGCCATCCCTCTCCAGCATATTCCCACATTTCATGGCCTCACATCAGAAGATCCGGACGCCTTTTTGTTCGAATTTGATGTATTATGTAGAGGATACGATTACACCACCGACCCCCAGAAACTGAAATTGTTCCCCTCTACATTAAAAGGGGCTGCGTTGAGATGGTTTATGGGCTTAGGTGGTGGGGTTATTAACAATTGGGATCAAATGAAAGAAGCCTTTTTAAAGAAATACCAAGATTACTGTAGATCGAGGGAATTAAAAGATGAAATCTTTCAAATGTCAGCCAGACCAAACGAAACCTTAGAAGAATATGTGGAACGTTTCCAATATAACTTGCAGAGATCCCCTTATGCATCACTACCTCTGCCTGATAACGTATTGAAAACTGCATTAATTAGAGGTATGAGAGAGCAATGGATCGAAACGTTAAACATCATGGGGAAAGGAGACATTTATCAGGAAAATTTTGCTGATATCATTGATCTGTGTATCAGGAGCTCAAGAGGCAGCACGAGGATAAAACCAGCGGAATATGATCGCTTCCCCAGAGATAACAGAACATTAACAGAGGGAGTAACACGGTAGAACTTGGAAATTTGCTAGAAAATTTTAAAACTGATATCCTGGGAACACTAACTACACAACTTGACATTGTGCAGGCTAAACAAAAGCAAGCTGAGGCAGAGCAGAATCTAGCCATTTTTTGCCCACGATGCAGGAAGAAACACAGCCACAAAGAATGCCCGCTGGATACAGTCCAAATATGTGCTATCTGTACCAAGGACCACCTGACCGAAAGCTGCCCTTCACTGCCTGGTTTGAAGGCAGTATACAAAGAAGCAGAAGAGGAGTCAGAACTGGCATATTTTGTTAACCAGCGTCGCCAATGGCAGCCTAGGCAACCAGGTATGTTTTCAGACCCATCCTCTTCTTTCCAACCCCCGCAGTTCAGTACTCAGCAACAGAACATGTGGCAAAATCGGTCCCAACCCCCGTTTTCAAATTGGTCACCTCAAATGTTTCCTACTCCAAATCCTTGGATGTCCCAATTTGGTTGGCCAAACTGCCCTTATCCTCCATCATATTGGCAGAATAGTTCCTATCCTCCACAGTGGACCCCTTCCACTTCGCAAAGCTCATCCTGGCAGACAAGCTGGCCAAAACCGACATATCAGCCAGCAGGATCAATACCACTCCCTCAACCAACTCTGCCAGCTTTACCACAAAATCCCCAGCCTAATCTGAGACCGCAACTCCCAGCCCAACCCAATCCCAACCCTAATAATAGGCCAGTCCAATCTATTCAAATCATAGACACATCAGAGATTGAGTCTGACCTAAGGGAGTGCAACGATCTTCAGTTAAGATCGGGATGAATAGTAGAAACAGAGGGAGACAAAATGGCTCATATTGAAAATCAGTTACCTATAGAACAACCCCCACAGCGGGAGGATGAAAACAAAGAGCAAAAACAATAAGCAAGCAAGCACATCCTCTCCTCCTTTCCCAGAATGATTAGTCATATCTCGACCTATACAACCTCCAGACTTTGACATTCTGGGAGAATTACAAAATCTGTATATAAAGATTCCATTCCTCCAAGCTATACAAGATATTCCTATATATGCGAAAACCATAAAAGAATTATGCATCAAAAAATCAAGGAGGAATACAAACACTAACCCTAGAGTCCAAGTAGTTGGTACTTTATCCGACCTATTATCAGGAAAGGAGACACCTATCAAATATGAAGATCTCGGGAACCCAATTGTGACCATTCAAATCTATGGCCAAACCCTGACTAACACTCTAGTCGACCTGGGAGCTGCAATCAACATTTTGACAACCTCCACCTGCCAAAAGCTTGGCATTACGTCAGTAGAACCTACTTCTACTCTGTTAGAATTGGCAGATCGATCTGTAGTTCGACCAGAAGGTACTCTGAATGATGTCATGGTTTCCGTAGATTCATGGGAGTATCCCACAGATTTCCTAGTAATTAATCCTAAAACCCGACTAGATGGACATCCGTTAATCCTAGGCAGACCCTGGCTTGCTACTGCCGATGCCTACATTGGCTGCCGGCAGGGAAACATGACTATAGCTAAAGGACCCGATGTTAAAAATTTAATTCTGTACCCTCCAGCTCAGCCAAGCCTGCCAATGATTAAAACTAACCCTTATCCTGTATCATATCTCGCTAACAATATTAGATCTCCATTAACTATACAGAAGGCGTTAGATTTCAAAGATCAAATAGAAGACGACGCCATTAACAATTTTATCAGTCAAACTAAAGCTAGAAAACATATGCAGTGTCTTATGATAGAGGCAGCATTTGACAATGAGCTAGAAGAAGATCCCTTAAAAGATCCGCATGATCAGACAATACCAGTAACTGCTGTTGCTAATACTAAAGTAGTGGAAATTGAACCTGGTAAGACTCTGAATATTAACGCCAATCTTACACCAGATCAAGAGATAAAACTTGTTAATCTGTTACAAAAGTACAAATATGCATTTGCGTGGGATTACCCCGACATGAAGGGGATTGATCCTCAATTATGCACCCATCACATCTATATAGAGAAAGACGCAAGACCTGTCTGTCAGCCACAAAGGAGACTCAACCCGCACCTAAAAGAGATAGTGAAAGATGAACTTCAGAAGCTCTTAGATGTTAACTTTATTTACCCTATCTCTGACAGTAAATGGGTCTCTCCCCTTGTGGTGGTACCAAAGAAAAACGGAAAATGGAGGATCTGCGTCGATTACAGGGAGTTAAACAAGGCTACACAAAAGGATCACTTTCCCCTCCCATTTATAGATCAAGTATTGGACACGTTAGCAGGGAAGAAATTTTTCTCCTTTTTGGATGGCTTCAGTGGATATAACCAAATCCAAATTGCCCCTGAAGACCAGGATAAAACTACCTTTACGTGCCCTTGGGGAACGTTTGCCTATCGTGTATTACCCTTCGGCCTATGTAACGCCCCTGCTACATTTCAAAGAGCTATTCTCAGTATTTTTGCAGACCTAATGAACGATGGACTTGAGGTGTATATGGACGACTTCACACCATATGGGGATGAATTTGATCCAGCTCTGGATACCCTGGAAAAAGTTTTACAACGCTGCATTGCTACCAGACTCTGCCTGAGCCACGAGAAGTGCTACATGATGATGACGGAAGGAATCATCCTAGGGCACTACATTTCAGCAGCTGGTATCCAGGTAGACCCTGCTAAAATTCAAATTCTTTTGCTCATCCCTACCCCCACTACTCAAACAGAGGTACGTAGTTTCCTTGGATTTTCTGGATATTACAGACGCTTTATAGAACATTATTCATGAATTGCAGCACCTCTATATGCTCTGACAGGTAATGTCGATTTTTTGTGGACAGATAAATGCGACCAAGCTTTTAAAGAATTGAAAAAGCTCCTGTCAATAGCTCCAGTCCTTCGAGGACCAAACTGGAATCTGCCATTCCAGATCTCATCGGATGCCTCGGATACAGCAATCGGTGCAGTCCTAGGACAAGAAGAGGATAAGAAGCCATACGCTATTTACTATATTAGCAAAAATTTATCCTCTGCCGAGCTCAATTATACTGTTACTGAAAAGGAATTTCTCGCTGTAATCCATGCTGTTAATAAATTTAGGCATTATATTACAGGTTACCCTGTTGTGTTATATACAGATCATTCTGCTATTAAATATCTAGCAAACAAACCTGTTACAAACGCTAGAGTAACTCGATGGTTGATCTTGTTGCAGGAGTTTGACATCACAATTAAGGATCGACCCGGCAAGGAGAACCCTGTAGCCGACTTCCTCTCAAGAATACCCAAATCAAGCGAAGCAGCAGCTGTGGAAGATCAATTCCCTGACGAACATCTGTTTGCCATTGCCGTTTGCACACCCTGGTATGCTGACGTCGCCAATTACCTTGCAGTGGGTAAGTTACCAAAACACCTAACCCCTCAGGAACGAAAACAAATTGTTCAAAAAAGCACACGATTTTCGTGGATTGGAGACCATTTATTCCATACAAGGGCAGACATGCAAATCAGAAGGTGTATTCGAGAGGATGAGATCCTAGACATCTTAAAGGCTTGTCATAGTGGACCATGTGGGGGGCACTTTGCCGACAAGAGAACAACACATAAAATACTACAGGCAGGGTACTATTGGCCTACAATCTTTAAGGATGCAAAAAAGTTTGTGCAGGCCTGTGATAGCTGCCAGCGAGCAGGAAAGCCTGGTCAAGCCGATGAAATGCCTCTAAGACCACAAGTGGTTATTGAGCCATTTGAACGATGGGCTCTCGATTTCGTCGGACCCATTAATCCACCATCAAACCAAAGGACATACATCCTGGTAGCAACAGACTATGTTACTAAATGGGTCGAGGCTGAATCATTAACTAGGGCTACAGAAGATTCGGTAATACAATTTTTGTTCCATTTGTTTGTACGTTATGGACTTCCGAGAGAAGTGATTACAGATGGTGGACCACAATTTGTTGGAAACAAACTAGCCGCAACACTTAACAATTATCATATCCAACATAAGATTACTACCCCCTACCATCCGCAGGCAAATGGACAAGTAGAAAACAGTAACAAGATAATTGAGTCAATCTTAACAAAGACCATCGCCTCACACAGGCGTGATTGGGCTGCTCGGCTACCTGAAGCACTGTGGGCTTATAGAACCACATGGAGAAGTACGATAGGCTATTCACCTTATCAATTGGTGTTTGGGAAACAACCAATCTTTCCTATCGAATTCGAGATCCAAACACTACGGACTGCACAAGAGGTTGGCCTAGATCTGAATGAGGCACAGATCAATCGACTACGACAAATCAACGAATTGGATGAGATTAGGCTCTCTGCATTATAAAACACAGCATTAATTCAACAGCAGCGAGCTAAGTGGCACGATGCACTTATAAAGAATAAAGTCTTCCATGAAGGAGACTGGGCTCTCTTATACGATTCTCGATTCCAGGACTTCCCGGGGAAACTCCAGACTCGCTGGCTAGGACCATATGAGATCCAGAAGGTGCACGACAATGGGACCCTCACTCTGATCACGATTGACGGTTCTGGACATACGTTCAAAGTAAATGGCCACCGGGTTCGTCTCTATCGAAGACCCCTTACTCGGGAATCCTTTTGTCAATAGCTTCAGCAAGATACTGATTTGGAGATCCTAGCAGAGGAAGTGAAATCTTCCTCACCCATAACTTAAGCAATTTGTTTTTCATAATTTGTACATAACATCATGTATATATGTTCTTTTCATTTTTGTTTTGTAGTATTCTGGTTACTTTATTTTGCACAGCACTCGTTTGATTTTGCTGTTCTTTTTTTTTTTTTTTTTAAAGGAACAGCACTCGTGTGATTCTACTGTTCCTTAAAAGGAACAACACTTTTGGTACTTTGCTGTTCCTTTGCAAAAAGGAACAACACTTGTTGTTTTGCTGTTCTTTTTCGACAAAGGAACAACACTTTTTATTTTGTTGTTCCTTTGCGAAAAGGAACAACACTTTTGTGTTTTGGAATTTTTGCTGTTCCTTTGCGAAAAGGAACAGCACGTTTGTGTTTTGGAATTTTTGCTGTTCCCTTGCGAAAAGGAACAGCACTTTGACGTTTTGCATTTTTTGCTGTTCCTTTGGAAAAAGGAACAGCACTTTTTGTTTTGTTGTTCCTTTGCGAAAAGGAACAGCACTTTTTGTTTTGCTGTTCCTTTGCGAAAAGGAACAACACTTTTTGTTTTGCTGTTCCTTTGCGAAAAGGAACAACACTTTTTGGCTTTGTTGTTCCTTTGCGAAAAGGAACAGCCCGTGTGGATTTTTGCTGTTCCTTTGCGAAAAGGAACAACACTCTTTATGCTTTGCTGTTCCTTTGCGAAAAGGAACAGCACTCGCATATTTCTTTTTTTCAAGATGTAGAATTTGGTTTTTCTTTTCCGCAAGAGGAGTCATTCGCATATTTCGCTCAGAGAAGACACCATCAGAACCTTTCTACTTCTATTTGGATGTTTTGCGATTATACTCTCCTAAATCCTTCAGATGTAGCAATGACATTATGCAATGAACATAAAAGCATGATATACCGGAACCTGCATATCATAAATCGTTATTATTTTAACAGTCAGTATATATAAGAAGTCAAGAGGAAGGACATTAACTTTCGTCTTTACTGTCATTATCTTGTTCCTGAACCATGGTTTGGTAATTTTTTATCATGTCGATTTCCCTAAAAACTTTCTTGATCATTACTGAGGAATATGAGAAAACAATTTATATCTGTCTGTTGGGATTGTAAGACTTCTTCCACCATTCCCCGCTCTTAAGGAGTGCGGAACCACCCTTATGTGTAATCGAACAAAGAAAAAAGAAGTGTGCTGCAAAAGAAGAAGAAAAAAAAAAAAAAAAAATATATATATATATATATATATATATATATATATATATATATATATATATATATATACAAGATATGAAATCGTCAAATGCAGGATAGGGGGTCTCATTCAGAGCCAGCCTACCATGATCATAAGGATGGAAATGAAGTGGCATACCCATTACGGCCACCACACCAGGGATATGGTCCAAAGGTAAAATAACAAGCAAACCTTGGAACAGGAGGTCTCATTACGAGCCGGCCTGACCACGTTTCGTGACTACCTTGTGAATCGCATTATGGTTATCTGGTCACCAAGCCAGCATAATGGCCTGCATTTTGACAAAGCACTCTTCAGTAGATACACAAAGGATAATGGTTCCGGAGGGTGAGATAAACAACTTTGCCAAGGTTATGAACACCTGTTGGCAGCAGAGCTCTGTTAATGGCATTGGAGTCGTAATATTTACACCAACAGGTATGATATTAAGTCTGTTTGTCTTTTATTTCCTTCGCATGTATCATATGTCACACCCTGATATAATTATCGCATGAGCATTATCACCAATCATGGCAACGGAATTGACAATGACTAATGGAGACTTGGTATAGTTGACAGACGTCCAACCCTCGGTTCCTCATTATATCACACTGGCTTATCTTAAAAGCGATCCATTTTTCTGCCTCGGTTTCGGTACTTCATTGTCTTTTTACAACATGGCATAATTTCCACTTGCTGAACTTTATGATTTGACTCCCGACAGGCTGCTGCTCCTCTCTTTGACGGCTGGGGGCAGCCTATCAGATCGCGGGGGGGGAGGTGACCTCGTTACTCCAATGGTTACGTGGCTGCACACCATTCGGGCAAAATAATAACACGATTTAACGGTATGATGATTTCATTTTACGGACTGCCACCCACGGTCTTTCTCTTTGCTGCATGCTCTGCGAAAATCCTTCCTAAAAATAGCATCGAGTACCCTCTCTGTTCGGTAAATACCGCGGACAGTTGCTGTGTCATTCCCGAGTTCATTCTTGAGAGTAAGCTATGGGCGGGAAAACAATCCGAAGTGAACCGCACAAGCTGATCGCATCTGATGCTGCCCGCGAAATTCTGGAAAATGCAGGATGGTTGAATTACTTCAACCGCCTGCAAGAATCGAACGAGGCTGTAGCATTGGAATTCCTGCAAAATCTGCAGGAAAACCACTCTATAGTCGGAGGAAAGCGGATAGAAGTCACGGAGGACATTATTGCAGAAACCTCAGGATTACCAGCTGTTGGACCCAGATGGGAGCTGAAGAAGGAAAGACTGCAGAAAGCAATGGAAACTTTCCAGAGCGAAGGCCAAAGTCTGACAGTCAAAGGGAAAGGAGTTTTGCCGACGACACTGGGGGAACCCTGGACCGAGCTGGCAAAAATAGTGCAGAGTTATATCACCTGCGAGGGGAGAAAAGATGTGGTAAGGGCTCGTCACTTAAAACTTCTAGCTGTTTTGAAGGGAAAATGCTCTATAAATCTCCCTGCCTTTTTAAATTCATTATTACATGATGCGGCCCGAAGTTTGAAGAAAGCTTAGCACACAGAGACGGTTGTTAGCCACCACGGACTGATTCGGCTAATAATAAGCCACAGTCTTGCCCAACAGCAAGACACTTGGGAGGAATTGGTTGAAACAGTCAAAGTGGGATTGGCTTTACCTCGAACCTCCAGCACACTGGAACGTTTAGAAGAACACAAGGAGCCAGCAGCAGAAAAGCATGCTATTTCAAAACAAAAGCAGTCCTCTAGCACGCCGGAACAATCAGAGAAACGTAAGAAGTCGGCGGCAGAAAAACATGCTGTGTCGAAACGGAAGCAATCCTCCGATACGCCGGAATGACCAGAGGAACCTAGAGAACCTGTTGGCACTCCCAACCTGCCTGAAAGACCCAGGAAGTCAGCTCGATTGGTTCGAATAAGGGGAAGGTTGGAAAAGATTCAGAAAACTGTGACCCAACCAATTGAAATTGAGGACGAGCCTTCGGAAGAGGAAGGTGAATTACCCGAAGGAAATGCTGAGCAATTAGAGGCTGGAACTAACCAGCCAGAAGAAGGAATTGAGGAAGAAAATGCACAATCCATGGGTAGCCCGTTGCAAGACCATCCAGGAGAAGAGGAATTGGCAGCAGTTCTGGCCAATATGGGAGAATACGGCCAAGCCTCCAGTCCAGGAGGCATCCTTGACGGTCCCGCAGAAGAAGAGTTACCTGAAGAAGGGCATGCAGAAGAAGCAGGGGAAGAAAACCTGCCCGGTAAAGAAGCAGAAGACATCAATTCGGGACAATCTGTCCCCAGGGCACCGGAAGATGTTCTGGGAGAGGAAGAAGAAGTAAAATTAAAGGCCAAACCCTCTGCCGAGGCTAGGGAAATTGCAAAATTGAAGAAGAAGCACCAGAGGATGCTGGGCACGATAATCAGACTTTGGCAACAAATCAGAATGTTGAAAGCCAGTCTGAGAATACAAAAAACTGCAAGGCAAAAGAAAAGGACCACGGCAGCGAGGACCCCGAGGGTTAGGGTTCGTTTTGAAGGACGAAACCCCATCAGGAGACCTATTGTTGAAGAACAGTTCGCTGTTCCGAATGTCAATGAGGAACAGGGTGCTGTTCCATTGGAAACTGCTGTTCCATTTGGCCCGGAGGAACGAATGGACATTCCAATGGAACAGCAAGAGCCTCCGGTGGTAGGAAGATCACACCAACCCTTTGTTCGCATCAAAAAGGAGACGGATAGCAAAGAGGTTCAAACGGAAACACCCCCCTCGGGTGTAATTCGGGTCCTAAATTCCAAGCAACGCAATAGGAAGGTCCAGGTTAAACTTCCAGCTTCTACGGCTCTGTGGAAGAAAGACCCGAAGACCAGGACCTTGCATAAAATGATGAAGGAAGCCCAGCAGGAGGCCGAGCGGTTGCGAGAACAGACGGTCCCCAAGGAAAGATACGAGGAACTCCAACAGCAACTTCGAAATATCAGTCAGTCTGAGAGCCAGGCCTTTGAAGGATGGCAGAAGGAGCAGGAAAAGGTTGCTAAGGTAACTCGTCGACTAGATAGTGTTGTTAAGCAGATGGACACCTTGTGTTCCTTGTATACTGATGTTTTGACTTGTAGAGCCCCTGCTAAAAATTATGCTTTGTTTTTGTTTGAACGTTATTTGAGATTAAAAATAAAAGCTGTTAGGGCAGGAGCACCCATCCATATCAACACTGTTAATGATTTTATAGATTGCTGCAAGCACTATGGAGTTAAAGTTCAAAGATTGTTATGTGAATTCTACTTGCACAATCTTGTCTTAGACCAGGAAACTGATTTGAATCCTGGCCCTTTCGTTGGCGATATACAATTTCAAGCCTTTATCTCATTTGGGGTGAATCAGTTAAAATGGCTTAAAGCTTACAACATCTTCCAGAGGAAAGAAAATAGCTTAGACCTTTGGGTACGAGCTGAACCTAGGGACCCAGCAGCATTATGGAGAGAGCATAGGAGTATGATGAGGATCCCAGGTGTCATGAAGGTATTAGGTCCCATGCATGAAGACTTGATCCGAAATGGTCTGGAGTATTTCCTGACTATTAAAGACCAGGCCTTCCATGCTGCAAAGTTTCGATACCGAACCTCTAACCCAAACATCCAGCTCAGAGAACCCTTTAACTTTGAGAATTTTGAATTGGCTGCCAGTCGATTGAGTCTCTATGGGGAACGGATTCTACGAGCAGGCCCATTTTGGTTGGGGTATCGGTTTCGCAGCCCAATTGTTTGGCATCCTGCACCTGGATATCAGGCTCTATATGAGATGCCTGCAGATCAGTTAGACCAGTTCTTTGACCATCTAGTTGCTAATCATGGTTGTCGGCCTCTTCGAGAGATCCCTTCTCCATCCTACTCTCTCACAGCCCTGCATGTCAATTACAACGTTTTCATGAGGACATGAAACAGGGTAAGCAGGGGGGTGTGTGGAGCACCTGGAAGGTATGCTTTTTGATAAGTAATCTAGTGGTTTTTCAAATACTATTTCTAATCTTTTCTGCATATTGAGCCTAAAAACATAAGGGTTTTGGTAAATTATGTGAAAATGGACAAACGAAGCTCAATCACTAATAATCGATGTTTTCTATGCAGAAGGACGCGGAAATAGGGGATTATCGAGTAAAAACGAGAAGCGCAAGGAAAGTAACTGCTGCCCCATCGACAGGGAACCGGATGCGGACAAGATCAAGTAAAATTGGAGCCGAATAATCCAGGAAAAGAGCGCAGGATATCGTGACGGAGAACGCAAGAGACCTGAACGATTAAGCGAATCCCTCAGGATATTCGATCCTGAGGGATCGCTGCTTTAAAGCTTATCTTTTGTATCTAGACATCTCCGTCAGTTATGTTATATAAAGGTACCACGCCATCGAGCGTGGGGGGATGACTGTTATTATAATTATAAACTCAGAACGATTTTGATCACTGAGCTTTTGTAAGATCTGATTTTGTACACTTTTGTTATGCAATCAATATAAAGGATTTGGTGTTCACTTCATTTCTGTATTTGAAGTAACTCTAAGCAGTGTACCATCGTAGCCAAGGGCCCAGCTCCGACGGTCACTTGCTGTTGTATCATACGGTGATTTGTGTGGTTTGCTTATTTCTTTCATTACAGTAATCCGATACATTTCTTATATGATAGACTATGCTTCTTAATTAATATCTGAATCTGAATAAGTTCTGTAATTCACGTCTCTGTATTACACAAACTGAATCTATTCGAATTGCATCCATTTCTACAACAAGTTATTGGCATGAATGTTATCATTATTGGATTCATATGAAATAATTACTTGTGAGACTTGAAGATAATATCACTTTGTTCGGAACCATAGTCGCATCATACATTGCTCTCGGATCGCTACAGTAGTACAGACCGTGTACATACTTCGGGATTTGCTGTTCCATTTGAGTTTGCTGTTCCATTTTATATGATTGACGTTTCCTGTTTATGATAGTCTGCTGTTCCATTTTATTACTGCTGTTCCATTTCATTACTGCTGTTCCATTTCATTACTGCTGTTCCATTTTAAGAATTGTTGTTCCATTTTACTTTCATTAATCTGCCTTTATTGCTTTCGCGTGATAGCAGGCCTAAGGCTGTCGTGAGCCCAGCAAGACGCTGCCTAGCTCCCTGACCTATAAGCCCATGCTTTGGTTTTCTTTCTTTATCAGTTTCTAAAGGGAAGGGTTATTGGTTTCGTACCCTTGACTGATCATTTGCCTTGTTTGATTTCATTTTCTGAATTGGTTTAGTTACAGCTTAGCGATTGTTTCCTTTCAAGTCATTAGAACGCTATACTACCGAGCACTACTTGGACAGAATAGCCTCGGATTGAGTTACTCCTTGAAAGAACAAAACGATCCCGGATTGACTTAATAATGTGGAATAATTGGTGGTGTGAGAGACCCTAGTTATAGCTCTACACATTGGAATGCATAAATTATGTACAATAACTATGAATTTGAAATTGTAAAAAGACACATCACAAGATATTATGTCTTTCAAGTTGGTATCATAGCAATCATTTTTTAATATACTTATAAAAAATATATAGGAAAAAATGGGTAATTAAGAAAAGGACATATCATATTCTATTTGAGAGAATTTATGCGACAATCAAAGACCAAATATCAATAAGATCTTGGTTCCTACTTCTTTCTCGTATTCTTTTGTCAATGTGCAATTTGACTCTCCATTCTAGGAATAAATATATCAACTACCTTTTGCGAGACTGCCCACCTCAACTTAGAGAGGATGAGCAGGTGTTGCCCCAATTTGATCTGGATTTTCCTTAGATAAGGCTTCAATCCTCCAGTTATGCATATTTCATTATTTTATCTTTGTTATACTCGTAAATCACTTGAGTTTTGACAATAAGATCATTTAGTTATTTTTTACTTCTTATTAGCCTACCTAATATGATATTGTTTGCAAGAAATATGAATAGTATATTGCAATAAACAAGGACAAATGTGGCCATAATCTAGCAAGCCAACCAAAACAGGAAATAAGGAAAATGTCAAACATTGTAGAGAGATATGGAGATGAATATATCAAAAAGTGATATTTATTTGTCTCATAATTCAATCCCCTTGCATAGATCTATCTTAACCCTAGATCTATCAAGCACCATGATAGATGAAGTCCTTTGAATTGCGAACCTTTCCTTAAGCCTTTTCACTCTAAACAATATTTGCACCTTGAATCTCAACACATGATAGATACACGGTTAATCTGAATCTACATTGGTTTATATTTTAATGATAATACAATAAATTTGTATATTTATGGTTTCTGGCATATTAGAGATGTAGATTACAGAATGTACCTCTTGATGCAATGTCAAATGTCAATATATTTAGTTGAAAAACTACAAAGAGAGGATATTTTCTAATGGTTTCATTACAAGGCTAATATCATAGAAACTGGAGTAATAAAGAGAAGAAAAGAAACTAAGGACATACAAATCAATTAAGAATGTTTTGAGTAGGATAATTTGTTGATATCTTAAGCCATGTTCACTCTATCCCAACCGTAAGAAAAACAAGTGAATCAAAGGGATTTTAGAGACAATAGTCCTAAAATAGTTTAGGAAATATTCAAGAAAACTAAAGGTGGGCAAGCAAAATAGTTAAATTTATGTCAAAACACAACAGAAATAATATAAAGTGTCCTTAATCATACAATCACATGTGCATCCCCTATTCTTCATATACTATAACCAATGTAATATCCCATCCATGAATTAACATTACCAAAAACAGTCATGCATTTGAGTAGGAACCTTCACACCTATGGTCTACAATGTCTTGTCTACCACTACATGCACCAGATTTATTTGATAAGGTCATTCATAAACCCTATCTTATTGGAAATGAAGTATTAGTTCACTGTTTAGGTCAACAGGCAATTAATTTGTACACTAGGATTCCATTTTCAATGTGCTTTGCCCCACCCAAATGGCACTGAGTAAAAGTCCTAGTTGTGAGCTCGTGGTGGAATTAGCCCAAATGACTTCTCATGGTCCCCCCATCGATCCAATAAAATTCAGTCTTAGGGGGTATTTTTCCATGTTGATTAGCAGTATACAATATTGTTTTGTATCCAAGTAGAAAAGGCAATAACCAATTGGAACACATAAACATCATAATTCAAATGTGACATATCTCCTACCATATCCAAAGGTTTACATGAAATAGGGAACTAACCTATTTGATCATAGATTACGATGATGAGCGTATATAGGATGTTTAGAATGACCACATCCCATTGTGTTATCACAATGTTGATGAGAACCAGTATTGTAGCAAGGATGCTGCAACTCCTAGGGCTACCAACTTTACGTCATCGACCAGGGGTTTATACAAACATGGAGGTGACAGTGTTGTATACAAAAATAGATGTAATAGATGTTAATTGGTCTACTCTTTGTCACTACTGATCTAGGGCGATAGACAACTAGAGTTTCTCAAACTAACCTTCTATTGACTAGAAGAAGTCTGATTACCAACTGGAGGATGGAAATTTTCCCTAATTGGGAGAAAAGAAATGTTGTCTATTGCAAGAATGAATGACTAAAAAAATGCTTGCAAAATAACATGAAAATCCTCTATCCACTTGCTAACATACCTTTCTTGCAAAAGAACTGCACTTTAACACATGTGAGGTTTTAATTAATCTAAGCATGAAATATGGTATAAAGAGTACTAGCTGTTGTGTGCATGAATAAATATAAAAGAACTCCTTTTCTTTATCTTTCTTCTTGAAAAATGTAAATGCTAATCTTTCCTTGTTCTTTAGCAGGGGAGATAGGTGTGGAGGAAGATGGGTACAATGGCTTTTATGGCTTGGAGGTCAAGTATGGGCCTAATCTTAGCTTTAGTGATGATTTTCCTCAATTCAGTCTCAAAAAAATCTACTATAGGCTTTCCCACAGGATGTCTACAGGATGTACTAGTTCTCCTACACGATCCCCTATTTTACTACAGGAATGGGCCAAAAGATGAGGACATGCTCTAGAAGGTGTAATGGAGATTGGAAAAGGTGAATAAGTGGGGAATAAGGCATGGAAGTGGTAAGAACTACTCATAAGTCAAGAAAAATATTTAAGATGATTGGATTTTCTCAATGGAAATGACAAGTTTTCCTTATAAAAAAGAATTTGAATTAAGGCCTTAGTGACTTTTCACAATCATAGGTGGAGATGGCTTACATGAGGCTAATGAGATGAGGTCTCCCTACAATGTAGAGAATCGTTCAACAACATACATCTTTGTTGGCATTTATACATATATTCATCTAAAAACAAGAAGGGTTTATTCAAATAGAAGAAAACAGAGTTGTCACCATTTGTTTCCTAAGTTCATGAATGGAAGTGCTTGAAAACAGTACAAAAAGTGCTACGAAATCAGTACAAAACCTAAGAGTTCAGAAATGCCAATTGCAGCTTATTCTATAAAATTGAAAGATAATGACATAATTAGTAGGAAACCCTAGATTACGCAAAAAACAAGAATTCTATTTTTTTGGGTTGTATGAGAAGTGTTCCTCAAGCCATGACCCCTGAAATGGAGAAATGAGGTGAAAACCACTTCTTGATAGCCTTTATGGAATATCTTCTTGTCATTATGATGCTACTATTAGAACTATCCACAAATGGAAGTAAACTAATTAACCCTACCAATACATGCAAATTAACATCACCAAAATCAATTGAGAAACTAACTATGAGTATAATCTAAGAATACATATACAACAATAGGAACCTATGCTACTAGGGTTGGGCCCTAACCCAATAGATTTAGACCTCTGAGTCAAGTCAGTGCTGGATCAAGGGAATGCTTCTTATTTTCATTAAAATATCATAAACACACAAGAGTGCTCGGTTACAATCCCCCAGCTAGAAACATTTTCTTAGCTATCTTGAACAAAAAATCTAAATCATACTAAGGCCCTAGGCATATTTATTTATACAACTGAAGTTACCAAAAAATTCCTTAAATTTAGGGATGCTTGGATCCCAATCTCGAGGTTAACTGGTCTTCAACTATCACTGGTTTGGCTACCAATGAACCTCTGACTCGGCTTCTTGCAACTCTGAGCTGATGGGATTTGATTGATGAATATTTGAGTGAGTAAGGAGTTAAGGAGGGAGATCCTATCTCCTATAATCCCTCTTTCTTGTCTCATTGGAGTTACTACAATTTAATTAGCCAAAAATTTCTTCAAAACCTACAATCAATGCACATTAGACTGCTAGACATGATATCTCATCTTTACTCTTATCATTAAGAAAATTATAATTAAAACATGTAAATAGTTATGAGAAAAGATGATTTTAATAAGTTGGAGGTGCATTAAGGTCCATATAATTTACACCTTGATGACCCTCATCATCACCCCCCACTAAAAATCTTGCTCATGCTTTGAGAAACTCAATCTATGTCCATGTCTTTCATTGCTTTGGTGGCCTCCCTGACATTCTAGGTTTCTTCTATAGTATCCTCCTCTTGTGGATAAAACCTTGCATTCTTCTTTATCTCCTCCCACTGATTTCTTTCTTCTTTCCCTTTCTCCCCTCTAACAGACCTAAAAGAAATGGTGGGCTGAGTTTAAATCCAATCCACTTGATTATGAGTCACTGTAATGTTTTCTTATACATTGGGACTCTTTTTAGTGCATCCCTCATTCTATCAAAAGAATGATATTCTTTTATCTTTAGTCTATAGCGTAAGGTGTTCCATCTCCTTTGGCAGGCTTGTTGGCACTCACCTCCTAGAAATCTCAGCATGCCTTCAAAATGAGTGACTTCTTGTTCTTGTATAACAAGGTATCATGGTGTAAGCTTGGGATCATTTCAAATGAGGTTGTGAGTGTTGATGGCAGCCACTAAGTTAGGGTGTTCTACTCTGACGAAAAGGGGTCCTGCTTCTTGTTTTTCCAATACCCTTTTTATTTCTATAGCTCTGGCTTCCTCATGACTCATCCAAGATGACAAGGCCATTAGTTTTAACTCTCATAGCTTTGGATTAGGGTCCCACACATTTAAATCAATCAAAGATAAATTGTGTAGGTATAATTCATATATCTTTGCTCTATCATATAGTGTGATTTGGTCACAAAGGTCAATGAATTGCTTGTAGTCTTGGAAAGCAATAATTCCTCTTTGTGCTAGGGTTTTTATCTAAAACTGTAGCCACTGTTCTTTGAGATATAAGGTATATGATTTTTATGGCAACCTACATTGAATGTCCTCCATGGATAGACTTGCCATAGTTTACAATTGGACTTCCTTTTCCTGTAGTTGTTTCCTTATCGATGTGTTCTCAGCCTCTAATTGAGATCTCACCATTTTTTCCCTATCCCTTATTCTACTTAATTCTCTGCCCATTTCTTGCATCTTCTATTCCATGTGGGCTACATCCTCCACCCTTTTTGATTTAGAAATTTGCATCCACTGATGTGTCCTTGCTCTCTCTTTTCCAAGTTCAAAGAATAGAGGAATGGAAATCTTTTGTGGTATCACCCTACCTGCTTCAATGAATCTGTAGTAGGAGCTGAGGTTTTGATGTGGGCTAGGCTCTGTCAGCTCTTGGGACTCTTCTTCCATTGTTTCTTAAGTAATTTATGCATCTTTTCCTTCCCTTTCCCTTGCAGCCTTTCCTGATCTTTTTTCTGTGTTTCCTGCAAATTTGACAGGGTTTCCTATAGGACCATTTTTGCTTCTTGTAGTTATATATGTGTTTCCCGTAGGAGACCTTTCCCTTCTTCTAAAGGGTTCAAAGGTTGTTTAACTTGTTTTGTTGAGGGTGACTTGGTGACAAGTCTCCTAACATAGGTGATTGATGACCGAGGAGAAGCTTATTTTGATGTTTCTTCTTCTTCTTCCTTCTTCTTTATAGGGACTACTTCCTCTTGTTCTTTTGGTGATTCCTCTATGATAATTGGAATCTTGGTAGGGGTTTGAGGTCTCCCTTGTTTAATCCGGGTGCTCTTCCTTGCTCTGAAGTAAAGGGGAGTTTCTGTCTGTCTCTTTCCCTTTTATTTTATAGGTGTAGTTAGGGCAGTTAGAGTAGTTGTTTCCTTCTTCTCTGTAGGCTTCGAAGACACCAATGGTGATTCCACTTCTTCCCTGCTCTATTTTTCATAATTTTGTTCATCTTTTGGTACTTCATCCTCTTTTTCATACTCGTTTTCTTCTTCTTTTTCATCCTCTTTTTATTCTTCTCCCTCACTAGGAGTAGGGATTTTGTCATACTCAATCGCTTGAATTTAATTTTTTTCCTACATGTCTCCAAATGTTGACCATGCAATAGGGATTCTTAAATTGTTTAGAGGATCTTCCAGGATGAGTTTGACCAACCCATGTTGTGCTAGCTACTGATGTTTCCCTTCTTTTACCTTGATGCTCATGTGTATTATTTATTGTAACAAAAATAATGTACAGTAAGTCTTTTATGAGGAGGTGTCTCCCCTCCAAATCTTAGCTCACTGAGAAGTCTAAACTGGCACCCATACACTACACTATATCTACCTTCACAAGAAATATACTTGATGATGTGATAACTTAATTCATTCCAACGACATGGAATTCTCTCCCTTCTAACCCCATTTTTCTCTTCAATTGGTTCTTCTCCTTCTAATAAAAAACCCTTCTTGGCAAGAGTGTTGTTAGTATTTTCCTCTTTTCTCGACTACAACCCTAGGGGAAGTGTAGTTATCTTGCTAATACTCTCAGGGGTAATTGCTACTGACAAACCCTTCACTACAGCAGTGGCATTGGCTATAGTTAGAGGTATGAGTGACATTGCAAATTCTCTTGCCACATCATCATCATATCCCCTTAGTAGCTCAACGAACCCCATCCATTGATTCCTTGCAAAGATTTTTATCACAGGAGGATGCTGGTGTATTCTGGTTGTGTTGGTGGGCTCTCTTTTGTTGAAACCTCCTGTCACATTTTTTTGGCATTTCTTTTGTAGGAATGAGGTTTGGGTGGCTATAGTTTAATACCTTTTATAGGTGATGAGGTTTCAAAGTTTATCATTCATTGACTTTCACATAAATCTATCTACGTTTATGTGTACTACAAATATTTAAAATAAATGAGGATTTCTTCCTTTTGTTTCTACAAACGAGAAAAATAGAAGGTATGGAACCTACCTTTCTTTGCTATGCTCTAGTTATGACAACTCTTGAGTTGATGGCCCTTGGTGTCCACTTACAATACTATGTGATAATTCTTCCTGTATCATGTAGCTTTCCTATAGTTTCCTGTAGGTGCTCCTGTAGAGAGACCGAGAGTAAATTCTTCCTTTGCTAACTCCTCGAGGTTACCTCTACCTTGAAGTTTTAGAAATAAGCAATACTTCGCATGGGAGTCAGTGATTATTTCTATTTGTGGATGATTTTTTTGGAAGATGTGCTGGCTAGCCGAGTACGAATACCTCCTTTTTTACTGTTGGCCCCACTACAAGTTCATCATACCACCTTACCTTGTAATCATCTCCCACTTGTATCCTTTGTAACTTAACAACATTTTTTATTCATTCCCCTTTTGGATGTGATCTTTCCATATGTACAGTTGACTAACCCTTTTTCTTCTGATTCTGAGACTGAGGGTGGCCAACTTAACTGGCCATCTTTTCTTATAAAATCAACTTCCTACATATTGCTACAGTTTAATCATATTCGTACCTATGAGGGACTATTGTTGAAATGACATAGCTATTGATCCTTTGCCTTGTTGATGCATGCTAGAGAGTGGTGCCAATTTGTTGTTCTTGACCTAGTTGCATACTCTCAACTATTTTCTCTATCTTTTTTTTTTGTCTTTTTGTTGTGGATGGTTTGTTCCATTGGTGATGTAAAGGTATTGGCTTTTGTTATTGTTTGGATTCTTGTTGTTTCTTAGCTCTGAAGGAGATTCATTATTCCTGTAGTCCTTGTGTGGAAAGTAGGTGGGAGTTATTGTGGTCTCTTTTTTTGGAATAGGCTGCTATAGGATTTCCTACATGATGTCTACAAGATGTCCTATAGCTACCTTTTTCTTGAAATTCCTCATATTTTCTCTACTTTGAAGTTGAATGGGTATTGGAATGAGTGGAAGATGTGGTTATGGAGTCGGAGGTGAGATAGGAGGTTGTTTCCATGCCCCTTTTTTATGTACTTTTTCTTCTTCATTTTTTTTTCATGTTTTCTAACTTGATTTTTTATGATGGACACACATGGTCATGAAGGGTTTTGGCTGAGGCGTGGTGAGGTCAATGGCTCTTTTCATATTCCAAAATAGGTCTATGTCACTATTTTTCCACTGGATTGTCCTTTCTATACTTTTTGAAGGCCTCCTGTAATACATACCGGAATCTCTTGTAGTAATTACAGGAAATCCTGTAAAAAACATGGGGATTTTGGAGGAGATGAAGTGGATGAAGGAAAACATAGGGTGTTGTAGGGCCTACTATCCTCTGTACCCTATGCTCAATATCTTCATGTAAACATCCAAAAACAAATTGTTATGAGTGGCAAGTGTGAGGTCCTTGCCATTATTTTTGTATGTTGTTTTTTTAAAAGACAAATAGGCTACCTCGAAGGAGGTTTTCATCCTTGTTGTCTACCCTAGGTGCCTCAAAAGAGGTTTTCACCCAAAGATATTTTATTCTATTTTTTCAATACTCTTGGGCATTCTTAAGAGGTTTCCAACCCAAAATTTGGACTCAGGTGCCTCATGGAGGATTTCACATAGCTCTCTTTATTTATTTATTTTTTCTTTTTTCTTTTTTCTAAGAACCTAGTGAGGTGGAATATGAGACTCGTTCGATCACTATCACTACCTTGCTAATGCTACTCATGAATTATTGCTTTGATAAGGGATTTTTGTATGATTTTAACCTGTACCCATTGACAAGAAAAGGGATACCTTCTACATCGATGGTTCTTATTTGAACAATGCCATTATCAAGGCACATTTCTATCACATATGGTCCCAACCATCTGGTCATTAACTTTCCTTTGAAATCTTTGTACCAGGAGTCATACAACAAGGCCTAGATGCCTTCTTGAAATAGTTTGTCCTTGATATTTCTATCATGCTAGATTTTCCTTTGTACTTGAGTCACTTCTGTGTGTACGGGGGCCTATATCCTAAATTCATCTAACCCATTTAGCTAGAGAAATCTTTCTTTTTGTGCCCTTGTGACATTGAGATCCAATTTTGTTGCCATCCTAAAGGTGTTGTATTCAAATTTAATGGATAACAGAGCTTTCTTCCCATAGGCCTGTTATCACCCCAAGAAACTCTCCTAGGTTGCATATCAAAGATGGTCGGGAACATTACAAACTCAACAAAATGTTGGAAAAATGGTGGATGAATGAAAGAAATGCTGCATATTCAAGCCAAATAACCACTTCTACTATGCTTGACCCTAGACATGGGTGAACACCTTGTTGGAAATAATACTGAGAGGGGGGGTGAATCAGTATTATCAAATTCTTTTCAATATACCCTCTAGATTTATAATTTAATTTATTCTTCAGATGTTGACCATTAATTTGAATGTCAGTACCATATAATAATGAACAGGAACAAGAAAAATAGATAGTCACACCAAAGAACACCAGATATAAGGTGGAAACCCAATGTGGGTGAAAGCCACCTGCTGCAATGTGTCTCTATCTTCTTTCAATTAGAAACTTCTTTTACAATGATTCTGTACTAGTGCAGTCCTTTACCAGTATGCAGGCTGCAACTTGCAGAGAGCTACAACCCTCTCTCGTTTTCTAGACTCTCCTCGAAGGGAGCAACAACCTCCTTAGCTCTTGTACTAGTTGAGCTACTAGTATGTAGGTTCTTACCTACTGAAGGTTTCAACCTTCTCTTTTCTTCCAGGGACCACGTTTTGATAAATTTTCAAACTGGATCCAAGAATCTCAATCAAACATCAATTAGATCTGCAATCAACCAACTCCCTTATGCAAGTATTGAATTAATAACTTCTCAGAACACAGTACCAATACTCAGACACCAAATCAGAACCCTAAACACAACAGTGATAGACAGAAGTAGCTAAAACATATATCAAGAGAAAAGTCCGCAACTTCACCAATAGTAACCTGCGGATGTCCGCACTTTCTTTGTTAGTAGCCTGCGTACCTCCGCACCTGCGCTGTCTATGCTTAGTGCACCCCCGTACCTGCACTGTCAGCTGCTCCGCACACCTCTGCACCTACAATGTTGGCTTCTCCATGCACCTCCGCACCTAGTGCATCTTCTGATCTGCGCACCTCCGCACCTGCACCCGTGTCTAAACTGCGCACCTCTACACTTTCGCTGTGGTTCACCTGCGGTCCTCCGAATGGAGCCAAATTATCAGTCCTCCAATATTTCGCAGACTGTTAAATCCACAGATCTGATCATGCATCAAATTAGATCATCCTTCTAACGCTCAAATATCTCCTTGATTTAGCTATCATTCACCAACCGATTTCCAGAAATTCAGATCTTGATTCTCTTTAGATATTTAACACACATAAGTGCCTAGCCAAATGATGTCCTTTCCTTTTTATAGGCAAGCGCTTACTCAAACCATGGACCAAAACCATAGAATTCCAATATAAGGGACCCAAAACCTGGTTTCAATACTTTAGGATGCAAAACCACGGACCAAAACCATAGGATCAACAGCGTCGGACTAAATACCATGGATCAACCCTAAAATTTCCCTCGTAAGCACGTTTCTCTGCATGAAAGTGAGTGAACTTGACGTCCGCACCTTTTGTTCAGAGAACCTACAGGTATGTTCGCACCTCTTGTTCGAAGAACCTACGGGCCTGCGGCTTTTGTTCGATGCACCTGTGGGTATCTCATTTTCTAACATTTTGAGAGCCTGAACTGATTTGCCACTTTGAGTGAGTTGCCATCAAGGACAACACTTATGCCATAGCGCCACATCTGTGTCATAATGCCAACAATCTCCCCCTTTGGACTTGATGGCAACCCCAAGATCCTCAAAGTCATTCTCCCCCTTTGTCATCAAGGGCAAAGGGTTATGCTCCCCCTAAGAACATGCTGAAAACTCTGCTCTACTATGCCGATTGTGCTCCCCTTGATTGTAGTCCAGATCTACAAAAGAAATTTTCTTCAAGAAGAACCATAATCCACCATACACCATAAATGACTTTTCTATCAGCAAAAGACTCTATACATACATTCATCACCCAACCAAGTGGGGATCATCCACCCAACCAAGTGGGGTTACATTAAAAATTTAGATATGACAACCAAGTACATTATATCATTCATCCTAGGCATAGAGGGGAAACCAAAATAGGCCGTTACATGACCTTGACAAAAGAAATATAAGACATAGAGACAAAACATTAGTAGCATTATTCAGATCGGCATCCATGTTCTCATTTTGTACTTTCTCCTCCAAGATATTCTATAATAATGCCAACAATGCATTATTAGAAGAATATATGCTCCCCCTGAACCTATGCCAGTTAGTCTTTGATCAATCCATAAACCAGTGAATGTACGCGTATACCCCATATGAAACTCGCGTACAACCAACAATCTCTGAAACAGACAAGATTCAACAGCAAGATGATGCATCAACTACCCCCAGCTTTTATCTGAGGTATTCAAAGGTCTCCCTGGGCAATGGTTTGGTGAGTATATCAACAAGTTGTTCCTTAGAGGGAACATACTCCAACTTGAACTTTTTTTCAAGCACTTGTTCTCGAAGAAAATGATATTTGATAGGTATATGCTTGGTCTTTGAATGCATGACTAGGTTCTTTGAAATGCTGATAGCACTTGTATTATCACATAGGATGTAGATAGGTGGAGTACAAGTGATTTGAAAATCCTGCAAAGTTTGCATCATCCAAAGAAGTTGTGTGCAACAAGATGCAGCAGCCACATACTCTGCTTCAGCTGTAGATAATGCTATTGAACTCTATTTCTTGCTGAACCAAGATACTAATCTGGAACCCATGAAAAATGCACCACCACTAGTTCTTTTTTTGTCATCCACGCTTCCGGCCCAATCTGCATCTGTATAAGCATGAAATGTGAGATCTGTATCTCTAGGATACCATAAGCCATAGTTTTGAGTTCCTTCAAGATACTTGAAGATTCTCTTAACTGCTTGAAGATGAGTTCCCTTTGGATTTGCCTAAAATCTTCCAACTATTCCCACTGCATGCATGATGTCTGGTTGGGCACCTGTCAAATAAAGCAGACTTCCAATCATGGATCTATAGGTTGGTTGATGCACTGCTACTGATACATCATTTGCACTGAGGCTGCATCCTGTAACCATAGGGGTACATACTGGTTTCGAATCTTCCATGCCATATTTCTTCAAGATCTGATTGAGGTACTTGGTTTGAGATAAAAATATACCGCCTTCATTTTGTTGGATTTGTAGACCAAGAAAATATGTCAGCTCTCCAAGCAATGACATTTCGAATTCTTTTTGCATTACCAAGGCAAAGTTTCAACTCATAGCTTCTTCATTGTTGCCAAAGATAATATCATCTACATACACAACAAGTATTAGCAATTTGTCATTTTCAATTTTTATATAAAGATTGTTATCTGTTGATCCTTTTGAAAAACCTTGTTGATGAAGGTATTTGTCCAAACGATAGTACCAAGCCCTTGGAGCTTGTTTAAGACCATAGAGAGCCTTTTTTAGTTTGCATACAAGATTTGGATCATTCCCAAGGATGAAACCATCTAGTTGCTCAATGTACACTTCTTCTTCTATGTCTCCATTCAGAAAGGCTGATTTCACATCCATTTGAAATACTTTGAACTTCTGAAAGCTAGAGAGAGCAAGGAACATTCTGATGGCCTCAAGTCTAGCAGCGGGAGAAAAAGTTTCTTCAAAGTCTATTCCTTCTTATTGAGCATACCCTTTACAAACAAGTCTGATCTTGTTTCAAATTACTTCCCCATTTTCATTCAACTTGTTTTTAAAGATCCATTTTGTCATTCTTATCTTTTGGTCTAGGAACCAACTCCCAAGTGTTATTCTTTTCGATCTGCTCAAGTTCTTCATCCATTGCCTTGACCCAACATTCATCTTTGCATGCCTCTTTTGCATTTTGTGGTTCAGCGGAGGAGAGTAATGCCAAATAGCTTGAAGCTTTTGCAATTGTTCTTCTTGTTTGTATGCCTGCCTCCTTTTGCCCCAAAATTTGAGATTCTGGATGATTCTTTTGAACATACCTAGATGGAGCCTTTTCTTCTATCCTTATCTATTCCTTTGGTGCCTTATGGGTTTCTTCTTCATCATGAATCTGACTTGATGTTAATGGATAGCCTCATTATCTTCAAAGTCTTCAGATCTTACCTGTTTGGGAGTGATTTCTTCTTCATCCACCACTACATCAATGTTGTCGACAATTCTTCCAAGCCTTTTATTGTAACATTTGTATGCTTTGCTATGAGGAGAATAACCAAGGAGAATGCCTTCATCTGCTCTAAGTTCAAACTTGCCAAGATTTTCATCATTATTTTTAATATAGCATTTCCTTCCAAAAATTTTGAAATGTTTTACCGAAGGAGTCTCACCATACCATAGCTCATGAGGAGTTTGAGTGTTGTTCACCCAGATATTTGTCTTGTTGAGAATAACAACTGCAGCAAATGCGGCTTCACCCCAGAAGGTTGCAGGAGTTCCAGACTCATCAAGCATAGCACGAACCATTTGTTGAACTGTTCTGTTCATCCTTTCCACTACTCCATTTTGCTGAGGAGTCCTAGCTATAGAGAATTCCCTTCTTATTCCATGTTCTTCACAAAAATCAAAAAAATTATTCGAGGTAAACAACCCACCTCTATCAGAGCTAAGGCATTTGATTTTGTGATCTGATTTGTTCCCCACCAAGGCTTTGAATGATTTGAACTTTTCAAAGGCTTCGTCTTTGTGCTTCATAAGTCCTATCCAACACATCCTGGAAAAGTTGTCAATGAATAATATAAAATATTCGTCTCCCCGAGGTGACCTTTTCCTAGATGGACCACATACATTAGTATGGACAAGTTCAAGTGGCCTACTGGCTAATCCTTCCTTCTCAGGGAAGTTAGTTCTGGTTTGCTTACCAAATTGACACGATTTGCATATTGTATTGTCTAGAATTCTAATGTCTGGAAGGCCATGAACTGCCTGGTATTTGCATGCTTTCCTTATCTGTGAGAAGCTAAGATGCCCCAATCTTCTATGCCATAACCAGTGTTCATCGTTCTTGCTTAGATAGCATTGATGTTTTCCTTCTTTGAATACGTATAAATTATTTGGAGTCCTTATGCCTTTGATCATTGTTTTTCCTGCATCAAGATCATGAACACTACATCCATTTGATCGAAATATTGCCTCCATTCCTTGATCACACATCTGACTGACACTCAATAGATTATGCTTTAAGCCATCAACATACATAACATTTCCAGCTTTGACCTTTTCTTTCAACTGAATAGAAGCTTTACCTTTTATGAGCGCAGGGGTGTCATTTCCAAATGAGACCTTCTTCTCCTTTTCTAAGGCACTATATGACTGAAGTTTTCCTTTATCACTCGTCATATTTTTCGAACATCCACTGTCGATGTACCATTGATTTTCTTTCCCTTCCGCATATAAGGCTATACCACATCTTTCTGGTTGCAGCTCTTTCATTCTCCATGTTTTGGCATTTGAGGCTTTTTCCTTTGTTTACCGAAACCTGCTCCTGCATTCAAAATCTTCATGACCAAAGTTGTTACAAATAGAACATTCAATTTCATTCTCAAGGGCAGAAAAGTTAATGTAGGTGATTTTCATGATCCCAGTCATACTTCTTTGTTTTTGAGCTTCTCTAGTCATGATTGTCTTATAGGCAACACATTGAGCTATTTTGTGACCAAAGTTATGACAAGAGAAACATTGGCCATTGAAAATATTCCTGCAATTATCAAATCTACCAACCGAATGATTGTAGTTTCTATCGACATCCATTCTTGAGGTAAACTGAGAATGTTTTACCTGTGGCTGGTTGTAGCTTCTGTTCATCCTTAAAGTAGATTGCCCCCGATTTACCTGGTAGTCTTTTTTCATTCTTGAGGTAAATTGTCCCTGATTTACCTGGTGATATCCATAGTGCCTTTGCTATTGATTGTCAATTTGTTCACTCCTCCTTGCTGCATCAAGATAACTTTTGGAGGTGGATGGCTTCTGTGCTTGAGATGCTTCTTCATTATATCCCAGACCTATCTTGATTAGAGGAGAACGATGCACATTGATAATCTCATCTAGAGTTTCAGAATCTTTAACAAATCTAAGATTAAGTGCTTTTGTTTTCTCAATCTCTTTTCTAAGACCCACAATTTCACATTCCAACTTTTCATGATGTTTTTCCCTTTCAGCCAGTTGGAATTGCAGAGTATCAATAATCATATTTTCCTCTTATAAACAAATTTTGAGTTTAGAAATCTCTTCATACAGACCTTCTTCATCTATAGCATCCATGAAATCATCATCTTCAAAGGCCATTAAAAGTCTATAATTATTACCTTGTTCATCTTCATCACTATTTGAAAGTCCATCACTGTCTTCATGAGTGTAATAGCTTTTCTTATTTACATTCTGTTTCTTGTTCCATCTAACAGGTTCCTTACCTTTGTCAAGCTTATCGTTATGACGACACTTGGCAGCATAGTGGCCAACTCTTCCACAAGCAAAGCATTTGAAAGGTAACTTACCTCTGAATCATCCAGCACCCCGTTGAAGGTTCTTGACAAAATTTGATTCTTCCTCTTCTTCCGACATATGTCCTAGCTCATAGTAATCTCCTTTACTTGCAGCCTTGAATGCAGCTTCTCTCCTGTCTGATGGTCCTCCTTTCCTCATTTCGTAAGCAGTTAGAATCCCGTGTAGCTATGACATGGTAAGTTGTTGTAGATTTTTTTTATCTTCTATTGCAGAGACTTTTGATTCAAACTTAGAGGACAAAGATCTTAGTACCTTTTCAACCACAATAGCCTCTTTTATTTCTTCACCCAAGTTTTTCATACAATTAACAATCTCATCTATACGTAGAAACTAGTTAGCCACACTTTCATCATTATACATTTTGATATTTTCATACTGAATTCTGAGGGTTTGAAGTTTTCCTCGTTTTACCTGTTTATCCCCTTCATAGATTAGAATGATCTTATTGTGTATTTATTTTGCGGATTTGTACTACATAACCTTGACAAACTCTGATTGAGATAGACATCCTAATAGAGTATTGACAACCTTTGCATTTGTTTCATATTGCTTCTTACCAGCCGGATCTGTAGCTGTTGCTGACGGAAAGGTGTACCCTATATCTATGATATCCTAGACTTATGTACCAAGAGATTGAAGATAGGCAGTGACTCTTACCTTCCAATATACGAAGTTGGTCCCATAAAAAATTGGTGGCCTGATTGATGCTTCTCTCTCATAGTTGCTCATGATGATAGATCTTCCTTCAAGCGATCAAGCTTCTCTTGAAGGACCTGCTCTGATACCAGTTGTTGGAAATAATACTGAGGGGGGGGGGGTGAATCAGTATTATCATATTCTTTTCAATATACCCTCTAAATTTATAATTTAATTTATTCTTCAGATGTTGACCATTAATTTGAATGTCAGTACCATATAATAATGAACAGGAACAAGAAAAATAGACAGTCACGCCAAAGAACACTAGATATAAGGTGGAAACCCAATGTGGGTGAAAACCACCTGCTGCAATGTGTCTCTATCTTCTTTCAATTAGAAACTTCTTTTACAATGATTCTGTACTGGTGCAGTCCTTTACCATTACGCACGCTGCAACCTGTAGAGAGCTACAACCCTCTCCCATTTTCCAGACTCTCCTCGAAGGGAGCTATAACCCCCTTAGCTCTTGTACTAGCTTAGTACCAGTACGTAGGTGCTTACCTACTGAAGGTTTCAACCTTCTCTTTTCTTCCAGGGACCACGTTTCATAAATTTTCAAACTGGATCTAAGAATCTCAATCAAACATCAATTAGATCTGCAATCAACCAACTTCCTTGTGCAAGTATTGAATTAATAACTTCTCAGAACATAGTACCAATACTCAGACACCAATTCAAAACCTTGAACACAACAGTGATAGACAGAAGCAGCTAAAACATATATCAAGAGAAAAGTCCGCAACTTCACCAATAGTAACCTGCGGATGTCCGCACTTTCTCTGTCAGTGGCCTGCGTACCTCTGCACCTGCGTTGTCTGTGCTTAGCGCACCCCCGCACCTACACTGTCGGCTACTCCGCGCACCTCTGCACCTGCACTGTTGGCTTCTCCGTGCACCTCCGCACTTGGTGTGTCTTCTGATCTACGCACCTCCGCACTTGCACCTGTGTCTAAACTGCCCGCCTCCACACTTTCGTTGTGGTTCACCTGCGGTCCTTCAAATGGAGCCAAATTATCAGTTCTCCAATATTTCCCAGGCTGTTAGATCCACAGATCTGATCATGCGTCAAAGTATATCGTCCTTCTAACACTCAGATCTCTCCTTGATTTAGCTATCATTCACCAACCGATTTCCAGAAATTCAGATCTTGATTCTCTTTAGATATTCAACACACATAAGTGCCTAGCCAAATGATCTCCTTTCCTTTTTATAGGCAAGCCCTTACTCAAACCATGGACCAAAACCATAGAATTCCAATACAAGGGACCCAAATCCTGGGTTCAATACTTTAGGATGCAAAACCACGCACCAAAACTATAGGATCAACAACGTCGGACTAAATACCATGGATCAACCATAAAATTTCCCTCGTGCGCTCGTTTCTCTGGATGAAAGTGAGTGAATTTGACTTCCGCACCCTTTGTTCGGAGAACCTGCGGGTATGTCTGCACCTCTTGTTCGGAGAACCTGCGGGCCCGCGGCTTTTGTTCGGCGCACCTGCGGGTATCTCATTTTCTAACATTTTGAGAGCCTGAACTGATTTGCCACTTTGAGTGAGTTTCCATCAAGGACAACACTTATGCCATAGTGCCACATCTGTGTCATAATGCCAACACACCACCAGAATATAAGGCTTTAGGCCACCAATTACTCATAGTTTTAAATAAAATGTGATGATGGAGAATACTGAGCACACCAGCAGATGCACAGGACCCTATGATGGCCAGCTGCAACCAGTTAAAAGGTATGTAAATTTGTTTCCTAATACACAGACAGGATTGCAGCTCTTTGGCATTAAAACAACAGAAACCTGCATACAAATTCAATGATACAAGTTAGATTCTAACACAAATGTGGGATGACAACCCCTCTAATGCTAAACATCTACAACACATGAATAAATGCATAACATGCACAGCCTGGAACAAATAAGAAGAAGTGGAAAGTGAGCAATTAACACCAAAAGAAACTTACATTAGCTGAAAATGAAGACCAAACGCTGCAGGTATCATAGTAGTTACAGTCTCCAGAATTTGAACCTTACATCAAAATAAGCTTCATCAACCATCAACCTCTTGATTTTGGGTATTTATAGAGGTCAATTACAAAATTGCTCTACTGAGCTACACGAGAAGCAGCCATAATGACCAACAACCATATTAATTCTCAGATATGGGCCTCTGCTACGATCTGATTGCCTTAATAAATAAATTAGCCTTTCTCTGGTACTGTGCAGTCCTTCTCGGGTAGGTGCAATAAAATATGAATGAAACACATAACCTTTGAATGCTTTTAACTGCTCGAGAGTGGCTCTTTCCTTCTCAACCATGTTGTTCCTTGAATGCGGTGGTTGAAGATTGAATGTGCTGGGTACAGGTAGCTGATTGTTGTTGTCCTTTGGGAGCTCAAGACAGTCAAAAACACAAAAATTGTGTTGAAAACAGATGAGGAGCTATGAATGAACGTTAGCCATTGGATCTAACAAATAGACGGTGGAGATTGGATTAGAGGGAGCTATCGGGGAAGATGGGCAGAGACAGATCTTGGCCGTTAGATCACGGTGGGAATATCGAACAACTATCGGCAGAAGGAACTGCCTGAACATTAACGAGTGGGAGTTGGGTATAGTGGCGGGAAGCAGAATGAATGTGAGCCATCAGATCATAGTCAGGCAGATCTAACGAATATTTGATGTGGAAGGAGTGCGGACGTTAACGGTTGGGGGACAGGCACTACTCCCCGCACTGCCCACGGAGCAATGGTGGTTTTCGTATAACCCCATGCGATCCAATAGAATTGAAACACATGGCTGACGAAAACCACCGCTCCCGTGGGGTTAACACGCATTCAAGTACATGATCGGGGCTTGTGACCACCGTTAGATCTCGCGATGGACAGTCAAATGACGAGGAAAGTGCGCAAGGTTTAATCATGCGATAAACATAGCGAAGATCATCATATCGTGGGCGATCGACGGTGGAGATCAAGGCAGAGGGTTAATTACATAGGTTTCCCACTATTATGATAGGGAAATGGTTAATTCAAGGAACAAATGAAGGCACGAGCTATATGGGGTTTCGAAGGGTTTTGTAGGAAAATGGAGAAAACTAGGGAATAAAGATTTCCATAAAAGAAGCAGAGACAGTGGAGGTTAGGTGGGTGTGAGGGAACCAAAGGAAGAAAGAGGAGAATGAATGCTGCAAGCTCCCTTCCCGGTACAATACCAGCCATCAATCTGGAATTTTACCTTTAAGCACTGAAGTTGTAGCAGAGCTAACACTGGCTCCTTCTGGGGATGAGATCCTCCCTATGAGGTCGCAAGAACCTGCAGACCAATGCCTTTGTACAAAACCAGCTTAAAAACAATTACCTAATATCCATTGGGAATGGAATCAAACTAGGCCTATACTAAAACTTTAAAATAAATTGCTTACAAGCATTAAGGCCAGAGGACCTTAGATAACATAATCATTCAAAAATTGGCCAACTAATGGGCCACCAAAACAGTTTCTTCTCCTCTTGACCGGTTCATCATAGAGCAACAACACTAGATTTGTTTGATCCTCCACCTCAAACAGTTTAGAACATTGGAGCTTAATAGGTAGATATGGATCAACTTTCATCCCCTTTCTGTGTGCTCTCCTCCTTGTATGTTCTTTATGTGAGCTTCTGTACACCTGCTGAATAATCATGGTTGTTGTGTACTTTTATGTGTTATCTGTTATCTGCACAACTAATATAAATGATGAACCACTATATTCTTGTGTGAAGGACTCATAGACATCATTTCCTCCTGAATATTTGTTTGACCAATCCTCATCCAAGTAGGAGTTCCAAGACCGTGCATCCTCTTCCTCTGTCATCTGAAAGGCTGCCCTTTCAAGCTATGTCGAGGCCACCTGAGCAGGCTTCAGAATATCAATACTGAGGTGATCAGTTTCAGCCTTGAGTAATGAATTTTGTTCTGCTCCAGTGTTCAAGGGGCAACTTTGAGGGATTTTCACATGAGCAGACAGAGGGACAAAAGATGATGGGGAGCTTTCTTCTCCCTTCTTGATCACTGGTCTGGGGACAAACGTAGGCTGGTGATTTTGCAAATCTTCATAGCCATGTGAAGATGAGCTGTCTTCAGGCATAAATTCTTGGAGGTTGGAGGTGCCTTCTGTTGATTGCTGCTACTGATAAGCTTGTTCTTCTGTAGGTACAATAGGATCATGAGCAGTGCCTTTGGATAATGCTTCTTCAAAAGCAGCTCTGGTTAGGAAAGGGGCACTACCCTTATCTTCCAAACTATGGACCTCCTCCTCCTCTTCAGGATGCTCTTCTTCCATGACTATATTTTGATAAAGGGTCTTCACCCTTTTATCTTTGTTTGTGTCTTGATTTCCTTGCAAAATTTGCAACTACTCCTGTGTTCCTCTATATGGATATGGCTTTGAAAAAGTAAAGGAACAAGGAGCTCCTACTTCCTGAGAATACTGCTCAGCTTTTAACTTGGAAACTTCAGAGGCCAAAAACTCAATCATCCTAGCTAATTCATCGATCTCAGGTTCTGAGGATGATGAGGACTCACCTCCCTGTCTTCTCCTTTCAGCATCACCTTCAATTCTCTCTGCAGCCAGAATGTTCGATTCTACTTCAAAAGCTACATCTTGCATATCAGCCAGAGAAGCACATCTCCTTTCTCTTAACAGCAGACATAACTGAGAATCGAAGGCATTAGCATATGTGAGCACAACAGAAGCAGGGGTGGGTCTTACTTCAGATGGCATTCTGCTGTACATATGATTGAATCTAATGTTGAAATCAAATAGCAGCTCGCCATATTCTCTTTGCAAGTTCCCAAATTCAGTATGATAAAAGAGCAGATCATTATTATTTCCCCAATGCTTTAGGAACACATCATCTAAGGCCTTAGTGTCTGCAATAGACCTAGGGGGTAACTCTCTAAACCATTTTCTAGCTTCCCCATCTAGGCTTTGGACAATAACCCTCATCCAGACATCCTCTTCATTGATATCCAGGTTATCAGCATAGCTATAAATGGCCTCTAAATTCTTTTCAGCTGTTACTCCTTCTGTACCAGTAAACTTAGGCATAAATTCTTGATAATCTCCTGTGGACATGGCATTCAAAGGGACAGGCAAGACCAGAGGTCCATACCTAGTAGCAACTATTCTTTTAATCTTTGTGAGGGCTTGCTGGCCTGCCATGACTGAGGTAAGTTGAAGGATACTGGTAAACTAAGTGGAATGGATCAATGAAAAGGATAGCAGAGACAGAGGAATACAATGGGAAACATAGGATGCTTTGTTACACTAAAAAATGTCACCATGACTATTTACAGTTAGTATGGCTCTATCAACAGTCATGCTATCCTCTTAGGCAAGTCTTATACCTCTGCTCTCCATGTCAAACTCCAAAAAAGAGAGAAAGTCTTTATAAATGTATTTATCTCTAGGTACGCAGGTTCTCTCAAACTTACCTGCGGGGACGCACCCAATGTTCACAAAAGCTGCGTCTTTGGACGCTCTGTATGTAAAGGGGCAGGTGCGTCCCCCTGTAAAGGTTAAAATGCGCAAGTTTCATCTTTAAAAAGTTACTTGTGGTCATTTCTAGAGCATTCTAGAAGGTTGTTCGACGTGTATTGAGCGCCTCCAGATGGTTCATGCACCCCTACCAAAGAGGAACTTATCCCATCAATAAGGGAGCTATCCCATCCCAAGAGGGGATTATCCCATTGATGGTGGACCTGATTAACCTCCTCTTGAGCACTATAAATACAGGCATTGGGTCAGAAGGAGGAAAGGTTGGAAGCTATACATTTCTAAGTGTAAATGCTGCAGGAATTAGGACTCCCATTTAGAAGCTTGTGAGGAGAGATTGCCATCTTTGCTTGTTCTATTTGGAAGTGGGTGAGCTTTGTCAAAGTAAAGGAGAACTCTTGATGGACCCTGGGAGGGACTTGCACAACACCAAGGCTCAGGTTGTATTTGTTCCTTTTGTTACCTATTAATGCAAATGAGTCCATTCTTCTCAATAACTTGTTATTTATGAGTTGTTTCATGTACTCCTTGGTCTATGTGTTAAATATGTTTTATTCTATGAGATTATCAAGTGCTATTTAATCGTTTGATTGTTAGTGTATGCAGGTTTCAAAGTGAAGGAGGAGCTCATCCGGATCAGCGGAGCTGGACTGCTACAACAGCGTTGGATTACAGGTAGGATCTAAACACTTGATTTCCCGTATAGTAAATGCATGTTTAGAGAAGGATTGCTCTTGTTTGTCTTGTTTGTCACTAGAGAGTCTTAGGCTCCTAGGGAGGTTGATTTGTGTCCGCACTATCGACTCTTTCCGCCTGACAAATTGGCGACTCCGCTGGGGACTCCATTGATGTGAAAGTCTTTTCCTTTGTATGAACTTTGCTCTGAGAAAATTGGTTTATTTTTCTGGTTTTTGGCTCTGTGACTTTGTCTTTGGGTGGGTTAGCTTAGGGTTAGATTCATTTTGGTTTTTCTTGAATTTTCCAGTAGGACGCACCCTCTGAGTATTGCACAGTGCGTCCCTGGACGCACTGTCGCTGTGTGCACAGAGCGGGCCCGCACCTGTCTTAACGGGTCGCCTGCGTCCCCTGCTAAAATTTGAAAAAATTCCATTTTTTGCATTTTTTCTCTTAGATTTTGCTTTTTCTTAGTTTTTACTGCCCAGATTCATTAGTCTCTTGTCAAAGATCTTCACCTGAACTTGTTTCGATAGCATTGAGTGTTTTAGTGGGTTTCATAGAAGTTTAAGCCCTAGGGTTTGATTTTTGAGTAGGTCTTGTAGTGACTTTGGCGGTAGAAGTTGTCAAACCTTAGATATCTCTGGTTTTGTCAGCATTCTTAGAAGTCAGACCTGTCATAAAGTCTACCTGTGAGAGCACCTTACCATTGAGTTGTTTCTTTGGGCAAATTTCGAAGTGCTTGTTGATTAAGTCTTGAATTCCATTTTACAAAAGAACAAAAAGATTTGAGTTTTGTTTTGACTAGTCTTTTGATTCTGCATTAGCTGGTCCTTGATTTGATTTTGGTCAAGTAAAACAACCTAGAATCATCTTTGTGAGCTTTTGCCTTCTTAGGTTTGCTTGGAGTAATTTCCTTTTTTCATTTGCTTGTGAGTCAAGTTTTCATAGATTTTATAGCTTTTGAGATTGATTTTCGTTAAAATAGATTTATATGCTTTATTAAAAAGAGAAAATATAAAAACATCTCCTTTGGAAAGTTTTGTTTCAAGTAGCTTTGAAAAGTTTTGAAAGAAAAAGAGTTTTTCGTGCACGTAAAGAGTGGTCATGTTTGTATGCTTGAAAAGATAAAGAGAATTGTTTCTTTGATTGTCTTTATTAAGAAAGTTGTTTTCTATAAAATTTGCATCTCTCAACTCTCTTAGTTAAGAATTTCATTGAAAAAGGAAAGTAGCGTAAATCATCTTAGGTGCATCTTTGTAGTGGTTTGAGTCGAGTCTACACACCATTGGTTTCACTTCCGCTACCTTTTGTCTTTAAGAAAAACCATAAAATTAACGCTTAAAGTAAAATCGACGTAGTAACTTTTATTTTCTAGGGCTCTGAAACACCAATTTAGATCAGGCTAGTGTCTTGGAGTAGGTGAGTAATTAACTCTCCAAGACAACAAAACCAAACAAGTAGCTTATCTTGTGATAGAATAAATCCAATTGTCTCATTTGTACTCTGGGAAAGCTCCTCTTAAAGGAGAAGCACGAGCTCGTGTCCGAACCAGTGAGGGGATCAATCCCCCCTCGTTGGGAATGACGCCAGACACGCACGTATTACAAACGGTAAACCTCGGATTAACCATTGTCGAGGAGCCAGGGGTCACTTGTCAGTAAACCTTGGATTATTGTCAAGGAGCCGGCAAGGGGATTGAGCTTGATACTCTGCCCTTGCGTGCTGTCGGAGTTTAGACTGTTCCCCCAGGTGCATTTGTTGCGGTTGGTAACCTTAGTGACCATTATCTTTAGGATTCTACTGAGGTGACGGTGGAGGGAAGATCCCACTGTACCTGGAGCAGACGTCGGCTAGACTCACTTGGATTTTCTGGGGGGTTCGCTTCACTCGAGACGGTTAAAGTGGAGGAACTTGGTCCAGTCTATTCATTAAGCAGGTTGTCGGGGTAACTGTTCCACCCGCCACTTCTGTACTGAATCCAGCGATGTTGGGCTTCATCACCAACTAGCGCTTTCGGTCTGGAAGGCTACTGTTTGTGCTTGGTTTGATGCTCTAGATTCTTTAGGCGTGTGATTCAAATTTGTTTGGTTCTTTAGAGACTTTAGGTGTTTTGATTTGAAATTTTATTTTGTTTTCGTGTGTAGTAGTTAAAAGTTTTTAGCTGTGGCGGAATTACCGAGACAGTCCCGTAGACTTCGGGGCAAGTCACCTGAGATTGTTACCGGAACTGATTTGTTGAGGAAACTCCGTAGATCACGGGTGGATCCCCTGAAGACGTCCCGGGTCAGTACGAAGGGTTGAAGGTCCTTGTAACTCCTCCTAGTGGCAGTAAAGTAGGTTCACCTGAAGAAGGAGAATCTTCCTTGGTAGTCCATCCAGATTACCAAAGTCTAGAGACAGGTTATAATCCTGAAGCTGTTACAGTTTCTGAGCTTGTTGGTAGTTTTTCGTTTGCTAGTGATACAAGCGAAGAACCTGAAATATCTGAACCTGTTACTCCAACTTCTAGTGTTCCAGATTCACCGAGAATAGAACGAATTATCACCGAAAATCTTCCTACTGGTTTGATTGCTATCGAAGAACTTGCTCCAGAGGAAGAAATAGGCGTTTCTCACCTTGAAGATCAACTTACTATTGAGCTCAGGGAGCGTGAATCTATCTTTTACAGTCCTCCTAGAAGTACTACTTGGTACCTTTCGTTAACTAATTATTTAGACAACTCAGGGATAGGTTTTTCTCCACCTCGTACTCCTTTCCCACCTGGAGGTATTCATACTCCGGTAAATATGTCTGGTCAGTCGTCCGTGTTTACTCAAAGTCCTGAATCTTTCTTACACGGCGGTCCTTCTGTTCCCACTGGGTATCAAGCACTTTCTGGTACCTTTGCGGGGGCATCTCCTCAACCCATTGATCATGGGTTATTAACTGGAAACAGTGGTAATATACCATTGGGTGTAGGAGACATTTACATGATGTCAGGTTCAGTTCCCGTTTCCCAACCTCAGGGTGGCCAATTACCGCCTGGGGGGCAGCCTCAGTTAACGCCTGGGGGGCAACCTCAAGGTACACAAATCGTGTCTGGGGGGCAACCTCAAGGTCAGTATGCACCTATGGTACAATACATGCCTCAAGGTCAACCCCAGCCTCAATATGTACCTCAGGGTCAACCTCAGTATCAATATCAACCTCAAGGATGGCAACCTCAAGGATGGCAACCCCAAGGGTATCAACCCCAAGGGTATCAACCCCAAGGGTACCAACCTCAAGGTCAAGGTCAACCCCAGTATCAGTATTTACCCTAAGGTTATCAACCTCAAGGTCAATACTCGAGTCAAGGTTATCAACCACCTCAAGGTCAGTCATATGGGCAAGGTGTGGGAACTGCACCTTTCAATTATCAATCCTATCCTCAATCCGGTTATGGACCTCAGTATTCTCAACCTGTTACGGGTCAATACCCTGGAATGTTAGTGTGGGATCCATCACAGGGTCAACAGGTGTTGCAGCCAAGTATACAGTTGGTACCTCAAGCTGGACAACCCGTAGTTTCTGGTTCACCCCAGCAACCGCAACCTGCCCAGTCAAATGTTCAAACTTCTGTAACTTCGGTAGTTACTCAGCCGCCAATTGCACCTAGTACTCCATCTCAAACGGCTGCGGCAACTACCGCTGCATCTACCGCACTTACTTCTGGAGTATCGACAGCTCCAGTTTCTACTGTCTCTGCAACCACTCCTCAGGCATCGTTACCGTTGTCTGGACCTACAATTCAAACCACGGTCCAGATGCCTATGGGTCAGCCTGGTATAAGTACGGTTGTCACTTCTCAACCTCAATTTGTTCAACAACCGTACCAGGGACAGTACCAAAAAAGGCAAGCTGTCCAGCAGCCAGTTTACTAGTATCAACCGTATCCTGGGTACACTTATCAACAACCTCAACAACCCCAGTACGGTCTGGTTAATCCTGGTTTTCCCGGAGGATATAATATCCCTAATGCGATTCCTGTTCCTAGTTATCCTGGATATCCTCCTCCTGGGGCTGGTGTCATGACTCAAAGTTTTAGAGATCCTAATCGGCAATTACTGTTTATCGCAACTTTGGATTTACCAGATTTGACGCGCCTAACGAATGATCCAATTCAATATCTTCAGTTCTGGCCGCCAATGCCAAATAAGTTGCCCAGTGATATACCCAAGTTCGAAGGTAAGACTGGAGAGGATCCGTCCAATCATGTGATGACTTACCACCTCTGGTGTGCTTCAAATTCTATCTCGGATGATTCGATCCGCTTACGTCTTTTTCAGCGTACACTCATTGGTCTCGCGGCCAAGTGGTACATTGAGTTACCACAGGCCTCTTTTTACAATTTTAGCCAGTTAGCTACCTCGTTCTTAACTCACTTTCAGTTGCCGGTCAGATACGATAACGGCACGGAGTTATTAACTTCACTAAAACAATCGACGTCCACGTATATTTCCGATCACATTCATGAGTGGAGACGTCGAAGAAGGTTGGTGAAAGTTTTTATTCCGGACCAAATCTTAGCTGAATGGTTTGTTAAATCATTGTTACCGAAGATTACTGAAGATGTAGCTAAGGCCGGAGTAGTTACTGAGGAGCAAGTCATTGCTCAGGCGCAGTACCTTGACTTAGTTTATACTCAGTCGGGTACGTTACACGAGAAGATTCCGGATCTTCCAAAATCGAATCAAATCGCTGCTGCTCCTTCGGGATCTCATGCCGCTGATGGTATGATTGGTACGGTGAACACAAAGAGCAAGAAGAAGTCTTCCAAGAATTCTACTACTCCTATAATCACCTTGCCTGATTCCCCAACAGGAGAGTCTTCTCCTGAACTTTCCGCCGATATTCACGCTGTAGACTCATCTACGGCCAAATCAAAAAACGGTGGAAAGAAGAAAGGAAAGAAGAAGGCTAAAGCAGACAAGGCTCCGAAAGAGAAAACAGAAAAGTCAGAAACTAATGACGAAAAGCGCAAACCTCGATATCCTTGTCTTATTTGTGAAGAGGATCATTTTACAAGAGATTGCCCTCATCGGGCCAAGGTTGTGAAAATAGTCAAAGGTTCTCCCCCTCCTGCTGTGTTGAAAGATCCATTTCCAAAGCAGGAGAGTAAGACGATAGGTTCTTCCTCGACTGCCAGTGAAGAACCCATTTTGATGATGTCTCATGTGAGGATTGCGACTCGATCGCAAGATTATGGTAGTAAGAATCCTGTTGATGGTAAGGAAGCAGAATCTTCTCACTCTAACCCATCAACCTCAGCTCCTGGTTCCGATCCACTACAGATCGAAAAACCTAACCCGGACTTAGTAATCAAACTGCCCGCCAAGGGTGTACTTCGAAGGTCTGCTTTCAATCCACATGCGAGAGCAGCCCAGAATTACAACATTGTTGAGGACTTAGCTGTTTCACCCTCAGCAATGTCGGCGTTAGAAGTGCTGCAATCATGCCCAGCACAACGAAAATTACTTTTGTCGGCTATCGGAGATGTTGATGTTCAGGACCCGAACCTGATAATCTTCGATATAGAAAATAGTACACCACGTCTACCCCATCAAATGGCTTTCCAAATCCCAGTGATAGTCAAAAACAGGCCTATTCATCGGACTGTGATTGATGAGGGAGCTTCTACGTGTATTATGTCGATTCAATGTTGGAGATCTCTTGGTTCTCCTTCGTTGAACCAATCCCCCACCATCCTTAAGGCCTTTGATGGCCATGGGTTCCGTCCGTTTGGTATTCTACAGGAATTACCTATAGGGGTAGAAGGTAAAACCGTTAGTCTGGGTGTGGAAGTGGTTGATGCCCCTCTAGACTACAACCTTCTTTTGGGTCGAAGTTGGTCATATGCAATGACGGCGGTCGTTTCATCGGTCTTCAGAGTAATTAAGTTTCCATATAACGGTAAGATCGTGACTATAGATCAGCTGACATACTTTTCATCCGACCCAGCCTCTTCAGAGAGTATCCAGCATGTCGGTAAGACGACAATCCCTTATAGGGACGTTGGCGTAGGTTTAGTTAAAGATTCCGGTTTACTGGGAACTTTTCCTTTCCCTCCAATCAACGCAGACCCTTCATTTGCATCAATTCATATGATTACATCAGAAAACATTATTTATGATGATCCTTGGATCGTCCCATCTGAATCTGAGATAGACTCATTCGGTGATGCTATGCCTTTGAGTCCATATGAGATTGCTTATGAAGCTGTCATGTCTTTTACCGACTCGCGTTCAACCCAAATCGACCAAATGAATGTGGTCAGTGAAGAATCACTTTTCACATCATCTTTAGAACGGATAGCGTTTCCCGAAGTCGTGTCATCTGATGAACAACTTCGCGAAATCCTAAGTGTAGACGATCTACCATGGGAAGATCTCCATCACAGATCTTCGTTTTTACCTGAAGATGATGTTCTTGAAAATGATTTTTCATCTATCTTTACCGCTGAATATGTCAAAGATGCTCAGAATCCAATGAAACATCCTGATTCAGAGTTGAATTTAGGGAGTATTTCTCGTACTATTCCCATTGATATTTCAGTGAAGCCCGGAATTGAGGAGAACATTCATATAGGTGCCGCATGTACAGAAGATGAAATCCAAACTTACAAGGCCCTATTCCAAGAATTCCGCCACGTGTTTGCCTGGTCTTATGAGGAAATGCTGGGAATCGATCCTGCCATTGTTGTTCATGAAATAAAAACCTACCCGGATGCTAAACCCGTCCGGCAACGGTTGCGTCAGATTCACCCTCGAAAAGCGGCTGCGATTAAAGCAGAAGTCAAAAAGCTGTTGAAAGCAGGTTTCATTTATCCGATCCCGTTAACGGATTGGGTATCGAATATTGTTCCGGTCAACAAGAAACAAGGAACAATAAGAATCTGTATCGACTATAGGGATATAAATCAAGCTTGTCCAAAAGACAACTATCCTACGCCTTATATCGATCAAATTATTGATGATTGTGGCGGAAGTGAAATGTTTTCCTTTATGGATGGTTTTTCGGGCTATAATCAAATCAATATTCTACCTGCCGACCAACCAAAAACGACATTCATTTGTCCATGGGGGACATTTGCTTATTGCAAATTACCTTTTGGGCTTAAGAATGCCGGGGCCACTTTTCAACGGGCGATGTCTTACGCATTTCATGACATCAAGCACATTGTGCAACCGTATCTCGATGATTTGCCTGCTCATTCTTTACATCGAGCTGATCACCTTGTCCACTTACGAGCAATCTTTATGAGGTGTAGACATTATCGAATTCGGTTGAATCCCCACAAGTGTGTTTTCTGTATAGAAACAGGTCGATTGCTAGGCTTTGTTGTTTCAAAAGCCGGCATTCGCGTCGATCCCTCAAAGGTCGAAGCTATCATCAAATTTCCTCCTCCTTCGAGTTTGCGCCAACTCCAAAGTTTGCAAGGGAAAGCGAACTTTTTACGCCAATTCATCCCAAACTACGCCGAGGTCACTAAAGGTTTTACACGGTTGTTGAAACAGAACGCTCAATTCTTTTGGGACGAGATTGCCCAACAATCTTTTGATGCACTTAAACACGTGTTAACCCATGCACCGTTGTTGCATCCTCCCAACTACAACCAGGACTACTTCTTATACCTCGCAGCTTCGCATTCCACCATTGGAATGGTGTTAGTTCAAGAAGATGAATTCGGAGCGGAACATGTGATATATTATCTCAGTCAGACCTTAAATCCCACTGAGCTAAAATATTCGCATGTGGAGAAATTGGCCCTGGCAGCCGTTCAAGCTGTCCAGCGTTTTCGTCACTACATTCTTCTCCGTAAAACTACAGTTATTTCGGATTGCAACCCTATGATTTACATTTTGACAAAACAATTGCTAGGGGGCAAGTACTCTAAATGGATCGTTATCCTGCAAGAGTTCGACTTGGAATTTCAGAAGTCCAAGTCTAAGAAATCTTTGGTTTTTGCGGAATTGATGTGTGATTTCCCTCGTGCTGACACAGAGACTGTGGCAGAGGAGTCCATTGCGGACGAATCTTTGTTTCTTATCAGTACTTTAGATCCGTGGTACGGGGATATAATCATCTATCTCCAAACCCAAACCTTTCGACCTGAAGCTTCAAAGGCGGAATGTCGAAAAATTCGGTTTCAATCCCAGCAATACAAAATTATTGGAGATACACTTTATCGCCAGGGGGCAGACTTAGTTTTTCGACGTTGTTTAACTCACGAAGAGGCTGAGAGGGTTTTGAATGATTGTCACTCTGGAGCATGTGGCGGTCATATGTCTGGGTATGCCACAGCTCAGAAGGTGTTGCGCGCTGGCTATTTCTGGCCGTCTATGTTTAAATATTGTATCATTGCAGTCCGGAAGTGCCACAACTGTCAAGTGTTTGATCGCAAGATGCGCGCACCACCTGCTCCTCTCCACCCTATAATTGTCGTTGGTCCATTCGCCAAATGGGGTATCGACTTTATTACTTGTAACCCTCACTCGGCCGGGGGGCATGCGTATATCATCCTCGCGGTTGATTATTTCACTAAATGGGCCGAGGCGATGCCTACATTCGACGCAAGCGGCAAAACAGCTGCAGTTTTCATATTCAATCATATTATAACTAGGTTTGGTGTCCCACAAGCAATCATTACTGACCATGGGAGCCATTTTCGAAACATCATGATGACTGAGCTTACAAGCCAGCTTGGTTTGCGCCACGATAGCTCTACTCCTTATTATCCGCAAGCCAACGGTTTGGTTGAGTCTATCAACAAAGTTCTGGTTATCATGATCCGACGAACCATTAGTATTCATCGGTCGAATTGGCACAACATGTTATTTTCAGCGCTATGGGCATATCGAACCTCAGTGAAAACTTCAACAGGGTTCACTCCTTTCCAGCTAGTTTATGGCTTGGAAGCTGTGTTACCCATTGAATGCGAAATCCCATCACTTCAAATGGCTGTCGAATTACTTCCAGCTACTTCCGAAGAGGAGAAACGTTTATTGTACTTAGCTAAATTAGATGAGACTCGACGTGACGCTGCATTGGCAATCGAGACTCACGCGAAACGAATGAAAGCTCAGTATGATAGAAATGTGACCCCTCGAAGTTTTTCGGAGGGAGACCTAGTGCTATTATATGATCAAGCTAACGATAAGCTAGGTGCTGGAAAATTCGTTCCTATGTGGCATGGACCCTACATTGTTAAGCGAAAGCTAGCAAAAGGGGCTTATGAGCTGGTAGATTTTGATGGGGACTCTTTGGGTAAACCCAGAAATGGACTTTACCTAAAGAGGTATTATGCTTAAGTGGTGGGTATGGAGAATTTTTAGTTAGGTTAGGTTTTCTTTCTAGCTAGTATGTTTGTTAGTTTAGTCAGTGTGCTTAGCTTAGAGAGTGTTTTTTTCGTCGTTATTCTGGCTTATCTTGGTTTTACTCTTGATATTGCAGATGTCGACGCCTCTCCAAACATACATTGGATTTGCTGATGGTGCTTGTCGTAGTACACGGAATATCTCTTCCGCAGCTTGGGTTATCTATTCACCCTCTGACGAGTTAGTTTCTATGCATGGGGTAAGCCTCGGTCAAACAACGAACAACATTGCAGAATACAGTGCAGTGGTTGAATTATTATCCAAATCTATTTCATTTGGAATTTGACGTTTGATAGTGAGGTTAGATTCTGAACTTGTTGTATTACAGCTTAATAGAGTTTATGCCATTAGAAATCCTGTGTTATTAAGGTTGTTTTTGAGAGTGCGTCTCTTGGAACGTGAATTTGATTACATTGAATATCAGCATATTCCAAGGTCTTTAAATACATTAGCAGATGCAATTGCTTCTCGAATGTTGGACAGACATTTACAATAATCATGCAAGTAAATTTAAAAACATTTCATCACATATGTTAAACAAGATAAGCCGGTGATAGTGATATATATATATATATATATATATAGAGTGTGTCAAAAAATATACATCGTCTTCGATCATAGGTTGAAAAACACCTTATGATCGGCAAAAATGATAAAGTACAAAAAGTCAAAAATGTCACATGTGTCTACAAAGTGACTAGCCAATCACTGGTGGTGCTCCCTATACGACACCACTGCACGGGCTACCTTACACAAAAATCTCCTAAACGGTCCAGGGACTGCGACTACATAGCGCTGAAGTCTGATAGGAATATCATCTATGCTAGTCTCAGGTATATCCACCGTCAGACGCTCTAGATCCTGCTCCAACTCAGCTAGTGACTCTGCAGCCGCGTCCTATGGGGCCGGTACCGGTGCAACTGGATGTCTCCTCTCAAAAGGCCGGAGATTGGCTGGGCGCTGTAGACCAACATCTGCATTTTAAAAATTTTTACTGTCAGTTTTGAGACGATATATATAAAAAACAAAAACATACATAATTTGAAAACTTGTGAAAAATAAAGTACCTCTGTCATCCCATTGTTCTCCCTGTGGAAGAACCATGTCCGGATCACCTCGAAAATCTACTCCGGCATACGGAAAGTCCTGGATCGAAAAAACCTGGTCCTCTAACCAGTGAAAATAACTATCAGAGAATCGAACAACCGCCGCACCCTCGTCAGGATGCCGGGCCATCACCGTAACCCATCGTATCAGCTTTGGCTCCCGAGGACCCAAGATATCAACAGTGAGTTACTGAGGGATCAGCATCGGAACTCTCTCTAAGGCAAAGCTCACAACTAGAGGCCCATATCCAAAGGTCTTCAGTCGTCCGTCCTTTGCCCTAGTCAGTTGGCTCTTCATATTAGCCGACACAGCATCACACCAGTTGAAAATGGTGCCTTGGTAACAGTCAATCGCCATCCGCATTTGGGACCCGGAGGCAATATGTAAAGCGGCCGCGCCGCAAATTCTGGTAACCGTGAAAGCTATAACTTTGAGTTCACGCAGAGAGATGTGTTTGATTTCCACGCCTTTCGCATGGTGTGCATTGGGTGTGCACCAATCCGCCCGGAGACTAGCAAGGGATTGGCCACCCGGCCTAGTCCCGGCTAGATTGAGTTGCTCGCCTCTATTTGGCAAGCCAGTGAGAAAGTATACATCAGAGGGCTCTATCTCGAGCTGGTGCCCTCCTATGTAAAAGCATTGCTCTTGAATGTTCCATCTCTCAACCAGCCATTCTAAGAATCTCACCCGAGCCCTCATGCCAGCTATGGCCCAGTATTTATATAGCCCGCATGCTTTTAGGGCATCAATGGAAGGTTGATGTTCAATTGCGGCTAAATCAACGTCTTCGTGCTCTCTTTCTCTCCAATCCAACATGGTGAGTGCCCTACACACCAAGAAACAAAGATTAGAATTCATTTGGGAAATTTTAAATGGTTTCTTGTGGAGTTTGGGGTTTCAAATTCCGCCTTTCGCGGGGGACGCACCCCGCGTTTAGAACACAGGGTGTCGGGACGCAGCTGGCCTGAAGGTGGGCTGCATCCCCCGACCTTTTTCCTGTACAGGAAAAAGTCGGGGGACGCAGGTCACCCGAAGGGCACCTGCGTCCCCCGCAGAGCGCACTTTGAAACCCAAAACCCCCCAAAAAATCAAAACTAAAACCTAAAACACAATTTTAATCGGATGAAATTGAAGAGGAGGATGTTGTAAAATACCTGGAAGAGACGGCGTTCGATTCTGACGGTCGGATTTTCCGCAGCGACCACGGGAAGTTTCTTGCCAAAAGCCCTTTTTTAAACCTCAACAGTAAAACGGTAAAAATGACATGGTAAAAAGTCTTTTTATAGGTTTTTTGGATGAATTTGTTCATTTTTCACCATGGAAGGATGGTTTTCGATGTATTTTTGCCTATCTTAAACAGGTATGAGTAATGTGTCGTTTTTGTGCAGGACAAAGGGATTTAGAGGGAAAATTGTCATTTTTCACAAACCAAAATATCAGAGTCATCTTTTAAGCCCTTTTCTAACTCCTAAAAAATGAAAAGATTTCCGAGCGTTTCTTTTACACTCGTTAAAACGGAATTAAAAGACGGTCCCCTTATAGCTCTTTTCTGACCGTAAAATCAGGAAAAGATTGCCAGGTTTTTGTCATTTCAAACTCGATACGGAAATAAAACGACGTGTCCTTGATCGCTTTTTACTTTTCAGGTCAGTGGCACTAATTATGAAAGTACTCCTTGGTCGCAAGATCAAGCGGTTCCCCCAGGTATTATTTTATACTTTTTCGGGCTTGAGGGACACAAATCTACGAAAAAGTTCAACTTGGAGTCTTCTTAAGTTTTTCAGACTCTCTAAAATTGAAAAACGCCGAGTTTCTCCTATACTGGGCTCGTTAAAATTTCACAGTAAAGGACCTGTTCAATTACAAACAGGAACGAACCGCTCCTTCCTAGGGTTCGAATCAAAACTAGGTTGGACTCATCCAAAGGATGAGCTTATAATCAAGCATATGTTATCCTCCTCAAGCTTGTAAAAAATAAAGAGGTACTTGCCAGAAATGGTGGGGGAAAAGAGAGAAGAATGAGCCTATTTGTTACCTTTTGTCTAAGAAGAAACTTTATTACCGCTCTTGAACACGACACTTTTCATTCACCTGGGTTGGGAAATCCTTTACCTCACAGTTGATCAAACCACTTTGAAAGTCTTCAGCCGGGTTCCGGGGGTTAACTTTGAGTCGTTTGTCACCAAGCCATCTGTTGTGTCATTATGTGTTCAAGAGGTCTGCAAACAAAACTTTCATCTGCAAAATACTTATCATCCATTTAACCATCCCTGAGTCAGTCCTTACAGCAACATTTCTTCAACTTGAACAATGATTTCGTGTTGTGGGCTTGCCTGCAACGGGTCGCTTTCTATCGACATCAGCACATTATCTAGAGAGATGACTTAGAAATCGTCAGTGCCTTGAAGTCTGCATGCATCAATGGCAGGTTTCTCGCCTTTGACGTCAGTTTACATCATTGACTTTCGATCGAAGGATTCCGTGAAATGTTCGACATCAACTCATTCATTCACATCTCATGGATTGTACTGGGTACTTTGAGAACCATTGACATTACTGGTGGTCTCTCTCACACTTGTTAATAGTTTACATCATCGACTGGTAATCGAGTGGTTTCTACCATGTTCGACATCAACTCATTTATTCGCATGGCTAGAATCGTACCAATTCGGGAAGCGGAAATGAAGACCCTGGATCTAGTTTCCACCATCCAGGCTGCGAGGAGTTTTGTATTCATTATCTAAGTAGACTAATCATAAATAGATGGTTGCGCCCATACTGTGTCTACAAAAGTCTATGGTTATGATGTACTGCAAGATCATTCCTATATCAGAGTAGTTAGTCAGTTAGTTAAAAGTTTTGATCTGAGTATAGTAATGCCTACCTCAGTGATGATATAATCTTATACATGTATTTTGTGTTGAAAATTGCAGGTTCTGACCAGGCTCTCTGCGAGATAATCCTTGAAATGATAAAGCGCTTCACCCTTCCTAGATAATACAAAACCCTAATCTATTACAGGCTTCGCACTTTAGGGGGCAATCTGTTACACTAAAAAATGTCACCATGACTATTTACAGTTAGTATGGCTCTATCAACAGTCATGCTATCCTCTTAGGCAAGTCTTATACCTCTGCTCTCCATGTCAAACTCCAAAAAAGAGAGAAAGTCTTTATAAATGTATTTATCTCTGGGTACGCAGGTTCTCTCAAACTTACCTGCGGGGACGCACCCAATGTTCACAAAAGCTGCGTCTTTGGACACTCTGTATGTAAAGGGGCAGGTGCGTCCCCCTGTAAAGGTTAAAATGCGCAAGTTTCATCTTTAAAAAGTTACTTGTGGTCATTTCTAGAGCATTCTAGAAGGTTGTTCGACGTGTATTGAGCGCCTCCAGATGGTTCATGCACCCCTACCAAAGAGGAACTTATCCCATCAATAAGGGAGCTATCCCATCCCAAGAGGGGATTATCCCATTGATGGTGGACCTGATTAACCTCCTCTTGAGCACTATAAATACAGGCATTGGGTCAGAAGGAGGAAAGGTTGGAAGCTATACATTTCTAAGGGTAAATGCTGCAGGAATTAGGACTCCCATTTAGAAGCTTGTGAGGAGAGATTGCCATCTTTGCTTGTTCTATTTGGAAGTGGGTGAGCTTTGTCAAAGTAAAGGAGAACTCTTGATGGACCCTAGGAGGGACTTGCACAACACCAAGGCTCAGGTTGTATTTGTTCCTTTTGTTACCTATTAATGCAAATGAGTCCATTCTTCTCAATAACTTGTTATTTATGAGTTGTTTCATGTACTCCTTGGTCTATGTGTTAAATATGTTTTATTCTATGAGATTATCAAGTGTTATTTAATCATTTGATTGTTAGTGTATGCAGGTTTCAAAGTGAAGGAGGAGCTCATCCGGATCAGCGGAGCTCGACTGCTACAACAGCGTTGGATTACAGGTAGGATCTAAACACTTGATTTCCCGTATAGTAAATGCATGTTTAGAGAAGGATTGCTCTTGTTTGTCTTGTTTGTCACTAGAGAGTCTTAGGCTCCTAGGGAGGTTGATTTCTGTCCGCACTATCGACTCTTTCCGCCTGACATGCTTTTTATAACTAAGGTTCGAAAGGGAAATGAATGACTAAGGAGCTAAATGAATCTCTGAAGGTGACATTCACTAACAGAGATAAATGGAACTTTTATGGCTTACCTGATCCTAATGCTCCTTACTGCGATATTTTCTTCTGCTTAACAATCTTCCTAGGGTCAGGCACTGATTCAACTGATGGTTTCTATGGATTTCTCTGAGCATGCCTCACCAGCTGTGCCAGAACTTCAATGTGGAGTCGCCAAATGATGGTCTCCCTCCAATGGAGTAGCCAGGTAGATGATTACAACTAGATTATGTGCCCTGACCTTGTCTATCATCAAATCTTGGAACTGTGTCGTTCTCCCAGGGAAGCTGAGCTTCAATTCTCCTCTCCTCGACAATGGCACCAATTAATGTTATCACCCTGAGAAACTCTCCTAGGTTGTATATCAGAGATGCTCGGTAGCATTACAAACTCAAAAAAATGTTGGAAAAATGGTGGACGAATGAAAGAAATGCTGCATATTCAAGCCAGACAACCACTTCTACTATGCTTGACCCCAGACATGGGTGAACACCCCCAAACTACAAGGCTTTAGACCACCAATTACTCACAGTTCTAAATAAAATGTGATGATGGAAGATACTGATCACACCAGCAAATGGACAGGACCCTATGATGGCCAACTGTAACCAGTTAAAAGGTTCATAAATATGTTTCCTAATACACAAACAGGATGACAGCTCTCTGCAATTAAAACAACAGAAACCTGCATACAAATTCTGATACAAGCTAGATTCTAACACAGAGGTGGGATGACAGCCCCTCTAATGCTAAACATCTACAACAGATGAATAAATGCATAATAGGCATAGCATGGAACAAAGAAGAAGAAGTGGAAAGTGAGCAATTAACACCAAAAGAAGCTTACATTAGCTGAAAATGAAGACTAGACACTACAAGTATCATAGTAGTTACAGTCTCCAGAAGTTGAACCTTACATCAAAATAACATTCATCAACCATCAAATTCTTGATTTTGGGTATATATAGAGGTTGATTACAAAATTGATCTACTGAGCTACACGAGAAGGGGTCATAATGACCAACAACCATATTAATTCTCAGATATGGGCCTCTGCTATGATCTAATTATCTTAATAAACAAATTGACCTTTCTCTGGTAGTGTACAGTCCTTCTCGGGCAGGTGTAGTAAAATATGAATGAAACCCATAACCTTTGAATGCTTTTAATTGCTCGAGAGTGGTCCTTTCCTTCTCGACCACACTGTTCCTTGAATGCGGTGGTTGAAGATTAAATGTGCTGGGTACAGGTAGCTGATCATTGTCCTTTGGGAGCTCAAGACAGTCAAAAACATGAAAATTGTGTTGAAAACAAACGAGGAGCTGTGAACGAACGCTAGCCATTGGATCTGACAAATAGACGGTGGAGATTGGATCAGAGGGAGCTATCAGGGAAGATGGATGGAGACAAATCTGGGCTGTCAGATCGCGACGGGAAAGATTGGACGGCTATCAGGAGCAGGAGCTGCATGAATGTTAACGAGTGGGAGTCGAGTACGGTGGCGGAAAGCAGAATGAATGTTAGTCGTCGGATCGTGGTCGGGCAGATCTTACGGCGATTGGATGCGAAAGGAATGCGGAGGTTAACGGCCGGGGGACAGGCCGTTTCGAGGTGGGCAGTATTCCCTGCACCACCCACAGAGCAATGGTGGTTTCCATATAACCCCATCCGATCCAACAAAATTGAAACACGTGGCCGACAAAAACCATCGCCCTTGTGGGTTAATGCGCACACAAGTCACGAGATCGGGGCTTGCGACCACTGTTAGATCTCGCGATGGACAGTCAGATGACGAGGAAAGTGCGCGGGGTTTAATCATGCGGTAAACATAGTGGACATTGTCGGATCATGGGTGATCGATGGTGGAGATCAAGGTGGAGGGTTAATTACACAGGTTTCCCACTGTTATGATAGGGAAATGGTTAATTCGAGGAACAAATGAAGGCACGGGATACATGGGGTTTCGAAGGGTTTTGTAGGAAAATGGAGGAAACTGGGGAATAAAGATTTCCATAGAAGAAACAGAGACAGTGGAGGTTAGGTGGGTGTGAGGAAACCGAAGGAAGAAAGAGGAGAACGACTGCTGCAAGCTCCCTTCCTGACACAATACCAGCCATCAGTCCAGAATTTGACCTTTAAGTGCTAAAGTTGTAGCAGAGCTAACAAGGCCAGCTCATAAGGAGTGAAGCCAATGGTGGTCTTCCAAGTAGTATTGTAGTCCTAGGTGGCCTCCACCAATCTATCTTCCCAATCCTATCTGTTGTTACTAATCACTTTCGTCATAATTCTTTCCAATGCTCAGCTGGTGACTTCCACTTGCCCATTAGCCTATAGGTGGTAAGGAGTGGACTTTCTATCCATGATCTTATGTTGTCTTAACAAATTCTAAATCATGTGGGATTTCAATTGACTACCTTGATTAGTCACCAAGTCTCTAGGGTATCCAAACTTATAAAACACGTTCTCCCTCAAGAATTCAATCACTTTTTCTTCTGTGGCTACCTTCAAAGCTTTGGCTTCATCCCACATTGTTAAATAGTCAGTGCACACAACGATGTACTTATTCTATCTGGATGGAGGTTCAATGGGCCCAATGAAATCCATGCCCCACTTTTCAAATGGCTCAAAAGTCACTTGAGGTTGTAGAGGCATTTCATCGCTGGGGGTAGGCTTCCCCATCCTTTGGCATCAATCACACTAGCTAGTATACATTTTTACATCTTGGTGGAGAGTGGGCGAATAATAGCCAACTTTTAGTGCCTTGAATGTTGTTCTTTTGGCTACAAGGTGACCTCCACAAGGCCCATCATGAGAGGCTAGAAGGATTTCAAAGACCTCCTCATCCCTGACACATCTTCTCAGAATTTGATTTCGACCCATCGGGAAAAGATTTCCCCCAATCCACATGAATGGGGCACTTTTTCTTATGATTATGATTTTTTTCCTTGGAGGAAAAATTTGCAGGGAAATGTCCATATACCAAGTAGTTTGCTATGTTAGAAAACCATGGAGAGAGAATTGAAATGGTGAATAAATGTTGATCTCGTAATTGATGATCAACCATTGCTTCCTCACATGCAAGCAAAGTCAATTTGGATAAAAAATCTACAAATACATTATCTTTGCCAAGCTTATCAATAATAGTTAGATAAAATTGTTGTAATAAAAGTAAATATCTAATAATCTGGGCATTTACATCAGGTTTGTTCATCAAGTATTTAATTGCAGCATGGTCGGTATGTACAAATGTTTGGTAACTAGTAATGTAATGTCTAAATTTATTCAACGAATGGACAATATATAGGAGCTCTTTTTCAGTTACTATGTAGCTTAGCTTGGCTTTTGATAGATTCTTGCTGATGAAGTAAATGGCATAAGGTATCTTGTCATATATTTGGCCTAGAGCTGCTCCTATAGCTTTGTGAGAGGCATCGGCATGAATGTGAAAAGGAAGAGCCCAATTTGGGCCTTGGAGAATAGGTGCAGTAGTCAACTTTTCCTTTAGGGTTTCTAGGGATTCTTGGCATCTTTCTAACCATACAAATTCAGAGACTTTGGCTAATAATCCAAATAAGGGAGAGGATATCTTGCTGAAATATTTTATAAATCTCCTATAATATCCAGCTAACCCTAAGAAACTTCTGACACCACTCTACTTCTGTGGAGTAGGGACCATTTTTATGATGCCTATCTTATTTGGGTCTACTTGCAATCCCTCTTGGGATATTGAGTGACCTAGAACAATCCCTGCACTCATTAAGAATTCACATTTTTCGGGACTAAGGGATAAGTTCATTTAAATGCATTTGTTTAACACCTTTCCCAGGTTAGAGAGAGTCTCCTCTAAATCACACCCATAGGGGGTGAAATCATCCATATAAATTTCTACTGCATCATGGACTAGCTCTAGAATGATGCTTAAGACTTCTCTCTGGAAAGTGGCAGGGGAATTGCATAAACCAAAAGGAAGGACTCTATAAGAAAAATTACCCCAAGGATAGGTGAAGGTGGTTTTATCCTGGTGCTATGGGTTGATCTGGATTTGATTGTAACCAATGAATCTACCGAGGAAAGAGAAGAACTTCTTTTCTACCAGACCATCTAATACTTCGTCAATGAAAGGTAGAGGGAAATGGTCCTTCATTATTGCTTTGTTTAGCTCTCGGTAATTCACACAGATCCTCCATTTTCTATTTTTATTTGGAACCAACACCAGAGGAGAAACCCACTCATTGTCCAAGATGTGGTAAATGAGTCATGCATCCAACAACTTCTATAGTTCCTCTTTGACTATACCCTTGAGGGAAGGATCATTCTCCTTTGGGGTTGGCGGACTGGCTTGCAAACTTCCTTGATTTAAATCTGCCGAGCACACACCAAAGGGTTCACTCCCTTTATTTATTTGTAATTACAAGAAAAGGCATCCAAGTTCTCTCTTAGCATGTTACATAACTCCTCTTCTCCATCTATAGATAGAGAGGGGTTGATTTTTAATGCTCTTTCAAGGAATAATTCTATCATTTTGACATGAGAAGGGTTTGAGTCAGTTGAGCATAGATCAATCTGATGGTTTTCTTTGGCTTCCTTCACTACTTCCTCTAGAGACATGGTGTTGGGAGATTGATTTTGGAGGATGTGCTCAATTAGTTCATCTTCATCTAGTTGTTCCCCTCCTATGGTAGTTCATAGGGTATAAATTTGGGAGGAGTAGACTTCAAATTCTTCCTCCTCTTCTAGCCATGAAGCTAAGCCATGCTCTAGGTATGGCTGAGAGGGACAGTACAAGAACATTTGCTTGGGCAGATGCCCATTTTTTATGGTCTTATTTCTAGCCCTATAGCTTATGTAGGCATCGAAAGCAAATAACGAAGGCCTCCCAAGGATGAGAGGATAACCATTGAATTTAGTCTTAGGCCAGAGAACTAAGAAGTCAGTAGGGTATTCCTAGGAAACAATGGATACCATCACATCTTCAACAATTCCCTATGAGCTACTGTGGATCAGTCTGCAAGCTGCAAGACTGTCATGGTCTTCCTTAATGAGCCTTAGAGATTCAACTTGAGCATAGTGTCCTTAGTCATCACCTTGATGGAAGCCCGTAGGTTAATCAAGGTATGGGGAACAATGGTGACATTGATGTGGACATCTACTAAAGGACTCCCAAGATCTAGATACTTTGGGCTAATAACCCCCCCCCAGCATTAAGTCAAACAACTGTCCAATGGCATTAATGGTAGGGTGTCTCTCTTTCACCTTCCTAGATGTTTGAAACACTTCTCTTTGATCATCTTGTTGTAGATCGGGACATATTTGATAGCTTGGAGAAGCGGTATTTTAACACGCATATTTTTCAAATCACCCAAAAGTTCAGTCTCTTCTGGTGTGTACTGGATTGGATGGGTTAACCTTTCAGGAAATGGGGGTGGATTCACTCTAGGTACACTTTTCTCTCCTTACTCCTCAGTATCACAAAGTGGAGATGGAAGTTGGTTATTTGGGAGCACTCTCCCATACCTAATGTTAATTTCATGAATTTCCACAACATAGGTAGGGTAGGACGTTTCTCCATTGTAGACCTATTGTGCCCATCTGCTATTCGGGTTCATGTTTGGTTGTACAAAAATCTGAGGTTGGTTAGGTGGAGTAGGGTGTAGGAGATGTGATTGAGATGGAGGTGAATGTAATAGAGCTAGAGCTTGGTTGTATGGGGGCCTCCACCCTTGGGGTGTTGCATTCCACTGAGGTTGTGGAGGATTATATGGCTGAAATAGTTAGTTGTAATATGAATAGGATGACCCTTGCTTACCCTACTGGTATGGTCAAGGTCCATGAGACCTCCTTTGATTTATGTAGTAGAGTTGTTCAGTCACCCCTTCAGTTGCCTGATACACAACTTTTTTTCTAGGTAGAGAAGGGCACTTGTCTGTGGAGTGCTTTTCCTCGCATACTGGGTAGATTTCTATATGTTTCAATGGACATTGATTCCTAGGGTCCTTCCTTATGCATCTACAGAAAAATATGGCTAATGCTCTCTCTGCTTCCTCCTACTTCCTTTTGGTCTCTAGAGTGTCCATCTACAGAGCAAGGGTTTGCAACATTTCGCTCTTAAAGTCTTCCAACATGTTCCCAATTTCAATTTTTATGAATGTATTGGAAGAGGATGAACTTGGCACTAATTCACTAGCCCTACCCTTCCTTCTAGATTCCCTAGAATTATTCTTGAAAACTGTCTTCATATCATCATAGGGTAACTGGTAAATGTCCCCTCCTGACAACAAGTTTAGGGTTTCTAGGAGATCTTCCCTGATCCCCCTCAGAAGGACTAACTTAAGTGATTTAGGATCAAGGGTGCACCTGGACCTTTTATAGTTGAGTTGGAATATTTCCACATAATCCTCTAAGGACTTATCATGTCCCAAGGTCATTCTAAAAATTTCCTCTTCGATATCTTTGGACCTACAGTAGTCCCAATACTTGTTGTTGAAATCTTGTTACATCTGAGCCCAAGTGGTGATATTATCCCCAGATAAACCCATGAACTAGATCATGGCTACATCCTTGAGAGTGGATGGGGATAATGTAAACTTCTGATCATTAGAGGTGTAATCATGAGTTCTGTGTATGATAGAAAATTCAAATAAAAAAGTATATGGATCCTTTGAGGTCAGGCCATGGAAGTGAGGAAGAGTAGAGGGGCTTATGTTTTTCATCTTAGCATCCCCATTATTTTCTATGATGGGAAAAGAACCCTCAACTCTTTCCCTATCTCCCCTTTCATTTTATTTTTAGCCATTGTGACAGTTGGTGGAATGATTTCTTCTTCTTCCCCTATTGGATCTTCAAAAAGCTCTAGTTGTTTTCCCAAGGGGTCCTCTAACTCACAGCCACTGAAGAAGAGGGAAGGTTGATTGTTTGATTTGGTGGGGATATTTGGCAGAAATTTTCCCTAGTTATCCCTATTCCTATTAGGCATGAAATGATTGTATTTTTTTTTTTATTTTAAATTTCTTGCAGAATTGAAAGAAAACATAACTAAATTGCAACTATTTTGTAAATGTAACTATTTGCAGAATGAAAGAGATAAGAAAATGGAGAAAGAAAGGACAAATCACATCTACTAAGACACCTCCCTAGCAACGATGCCAAAAAGTGATGAGCACTATTATTGTAGTAATGATGCTGAACTCCTGGGGCTACTGACTTTACTTCATCAACCTGGGGTTCATACAAACTTGGAGATGACAGTGTTCTATACACAAATAGATGTAATTGGTCTACTCTTTGTCACTACTAGGCTGGGGTGATAGACCTCTAGTGTTTCTCAAACCAACCTTCTATTGACTAGAAGAAGTCTAATTACCAACTAGAGAGGGGAAATTTACCCTAATTGGGAGAAAAGAAATGTTGCCTATTGTAAGAATGAAAAACTGAAAAAATGCCTACAAAATAACATGAAATCCTCTATCTACTTGCTAACATTCCTTTCTTTCAAAATAACCCTACCTTAACACATGTGAGTTTTTAACTAATCTAAGCATGAAATATGATCTAGAGAGTACTAACTGTTGTGTGCATGAATAAACATAAAAGAACTCATTTTCTTTATCTTTTTGCTTGAAAAATGTAAATGTCAATATTTACTTGTTCTCTGACAGGGGATACAGGTGTGGAGGAAGAGGGGTAAAATGGTTTTGACAGCTTGGAGGTCAAGTAGGGGCCTAATCCTAGCTTTAGTAATGATTTTCCTCAATTCGGGCTCAAAACAGGCTGCTACAAGTTTTCCTATATGATGTACTAGTTCTCCTATAGGATCCCCTATTTTACTATAGGAACATGTTGAAAGCTTAGGAAGTTTTGTAGAAGGTGGAATGGAGCTTGGAAAAGGTTAATAAGGAGGGAATAAGGCATGGAAGTGGTAAGCACTAAGATGATTGGATTTGCTCAATGAAATGACAAGTATTCCTTATAGAACAAGAATTCGAGTTGAAGCCTTAGTGACTTTTGGAAACCTTATGTGGATATGGTTTGGATGAGGATAATGAGATGAGGTATCCCTACAATGTAGAAACTGCTGCAACAACACACATCATTGTTGGCATTTATATATAAATTCATCTAAAAACAAGAAGGGTTTATTCAAATAGAAGAAAACAAAGTTGTCACCATTTGTTTGCTAAGTTCATGCATGGAAGTATATGAAACCAATACAAAATCACTATGAAATCAGAACAAAACCTAAGATATGAGAAATGCCAATTGAAGCTTATCCTATAAAACTGAAAGATAATCACCTAATTAGTATGAAACCCCTAGATTATGCAAAAAACAAGAATTCTATATTTTTGGGTTGTATGGGAAGTGTTACTCAAGCCATGATCCCTGAAAGGGAGAAATGAGTTGAAAATCACTTCCTGACAACCTCTTTGGACTATCTTCTTGTCACTGTGATGCTACTGTTGGAACCATTGACAAATGGAAGAAAACTAATTAACCCTACCCATACTTGCAAATTAACAACACGAAAATCAGTTCAACAAGTAACTATGATTATAATCTAAGCATACATCTACAACAAGAGGAACCTCTGCTACTAGAGTTGTGCCCTAACCTAAGAGCTTCATCCCTTTGAGTCAACTCAGTGTTGGATCAAGGGAATGCTTCTCACTTTTATTAAAATATCATAAATACACAAGAGTGCTCAGTTGCAATGCTTCAAATCCGAAATGCTTATTAGCTATCTTGAACAAAAAATCTAAATCCTAATGAGGCTCTAGGTCTCTTTATTTATACAATTGAAGTTACAAATAATTTCCTTAGATTTAGGGAGGCTTGGCTCCCAATATTGAGATCAAGTCATCTTCAACTTTCACTGGCTTGGTTGCCAATGAACCTCATGACTCGATTGCTTGCAACTCTGAGCTAATGAGATTTTATTGAGGAATATTAGAGTGAGTGAGGAGTTAAGGAGGGAGATCATATATCCTAGAATCCCTCTTGCTTGTATCATTTGATTTCCTGCACTTTAATTAGGCAAACCTTGCTCCAAAACCTGCAATCAATGCACATTAGACCACTATACATGACATATCATCTTTACTCTTCTCATTAAGAAAAATGTAATTAAAACTTGTAAAGAATTATGAGAAAAGTTGATTTTAGTAAGATGGAGGTGCGTTAAGGTCCATATAATTTAGCCATTGATGAGCCTCATCAAATGTATACCCTCTTAAATGATGTAGTTTTATGTTCATTAATTGCTATTAATTGTATCAACATATCCATCATGATTGTCCAATGTTAATCACTGTAACGTTAAGCTAAATATTAGAATGCAACCTTCATTAATATGCACTTCAAGAGAGTAGTTTACAATGTATCATACAATATACATTAGAAGGAGATAATGTCATTAATATATATGAAAATCCTGATGGAAATAATTGTCACTTAATTTTTTATTTTAAGTTAGTTTGCAATTAAAAAAATATCACAAAAGGAAATAGGGAAACACAAGAAACACAAGTACGTCTAAGCAATGTTAGTGCCTAAATGAGGGATAATATGTTACAATTATAGAAAAAATTAAAAGCTCTATCTTAAGCTAATGAGAATGCCAAGGCATATCTCTCATGTACTTGACTGTAGGGAAGATATGTCATGAAGGTCGTCCTATGCTAAATACTATTGTGCTATGCTAAATATGAGAACACCATCTTCACTAATGTGCATTTTTAACAGAGCAATTTTCAATGTATCATTCAATATGCATTACAAGGAGACAGCGGCACTCATGCCAAACAAAACCCTCAAAAAGGGATATTCATTATTAATTTTAATTTATAAAATGTGTTGTCAAGAAGACATCACAAAGTTAAAAAAAACCCTCAAAACACAATATGCTACTTTACTTTTAATTAATTTTCTTAGAGACATCATAAATGAAAGAAGGAACCATAATGTGGACAAGCACCCTGAGAAATTTTAGTGCCTAAAAAAAGAAGTACATATTGCAATACATATTAAAATACAAACCTGACAAAGCTAATGTGAACACTAAGACTAAGATGAGATGCAGAACATGAAAATCCCATAAGTGACCAATGCCCATGTCAGATTCCTTATATTATAGTCAAAGCACATCTACCATGAACAAAAATCACATCATATCAGATGATATCTATAGGAAATCATAAATATCTATATAAATTTGGTCTCAAATTACCCAAATCTCATTATTTTTTTTTGTGAACGATAAAAAAGAATGCACCCACAATGAAACGTTTTTCGCTATGGGGAAAATATTTTCTTCCCACTAAAGAAATATGAATAGAACCTTCTTTGTAGGTTTAACTTAGAGCTTCCCAAATACAAAATTATTGTCCATAAAACCCTTTATATCCATTGGTGAATCATGAAGGTAATGATAAAGCAATTCCAGGAGTGCTCAAAGCTCCAAATATTGGAGTACTATGCCTTCGATTAGAGCAATTCCTTCTTCATGTGAGCCCTCCTCAAGTATTGCTCAACTCTCCTATAAATATTTTTAAATGTAAAGTGGTTTTTAAAACTATTCACAGTTATGCATATAACTTTATGAATATATACCCTTCCTATGGTTCTACGAGAATACTTTGTAAATCTGGGTTATAGTTATGAATTTTCAAGAATTTAGGTAACATAGGGTTTTGGAATTTCCCCCATAAAAATAAAATTCAAACAATTTTACTTGGAAACAAAATTGCAAGATCCAAGCCAATTTTGAGATTTTCAAGAATTTAGGTAACATAGGGTTTTATAATTTCCCCAGTAAAAATATAATTCAAACAATTTTACTGGATTATTTTTTTTACAAGATCCAGGTCAATTTTGGGCCATCCCACCACATTTTTGGCGATCCTAGAAGCGGCCTTGGTAGATGATGCCATTTTTTTATTAGAAAACTAACTTAAATTGTTATGTTGTTTATATTCAAATTTGAAAACTAACTTAAATTGTTATGTTGTTTATATTCAAATTTGATCGCTATGGTTGGAGGTTGGATAGTCAATTCCTACGCGTTAATTTTTTGTACGTTCATTTCCTTTTGATGTCATCATTCCAAAGAGGTTCCATTACATAATTTGAACTTGTCTATGGAGCTCCCATTAGAATGTTAGGACTAATTAATAAAGAAGTTAGAGATTAAATTTGATGGTAATTGTTTAATGTGTTATTTTTTTAATAATAGAAATGCCGAGTATAGAGTAGATATGTAGGTGTAATGTAAGTATGTAAACAATTTTAAATATCAACTTAATTATAAAATAGAAAAAAAATTAAAAGTGATATCGGCGATGACTATAAACTTTTAAATGTTGGGTTAATAATAAAAATTTACAATAATAAAAATAATAAAAATTAGTTTGTTATATTTTGATTTTGTTATTAACTCATGAATAGGATTTGTTACAATATTATGAGCCAATGCCATGGTTTATCAGTACCACATGCCCAAAAACCATAACTTATTTCACAACCAAAATATTTTATAATAACATCACAAGATTCTTAACCATGGATATCCACCCCCACATTAGCATGGATATCATTAACATGAGAAACGAAGCTCTGTTTCAATACCATGGACCAATACCATGGTTTATCAATACCCCATACCAAAAAAACATAACTTATTTGACAATCAAAATATTTTAAAACAATATGAAAATAAATATTTTAAAACAATATGAAAATATTATTAACCATGGATATTCACCCCCACTTTACCATGGATATTATTAACTTGTGAATAGGCTTTGTTACAATACCATGGGCCAATGTCATTGCTTATCAATACTACATGCCCAAAAATCATAGCTTATTTCACAATCAAAATATTTTATAACAATATGAAAAGATTCTTAATCATGGACATTCACCCTCAATTTTCCATTTATATTATGAACTTTTGAATAAGCTTTGTTATAATAGCATGAGGCTAATACCATGGCTTATCAATACCAAATACCAAAAAATCATAACTTATTTCACAATCAAAATATATTTTAACAATATGACAACATTCTTAACCATGGATATTCACCCCAAGTTTACCATGGATATTACTAACATTTGCACCACATGTTGCAAAGGAAACATCGGAAGGCATAACTGTAAATGGTCATTGAAAATAATAATTAATAAAGAAAATTTCATGCAAAGGTGGAAGATAAAGCTAAATGATTTACATTATATGATATTTATAGATAGTATAATGCTTCTAACAAAAAATCTAAGATGTTTCTTAAGTTTCAATAAAAACTACAAATAGTAGATTATAATGGATGAGGTAAATAAAGAAAAATAACATCATGAAAAATATGATGGTTGTATTTCCACATTTGAAATTGCATCACAACTTTATAAATGATGCTTTATACATAGATTGGACACTTGCATCTATTCCCATGAGTTAACTGTGAGCATTTTGTATATGGTGAGTTCTAGGAAGAGTAGACCATTAAAATTGACCAATATAGACCAATCAATAGTCAAAATACATAAAACTCATAATAAAATAGATATTCCTCTATTATGTATATTTATTTACTATGTGGTTTTTGGAAAATACAATCATTAAAAATACTTCTTTATTTGGAATAAGTGAAATCCAACACCAATATTATATGAAAAAACCATGTATTAACTCAGAAAAGGTTGTGGCCAAAACTCAAAGGTGATTAACATTTACCATTACCTACTATTTCCATTTCTTTCTTTAAAAATGCAACCAACATAATTAATGTTTTCAAATTTTAAGGTGCCAAGGCTAACTTGACTAGCCACCAAAATAGGCTCTAATTGAACCAATTTATAATAGAGATGAGGCATTTTGAATTTAAAATGAACCAGGGATGCTTTTCCTTATGAAATGTGCCACTATTGGGAAATGTCCCTCTTCAGTCTCATTTGAATGAAATAGATAGAAAGAAAGACTGTGACTCCCACTTCCACTTCCACAGTTATTTTGACAATATTGCAAGTCTTACTAGTGGCATCTCCCATTTGGGATTTGGTTGCACACTTCTACTAGAGGAGAAAGGTATCTAGGTTCCCAGTTGCCTCTATTTTTCACCTCGCTCCAAATCCACGATCCTTTTGTACCCTCACTAATCAGACTTGTAGAATGTTCCATCTCTCGTACAGGAAAGACATTGCCTCATTGATTTCCAAGTTTCTGGCATGCACTGTTTATATCAGGGTCCCGTTGAAAGGATATAATTTTTGTTTAAGGAAACTAAACCAAACCTTGGGTAAGTATTTACTATTTACATTATTATAAACAACTTGAGAATGTGGAAGGAAAAATAATGCCATAAGTGGAATAGAGTAGGAATGTGAAAGGTCATTGAACTGCCATTCCCTTGATATTCAAAGAATGGTTTTGCAAACCTCCTGCACATGTCATGTGTTAGTCTATATTGCAATGTGTGTCGTTACTGTCGATTTTATGTTTAGTGGAAAGTTTAGTTTTTTTCATAGGTTATCCTTTCTAAATACAGTGTTCTTAGTGTGTCATCCCATTAGCTTCGATATGTGAATGCAAAACATTTTAGACATGTAGAAAAATATCCTCAATGGTTCATTGCACAAAGAAATATACTAAGGAGGAAACTTGTAGTGCTTTCTTATTCTCAGAAATTATTTCACTGGAGAAATTCCCCTATCATGTCTATAATCTAAATAGTTAGTAGCAATGCTTGCCAAAAATTAGTTGCCCACTGAAAACAACCAATTTTTTGACAACTTGATGCTAGTGGCATACCTTCTTGTTCCAGGAAGAAAATAAGGGACATCAATCATATTGTCATTGATTTGATCAAAAGTGCTTAAATCCTATACATTATGTTAACTTGTCTTTGATTATACAATACATTTTCAATTAAAAATTAAAAATACAATATAACATCATTGTAAATATTATTAATAACCAAAAATAATGATTCAGAATTCACAAATATCAATACACCAAGTGAAAAATAATTGTTTCAATGAAAATATTCTTATGTAAACCAATGAAAAGATACCATAAAGAATATTACATTAGACTATCATAAGTTGAACATATTTCATATTAAATGATAGTTAATGTAAAGTTCAACATACTCAAGTTGCCATTTGGAAAACATTTAATTTTTTGACCAACCCAGGGGGGCTTGACAAAAATAACTTTGAGCCCTTTCGAATTCTTACACCAGAATTGAACTTCATTATTTCCATAGCTCAAATTGACATTGAAATAACTTTGACCCCTTTGGAAGTTTTACACCAAGATTGATTTTCATTACTTCCATAGCTCAAATTGAAATGGAAATAAAATCACAAGATAACTAATAAATCAACGAGTATATTAAGGTTGGAATTTAGTGTAGGAATTCACCCTTCAACAAGCCAAAGGTGGCTTAACAGAATTAACTTTTAGTCCCTTGGCATTTTTACAAAGAGACTAAGCTTTTTTATTTCCATTCCTCAAATTCACATTCTCCAATTAGATAGCTTCATGAAGAAAACTTTTACTGCAACTTAAATTAATGGCCTCTAGTGTTATTGAGGCCCCCTTTATGTTTTTGTATGATACATAGGTGATATTGACATTCATATTATATTCCTGCATAGCCAAAGCCAATATTTTCAACAAAGTAAGTTATAAAACTAAAGCCATACTTAACAATGAAACCAAAACTTGAAAATAAGATGTAGAACTTGTGTGGTCATATGATACTTTAATCTTCAAGTGCCATATCGAGAAAAAAAAATATAAAAAAAAAATCTAGCAATAAAATAAAATAAAGGGAAAATGTTTAGATAGAAGTAGAATGATTATAATCTGGGTAGTATAACCTAGGTAATAGTATTGGTCAATGATGATTGCATTCCTTACATTTTTCATCTAAAAGTTCTCAAATTTTAAGCCCTTAGCAAAGCCCTTTCCTATTTGTAATGTTTTTATTCTAACACCATTGTCAGTGCCATTGAAATAAACTCCTTTTATAGTGATAGTAGTGACTCAATTAAGAGAAATATATATGCCTAGGCTTCCCACGCTATATAATAATAACAAAAATCTACTGTCAATGCACTACATTGAATGGTCATATCCATTGTCTATTTAAAATATTGATGAAACTATTTCACCTGATTCCATGGCCTTGTCCACAAGTAACTTGTTCAATGTTAATATTGGAAGTGCCTTCGAAAATACCAATACAATCATCTCATGCACAACCAAAGCTAAAACTATTATCTTTAATACAATAGTTCTCTTTCACCAACAATTTTAGAATGTTGATGGAAAATATAATCCACATGTTTCTATGTTGAGATTTCGAAGATGGATATTGGAAGAAGCTGGACATTGGAAGAAGATATATGAATTCCATCAATATTGGGGCTATCCTCTGGGGCCTTGATACTTAATCACTTAGCTAGGAGGTTCTTCCTTGTATCAATGGATATATGGAATTTCTTGCTAGTGATCGAGGTAATATCTTTCATCACTATATTGGTAGTGCCAAAGAATCATAAAGACTACCCATTATCATTTCACAATATCAAGATTTCCCATTATCATTTCACAATGTCAAGATCACATAAGTAAACTCTTAATTGTTCAACAATTATATTAAATGAATTTTTTTGTAGTTTTGGAAATATTTCAGAATTTGATAGAAATAAGCTAAGTCAAATAAAATTAAACAAAATAAAGATCCCAAAATATTCCGAAAATCTACAATTGAGCTACGTTCAAAACCAATTAAATAGATAGAAGCAATATCGTAGGCCCGAGTTTTCACCGCACACCAAACAATGCATTTCAGTCCATATAAGTATGAATATGTGTAAGTAGAAGCTCCCTAAATCACTAAAAAAGAAACAAAACGCTGATGGTACAACTGATAACTTTATTCATACTTGATATTTCTTTTACAATTCCACTAAGAGCTTCCTTGTCCATCCAAATGTCCCCCACCATTCGCTGTGACACCATCAACCTTAGCGAACTGTAACTAGTCTTTATTTTGAATTTGTTTAGTGCTAGCTGGTGCAATGAGATCATGAGTTATCTACCAAAACACATTTCAATGTCCAAAAGAGAGAAATATGTAAACCTTGAAGTTCCCACAATATGAAAGTGTTGGGAGGAGGGGACCCTTCTACAAATGAATTCTAAGATGAAGAAACATGGGAGAGCAGATTGGTGGTTTTGAAGGTGGGGAGAATCTCACGATGGAGGATGTGTTGAATACAACAGGTCAACCAAATTTGGAGCTATCTACAAAGCCAATATTAGTGGAGGAGGAAGTATTTCTTTGAGGCTTCTCAGGCAAGGGACTGAAAAGGGGTTGAAGGGACTTGCAAGGACTACAATGAATTCATGCCTATAATTAAGGATTTTGGACATGTAGAAAAATCCCTTCAATGGTTCATTATGTGAATAAATCTACTAAGGAGGAAACTTGTAGTGCTTTCTTATTCCCAGAATCTATTTCACTTGAGAAATTCCCCTCTCATATATATAATATAAACAGTTAGTAGCAACGCTTGCCAAATATTAATGCTTCAGAGTTGATAGCAACATTCTCAGAGGTAGAAGCTCAAGGTATCCGGGATCTACCTAATTTCAATGTTTTTGATCTAAGCTTCAACATTTTTGTGGGTGAAAGCATCACTAAGATTAGAAAAAGAATCTGTAGTGGTTGGCCACTCAAAACAACCAATTTTCTTACAACTTGGTTCTAGTGACATACCTTTTTGTTCCAGGAAGAAGATAAGGGACACCAATTGTATTATCATTGATTTGATCAAAACTTCGTAAATTCTATAAATTATGTTAACTTGTATTTGATTATACAATACATTTTCATTTACAAATTAAAAATCCAATATAACATCATTGAAAATATTATTAATAACCAAAAATAATGATGCAAAATTCACAAATATCAATACACCAAGTGAAACATAATTGTTTTAATAAAAATATTCTTAAGTAAACCAATCAAAAAATATTGTAAATAAGAGTACATTAGACTATAATAAGTTGAACATATTTCAGATTAAATGATAGCTGATGTAAAGTTCAACATACTCAAGTTAACATTCAGAGAACATTTAATTTTTTAACCAACCCAAGGGGTCTTCATAGAAATAACTTTGAGCCCTTTGGAATTTTTGTACCAAGATTGAGCTTCATTATTTCCATAGCTCAAATTGACATTGAAATAACATTTAGCCCTTTGGAATTTTTAAACCAATATTGAGCTTCATTATTTCCATAGCTCAAATTGACATTGAAATAAAATTACAAGATTATTTATAAATCAACCAGTATATTAAGGTTGGTATTTAGCGTAGGAATTCACCCTTCAACAAACCAAAGGTTGCATAACAAAATTAAATTTCAGTCCCTTAGAATTTTTACAAAGAGACTGAACTTCTTTATTTCGATTGCTCAAATTCACATTCTCCAATTTGATAGCCTCACAGGGAAAACATTTACTGTAGCTTAAATTAATGGCCTCTGGTGTTATTGAGGTTCACCTTATGTTTTATTATGAGAAATCAATGATCTTGACATTCATATTAGATTCCTACATAGCCAAATTCAATATTTACAACAAAGTAAGTTATAAAACTAAAGCCAATCTTAACAGTGAAACCAAAACTCGAAAATAAGTTGTAGAAATTTTGTGGTCATATGATACTTCAATCTCCAAGTGCCATACAGAGAAAATCTAGCAATAAAATAAAACAAAGGGAAAATGTTTAGATAGAAAGACACTCATGATCACATGGGCACTACAACCTGGAAAATAGTATTGGTCAATGATGATTGGATTCCTTACATTGTTCATCTACATGTTATCAAATTGTAAGCCCTTAGCAAAGCCCTTTCCTACTTACAATATTTTGATTCTAATGCCATTTTCAATGCCAGTGAAAGAAACTCCTTTTAACAATGACAGCGGTGACTCCATTAAGAGAAACATATCTGAATATGCTTCCCACACTATATAATAATAACAAAATTCTATTGTCAATGCACTACATTAAATGGTCATATCCTTTGTTTATTTGAATTATTGATGAAACTATTTCACTTGATTCCATGGACTCATCCACAAGTGACCTATTCAATGTTAATATTGGAAGTTCCTTCCAAAATACAAATACATTCATCTCCTGTACAACCAAAGTTAAAACTATTATCTTTAACACAATAATTCTCCTTTCTCCAACAATTTTAGAATGTTGTTGGAAAATACAATCCACCTGTTCCTATATTGATATTTTGAAGCTGGATATTAGAAGAAGCTGGACATTGGAAGAAGATATGTGAATTCCATCAGTATTGGCGCTATCCTCTGGGTCCTTGATAGTCAATCGCTCAACCAGGATGTTCTTACTTGCATCAATGGAGATATGGAATTTCTTGTTGTTGATGGAAGCAATATCTTTCAATAGTATATTGGTAGTGCGCAAGAATTGCAAAGACTGCCCATTATCATTTCAAAATGTCAAGATTGCCCATTATCATTTCACAATGTAAAATCGCATAGGTAAATTCTTAATTGTTCAACAATTATATTAAATGAAAAATTTTGTAGTTTTGGAAATATTTCCGAATTTGATAGATAGAAACTAAGTCAAATAAAATTAAATGAAACCAAATATTTCTAAATATTTCTAAAAATTGCAATCCAAATAAAATTAGACAAAATAAACATCCCAAAATATTCCCAAAATCTGTAATCCAACTAAGTTCAAAACCAACTAAATAAATAGAAGCAATATAGAAGGCCCAAGTTTGAACTTAACACCAAACAATGCATTTCAATCAATATAAGTATGAATATGTGTAAGTAGATGCTACCCAAAACTCTAAAAAAGAAACAGATCACTGATGGTACAACTGATAGCTTTATTCATACTTGCTTCTTCTTTTTTATAGTTCCACCAAGAGATTCCTTTCCCATCCAAGCATCCCCCACCATTCACTGTGAGACCATCAACCTTAGTGAACTGCAACCAAAATTTATTTTGAATTTTTTTAGTGCTAGCTGGTGCAATGAGGTCGCCAGTTATCTGCTAAAACACATCTCAATGACAAAAAGAAAGAAATATGTAAATCTTGAAGTGCCCACAATATGAAAGTGTTGGGAGGAGGGGACCCTTCTACGAATGAATTCAAAGATGAAGAAATAGGGGATGGCAGCTTGGCGGTTTTGAAGGTGGTGAGATTATCACCATGGAGGATGTGTTTAATACAATAGGTCAACAAGCTTTGGCACTGTTTACTAAGCCAGTCTTAGCAAAGGATTAGCTATTTCTACGAGACTTCTCAGGGTAGGGACTGAAAAGCAATGAAAAGGAGTTGAAGGGACTTGGAAGGATTGAAAATAAATCATGTCTATAATTAAGGATTTGGATCACCTTCATCATGAAAATATAGTCCCTCTCAGAGTATTTTATGAAGTAATAAGACAAGAGCTTCTTGTATATGACTATCAAAAGAAAGGAAACTTGGCTACTGAGCAAGCAGTAATATAGATGATGTAAGAAAGCCCATCAAATAAGTAATCCTGGGTAACAAATTATCCTATCCTTGATGACATTCCCATATTTTTGGCATAGTCAATTTTCAAGCAGCCCTAAATCCAAACAACAAGATTGAAAACCACATCAACAACCTCTCCATTTGTTCTAACTCCAACACTTTCCCAATGAGTGATTTCATTAAAAGTGATCATTGTAGTGCTTGCAAAGTTTTGTGCAAAATAACTAGCCATAATAGTCTCCAGATGCCAGTTCTAAGGCCTGATCTTACTGATAGTTTGATGGATACTCTCTTCATGTGTACTCACAACAATGTATGCATTAACACCCAAGACAACATAATGTTGTAAGGATGCTACCACAAGAAGCATTGCCAACTCTCCAAAAAGTAGAAATAGTATAAAAAATACCGTAGCTCCAGTTCCTTAAGGCATTGCCCCCTTATGATCAAAGCCTCTTCTGCTAAATAACCTCCCCACAAAGATTCCAACTTCTTCTTATTCCTCAAGATCATCACTAAAATCAAAAGTTTAGAACTAAAGCCAGTAATAGAGCATTACAAGTAGATATGATCAACTTGTATAAAGGAAACCAAAAACCAAAATTAAAATTAGAAAGCAAAATCAAAACTATGCACCCATAGGTTGGCAACCTTAAATAAAAAATGAGCCCGAATTGAAAACAAAATAGAGGGGAATGAGTGGTGTACCAGCAAGCACTATCGTAGAGGGTTGCCTATGTATTCCTACAATCCACCATCAAATAATGTCAACTAATAAAGATAGAATCCTCTATGATAGTAAACAATGATGCCTAAGCCACATCTAAAGTGTTTAAAGAACAGTCTGAGGGAGGTGAAAAATCCAACAATTTTATCCAAAGTCCAAGGATATTGGTTCATACCCATGCATATGAATGGCCTGGGTTGTGGTGGAAGAAATCCATTGCCCTTGTCCATTGTGGTTTCCACATGCTCTTCATTCCTCACATTGCAATGGATGAACTCAAATGTATTTCCTAGCTCTGTGATTTCCACATCTTCTCTCAGGTGTTGGGCATCATGTGCTGCAAAGAGATGACATGTTGTTTCTCCAATTCCAATGGTTGGAGCAATGATGATTGTCATCCTGCCTTCAAGCCTGCTCATATTTAGCTACATATAAACCATGGATTACTACAGTAGGAAAAACCATCTAAAATATCTAAAATATCAAATCATGTGAATACAAAAGCTTCCATAACTAAAATTAAAAGTAAATCTACTTTATGTGTGGGGAGACTAAAATCAAAATAAGATTCAACTTGATATACACCCAAAGAGTTGCAATGTTGAAAAAAATATTAAGCCTAGTTCGAGATGAAATCAAAACAATGCTTCAAAGAGATGACCTATAGTATATCCAATTCCAATTATTGCGGCAATGATGATTTCCATCTTGCTCAAATTCAGATTCTCCAATTCGATAGCTTCACAAGGAAAACTTTTACTATAGCTTAAATTAATGGCCTCCAGTGTTATTGAGGTTCCCCTTATGTTTTTGTATGGGACAGATCAATGATTCTGACATTCATATTAGATCTTGCACAACGAAAGCCAATATCCACAACAAAGTAAGTTATAAAACTAAACCGAGTATTAATAGTGAAACTAAAACTGGAAAATATGTTGTAGGACTTCTATGGTGATACGATATTTCAATGTTTAAGTGGCATACAAAAAAAAATATAGCAATAAAATAAAATAAAGGGAAATGTTTAGATAGGAGGAGAATGATTATCACATTAGCAATACAACCTAGGCAATAGTATTGGTCAATGATGATTGGATTCCTTACATTATATGGTTGAACGTAAGTTGCCACCTATCAGATATGTTGCAACCACAACTTTATTACTTATATATGTTGAAGTAACAACTTCTTCCAGATTCTTCCATTTCATTTCACACCTTTATTTTGCTCCTTTTGCCTTTTCTTCCTCTTCATGAAACACACTATGGAAGTCTTGGAATTTTTTTCCATCCAGTTCCATAAATATTTTTCTGACGAACAACCTGATTTCAATGCTTCTTTGTATTCCTTTCCAAAGAGGGAAAAATAAGTTGCAAAATGAGATATTTGTGTTAGCCAAGAAAAATTACAACTATCAAATTAGAAAATCAAACATATAATTTGATTGTCGTTCCACAAAAATAATCCCTTTCAGCCACCTGGCAGTGGGAGCTATTGAGGCAATGTTCAATTGGCCAAAATAGGGGAACCATGTACCTTTGAAATTAAGATGCATGGATAGCTTCTAGAACTTCTTTCAACTCTCCTACCTAATTGTTTGCAACTAATCCAGTATTAGAATAATGCATCATGATTTTTTTTATGAAGACTTTGTGATTAAGAAAATACAAGGACTTATTGGCGTTCCCTCATTAGAAACATGCGCAAGCCTGCACAGACTACAACAAAAGTGAGATATTGATATATCAAATAATGTCGAGTATACCTAGCAATCAACAAATTTAAAGAGTGCATTTCAAATCCTAGGACCAGTCATCATCATGCCACCACAAAGTATCTAGAAAATGGAGAAACCCTAAGGGTTCATCTTTGCCACATTGCAGATCCATTTTCATCTGGAGACAAAAACAAACCCTAAGGTTAGGGATTCATATAACAAAACTAAACTTTACTACCTAAGAAAGAGGAATGACTTTGAACAAATCAAAGAGGTTGTGAAATAGAATAGTTGGAACAAGATTTGAACTAAAATTCACTAGAAACAAAATTGAAGGTAAGCAAACAAAACACAAGAAGGAACCATTACCTATAAATGTCATGAAAGTGGCTACATCTTCATGTTCAGGAGCTAAATGCATTACTAAAAAAACACCAAGCGAGTACAGTCAATTGTGTACCCTCACCCATTGGAGAAAAAGGCAATCAAATTCTTCGGAGAGGGAATCATCCATACCCAAGCAAGCTAAATGGTTTCATACCTAAGCAAGCCAAATGGTGGTTTCATACCCAAGCAGGCCGAATGGTTTTTGTTACAGAGTCCCTCACATATCGCCAGAAAACACACCAGAAAAAATGTTCGGAGAGGGAATCATCCATACCCAAGCAAGCCGAATGGTTTTTGTTACAGAGTTCCTCACATCACACTAGAAAATGGAGGAGAAAAAAACATTTAGATTCTGTACGCTTTGAATATAAGACCAGGGTTTTCCAATGAATATGCAGAAAATGGAGAAAGCTTAACAGCATAGGTGGTTATCCTAACCACCAAGGTAATGATGAACATGGATTTTTATGGCAATGTTAATGCTAAACAATGGTTATCCAAACCATACAAATGCAGAGATATCCAACGACAGACAATGTTTTAATCATCTAACATGTAATCAAATGGTGGAGACAGGTACAGGGGGCAATTTGAGGGAGTTGCTTTCAAAGGGAACACCTTATGATGTTATTAACTTGTAAATAGGCTTTGTTACAATACTGTGGGTCAATACTATCGCTTATCAATACTACATGCCCAAAAACCATAAGATATTTCACAATAAAAATCATTTATTTTAATTTTATTTTATAACAGTTTTTAAATTGAAGCTGAAAGGAAAATGGTTTTAATTACTTTTGAGATACATTTAAACTTTTTATCCTAACTAGTACTAAAAATACTCCCATCGAAATTAAATTAAGGTTTTAATAAAATTAAAAATAACAATAATTTTATATTTAAAGATGTGAAATTTATATAATATAAATAGTGTTAGTAATAACCAACATAGATCCATATTAATTAAGCATCCAAGGAATGAAACACAGAAAAGTGGATGGGAGAGAGGGGGGGGTTGGGGGGTGGAGGGAGACAGTAATAAATCTAGGGGGGAGAGAGAGAGAGAGAGAGAGAGAGAGAGAGAGAGAGAGAGAGAGAGAGGGAAGAGAGAGATAGGGTGAGAAGGGGAAGAGAGAAAGAGGGAGACACATAGATGGAGGGGAGATAGAGAAGGAAAGAGAATGGGAGATAGTGATAGATTTAGAGAGAGAGAGAGAGAGAGAGAGAGAGAGAGAGAGAGAGAGAGAGAGAAAGAGAGTGTGTGTCTACATGTTTGGGACTGAAATGGAGAGAGCGAATAAGAAAGAGACACATAAATACATAGATATATATATTATATAGTATTATATAACTAGCCTAGATCCATTTTAACCCTTGATCTATCAAGCACTTAGAGGGATCAAATGTCTAAAGGTACACACCTTTCCTCAAGTTTTGCACTAAAAAAAAGAGGTTTTCACCTCGATAGATTGGATCCCTCTTGATGCATGATAAATCAGGGGTTGAGATGGATCTAGGCTAGTTATATGTATTTGAAGTTCTTATGAGGAAAATCATACTTGGATATTTTGTATAATTTTACAATAATTATATGTATTTGATGTATGTCTTTGTATAAATTATAAATATATATTTTTCATGAAATTTATTTTTTCACATCAATACCAAAGCATGGAGTGTTTAACATAGGGTTTAAGGGGTGGCACAATGTTCTTGTAGGATTCAAGGTAATGTCTTGAGGCCTCAACAACCTTTCATGCAACACACAGAACATTGTGCCTACCAAGTTTCAACCCCATATTCCCATTCAACAAGTTGTGTGCACACCTAGGGGATCACATGCCTATTACGATGAATCCTGACCATCATAGAGTCATCATGGAAGCCCAACATTCACATATGGTATGAAGAAGAAAAATAATGATCACCACTGTTATGAAATCAAATGCAACTAAGCAAAGATTCTTGTAGTTGCATGTATTCCTACGTAAAATATGTCTAATAACTTGCGTGGTGGGAAATGCCATAATTTTTTTCTCCAACAAGAAAAAGACATCATTTTTGTATTAATATTAATGAAAATATCTAATTTACGTCATCTAACATATACTAAAATTTCTTTACCTGAATGACATGATATTGTAATATGATCAATATCTAATGTTCAAGAAATATCTAACTCCACATAGTATTCGAAATAATTTAATAAGAGTCTAGTACTGCTATGTTCATAATGTATGTTCAAAATAGATAAACAACAAGAAATATCTAAGTTAAAACTAGTATCCTAATTTCAATGGATATGACCCTCATAATAAAAAATGTAGATATTCATGAAAGTTTAAGTTTGAGCTAAAGGAAATGTGTCCTCTACTAATTGCACAACACTTCTCCTTGTAGGTATTCTTCATAATGTATTTGACCAAGCTATAAGCCCACTCCAATTTTGGATAATCTATCAATATTTTAATGTAATTCGCTGTGAATGTGATCAAAGGGTATAACCATGAAGGTTCTAATCAACTCCATAACTCTAATAACCCATTGACGTACTAAGGAATTGTTTAAGGAAGTAAAACATTACATCCAATCTATCACAACTTTTGAATCCCCTATCACTTGTAAGTTTAGATTGTTGAAGTGACATAATTAAAATGACTAACATAAATGACTAGTTTATACTATTGTATTACTTGTTAAGTAGTCATATTTATGTTATTAGACTAAATTAGTCATTCGCGTTAGTTATTTTTAGTTGTATTACATATTAGCTAGTCATATATTTTAACCCGAGACTAAATCAGTCATTTATGCTAGTCATTTTTACTTAATCAGTTAAGATTGCTCATATTTTGTAGTATTTCACTTGGAAAAGATATGGTGACTAACTTTCCAGTCACCTAGTCACTAATTTCATCATTCTCTACTAGTGAAAGGTGTTCACTTGAACAAGGTACCTGACATGGAACGAGGTGTCTATTGTGCCCAATGCACCTAGGCAGAATGGTGTACCTAGATGGAATGAGCATGCATGACCCACTAAGGAACAACAAGTACGCCTAGGTAAAATGAGTTGGCATGATCGAACAAGTCATCCACCCTCCAAATTTTTGTTTCATGCATCAGCTTGAATGGACTACATGATAACCTATTTGGCATGATGTTTCTATATATGTGTGATGAAAGGATAAGAAGGAGGAGAACAAAATGCCTAAGAAGGAAGCAAGAACTAAGAATCAAGTCTAAGGTGTCCTCAAAGGCATAAGCATAAAGTAGGAGGTACGAGTTAAAGTTTTCTAGAAAAACCACCTAAAGTTGTGTAGAGTCATGGATAATTATGCAGAGACATGCAAGGTCATATTGAACCACACGATATTTTATGGAATGACCAAACTATATGAGTTTCCATGGAACAATTGATCCATGCACGACTGAACCATGCAAAGGTCTCATGGTATGAGCAAACCATGTGAAGGTCTTATGGAATGAAAGAACCATCTGAAAGTCTTATGAAATTATCGAACCATTCAAATCTCTTTTGGAATGACCATATCATGATAGGGTCTTTTTGAATGACCAAACCAAGTTGAATAACTGTGCAAGAATGAATTGGAATGTAGAAAAGGTATTTGTGGTTGGTTTTCTATGGGGGAACTTGAGTGATGAGCCAAGGGGCTTGCGTTAGGGTTCTTTGGTAGTAATATGAGATTAGTCCATGGGACAATTTTGATGTACATCAATTCAAGAATTATATAAATAAGTTTTGCGTACATGTGTTGTCATTTTCTTAATGTGATGTGAAGTGTCATATTGCAACATTTATATATGTGACATTGATATTAGATGTTGAATGTTGATGTGAATGCTTGGAATTATACTTGTGATGATGATTGAATGTTAATTCCACTAACATAATATATCTTACATGTTAAGAAGTATAAGTGCTAAAAGTAGTAGTCGTAAGTTGGTCACACCCATTGTAATAAAATTTTCTAATATTATACTTCTAGAGGACTTGACGTGCCTTAACTTGAGTGTACACTTTGGGGGTGTGACATTTTACAAAATTTATTAGTCCCTAATATGAAAATTATAAATTATTTGAAAATATTTTTGTAAAAGTATTGAAAGTTCTAATGATTTTAAATTGTCTCTATAAGAAATTGGCAATTTTATGGTAAAATGATTTTATACCATAAAATTTGGCCAACTAATTTTTAGAAAAAAATGGAAATTGGTGAATCTTTTTATTCAAAAATACATGGAAAATTAGCTCACCTATTAATATGAGCCCCTAATTTTCCCTGTCTTTCAAACACTCTTCTAGGCTATCAATGTATGTGCCAAATAGGTAGGGGATAAAGAACACTCTTTCTTGACTCCAACATTGAGTTTAATTTATGACCAACCCTAAGTGGTCCTATGCTTAGCTATAACATTCTCATACATCCTTTTCACAATAACTTTCAACTCGAGAGGAACGGTTCTCTCTTCTAGTCTCTTCCACATCTTTGTTCTAGCAATGATGTTAAAAGCTTCTTGAGTGTCAAAAAAATAACGTAAGAGATCAATTTTATTGTTGTCGTATTCCTCTGCAATGATCCTCTGAGTAACAATATTGTCCACAATTGAAATATATCTCCTAAATGCATCTTCACATTTGTCTCTTTTACCTTGGCTTTCAAGCATAATGCTAATCTTCGTTTCCAAAATAACCTCGTACAATTTTGTTAAAATGTCACTAATCATAATGATCTTGTAATTTGAGGGAATTCTTTTATGCCCATTCTTAAAGATGGACACAATAAGGCTCTATGTTTAAGGCTTAGGGATCTTTGATTCATTATGAAATTAAAGAACCTGTGTATGTGCATGTTGAGGATAGATTCTTCCATTTTGAAATTTTCACCTTGATAGCCTAGAATGTCCTTAACTTTCCCATTAACAAGCTGCTTAACTCCAAACTTAATGCCTTACAAAGAAAATATATAATCATCTACATGGGCATTTAAAATGGCATCCATGGCATTAGGAGATTCAAAGACATTTTTAAGGTAAATATTCTAGTTGTTCAAGGGAATCTAATGATTTTTTTAGTTTTACAAATAGCAATTTTCATCTAAAACTTTCTAAGCTTAAAGTTAGAAAAGTGCAATAATTGTTCTTTCTTTCCACTTCTATAGTATTTTTTCTCTCTTAGTAAGAGCTTTATTTTTGCAATATTTAACAAATTTTGTACTAACTACATTTTAAATTTATTTCTTTTAATAATTTGGAAAGGAGTTTCGATAAATGTTTTTTTTAAATAATTTTATTTTTATTGCACCAAGAGGTGCACTGCAGCCAAATATATGAGGGAGATGTTGTCACGTAACTTTACATTAGAAAATATTAAAGAATATGTAATGTTACATTAAAAAATATTAAAAAAATATGTGTCGGCTAATCTATATTGTATATGTTGAAGATATGTGTAACCTTACCTTAAAAAAAATAATTAAATAAAAGAATGTCTACTCAATTTTGAAAATGATATATATACAGTTTAAAAAGAAATCAATTAGCTTATTCATCGAATAACAAAGAAAATTAGGTAAAGGAAGTGGATGATTCAATTAAGCACATCAAGTGATAATAACCAAGTAAATTTCATTGCATTTAGGTTTTTTGTTGTATGATTTCTATAATATTAATAACACGGTAAATTTATATTTCGTGGCGTTTAAGTTTTCGGTTGTGTGATTTTTGTAATAAATTTCAGGTAAAAAATTTCAGGCTTTCGGTTGTAGGAAGGAAAACTCAATATAATGGAAGGTGCTGAATAAAATTAGTCGGAGTGAGGGGAAATATTGAGTAGAATGTAATATTTAGGGTGGGGTGTGAAAGTATTAGGTAAAATTTAATAATCTTACATTTTAATTAGTATTTCTCCCCACTCCTAGCCCCTATTTATTAGGTGGGGGTGGTTATAAATATTGGGTAACATATAATAATGTAATATTATATTTTATGTAATCAATATTTGTAACAATTAATATAAATGTGTTCCATATATGAATTTAATTAATAAGCACATAAAAAATTTATATTTACAATATGACAAGATTTTTAATCATGAATATTTACCATGGATATTATTAACTTCTAAGTAGGTTTTTTTACAATACCATGGGCCAATACCGGCAAGAGAAAGATAGAGAGGGAGAGGAGGGAAGAAAATTATAATGCCATGGGCTACTACCATGCTTTATCAATACCATGGGCCATCTAGACTTTTGATTATTATTTTATGGATCTAGGCTTTTAATTGTTACAATACCATGGGTCAATACCATGTCGTATCAATACCACATTCCCAAAAACAATAACTTATTTAAAAATAAAAATATTTTACAAATGTTTTATTTTAATTTAATTTTATAACATTTTTTATTTAAATCTAAGAGAAAAAAGGTTATAATTACTTTTGAGGTATATATAAACCCTCCATCCTCATGATTACTAACAATATTTTCATAGAGATTAAATGGAGGTTTTAATAAATTAAAAAATGAGAATACTTTTATATATACATATGTGAAATGTATATAATATAAATAATATTATAGTGAACTAGGATAGATGCATCTTAACCAAGGATCCAAGCGAAGTGATAAAGAAAAGTGATTAACAATGATAGAGGAAATATAGTCCCTTTTTTTTTAATTTTTTTGTTATTGTATTTTATTTAATATGATTGATCCAAAATATAGGTTTAATATTTTACAACCAATTATGTTTTTTATTAGATTAGATACTTTCTTAAATACAAAACAATGGGATCATATTTAAGAAAAAGAGTAAGATGGAAGGGGGAATAGAGTGTAGGAGAGAGACATAGAGGTGAGAGACACGGTGAGAGAGAGAAACGAAGAGAGAGAGGAGGGGGAGAGAGGAGGGGAGAGAGATGGATTTTGAGGGGGAAAGAAAGGGAGTGACAAGGGAGAGATGAAGATGGAATGAGGGAGAGAAACGACGAGGGAAGAGAGAGAAAAGGAGAGGTTAAAGATAGCGAAAGAAGGGGAAGAGAGAGATAGTGAGACATATATATGGAGGGGGGAGAGAGGGTAAGAGAGAGAAGGAGAGAGGGAGGGATATTTTCATAGAGTTGGAGGGTGGAGTGAGACTGTGTTTATTATATGGGGAGAGACGGAAGGAGGTGCAAGAGAAGGGGAGATAGAGGAAAGAAAAAGAGAGATGAATTGAGAGAGAGGAGAGAGAGGGGGGGAGAAAAAGATGGAGTTAGAAGGGGAAGAAAGACATAGAGAGAGAAAGGTGGAGAGGGAGTGTCAAGGCAGAGATGCAGAGTCCATGTGTGTGTGTGAGAGAGAGAGAGAGAGAGAGAGAGAGAGAGAGAGAGAGAGAGAGATAGTATTTTGGGGGTGAGAAGGAGAGACAATTAGAATGAGAGATAGAGATATAGATGGGGTGGGGGAGAGGGTAGAAGAGAGAGGAAAAGAGAGGGAGGGAGGAAGAGGGATAGATGGGAAATAAAGATGTAGATAGAGGTGGTAGAGAGAGAGGGGGGAGAGGGAAGGCTAGAGAGAGAGAGAAGGGGAAGAGATAGAGGGGGAAAGGAAGAGGGAGAGACAGATGGATAGATAGATAGATATGGGGGGAGAGAGAGATTGTGACATATGTTTAGGGGGTTGAGATAGAGAGACAAATAAGGAGAGATGGAGGGAGGTATAGATATAGATGAGAGGGGGAGAGAGGAAAGAAGAGAAATATAGAGAAAGTTAGGAAGAGGAAGATAGAATGAGATGTGGAAGAGAGGGAGGGGAAGAGAGAGAAGGAGAGGGGGAGGTAGATCGACAAAAAATGGAAGGTAGAGAGAGAGGGAAGAAGAAACAGTCTCATAGAGACAAATACAGACATAGAAGCTAGACCAAGAAAGTCATGAATATTTTAATTTTTTACTAAAATAGATGTATTGATTTCAATGTAGTTGTTGATTTCCAATCCTATTTGATCGCATGAACTATATGCATACATTTCAATGTAGATGTCGATTTATAATTCTATTTAATACCTTAGACTAATGCATTGATTTCAATGTCGATTTTGATTTCTACTCCTACTTGATTTCTTGAACAAGATGCATTGGTTTCAGTGTAGATATTGATTTCTAATCCTATTTGATCACGTGCACTAGATGCATTGATTTTGGTGTAGATGTCAATTTCTAATCATATTTAATACCTTACATTGGATGCATTGATTTGAGCGTAAATGTTGATTTCTACTCATATTTAATTGCTTGTGTTGGATGCATTTGCTTCAGTGTAGATATTGATTTCTACTCCTATTTGATTGCTTGCACAGGATGCATTGGTGTTAGTGTAGATATTGATTTATAATTATATTTAATTTCTTGCACTAGATGCATTGATTTCAGTGTAGATGTTGATTTCTAATCATATTTAATACCTTACAGTAGATGGAGCAATAGAGACAAGGTATGTTGTTTATTACAGTAGATCGACTTAAATATTTGAATGGTTTATGATTCCAACTACTCCTTTCATATGATCGATATGAGAAAATGGAAAAACTAATAGGTGTGACTATAGGAATAGTAGAAGAAAATAGTTTCAGATTGATTGCAATGAAGATTGTTTGTAATTGACTATATTCTTAGTATTTAAATTATCTATCTATCAAAATTGTTACATTGACACACTGCACTCAAAATTTCAATTTCATCATTTTTCATCATTCAAGTTACTAATAGTCTCTCAACAAAATGAGGTAACTAAGTAAATTTTAAATTAAATTGACCAAATTAATCTTAGACATATTTAGCATATTTAAAATGATCAAAATAATTAGATGTTCAACAAATTTTGTATGACCTTTCCTTAAGTTTTGTACTCAAAAAATAGGTTTGCACCTCGAGAGATTTGATTGCTCTAACTTTGATCCCTCTCAGTGCTTAATAGATCCGGTATTAAAATAGATCTAGACTAATTATAATACAATTTAACTAATCTATAATTAAATTAATAAAATGATAAATAACTTTATTATTTTTTTAAATATGTATTTTTTTTTAAATACCAACTTACTTTACTTACCCATTTTTTGTATCTCTATTTAAAATAAAAATTTAAATAATTAATAATCAATATATAATAAATATAATAATTTATATTTATTGAAATGTACATGCCCTTTGAGACCCATTGTTTTAGACCATTAACCCACAAGTTATCGAAAACTAGGTTTCCCATTAACCTTTTTTGCTGCACTAAATAAGAAGACTCTACGTGTCATCTCAACCAGTCTTAATTGGAAAAAACTCTTTACGCATCGTTACAATGCACCGAAACCTTTTCCTCTTTTCAGATTTGTCATCGAAAAAATAATATCACTGTAAGATTAATTTATGGTCGGTGGAAAAAGTAACCTTCACATGTTACCCTGTATGAATATAGAGATAAGGAGCGGATCCGGTATTTTCCTTCTACCCGCCTAGATGCATTCTATAAATTTTAGTATGAAAAATCGACAACATAGAGTCAACGTCACTCAAACTTTTTCACCGCCAACTTTTGCCAAACTATTGAGACCAGGTTATATTACAAAGCACAAATTTTACTATAGCAGCGGGTGGCCACAACATGCAAGAGCTTAGAATTCAGAAAGCATGACAACTCTGAAGAGACGAATTAAAACAGGTCTGTGGCTTATGGAATCAGCATTGGCCGCTTGTTATTTAAAAAGCACAGATTGAATAGTGGCGATACTCTCATGACGGGGACACTCGAAAAATTCAAAGCTAAAACAGTGATCTCCACGACAGGTATAGGGAAGCAGCAGCATCTGGGTACATGCAATGCCTTTTAAAACTTTGGCGATGTCGTTACCAGACAGCATAATTATAATTAAGATTACTTTGGAAGTTTTATAAACTACTGGTGTGGTTTGTCTCCGGAGAGGCATGGGACACCAAGATCATTATTAAAGGGAAATCTTTATTAAGGTTACTTTAGGAGTTTAATAAAATATTTGCTTGGTTTTTCTTCCGTGCTCTTAACATATGGGCGACAATGACATTATTAAGCTTACTTTAAAACATTTAATAGATTATCTGTCGGGTTTGTCTTCGTGGAACTATTTTATTTATAGAGATGCTTGCCCACCAAGATTTGTATCCATTTCATACCACACAATTTAGTCGCTCGCTCATATTGACTTTGCAGTCTTGATAATTGCAACAACTAATATCCCAGTTCAAAATATTAATATTATATATTAATTAATTTGTGGCTAATTTATTGAAATCAAATTTGGTGTATTTTATCTTTAAAATGGAAATTATAGGATCTGCATTATAGTGTTAGTTTTGTGTTATAATCTTTTTTTAATATATATTTTATGTTTTAAGAAGTGGTGTTTTTCATCTCAATTAAAATAACAAATTTTCCAATTTATAATTGTTTTTAATAAATAATATGATGATAATTTTAGTGAAAATATGTTTTTATTTTAACAATATTTTCATTTTTATTATGATTACTAGAAGCATAATACCTTTTGGTGGATGTTTTTATAGAATCTCTCCAAAAAATAATATCAATTTTTTTTTTATATAGTGAAAGTTGCTATTGAGAGCAATATTAGTTAATAATATAAAATATATTAAAATATCAATTTTGATATATACTTATTTAAGGAATATTTTTTCAAATAATAACGAGGCTTAAGAACTCTCTATAGAATGCTTAGTAGGGTTTCTGATCCCTATGCCATGCATCTATAGCTAGTAGATTCCTCTACCACAACATACTAGATTAGTAACAATTTCAATGTTGTCGATGCTTGTTTTTGGAGTACTACATGAGTGCCCATGGAGGGAATGTTGCGACTCATCCTATAAAAACATTTTGTGTGATGACAACTCACTGAGATCAACCCTAAGGGAGGAATAATTTCAAGACCAAAATATTTACAGGGAAATGACTGACACCACTCCACTAGGATCTCAATGGAAGAAACAATCTTGCTAAAAGTAGTCAAGGATCCCAGATACGAGGTAAGGTCTACCAAAATTAATGGCTATATTCATTACATGAAATGTCACTTTTCCATTTATAAGCATTCAACCAAGTGAAAGGAAGGGACCTCATGAGATGGATCCAAAACAAATGGAAACCTAAAGGTTAGGTTGACCTAGAATTGGGGGCCAAAGGTTTTTTGCAATTATTTTCATGAATATTGAAGATAGAGACAAGGTATTTGAAAATGGCCAATATTTCTTTAATAATGGATGTTTTATAGAATTTCTCATAAAAAAAAATATCATTTTTTTTTTTAATAGTTAAACTTGCTACTAAGAGCAATATTAGTTAATAATATAAAATATATTAAAATATCAATTTTAATATATAATTATTTAAGGAATACTTTTTTCAAATAATAACCATGCTTAAGATCTCTCTACAGAATGCCTACCAGTGTTTTTGACCTCTATGCCTTGCCTTTACAGCTAGTAGATTCCTCTACCACAACATACTAGATTAGTAACAATTTCAATGTTGTCAATGGTTGTTTTGGGAGTACTACATGAGTGCCCATGGAGGGAGGGTTGCGACTCGTCCTATAAAAACATTTTGTGTGATGAGGACTCACTAAAATCAACCCTAAGGGAGGAATAATTTCAAGACCAAAATATTGACAGGGAAATGACTGACACCACTCCACTAGGATCTCAATGGAAGAAACAATCTTGCTAAAAGTAGTAGGATCCCAAATACGAGGTAAGGTCTACCAAAATTAATGGTTATATTCATTACATGAAATATCACTTCTCAATTTATAATCATTCAACCCAGTGAAACGAAGGGATCTCATGAGATTGATCCAACACAAATGGAAATCTAAAGGTCAGCTTGACCTAGAATTAGGGGCAAAATGTTTTTTACAATTATCTTCATGAATATTGAAGATAGAGACAAGGTATTTGAAAATGGCCAATATTTCATTAATAATGAGGGTGTATCATCAGGAAAAAAAAATCCCAATTTTGGAAACGAGCTTACTACATTGTTTTGTAGTAATCGAAGAGATCGTGGTAGGCAGTGCTACCTCCAGTATCCTGTATAAAATATTTCCCAAAGTAACAATAACAACGTGAGACCTTAATTCATACACAACATGTCGCTTCCACAAGTATGGTTGGCCTAATAATACATCACAAACATCAAGGGGATAAATTTCACATAATACCTCATGTGTGAAGGGCTTGATGCTATATGGAAGGCAGCACTATTGGCTCACATGAAGATCTCATCCTTGGTGAAGCCACCCGATGGTTTATGGTTGTGGGTGTGTTATGGTCGGTAAGCCTAGCAACTTCATGACCTCTACTGAAATGAGGTTATTTTGGCTATCGCTGTCGACAATGAACTATAGTAGGGAACCCTTTACCCACATCTGCAAGTGGAAGAGGCACTCCTACTCCTCTGGATCTTTAGATTCCTCCTTCTAGATCTTCTTGGTGGAAACGATGGCATTGGGCTCCGCATCGATAATATGATTCCCTTTGTCATTCCCTTTGTCGGGTTCTGACTCAAATTTGAAACATGCATCTGATTTTGAAGCCTTTAGCTCAACCAATAGTGATTGCTTGGCCTAACACTCACTTGTGTTGTGAGTGGCGGTCTTATGGAACTCACACCACTTTCCTGTCTCCTTCTTCGGCTTCGCAGTGTTGTTCTTTGCTTGTGCCTTTGGTGGGTTTCCCTGGGCCGCCCTGCCTTGGATTTTTCCTTTGTTCTATGGTTTGGGGGCATCGTTCCCTTGCTTCGGATTCATAGATCGAAAGTCTCATTTCTTCTGTTTAAAATTCTACTCAATCTTGATGGCGTATTGGTACCAATGTTTTTAAAACTGGAACCGGTGACCGGACCGGTGCACCTAATGAACCAGTTTGCCGACCGGAACCGGTCTAATTGGGACTGGTTTGGTCTAAACGAACCAGTTTTAAAAAAATACATTAAATAATTAATTTTTAATGAAACAAAACTATTTTTAAGATGTAAAACCATGATTCCAAGCCAATAGAGACAAAATATGCAAAGTTTCCTCATTTATATACCATGTAAAGGTGAATATATCAAAATGGCACCGAGTACAATACATATCATCGACAAAACAACAAAATACATAAGAAATGAGGCTCTAAATGGCCTACAAAGTCCAAAAACAATGCTGCAAGCTATGAGGCCATTGGCCTACTACAAGTCTATAGTGTACACATGATCAATCATCAACTCCATCACCACTACTAGACACAGGATCATCATTAGGAGCTACATAGACATCATCTGGTTCAGAGTCTGAGGATGCCTCAGCCTGATCTGCAACCTCAGTATCAATGCCACCAATGACAATAGAAGTGGACCTAATGGAAGCATGAGTTTGTCGACCTGCACGACTAGTGCCTTCCATTGGTTCCTTGCCTTTCCTTGATGCTGCTACTGATCCTGCTTTTGATGCCGCCACATCATTTACCTCATCCCCCGCTAAAGCCATGTCGATATCAAAACCAGCCTCAAACACAGGATCTTCAGCCTCCTCCACCCATTCTGATGTTGGATCAATATCGTCCAACACAATGGGATCTAGATCAGGTGATTTGCTCATCATTTGGTTCTTCCTCAGTCGAAGGTTGTATTGCACAAAAACAAGATCATTTAACCGTTTTTGTTCCAAACAGTTTCTCTTCTTTGTGTTTATGCGCTCAAAAACAGACAAATTACGCTCACAACCTGAAGCACTGCAAGTTTGACTGAGGACTCTAATTGCAAACCTTTGCAATTGAGGACACTGGCCACCAAATGACTCCCACCAATGTGTTGCAAAGAAAAAGACATTGATTAGTAACTTAGTTTATAATTTGAATTGTAAAGATTCAAGAACGTAAACAATTTTAACTTGAAATGAAAAACAAAATGGAAATTGGAATTGCTTACCTGGTTGGTCCACATCTCTTGCCATCTTTGCCAAGTATTTGCCAAAAATACCACTTGCCATATTGAAAATAGTAAGCTGTCTATGTATTTCCAACTGGTCTACATGGCTAGGGACCATGCGCTCCAAGCAATCAATCAATCCAGCTCTGACCTCCCCATCATGCTGATCTCCTAGCTGATTTTTATAGTGATACCTTTGGTTCAAAAAATACCCGGCTGCATGTATAGGATGATGGAGTTGATTGTTCCATCTGTTATCAATGATCTCCCATATACGGCCATATTTAGGTAACCTGTCCTTGTAAGCTGCATGTATCTGCTCCTTTGCCTGATCCATAGCTTCATAAATGTAGCCCATGGCCAATCTTTCCCCATCCACCAACCTTAGCACATTAACAAGGGGCTCGGTAATTTTCACAAGCTCTACAGACCTTTTCCAAAAATAAGTGTCTAACACTTTCTTTTTGGTTTCTTTTCCATCTGGTTTACGAGGCCATCGAGATTCAGACCATTCATCAGAGGAAAACATTTTCTGCAAGTTTTTATGTTGACCATTGAGACATTGCAACGTGAGGAAGTGAGTTGCAAATCTCGTAATTGCAGGCCTAACAAGCTCTTTGCCTCCAGTGTGTTTCCTCATTAGGTTCAATACCCATGAGTGGTTGTAAATGTATTTTGTAATGCACTTGGCATGCTCTACAATGTTTTTTACCCACTCCACTTTGCCTATATCCTCAAGCATGAGGTCTATGCAATGTGCAGCACATGGAGTCCAAAATATGGTCTTATATTTGGCCTCAACCATCTTTCCAGCAAGAACATAGTTTGAGGCATTATCAGTGATGACCTGCACAACATGCTGCTCCTCAACTTCCTGAATAACGTTATCCAAAAGCTCAAATAGAAGGATTGCATCCTTTACCTTATCAGATGCATCAACTGATTTCAAAAACATGGTTCCTTGAGGGCAAGAAACAAGGAAATTAATGATAGTGTGGTTCTTTCCATTGGACCATCCATCTGACATAATGGAACAACCTGTTTTGAGCCATGAATCTTTAAAATCAACCAAATACTCATCAATGGAAGATAACTCTTTTTTCAAAAGAGCTCCCCTCAAGTCATGCATACTAGGGCCTTTGAAGCCCTTTCTTGCAGCTATAACAGAGTCCCACATAGCTTGGTAATAAGGTGAGCGAGCAGCATTAAATGGGATATCTAAATCATACCACCATCTAGCAATGTATTGGTGAGAAGTTTCTTTGCATTGTTTTTTCCAATGTTGATCCAAAGTGGGTTGAGAACTTGGCTGGGAGGAAGTGGGATTAGAAGAGGAAATGTTGGCAGAAGATGAGAAATAACTTTGGATGTTTGTTCTCTTTGTTCCTTTTGATGGTTGGCCAATAGAAGGATGAACATAGTGAAAGGGGTCATTGGTGGAAGGGATAGAAGTGGAGTCTTGAATCTCATAATCATCATACCCACTCTTTTTCATGGCTTCAACTAATTCCCTCTTCCTTGCAATGTCATCTTGGATGGCCTTCTCCCTAGCCTTATCCTCATAAAAATTTTCAATCTTGGAAATGTATTCTGCCCTAATAGGACCTAACAGTGCATTTGGTGCATCACATGGCTTTACCTGGCCTCTTATCCCAGCCAAGTGTTGTTTCAACCTAAGAATACCCCCACCTCCAATAGATTTATGGCATAATTTGCATATCATTTTTCCATCAATTACATCACAATGAGCCCATGCACTGTCCTTTCCTTTTGGAGCCATGTTTGCTTGAAATAATAACAATTTGCAAAGAAATCTGCCATTAAAAAAAAAAATTGCAGCTAAGCAAAATGGAAAACCAAAGATAAATGTAGGAAAACAAATGCACATGCAAGGCTCAAGCTACAAAATTTGATAGCATAGAGCTAGAGAGTTTATAGCATACATGATAGATCATAGAAGTGAGAAGTTTATAACACATAAAAAAAAAATCATGGACAGCAGACTCAAATGAGGAATTATCAAGTGCAAATCCTTACCTGGAAATGCAAACTAGCTCCCTTAGCCTCCTCTTGAAGATGGCAACTCCACTGACAGCTACACACTATCTCCAAAATAGCTCCAACTCCAACTTCAAGATGACTACTTCAGCAAAAACTCCACACTCACCAAGCTCACAAACAAACTCACAAACACTCACAAACACTTCAAATCAGTTGTGTGAGACAAATGAGAGTGAGAGGGGTCTCTTATAGCTTGGAGAGGGTGTTTTTGGAGGGAAAATACCTTTACCTCCCCCCCAAAACCCCTAAACCACAAACCACCAACGCCTTTTTGCATGAATTGGTGGGCATGCCATAAACCGGCCGGTTTAGGATGGAACCAGCCAGTTTGATACAAACCGGTCGGTTCCATCCTAAACTGGCCGGTTTTCACCGGTTAGGGCCCAAAAAACGGCGAAAGGCAGGATCTGACCGGGTTTTTTGGCCGGTTCGGACCGGCTAGCTTGCTAACCGGCCGGTTTGACCGATTACCGGTTTTTCAAAATGGTTTTTAAAACATTGATTGGTACGTTTTACTGAGCAAGAAGATGTCCAGGAACTCCATCTCATCCTGGATGTACCAATGTAGGCAATTGTAGTACTTGAGTACCAGATGTTTCTCAGAATCCTTGATACGCAACTTTGTGAGAAGGGTATGAAAGTCACTCCTGCACATCTTGGTCCCTTCCCTGCTGCAGCATTTTCCACTTTATGTATTTTCCTCATAGCTCTCGATAGGGTAGTACTTCTCCTTAATGAAAACCTAAATGAATTCCAAGTGGGTGCAGCTGAAAACAATTAGATTGTACTTTTATCCTTTTTCGCATAGTATGTTTCCCACGAGTCCTTGACGTGGGGGGCATCTTTTAGAGGAGAAAAATTAATATTTTCCCAGCTAAAAAAATCATGAATAGAAAAATATCCTTCTAGCAAATTTAGCCATTTATCTACGACGTCTACATCTATTTGGCCCTCAAATATGGGAATGTCAAAGTTTACTTGTACCTTAAAAGGAGTGGAACCTCCAGAGTGGTTGTTAGATGTGGATGAGTCGTTGATGGGTAACTGTTGAAGGATCTAGGCAAAGTTATCCACCTTTGCGTTCCTTTGTTTCTTGAGGGCCTCCTCAAGCAATATTTTGATAGGGTATCCTGCCCCCTCATCTTTCTTTTCTTCCCCCATGGATAGCCATTGGGGTTTGCGAGGTTGATCTTGCAAAGGTTCAACTAGATCAAGCCCTAACTCCTTATATCCTGACCTCGTTGAGGACATGCAAAGAAAAACAAAGAAGGAGAAGACCACTCTAATACCACTAATTTGGACTTAAATAGGAATGCAACAAATTACAGATATAACCATAAACACAAAGATGCAGTAAAAAGAACACTTCATTTCATTAATATCAAATACTAAAATATGCTTAGAAACAGAAAGGAAATAAGACTAGCTTCGGCGATGGTAGCTTATCTTTGAGAAGAGATGTGGTGGCTACATGCCTCTGAATTATGTTAAAATGAGGCTCAAAGGCCTATTTATTATTGAGAAACAATGGAAAATGCAAAACATCCAAAAAACTAACCCTAGGAGATGAAGTGCCAAACTATGGGTCCTGTTTGGGTAAATTGGTACATCAATTTCCCGGGGTCATAACTTTGGCATACGATCTTCGTTTGACACGCATAATACCCTATTATAAATATCTATCCGAGGACCCCATTTTCCCAAAAAAAATTGTTTAGGGCCTCAAAGCGGATCCGAAAGTTTAGGACCCAAAAGAAGTGCCAAAAATAGTAAATTGTGCTACAAATAAGGAAACTGAAAAATTGAAAGACACATTGGTGGGTGTCCAACTGGAATAGGTGGGTGACCACCAATATCCACCTAGATCACCAATCCATACCACCGATAGTCGGTTCAATCCCCAAAAGTGTATTTTGATGCTCTGTTATGCTCTTGACCTACGAGAAATTACGGAATACCAGAAATACGAAGAAATATAGCCCATAACACATAATAAAATAAGAAAAAATGCAGGTATTTTATTATTCAGAAATAGATTCAATGTTCACTTGTCTCTTCTATGGGGCAACCTCTAGCAGAGCAAAGCTCGATTAAAATAAGACTCTATGATCCTTCGTTTACTGAACTAAGACTATTTATAGCTAAATGACATCCAAAACCCTAACTACTATTGTTCCCTTGCATAACACATGTTAGCCAATTTATTTGTTAACTATGGCCCATTTACAACTAACTGTGGTTCCATTTTCTCTCATGCGGGTCAACCATTTACAATTATTAATGCGGGATTTTTTTCTCTCTAAGTAACTGTGACTATGACTTAGCCCATTGGGATTATTACATAAATAAAGGGGTTAGGGTTGGACCCTAACATGCCCTGCCCCATCAAAAGAAACCTTGTTCTCAAGCCTGAAACTACAGAAATTGTTGAATAATAATGGTTGGTTCCTAGTCACATCTTCTGGAGAGGAATCTCTCCACTTGACAAGGACTTTGTTGATCTGCGGCCATGAAGATGTATTTCATGGGTATCAAGGGCCTATTCTGGTTGGAGCCATAGTGATCCTTCCTCATCAAATTTGGGTAGACTAGTTTGAATTTTACAATTTTTCCCCACCACTTTCTATAGGCATGATACATGGAAGACCCGATGGATTTTTAAAGTTGGTGTCTAGGCTATTTTGTAGGTGACTGCTCCAATGCACTGAATTATCTTATAAGGTCCATAGAATTTTGGTGATAGTTTGTGGAAACCCGTTTATTTGATATATATTTGGTTATATGTGTAGGTTTTAACCCTGTACAGAAATTACCTGCATACAAATTCTAAAACATGGAAAATAAACGATGCGAGAGCATAACACATAAAACACATATACACAGAGATTTTCCCCTGGATCCAAAACCGGACTACCAGCTTGATTTTTCATTATGTTCCTTTCAATGTTATAATACATATTTATACATGCCGAAGCATCCAATACCATGGACCGAAAACCATCACGTCCAAAAAATATGTGCGAAAATCATGCACAAAACCATAGGTGGGTCAGCCCATCCTAACATAGGGTCCAAAACGAAAATTTTCTGGGGAGCTGCCCCAGACCGCATAAAGTGGGGTTACAGGTACACCTCAAACCCCCCTTTGACCCCCCCCCTGGCTATACAATTGGTGCAACAAAGGGGAGCTCTATCCCCCCTCTAACGCCCTAGTTAACTACGTGGGCTAGTCATGGAAAGAATGTAACACAACTCAACATTCTCCCACTTGTTGTTTTCTCTCCAAAGGGGGCCACAAGAGAGCTTAGTCGTTTTTCTAGCCCTGAAATGCCCATTGTCTCTCTACACCAAGAAAACTTCTCAGAGGTCACAGATTTTGTCAATGCATCTGTAGTATTCTTCAAAGTGTCCACCTTTACCAGCAACATCTTTTTGTCTTCTATCATATCCCTCACAAAGTGATACTAAACATCAATGTGCTTCATCTTTGAATGATATGCAGGGTTCTTTGGCAACAAAATTTCACTTTGGCTATCACAGTCTATCCTTATAGCTCCCTGTACTAACCCCATACTTGAACACAATATCTACAACCAAACTACTTCCTTGCTTGCATAAGTGATTGCCATGTATTCTGCCTCTATAGTTAATAGTATCTCTACATATTATTTCTTACTCATCCAACTGACTGCACCTCCAAATAGGTTAAACACATACCCACTTGTAGATCTTCTCTAATCCAAATCTCCAGCCCAATCTGCATCAACAAAGCCACGAATATCCTACATTCTGTCCAATCCTGATCTTCCTTGGTAGTACAAACCATAATTACTAGTGCCACGCAAATACTTGAAAACCCGCTTCACTGGTGTCCATTGCTCCTTCCCTGGTTTTGACATAAACCTGCTCAATACTCCCATTGCATGTGCAATGTCTAGTCTACTACAGACCATTGCATACATTAGGCTACCGACTGCACTTGCATATGGAACATGGGACATGTCATCTTCCTCTTCTTGTGCCTTGGGACACTATTCAATAGATAACCTCACACCTACAGGAATAGGAATCTTCACTAGTTTACTATCCTGCATATTAAACCTCTGCAGTATTGTCTCGAGAGACTTCCTCTGGTTTAACCAGAGCTTCCTCTTTGCTCGATCTCTTTTAATTTCCATGCCCAAAATATAGTTTACAATACCAAGATCTTTCATGTTGAATTTGGAGGACAATTGGGTCTTCAAATCTTGGATAATTTCTTTGTCATTTCCAACTAGCAACATATCGTCCACATACAATACTAGATAAACAACATGGTCACCAATTAAAATACACATAGTGATCTACTTGGCTTCTGGTGAAGCCAAGTCCCCGTATAAAAGTATCAAATTTCTAATACCATATCCTTGGTGACTGTTTTAACCCATAGAGAGAATTCTGTAACTTGCATACTAGTTCCTTCTTACCCTTCACCACAAAGCCTTCAGGTTGCTTCATGTATATTTCCTCTTCCAGATCCCCATGAGAAAATGTTGTCTTCACATCCATCTGTTCTACGTCAAGATCAAAAGCAACAACAATAGATCAAAGTAATCTAATAGAAGTTACCTTGGCAACAAGAGAAAAAATATCACCAAAATCAATTCCTGGCACCTAGGAATAAGCTTTTGCTACCATCTGAGCTTTGTATTTCTCCACCTTTCCTTTTGCATTTGTCTTCTTCTTGAACACCCATTTTCTACCAATGGGTTTGCTTCCAACCGGCAACTCCACCAGATCCCAAGCCTCATTTTTGTGCAAGGATGCCATTTCTTTAGCCATGGCCTCTTTCCAGAGCTTTCCATCCTATGAATCTACTGCTTCCTTCATAGTTCTAGGATCATCGTCAGTAATAGATAAATCAAAATTTTAATAGAAAGCAGATGGACTATACCTTTCTAGCTGCCTTCTTTCTCGAACTGATCTTCTCACACTCGAAGTTTGTGTCTCTTCATCTTCTGATTCCTCCTCTGTTGTAGAGTTTGACTCTTCCTCCTTAAGCTTAAACTCTATCTTCTTAGGTTCCTTTGGTTGGACATCATATTTAATAACATCATTTACCTCTTTGAACACCACATCTCAGCTGTAGACAACCTTCCATGTGACTGGGTTCCAAAGCTTATAACCCTTTAAACCATCCTTATACCCAATAAAGATGCACTTTTCAGATTTACTATCTAACTTGGTTCGTTTCTCCTTTGGAACATGTACAAATGCATCACATCCAAATACCCTCAGATGTGAAAGAGAGGGTTTCTTGCCAATCCATACCTTTTGTGGAGTCTTATCCTCCAATGCTGATGAAGGTGACCTATTGACCAGGTAACATGTAGTATCCACTGCCTCTGCCTAGAATTCCTTTCCTAACCTGACACCACTGAGCATGCTTCTTGCGCTTTCCATCAACGTCTTATTCATTCTTTCTGCAACTCCATTTTGCTGAGGTGTATATGGAGCAGTCTTCTGTCATGCTATACCACACTTCTTATAGAATTCTTCAAATTCCTTGCTACAAAACTCTCCACCATTATCTGTCCTCAACACCTTTATCTTCTTCTCTATTTGATTTTCCACGAGAGCCTTAAATTCTGTAAACCTATCAAAGGCTTCAGATTTCTTCTTAAGGAAATTTATCCATGTATTCCTTGAGAAGTCATCTATAAATGATACATAGTACACGGGCTTACCTAGTGATGGAACCTTCACAAGTCCAAACACATCACTGTGCACAAGTTCTAATATTTGTCTCGCCCTCTTACTACCAGAGGGGAAACTCACCCGATTATGCTTCCCATATACACAATTTTCATAGAAATCAAAATCCAGAGAGCTATTACTCATACCTTCTACCATACCTTTACCATGAAGTATTCGAAGGCCCTTCTCTCCAATATGTCCAAGCCTTTGATGCCACAACATGGTCTTCTCTCCAGAGACCACTAGAGTTGCTCCATTTTTAGGAACCACAAAATTTTTGCACCCATCAATAACAGTGCTACCTTGCAGCTTGTACAGAGTTCCAATTCGAACTCCGCACATCAATACCAGTGCTCCCTGAACAATTTTGCAGGTATCCTTCACAAACACTATTTTTACACCTGCATCATTTAGCTTCCTTACAGAAATCAGATTTCTGGCCAACGCAGGAATATGCAGAACACCCGAGAGTGTTCCAGGCCTTCCACCTTGCAACTTCAACTTTACTTTTCCACGACCAATGATTCTAGCCTTCCTATCATCCCTAAGAAGACATCACCACCATCGTATTTCTCATACTCGCAGAATCACTCTCTATGGGGAGTGAAGTGAAAGGATGCACCTGAGCCAATCAACCATACCTCATGATCTACATGTGTACTTGAAGAAGCCAACTACACATCCCTAACTTCATCTGAGGTGGTTTTCCCCCCATAGAAGGAGCATCATCAGATCCCTTTCCTTTATCAAGAGCTTTAGATTTATAGTCCCTTTTGTAGCTCCCTTCCTTTCCGCATTTCCAACACATCACCTTTATAGGTTTCCCTGGAGATTTAGATCTCCTTCTAGATTTAGATCTCCCATTCGATGACTTATTTTTGTTTCTGTTCTGGGACCTTCCTCGTACAGATAAGGCATCACCATTCTGGCTCTCCATATTTTTCCACCTCATCTCCTCCATCACCAAGGATGAGACAATTTCATCAAACAGCAAGGCAGTTGCATTGCTACCTATTGCAATGACCAAACTATCCCATGAATTTGGTAGAGAACACAACAAACTGATGCACTTATCTTCCTCTGAAATTTTAATATCAACAGATGCTAATTGACTTACCACAGTATTAGATGCGTTAAGATGCTCTGTCACCGAGTCTCCATCTTTCATCCTCAGATTATTCACTAGAGACTTAGATTGGTACAAAGTCCCTAACTTGTCCCACAGAGCCTTCATTGTAGCTTCCCTTCATACATTTAGCAATAATGAATCTGAGACACACAATTGTATTGTGCTCTTTTCCTTTTGATCCAACTTCTTCCATTCTTCATTATACACTCCCGTTGGTTTAGTACCTGGATCTACCACGATCCACTTATCTTTATCCACCAATATATTCTCCATCTTGAGTTTCCATAACTCAAAACTCTGACCATTAAATTTCTCGATCTCTATCTTTCCACTGCTCGCCATCTTCTTTCACCACCAGAATCGATCTCGCAGATCTCCCACTGAATAGGGTCTACCACAGGCCTGAGAAAAACCCCTCAGCAACAAAGGCATCCCCTTGAAGCCAAAACTTCTCTGATACCAAATGTAGGTTTTAAACCCGTATGGAAATTACTTGCATACGAATTTTAAAACACAGAAAATAAACAATGCGAGAGCATAACACATAAAACACATATACAGAGAGATTTTCCCTTGGATCCCAAAACTAGGACTGCCAGCTTGATTTTTCATTACGTTCCTTTCAATTTTATAACACCTATTTATACATGTCGAAGCATCCAATACCATGGACTGAAAACCATCGCGTCCAAAACACATGAGTGAAAATCATGCACAAAACCATAGGTGGGTCTGCCCATCCTAACATAGGGTCCAAAAGCAAAATTTTTCAGGGCGCTACCTTGGACCCCATAAAGTGGGGTTACGGGTACACCTCAAATTCCCTGTGACCCCCCCCGGCTACACAATCAATGCATCGAAGGGGGGCTCTGCCCCCCCTCTAACCCCCTAGTTAATTATGTGGGCTAGTCCTGGAAAGAATTTAACACAACCCAACAATGTGGTTGCAGTCGCAAGAATACCTGATCCCATTCTTGAAATGTACACTTGGAACGATGTTGGTTTGCCTATTTCTTCATTGAATTTTGATCTTGATGTAGATTATCTTTGAGATGAGATATCATGGCGACACAGTTCTGTAGGAGTTGATCAATTTCTTGCACTTTAAAACATCTAGGGATTTTGGAAATAGGTGAAGTTGGGAGTTGCTAATACATTTCCTCATATGGACTCATCTTGGTGGCTTCATGATAGTTAGTATTATACCACAATTCAGCTAAAGGTAGCCACTGTACCTATTGATGCTACTTTTCTGAAGTGAAGCACCTTAGTTATGTCTCAAAACATTTGCTAACTGCTTCTGTTTGACCATTGTTTTAGGGATGATAGGTGATGCTTAGTTGGAGTTGCGTGCCTTGTAGCTTGAAAAGTTCTTGCCAAAATTTGCTGGTGAAAGTGGGGTCACAATCAAACACAATGAAAGTCGACATGCCATGCAGTTTGAAGATCCGGTCCGTGAAATCACAATCCACCAAAGTAGGTGTAAATGTTTTAGGTAGAGTGTAAAAATGATCATATTTAGAAATTTTGTCCACAACCACCATGATGATGGATTTTCTTCTCGAATTTGGGAGACCAGTGGTCATACCCATGGAAAAATTTGTCCAAACAGAGGCAGGGAGTAGCAATGGTTGTAAGGTTCTTGGAAAATTGATTATTTCTCCTTTGTTGCATTGACAAACATCACATTTAGCTACAAAAGTAAGAATGTTTTTTTTCATGCTAGTCCAAAAGAAAGAACGATGAGTGCAAGTATAAGTCCTTTGAAAGAGTAAATGCTCTCTAGTTGGAGATGAGTGCAACTCTTTCAAAATGCGAGTTTTGAGGGTGGATGCCAACAATATAACTACTCGATCCTTGTAGCGAAGAATATTATCCATCCAAGAGTAGTCAGCTAAGGAATTAGGATATTTTATTCAGTTATTAATAAGCTGGGAGAGAGAGGGGTGTGAGAACCATTCCTTTTGGGCATGTTCAATCCAATGTGGTCTGGGCAAAGAAATGGATAGTAGGGTGCTTTCATCCTCAAATTGGCGCAATAAGGCATTGGCTACTACATTGTCACGCCCTTTCTTGTATATTATCTCACAATCATATCCCAGCATTTTGGCCAGCCATTTATTTTTCTGTGGTGATGATAGATGTTGCTCCAAAAAATATTTTAGACTTTGATGGTCTGTATGGATTTGGAAACGTCACCCCAACAAGTATGGTTGCCACACGTCTATTTCATGTAAGATGGCCATCATTTCTTTCTCATAGGTAGATTGACCAAGATGTTTTCCACTCAGTTATTGGCTGGTGAAGGCGAATGGTTGACCTTTCTGCATTAATACAACACCAATACCAGTACTAGAAGCATCACATTCAATCACAAAATATTTGGTGAAGCCTAGTAGGGCCAATACGGTAGTGGAGCACATGGCCTGTTTGAGAGCCACAAATGCCTTCTGTGCTGCATTAGTCCAGAGAATTGAATTTTTCTTGGGAAGATTAGTGAGGTGCCTAGCAACGTGACCATAATTGTAGACAAATTTGTGATAGTATCCAGTGAGACCCAAGAATCGCCTCAAACTCTTGAAGTTTTTCGGTTGGGGACAATCTTCCATATCCTATATCTCTTTTGGATTAGCCCTCACTCCTTCACGACCTACAATGTGTCCCAAATACTCAACTTCTTCCATGCCAAAAGACCACTTGGACAATTTGACAAATAATTTGTGATTCCAGAGTAGTTGCAAGATTAGGTCTACATGCTAAAGATGGTTGTCCTAGATTAGGCTGTAGATGAGAATTTCGTTGAAGAATAAGAGGACAAATTTTCAGAGATATGGTTTCAGCAAGTGGTTAATGAGGTATTCAAAAGTATATGGAGCATTACAAAGACCAAATGGCATGACCAAGAATTCATAATGGCATTCATGAGTTCATAAGGTAGTCATAGAAATGTCTACTTCCTTCATATGTATTTGGTGATAGCCCGAGAAAAGAGCTAGCTTGGTAAACAGTTGAGCACCATGTAGTTCATCAAGAATATCATCAACAATTGGAAGAGGAAATTTGTCCTTGACAGTGAGCTTGTTGATGGCCCGAAATTCCAAACACATGCGCCATTCTCCATCTTCCTTTAGCACCATGACCACAGCGGATGAATAAGGACTGATGTTGGGATAAATAACACCAAATTCAAGGAGTTAATCGATGTTTTTCTTCAATTTCACTCTTTTTGGCGAAATGATATCAGTATGGGCACACATTAGGCAGTTGGGCCCCCAGGACCAAAGGTATGCTACGATCATTTTCACCGCTAAAGGGTGAAAGTTATTTAGGTTTGTTAAATACCTGTTGGTGGCGGCCTAAGACCTATTGTGTCTCATGATGAATAAGAGGAGTAGTGGATTCAATGGCCTAGATGGAACTAAATTGGGCAATGACTCTATGATGGTCCTTTTTTAAAAGCTTTTCCATTCAATGTGAGTTGACGATAGTAGGAGCACCTTCCTGGAGTCCTTATAATGTATGAATTTGGTTGTTCTTCTTAAATCTCATATATAACTCCTAGAAATCAATTGTGATCAAGCCCAATGTGTGAATCCATTCAACACCCAAGACAATGTCACAACCACCATTTCAATAAAAAGCATGTGGGTCTTTCGGTGGTTGTTTACCATCTAAAACTTAATGTTTTCACATCAGCCTTCACATTTCATGATCACCTCATCAGTGATAAGAACTTGGAAATTAGCCACTGCCTACACAAAGCAGTGAACAGCCTTTGCGACTCACTTATGGATAAATTTGTGAGTGTTCCTACTACCAATCAATAGCACGACTAGTCAATGATTAATAAAGCCTAAATTTTGAGAGTTTAAGGTGAAGAAATGCCAGCCAAAGACTGTAGTGAGGTAACTGGATCATCTCACATAGTTGTGAGGTCATTTTTAGTTTTGGTTTCCCCAACTTCATCCTCGGACACCTCAAGGGATGGAGCTTCCCCGTGTGAATTTCTATTAGTAGCATCAATTCGAAATAATTTTGGTTCCTTGAATTTATGTCTAGGAGAGTACTTGTCATCGTAGTAGTATCACAGTCCTTGTTTTCTTCTTTTAGCCATTTCTGCTAGTGAAACCTTATGAACCTTAAGTGTTTCGGTGGGGCCTTGAACCTGTGTGGGATGTGCCTTAGCAAAAAAATTTGGATGATTGGACTGGGCAGTTAAGGCTATTTCCACTTCTAAGGTCTTTTTGTAGGAGTCCATCTAAGTAGCTGGGTGCTGCATCTGGATATGGGCTCGGATGGCTTCTTTAAGGCCATTGATGAAACATTCTAAGTAGAAGTCATCTCCTAGACCATTAGTTCAGATGACCAATTGATCAGAGGCTACAATGTAGTCCTTTACTATTTTGATTTGTTGGAGCTTAGTGAGATAGCCCAGAAAATTAGACTTGCAGTCAAAGTGATCACATATGGATTTTGAGAACATGTGCCAAGTTAATTTCGTACGATAAAATTTATGATGTCATTGCCACCATTGCCATCTCTCTTGATCCAAGTAAAGGGCTCCCATATGTAGTTTAGTTTGATCTTCCCAGATATCATTACGGGAGAAATACTATTCCATTTGTGCTACCCATACTATAGGGTTAGAGCCATCAAATTTGTAAATGTCCAACTTGGTTGTCCAGTGGTTGTTAGGGTGGTGATTTCCATGGAAGTGAATGTGATGCCTCGATTCACCTTCTGGGTGTGCATCAACACTAGGCTCCTCCATATGATGCAGTTGTATAATAGATGATATCTGTGAGATCTGTTTGAGAAACCTGTCTGTTATAGACATTTTTGGGCACTGCAACCCCAAACATAAATGTCCATAAACCAAGGGCTCCTAAGTCCCTAAAGGTGTTGTTCCAACCCCTAGAAGAATCAGGTCAACTAATTACAGCATCTCCCAGAAGTTCTCCATGAAAAACTACTCAGAACTGGTCAAAACTGGATCATTTCACCTGCTCCATAGGAAAAGTGCGTTGCATCCCACCTAAATACACACAATAGGTGCGTTGCATCCCACCTAAATACACACAGTAGGTGCGTTGCATGTCAAAAATCTCTTCTATGGGGTGCGATGGGCGAGAAGGGACAAATGGCAGGGTTAATCCACAAGGTGGAGAAGCATGGAATCTTCCAGAAACTTCTCCTGTGACACTTGCCTCTCTGAATTCGACCAGGGATGAGTAAGGGATCATCAATCTCCAAGTGGAATCAACAACTATCAGAGGGAAGACACTAATCAAATCTCAAAAGCTGACTCACCTCCCTTGCAGACATCTATATATGGATCCCTCATCCCAGAGATCCACAGGCTGGAATTTTGTATCTTGTAAGGAAGTGTTGTTGGTTTCTTGGTGCAATATCATAGTGTTGAGTGATATAAGCTTTTCATGAGGTGAAGAAGGGCTTACTTGCTGAGAGGATGATGCTGGGTTAGAATGATTGGTTGTAATTATCTTGGCTCTTTCTTGATTATCAATAAAGCTATTCAAGTTTTCCTCCATACACTTGTGTGATTGATGTTTTATGCATTTGTGTGGTTAATATACATCTGATCCTATATTGCTTATGATAGTAGATCTATGTTCTTGTATAGTGTTATGTTGCTTTGATTCTACAGGTACTCTGTGAAGATGGGTACACAAGAAAGCAAGTAGCAAAGGACTATCAGAAGATAGAGGAATCGAGTAAGGAACCAAGCGCAAGACAGAGGTTGGTCTCCTTCATTGTTCTCTCATCTATCTCTCATAAAGGAAAACGAAAGTAGTTTTAGTTTGTTTGATTCTAAGCTAGCTACCAGCCTTAGTGGGATTAGTAGCTCTGCATAAACACTATTCCCGATAACAAAATGGCGACTCCGCTGGGGAGCGAGTAGATTGTTTGTTCATCTACATTTGTTTACTTTATAAACTTACAGGCGGAGCCTGAAGTCAAGCCAACTAGCCTTCGAACTGCATTTGCTATGCAAGTGCAAAGTAGATCAACGCTGCTTCAGTCAATCTTTGGGTTTTGTTTATGAATTAAACGATTGATTTACAAGCTTTCTAATTGCCCTCGTGGTGGCTCTAGTAACCTCCTTATATCTACCCCGTTGATTGATTTATTGATTACCACTTGCTTGGCCTAAATCCCTGAACTGAACTACAAACTGTGACCTAGAATCTAATCAAAGTCTCGTCCCTGGTCCAGTGCACTGTCTATTCTGTGAACTTTAAATGCAGCACACTTCCCGAGTGTAGTAGGTGCGTTGAATTTCAGTTTCACTGTGTTACAGGTGCGCTGATCAGACAAGGCCTTGTTCCTAAATTTTGGTTTCTGTGTTCACTCTTTTTAGCTCTGTTCAGGAGTTTTGTTTCCTGTAGTCAGTACACCTCTGTTTGAAACCCCTTTCCTTGCTATTATTCTGCCTCCATTGTGCAAAGAACTGTAAATGTTTTTATGTGTTTTTGAGTCATTTTCAGTTCTCCTTTAGAAACAAGTAGCAAAATTGTACTGTCGTTTCTTGATTTGATAGTGTCACAAGTGTCGTTTTCAGTCATAGAAGAGAATTTGATTGTTCTTGATAGTCAATTACACTATTACTCTTGTATTTGATCTGAATTAGTAGTTTTTCCTAGTGTCGAAAGCAAGTTTTCAATTCCAAATCACAAAGTGTTGTCATTGTCCTCATTTTGTTTCGAAAAGAAACTTGTTAGTAATTGTCGCTTTGGAAAATAATTTAGATTTGCGCTTAGCTTTCTTTTTATCATTCACACATTAAGAAGGCTGAAAACAAATACATGCACGTGCATTTGCATTTAGACTGTTTGTTGGTTTGATTTAGGACAGTGCACATAGTGTGTGCTCTATGATCTTTGTTGAAAGAACGCCATCTCTCTTTCCTTAGTAGCTAGGATTTTCATTGTAGAAAGAAGATTAAACGATTGTTTACCATCTTAGATTGCATTTTAGGAATTGTACATCTACATCATGCGGTGAACCTGAAAGGAAAATTTCTTAAGGAAGATCAACTATAAAATAAATTTAATGAATCTAAAAATTCTTTGGAACCTAATGCACAACATCTAGAAGTCTAGGCTAGAGACATATTCCAGCGTCGTAAAGCCTGGTAACTGTTGTTTTCACTGTTGGTTGGGTGATTCCTCCCCTTTGAGATGATAAGTGCCAGTACGGACTTGTGCTCCCACGTACCGTCGAGTATATTTTGGGAGACCACAATAGGCTTTATCCTTTATCCATAGGAAGCCGTGTATGCTACCCTATCGATCGCAATGCACTAAACACAGCAATCGGGAAGATTGACTGCCATACCGTAAAAAGTATTGTGTAGCTTTGCGATTGGTTTGGTAATCCCTCTGTCTAGATTTCCAGAGCAGTCCCTTTCATTCCTTTTCAGACTCCTTAATGGAAAAGGTCCGTCTGAGCACTTGTCACTTCAGGCTCACTAAAAATCAAAGGCGACTAGACTCATCTTTTGTTTTTTCTCAACTCTTAAAAATTGAAAAAACAAGTTGTGTCAAAGCGTCTAAAATTCGTCTAATTTGGAGACATACTTCCCCTTTGATTTTTAGTTGATCGAGTAATCCGCAACCATGGAAGAAATTCAATTGAAACCCCATCGTTTGCAGAGGCTTACGAGTCAACCATCTTTGTCTCCAGAGTCGAAATTGTTACGGACAAAGCGAACTCGTTTAACTAGTTCCAAATCCCCTGGTAAAGTTAGAACAGGTGTTACAACACCATCGGAGACTCCGGTTACTCCAAACATTTCTAGTATCCCTGCCTTTACAGAAGAAGTTCAACAACCACCAAAGGACAGTAGAACTGATCCTATTGTGAAGGTAAACACCTATGTTACTGAGCCAGCTCCATCTACAGCTGATTCGGAAGGTGTTATTCCCCAAACATCTGTCGCTGCAGATTCTACACCTTCTTCGGCACCAGAAATATTTTACGGACCTGACGGTCTACCTCTTCCACCTGGTCTGATTGCTATAGAAGAGAATGTGGAGGATCCTCCATCGAGTAGTCCATCGTGATTTGGAGTCGGGATCACTCTATATCCTTATTAGTCAAAAATTAATCTACCGCCAACAGAAGCTCCTGTAGAATCGCTAGGCAATATTTTGGATAGACTAGAAATGTCTGAACAACCGTCAACATCTAGGACTGTGTCGTCCAACACAGTGACGGCAGAACTTCCTGTTGTCACTCCAACAATGTTCACCGGTATACCATCTGTCCCAACTAGCTCTCAATCACTAGAAGGGGCCCACTCAGGGGCTATTTCAACAGTATGGTCTGTTCCTGTTTGTTCATCTAGAATAGTATCCAGAAACTCTTATGTTGAGTCTCAGCAAATTGATCCTTCAGGGTGTCAATTTGGGTAGTTCGGTCCTCAAGGGCAAACAATTCCTTTAAGTACCAGATTACCACCGTATGGGGGGCAATATATGCTTTCATTGTCTCCTCCGGGAGGACAACCATACGGGAGTTCACAACCAAATTTAGGCTATGCTGGAATTACATCTAGAGGTTGGGTGCCGATACTACCTCAACAACCAAGAGTTGTATATTTGATGCAATAATGCTTACCTATGTCAAATATACTGACTACGCCAGCTATTGTGATGGTGTCACAAGTACAAGCGCTGCCTGTTGTATGTCAACCTCAGGTTTCTCAGGTGGTAATGAAACAACCTCTTATCCCTATGACTCAACCACAATCACCAACTAGTGGAATGACACAGGCCCAAACAAGTACAATTACCCCTCATCTTGGTCAAACAGTCAGTATTGGACAACATCACATGGCTTCACAACCATCGCTGGTGCAATACCAACAACCAAAATTCCAACAAGTATACAAAGGACCTGAGCAACAAATCTTTGCAAATAGTGGGCAATCGTATATTCAAAACGGTCAAAATCAACCATTCTACAATGGTTATGCCCATCAACCTTACCAAAGTTACCAGCATCAAATGCAATATGCTGGTATGCAGAGACCAACTGCTCAGGCGATTCCATCTTATCCTGGGTATTCTTCGCTTAACTTGAATCAACAGTTACCCTTCGTGGTGACTTTAGAGTTACCAGATCTAAATCAGTTAACAAACGATCCAATTGCTTACGCCCCTTGGTGGCTAGCGACTCTGCATAAACTTCCGTCAGATATTCCTAAATTTAATGGAAATCCGGGTGAAGATCTGTCGAATCATGTGATGACCTTTCATCTGTGGTGTTCATCAAACACCCTAAACGATGATTCGATTAGACTTCAAATTTTCTAGAGGACGTTAACTGGTCCAGCAGCAAAATGGTATATCGAGTTACCCAGAGCGTCGTTTGACAACTTTAGTACCCTAGCCACAACCTTTTTAAACCATTTTCAGTTACCGATAAGGTACGAAACGGGAACGGAACTTCTTACCAATTTCAAAGAAACAACGGCTGCTCATATATCCAATCATATTCATGAGTGGCGATGTCGTTGTAGAATGGTAAAAACGTATGTTCCTGATCAGCTTTTAGCTAAATGGTTTATTAAGTCTTTATTACCTTCCATTATAGAAGCTGTGGCAAAATGAGGAGTCGTCATTGAAGAGCACGTTATTGCTCGTGCGCAATATTTAGACTTGATTTATACTTAGTCTGGCACGCTCTATGATAAAATCCCTAACGCTCTCAGACTGGAATTTTCTGTCTCCCCTCCTCCTAAATCGAACAATGACTCTCATGCCGGCGATGGCGTGATTGGTACGACAAACGCGAAATCGACAAAGGCTACATCTAAAAAGGCCCGTAAGATTTCTAGTCAAAATACAAAAGAAGAACTTCTTGCCTCAGAAGTAAATGCCGTCTTGACAGATGAAGGCAAAGAAACCAAGCAACCGGGAGGCAAGAAGAAAAACAAAGGGAAGAATAAGAAACAGGAGGAATCATCACCTGAAAAATCTTCTACAAACCCTCCTGGAGATAGGAAACCAAAAAATCCATGCGTAATATGTGATGAGGATCATTGGACAAGAGATTGTCCACATAGGGCTGAGCTTAAAAGATTCATCGGGAATTCAAAAACCTCAGCAGTATTGACTGATCCATTTCCAAAACCAGGGACAAATCTGGTTGCTAGTGAAAATGATTCTCGTCCCAAGTACTGATGTTGTGGGTTTCGAAACAACAAAATGATGCTTTGATATCGACAAGGAACAAAGATTACGGGAATCCACAGCTGTCAAACAACAAGGATAAAGATCAACCTAGTAGTTCGACAACAACTTCCATAGAAGTTGCACCACCCATCATTCCTGAGCTAACAATAAAACCGCCAAAGGGAGTAGTACACAAGTCGACATTTAATCCTCGTGCCAGAGCAGCACAGCATTATAATATAGTGGAAGATCTGGCCCAATCACCATCCGTTATGTCAACACTTGAGGTATTACAAAATTTCCCATCCGAAAAGCAGGCTTTATTATCAGCTATTGGTGGGATAGACCCAAAGGATTCTAATCTTGTGTCCTTTAATCATAAAGGATACGATCCTCAGTTACCAACTCAACTAGCTTTCCTCATTCAAGTGAAAGCCCTCAACAAAAATGTTCATCGAAAAATTATTGATGAGGGAGACTCTACATGTATTATGTTGATGAGTTACTGGAAAACTTTAGGATCTCCAACCTTGTCGCGATCTTCGACAACATTAAAAGCATTTGACGGTGAACGTATACCCCATATGGTATTCTAAGTAACTTGCATGTTGAGCTAGGAAGGAGAACAGTAGAAATAGATGTCAAAGTAATCGACGGAAACCTTGATTACAACATCCTACTCGGAAGACCATGGATATATGCTATGGCTACTGTTGTGTCGACCTATTTTAGGAAGATTGCATTTCCCTTTCGAGGAGGGATTACAATCGTCAATCAACAAACTCTCCTCCCCAATGGTTCCCAAGTTACGGGAAGCATTCCGATGATCCATGGAAGCCCCCATTCGCTACAAAATATCAGAGTAGGCCTACTAAAAGACCTTATATTAATGGGTACTTTTGCCCTCCCACCTCCAATCAACCTAGCGGAAGTGGCAGCGATAGGAACCTGCAATATGATATCTTCTATTAACAAGATCTCAGAAAACGATATTAACATGGATCATCTATTGGTGTTGCCTCCAAGCCAAATGGAAATATTGTAGCAATCAATGTTTCTAGCATGGGAGACAAACCCAAATCAACGCTCATCAAGCGTTTGGATAGATAGGTCTAAGGAATATGGCACCCCTTCAAATCCTTGGTCGCAAGTGCATTACACCGATGAAGGAATTGTTCAATCAATGGTAATTGAAGGGGCACCATGGGAAGATTACCACCATCGTTCCCATCTTCCGACTTGTAAAGAAGATACTCCTGATGAACTTCATCATCCGTCAGTTTTTTATTTCCTATCAAATACTATAAACACGGTGGATTCCGAGCGAAACTTGTCCAACATTGAAGAGACTATCGCCATAAATATTTCGACCAAAACAGATGTTGTAGAGAATATTTATGTTGGCAAATGTTGTTCCCCTTCAGAACTGGAAATATATAATGCTCTTTTTCATGAATTCAGAGATGTCTTTGCTTGGTCATATGATGAAATGCCAGGCATTGACTCGAGAATAGTTGAACACGAAATTAAGATGTATCCAGATGTCAAACCAGTACGACAATGGCTACGGCAGGTGCACCCCAAGAAATCCGCTGCCATCAAGGCAGAAGTTGAAAAGATTCTCCATGTTGGTTTCATTTACCTGGTTCCTCTAACCGATTGGGTATCGAACATTGTTCCTATTATGAAAAAACAAGGAACGATTAGAGTGTGCATCGATTATAGGGATGTAAATCAAGCTTGTCCAAAAGACAACTACCCTACACCCTTTATTGACCAGATAATTGATGAATGTGCCGGATGCGAAATCTTTTCATTCATGGATGGATTCTCCGGGTATAATCAAATAAATATTCGCCCACAGGACCAGTCAAAGACTGCATTTATTTGTCCGTGGGGCACATTCGCATATTGCAAATTACCCTTTGGTTTAAAGAACGTAGGGGAAACGTTTCAGAGGGCAATGAATTATGCCTTCCATGACATCAAAAACATCATTCAACCATATCTCGACGACCTTCTAGCTCATTCACAAAAGTGGACTGATCATCCGCAGCATTTAAGAGCGATATTTCTACATTGCCGACACTACAAGATACGACTCAATCCACACAAATGTGTGTTCTGTGTTAGTTCTGGTCGTTTACTTGGCTTTGTAGTCTCAAAGGATGGGATTCGTCTCGACCCATGTAAGGTTTAGGCAATCATTAATTTTCCTCCACCTTCAAATTTTCTTCAGATTCAAAAACTCCAAGGGAAAGCAAACTTTCTAAGGAGGTTCATTCCAAATTACGCAAAACTTGCTAAAGGTTATACATGTCTATTGAAAAAAGAAGTACCCTTTAACTGGGATCAGGTCGCGCAAGCTTCCTTTGATGCTTTAAATGAATCCCTGATGAAAGCATCATTAATGTACACTCCTGATTATCAAAAAGACTTTAACCTGTATCTGGCTATAGCAGATACAACCATCACAATGGTTTTAGTTCAAGAAGACAACGGAATTGAACATCCTATATATTATCTAAGTAGGAACTTAAATGATACAGAAAGCAAATATTCTTATGCTGAAAAGCTAGCGCTCGCAGCTGTTCAAGCGATACAGAGATTTCGACACTATGTCCTCTTTTGAAAAACTACCATTCTGTCAGATTGCAACCACATGACTTATATATTATCGCCACAGTTGCTGGGGGGAAAATATTCAAAATGGGTAGCAATTCTACAAGAGTTTGATCTGGAATTTCTAAAATGTCAAAGAAAGCCCTGGTTTTCGCAGAATTATTATGCGATCTCCCATGTCGTCCAACGATGAAACATCCGAAGAAACAATCATGGATGAATCCATGTTTTTGATATCTTCAAGCAATCCGTGGTATGGAGGTATAATCATCTATCTCCAAACCCAGAAATATAGGCCTAACACCTCCCACTGTGAACAAAAACGTATTCGATACCAATGAAAAGACTACATGATCGTCGGTGACACACTTTACCGTCGTGGTGTCGATACAGTTCTGAGGAGGTGCCTCACCCATGAGGAAGTCGAAAAAGTCCTGAATGATTGCCATTGAGGTGCGTGTGGGGGGCATCAATCCAGTTATGCTACGGCGCAAGAAATTTTACGAGCAGGATACTTCTGGCCAACAATGTTCAAAGATTGCATAATCGCAGTCAGAAGTTGCCATGCCTGTCAAATTTTCGATAGCAAAACCAAAAGACCACCCGCACCTCTGTAGCCAATAGTTGTTGTTGGGCCATTCGCCAAATGGGGCATCGATTCATGACATGTAACCCCACCTCGACCAGGGGGCATGGGTATATGATAGTCGCAGTGGACTATTTTACCAAATGGGCCGAGGCGATGCCTACATTAGATAACACTGGTGAAACAGCTACCCTTTTCTTTTTCAATCATGTAGTCGCCAGATTCGGCGTTCCGCAGGCTATAGTCACAGATCATGGACCGCATTTTCGCAATCACATGATGGTCGAATTAGCTGCCAAATTAGGGTTGTCTCATGACAGATCTCCTCCATACTACCCGCAGGCCAACGGACAAGTTGAAGCAATCAACAAAGTCCTGAATCGCATGCTGCAAAGGATGATTGGAGTCCACAAAAGGAGTGTGCACCTGATCCTGTACTCAGCCTTGTGGGAATATCGAACATCGGTAAGGAATGCAACTGGGTTTACACCCTTCCAACTGGTGTATGGCCTAGAAGCAGTCTTACCAGTTCAGTGTGAAATCTCATCCCTAAAACTCACAATTGACCTTCTCCTCGGAACTTCAGAAGAGGAGGCTTGTTTCTTGGAACTAATCCATTTGGATGAAACCTGTCGTGATGCCACTTTAGCTAACGAAGCCCATAAGAAGCGAGTCAAGGCACAGTTCGACAAGAATGTCAAACCCCGTGCCTTCTCAGAAGGTGACCTGGTCTTAATTTACGACCAAGAATCCGATAAATTGGGAGCAGGTAAATTCAAGTATTTATGGATGGGCCCCTATATTGTCATATGTGTATTAGCAAAAGGAGCCTACGAGTTAATGGACTACGACGAAATTCCACTGGCGCAACCCCGTAATGGGTTGTACCTTAAGCGTTACTATGCATAATCGGTATGGTAACCTATATGCTTTTGTTACTTTTTTGTTTTCTCTAAGGGTAATCATTTTGGTAAAGTAAATCCACTTTTTACATTTGTTGCAGATGTCAAACCTATTGGAATCCTTTGTTGGATATGCCGACGGAGCAAGTCGTAGTTCGTAGAACCTATCTTCTGCGGCCTGGGCCATTTTTTATCTAAGCAGCGAGTTAGTATGTTTCAGAGGGGTATGTATTAGTCGATCAATGAATAACATCGCAAAATATAGCACATTGATAGAACTTCTCTCTGATGCCATCACACATGGCAAATGCCGACTTGTCGTCAGGCTAGACTCACAGCTCGTCATACTACAACTCACTGGTATCTACTCTGTCCGAAATCCAGCTATCTATCGCATGTTCCTAAGGGTAAAGATTTTGGAAAGGCAATTTGATTTTATTCAATATCAACATATTTCCAGAAGCTTAAACACATTAACTGACTCATTGGCAAATTATGTGTTAGATAGACATTTGCAACATTTATAAAAAGAAGCATTTCATCAATATTTGCATTCAGATTATGTAACTTAACCAAAATAAAACTCCGAAAATCAAAAATATATATATATATATAACTGTTTATGGTTTACACATAATGTTTTGTAACCAAGACAAAATTGGTCAAATGACCCAAAACTCAAAACGCTAGGGGGCACCCTAGTCTAATGATGCTGGTGATAACAAGTCACCGCCTGTGCAATCATGTGTAAAAGCCTAGTCCATCGACTTGGCACGCTAGTGGTATGTCGCTGCAACCTCAGAGGCAGCTCGCCAGTCCTCACATCTGGAATACCGAGAGTGAGGCCCTTGACCTGATCCTGTAATGCTGAAAGAGTCTCGGCCACATCAAGGTCGTGAAGGATAGCCCTTCCCATAGCCTCTCCTACTGGAGCGGTAGTTGGCATTCTCAGGCGTACTACTGGCCGGACAGGACTACTATCTGCATGAGCACATGAGTTCTGATTAGTCTTGATAGAATAAAGCACAAGGACATTATAAAGAGAAATGATAAACAGAAAAATGGTCAAAGAATTTACCAATGGCACCCCACTGCTCGCTAGCCAGCAGTACCAAATCCGAGTCACCCTGGAAGTCCATACCAGCATATGGATACTCGGAAAAAACCGTCTCCTTACGATTGAACCACCCGAAGAAGGTATCAGAAAAGGAAATCTGAGATTGACCGGCATGTCTGGACATATGGTCGACCCATCTCTGCATCCGTGGTTCAGTCGGTGGAGGTAAACCAAGTGAAATATACTGCGGCTGCATCAGCACAATCTTTTCCAAGGTGAAGGCGGTCAAAATAGAACCATACACAAAGTTCTTCAATCTTCCGTTTTTCACCTTGGTCAACTGTTCTTTCATCACAAAGAGTACTGCATCACACTAGTTGAGCACCTTCGGTTCGAGACATTGTAAGGCATACTGCATATAACACCGGTTGGCCACATGAAGAGCTGCACCACCAGCCATCCTACCAAAGGTGAATAGAATGGTCCTCAAAGACCTGTCAGTGACATCTCAGATGATGATCTTGCCATCTTTACTCGGTTGAGATCCCTCTCCGCAATACCTACGAACGTAATCTCTCACAGATTCACCTCCACGGGCTGAACCTGATAAAGAGATAGGGGCACCCCACCTCGATAAGCTGGTCAAAAAATAGATGTCCACGACAGTCAAGGGGATGGATTTGCCCCTAATCTAGAACACCTGGATGGTAGGGTCCCAAGCATCGAGCAAATACTGCAGCAAGTTGATTTTTTGCCTCATGCTAGAGATGCGAAAAAACTTTAGCAGGCCACAGTTCCACAGTGCGTTTACTATAACCGGATCATGTAAAGCGAGCATGTCGTCTTCTTCATGCTCACGTTCTCGCCATGTAATAGGAATTTTGCTCCAATAAATCTCTGAAAACAAATAAGAGAAGAGTTAGATCCTGATTTCGTGAGAAACAGGCAAAAATTTCCATTGAAAACTATGCACAAATTTCTCTCCTTGCGCCCATCGCAACCCCAGCAGTGTTCTGGGTGCGTTGCATGCCAACTGTCCAGTGAGTAGGCCAACATGCAACACACCTTTCGATATAGAAAGGGTGCGATGCAGATAGAGTGAGTTTTCCAAACCCCAAGGGCTCAGAAAAACCAGAAATCAGGCTCGGAATGAAAAATGGAAAGGATGAAATGAAAGAGCTCAGGTTTAGCTCCTACTTGGTCCAGACGGCGCCAAAAATCGTCCGCAGAAGCTCCCAGAATCAGATGGTGAAAATCAAGGGGGAAAGCTCCTCCAAAGCTCCAACAAGCCAAAGTTCAAATGAAATGCTAAAATGATGGGTAAAAGCATTTTTAAATTACTTTTTACTTAATTCAAGTAAAATATTAGTGTCTTAACTCATTTTCCAAACATGTATTGTTCATTTCTAACTAGTTTGATGAAGCAATTAAGCATGCAGCGCAACCTTTGAAGGAACAAAGTCATTAATGATAAAGTCAAGAAATAACCATTATATCGAGCAGTTTTAATGCGGAATTCAAGCTCGTTAAAAAATAAACATAAGCAATGAGCAAGTGTTTCCCCCAGCATTTAAGCTCATTAAAAAATGAACCAATTTCTGGTAAATAACCATCGTGAATGTATTACTTCAGCCTTTTAAGCCTTGGTCATGTTCTCATCATCACCTCCACTCTGTATTGGCTGATCATTCACCTCCACTTGATTGTTTACCCCTTTTGAGGAATAGCTGCGAAGAGTGATCTTGTTAGCCATCCTTGTGACACTGCCATGATTGGAAAATTCCAAACCTTACCTGGAATCAGCTGCTACCCGAATCTATCACTCGTTCCTCAAAAAACGAGTCTCCTTTAAGCTCTTTTCAACTAACTCGTAAAATATGAAAAGATTGCCGAGCTATTGGCCTCTCCAGCTCATTAAAGTCACCGGAAATGCTATCTCTCCTTTAGATTTTAATCTTTTTGGACTTGAGGGATTATTACACAAAAATATCGAGCACTTGTCTTGTTTGGCTCATTAAAGTGACTGGAAGTGCTATCTCTCCTTTAGATTTTAATCTTTTTGGACCTGAGGGATTATTACACAAAAATATCGAGCGCTTGTCTTGTTCGGCTCGTTAAAATTACCGAAAATTCATCCCTTTCGTATTATTTTATACTTTTTCGAACTTAAGGGATTAGATGATGAAAAATGATTTTTTGGAGTTTCCTTTATGTTCCTTTTCAGACTCTCTAAAATTGAAAAGGACCGAGTTATCTTTGTCGTTAAACTCGTTAAAACCTAATATCGACAAACTTGTCCATAACAGACAAGAACGAGTTTCACTATCGCTAGGCTCGTTAAAACATAGCGATGGGTTTGCCCGAAGGGCAAATTATAGAACAAGCATATGTTATCCTCCTCAAGATTGACAAATATAAAGAGGTATTGGTCAGCAATGACTGGGGAAAAATTGGGAAGAAAACTTGAAGAAACTTTGTTGGTAGAAAGTCACTTTTGAACATGACACTTTCACTCCGCATCCAAGTCGGGTTGAGTTGTTTCATTCACTGGTCACATCACCATGGTTCCATCACACCATCCACATTTGGGGTTAATGCTACCAATCCATCATGTCAGTGTCGCCGACATGTTCAAGAGAAGTCGCTCAGAGAATTCACTTGTGTCTCACCCACTATAATACATTTTCGCTCCATTCTTTCATGACCGCCACCCTGAACCGTATATCACCAGATTGTTTTCACCTCCATTAAAATCATTTTCTCCATTCCGTGTCATTGATGTGGGATTCACTAAGGCCCTCCTATGATAGATCGCTTCTTGTCGACATCAACTCATTATCCAAGAAGTCGATCTAGGAACAACCCTTTCAGTACTTTGAAGCTTGCATGCCTCAATGGCAAGTTCCTCACTTCCGGCGACAAGTTTACATCAATGGCCTTCCACCGAAAGATTTTGTGTGGTGTTCGACCCCAAGTCCCTTATTCACACCATGTGAATTGTACTGTAGTACCTTGAGGATCATTATCATTATCGGTGATTCTTCTCGCGCCTGTTAATAGCTTACATCATTGGCTGGTAATCAGGCGATGTCTTTCCATATTCGACTCCGGAACATCCCTCACATGGATCGACTTGTACTTTGAGTGAATATCGAATGAGATTGAAGACCCTGGATCTAGTTTCATCTATCCGGGCTGCGGTATATATTCAGGAAAATAAAGGCATCAAATGTAAATCATTGCTGCACAGATAATCATCCAATCTAAGGGATGATGGCTCTACCAGAATCATCAGTCTACACTTAGACGATTGTCTGTCCTATGTACATGAAAATGAATTTTATAAAGCTGAGCATGGGAATGTCTGCCTTAGCTAGATCATGAAAATAAAATGAAGATAATGTATTGTATTGTATCTTATTACAGGTCGCCTCCCAGCTCGAAAAAACTTCAGATCCTCATGATAAAGCATTTCACCTGACATCAAAAGATTAATGACCTCATGCTTTAGGGGGCAACTATTATAGAAATTTTTTGGCACTGCAACCCCAAACATAAATGTCCATAAACCAAGGGCTCCTAAGTCCCTAAAGGTGTTGTTCCAACCCTAAAGAATAAGGTCAACTAATTACAGCATCTCCCAGAAGTTCTCCATGAAAAACTACTCATAACTGGTCAAAACTGGATCATTTCACCTACTCCATAGGCAAAGTACGTTGCATCCCACCTAAATACACATAGTAGGTGCATTTCATGTCAAAAAGCCCTTCTATAGGGTGCGACGAGCGAGAAGGGACAAATGGCAGGGTCAATCCGCAAGGTGGAGAAGCATGGAATCTTCCAGAAACTTCTCCTGTGACACTTGCCTCTCTGAATTCAACCATGGATGAGTAAGAGATCATCAATATCCAAGTGGAATCAAGGACTATCAGAGGGAAGACACTAATCAAATCTCAAAAGCTGATTCACCTCCCTTGCAGACATCTATATATGGATCCCTCATCCCAGAGATCCACGGGCTGGAATTTTGTATCTTGTAAGGAAGTGTTGTTAGTTTCTTCATGAAATATCATTATGTTGAGTGATCTAAGCTTTTCATGAGGTGAAGAAGGGCTTACTTGCTGAGAGGATGATGCTGGGTCAGAACGATCGGTTGTAATTCTCTTGGCTCTTTCTTGATTATCAATAAAGCTATTCAATTTTCCCTCCATACACTTGTGTGATTGATGTTTTATACATTTGTGTGGTTAATATACATTTGATCCTATATTTCTTATGATAGTTGATCTATGTTCTCGTATAGTGTTATGCTGCTTTGATTCTAATGCTACTCTGTGAAGCTGGGTACACAAGAAAGCAAGTAGCAAAGGACTATCAGAAGAGAGAGGAATCGAGCAAGGAACCAAGTGCAAGACAGAGGTTGGTCTCCATTATTCTTCTCTCATCTATCTCTCATAAAGGAAAATGAAAGTAGTTTTAGTTTGTTTGTTTCTAAGGTAGCTACCAGTCTTAGTGGGATTAGCAGCTCTGCATAAACACTATTCCCGGTAACACTGTCCTTGAATATCTCAACTTTTTCTTCAAGACTGGTGACCCTCTCGAGTGCCTTTTCTATAGCCATAACTTGAGATCGGGTAAGCTGCATACACCAATCCTAGGTTTTTATTTCTTTTTAGCTTACTTAAGAGCATCTGCTTCAAAATAGGGCAAGATTGGGATTCTAATGACATGGATCACTCGAGGATGCGCTGGGAAAAAGTTGACGACCGCTAAAATTTTTGGGGCTTACAAGTGAATGGTACCATTACGACCATATTATCGTCCTCAATCTGATGGGATAAGTCTCTTGCAGGTGCCTCAGTATGGTCTCTAAAGGAGTTTTACTCCCTGCTGATCAATACTGTAGTGGTCGAATTCCTTAAAAATTGATCATTCCCAATCTCCTGTGAAAGTAGGACCCAAACTGTAGTAGTAGAAAGCATAAATGCAAAAAGAGTTTGATCAACACTATGAAAATCCCAACTACTAAATGTGAGTTGCACGGTGGTGGCAAAACACCATCTATTGGATTTGATTTGTATGGTGGTGGAAGAACCCTAACTGTTGGATCTAATTTGCACGATGACAGTGGAACCCCAACTGCTGCATTTGGTCTGGAAGATAAGGTAGAGGATGATCTCCTAATAATAGAGGGGACTATGGTCACAAAGGAGTGTCAAGTGCTACTGATCACAATATACATAGGGGTCCAACAATAGTACTTGGCCCAACCTTTTGGGGTGCTAACGAAGGAGGATCAACTATACCTTTAGCCATACTTCCTGAATGCCCTAATGTACACATGAGTAATCTCCTTGAGTGTTATTCTCTGTGTATTTTAGTAGAAATAGGTCTAATGAATTATCTAAGGCAAGGTTTTGGGTGAGCCTAGGGGGCTTCTAATATACTCAAGGATACATGGAAGTGAAATCCATGGAGGATTCTGTCTAATGTTCTACTACTCGAAGGGGTATCCACAGGGGTTACAAGGGAGTCCAAAACGTGTGACCACCTCTTGTAGTTCCTGTGTGCATGCCTCCCCAAATCCACAATTGTATGCACTCAATGATAGATTCCATGGTTTAAAGACACATGAACACATCTCTACCCTCAAAAAAATATACGAAAATTGGAGGTGCAACTAGCCATGGAAAGTGCATTGATACCACTTGTTGTGATATTGAACTCTGATAAATTCCATCATACCAGAAATGTGAAGAAATATAGCCCAGAACATAGAATAAAATAAGAAAAAATGAAAGTATTTTATTATTCATAAATAAATTCAATCTTCACTTTCCTCTTCGAGGGGGCAACCTCCAGCAGAGAAGAATCGATTACAATAAGACTTGATGATCCTTCCTTTACTAACTAAGACTATTTATAGCTAAATGACATCCAAAACCCTCAGTACTAGTGGTTTCTTGCATAACATGGGTTAACCACTTCACTTATTAACTATGGCCCGCTTACAGCTAGTTGTGGTCCCATTTTCTCTAATGCGGATCAACCACTTACAATTGTTAATGCAGGCTTTCTTTAACATCTAACTAAATACTACTATCACTCAGCCCATTGGGATTATTACATAAATAAAGGGGTTAGGGTTGGACCCTCACATGCTCCTATAGGAAAATGTATATTCATGCAAGCATTAATACTGGGAAACATAAGCGTTCATCATCCCATCACAAGAATTGCACACATGGATCTAAGCATTATTTAGCTATGAGTATTCACACACTTATATAGTTTATCACACATAGATCAATACATAGGAACACACAACCATTTCAATGTTTTATACAAAATCTTCATTAACATTACAATTACACACAGTAAATGGCCCAACTATATAAGTTATTGTACTCTCCTATGGCCTCTCCTTTATTTGTTGCTCATTTGTCAGGCCCCTTCAACTCTCTTGTCCCCACCTATACATGATAATTATACACATAAAATATCCTAACATAACCCAAGTTTTTTGGACATCTACCTCAACACCACAACTTACATTTGACATTTTTACAATGGCCCACTTGGCCATAACTCTAGCTCATCAAAACTACCTATCCATCCAGATTCTTATAGAATCTATACAATTATATCCACTATTTATAAATTTTATACATTTACATTTGAGGGAAATTTCTTTCCCTTTGAAAAATTTTGTAACCCCTTTGGGTCTAGTCAAATTCACGTTTCCTAGGGATAATGTTTCCACATCATATTCCCTAGGTGGGAAATTATATTACCTCCTCATCAGGGGTTTGAAGTTTTTTGTAGTCCTCTTAGATCCAAAATTTTATGTTGTTGATGCCCATAATCTCAACTCCATTATTGTTCTATTGTTGTATTCAACCTTCCAATATCCCATATTCTAGTTTGATGTGGTCTTCCTACTTGGTGATTCAACCTTCTATAACTAACCACAATTCCTTTCTTGTTGCTTCCTTTTTTTGGTGGCTACCATATTCAAACCCTACTTAGGTTCATTCTTGACACTATGATTAATTCCTAGGTTAACATTGCTCCTATTATTTTGTGGTCATGCAAAGGTTGGTTTTAAACCTTTGTCCCATTGCTATCATGGTTCACTCATCCTACCATAAATTCGTATTCTTCCATATGTTTTCCAATTCTCATTTCACACATCACTTAAAATTTACAATTCAGAGTACTTTGGAAGAGCATTGCACTCATTTCCATATAGTCCTTTTGCAAAATCTCAATCTTGACCTTGCATCCTTGACTTGGTGCTTGTTTCTTTGCACCTTCTAGAATTATTATTTTACTTTCAACAAGCTCCATGCTTGCGTCAACATAGGGTTGTACATATCCTTTCAATATATTGATTGTAGTATCTTTTAAAAAATTCAAAATGTTTTTATATCATTTCTTGCTTCACATAATCTCTTCGTATCCCTTCTCTTCCTTTTCCCTTTCTTGAAATTCCTCTATCAAGCTTCCCTTAGGTGATATTTTTGTCCCACCTAATGATTTTTTCTTCTTTTAATATTTTTCCTTCTCTCCTTCAATCTATTTTGGTTTGTTGTAACTTTGCATTGTTTCTAGTTCTTTCCCAAGTCTGATATTACATAGTTTCCTCCCTTATCACTCAATGGAATAGAGGTTTCCAAATTCAACATCTTGGTCCCTACCCCGACTTTCTATGTCTCTCAAGACGACCTCCTGATGCACCAAAAAATGTACATGATTGTCTTTTTCCTTTTGGTTTTCTATCATATAAACCCTTTATTTGCTCTTAAAATTTCCTTGACACAACATTCAACTCTTCCTCTTGAAACAAGATTCCTTTCTCATGAGACAAACTTTTCTAATTCTTCTCATTTTCCACTATCAGCTCTTGTTGCACTTAGTCTACATGCTTGCGTCCTTCAATCTGCATATAGGTTTCTTCAAATATTGGATTGTCCAACCAGTCCTTCACAGATTTTAATTTCTTTTAATATTATAACAACATTGTATTTCATTGATATTACTCCTTATTTACAGGGTTATTCTCATAATGCAATCCTTCATCCTTGATTCCTTTTGTAACACGCATTAGTAGTTGGTGTTCTCCACCTCTTGCATGGTTTCCCTCATACTAATTCTTTTTTATAATAAATTTATATGGTTGTCCTTCATGAGACAATGTTGTCTAATCTTCTTTTAGGACAAATGTTAAATGTTGTCCCTCTTCAGTGCTCTAATGAGGTACTTCCTCATCATTTTCTGTCATTATCACAATGGTATGTGGTTGTCTAACTTCATCATGTACGTGAATTGCAATCATACACAACATGTTAGATTTAAAAACACAAGATTATTTAGCCTCATTTGTTGCCTCTACCACCACACCTTTTATTAGTGATTCGTTTTGTTGGTATGTACTCTTCATGTAGTCCATGAAATTATCTATCCTTAAGATATTCCACATCCTCTTCTCCAACTAATTCTCCTTGTTCTGGTTCACAATGGTGGACTTCCTCCTCTCCATACTCAGTTGCTTTGAGTTGATCACTCAACACATGCCTTAGCTTCCTTCTTAACACCTTGGAATATAGCTACATAACAGGTCATCAAATGTTCTTCATATTGCATCCACACCTATAGTATTCTCTCTCCATCTCTTGTAGCAGCATCCTCACCACACTCGATCTCTCTTTTAACTTTGTCATCTCTTTATCAAACTCTTTGTTGGGCCTCTAAGTTAGCATAAGTTAAGTCCCATCTAACCATCCTTCAACACATTAAACGTATCTTTTTGCATTATATAATGTATTTTTAACTTTAATATGTTCATTAGAAATTTTTATGGATAATTACATATTTTTGTCTAATATTATTTATTTTTGTGGAATATTCTGAAAATATTGGGCAGATTATGAAGATTTGGAGGAGGAGATAATTTAGGGACTTGATCCATACTACAGGAGGATCAATATTAAATAATCAATGAAGAAGATATTCTAAATTAATTTCATATATTTTGGAGCGCTAATGATTGAGAAAATTTAGGAATGTGTTCCCTGTCATTTAATGCAGATTCCTAGTATTGGGAATTAGATACATTAATTCAGGGATTGTGGTGGGGAAAGCTTCCTCATTTTATGTGGAATGCCTCCTAATAATTTTTTATACGTACCAAGTCTGGTTTTCCTCTAGGAGCTAATTTTTCTTAGTCTTGTTTTGGAGAGAACTAGTATTTTTGCAGCTCCACTTTCATCTCTTGTAGGGGTGTAATTGTATTGATGGAAATAATGAATATTGTTCCATGTTAAGCTTCTAAGTCTTGGTATAATCCATAAGACTTTTATTTTCCTTGGGATTTTACATACCAAGAGCCTCGAAGCCCTTTTGTATCATTTACCTTTCTTCTTTTCATTTCTTATTCACATGCATGTCTTCTTCTTGTCTTTTTTCTATTTCTACATTTAGTATTAATGATTTCTTGTTGTAGGATTGGGCTAAATGATTGAAGTAAGTTATTTTGTAGGATAAAAAATAATAATTTTATCATTGGAACAACTTTGTAAGTTCATCTTAATCATTAGGCTACTTGGACTAGTTTTCTTATTCTCAAATCTAGATTACTAGAAGTCCCTTGTGGCAAATAACAAAAAAATTATACTATTTTTTAGACCATGCTAACGAGATTCAATCAAGTTGATTAAACCTTAATTAGATCACAAAAACATTCTAGTTAATAAAATAATTTACCTTGTTTCATTTTCACTTTATTAGGTTAGGCATTTGATAGATTTACTAGCTCATTACTTCTCAAATTTCTAGATTTTAGACTGGTTATTTTTTTTCTATTTGTTTGCATGGGTTAACAGAGGTATTTTGAGTGATTCTAGTTGGAATGGATATCTAAGACATCCTAGTACATAAAAAAAAATCTCATCCACTTTGGATTTTATTTTCTCGGTCATTCGGTGAATTATATTTTCCTGTGGTAAATCTGCAGTTTCTTGTGGTAACTATAGGATCTCCTATAACAGCCTTCCAACATGTATATAATTGCCTAGATTCACTCAAGAATCTTGGTTATTATCCCTTAGGTTTTAATCAAGAACCATAGGCTCTAAATCAATGATTAGGGAAGTGTAAAGACCACTTAGGAATTTCCTCTTTACCCATGCAAAACATTTCAACGATATGGGCTAATGGACATATTTATGAAATAGATAATACAATGATGATTTCCACCTCCAATGAACTCTCCTAATGTACCTAAACTCTTTAAAATTTAATGACTGGCATTTACCTCATGAGATGTAATTTATGAAATTGGAATATGTTTCTTTCCTTGTATTTTCTTTCTTGCAATAGGTTAAGGTTTCCATTTTGAGCATTTTATTTTCTGCAAGTAGTTTAGGATATGATTTTATTACATTCACTCCATTGCATCATGACATCAAAGGAAGGACACATTTTATTTTTCACATATAGTTCCTATACTTCTTATGTGTGTACAAACCCCACGTTGATAATTAAATTTGGTAGCCTTGGGAATGGAAACGTTCTTGTTGCAATACCAAGTCTCATCACTTTTTGGCACCGTTGTCAGGGAGCTGTCAAACTATGCATTGTTTTCATTCCTATTTGTTCAATTTATTTTTTCTTTCTCCAAAATAAAAAAATAAAAAATCACTAGGCATCTTGCATTAAATTAGCATTATAATTCAATTTTATTTTTTTTTAAACAAAAAAATAGTTGTTGAATACCAACCCCCCATTTGATCACGTGGTGCAATAAGAGCCACACCACCATCCACTTTTTCCAGGTAGAAGAAGAAGAAGCGACACAAGAGGTAAAAAAATTGGATGGATATGATTACAATGAAGAACATACTCTTGGATTTCCCATTTATGATATTGATGTTAGTGTGCAAATGAAGAACATCCCTCCATCTATTCTTCCAAACTTCCATGGTATGAGGTCAGAGGATCTGGAAACCTTTCTCTTTGAATTTTAAAGTGTTTTTAGATCTTATGGGTACTTACTAAACACTCAAAATTTGAGATTGTTTCTGGAAACATTGAAGGATAGATCTCTTAAATGATTCATGAGTTTAGAGACCAATTCAATAAGATCATGGAGTGAGATGAAAAATATATTTCTAGAAAAATATAAATATCATGATCTTAAGGAAGAAATATTTATAATGAATAAAAAAGAAGATGAGAGTCTAAGGGATCTAATAGAGAGGTTCATGTATAATGTTAAGAGGGAAAAAGTACATCATTTAGGATCTGACATGCTAAAAACCCTCTTACTTAGAACAATTAGCGATGAGTGGATTGATATCCTTGATCTTATGAATAAAGGTGATGTATACCAATTATAATTTGAAGAAATATGTGAAACATGAAAAGACATACCAAGACGAAGGGCAAGAGTAAGTCAATCAGCATCAAGATTGGTAAGTCAATCTAAACTTGGAATTTTTTTCGATAACTTTAAAACATAAATTCTTAGCAATATAAGTGAACAAGTATAAATGTTAAGAATACATAATGAGAAAAAATAAGATGTTGATATCTGTGTTGTCCATGTAGAATCGTATTGCCCATCATTACCAAGGTTGAATGAATTTTAGCAAGAGGATAATGGAGCAAGTCAATTTCCAATGAAATTATTTTATGTAGCTCCAAGAGGACCATGGAATCCTATTCAACCTAATATGATGTGACAGCCTAATTCCCAATTTCAAGCTTATGCACATCCATTTCAAAGCAATTACAACACACATTTTCCTTAGAAACCTTGGCCATATCAACCCAAAACCAATCTTCGCAACAAGGTTGGCAAGAAACTTATGGGATTCATCCTCAATATCTTCAATATATTCCTCAATATCCTCCATAACCAGCTCCATGTTATTCCTACCATCCACCTCCACCTCCACCATAACCCCAACCTCATCCATATCAAACATCCACTCCCACTCAACTACCTATACCACAGTTTCCAAACCAACATAATGAAGTAGCTTAACCCACTTAAAATGTTGAGGTACACCACTTCCAAATATCTCCTCTTGATCTAAATGGTCTTCATCTTAGCTCAGGAAGAGTATTACAAAAAAGAGACTCTCTTGATATCATTGAAGGACAACATGCAGAAAAAGAAGATTCAAATGGGAAGAAAAAAGAATCATGGGATGCACTTGACGAAGATCAAACATTATAACCAAAGATTGGGAAAGTTCATGTTTACCATTAAATCATATATGTGTTCAAGAGAATACCTAGAAAAAAGAAGAATATATGAATTTCATGGAAGAAGAAGACATTGAAGATGATCCAAATCAGCAAGTGGACCAAGAGCATAACACCTATATTGAAATAAGTTGCAGCAACCCACTCTTATTCAACAATGCCTGATCTCATCTCAATCAAAGAAGTTGGTCTCTCATATTCAGGTACATTTCAAAGCATATATTTCAATCCTACACATCAGTTTATCTGTCATATCGATGTTCACTTGGTTTTATTAGAAGTATTCCTACAATTGAAAATGATTTTGTTTTTCAAGTAGAGTAGGATAAGAAAATAAATAAATAAATGAAAAATAAGAGAAAAACTAAAATCTCAGTTGAAAACCTCCTTTGAGGTTCCTGAGATTGGCTCATTTATTTAAAACCTCCATGAGGCAGTCAATGGGTTAGCAAAAAAAAGAGAGAAAAAGAAAAGATCCTAGGTGAAAACCTCCTTTGAGGTGCCTAGGCAGACCTACTAGTTGAAAACCTCATTGAGGCAGCTAGTCGACCTAGAAGAAAAAAATAAGAAAAAATAAAAATATTCCCTCTATGTATCTCTCTCTCATGAATGCAAGTGCTCTCCAACCTCTACAAGGAATAAAAACAAGTTAGCCACCAAAATCAAAACTGATCACAAGCCTAGTCAAAAGAAGTCAAAGTTTGACTTTCTCCTCCTTTGCTCAAATTGTCCAACAGGACTAAGGTCATGCCAATCTATCACCCTCATCTATTTTCACCATCCACTCATTATTCCCAACCTTTTACCACTCATTTTCCTTGTTGTCCTAAAATACTACACAAAGATCCTGTAGTTTCTACAGCAAACAAAAATAACTAGAGAAGAAAATTATTTTTGTAATATCTTGAAAACCATGCATCCATTTGTTTCAGGGGGAGATGCATATGGATTATATTAACATGCCCAAGCAATTTCATCAAATTCTAGTGCATAGTTTTCGAGAAATTGACCTCCATCACCTACAAACATTTTTTACTTTTCTTGATATTTGTGCTTCCATTTGTAGATTTCTTTCATGGGGAGATGAATATGGATGATGGTAACATGCCCAAGCAATTTCAGCAAATTCCAGTGCACAATTTTTGAGAAATTGACATCGATCACCTACAATCATTTATATTTTTCTCAAGATTTGTGCATCCATTGGCCAATTTTTTTTTATGGACAGGTGCATAAGGATGATGTAAACATGCTCAAAATATTTTAGGTCAATCCATTATACCGTTTGGGAGATATGTGTTTAAACACGCTGCTACAGGGTTTCTCGTAGTTACTACAAGATGTCCTAGTTTTCTACAGGAAACTAGTTGAAGTCTATAGGAAGGTAGGGAAGGTGAAATGAAGTGTTGGTAACGGGTATGACAATTATGAAAAGTGTGGGGAAGGTGAACGTCACCCATGGTCTAGCCCAACACTCCAAGGAGGCAAAATTTGACTAAGATAGCTTGCTCATGTTAACTGGTAGTTAGAGTTTTAGAATCACCATGCTATGAAGATCTGTGTAGAAGAAAACGAAAGAAATTATCACCTCCAAAGGACCGTGGATCAATCATCAACTCAGTAGTGGCATGCATGTATCTCCAACAACCATTAGATAGGTACATGTATGCAATGTTCTTGACCTATTCTCTTGAGCATATTATAGTTGGAAATGTGTTGTCAATGCATGAGAGATGAGGTTTTATAATCTAAGGATGGGTCAGCAGTCTTAGCCACCTTCAACTAGTTAATACAACTAACTCCTTCACTCATGCAATGTGGAAAAACAAAATTGGGAAGGATGATGACTTTGAGGAACGAGGACAATAGTTAATAGAGGAAATTTGTCCAAAGGCCAATTCACCACATCACTCCAAGCCCTCCATCCACTTCATATCCACAATCTATCCATCATTCATCCATCCCATTTCATAAGAAAAAAGTTAATATTTTTCAAGAACAATCCCTACACTTTGTCTCACCGTAAAAATTTCTTGAAAAAAACACACAAAGCACATCCTCTCCATTTTCACAAACCTACACTAATCCCTATGAGCCCTACAATCATCGTCCATACCATCTACATCATTTTTCATCACTCCCATATAGTTAGAAGACCGTGAAAGAGAATGAATGACTGCTACATGGAGGCGGAATGTTGCTACAAGAAGGAAGAAAGGAACAAATTGTTCTAAAAACCAAAATGGAAGTGCCTAAGAGAGACCTAATAAAAATAGAGAACTCCAAGGCCATTAGGAAATCATCTAGGATGTAAAAGAGAATAAGAAGGAAATAAAAGGCAAGAAGGAATCCACCATCAAAATAGAACTGAAACTACAATGATAAAAAGAGGCTTTCCCAAAGGTCTCTAATCTATTCCTAGATTTTTTCAAAGGCCTAAAAGATGTTATAAAAAGGGGATAAATGCATGGAAGTCAAGTTGAGGGCCTACCCTAGGCTCAAACTATCATTTATGCTCAAAACAGGTTTAAACAGGCTACTACAAGCTTTCTTGTAGTCAGCACAAGAACTAGTACAAAGTTTCTTGTAGTTACTACATGAATTACTACAGGATATCCTAGTTCTCATCTAGAGGAGTATTGAAGGGTTTAAAGGTGTCCAAATGATGGAAAAGGGTAGCAGGATGTTGGAAAAGGATGTTGAAGACCATGCCAAACTCATAAATATTCAAGAACCCATATTGAATATGGGGAAGAAGGAAGACTAATGATCCCAAGAAACATTATGATTTTTATATGCAAAAACAATTTTGGAAAAATTAGTGAAAATGGAATGAAGGTTTCAAAGGAGAGGATATGAAAGAAATGGATCTACAAGCCAACAAAGTGAACTTGCAAAGAGGAAAGTTGTGTTTTTTTTTATTGAAAGACTATGAAACACTCATGAAAAGAACAACTACATTTTTGTGCTTGTCCTTGTAGAACTTACAACCAAGATTGTTAAGAGAAAGGACTGAGGAATACACAAGGGAGAGGACAAGGGCCAAGAATGAGGCACAATTAGGTCACTAAGTTGCTCAAAGGATGAATAACACTTTCAACATGTGGGTATGATGGGCCTCCAAATTAGACATAAATTAAGGCCCATCTAACCCTAATTTAGCACATTAAACCTCTATTTTTGCATTAGATAATGTATTTTTAAATTTAATATGTTCATTTGGAAGGTTTATGGATAATTACATATTTGTGCCTAATATTATTTATTTTTGGGGAATATTGTGAGAATATTGGACATATTATGAAGATTTGGAGGAGATAATTTAGGAACTTTATGCCTACTATAGGAATATAAATATTGAATAATAAATCAAGAAGATATTATGAAATAATTGAACTGATTTTGGAGCTCCAATGATTGAAAAAATCTAGGAATATGTTCCCTGTCATTTAATGCAGATTCCTAGTATTGGGAACCATATCCACTAATTAAGGGATTTTGGTGGTGAAAGCTTCCTCCTTTCATGGGGAATTCTTCCTAATAATTTTTTATATGTACAAAGTCAAATTTTCCTCTAGGGTTTGATTTTTTATTAGACTTCTTGTGGAGAGAACTCGTATTTTTTCATCTCCACTTTCATTTCTTGCAAGGATGTAATTGTATTCATGGAAATAATGAAGATTGGTGCCACATTCAACTTCTAAATCTTAGTCTCCTCCATAGGACTCTGACTTTCCTCAGACTTTCCCATCCTAGGAGCCTCAAAGCCATTTTGTATCCTTTACTGTTCTTCTTTTAACTTCTTATTCACATGCAGCTCTTCTTCTTGTCTTTTTTCTATTTCTGCATTTATTATTAATCATTTCTTGTTGCAGGATTGGGTTAAATGGCTGAATTAAGTTATTTTTCAATATCAAAATCATTATTTAATTATTTAAACATATTTTTAAGGTCATAGTAATCATTGATCTACTTTGATTAGTTTGCTTATTCCCAAATCTAGATTTTTGGAAGTCCCTTGTGGCAAATAACAGAAAATTTCTACTATTTTTTAGTGCATGCTAATGAGCTTCAATCAAGTTGATTCAAATTTCATCAGACAAAAAAAAAAATCTAGTTAATAAAAAAAATTAGCCCATTTCATTTTCACTTGATTAGGTTAGGCATTTGATAGATTTACTAGCTCACTAGTTCTCAAATTTCTAGATTTTAAACTAGTAATTTTCTATTATTTTTTAGCATGGGTTAAAAAAGGAATTTTTGAGTGATTCCACTTGGAATGGATACCTAATACATCCTAGTCATTAAAAGAAAAATCCATCAAATTTGGATTTGATTTTCTTGGCCATTGGGGTAATTATAGTTTCCTATAGTAAATCTGCAGTTTCATGTAGTAACTATAGGATCTCCTATAGCAATGTTCCAACATTGATTTACTTTCGCAGATTCGGTCAAGAAGTTTGGTTAATGTCCCTTAGGGTTTAATGAAGGCTCCTAGGGTCTAAATCAATGGTTAGGGAAGACTAAAATCCACCTATGACTTTCCTCTTTACCCATGCAAAACATTTCAGCAATTTGGGCTAATGGACATATTTATGAAATGGATAATACAATGATGATTTCCACATCCAATGAACTCTGTTAATGGACCTAAAATATTTGAAATGTAACAATTGAAATTTTATTGATGAGATTTACTTTATTCAATTAAAATAGGTTTAATTCCTTGTATTTTCCTTCTTGTAATAGGTTAAGGTTTTCATTTCAAGCATTTTATTTTCTGAAATTAGTTTAGGATTTGATTTTATTACATTAACTCCATTACATCACGACATCAAAGGAAGGATGCATTGTATACTTCACATATAGTTCTAATACCTCTTAAGTTTTTACAAACCCCTGGTTCATAATTGAAGTTGGTAGCCCTGGGATTTGTAGCATTCTTATTGCAATATGGAGGCCCATCACTCTTCATCACTCATCTTTATTCTCCTTATGCCATCCACTTTAGAATATTCCATTTTCTTGTGACCTTAATTCGAACCCTTGTTCTAAACATCTGTGGCCATCTCTTCCTCCTTCTCTATGACCACATTGACATATTCTATTTTCTTGTAACCCCCATTAAAACCCTTGTTCTGAAAATCAGTGACCATCTATTCCTTGTTCTCTATGAGTTTCTCGATGCTCACCATGAGTTGCAAACAAGCCTCCACATACACCCTAATAAGCTTCCCTCCTCTAGGCTTGGTCTTTTGGTATTATAGGTTCACCTGCTCTAGAACCTCTCGAGCTTCCTATATTCCTTTAGTTGTTGCACTTTAGTCACCTCTTGATAACTTCACTTATTATCTTCACATTTATTTGAGGACTTCCTCTATCCTCTTCTTTCTTCCAACCTCAACTGGAAATTACTTTTGATGGATATTTTCTATTGCAAGGGTTATTTGTCACATTTATTTTCTTCCTGCGACTACCTACAATTAAAAATATCTTTCGCTAGGCCAAAATATAAAAGACAAGACCAACTACTTGTTAGCCTCCTCACATCAAGATTTCAAAACCTATTGTATCCCTTCGCTAGAATCACTCTCAAAAATTTCTAGTATTAAATTATTTGTTTTCTCTATTGGCTTCAAATCTATTTGGAGTATTTAGCCACTACTCTTTTCTTGAAGTGCTTAACTTCAAGGTTCTCCTATTCTGATAATGGTATAGTATTCACATGACCAATCTAGGCATGCTAATTCCACTTTGTATTTGCACTTTCACACTATAAGTATGCATCCACAACCTATGTAATAAATAATATAATAGAACCATGAGTGTATTCTTTCCTTTCTCTTATCAAGAACTAGAACAATTCATATATTAAATTCTTTGCATGGTGGTTGCATCATTAAACACAACATTCTACAGATATATTAACATAATTTTGGAGTGACCACAAGTTGAGCGTTTTTCACCAATTATATCCCATGCTAAATTATATATCATAAAAATTCTAGTTCAATTAAATTTTTAAAGGAAAATACTTTATCCCATAAGAGTTATGTGCCTCGCACTTGGGAAAAAATTGGATCTTGATTCTCATATAATCGAATTCTCTTAACAACGCCTTCGCAACCTAGAACATTATTGTATGAAAAAAATAAAATATCAATTGTTAAAAAACTGTTACATTGCACAACTTCTTGTAATGGCTTATGATGGACCAATAATACCTTAATGACAATTCTAGTTCATTTATAATTTGAGGCTCTAATACCATTTGATGTTGCCTTCCTAGTTCCCTTCGTAACTCCTAGTTACTGCTTGGCTAAACCAAGCCTTGTCTCATCTCCCTAACTCACAGGAGTTGATATTCACCACCTCTATTGAAAATGTGCAATTGAGCTCATGAATGAAAACACCAAATTAGGCCTTATGCCCTTGTTCCTATGAGTGACGAAGTGTTATTCATTGTTTATGGACCTTCGAATTCAACGACCCTAATTTAACCACTAGAATGAATGGTCGAAATGGAGTGTGAGGGAGTCTCCCTTTTGACATCAAGGTGGAGGGGGGTCCACACTCATCCTCCATAATTGATTAAATTGATGGTCAAATTTATTTTGAAGAGGATATAGCCCTATAGTAGAAACTAGGAAGGGGGGTTGCAATCACAGTTGCCTTTGTTGTAACTTTCCACCAGACTCATACACCAACTCTAAATATGGTATAAACTAGCAATTACACCAAATGTTGCCAAGGAAACATCGTAAGTCAGTAGCACATAGAAGAAGAAAGTAAATGAAAGAAGATGTGATATGTTATGCAATCTAAAAGTGTACAAACTTCGCTATAAAATAATTATTAACAATATGTCTGGTTGTGAAAATCAACAATGTGCCTAGCTATGCAGTATATATTTGTGCTCTTATCTAAAATAAAACTTATTTTGCATGATATGATCAAGTATGTTTTAGGTTTTAGAAATTAACAATACTTTTTTGTACATTTCAACTTAGAAGTATATATATGTGTCTAATGGGGGCTCGACTCAATGAACCTATGACATATCATGTGTGTTTGTGGCATATTAAACAATACCCTTAATTTGACTACATATTGGAAAATACCTCTAACAATTATATGATTTAACCCCCTACCAGTATGAACCCAAAACATCTTCCCAATTTAAAAAACCCCTACTTTCATTAGATATTATAGGTATCGATTTTTTCATTTATTTTTTTTATACCCCCTTATATTTTTTCATTAACTTTGAACTCCATTTTTTATACCTACCAATATAAAAACCATTTACCCCCTATATATCCCGTAATATATTATGTCATTTTTTCCTTAATATATATCCCCAAATATGAATGCACATGATATGGTATTTCTCCCCAAGCAAAGTCCTCATTATGTATGTATGTGTGTGTGGGTGCTCTTATTTGAAATAAGAATTTAGTTTGCAGAACATGATCAAGTTTGTTTTAGGATTTAGAAGTTAATAGTACTTTTATGTACATTTCAATCTAGATGGTTCTTATATCAGGTACCTCCTTTATCTTTTGTTTAAGTTTATTGAATTTTTAAGTTCAGAAAAAATTGACATTAAGTTTAAAGCATAGTTATCCTAATAGAGAAAGGTGTGTTCAATGCAACATATGTGATAATTAGTTTTTTAACTATAAATATCTAGCTTGATGATTAGAAACATTTTGAGGTGAGAGGGAGATTACACTCCTTCAAGGGTATTTCATAGAAATCCTTATTTTTTGATCCACCTTCCTTTATTTGATATTGTTCTGATAGATTTTTTGCAGATAGTGTTAATGCATTTTCCAAGTTTTGACCACCGTTTCCACCTTTACTCTCTTTGTCTTTGCCTGATTGTTGGTTACTTATGAGTTCAGTAAAATAGGAAGACCGAAATTTTGTCACTCTCACATATCATCTTGTATTTGTACATGATCTAAACAATAATTAGTCTAGATGGTTGTCATATGAAAATATATTTTCCGAGGAGTTGAATAAGTTATGTTTTTGTCTCAAATTATTGAAAAGTCTAGGGTGCAAATTATACACACCAAGTGGTATGAAAATTCGCTCTCCCAAAAAATCATGTAGAAACAATAAAAAAGAATCATGTATTTTCTATTATGACAAGATTGAATGAACATGTTGAAAATAAATGTGACTGAAAGGAAATATGGCAGGATTGAATGAAAATGTTGAAAATGTTTTCTTTCCAATAAATAAATGTGAGTGAAATGGAATTTGACATTATGGTTATCTTGCTATAACTCACATGGAATATAGTATTATGTGTAAATTCATGTCATGGATCAGCTTGATCCTCTCGGTTTGCAAGAAATTCTTATTTCCAATATTGAAAACTAGTGTGGAGTACTAAAGAAGGTATGTTTTGGTAATTATTTTAGCATCTTTTCATTAGAACTTACAAACCTTTTGCATCATGAACTAGGTAAATGATAAAGAATTGTAATAAAACCTGTAAGATTAATATGCAGATCAAAAATGCTGACAATTGTCATTTTCTTATGCAGGAAGAAGGAAAAATGAAAAACTGTCGTTCCAAAGGAAAGGACAAGGATGGGTTAACCGCTGTCCTTTGATGGGGAACCGTATGCAAACAAGGCAAACCAAATCAAAGCGTATCAGCCCTGGAAAGGAAGTGGAGATATAGGCTCAACGAAAGAAAGAAAAGGGATAATTGAGGACGAACGGTTTAGCGAATCCCTCAGGATCCTTTGATCCTGAGGGATCACTGTTTTAACTATTTTTGCACCTAGACATCTCCGCCTTCACCATTATAAAAAGGGACAGCATTGTTAGCCCGAGAGGAGTCTGTTATGTTTTATGTAACTTCTCTTAAGATAGAAACCTTGATCATCGAGTCTAGTTGAGAACTGATCTACTGTAATTCTGTCTTATGCATTAATACAAACTTGGTTGCTATTTCATCTCTGAGTCTAGAATAACTTCAAGCGGTGTACCCCTGGAGGGTAAGGGCCCGGCCATAGAGGACACGTGCTCCTATACCATTACTTTTGTTTTATGCATGGTTTGCTTATCAGCGTTATTCAATAATCTAATATGTTCTATTAGTTTACATCACACGCTCTGTTATGTATGATTTATTGAAGTTTCTGAAGACAAAACCATTGAATTAACTTTGCAACGTATTACTGTTCCTTTAAGTGCTGATATAATATCGTCGATATTTACAGAATATTGTTGCTATTCAATTACAGAGTCCCTGTGTGTACACTTATTTCATTGGTATTACTGAACTCATCTTAGGGATTATGTTCTTTGCGATTGTTGAATCTATAGACATTGTTGTTCCATTCTGAAATACAGTCGTATTCTTTATAACTAAGATTGATAACTGCATTACCAAGATCAGATTACTAATAAGGTGTGCCCTGTGTATGTATGGGTGACTTTCAAGCGCTGTTCTATAATCCATTATCAATCGGTACTGTTCCATTTTTGTGTGTTATTCAATTCATCCTTAAAAGTGAAGGATTGCCTTTTGATTCCTGTAGGACATGATTATTGCATGTGATCTTATAGATTAAGGTGTTGTTGTTTATTAGACTCAGTTGCTATTATAGTTTCCTGTTTGTTGTTCCATTTCAGGTTTGCTGTTCCATTTCTTATTTGTTGTCCTATTTCTTATCCGCCATTCCATTTCTTGTCATTTGCATTATTGTTATTTTGGTGTGAAGAGCGATCTAAGACTATAGAGAACGTTGAAATTTACTGTCTGGCCCCCAGATCTACGATCTGTTCTCTGATTTCCTTTATTTCCATCAGTTTACAAAGGGACAAGTTATTGCTACTGAACCCTTGACTGATAAATTGTTTAGTTTTCTGAATGTGTAGTTTAGTCTTTCAAAGTAGTTTGTTGTAAACAAGCATCCATTTACTCTTGTATTTTTAAGCACTATACTGCTAGCATTACTCTAGCAAATGATAGCCTCAGACTGAGACACTCTTTGAAATAACAAAACGTTCCTGGATTGAAAAACTAATGTGAGGTAATTAGAGGTGAAAGAGACCCTTTTTATAGCTCGACATTTTGGCGCCATTTCCGGGGAAAGAGTGTAGCCATTTGTTTCTTTTCAGAGTAGTGTAAGAACCTGCTAGGGAAGAATTGGGTTTTAAAAACGGAAGGTAAGAACCTATGTGTGGAGCATGTAACAGCCATGCTCCCCTGCCTGCTTTCCTATAGATTTGCTGTTGTTTTGTTTGGGTAGAACCTAGCAGTTGATTTGTGTGCATGACTAAGTAGAAAAATATAGAAAATAATTCCAAACCTCTACCCAAGCCAGAAAAAGCTAAGGGGCCAGTGACCCTTGGCTGATCAACCTTCATAGATGAAATCTTCAAGAAGGCAGAATCTCAGCCTTCAGTAGGACCCAAAAAAGTTATTTCTAGACAACCTACTAGTTCCCTTCAGGCCGTAGGATCACCATCTGTAGCCTTTGCCGAGGTGCATAGTCAAACTGAAGAGCAGGACTTTCAAGAAATTGAAAATTCTACTCCAGAATTATTGTAAGAAGGGAATTTTAGCGATCTTTGTGAAGGAGGAGGAGAGACAAGGGAAACTGAGGAACCGAGGTCTCCTCTTGGAACAACTCAGCCATTGAATAGCCCAAACAAGGGAAGTGCTACAAAAATCATTTGTGAAGAAACTCAATCTCCTCATACATTAGGCACTCTCATTATCCCAGATAGAGGAAGCGCTATTAAAACCATTCCTGTTAAAGCCATTCCCTCTCAACCTAGGAATACCCTCCTAGATATCCCAGAAGGTTATTGGCATATATTCGACCAAATGGCTCAAAACCAGCCAAACACCCAAACCTCTACATTACAATACCCCACAGTGGATACTGCAGCAAATGCTCCTATGAAAGAAATCCCTCTTCAACATATCCCTAAATTCCATGGTCTTACATCAGAAGATCCGGATGCATTTCTATTTGAGTTCGATGTGCTGTGTAGGGGATGTGATTACACCACCAACCCTCAAAAACTGAAATTATTTCCCTCTACATTAAAAGGGACTACCTTAAGATGGTTTATGGGATTAGGTGGCAGGGTTATAAATAACTGGGATCAAATGAAAGAATATTTTCTAAAAAAATATCAGGACTATTGCAGGTCTAGAGAACTAAAGGACGAAATATTCCAGATGGTACCTAGACCAAATGAAACATTAGAGGAGTATGTGGAACGTTTTCAGTATAATCTTCAAAGATCTCCTTATGAATCACTACCTTTACCTGATAATGTGTTGAAAGCAACATTAATTAGGGGCATGAAGGAACAATGGATTGAGACATTAAACATTATGGGAAAAGGAGATATTTATTAGGTTATTGATTTATGTATCAGGAGCTCGAGAGGCAGCACAAGATTAAAACCGGCAGAACATGATCAGTTTGTAAGAGATAATAAAATTTCGACAGAAGGAGTAACGCGTGCAGAAATTGGAAATTTATTGGAAAATTTTAAAACCGATATACTATGGACACTAACTACACAACTTGATATTATGCAGGCCAAACATAAGCAAATGGAGGCAGAACAGAATTTGGCAATCTTTTGTCCCTGATGGACGAAGAAACATAGCCATAAAGAGTGTCCACTAGATGCAGTCCAAACATGTGCCATTTGCACAAAAGATCACCTTACGAAAAGTTGTCCCTCACTTCCCAGATTAAAAGGAGTATATAAGGAAGCAGAAGAAGAGCTAGAATCGGTGTATCTGCTCAACCAGTGCCATCAGTGGCAGCCGCGACAGTTTGGTATGTTTTCAAACCCAACTTCTTCTTTTCAGTCTCCACAATATAATGCTCAACAATATAATATGTGGCAAAATCAACCTCAACCCCCATTTCCAAATTGGTCACCACAGTTGTTTCCTGCATCAACCCCGTGGCCGAATCAGGCAATCCCATCTAGTTGGCCGAATTTTCCCTATGCCCCACCATATTGGCAAAGTAATGCATACCTAGCACAATGGAATCTCCCTACTTCACAAATTTCAACCTGGTAGACAAATTAGCAATGACCAATGCATCAGCCAGTAGGAACCATTCTGCTCCCTCAACCTACACTGCCAGCCTTACAACGAAATCTCCAGTCTAACCTGAGACCGCAACTCCCAGCCCAACCCAACCCCAATCCAAATAACAGACTGGTCCATTCTGTCCAAATAGCAGAAACATCAGAAATAGGAGCTGATCTAAGGGAGTGTAATGATCTTCACCTAAGATTTGGGCATATTATTGAAACTGAGGGAGATAAGATAGCCCATGTTGAAAATCAATTACCCAGAGAACAACTGTCACAAGAAGAGGATGTGAAAAAAAAACAAACTCATAACCAAGCAACCACATCCTCTCCCTCATTCCCAGAACCATTAATCATACCTCGAGCTACACAATATCCTGATTTTGACATTCTGGGAGAATTACAAAATTTGTACATAAAAATTCCATTCCTCCAAGCCATTCAAGACATTTCGATTTATGCAAAGACTATCAAAGAATTGTGTGTAAAGAAACCAAGGAGGAATTTAGCAAACAATCCAAGAGTCCAAGTAGTTGGCACTCTATCTAACTTATTATTAGGAAAAGAAGCACCCATTAAATACGAAGACCCAAGAAATCCAACAGTCACCATACAAATTTATGGTCAAACCTTCTCCAATTCCTTAGTTGATCTAGGAGCTGCAATTAACATCTTAACAACTATTACTTGCCAAAAGCTAGACATTACATCTGTAGAACCCACCTCTACCTTACTAGAACTGGCTGACCAATCTGTGGTTAGGCCAGAGGGCACACTACATGATGTCATGGTATCCATTGACTCCAAGGAATATCCGACCGATTTTCTGATAACAAATCCTAAAAGCCGACTTGATGGAAACCCATTGATTTTAGGTAGACCTTGGCTTGCAACTATCGATGCCTATATTGGCTGCCGACAAGGCAATATGACCATAACGAGAGGGGTGAATATTAAAAACTTAGCTTTATATCCTCCAGCACAGCAGAGTGTCACAATAATCAAAACTAATAAGCACCCTGCATCATACCTTACTGATAACATTAGATCTCCATTAACTATACAAGAGGCACTTGACTTCAAAAACCAAACAGAAGATGATGCCATTAATAATTTCATTAGTCGAGCTGAACTCAGATCCTGTACACAATGTCACATGATAGAGGCAGCATCCGATAACGAATTAGAAAAAGATCCTCTTAAAGATACGCATGATCAAACAATACCTGTTACCTCTGTTGCAAATAGTAAAATTGTGGAAATCGAACTGGGAAAAACCTTAAACATTAATGCCAACCTTACCTACAAACAAGAAATGAAGCTCATCCATTTGTTGAGGAAATATAAAGAAGCATTTGTATGGGACTACCCTGATATGAAAGGAATTAACCCCTAATTATGTACACAGCACATTTACATAGAAAAAGATGCGAGACTTGTTCGCCAGCCTCAAAGGAGACTTAATCCTCATCTGAAAGATTGGTAAAATCTGAACTTCAAAAACTTTTGGATGTCAATTTCATCTATCCTATCTCCGATAGTAAATGGGTCTCTCCGCTTGTGGTGGTACCAAAAAAGAATGGGAAATGGAGAATTTGTGTGGACTATAGAGAACTAAATAAAGCAACACAAAAACACCCACTTCCCTCTCCCATTCATCGACCAAGTATTAGACACTTTGGCAGGAAAGAAATTCTTTTCTTTCCTAGATGGCTTCAGTGGATACAATCCGATTTAGATTTCCCTTGAAGACCAAGACAAAACCACTTTTACTTGTCCTCGGGGAACATTTGCCTACAGAGTCCTACCTTTTGGCTTATGCAATGCTCCTGCAACATTCCAAAGGGTTATCCTCAGCATTTTTGCAGACTTAATAAATGAAGTACTTGAAGTATACATAGATGACTTTACACCGTACGGAGACGATTTCGATCCAGCATTGGATACACTGGAAAAAGTCCTACAACGCTGCATTGCTACCAGGATTTGTTTAAGCCATGAAAAATGCTATATGATGATGATTGAAGGACTTATTCTAGGACACTATATTTCAGCAACTGGCATTCAGGTAGACCCAGCCAAAATCCAAATAATTTTGCTTATTCCCACTCCTACCACTCAAACAGAGGTACGCAGTTTTCTTGGATTCTCTGGTTATTATGAGAGGTTTATAGAACATTTTTCGCATATTGTTGCACCCTTGTATGCACTAACAGGTAATGTTGATTTTCTTTGGACAGAAAAATGTGAACGTGCTTTCCAAGATTTGAAGAAGCTGGTATCCACAGCCCCAGTCCTTTGAGGACCAAATTGGGATTTTCCATTTCAAATATCATCTGATGCCTTAGATACAGCCATTGGAGCAGTCCTTGGGCAGGAAGAGGATAAAAAACCATATGCAATTTATTATATTAGCAAAAATTTATCCCCTGCTGAATTAAATTACACTGTTACTGAAAAAGAATTTGTAGCTGTAATACATGCTGTCAATAAGTTCAAACATTACATTACTGGATATCCTGTTACCTTGTATACAAATCATTCTGCCATAAAATATTTAGCAAACAAGCCTATCACGAATGGCAGAAAATCCTGTAGCGATTTTCTCTCAAGAATACCAAAGCCAATTGATGCAACAGCAGTTGAATATCAATTTCTAGATGAGCATCTGTTTGTTGTTGCTGTTAAAATGCCCTGGTATGCTGATGTTTCCAATTACCTAGCAGTAGGTAAACTACCAAAACATCTAACCCCTAACGAGTGGAAATAGATTGTTCAGCGGAGTGCTCGATTCTCTTAGGTTGGAGGCTACTTGTTCCACACAGGGGCAGATATGCATATCAGGAGATGCATTCAAGAGGATGAAATCTTTGACATTCTAAAAGCCTGCCATGACGGACCATGTGGCAGACATTTCATCGATCGCAGAACTGGACATAAGGTGCTCCAAATAGGGTACTATTGTCCTACAATTTTCAAAGATGCAAAGAAATTCGTCCAAGCTTGTGATAGTTGCTAGAGAGCAGGATGCCCTGGTCAGTCTGATGAGATGCCCGTGAACCCACAGCTAGTCATTGAACCTTTCGAACAATGGGCCCTTGATTTCGTTGGACCAATTAACCCACCCTCGAACCAGAAAACATATATTTTGGTGGCAACAGAATATGTCACCAAATGGGTTGAAGTAGAGGCATTGTCGAGAGCTACAGAAGATTCTGTCATACAATTCTTGTTCCATATATTTGTGCGTTTGGCCTTCCAAGAGAGATAATGACAGATGGTGGACCATAGTTTGCTAGGAACAAAATAGCTGCAACACTCAAAAACTATCATGTCCATCATAAAATCACTACTCCATACCACCCACAGGCAAATGGTCAGGTAGAAAGTAGCAATAAAATAATAGAAACAATCCTAACAAAAACCATTGCATCACATAGACGTGACTGGGCTACCAGATTACCAGAAGAACTGTGGGCTTACAGAACAACATGGAGAAGTACCACTGGTTACTCACCTTATCAATTAGCATTTGGAAAGAAACCCATTTTTCTAATAGAATTCGAAATCCAAACATTTCAAACATCACAGGAAGTTGGCTTAGATCTAACTGAGACACAGATTAATCGATTACAGCAGATCAATGAGCTCGATGAAATCTGGCTCTCTGCACTCCAAAACACTACATTGATCCAACAATAGCGAGCTAAATGGCATGATGCTCTCATTAAAAATAAAGTCTTCCATGAAAGAGACTGGGCACTTTTGTACGATTCGAGGTTTCAGGACTTTCCCGGGAAACTCCAGACTCGTTGGTTGGGACCATACGCAATCTAGAAGGTACATGACAATGGTACTCTTACTCTAATCACTATTGACGGTTCTGGATACACATTCAAAGCAAATGGCCACTGAGTTTGTCTTTATCGCAAACCACTCACTCGGGAGTCCTTCTGTCAGCAGCTACGCCAAGACTCTGATATGGAAATTGTGGGGGAGGGAGAGAAGTCTTCCTTACCTGTGATTCATTAAATAATTTATTTCTTTTTACACTTTGAACATAATTTATTTGTTTTGTTGAATTATTTCTGTATTAACACCTTGCTGTTACTTTTCCAAGGAGTGGCAATTTTATTATTTTCTATTGATTTCCTTTCTCAAAGGGACAACATTTCCGTCTTACTGTTCCTTTTTCAAAGGAATAACACCTTTTGGATCAGTCATTCATTTTGCTTTAATTTTGTTCTTTTTCTTTAGTTTGTGCTTTTTGTTGTTCCTTTTCCAAAGGAACAACACTTTTCCTTTTTGCTGTTCCTTTTCCAAAGGAACAACATTTTCGATTTTTTCTGTTCCTTTTCCAAAGGAATGACATTTGTGTGTTCTGCTATTCCTTTTCCAAAGGAACAACATTTTCGATTTTTGTTGTTCCTTTTCCAAAGGAACGACATTTGTGTGTTCTGCTGTTCCTTTTCCAAAGGAACAGCATTTTCGATTTTTGCTGTTCCTTTTCCAAAGGAACGGCATTTGCGTGTTCTGTTGTTCCTTTTCCAAAGGAACAACACTTTCGATTTTTGCTATTCCTTTTCCAAAGGAACGACATTTGTGTGTTCTGCTGTTCCTTTTCCAAAGGAACAACATTTTCGATTTTTGTTGTTCCTTTTCCAAAGGAATGACATTTGTGTGTTCTGCTGTTCCTTTTCCAAATGAACATCATTTTTTATTTTTGTTGTTCCTTTTCCAAAGGAATGGCATTTGGGTTTCTGCTGTTCCTTGTCCAAAGGAACAATATTTTCGATTTTTTGTTGTTCCTTTTCCAAAGGAATGGCATTTGTGCTTTCTACTCTTCCTTTCTAAAAGGAACACCGCTTGTATTCTTTTGCTCTTCCTTTTTGAAATAGCAACATCCTCTTATTCCTTTTACTTATGCTTGCTCCCCTTGCTGTTCTAAATTAAGGATGCTTACTGTTCCTGTTATTTCAAGTCTTTTCGAATACATCTATGCACTTATGAAATGGATACACAATCACAACATATTCAAACCAGTGAATTATAAAATTGCTATTTTCATAAGAAATTTCTCTAAATTGGTAAAGAGGACAGAGAGAAGGACACACTTAGCCATTATCTTTTCCTGTCATTATTCCACTAACTCTACTTTGATTGGTTATATTTATCATGTTGGTTCTTTTTAATCCTCTTTGATTATTATTCAGGAATAAGAGCAAAGGGTTTATATCTTCCTATTGAGATGTTAAGACTTCTTCCACCATTCCTACTCTTAAGGAGTGTTGAACCACCCTTTGTGTATAAATCAGAAAGTACTTTATGAAAAAGAAAGAAAAAAGAGCAAACTGACTTGTTTATATAAGTTGTCAAATGCAGGATAGGGGGTCTCATCAAGAGCTAGCCTACCATGATCATGAGGAAGAAAGTGAAGTGGCATTCCCACTATGGCCACCACACCAGGGAGATGGTCCAAAAGGTATATCAAATAAAGAACCCTTGGAATAGGAGGTCTCATCACAAGCCAGGCTACCCACCTTTTGCTCCTTCCTCGTGAATGGAATTATGGCTAACTGGTCACCAAGCCAACATAATGGCCTACATTTTGACATCACACAACATTTCCTAAGCATACACAAAGGATCATGGTTCCATGGGTGAAATAAACAACTCTACCAAGGTTATGGACACCTGTCGGCAGCAGAGCACTGTTAATGGTATTGAAGTCACATTATTTACACCAATAGGTAGTTATCAACACCTTTCTATTTCTTATACCTTATTAATAAATCACATAAATGTATATTATTTCTCGAACCATACGACGCAGGTAAATCTATTATCACCAATCATGATAGAACAATTGACAATGACCGCATGAGACTCAGTATGCACGGCAGATGTCCTATCCTCCCAGTATCGCATCATATCACAACAGTCTCTTACGTATTAAGCGATCCAACTTTACACCTCGATTTCGGTAATCTGCTACTTTTGTAAACATGGCATATTGCCATACATTGTTCCTTTATGACTCTGCTTCAGAACCGAATGGCACGCCGCTCCTTTATTTGATGGCCGGGACGACCTATCACATTGCGGGGGGGAGGTTAACCTCATCATCCCCTGTATTACGTGTGAGATTGTTATTCGGGAAATTGCGTACCTGGGATAGAATGGCTCAACCGTATACTATTTTTTATTTTTGCATGGCTTGCTGTTCCTGAGCCATTTCCATAGTATGCTCTGTGGCATTAGTAAAACCCTTTAGATTTTGAGTGAGTCATGCGTCTGTCAACCTCTCTGTGTTTTAACAGCTGCTGTTCCATTGTCAAATTTTGAGATTTTATAGTGAAACCATAAACATGGGAGGAAGATCGATTTAGAGAGAACCATGGGTGTTAATAGTCTCTGATGCTACACGAGAAATCCTGGCAAGAGCAGGGTGGCTAACTTAACTCAATCGCTTACATGAATCCAACGAGACTGTAGCAATTGAATTCTTGCAGAACTTGCAAGAGGATCACTCCACAGTGAGGGGTAGACACATAGCAGTCACCGACGACACAATCGCAGAGGTCTCAGAACTACCAGCCGCTAGACTTGTATGGAAGTTAAAGAAGGAGAGATTGCAGAAGATCATAAAAACCTTCCAGGAGGAAGGCCAAAGCCTGAGAATTAGAGGAAAGGGGGTTCTACCAGCAGCATTAGGAGAATCGTGGGTGGAATTGGCAAAGACCATTCAAAGCTACATCACCTGTGAAGGAAGAAAAGACGTGGTAAGACCATGACACCTTACTTTTAGCTATATTAAAGCAAAAATGATCTATAAATTTACCTGCATTTTTGAATTCATTACTTCATGACGTTGCACGGAGCATGAAAAAGGCACAACATGTAGAATCATTTGTTAGTCATCATGGGTTGATACAGTTAATAGTTAGCCATAGCCTTACCCAGTAGTAGAGTAGCTGGGAAGAGCTAATTGCCATGATAGATGGAGGATTGACCACACCATCCCCAAAACGTAAACATGCCACCAGTACACTTGAGCGTCTAGAAAAGCGAAGGAAATCGGTCCGAGTAGCACGACTAAAGGGAAGGAAGGAGAAATCCCAAGGAGATACCAGCCAACCAGTAGAAATAGACGATACAGGGGATGAAAAACCCCCACAGTTAGAAGGAGAGGAAAATGAGAAAGAAATGCAGGAAAATGAGGAAGAAGAAATGCAGGAAAATGAGGAAGAAGAAATTCAGGAGAACAAGGAAGGAGAAATGGAGGAAGAAACTGAACAACCTAAGCAAGAGGAGGAAATAGAACAACAGGAAGGCAACACATTACAAAATCCATTGAGAGAAGATGAATTGACAAAAATCTTGGCCAATATGGGCGAATATGGCCAACCATCCAGCCCACCAGATCTCCATGCTGAAGAAGAACCAAAAGAACACTTTGCTCAGGATAGAAATGCACCTGAAGAATTACATGCCGAGGAGGTAGAAGAGGAGAGTCAGCCTGTTCATGATGAAAATGTGACAGGAGAGAGAAGTGATGTAGAACAAGAACAATCCATTCCTAGCCAGACGACACCAGAAGAAATTCCGGAAGAAGGGGAGGCAGAAAAGGAAGTCACCCAAGAAATAACAGAACCAGCTAGGGTTCTTGCCCCGGAGCAACTAGAGCAGAGAAACAAAGGATCACCCCAAAAGGAAAATTAGGGAATTGATCTAGGTCATAGTCTAGGCCGTAGTGAACAGTCTGCTTTTCCTTCTAAGGAAATTAAGGAAATTAAGAAATTACGGAAAGAACATCAAAGACTACTGAATGTAATAGTTCAACTTCGATAGCAGATCAGGATTTTGAAAGCAAGGAAAAGGGTAAAAATGACTTCGGGAAGAAAACATGCAACTACTCCAGCAAAACCCCTCAAGACAAAGGATCAGAGGTCCAGAGTCCATCCTGTTGTTCAAAACCCTGTCGAAAAGCAGGCTGTTGTTCCAAATATTGTTGAGGAGCAGTCTGTTGTTCAAAATCAAAAGGAATAGCAGTTGACTGTTACCCATGTTGAAATACAAATGGATGATATATTAACCCGTGATAAAGAAATTCAGACGAAGGCACAACCCTCGAGAGAAATACGAGCCATGAACGTAAGACAACGCAATAGGAAAATTCAGGTAAATCTCCCGGTCTCAACCACCGTATGGGAAAGTGATCCGAGAACGGTAACCTTACGAGAGGGTTTGATGCAAGCTCAGCAAGCAGCAGAAGAGCTCATAGAGCAAACGGTCCCTCAAGAAAGGTATGAAGAGCGACAACAACAACTAAGGAACGTCAATCTATTCGAAAGCCAGGCCTTTGAAGGGTGGCGAAGGGAAGAATAAAAAGTTGCAAAGGTAACTCGTAGGTTAGATATAGTTATCAAGCATATGAATACCTTATGTTCTTTGTACAATGACATCCTAGCATGTAGAGCCCCTGCTAAGAATTATGCCTTGTTTTTAATGGAACGATATTTGCAATTGAAAATAAAGGTTGTTAAAGCAGGTGCTCCTATACAAATTAATACCATTAATGATTTTATAAACTACTGTAAGCACTACGGGGTAAAATTTTAAAGATTACTGTACGAATTTTATTTGCATAACATTCTATTAGACCAGGAGACCGAGCTGAACCCCAGCCTTTTGTTGGGGATATCCAATTACACGCATTTATTTCATTTTGGGTTAATCAAATTAAATGGCTTAAAGCCTATAATGCTTTCCAAAGGCAAGAAAACAGATTAGATTTGTGGGTAAGAGCTGAGCCTAGGGATCCAGTACAGTTGTGGAGAGAACATAGGAACCTCATGAAGACTCCAGGTGTAATTGAAGTAATAGGACCCATTCATACAACAATCAATCGGCAGGAAATAGAATACTTTTTCACTATCAAAGACCTCGCCATTGATGCGGCTAAATTTCGATATCAAATCTCTTATCCAAATATCCAACTCAAGGAACCATTTAAGTATGAGAATTTTAAGTTAGCCACCAACTGCTTGCACCTCTATGGCGAAGTCATTTTAAGGGCGGGGCCATCCTAGTTAGGATATAGGTTCTGGAGTCCAATTATTTGGCACCTTACACCTGGATACCAAGCCCTGTATGAGATGCGTGAGGGTCAAATAGGCCATTTGTTTGAACACCTAGTTATGCATCATGGCTATAGACCTCCACATTAGATTCCATCTCCAACCTACTCTCTCACTACCTTACATGTCAACTACAATGTTTTCATGAGGGCATGAAAAAGGGTAAGCAGGGGGGTGTGTGGAGTACTAAAGAAGGTATGTTTTGGTAATTATTTCAGCAACTTTTCGTTAGAACTTACAAACCTTTTGCATCATGAACTAGGTAAATGATAAAGAATTGTAATAAAACCTGTAAGATTAATATGCAGATCAAAAACATTGACAATTTTCATTTTCTTATGCAGGAAGAAGGAAAAACGAAAAACTGCCATTCCAAAGGAAAGGACAAGGATGGGCTAACCGCTGTCCCTTTGACGGGGAACCGTATGGAAACAAGGCAAGCCAAATGAAAGCGCATCAGCCCTGGAAAGGAAGTGGCGATATCAATTCGGCGCAAGAAAGAAAAGGGATAATTGAGGACTAACGGTTCGACGAATCCCTCAGGATCCTTTGATCCTGAGGGATCGTTGTTTTAACTATTTTTGCACCTAGACATCTCCACCTTCACCATTATAAAAAGGGGAAGCACTATTAGCCCGAGAGGAGTCTATTATGTTTTATGTAATTTCTCTTAATATCGAAACTTTGATCATCGAGTCTCGTGGAGAACTAATCTACTGTAATTCTGTCTTATGCATTAATACAAACTTGGTTGCTATTTCATCTCTGAGTCTGGAATAACTTCAAGTGGTGTACCCCTAGAGGCTAAGGGCCCAGCTGTGGAGGACACTTGCTCCTGTACCATTACTTTTGGTTTATGCATGGTTTGCTTATCATCGTTATTCAGTAATTTGATATGTTCTATTAGTTTACATCACACGCTCTGTTATGTCTAATTTATTGAAGTTTTTGAAGATAGAACCATTGTATTAACTTTGCAACGTATTGTTGTTCCTTTAAGTGCTGATATAATATCGTCGGTCTTTATAGAATATTGTTGTTGTTCAATTACAGAGTCCCTGTGTGTACACTTATTTCATTGGTATTACTGAACTCATCTTAGGGATTATGTTCATTACGATTGTTGAATCTATAGACATTGCTGTTCCATTCTGAAATACAGTCGTATTCTTTATAACTAAGATTGATAACTGGATTACCAAGATCAGATTACTAATCAGGTGTGCCGTGTGTATGTATGGGTGGCTTTCAAGCGTTGTTCTATAATCCATTATTAATCAGTGTTGTTCCATTTTTGTGTGTTATTCAATTCATCCTTAAAAGTGAAGGATTGCCATTTGATTCCTGTAGGACACGCTTATTGCATTTGATCTTGTAGATTAAGGTGTTGTTGTTTATTAGACTCAATTGCTGTTACAGTTTCCTGTTTGATGTTCCATTTCAGGTTTGCTATTCCATTTCTTATTTGTTGTCCTATTTCTTATCCGCCATTCCATTTCTTGTCATTTACACTATTGTTATTTTGGTGCGAAGAACGATCTAAGACTATAGCAGACATTGACATTTACTGTCTGGCCCCCAGATCTATGATCTGTTCTCTGATTTCCTTTATTTCCATCACTTTACAAAGGGACGAGTTACTGCTACTAAACCGTTGACTGATAAATTGTTTAGTTTTCTGAATGTGTGGTTTAGTCTTTCAAAGTAGTTTGTTGTAAACATGCATCCATTTACTCTTGTATCTTTAACCACTGTACTACTAGCATTACTCTGGCAAATGATAGCCTCGGACTGAGACACTCTTTGAAATAACAAAATGTTCCGGGATTGACAAACTAATGTGAGGTAATTAGAGGTGAAAGAGACCCTTTGTATAGCTCGACAACTAGTAGAGAGAAAGGAGTGAGCGAAGAAAACTATTGACTTGTAATAAGTGTTATTGTAACAAGCAACAAGTAAAGTCCACCTATAATTTTGAATGGTTCTATGTCGTTAACATTTTTAAAATAAATTTCTAATAACAATGAAGAGAGATTTTATTTTCCTTGGGAAATAAACATTACGATATATTTATTGCAAATGCACAACTATTGTGAGTGCAGCAATCAAATGACATAGCCATCTTGTGTGCTCTACTTCCACTTCAGCATATAAGGGAAAAAAATGTTTGCTACACCATAATTTGGCAAAATATTTTGATTGTATGTAGACAAAAATCCATCAATGAAACCATTATTTACAACATAACCAATGAAATCATTGTTAACAACAAACTCTACCAATTGTTCAACACATATTCTATTTTTTGAAAACTTTTTGTTGAGAGCAAGTTAAGTCTTAGTGAACTTAAATTAGTTGTCCCAAAAAGTTGTTAACTTTTCATTATATATATATATATATATATATATATATATGTACAACTTGGTATCTCTTGCTAGCCTTCCCAATTAGAGAAGAATGATATTTTCTCATCTACATCATCTCTATTAATCACAATTATCTTTGTAGCTAGGACATCTAGTCGTCAATAAACTTTAGGCTTTCACTATAGTAGGGAAACATATTATACTCCTTTACTTTTTCATCAAAATTACCTCTGTTTTTCATAGGAAATTTACAAGGAAATTACTTCTTTCTTTAGAAGGAAATTTTTTATGAATGTAGGCCACAATATTTGGTTCTCCTTACAAAGTATTGTTATGGTATGTTCTACTTGTGGGACATTCACTTCTATATCTCCATAATTATCATGTTCCTCTTTTGCATGCCTTCATTTCATTATTGAGTGAAAGGAATGGTATATTTCTTATTTGCATCACGTGGTACAATTGCTAGTGAGAACCATGTAGGATCAATTAATAACTCAAGATTATGGATGGAATCCATAGAGTTGTAAAGGTATTTTCCTCATGGAATTTCCTTTGCCACATGTTATTGTTACATATCCATTTGGGCACATCACTCCAATCATTCAGATCAGTACCATTAGGGCTCATCAAACCCTAATTCAGTTGCTACATGCCCTAGACAAGTCACCATTTTGAATGCCTCCTTCCCTGAGAGCAGGGAAAATTTTAAGAACCCCCCCTAAATTTACATGTATAATAAATGGGTGAATCTCTATGATATATAGGAAAAATGGAAGGCGATTTTATCAATAACATGATATGTATATATAATTTTTTGGCAAATCTCTCACCAGGAATGGCGAATATTTTACTCAATTATAAAATCTTGTGTTTATTGAATACACAAATGAAATCATTGCATTTCTTTAAAATATCTTTTGAAATCAAAATTACCGAAATTACATATCGATAACCTAGTGGGTGTAGGATAAAATTCACCTGTGCCATTCACACAAAGCATGAGAAAAAACCTAATACTATATATAAAACCAAGAAAAAATCAAATTCATCACATCTAGGGACCTCATAACCACCCTGCCAATACACAAGTATGTTCCTGTTTGCAATTAGAAAAATTACGCAAATTACAATCTGTTTACTCCAGCATATGTTAGAAAGTTATAGAAGGATGACTAGTGCAATCAATCCATTCCTTTTAGCCCTGGATTTGTTTCAGTTTAAAACAGAAGTATACAAATATATTTGTCCAATGTCTATGCTTTAACCATTCACCTTAAGATGTTTTTACAATATAATTTCCTAAGTCTATTTAATATCTTCATTATCATAAAAACCAACCTATATCCATCTTAACTCCACATCTACCACTCTTAGGGGAATGAAATCTATTTATCTCTCTGAGCACTTGGTAGACCCAGAATTAAGATGGATCTAAGATGATAGAATTTCCCATTTAAATAGTTTATGCTCACATGAATACCATGGTATTACCATGGGTCAATACCATGGGTTATCATAAACCTGGAGCTTAAAAATTACTATTAGTAATTTATAAAAAATAATAAAATTAATAGTTGATTTTTATTTTATTTTTTATTTTAACCAAGCTAAAATGTTTAACATACATTAAATTACAACATCCATTTTTACTCTTGATCGGATCAAATATTTTTTCACTCTATGCTAGTTTGCATATCACGATATTTGATACCTCTCGGGGGTTAGTAGATCCAGAGTAAAGATGGATCTATGCTGGTTTAATTCCCCCATTTAAATAGGCTACATTCCAGGTGAATACCATGGGTCAATACCATGTGCCATTTTGGTGAATACCATGGTTCAATACCATGTGCCATTTTTATATTTATTAATACTAATATTAGGGTTAATAATGTTTTTTTGCATGGTATTAATAACAATCTAGTCCACGGTATTTGTCCCATAGTATTTTTCCCATAGGTTTCACCTAAATATAACGCATTTTTTGAGTGTTCGTAAATATAGGGTGACTTATGGAGTAAATATAAAAAAAAAAATATTTGTTTACCATACCTCTCGTTTATTTATATTTTTTATTAATTTACCATACCTCTTTTACAAATATGGTATTTGGCCCATAGGATTCACTTAAATAAAACCTCTTTCTTGAGCCTTCATAAATAGAACGAGGGTTATGGACTAAATATAAAAAGAGGTTTTATTTATTTACCATGCATCTAGTTTATTTATATTTTTATTTATTTACCATACCTTTTGAGTAAGTATAAAAAGACGTTTTATTTATTTACCATACCTCCACTTTACTTATATTTTTATTTGTTTACACCCTTGCATGTATATAAGGTGACTTATGGAGTAAATATAAAAAATGTTTTATTTATTTACCATAACTCTCATTTATTTATATTTTTATTATTTTACCGTACCTCTTTTATAAATATGGTATTTGGATCTTTGGCCCATAGGATTCACTTAAATAAAACCTATTCTTGAAAATGGGCGAATGGATTCACTTAAATAAAACCTATTCTTGAAATTGGGCGAATGGAAGGTTCTAACTCCTAATTTCAAGGGCTAAATTTACCTTTTTTACCCTCTCCCTTAAAATAAGGTGGGCTATTTGAGGTGATTTGTAAAAATGTACTATGATACAAAATATTCGCCCACTAAAAATTTAAAACCCCTTAATTTCGCCAAAGGGAGAACATTTTCCCCTTAAATTTTCTATGCCTGAAAGTTTCTTAGCCTAAAACCCTCCACAAATCCCTCCATGAGGGACCAGCGCAGCCTTGGATAGGGGTAAGTGTGCTTCAGTGCAGGTAGGCCCATGTTAGGGTGCTTTGCAAAGCACCTACACTCACTTTGACCTATGCTGGGTGAGATTGAGTGAAATTCACATAGGGTTTTGGGAATATTATTATCTTCTGGAGCCATCTAGAAGATTCCCACACTTATCATCTCCTATGAGCTTTAAATTGGATAGCGAATGAGGTAAGTAACCTCCTATCCTCTCATCCCTTCCTCCATGAAAACTAGCTGTTATACAACAAAATGACCCCTCATCAACTCAGAGGGGAAAGACATGATAGTTGAAGCAAAGACCAAGATCACAAGCCTTGTTTCCACACTAACACTTGCTAAAAACTGACAACATGCTTTATAAATCTTCTCTGTAAGCCTAAGGAGCGTTAGTGACCCTACTAACCCTACTTGTTGGTTTGGTGACAATGTTAGTGGATCCTAATGAGCATCTAGAGGTTAAAGGAGTGAATTGACTCATAAATATCTCTATATTCCCTCCTAAATCTACTCAAAAAAGAAAGGAAACATCTAAAGTTTGACCTATTTGTGGGATTTCTAAATCCTAATTAAGAAGGAAAATGGGAAAGAGCTCAAAAGCATGGCAACATCATTGCTTTTACCTGAAGAGACTCATGGAGGAACTTGGCAACCCTAACTCGATTTCTACATAAGCAAAGCTGGGGCTATTGTGATGGAGGTTAGATCATTTGAAAGGATAACTTACTTGATTGTTGAGCATAGTCTCAAATCTAAGCATAAGAAGTTGGTAAGAAGGGAGAGAGAGAGAGGAGCTGGAGGGGTAAGGGAAGGTTGATGCAACAAATGGTTGTAATCACTCTTTCAACATTAATATAGAACTGTAGTTGTATTGTCTACTCCGTGGTGTTGGTACTATCATACATTTAGTTGTTTGTCCAATACCTTCTAGCATGAGTAGCTTAGTTATATGTAACTAGATGTCTTTTATATATTCATGTATTAGTTATAAAGGTTGTATGTTGTGATTATTCTTGTCTGTTCTATGTGCAGGACTTGATCTAGAGCTAGCTCAAGGGACTTCCACCTAGCTGGATTGTGCTCTCCTGCAAATCTACACGGAGGCTTGAGGTAATGAATCTATCTTACTTTGATAGTTAGTTATTGTTTATGGACATGCATGTAAACTTTGTGACAGCTGTAGATAATCTTACAATATCCCAAGGGTCTCAGAAACACCCTTGATGGTATCTCCATTCTCCATACGCTGTGCATTTTATCCTATAGCAAAATTGGCGACTCCACTGGGGACTATGCATTTAGTTGCCGGTTCACCCAGACAGTTCTCATTTTCCCCCTCCTTCTAGACCTCCCCATACTTCTGCATTCCTTTTATGGCCCATCAAGACCTTGCTGCATTCTTCCCTCATATATTTAGCCTTGGATTGATCCCCAAAGCCCTGTTTTGAACTCTTTTCCCACACTAATGCAGGCTACCAGAGCAAATAGAGTTTTATAAAGCTTTCTGTCTGAACAAACAATGCGTTAGTAGACTAGTAACTCTCTGTGGCCTCTGCTACAGAGCGCTAGTCACCCAACTTTTGACATGCTACTATGTCTGTAAACTCAAAGGGATGGGAAACCTACTATGGACTGAAAAAGGATTTACAGCTATAGTTCGTTAGCAAGATCTGTCTCCTAATTTTTTTTATTTTTTTTAGGAAATAGTTTTTTTTCTATCTTAAAAGTTTTTATACAAGAAAAATTAACATTTTTTTATTCATTCTTTTGTTTAGCTGGTTAAAATTTTCTTTAATTTTGTTTCAAATAGTTGTTAGAAAGCATTGGAAAGATTTATGTTAGTTATGCTAGTGTTATAATGGCTAGGATGCATGGAACAACTATGAATGTATGAAAGACTCTCACTTGTAGAATACATCTTATTTCCTCGAATTGAATACTTTCAAGCATTGTCTTTTGCATGATTTTGACTTAGAGTCCCACCACATATCATACATCAACACCCCTACCAAAGACACTAAAAAAGTACACATAAAATTTACCTAGAGTGTAGGGAGGTCCAAGTGACTCCTCCCTAATTACATTGAAACTAATTCATTTGACTTGATGATAACTTTTACTTGATGAATTTACCGCTAGGTAAATTATCCACTCATTATTACATTTACCATCCTTAATTACATAGGTGAAAACATCATTTTCTGAAATAAAAGTCAAAATTACATTGAAAATCCAAAAATATCAGCAAATGGTCAAGTGCGTCTTTTTTTTGTCAAGTGCACCCTCATAGTGTCAAGTGTGCCCTCCCTGTTGCAGGCTAATTTTTACTGAGTTGTAGGTATCCAAATTAGGCTCAAGATGGCTTACTGGAAAGCCCTTCAACTCTGCTTTTTGAATATTCCTCCATTTCTCAAAATGAAGCTAATTTGATCCCTCAAAACTTCATTCTCAAAAGAGTGCTCAATGTGCAGCGCCTAGGCCAAAATTGAGCCAAAAACAAGATTTTTTTTCTTGTTTTTGGCCTCTCTAATCAGTGTGTTTCAGTGTGCCCAAATCTTCCCTTTTAGGCTTTATGACCTCAACCTTATTAATATTCTTCGACTCACTGATCTCATCTCTGCTAGGTGACTCAATGTGCTCATGAAATGGTGATGGTGGAGGTGATGGTGAAGGGGACTGATATGATGATGATCCATGACCTGTGGGTTGAGATGGAGGAATGGATGTGGAAGGATGAGATGATGAAGGCACATTTTGAATATTTTGAATAGATGGATCAATGAATATGGGATTGGCTATGAAGTACTCCATGCAATGTTTAGTTGATGATAGACGACTATGATTTTGATGAGTGAATGATGGAAAAGACTTCTCATTTGATGTTCATAGTCTCTTTTCTGGACAATAAATGCCATCTTATCAATGCTCTGGAAAAGGTAGTAGGGTATGTTAAGCATCTTACCCTCATAAAATTCATTAAGAGATGGATGTGATAGGAATAAATTCTAGAAAATCTACCATTGCATGAAAAGTATTTCATGATAATCTTCATCATTGGGGCATATCTTGTTAGGTCCCTATACTAATAGTGTAACCCCTTATTATTATTAGTACAACCCCCTTATTATATTATTGTGCCCATGTAGTCCCCATATTATTATTATTGTGCCCCATAGAAGCCCACTATTGTTATTATGGTGCCCTTACATTATTATTGTTATGTTGTCTCTGATTATACTATCACCCCTTAGAATCCTATATATAGAAAGCAAGCCTTTTCATTTGTATCATCCAAGAATTGTTCATTTGTGTGATGTAAAGGAGATTTCCCCCTTAAAGAGGCTTATTTCTAAGGCGTCAATCTATCTTTTCTATCTTTTTGTGAGATGGTTTCATAACATTTGGTATCGGAGCTTTGGATTCTAGAGTTTCGCTGCTCCAAATAGGTCATCGTGGAATTTTCGCTATGACTTTTCCTCTGTGATGTTTCAGAAGCAAATAAGAAAACCCATTTAAGAGAAAATCTCACTAAACCTCGGGTCCGATTTTTAGATCTTATATCACTATATTTCTAGAGATATGATCTGAGGAATATAGGGTTTTGGCAAGCCCCAGAATTTCATCTAAAATAGGTCATCATGGATGTTTCTGTATAACTTGTTCGCTACGAAGTTTAAAAAGCTAAAAGATAACCCCATTCGAGAAGAAGGCGGTTGGAACCTTGGGTCTGAATTTTAGATCTTGTCTCACTATACGTCTGGATATATGATCTAAGGAAGTTAGGGTTTTTGTAGACTCCCGAATTACATCTTAACTAGGTGACCTTGGGAAAATCGTCATAAATTTCTCTCTGAGCATGATATTGAAATTTCATAAAACGTTAAAGAAAGAGGACGAACTCTAGTTTTCTCTATATAATTTTCAGATCTGAACGTCAAAATAGTGACACATGGCACTTCATACAAGTTCTCTCTTCTGAAAAGGTATATAATCAGGTCATCTTGGGAGATTGTGCATAACTCTCAAGAATCCAATTTCAATCAGACTGGTGGCATTGGAAAGAGGATGAACAAGGATACTGCAGGTTGTGATTTTAGAACTAGAAGATCTGAAATTACAGAGTTACAGTCATTTCAAGATCGAGCTCCTAAAATCAAGAAAATCCAATATGAGGAAGTTTGATGGCAAGGATCCGATAAATTGGATACTGCAGATGGAGCAATATTTTGATCTTCAAGAGGTGCATGTAATATCCCTCCCCTTAATAATAAATAATAAATAATAAAAATAATAAATAATAATATAATAATAAATAATAAATAATACAAAATAAATAAATAAAATGATATAAATAATAAATAATAAATCACTTAATAATAAATAATAATAAAATAATAATAAATCATAAATGTTAAATAATAAATTATATTTAAAAATACAAGAAAATAAATAAAAAAATAATAAAAATAAAAATAGTAATAACTATACTAAAGCTCTAAATAAGAATAAAAAGAAATAAAGCAAAGAAAACAATAAAATCAGTCAAGCTATGAAAAAGAAGAAAATAAAACAAGAAAGCTAAAAATCAAAGTCACATGTAGACACATGGAGTGTGTGCATGTGGTTCCCATCCAATGTTTGTTCTATTTAATAGATGGTGAGGAAGATGAGAGGCATTCCTGCATTCCATCATTCTGAGATTCTATCTTTCATTCTCTTAGGAGAATGGTGTTCTAAGACTTAGGAGTCACTGGCAGTAGTACATTGATTGAGGGCTCGGGGGTGGCCAGTTGTAGCAAATCCTTGCATAATTGAGCCTATGGTTGGGTGGAGAGTCGTCGCCAAAACCTTGATACGGTAAGCCTACTTCTACCACAGGTAAGCACAGATAAGCACTCTTCATAGTTTGAATTTAGTTAATTAATTGCATGTTTATTTGGTTAGGTAAGTGCCACTCTGATTTAAATTTAATGTTAATAAGTTAATTAGATATTTATTTTGGGTTGTTACATATGGTATCAGAGCAGGGCTCAACCCTTAGGGCCTATGGGCATCTAAAAAAAAATTATTTGTCGGAATATTTAACTTGACTTGTTTTTTAAGTTACAGGATGCTTATTTTTCTACAAGTTAATTTCCACAATCACTGAACATTGGAATTGGGATTTCTAGATTTCCGCAATTTTGATTTGTTTTCGTTAATTCGTTAGCCATTTTTTAACAGTTGTTTAAATATATGTTGTTTTAATATCAACGTATCTGTTTTAATTTTATTAAATTATTTGTACATTCAACAAGAAACACAAGAATATTAGTTCTACATTACTCTAAATTTCCCAGTGCTCTCCAAACTGCTAACTACGCAATGATCAAATTTCCACCATAGAAAATTGTTTCATGCTTTTCAAAATGCCTCATTTTTAACTAGATAGGCCTAAACTCCGATTATTCTTGAGTGAGCAGATTCTGCCTCTCCATGATATTATTTTTTTATTGCTTCATTCCGATGAGTACCCCAGATCTCTCCAAAGTTACAATAAACTTGAGTACTTTGTACTGTTACATAATAATTGAGTATTTATTTAAAGCATTTTTTTTCCGCTATTTTTGTCCCTGAATACCCCTGAGTTAGTCGCCTAAGCAAAATGCGTTGTAACCTTGCCGATCTCATTCAGAATCTGCCTGGCCCTTCTAGATTTCTGCAATACAACCTCTATTTGGTATGAAGTTGCATGATGACCAAGTAATGATAAACTTGGAAGATATAGGAAGGAATGTTGCTAGAAATTTTATAAGGATACCGTGAGAAGGATTGTGTACATAGTGACAAAGAAGTAAAAGTCAATTAATAGAGGTTGTATTGACTAGGACTTTCCATAACATTAAAAGAGGTTGTTTCCACACAACACCTCACATTTAAGTTTTCATGGACAATGATGGTAGTAGTGTTTCCAACTGTTTCAAAATCTAAAATAATGATACTATTTAATAAGAAAGAGTCTTTTGCCCAACTTGAGGAAGGGGTCAATTTATGATAAAGAAATCAAGTGGTATCGAGATACGAACTTGACGAACTCGACGAGATAAGAAAATATTTCTTTGGATGAAGTGCTAATTGTTAAATAAGTCAACATCGATCAACAAATCCTCGTGCAAGTAAATTAAGCATGATATAAAATTAAATCATGATGAGTACCAAGGGATTTTAATTTTGATTTAAATAATGATTGTATGACGAGAGATTAAGACTCAAGATGATGAGGCTCATGTTAAATTTAACGATGTACTTAGATGATTATACCTATGGTGTAAATGGTCAACTTCCTAGTTGAAAGAAGTGGAAATGATTATAAATAATAACACTAATAACACTGATGAGATAACATAGATCCTAGATAGATGTTGAATAATCTTAGTTCATAGTTGAAGGTTTGTAAAGTAAATGAAATTCATTTTTCTGATGAATCATGACAAGAATGATTATAGAGTACTATTCTATATTTGATAAGTATTGACATGTTCTCATGTTTCATGATATGATGGTATGAGGGTGATCATGCACATGTGGTTCATATTTATATAGTTGTTACAATATTGATGATGTGTCCTTATGATGATTATGATATGCATAACGTGGCATAGGAATTATAATGCTATAATATGAGGTTTATTGACATGTGATTCATTTATTATGTGAAGTCATGATATGCCTTTGATGCAAATATGTTGATGATCTAACTTATGATGGTATTTCATGAGGTGAAGCATGTGATAGTTGCGTATAAATTTATGACATACATGAACATAAAGTTCGTTATTATTCATAATGTTGCGATTAACATTAATGAATGTTCTCATGATGACATGCAAGACTAGGCATGTGGATTATTTTCTATGATACTATGATGGTACATGGTTAATGCATTGGTTGTATGTTGAGGTGTGATTATTCACAGGACTCCACAAATGGGCCGAGAGGGCTGGTTTATTTGATGATCTCGTGTGATCCCATAGGCACGAGGGAGAATAAGTAACACCATATGGGCTGGGGAAAAAACTCAATCAACACTACATATGCCAGTGGTTCCTTTGTCTTGTGTATAGCTCTTGATGGATAGCTCTTGAAGAGCTATGGGACCATCTTGAGGAGGCCAAGTGCTTGATGTTCTAGGCTAGGTGCCTATTATTGGATTGGGATGCCGATGCCTGGAAGGGTTGTAAAGGACTTCGATGCCTGGGGCTGTGCACCTTAGTAGTTTTGGAGGGAGTGGGCCAGCCTTGCGAGATGCCCGGGGTCATTGAGTATTGGACCGGATGCCTACCTTGGGGCAGATGAGGTCTGAGTCAGGCGCGAGCCTTGGGGCCAGCCTTGGACTAGGATACAGACCGGGTCAGGCTTATGCCTGGTGCCGAAAGTGGGAAAAAGGACAGAGATTCCTTGAGATTTCCCGGGGTGTTGGGGACTTTTGATGCCTACTGGTTATACTAGTTCAGCAGAGGGTGTTGGCAACATGAAGTAAATAAAATAATAAATAATAATAAAATAATAATAAATCATAAATGTTAAATAATAAATTATATTTAAAAATACAAGAAAATAAATAAAATAATAATAAAAATAAAAATAGTAATAACTATATTAAAGCTCTAAATAAGAATAAAAAGAAATAAAGCAAAGAAAACAATAAAATCAATAAAGCTATGAAAAAGAAGAAAATAAAACAAGAAAGGTAAAAATCAAAGTCGCATGTAGACACATGGAGTGTGTGCATGTGGTTCCCATCCAATGTTTGTTCTATTTAATAGATGGTGAGGAAGATGAGAGGCATTCCTGCATTCCATCATTATGAGATTCTATCTTTCATTCTCTTGGGAGAATGGTGTTCTAAGACTTAGGAGTCATTGGTAGTAGTACGTTGATTGAGGGCTCGGGGGTGGCCAGTTGTAGCAAATCCTTGCGCAATTGAGCCTATGGTTGGGTGGAGAGTCATCCCCAAAACCTTGTTACGGTAATCCTACTTCTACCACAGGTAAGCACAGATAACCACTCTTCATAGTTTGAATTTAGTTAATTAATTGCATGTTTATTTGGTTAGGTAAGTGCCACTCTGATTTAAATTTAATGTTAATAAGTTAATTAGATATTTATTTTGGGTTGTTACAGTGCAACTGTTAGAAAAGGTATGTATTGCATCTTCATGTCTAGAATTGGATCAATTTTTATGGTATAAAGGACTTTGTTCTCATAAACCACTTGTTACGTGGTCAAATTTCACAGAGGAAATGATAGCACATTATGAGGATACAAAGAGAGACACCTTCTTTAGCAAATTGATAAATATCAAACAAAAGTGTTCAATGGCAGAGCACATTGAGGAATTTCAAAAATTGAATATAAGGGAAAATGATGTTCCAGAGAAGCAGAGGATTGATGTCTCCATAGGGACTTTAAAGGATAACATGCAACATGAGGTTTGTCTTCGGGAACCTGATTCATTGGAGAAGGCATTTAGGTTGGCAAGAAAAGTGGAGAACAAAATTATGGCAACAACGAATTCTGCCCCTCACAACTATAAAGATGGAAGTGTTGTTTCTCCTAGCCTTCTAGAACTTACAAGGTAGACAACACAATAATTGGAAGAAAAAAGAGCAAAATCACTTTGTTACAATTGTGATAACAATATGTTAAAGGTCATAACTGTGGTGAGAAGAAATTATTTTACATTGATTATGAAAAGGAGGAAGAAAAAGATCAAGAAACATCAAAAGAAGAGGACATACACGAAGAACCAACCCCAGAATCAATGCCACTTTGTTGCAAAATTGAAGGAAACAATAGGCAGATCAACATCGTAGTGAAAGAAGTTTTGATGTAGGCGATTGGGTATTTTTACAGCTACATCTCAAGCAAGATATTTATGAGAAGGAAATGTTGGAAATACTACATGGACTTAATAAATGGTGACCTTACCTAATGGGAAGACAATTCAATGTAAAAATGGATCATGATAGTCTTAAATACTTTTTAAAACAAAGATTATCTTTAGAAGAACAGAAAAAATGGGTCACAAATATGTCGGGTTATGAATTTGAAATCATCTACTAAAAAGGAAAGAAAAATGTTGTTGTAGATGCACACTCAAGAAAGGATGAGGATGTGGAAGTATTGTTTTGTGCTATTTCTATTATCCAACCAGATTGGATAAACAAAGCAAGGGGTGAATGGAAGAATGATGAAGAAGTGTGGCCACTCATTCAAAAGTTGCAGAAGATCCCAGTTCAAATAATATTGCCAAAACATAGCGAGGAAGGAAAAATCATATTGGAACCTGGAGCAGTCACAGAAATAGGAACCCGACAGCTACGGAATCGATCAATTTCAGAGTATCTCATCAAGTGGAAGAACTTACCTGCTAAATATTCCACATGGGAGGACAAAATTTTTATATAGAAGCATCAAAAACTACTCAAGCGTTGAGGACAACACTTTTCGAAGGAGAGGGGCATGTTAGGTCCCTGTACTACTAGTGTAACCCGTTATTGTTATTAGTACAACCCCTTATTATATCGGTGTGTTCATGTAGTCCCCATATTGTTATTATTGAGCCACATAGAAGCCCATTATTGTTATTATGGTGCCCTTACATTATTATTGTTATGTTGGCTGTAATTATATTATGACCCCTTAGACTCCTATATATAGAAAGGAGGTCTTGTCATTTGTATCATCCAAGAATTGTTCATTTGTGTAATGTAAAGGAGGTTGCCCCCTCAAAGAGGCTTATTTCTAAGGCATTGATCTATCCTTTCTATCTTTTTGTGAGTTTGTTTCATGACATATCTGTCCATGAGGTAAGAAAAAGGAAAAAACTTCTTTTTCTCATTCTTGTACCTTGGTTTTATGAAAGGCTCATAGTAATGTTTCTCCAATTCACTTTGCTTGAACCATTTCTCCCCAACATTTGGGATCCTAGTGGAAGCTAATATAATGGCAATGGATATGGTAAAAGTGACACCATCTAGAGTAACTTGGTTGTCATGGAGGTTAGATATGAAAAGTCTAGTCAACATGGCATGGTGTTGGACTTTTTGAATTTGCTCGTAGAATTCATAAAAACCAATATTTTTGAAACATGTCACATCCATAGGAGATGCCAAGAGTTCCCTGATATCTGTTGGCTCAAATCTGAGTACTCTTCCCCTTTTTGTGGTTTCTTCACCTCTGTTTCTTCTCCGTCACTGTATGGTTTATTTTCTTCTTTTGCCATGGTGTTTTAATGTCAAAACCCTAGGGAGGTATGATGTTGGTGGAATCTGTTTTTTAGGAATGAGGAATGGGAAAGGGAAATTGAGGGAGATGGTGTTAGGGATTTATAAAATGGGGGAGGGGACAAGGAGTAGTAATATGATGGAATTTAGGATGGGGAAGGTATTTACAGGTTGTGGTTTGCGAGCCTAGGTAGTTATAGAACCTAGGGCATAGCATATTGGGATAAAGGGTTTAGGGAAAGGGAATTGTAATGAGGGAATGCTATGAAAGTGTAGGCGAATGAAATTTGGTATTTGAGAGTGCAATGGTGATTTGAGGGAGATACTAGGGCTTGAAATGAGTAAAACATGAAATCTTAATGAAACTTCAAAATACCATAAGGAATTATTGTAGGAGGAAGAAGAAATATATTCTAAACTATCACTCACTTGTTGGAGGTTGAAGATAACGTTGCTAAAGATTTGGATGCAATTTGGAGAAGTCTGGAAGCATTTCTGGATTTTTTGGGCAAGTGAGCAGTGCCACAAGGAAGTGTGCCCTCTCTTTGGCAGGTTCCTAGTGCCAGAAGGAAGTACAAAACACTAGAAGGAAGTGTACCCTCTCTTTGGAAAATGTTCAATGCCTGCTCTATTTTTTGAAATTTTTGCCCAGGAACTTGAAAAATGCACTTTTGGAGTTTGCTCAACAATGGTAGGATACAAATGAAGTTGAATTTGATGCTATGAAGGCTCTTATAATTGAGTGAGTTTGATTTTAAAACCCACTTTTTAATGTTTTAATTCACCTTTGAAAACTTTGCTAATTACCCTTTACACTTTGATTTTCTTCTTTGCAGGTTGATAATGTTGGAGTTTGGCACTCTTTATATTTGACTTTGCTTTGATGAAGTTGGCATATAGATTTTGAGTTGGAAGCTTAGGAATAATACTTATTACATATAGTGAACATGAAATCAAATAAATATAATTAAAGTAGAATTACATCTCTTTTTTAAATGAAATTACACTTTGGTATGAAAATCATACTTTGGAACCAAAATTAGAACTTTAGAGACCATGCTTACATGTTTGGAAATCCTCTTTAAATGAAAAAGGGATATTATTTTTGTTTACTCTTATACCTTTTGCTGGCCTTATGCATTGAAATGGTGTTTTATTGGACCTTGGAAAAAAGAAACCTAGAGACCTAATGAAAACCTTGAGTGAGTAGACTTCATGGTGACTTAACTGACATAAAGACATGATGAAATGAGCTTTTATAATTGATCTATACTCAGTAAGACATGAAGGTGGGCCAAAAAGTATTGATTTTTGATGGAGAGTGAGCCTTTTTTGACTTGGGCTACCATCAGTGAGTAAATTTTGAATGAAGACGTAGGTGGAATGACCAAAATTTCATAATGGGACCCTAATATGATATGAAAAGAGGATTTTTGATCACTGATGGCAGGATGCAAATACTGGCTCTAACACTCTAGAAGGTGGAATGGAGCTTGGAAAAGGTGATAAGGAGGGAATAAGGCATGGAAGTGGTAGGCACTACTTAGAACTCAAATAAAAGCTTTAAGATGATTGGATTTTCTCAATGGAAATGGCAAGTTTTCCTCATAAAACAAGAATTCGAATTGAGGCCTTAGTGACTTTTGCAAATCATAGGTGGATATGGCTTGGATGAGGTTAATGAGATGAGGTATCCCTACAATGTAGAAACTCCTTCAAAAATACACATCATTGTTGGAATTTATACATAAATTCATCTAAAAACAAGAAGGGTTTATTCAAATAGAAGAAAATAGATTTGTCACCATTTGTTTGCTAAGTTCTTACATGGAAATGCATGAAACCAATAAAAAAGTGCTATGAAATCAGTACAAAATGTAAGAGATGAGAAATTCCAAATGTAGCTTATCCTGTAAAACTAAAATATAATGACCTAATTACTAGGAAACCCTAGATTATGCAAAAAGCAGGAATTCTATTTTTTTGGGCTGTATGGGAAGTGTTCCTCAAGCCATGATCCCCGAAAGGGAGAAATGAGGTGATAATCACTTGCTAATAGCCTTTTTGGAATATATTCTTGTCACTTCGATGTTATTATTAGAACTATCAGAAAATGGAAGAAAACTAATTAACCCTACCAATACTTGCAAATTAAGAACACCAAAATCAGTTCAACAACTAACTATGAGCATAATCTAAGCATACATCTACAACAAGAGGAACCTTTGCTGCTACGGTTGGGCCCTAACCCAACAGCTTTAGCCCTCTAAGTCAATTCAGCGTTGGATCAAGGGAATGCTTCTAATTTTTATTAAAATATCATAAATACACAAGAGTGTTCGGTTACAATGCTTCAGCTTGAAAATGTAGCTTAGCTATCTTGAACAAAAGATTTGAATCCTAATGAGGCTCTAGGCCTCTTTATTTATACAACTAAAATTACCGACAAGTTCCTTAAATTTTGGGAGGCTTGGCTCCCAATCTCGAGATCAAATGGTCTTCAACTTTCACTGGCTTGGCTGCTAATGAGCCTCATGACTCAGCTGCTTGCAACTCTGAGATGATGATATTTGATTGAGTAATATTCGAGTGAGTGAGGAGTTAAGGAGGGAGATCATATCCCATAGATTCCCTCTTGCTAGTCCCATTTGACTTCCTGCACTTTATTCGCAAAAAATTACTCCAAAACATTAGACCACTAGACATGACATCTCATCTTTAGTCTTCTCATTAAGCAAAATATAATTAAAACATGTAAATAATTATGAGAAAAGTTGATTTTAGTAAGATGGAGGTGCATTAAGATCCATATAAATTATCCATTGATGAGCCTCATCAAATGTATACCCTCTTAAATGATGTAGTTTTGTGTTCATTAATTGTATCAACATTTCTGTCATGATTGTTTAATGTCAATCGCTATTATGTTAATCTAAATATTAGAATCCAACCTTCACTAATATGTAATTCAATAGAGTAGTTCACAATGTATCATCCAATACACATTACAAGGAGATAATGCCATTAATACATATGAAAATCCTTGTGGAAATATATGTCACTTAATTTTTTATTCTAAGTTAGCTTGCAATTAAAACGATATCACAAAGGCAATAGGGAAACATAAAGAGAACAAGTACCTTTAAGAAATGTTAGTGCGTGAATGAGGGATAATAAATTACAATTATAGAAAGAAATTAAAATCTCTGTCTTAAGCTAATGAGAAGACCAAGGAATATCTCTCATGTAGTTGATTGTAGGGAAGATATGTCATGAAGGTCCTCCTATGCTAAATACTTTTGTGCTACACTAAATATCAGAACACCATCTTCACTAATGTGCATTTTTAACAGAGGAATTTTCAATGTATCATTCAATATGCATTACAAGGAGATAGTGGCACTCTTACCAAACAAAATCCTCAAAAAGGGATATTTAAAAAATGTGTTGTGAAGAAGACATCACAAAGTCAGCAAAACCCTCAAAACGAAATATGCTACTTTACTTTTAATAAATTTACTTAGAGACATCACAAATACAAGAAGGAACCACAAAGTGGACGAGCACCTTGAGCAATTTGCGTGTCTAAACAAATAAATACATATTGCAATTTGAGTAGTAAAGATTAAAATACATACCTGGAAAAGCTAATGTGAACACCAAGACTATGATGAGATGCACAACATGAAAATCCCATAAGTGACCAATGCCCATGTCAGATTCCTTGTATTAGAGTCAAAGAACATCTACCATGAATAAAAATCACATCAAATCAGATGATATCTACAGGTAATCATAAATACCTTCATAAATACCTATATAAATCTAGTCTTTAATTACCCAAATCACATTAAGTTTTTTTGTGACGATAAAAAAATAATACACCCACAACAAAATGTTTTTTTCTCTAGCGAAAATATTTTCTTCACACTAAAGAAATAAATTAGCCATAAATAATTTGAAGAAAAAAAACATCAGGAACTATGAATAGAACCTTGTTTTCATGTTTGATCCAGAGCTTTATGAATACAACATTCTTGTCCATAAAACCCTTGATATCCATTGGTGAATGATGAAGGTAATGATGAAGCAATTCCTGGAGTGATCAAAGCACAAATATTGGAGTACTATGCCTTCGATTATATCAATGGCTTCTTCATACGAAGCCTCCTCAAGTATTGATCGACTCTCCTATAACGATTTTTAAATGTAAAGTGGTTTTTCAAATTATTCACATTTGTAGGTATAAATTTATGAATAATATACCATTCCTATGGTTCTAAGGGAATACTTTGTAAATCCAAGCTATAGTTATGGAATTTCAAGAATTTAGGTGACATAGGGTTTTAGAATTCCCCCCATAAAAATACAATTCAAAGAATTTTACTAGGAAACAAAATTGCAAGAATTTAGGTAACATAGAGTTTTAGAATTTCACCATTAAAAATATAATTCAAACAATTTTACTAGATTTTTTTGCAAGATCCGGGTCATCCTAGCTGCGGCCTTTGTAGACGATGTCATTTCTTTATTGGAAAACTAATTTAAATTGTTATGTTGTTTATATTCAAATTTGATGGCTATGGTTGGATAGTCAATTCCCCTGTGTTAATTTTTTGTCGTTGGTTTCCCTTTGAAGTCATCATTCCAAAGAGGCTGCATTACATAATTTGGACTTGTCTATGGAGCTCCCATTAGAAAGTTGGGACTAATTAATAAATAAGTTAGAAATTAAATTTGATGGTAATTGTTTAATGTGTTATTTTTTAGTAATGGAAATGACGGAGTATAGAGTAGATGTGGTGGTGTAATGTAAGTATGTAAACAATTTTAAATATCAACTTAATTAAGAAATAGAAAAAAATTAAAAGTGATATGGGGGATGACTATAAACTTTTAAATGTTCGGTTAATAATAAAAATTTACAATAATAAAAATAATAAAAATCAATTTGTTATATTTTGATTTTCTTATTAACTTGTGAATATGATTTGTTACAATACCATGGGCTAATACCATGGTTTATCAATACCACATGCCCAAAAACCATAACTTATTTCACAACCAAAATATTTTATAATAAAATCACAAGATTCTTAACCATGGATACTTACCCGAAATTAGCATGGATGCCATTAACCTAAAAAAAATAAGGTCTCTTTCAATACGATCGGCCAATACCATGGTTTATCAATACCCCATACCAAAAAAACATAACTTATTTCACAATCAAAATATTTTAAGACAATATGAAAATAGATATTCTAAAACAATATGAAAATATTATTAACCATGGATATTCACCCCGACTTTACCACGGATATTATTAACTTGTGAATCGGCTTTGTTACAATACCATGGGCCAATGTCATCGCTTATCAATACTACATCCCCAAAAACATAACTTATTTCACAATCAAAATATTTTATAACAATATGAAAAGATTCTTAATCATGGACATTGACCCTCACTTTTCCATTGATATTATGAACTTGTGAATACGCTTTGTTATAATAGAATGAGGCTAATACCAAGGCTTATCAATGCCACATACCAAAAAATCATAACTTATTTCACAATCAAAATATATTTTAAAAATATGACAACATTTTTAACCATGCATATTCACCCCAAGTTTACCATGGATATTACTAAAATTTGTTCCAGATGTTGCAAAGGAAACACCCTAAGACATAAATGTAAATCGCCATTGAAATTAAGAATTAATAAAGAAAATTGCATGCAAAGTGGAAGATAAAGCTAAATGATTTACATTATCTGAAATTTATAGATAGTATAGTGCTTATAACAAATATTGGCTCTTGATCTTCTAAGATGTTTTTTAAGTTTCACTAAAACATTACAAATAGTAGATTATAATGAATGAGGTAAATAAAGGAATATAACATCATGAAAAATATGATGGTTGTATTTCCACATTTAAAATTGCATCACAAATTTATAAAAGATGCTTTATACATAGATTGGACACCTGCACCTATTCCCATGAGTTAACTATGAGCATTTTGTATATGGTGAGTTGTAGGAATAGTAGTCAATTAAAATTTACCAATATAGGCCAATCAATACTCAAAATACATAAAACTCATAAGAAAAACATATATTCATCTGTTATCTATATTTATTTACTATGTGGTTATGGTTTTGAGTGTCGTTGTTATTTATATATTACGTATACTTATTTACTATGTGGTTTTTGGAAAATATAATCATTAAAAATACTTCTTTATTTGGATTATCTCAAATCCAACACCAATATTATATGAAAAAACCATGGATTAACTCAAAAAATGTTGTGGCCAAAATTAAAAGGTGATTAATATTTACCATTATCTACTATTTCCATTTCTTTCTTTAAAAATACAACCAACATAATTAATTTTTTCAAATTTTAAGGTGCAAGGCTAACTTGACTAGCCACCGAAATAGGCTCTAATTGAACCAATTTATAATAGAGATGAGATGTTTTGAATTTAAACTGGACTAGGGATGCTTTTCCTTGCCAAATGTGCCGATATTAGGAAATGTCCCTCTTCAGTCTCATTTGAATGAAATAGGTAGAAAGAAAGACTGCCACTCCCACTTCCACTTCCACGGTTATTTCCACAATATTGCAAGTCTTACTAGTGGTAGCTCCCATTTGGGATTTGGTTCCACACTTCTACCAGAGAAGAAAGGTATCTAGGTTCCCAGTGGCCTCCATTTTCACCTCACTCCAAATCCACAATCCTTTTATACCCTCACTAATCAGGCCTGTAAAATGTTCCATCTGTCACATAGGAAAGGCATTGCCTCATTGATTTGCAAGTTTCTAGTGTGCACTGTTTATATCACGATCCTGCTGAAAGGATATAATCTTTATTTAATGAAATTATACCAAAACTTTCGTAAGTATTTACTATTTACGTCATTGTAAAGAGCTTGAGAATGTGGAAGGAAAAACAATGCCATAAGTGGAATAGATTAGGAATGTGAAAGGTCATTAAACTACCATTCCCTTTGAGATTCCAAGAATGGTTTTGCAACCCTCATGCACATGTCATGTGTTAGTCTATATTGCAATGTGTGTTGTTACTGTTGATATTATGTTTAGTGGAAAGTTTAATTTTTGTCATAGGTTATCCTTTCTAAAAACAGTGTTCTTAGTGTGTCATCTCATTAGCTTGGATATGTGAATGAAAAACATGTTATACATGTAGATAAATCCCTTCAATTGTTCATTGCGCAAAGAAATCTACTAGGGAGCAAACATGCAATGCTTTCTTATTCTCAGAAACTATTTCACTAGAGAAATACCCTCTCATCTCTATAATCTAAACAGTTAGTAGCAATGCTTGCCAAAGCTTAATGATTCAGAGTCGATAGCAACATTCTTAGAGGTAGAAGCTAAGGAATCTGGGGTCTACCTAATGTCATTGTTGTTGAGCTAAGCTTCAAAATTTTTGTGAGTGAAATCATCACTGAGATTAGAAAAAGAATCTGTAGTGGTTGGCCATTCAAAACAACCAATTTTTCGACAACTTGGTGCTAGTGGCATATCTTCCTTTTCCAAGAAGAAAATAAGGGACATCAATCATATTATCATTGATTTGATAAAAAGTTCTTAAATTTTATACATTATGTTAACTTTTCTTTTATTATACAATACATTTTCATTTATAAATTAAAAATCCAATATAACATCATTGGAAATGTTATTAATAACCAAAAATAATGATGTAGAATTCACAAATATGAATACACCAAGTGAAACACAATTCTTTCAATGAAAAGATTCTTAGGTAAACAAATCAAAAGATATTGTAATGGAGATTACATTAGACTGTAATAAGTTGAACATATTTTAGATTAAATGATAGCTAATGTAAAGTTCAACATACTCAAGTTGACCTTCCTAGAACATTTAATTTTTTAACCAACCCAAGGGGGGCTTAACAGAAATAAATTTCAACCCTTCGGAATTTTTACACCAAGATTGAACTTCATTATTTCCATAGCTCATATTGACATTCAAATAACTTTGAGCCCTTTGGAATTTTTACACCAAGATTGAGCTTCATTATTTCCATTGCTCAAATTGACATTGAAATAAAATTACAAGATAACTAATAAATCAACGAGTATATTAAGGTCGGAATTTAGTGTAGGAATTCACCCTTAAACAAACCAAATGTGGCTTAAAAAAATTAACTTTAAGTCCCTTGGCATTTTTACAAAGAGACTGAGCTTGTTTAATTCCATTCCTCAAATTCACAGGGAAAATTTTTACTGTAGCTTAAATTAATCGCCTCCAGTGTTATTGAGGTCCCCGTTATATTTTTGTATGAGACATCGATGATCTTGACATTCATATTATATTCCTTCACTTCCAAAGCCAATATTTTCAACAAAGTAAGTTATAAAATTAAATCTAGTCTTAACAGTGAAGCCAAAACTAGAAAATAAGTTGCAGAACTTTTGTGGTCATATGATACTTAAATCTTCAAGTGCCATATAGAAAAAAAAAAGAAAATCTACCAATAAATTAAAATAAATGGAAAATTTTTAGATATAAGGAGAATGATGATCACTTGGGCAGTACAACCTGGGGAATAATATTGGTCAATGATGATTGGATTCCTTACATTTTTTGTCTGTATGTTCTCAAATTTTAAGCCCTTAACAAAGCCCTTTCCTCCTTGCAATGTTTTTATTCTAATTCCATTGTCAGTGCCAATGAAAGAAACTCCTTTTATAGTGAAAGTGGTGACTCCATTAAGAGAAAGATATATGCCTAGGCTTCCCACACTATATAATAATAACGAAAATATATTGTCAATGCACTACATTGAATGGTAATATCCTTTGTCTATTTAAAATATTGATGAAACTATTTCACCTGATTCCATGGCCTTGTCCACAAATAACTTGTTGAATGTTAAGATTAGAAGGGCCATCGAAAACCAAAGTTAAAATTATTATCTTTAATACAATATTTCTCCTTTCTTCACCAATTTTAGAATGTTGATGGAAAATATAATTCACCTGTTCCTATGTTGATATTTCGATGATGGATATTGGAAGAAGTTGGACATTGGAAGAATATATGTGAATTCCATCATTATTGGGGCTATCCTATAGGGCCTTGATAGTCAATCGCTCAGCTAGGATATTCTTACTTGCATCAATGGAGATATGGAATTTCTTACTAGTGATGGAAGTAATATCTTTCAACACTATATTGGCAGTGCCCAAGAATCGTAAAGACTTCCCATATCATTTCACAATGTCAAAATTACCGATTATCATTTTACAATGTCAAGATTGCATAGCTAAACTCTTAATTGTTCAACAATTATATTAAATGAAATTTTTTGTAGTTTTGGAAATATTTCATAATTTGATAGACAGAAGCTAAGTCAAATAAAATTAAACAATGTAAACACCCCAAAATATTCCCAAAATCTCCAATCCAGGTAAGTTCAAAACCAACTAAATAGATAGAATACATACTGCAGGCCCACGTTTTCACTGCACACCAAATAATGCATTTCAGTCAATATAAATATGAAGATGTGTAAGTAGAAGCTATCCAAATCACTAAAAAGGAAACAAATGAATGATGGTACAACTGATAACTTTATTCATACTTTCTTAACTTTTTATAGTTCCACTAGGAGCTTCTTGGTCCATCCAAACGTCCCTCACCATTCACTATGAGACCATCAACCTTAGTGAATTGCAGCCATTATTTATTTTGAATTTTTTTAGTGTTGGCTAGTGCAATGAGGTCACTAGTTATCTACCAAAACACATCTCAATTACCAAAAGAAAGAAATATGTAAACCTTGAAGTGCCACAATATGAAAGTGTTGGGAGGAGGGGACCGTTCTATGAATGAATTCGAAGATGAAGAAACAGGGCAGGGTAGATTAGTGGTTTTGAAAGTGGGGAGAATCTAACGATGGAGGATGTGTTGAATACAATAGGTGAACCAGCTTTGGCACTGTCTACAAAGCTAATCTTAGCGAAGAAGGAAGTATTTCTATGAGGCTTCTTAGGTAAGGGACTAAAAATGACTAAAAAGGAGTTTAAGGGACTTGCAAGGACTCAAAATAACTCATGTCCATAAATAAGGATTTGGGACATGTAGCAAAATCCCCTCAATGGTTTATTACGCAAAGAAATCTACTAAGGACAAAACTTGCATTACTTTCTTATTCTAGGAAACTATTGCACTGGAGAAATTCCCCTCTCATATGTATAATCTAAATAATTAGTAGCAACTTTTACCAAATCTTAATGCTTCAGAGTCAATAACAACATTCTCAGAGGTAGAAGTTCAAGGTATCTGGGATCTACCTAATGTCAATGTTGTTGATCTAAGCTTCAACATTTTTGTGTGTGAAATCATCACTAAGATTAGAAAAAGAATTTGTAGTGGTGGGCCACTCAAAACAACCAATTTTCTGAAAACTTGGTGCTAGTGACATACCTTCTTGTTCTAGGAAGAAAATAAGGGACATAAATTGTATTATCATTGATTTCATCAAAAGTTCTTAAATCCTATAAATTATGTTAACTTGTATTTGATTATAAAATACATTTTCATTCATAAATTAAAAATCCAATATAACATTGTTGGAAATCTTATTGATAACCAAAAATAATGATGTAGAATTCACAAATATAAATACACCAAGTGAAACACAATTGTTTCAATGAAAATATTCTTAAGTAAACCAATGAAAAAACATTGTAAAGAAGAGTATATTAGACTATAATAAGTTGAACATATTTCAGATGAAATGATAGCTAATGTAAAGTTCAACATACTCAGGTTAACATTAAGAGAACATTTAATTTTTAAACCAATCTAAGGGTGCTTGATAGAAATAACTTTGAGCGCTTTGGAATTTTTACACTAAGATTGAGCTTCATTATTTCCATAGTTCAAATTGACATTGAAATAAATTTTAGCCTTTTCGAATTTTTATACCAATATTGAGCTTCATTATTTCCATAGCTCAAATTGACATTGAAATAAAATTACAATATAACTAATAAATCAACCAATATATTAAGGTTGGCATTTAGCATAGGAATTCACCCTTCAACAAACCAAAGGTGGCTTAATAGAATTAACTTTATGTCCCTTGGAATTTTTACAAAGAGACTGAGCTTTTTTATTTCCATTGCTCAAATTCACATTCTCCAATTTAATAGCTTCACAGGGAACAATTTTACTGCAGCTTAAATTAATGGCCTCTGGTGTTATTTAGGTTCCCCTTATGTTTTTGTATAAGACATCTATGATATTTCCATTCATATTAGATTCCTGCACAACCAAAGCCAATGTTTACAACAAAGTAAGTTATAAAACTAAAGTGAGTCTTAACAGTAAAGCCAAAACTGGAAAATAAGTTGTAGAACTTTTGTGGTCATATGATACTTCAATATTCAAGTGCCATATAGAAAAAAAATCTAACAAGAAAATAAAATAAAGGGAAAATGTTTAGATAGAAAGAGAATGATTATCACTTAGGCAGTACAACTTGGGTAATAGTATTGATCAATGATGATTGGATTCCTTAAATTTTTCATATGTATGTTCTCAAATTTTAAGTCATTAGCAAAGCCCTTTCCTCCTTGCAATTTTTTGATTCTAACAACCATTTTCAGTGCCAGTGAAAGAAACTCCTTTTATAGTGATAGTAGAGACTCCATTAAGAGAAATATATCTGACTACGCTTCCCACACTATATAATAATAACAAAATATATTGTCAATGCACTACACTGAATAGCCATATCCATTGTCTATTTAAAATATCGATGAAACTATTTCACTTGATTCCATGGCTTGGTCCACAATTAACCTATTGAATGTTAATATTGGAAGCGCCTTCCAAAATACCAATACAATCATCTCTTGCATAGCCAAAGTTAAAACTATTATCTTTAATACAATAGTTCTCCCTTCTCCAACAATTTTAGAATGTTGTTGGAAAATATAATCCACCTGTTCCTATGTTGAGATTTTGAAGCTAGATATTGGAAGAAGTTAGACATTGGAAGAATATATCTGAATTCCATTAGTATTTGGGCTATCGTCCAGGGCCTTGATAGTCAATCACTCAGCCATGACATTCTTACTTGCATCAATAGAGATATGGAATTTCTTGTTGTTGATGGAAGTAATATCTTTCAACACTATATTGGTAGTGCCCAAGAATTGTAAAGACTACCCATTATCATTTCATAATGTCAAGATGTCCCATCCTCATTTCACAATGTCAAGATCACATAGGTAAACTCTTAATTGTTCAACAATTATATTAAATGAAAAATTTTGTACTTTTGAAAACATTTCAGAACGTTATAGATAGAAACTAAGTCAAATAAAATTAAGAAAAATCAAATATTTCAAAATATTTCCAAAAATTTCAATCCAAATAAAATTAAACAAAATAAACACGCCAAAATATTCCCAAAATATGCAATCCAGCTAAGTTCAAAACCAACTAAATAGATAGAAGCAATACGGTAGGCCCGAGTTTGCACTTCACACCAAACAATGCATTTTAGTCAATATAAGTATGAATATGTGTAAGTAGATGCTACCCAAATCACTAAAAATCAACAGATGACGGATGGTACAACTGATAATGTTATTCCTACTTGTTTTTCTTTTTACAATTCCACCAAGAGCTTTCTTATCCATACAAATGTTCCCCACCATTCACTGTGAGACCATCAACCTTAGTGAACTACAACCAATATTTATTTTGAATGCCTTTAGTGCTGGCTGGTGCAATGAGCTTGCCAGTTATCTGCTAAAACACATCTCAATGATCAAAAGAAAGAAATATGTAAATCTTGAAGTGCCCACAATATGAAAGTGTTGGGAGGAGGGGACCCTTCTACAAATGAATTCTAATATGAAGAAACAGGGGAGGCAAGCTTTGTGGTTTTTAAGGTGGGCAGAATCTCACCATGGAGGATGTGCTGAACACAATGGGTCAACCAGCTTTTGAAATATCTACAAAGCCAATCTTAGCGAAGGAGGAACTATTTCTCTGAGGCTTCTCAGGGAAGGTACTGAAAAGGAATGAAAAGGAGTTGAAGTGACTTGCAAGGACTAAAAATAATTCATGTCTTTAATTAAGGATTTGTGTCATCTTCGACATGAAAATATAGTCCCTCTCAGAGAATTTTATGAAGGAATAAGAGAGAAGCTTCTTGTATATGATTATCAGAAGAAAGGAAACTTTGCTACCCAGTAAGCAGTAATATAGATGATGTAAGAAAGCCCATCAAATAAGTAATCCTAGGTAACAAGTTCTCCTACCCTCGATGACATTCCCATATCTATGGCATAGTCACTTTTCAAGTAGCCCTAAATGCAAACAGCATGATTGAAAACCACAACAACAACCTCTCCATTTGTTCTACTTTCCCAATGAGTCATTTCATTAAAAGAAACTATTATAGTGCCTACAAAGTTTCTACAAAATGTCTAGACATATTAGTCTCTAGATGCTAGTTCTAAGGCCTGATCTTACTAATAGTTTGATGGAGACTCTCTTCATGTGTACTCACAATAATGTATGCAATAACAACAAAGACAATAGAATGTTGTAAGGCTGCTACCACAAGAAGCATTTCCAACTCTCCAAAAGGTAGAAATAGTATAAAAGACACCATAGCTTTAATTCCTTGAGGCATTTTCCCTTTATGATCAAAGCCTCTTCTACAAAATAACCTCCCTGCAAATATTCCAACTTCTTCTTATTCTTCAAGATCATCACTAAAATAAAATGTTGAGAACTGAAGTTGGTACATAGAGTTTGATGAGTAGATATCAACTTGTGCAAAGGAAACCAAAAACCAAAATTAAAATTAGAAAGCTAAAATCAAAACTATGCACCCATAGGTTGCCAATCTTAAATAAAAAGTGAGCCCAAATTGAAAACAAAACAGTGAGGAATGAATTGTGTACCAATGAGCACTATCATAGAGGTTTGTATCTGTATTCCTACAATCCCCCATCAAATAATGTCCACTAATAAAGATAGAATCCTCTATGATAATAAAGAATGACGCCTGAGCCACATCCAGAGTTTTTAAAGAATAGTTTGAGGGAGGTGAAAACTCCAACAATTTTCTCCCAAATCTAAGGATATTGGTTCATACCCACACATATGAATGGCCTGGATTGTGGTGGAAGAAATCCACTACCCTTTTCCATTGTGGTTTCCACATGCTCTTCATTCATCACATTGCAATGGATGAACTCAAAGGTATTTCCCATCTCTGTGATTTTAACATCTGCTCTCAGGTGTTGGGCACCATGTGCTACAAAGGCATCACCTGTTGTCTCTCTAATGCCAATGGTTGGAGCAATGATGATTGCCATCTTTCCTTCAAGCCTGATCATATTTAGCTACATATAAGCCATGGATTACTACAGTAGAAAAGCCCATATAAATTATCTAAAATCTCAAATCATGTGAATACAAAAGCTTCCATAAATAAATTAAAATAAATCTTTTGTACGTGTGGGGAGACTGAAATCAAAAAAAGATTCAACTTGATATACACCCAAAATGTTGCAATGTTGGAAAAAAAATTAAGCCTAGTTTAATATGAAATCAAAGCAGTGCTTCAAATTGATGACCTGTAGTATCTCCAATGCCAGTTATTGCAGCAATGATGATTTCCATCTTGCTCAAATTCACATTCTCCAATTTAATATCTTCACAAGGAAAACTTTTACTATAGCTTAAATTAATGGCCTCCGGTGTTATTGAGGTTCCCCTTATGTTTTTGTATGAGACGTCAATGATTTTGAAATTCATATTAGATTCTTGTACAGCCAAAGCCAATATCTACAACAAAGTAAGTTATAAAGCTAAAACAAGTCTTAACAATGAATCCAAAACTAGAAAATAAGTAGCAGAACTTCTATGGTGACATGATACTTCAATCTTCAAGTTCCATATAGAAAAAAATCTAGCAATAAAATAAAATAAGGTGAAAATGTTTAGATAGGAGGATAATGATGATCATCTGGACAATAGTATTGGTCAATGATGATTGGATTCCTTACATTGTCTCGCTGAAGGTAGGTTGCTACTTGTCGGATATGCTGCAACCACAACTTTATTGCTTATATCTGTAGATGTAACAACTGCTTCTAGATGCTTCCATGTCATTTCATGACTTTATTGTGCTCCTTTTGCCTTTTCTTCTTCTTCATGAAACTCACTCTGGGAGTCTTGAAAAAGTTTTCCATCCATTTCCATAAAACATTTTTCTTATAGATAGCCTGATTTCAATGCTTGTTTGTATTCCTTTCCAAAGAGGGAAAAATAAGTGGCGAAATGAAATATTTGTGTTGGCCAATCAAACTTACATCTATCAAATTAGAAAATCAAACATATAATGCGATCGTCGTTCCAAAAAAATAATCCCTCACAGCCACCTGGCAATGGGAACTATTGGGGTAATGTTCAATTGGCCGAAACAAGGGAACCATGTAACTTTGAAATTAAGTTGCATGGGCATCTTCCAGAACTTCTTTGAACTCTCCTACCTAACAGTTTGCGACTAAGCCAGTACTCGACTAATGCATCATGATTTTGTTTCTGAAGACATTGGAATCCAATGACCACTCTGTGATTAAGAAAAGACAAGGATCTATTGTCATTCCATCCTTAGCAACATCCGCAAGCCTGCACAGACTAAAACAATAGAGAGAAATTGATATATCAAATAATTTCGGGTATATCCAGCAATCAAAGAATTCCAAGGGACCACATTTCAATCCTAGGACCAGGTGTCGTCATGCCACCACATAGTATCTAGAAAATGGAGAAACCCTAAGGGTTCATCATCTCTAGGGTACAGATCCATTTTCTTCTGGAGACAAAAACAAGCCCTAAGGTTAGGGTTCCATCTAATATAGAAAAACATTGCTGCCTAAGAAGGAGGGCTGACTTTGAACAAATCAAAGAGGTCATGAATTAGAATAGTTGGAACAAGATTTGAACTAAAATTCACTAGAAACAAAACTAAAGGTAAGAAAAATAACACAGGAAGGAACTATTACCTATAAATGGCATGATAGTGCCTACGTCCTCACGTTCAGGAGCTAAATTCATTACTGAAAAAACACTAAGCGAGCATAGACAATTGTGTACCCTCAACCGTTGGAGAAAAATGCGATCAAATTCTTCGGAGAGGGAATCATCCATACCCAAGCAAGATAAATGGTTTCATACCGAAGAAAGCTGAATGGTGGTTTCATACCCAAAGCCGAATGGTTTTTGTTATAGAGTGCCTCACATCTCACCAGAAGACGCAGCGGAAAAAAAAAACGTTCGAAGAGGGAATCATCCATACCCAAGCAAGTTGAATGGTTTCATACCCAAGAAAGCCAAATGGTGGTTTCATACGCAAGCAAGCCGAATTGTTTTTGTTATAGAGTCCCTAACATCTCACCAGAAAACGTAGGAGAAAAAAACATTTAGACTTTGTAGACTTTGAATATAAGACCAGGTTTCTCCAATGAATATGCAGAAAATGGAGAAAGCTTAATAGTGTAGGTGGTTACCCTAACCACCAAGGTAATCATGATCATGGATTGTTATGGAAATGTTAATTCTAAACAATGGTTAGCCAAACCATAATAATATATAGATGTCTGACAGACGACAATGTTTTAATTGTGTAACATGTAATCAGATGGTGGAGACGGGTACAAAAGGCAGTTTGGGGGAGTTGTTTTCAAAGGGAATGCCTTACAACGTATGAACTTGTGAATAGGCTTTGTTACAATACCGTGTGCCAATACCATGGCTTATCAATACCACATGTCCAAAAATCATAAGATATTTCACAATAAAAATAATTAATTTTATTTTTATTTTATAACAATTTTTAAATTGAAGGTAAAAGGAAGAAGGTTTTAATTACTTTTGAGATACATTGAAACTCTTTATACTCATCACTACTAAAAAAATTTCCATAGAAATTAAATTAAGGTTTTAATAAAATTAAAAATGACCATAGTTTTATATTTATAGATGTGAAATTTATAAAATATAAATAGTGTTAGTAACCAAAATAGATCCATCTTAACTAAGCATCCAAGGGATGAACCAAAGAAAATTGAAGGGGAGAAGGGTGGGGGGGTGGGTGCGTAGGGAGATAGTGACAAATATAGGAGAGAGAGAGAGAGAGAGAGAGAGAGAGAGAGAGAGAGAGAGAAAGGAGAGGAGCAATGAGATAGATAGGGCGAGAAGGGGAAGAGAGAAAGAGGGAGACACATAGATGGAGGGGAGAGAGAGAAGAAAAGAGAAAGGGAGATAATGATAGATTTGCAGAGAGAGAGAGAGAGAGAGAGAGAGACTGTGCATGTTTGCGGCTAAAATAGAGAGAGCGAATAAGAAAGAGAGACATAAATATAGAAATAGATATTATATAGTATTATATAACCAGCCTAGATCCATTTTAACCCTTGATCTATTAAGCACTTAAAGGGGTCAAATGTCTCGAGGTGCACACCTTTCCTCAGGTTTTGCACCAAAAAAAAAGGATTTCACCTCGAGAGATTGGATCCCTCTCGGCGCTTGATAGATTTGGGGTTAAGATGGATCTAGGCCGGTTATATGTATTTGAAGTTTTTATGAGGAAAATCATCCTTGGATATTTTGTATAATTTTAGAATAATTATATGTATTTTATGTATGGTTTTGTATAAATTATAAATATATATTTTTCATGAAATTTGTTTTTGCACATCAATACCAAAGCATGGAGTGTTTAAGGGGTAGCACAATGTTCTCATAGGATTCAAGGTAGTGTCTGGAATCCTCAACAACCTTTCATACAACACACAAAACATTATGCCTACCAAGTTTCAAACCTCATATTCACATTCAACAAGTTGTGTGCACACCTAGGGGTTCACATGCCTATTATGAGGAATCCTGACCATCACAAAGTCATCATGCAAGCCCAACATTGACATATGGTACCAAGAAGAAAAATAATGATCACCATTGTTATGAAATAAAACCATATTTAGCAACTAAAAAAATATTCTTGTAGTTTCATGTATTCCAACATAAATTATATCTATTAACTTAGGTGTTGGGAAATGCTATAATTTTTTTCTCCAATAAGAAAAAGACATCATTTTTGTATTAATATTAATGAAAATATGTAATTTAAATCATCTAACATATACTCATTTTTATTTACCTGAATGACATGATATTGTAATATTTCCAACATCTAATGTCCAGGCAATATCAAAATCCCCATAGGATTCAAAATAATTTCATAAGAGTCTAGTCCTACTATGTTCATTATATATGTTCAAACTAGATAAACAACATGGTAGCCAATTTAAAAACTAGTATCCTAATTTCAATGGATATGACCCTCATAATAAAAAATGTAGATATGCATGAAAACTTAAGTTTCAACTAAAGGAAATGTGTCCTCTACTAATTACACAACACTTCTCCTTGTAGGTATTCTTCATAATGTATTTGACCAAGCTATAAGCCAACTTCCATTTTGGATAATTTATCAATATTTTAATGTAGTTCGTTGTGAATGTGATAAAAGGGTATAACCGTCAAGGTTCTAATCAACTCCATAACTCTAATAGTCCATTGAGGCAGTAAGGAAGTGTTGAAGGAAGTATAACATTTCAGCGAATCTATCACAAATTTTGAATCCTCTATCACTTGTAATTTTAGATTGTTGAAGTGACATAGTTAAAATAACTAACATAAATGACTAATTTTTATGATTGTATTGCTTGTTAAGTAGTAATATTTATGTTTCTAGACTAAATTAGTCATTCGCGTTAGTCATTTTTAGTTGTATTTCTTATTAGCTAGTCGTATATTTTAACCTGAGACTAAATTAGTCATTTATGCTAGTCATTTTTAGTTAATCACTTAGGATTTCTCATTTTTTGTAGTATTTCACTTGGAAAAGATATGGTGACTATATTTCTAGTCACCTAGTCACTAATTTCATCATTTTCTACTAGTGAAAGGTTCCCACTTGAACGAGGCACCTGACATGGATCGAGATGCCTGATGTGCCCAATGCACCTAGGCAAAATGAAGTGCCGAGATGGAATGAGCATGCAGGACCCACCAAGGTAGAAAAACCACGCCTAGCTAAAATGGTTTGGCATGACGAAACAATTCAACCACCCTCCAAATTTGGGTTTCGTGCATTAGCTTGAATGGACTACATGATTGCCTATTTGGCATAATGTGTCTATATATATTTGTGATGAAAGGATGAAGAGGAGGAGCACAAAATGGCTAAGAAGGAAGAAAGAACTAAGACGTAGGTCTAAGGTGTGCTCAAAGGCATAAGCATAAAGGAGGAGGTACAAGTTGAATTTTTCTAGAACAACCACCCAAAGCTATTCAAAGTCATGGATAATTATGCAGAGACATGTAAGGTCATGTTCAACTATACAATATTCTATGAAATTACCAAACTATATGAGTTTCCATGGAACAATTGAGTCATGCACAACTGAACCATGCAAAGGTAAAGTTGAACACTAGAACCATGCAAAGGTCTCATGGTATGAGAAAACCGTGCAAAGGCCTTGTGGAATGAACGAACCATGTGAAAGTATTATGAAATGATCAAACCATGCAAGTATCTTTTAGGATGACAAAATCATGTGAGGGGCTTGTTGAATGACCAAACCAAGTTGAATGACCATGCAAGGATGAATTGGAATGTAGACAGGGTATTTGTGGTTGGTTTTCTATGGGCAAACTTGGTTGATGATCCAAGGGACTTGTGTTATCGTTCTTTGGTATGTAATATTGGATGTTGAATGTTGATGTGAATGCTTGGAATTATACTTGTGATGATGATTGAATGTTAATTCCACTAACATAATATATCTTACATTTTAAGAAGTATAAGTGCTAGAGGCATAGTCTAAAGGTAGTAGATGTAAGTTGGTCACACCCATTGCAATAAAATTTTCTCATATTGTACTTCTATATGACTCGATGTGCCTTAACTTGAGTGTATGCTTTCGGGGTGTGATATTTTACAAAATTTATTATTCCCTAATATGAAAATTATAAATTATTTGGCAATATTTTTGTAAAAGTATTGAAAGTTCTAATGATTTTAAATTGTCTTTATAAGAAATTGGCAATTTTATGGTTAAATGATTTCATACCATAAAATTTGGGCAATTAATTTTTAGAAAAAATGGGAATTGGTGAATCTTTTTTTTTTTGAAAAAACATGGAAAATTAGCCCACCTACTAATATGAGCCCCTAAAATTTTCCTTGTCTTTCAAACACACTGTTAGTCTATCAATGTATGTGCCAAAAATGTAGGGGATAAAGAACACTCTTTCTTGACTCCAATATTGATTTTAATTTATGACCAACCCTAAGTGGTCCTATGCTTAACAATAACATTCTCATACATCCTTTTCACAACAACTTTCAACTCGAGAGGAACTGCTATCTCTTCTAGTCTCTTCCACATCTTTGTTCTAGGAATGATGTTAAAAGCTTTTTGAATGTCAAAAAAATAACAGAAGAGATCAATTTTATTATTGTGGTATTCCTCTACAATTATCATTCGAGTAACAAGATTTTCCAAAATTGAAATATATCTCCTAATGCATCTTCACATTTCTCTCTTCTACCTTGGCTTTCAAGCATAAGGGTAGTCTTCTTTTCCAAAATAACCTCATACAATTTTGTGAAAATGTTGCTAATCATAATGATCTTGTAATTCGAGGGAATTCTTTTATGCCCACTCTTAAAGATGGACACAATAAGACTCTATGTTTAAGGCTTAGGGATCTTTGATTCATTGGGAAATTAAAGAACTTGTGTATGTGCATGATGAGGATAGATTCTCCCATTTTAAAATTGTCACCTTGATAGCCTCCAATGTCCTTAACTTTCCCATTAACAAACTGCTTAACTCCAAAATTAATGTCTTACAAAGAAAATATATAATCATCTACATGAGCATTTAAAATGACATCCATGGCATTAGGATATTCAAAGAGGTTTTAAAGGTAAATATTCTAGTTGTTCAAGGGAATCCAATGATTTTTTTAGTTTTACAAATAGAAATTTTCATCTAAAACTTTCTAAGGTTAAAGTAAGAAAAGTGCAATAATTGTTCTTGCTTTCCACTTCTATAGTATCTTTTCTCCCTTAGTAAGAACTTTATTTTTTGAATATTTAATCAATTTATTACTAATGGAATTTTAAATTTATTTCTTTTAATAATTTGGAAACGAGTTTGGATAAATGTTTTTTTTTAATTAATTTTATTTTTATCATGCCCAAAGGTGCTCTACAACCTAGTATATGAGGGATAGAGGTGCTCTAAAACCCACTGTATGAGGGATAGAGGTGCTCTACAACCCAATATATGAGGGAAATTTTGTCACGTAACGTTATATTAAAAATATGAGGGAGATGTTGTCACTTAACGTTACATTAAAAAATATTAAAAAATATTTAACATTACATTAAAAAATATTAAGAAAATATATGTGTCGGCTAATATATATTGTATATGTTGAAGATATGTGTAATGTTACTTAAAAAAAATCAATTAAATAAAAAAATGTCTACTCAATTTTGAAAATGATATATATACAATTTAAAAAGAGATCAATTAGCTTATTCATCGAATAACAAAGAAAATTAGATAAGGAAGCAAATGATTGAATTAGACATATTTTGTAATAATAACTAGGTAAATTTGGTGGCCTTAGGTTTTCTGTTATGTGATTTTTGTAATAATAATAACCCTATAATTTATTAGGTGGGGGTGGTTATAAATATTGGGTAACATATAATATTGTAATATTATATTTTATGTAAGCAATATATTTGTAACAATTAATATTGATGTGTTCCATCTATAAAGTTAACAGTTAATATAGATGTGTTCCATCTATAAATTTAATTAATAAGCAGATAAAAACTTTATATTTATAATAGGACAAGATTTTTAATCATCAATATTTACCTTGGATATTATTAACTTCTAAGTAGGTTTCTTTACAATACCATGGGCCAGTACCCAAAAGAGAAAGATAGAGAGGGAGAGGAGGGAAGAAAATTATAATACCATGGGCTACTACCATTGTCTATCAACACCATGGGCCATCTAGACTTTTGATTGCTATGTAATGGATCTAGGCTTTTAATTGTTACAATACCATGGGTCAATACCATATCTTATCAATACCACATGCCCAAAAACAATAACACATTTAAAAAAAAAAAAAATTACAAATATTTTATTTTAATTTAATTTTATAACATTTTTTAATTAAATCTAAGAGAAAAAAGTTATAATTACTTTTGAGGTATATCTAAACCCTCCATCCTCACAGATTACTAACAATATTTTCATAGAGATTAAATGGAGGTTTTAATAAATTAAAAAATGAGAATACTTTTATATATAAATAAGTGAAATTTATATAATATAAATAATATTATAATGAACTAGATAGATGCATCTTAATCAAGGATCCAAGCGAAGGGAAAAAGAAAAGTGATGAACAATGATAGAGGAAAATTAGTGCGTGATTCTTTTAATTTTTTTATTATTGTAGTTTCTTTAACATGATTTATCCAAAATATAGATTTAATATTTTACAACCAATTATGTTTTTTATTAATTTAAATACTTTCTTAAATACAATACAACGGGATCATATTTAAGAAAGAGAGTGAGATGGAAATGAGAATAGACTGTGGGAGAGACACATAGAGGTGAGAAACACAATGAGAGACAGCAAGGAAGAGAGAATGGAGGGGGAGAGAGGGAGGGAGAGAGATGGATTTGGAGGGGGAAAGAGAGGGAGGGAGAGAGATGGATTTGGAGGGGAAAGAGAGGGAGTGACAAGTGAGAGATGAATATGGAATGTGGGAGAGAGGAGACAAGGGAAGAGAGAGAAAAGGAGAGGATAAAGATAGGGAAAGAAGAGGAGGAGAGAGACAGGGAGACATAGATATGGAGGGGGAGAGAGGGGGAGAGAGAGAAGGAGAGAGGGAGGGAGATTGTCACTGAGTTGGAGGGTGGAGAGAGAGTGTGTGTATGATGGGGGGAGCGATGGAGGGAGGTGGAAGAGAAGGGGAGAGAGAGGGAGGAAAAAGAGTGAGGACTTGAGAGAGAGGAGAGAGAGAGGGGGTGAAAGACGTAGAGAGAGAAAGGTGGAGAGGGAGTGGCAAGGGAGAGAGAGAGAGAGAGATAGATATGGAGAGAGAGTGTATGTGTTTTCGAGGTGAGAAGGAGAGACAATGGGAGATAGAGATATATAAATGGGGTAGGTAGGGGGTAGAAGGGAGAGGAAAAGGGAGGAATGAAGCAAGAGGGATAGATGGGAGATAGAGATATAGATGGAGAGACAGGGGGGTGGGGGAAGAGATAGAGACAGAAAAGAAGAGGGAGAGACAAACGGATAGATAGATAGATATGGGGAGAGAGAGAGAGAGATTGTCATGTATGTTTAAGGGGTCGAGATAGAGAGACAAATAAAGAGAGATGGAGGGAGGTATAAATATAGATGGCAAGGGGAGAGAGGAAAGAAGAGAAAGATAGGGAAAGTTACGGAGAGGCAGATAGAGTAAGAGAGGGAAGAGAGGGAGGGGAAGAGAGAGAAGGAGAGGGGGAGGTAGATAGACACAAAATGGAATGTAGAGAGAGGGAAGATGAAAGAGTCCCACAGAGACAAATACAGGTAGAGAAGTTAGTCTAAGAAAGTCATGAATATTTTAGATTTTTACTAAAATAGATGTATTGATTTCAATGTAGTTGTTGATTTCCAATCCTATTTGATCACATGCACTATATGCATATATTTCAATGTAGATGTCGATTTATAATTCTATTTAATACCTTACACTAGATGCATTGATTTCAATGTCGATGTTGATTTCTACTCTTATTTGATTCTTGGCACATGATGCATTGGTTTCAGTGTAGATATTAATTTCTAATCCTATTTGATCGCTTGCATTAGATGCATTGAATTCAGTGTAGATGTTGATTTCTAATCATAGTTAATACCTTACACTAGATGCAATGATTTTAACATAGATCTTGATTTCTACTCATATTTGATTGTTTGCATTATATGCATTGGTTTCAGTGTAGATATTTATTTCTACTCCTATTTGATTGCTTGAAGAGGATGCATTGGTTTCAATGTAGGTATTGATTTATAATCATTTTTAATTGCTTGCACTAGATGCATTGATTTCAATGTAGATGTCAATTTCTAACCATATTTAATACCTTACACTAGATGGAGCAATAGAGACAAGGTATGTTGTTTACTAATGTAACTCAACTTAAATATTTGAATGGTCTACGATTCCAACTACTTTTTACATATGATGGATATGAGAAAATGGAAAAATTAATAGGTGTGACAATAGGAACAATAGAAGAAAATAGTTTCAGATTAGTTGCAATGAAGATTGTTTGTAATTGACTATATTCTTAGTATTCAAATTTTATATCTATCAAAATTGTTACAGTGACACTTTGGACTCAGAATTTGTATTTTATCATTTTTCATCATTCAAGTTACTAAGAGTCTCTCTCATCTCAACAAACTGGGGTAACTAAGCAAATTTTAAATCAAATTGACCAAATTAATTTTAAACATTTTTAACATAATTAAAATGATGAAAATAATTAGATGTTCTGTTATATACCTAGGGGGGATAATATGGGGTACCAAGGGTGGTACCCAAGGTAATAATGTAATAATGGGATGGGCCATAGTAATTAATAAGGTGGTTAACCCATGTCATGTAAGGGACCACAAGTAGTTAATAATAATGTAATGGGCCCATGGTATTAGTTGATGGTATGAGGAAACCATGGTAATGATGCATGGTATTGTATGTATGAGGCCTATATAAAGGCTAGAGACTCCACATGAAGAGGAAGTGAAGTATTATTGTATGAACATACATATGGCTTGTGGAGTGCTCTCCTTCCTTAAGGAGTGAATGTATGGTGTTGCCCTACCATAAGGGTTTTGATAATAAAGAAGCATTTCATATTATTTCTGGGTTTCTTATTGTTTCTCGGTATATTTGCATTATCTTGTATTCTTATATCAGATCTGTAATATTTCTGGGTCAGATCTACAACAATTGGTATCAGAGCTACAACAATTGGTATCAGAGCACTTTCTTGAGCAAACCGTGGAGAATTTTTTTTTATTTTTTGCAGGGATTTTTGGGTGGCGAAATTGCAGATCAGATATGTACGTTTTGGTGCTAGATCTGCAGAATATAATTACAGATCTGTATTCCTTGTGAAAAAATACCCAAATTCAAAAAAAAAATCAGTTGAATAGGATTCCGGATGAAGGAGATATCACTGATCTAAAAATTAGTGGGGTTGCAGACAATTTTCAGGGCAGCGATTTTGCAGCGCAGATCTAGACGTCCTGGTACAAGATCTGCAAAATCTAATTGCAGATCTAGATTCTTTGGGAAAAAATACCCAACTTCAAAAAAAAAATCAGTCGAATCGGAATCCGGATGAGGGAGATATCGCTGAATTAAAATCAGCTCTTTTTGCAGAAATTTTGGGTGACAGCGGGAAAGTAGCAGCGCAGATCTGTAATTCCAGTGTCTGAATCAGGATTTCTATCACATGGGCAGATGCAAAATGGTTGCTCCATTTCCAAAAACAGGTTATAATAGAGATTCTAAGCAATATTGACGAAACTGTGACAATTGCAAATTTTCTCCAAGTAAATGAATTTTTTCTTCGTGGCGACTCTACAATTTACAGGAAAAGATGATGGTCCTACTATTGAAGAATGCATACAAAGATACAAGTCCACATATGGGATATTTTGGAAGTTTCGAATGCTGTCTAATATGAGAGGCGAGGCTCAAAAATGGAATTTCTCACTTGATAACAAACAGTTGACCGAATTCTCAGATGCAGAATTTGAAAAAGTCCTTTTAGACAAATGGTCTCGTGCTAGAAAAAAGGAGAATGAGCCACGTAAAGGGTTATTTCCTACTGGTATATCTTTATTGCAGGTTCATGGATTGATTCAGAAAGAGAAAATCATTGTTTCTATCAATCCTAGTTGTAAACATAATTTTATCAGTGTTAATTTGGTAAAAAAATTGCAAGTCCCAGCAAAACAAATTGAACATACACAGGTTGATAATGAGGATGTTCAAGTGTACAAGGATTTGAAGATTTCTATGGATAAATATGCGTTGCATGGTGATTTTTATGCTTCAGAGATGGATAATATGGATGTTGTTTTGGGATATCCTTGGATGGAATCCGTGGGTACTATCAATATTAATGTGCAGAAGAAATTCCTGAAACTATGGTATAAAAAGAAGAAAATTACATTACAGGATATTTCCATCCATAAACAGGTAGAGCACATGGAGGCTGAAGCAGAAGATGTTCAAGGGACTGACATATCAGATGATGAGCCTTTGATGATCGACAATCAAACACAAACAGAGGCTGTAGAAGAAAAGGTTACAGGTAATGATACATCAGAGGAGGGCTCAGTGGTTGAAGTCATATTGAAAAAAAAGACACCACAACAGGCACCACCGCAGGGTGAAGTCAAGCAAAAGCCATCATGGATTAAAAGTTCAACATATCATCACCCACATCAACCCGCAAGACAACCATCAAGATGGAAACCAAGTAGTCACATGACGGATCATGAGGAGAGAAGATCCACCCACGGCACATCAACACAGAAGAGCTGCCACGGTCAACTTCCATCTCAAGCGAGCGAGGCACCAGCGAGATCGAGGGTTCACCTTTTTCTTGGATGGCTAGATGCACGTGCATGGTATCAGTGGACTACTCTTTTGAGTAGATCTTATTATTTGTGTTCTTCCCATGTTTCGGGGACGAAACATGCTTAGGGAGGTGGAATGTTATATACCTAGGGGGGATAATATGGGGTACCAAGGGTGGTACCCAAGGTAATAATGTAATAATGGGATGGACCATAGTAATTAATAAGGTGGTTAACCCCATGTCATGTAAGGGACCACAAGTAGTTAATAATAATGTAATGGGCCCATGGTATTAGTTGATGGTATGAGAAAACCATGGTAATGATACATGGTATTGTATGTATGAGGCTTATATAAAGGCTAGAGACTCCACATGAAGAGGAAGTGAAATATTAATGTATGAACAGGCATATGGCTTGTGGAGTGCTCTCCTTCCTTAAGGAGTGAATGTATGGTGTTGCCCTACCATAAGGGTTTTGATAATAAAAAAGCATTTCATATTATTTCTGGGTTTCTTATTGTTTCTCGGTATATTTGCATTATCTTGTATTCTTATATCAGATCTATAATATTTCTGGGTCAGATCTACAACAATTGGTATCAGAGCTACAACATGTTCAACAAATTTTGTATGACCACACACGACTAAAACCATCCTAGATCCATCTTAACACCTGATCTATCACACTTCGAGAGGGATCAAATCTCTTAGGTGCAAACCTTTCCTCAAATTTTGTATTCAAAAAATAGGTTTGCACCTCGAGAGATTTGATCCCTCGCTACTTTGATCCCTCTGGGCGCTTGATAGATCCAGTGTTAAGATATATCTAAGCTAGTTATAATAGGATTTAACTAATTTTTGACTAAATTAATAAAATTATAAATAACTTTATTATTATTATTTTAAATATGTTTTTTTAAGTACCAACTTATTTTGCTTACCCATTTTTATATATCTACTTAAAATACAAAAATTTAAATAATTAATAATCAATATATAATAATAATAATTTATATTTATATTTATAATTAAAATGTACATGCCCTTGCCAACCCATTGTTTTAGACCAATAACCCACAAGCTATGGAAAAGTAGGTTTCCATTAACCTATGGAAAAGTACATTTCTCATAAACCTTTTTTTGCTGCACTAAATAAGAAGACTTTACGTATCATATCAACCAGTCTTAATTAGAAAAAACTCTTTAGGCATCGTTACAATGCACCGAAACGTTTTCCTCTTTTCAGATTTGTCATCGAAAAAATAATATCGCTGTAAGATTATTTTATGGTCGGTGGAAAAAGTAACCTTCACATGTTACCCTCTATGAATATACAGACAAGGAGCACAATCCAAACCTTAAAAGGAGGAGCGCATCCGGTATTTTCCTTCTACCCGCCTAGATGCATTCTATAAATTTTAGTATGAAAAATCGACGACATGAATCAACGTCACTCAAACTTTTTCACCGCCACCTTTTGCCAAACTATCGAGACAACTCTGAAGAGACGAATTAAAACTTTTTCACCGCCAACTTTTGCCAAACTACAGAGAAAACTTTTTCACCGCCAACAAAGCACATTTTTTACTATAGCAGCGGGTGGCCACAGCATGCAAACGATTAGAATTCAGAAAGCATGACAACTCTGAAGAGACGAATTAAAACAGTTCTGTGGCTTATGGAATCAGCGTTGGCCGCTTGTTATTTAAAAAACACAGATTGAATAGGCGATGCTCTCATGACGGGGACACTAGGGTTTCTGGGCCGCACGATAAATTCAAAAGCTAACACAGTGATCTCCACGACTGGGATTGGGAAGCAGCAGCATCTGTGATGCCTTTTTAAACTTTGGCGATGTCGTTACAAGACACATGGGACAGCATAATTATAATTAGCATTACTTTGGAAGTTTTATAAACTACTGGTGTGGTTTGTCTCCGGAGAGGCATGGGACACCAAGATCATTATTAAAGGGAAATCTTTATTAAGGTTACTTTATGAGTTTAATAAAATATTTGCTTGGTTTTTCTTCCGTGCTCTTAACATATTGGCGACAACAACGACATTATTAAGCTTACTTTAAAATATTTAATCGCCTATTTGTCCGGTTTGTCTGCGTGGAACTATTTTATTTATAGAAATGCTTACCCACCAAGATTTGTATCCATTTCATACCACACAATTTAGTCTCTCGCTCATATTGACTTTGCAATCTTGATAATTGTAGCAACTAATATGCCAGTTCAAAATATTAATATTTACATATTAATTAATTCTGTGGTTAAAAATTATTGAAATCAAATTGGTGTATTCTATTTTTAAAATGGAAATTATATGATCTGCATTATAGTGTTAGTTTTGTGTTATAATTTTTTTTCATATATATTTTATGTTTTAAAAAGTGGTGTTTTTCATCTCTATTAAAATAATAATTATTTCAATTTATAATTGTTTTTAATATATAATGGGATCATAATTTTAGTGAAAATGTGTTTTTATTTTAACAATATATTGATTTTTACATTACTAGAAGCATAATATGTTTTAGCGATGTTTTTATAGAATTTTTCAAAAAAATCATTTTATTGTTTTTAATAGTGAAACTTGTTATTGAGAGCAATATTAATTAATAATATAAAATATATTAAAATATCAATTTTAATATTTAATTATTTAAGGAATTTTTTTTTGAAATAATAACTAAGCTTAAGATTTCTCTACATAATGTCTATTAGGTTTTTTTGACCTCTATGCCTTGCCTTTATAGCTAGTATATTCCTCTACCACAACATACTAGATTAGTAACAATTTCAATGTTGTCGATGCTTGTTTTCGGAGTACTACATGAGTGCCCATGGAGGGAGGGTTGCGACTCGTCCTAAAAAAACATTTTGTGTGATGAGGACTCACTGAGATCGACCCTAGGGGAGGAATAATTTCAAGACCAAAATATTGACAGGGAAATGACTGACACCACTCCACTAGGATCTCAATGGAAGAAACAATCTTGCTAAAAGTAGTCAAGGATCCCAAATACAAGGCAAGGTCCACCAAAATTAATTGGTTATATTCATTACATGAAATATCACTTCTCAATTTATAAGCATTCAACCTAGTGAAAGGAAGGGACCTGATGAGATGGACCCAACACAAATGGAAACCTAAAGGTGAGGTTGACCTAGAATTAGGGGCCAAAGGTTTTTTACAATTATTTTCATGAATATTGAAGATAGAGACAAGGTATTTGAAAATGGTCAATATTTCTTTAATAATGAATGTTTTTATAGAATTTCTAAAAAAAAATATCATCTTTTTTTTTTTAATGGTGAAACTTGTTATTGAGAGCAATATTAGTTCATAATATAAAATATATTAAAATATCAATTTTAATATATAATTATTTAATGAATCCTTTTTTCAAATAATAACCACTCTTAAGATCTCTCTACAAAATGCCTACTAGGGTTTTTGACCTCTATGCCTTGCCTTTACAGCTAGTATATTCCTCTACCATAACATACTAGATTAGTAACAATTTCAATGTTGTCGATGCTTGTTTTGGGAGTACTACATGAGTGCCCATGGAAGGAGGTTTGTGACCCGTCCTATAAAAACATTTTTTGTGATGAGGACTCACTGAGATCGACCCTAGGGGAGGAATAATTTCAAGACCAAAATATTGACAGGGAAATGACTGACACCACTCCACTAGTATCTCAATGGAAGAAACAATCTTGCTAAAAGTAGTCAAGGATCCCAAATACGAGGTAAGGTCTACCAAAATTAATGGTTATATTCATTACATGAAATATCACTTCTCAATTTATAAGCATTCAACCGAGTGAAAAGAAGGGACTTGATGAGATGGATCCAACACAAATGGAAACCTAGAGGTCAGGTAGACCTAGAATTAGGGGCCAAAGTTTTTTTTACAATTATTTTCATGAATATTGAAGATAGAGACAAGGTATTTGAAAATGGCCAATATTTTTTTAATAATGAGAGCGTATCATGAGGAAAAAAAATCATGATTTTGGAAATAAGCTTACTACATTGTTTTGCAGTAACTGAAGAGATGATGGTAGGCGGTGCTACCTTCGGTATCCTATATAAATTATTTCCCAAAGTAACAATAACAACGTGAGGCCTTAACTCATACACAACATGTCACTTCCACAAGTATGGTTGGCCTAATAATACATAACAAACATCAAGGGAAGAAATGTCACATAATACCTCATCTGTGAAGGGCTTGATGCTATATGAAAGGCCGCACTAATGGCTCACACGAAGATCTCGTCCTTGGTGAAGCCACCCGATGGTTTATGGTTGTGGGTGTCCTGTTGTCGGTAAGCCCACCCACTTCATGACCTTTGCTGAAATGAGGTTCTTTTGGCTATCGTTGTCGACAATGAACTATAGCAAGGAGCCCTTTACCCACATCTGTGAGTGGAAGAGGCACTCCCCCTCCTCTGGATCTTCTGGCTACTCCTCCTAGATCTTCTTGGTGGAAACGATGGCATTGGGGTTTGCATCAAAAATATGCTTCCCTTTGTCATTCCTTTGTCGGGTTCTAACTTAGAGTCACAACATGCAACTGATTCTCAAGCCTTCAGCTCAGCTAACAGTGATTACTTGGCCTAACACTCACTTGTGTTGTGAGTGAAGCTCTTATGGAACTCACACCACTCTCTTGTGCCCTTCTTCAGCTTCACGGTGTTGTTCTATTCTTGACTTTGGTGGGTTTTCCTAGGCCGCCTTGCCTTGGATTTGTCCTTTGTTCTATGGTTTGAGGCCACCTTTCCCTTGCTTTTGATTCAGAGATCTGAAGTCTCGCTTCTTATATTTAAACTACTACTCGATCTTGATGGCATATCGATAGGTTTTGCCGAGCGAGGAGATGTCCAGGAACTCCATCTCGTCTTGGATTTACATATGTAGGCAATTGCAGTACTTGAGTACTAGATATTTCTCAGAATCCTTAATACCCAACTTTGTGCGAAGGGTATGAAAAACACTCCTGCACATCTTGGTCCCTTCCCTACTGCAGTATTTTCCTCTATGTATTTATCCTCATAGCTCCCGATAGGGTAGTACTTCTCCTTAATGACATCCCAAACGAATTCCAAGTGGGTGCGGCTGAAAAAAATGAGGTTGTACTTTTATCCTTTTTCTCATAGTATGTTTCCCATGAGTCCTTGACGTGGGGGGCAACTTTCAGAGGAGCAAAAGCAATATTTTCTCAGCTGAAAAAATCATGAACATAAAAATATCCTTCTAGCATATTTAAAGATTTATCTACGACGTCTACATCTATTTTTCTCTCAAATATGGGAATGTCAATGTTTACTTGTATCTTAATAGGAGTGGAACCTCCAGAGTGGCTATTGGATGTGGATACATCATCGGTGGGAAACTATTGAAGGATCTAGTCAAAGTTATCCATCTTTGCATTCCTTTGTTCTCGAGGGCCTCCTCGAGGAATATTTTGATAGGATATTCTGCCCCCTCATCTTTCTCTTCTTCCCCCATGGGCAACCATCAGGGTTTTGAGGCTGACCTTGCAAAGGTTCAGCGAGATTGAACCCTAGATTCTTATATCCTGACCTCGTTGGGGACATGCAAAGAAAAACACAGAAAGAGTAGACTGCTCTGATACAACTGATTTGGATTTAAACATGAATGAAACAAATTATAGATATAACCATAAACACAAAGATGCAGTAAAAAAAACACTTCATTTTCATTAATATCAAATACTGAAATATGCTTACAAATAGAATGGAAATAAGACTAGCTCGGACGATGGTAACTTATCTCTGAGAAGAGATGTGGTGGCTACATGCCTCTGAATTGTGTTACAATGAGGTTCAAAGGCATATTTATTATTGAGAAACAATGGAAAATGCTAAACATCCAAAAACCTAACCCTAGGAGATGAAGCGCCAAACTATGCGCCCCGTTTGGGTAAATTAGTACATCAACTTCCCGAGATCATAACCTTGGTATACGATCTTTGTTTGACATGCATAATACCCTATTAGAAAGATCTATCCGAGGACCCCGTTTTCCCAAAAGATGTTGTTTATGGCCTCAAAATGGATCCGGAAGTTTAGGACCCAAAAGAACTTCAAAAATAGTAAATTGTGCTACAAATAAGGAAACTAAAAAATTGAAAGACACATTGGTGGGGGTCTAACTGGAATAGGTGGGTGGCCACCAATATCCACCTAGATCATCAATCCATACCACCGACAGTTGATTTAATCCCCAAAAGTGTATTTTGATGATCTGTTATGCTCTTGACCTGCGAGAAATTCTAGAATACCAGAAATACAAAGAAATATAGCCCATAACACAGAATAAAATAAGAAAAAATGCAGGTATTTTATTATTCAAAAACAGATTCAATGTTCACTTGTCTCTTCTATGGGTCAACCTCTAGTGGAGAAAATATCGATTAAAATAAGACTGGATGATCCTTCCTTTACTAGCTAAGACTACTTATAGCTAAATGACATCCAAAACCCCAACTACTAGTGGTCCCTTGCATAACATGTGTTAACCACTTTATTTGTTAACTATGGCCCATTTACAACTAACTGTGGTCCCATTTTTCTCATGCGGGTGAACCACTTACAATTATTAATGTGGGCTTTATTTACTCTCTAACTAACTATGACTATGACTCGGCCCATTGTGCTTATTACATAAATAAAGGGTTTAGGGTTGGACCCTAACATGCCCTCCATCATGAAAAGGAACCTTGTTCTCAAGGTTGATGATACAAAAACTGTTAAAGAATAGTGGATGGTTCCTAGTCACATCTTCTAGAGAGGTATCTCTCCACTTGACAAGGACTTCCTTGATCGTGCTACCATGAAGATGTATTTCATGGGTATTGAGGGCCTATTCTGGTTTGAGCCAGAGTGATCCTTCCTCATCAAATTTGTGTAGACTAGTTTGAATTCTACAATTGTTCCCCACCACTTTCTATAGGCATGATACATGGAAGACCCGATAGATTTTTTAAGATGGTGGCCAGGCTAGTTTGTAGGTGACTGCTCCAATGCACTGAAGTATCTTATAAGGTCCATATAATTTTGGTGCTAGTTTGTCGAAACCATTTTATTATATATATATTTTGTTACATGGTTGCAGTCGCAGGAATTCCTGATCCCATTCTTGAAATGTGCGCTTAGAACATTGTTGGTCTGCCTATTTCTTCATTCAATTATGAGCTTGATGTAGATTATCTTTGAGATGAGATATCATGGCGGCACAGTTCTGTAGGAGTCGATCAATTTCTTGCACCTTAGAACATCTAGGCATATAGGAAATTGGTGAAGGTGGGAGTTGGCCATACACTGCCTTGTATGGACTCATCTTGATGGCTTCATGATAGTTAGTATTATACCACAATTCAGCTAAAGGTATCCACTGTACCTATTGATGCTACTTTTCCAAAGTGAAGCATGTTAGTTATGTCTCAAAACATTTACTGATTTCTTCTGTTTGACCATTGGTTTAGGGATGATAGGCAATTCTTAGTTGGAGTTGCGAGCCTATAGCTTGAAAAGTTCTTGCTAAAATTTGCTGGTGAAAGTGGGGTCACGATCAGACACAATGAAAGTCGACATGCCATGCAGTTTGAATATTTAGTCCATGAAAGCATGAGCCACCAAAGTAGGGGTAAATGTTTTGGGTAGAGCATAAAAATGATCATATTTAGAAATTTTCTCCGCAACCACCATGATGACATATTTTCTTCCCGAATTTGGGAGATCAGTGATCATATCCATGAAAAAATCTGTCCAAACAGAGGCAGGGAGTATCAATTGTTGAAAGGTTCCTAGAAAATTGATTGTTTCTCGTTTGTTGCATTGACACACATCACATTTAGCTACAAAAGTAAGAATGTTGTTTTTCATCCCAGTCCAAAAGAAGGAACGATGAGCACATGTATATGTCTTTTGAAAGCGTGAATGCCCTCTAGTTGGAGATGAGTGCAACCCTTCCAAAATGCGGGTTTTGAGGGTGGATGCCAACAATACAACTACTCGATCCTTGTAGCGAAGAATATTATCCATCCAAGAGTAGTTAGCTAAGGAACTAGGATCTTCTCTTAAGTTATTAATCAGCTGGGAGAGAGAGGGGTGCGAGAACCATTCCTTTTGGGCCTCTTCAATCCAATGTGGTATGGGTAGAGAGATGGATAGTAGGGTGCTTTCATCCTCAAATTGGCATGACAAGAATCAACTACTACATTGTCATGCCATTTCTTGTATATTATCTCATAATCATATCCTAGTATCCTGGCCAATCATTTATTTTTCTGTGGTGATGATAGACATTGCTCCAAAAAATATTTTAGTTTTTGATGGTTTGTATGGATTTGGAAATGTCGCCCCAGCAAGTATGGTTTCCAGGTGTCTATTGCATGTAAGATGGCCACCATTTCATTCTCATAGGTAGATTGACTGAGATGTTTTCCACTCAGTTATTGGCTGGTGAAGGCCAATGGTTGACCTTCCTACATTAATACAACACCAATAATAGTACTGGAAGCATCACATTCAATCACAAAAGATTTGGTGAAGCCTGGTAGGGCCAATATGGTAGTGGAGCACATGACCTGTTTGAGAGCCACGAATGCCTGCTGCACTGCATTAGTCCAGAGAAATGAATTTTCCTTGGGAAGATTAGTGAGGTGCCTAGCAACAAGACCATAATTGCAGACAAATTTGTGATAGTAGCCAGTGAGACCCAAGAATCCCCTCAAATTGTTGAATTTTTTTGGTTGGGGCCAATCTTGCATTTCCTGTAACTTTTTTGGATCAACACTCACTCCTTCACGACCTACAATGTGTCCCAAATACTCAACTCCTTCCATGCCAAAAGAGCACTTGGAAAATTTGAAAAATAAATTTTGAATCCATAGTAGTTGCAAGAACAGGTCTACATGCTAAAGATGTTTGTCCTAGGTTAGGCTGTAGATGAGAATTTCATCAAAGAAGATGAGGACAAAGTTTCAGAGATATGGTTTCAACAGATGATTAATGGGGTTTTGAAAAGTATTTGGAGCATTACAATGACCAAATGGCATGACCAAGAATTCATAATGGCATTCATGAGTTCATAAGGTAGTCCTAGAAATGTCTACTTCCTTCATATGTATTTGGTGATAGCCCGAGAAAAGATCTAGCTTGGTAAAGAGTTGAGCAACATGTAGTTCATCAAGAACATCATCAACAACTGGAATAGGAAATTTTCCTTGACGGTGAGCTTGTTGATGGCCCAAAATTCCAAACACATGCGCCATTCTCCATCTTCCTTTAGCACCATGACCACAGGTGATGAATAAGGATTGATGCTGGGATGAATAAAACCAACTTCAAGGAGTTCATCGATGATTTTTTCAATTTCAGTCTTTTCGGTGAAAGAATATTTGTATGGGCACACATTAGGCAGTTGGGTCCCTGGGACCAAAGCTACGCTACGATCATGTTCACCCCTAGAGGGTGGAATCTCTTTAGGCTTGTTAAATACCTATTGATGGTGGTCTAAGACCTGTTGCATCTCACGATGAATATGAGGAGTAGTGGATTCAATGGCCAGGATGGAATTAAACTGGGCGATGACTCTGTGATGGTCCTTTTTCAAAAGATTTTCTATTCGATGTGAGTTGACGATAGTAGGAGAACATTCTTGGAGTCCTCATAATGTATGAATGTGGTTGTTCTTCTTAAAGCTCATATATAACTCCTAGAAATCAATTGTTATCGGGCATAGTGTTGAAATCCATTCAACACCCAAGACAATGTCACAACCACCCATTTCAATAGAAAACATGTGGGTCTTTAGGTGGTTGTCTACCATCTAAAACTTAATGTTTTCACATCGGCCTTCACATTTCATGATCTCCCCATCAGCGATAAGGACTTGGAAATTACCTACTGTCCACACAAAGAAATGAATGACTTGTGTGACTCACTTATGGATAAAGTTATGAGTTCTCTTACTGTCAATCAATAACACGACTAGTCAATGTTTAATAAAGCCTCAAATTTTGAGAGTTTAAGGTGAAGAAATGCTAGCCAAAGAGTGTAGTGAGATAATTGGATCATCTCATGTAGTTGTGAGGTCATTTTCAGTTTGGGTTTCCCCAACTTCATCCTCGGACACCACAAGGGATGGAGCTTCCCCATGTGAATTTTTATCAATAGCATCAATTTGAAATAATTTTGGTTCCTTGAACTTATGTCCAAGAGAGTACTTCTTATCACAACAGTAGCACGGTCCTTGTTTTCTTCTTTCAGCCATTTCTGCTGGTGACACCTTGTGAACCTTAAGTGTTTGGGTGGGGCCTTGAACTTGGGTGGGATGTGCCTTGGTAGAACATTTTGGATGCTTGTAATGGGCGGTTAAGGCTATTTCCACTTCTAAGGTATTTTTGTAGGAGTCCATCCAAGTAGCTGGGTGGTGCATCTAGATATGGGCTTGGATGGCTTCTTTAAGGCCACTGATGAAACAATTTATGTAGAATTCATCCCTAGACTATTAGTTCAGATGGCTAATTGATCAAAGGTTGCAATGTAGTCCTTTACTGTTTCAGTTTGCTGGAGCTTAGTGATATAGGCCAGAAAATTAGAGTTACAATCAAAGTGATAACATATGGATTTTGAGAACATGTGCCAAGTCAATTTCCCACGATAAAATTTATGATGCCACTGCCACCATTGCCATCTCTCTTGATCCAAGTAAATGGATCCCACATGTGGTTTAGTTTGATCTTCCCATATATCATTATAGGAGAAATATTGTTGCATTTGTGCTACCCATACAATAGGGTTAGAGCCATCAAATTTGTACATGTCCAACTTGGTTGGCCGGTGGTTGGAAGAGAGGTGATTTCCATGGAAGTGAATGTGATGGCTTGATTCTCCTTCTAGATGTGCATAAACACTAGGCTCCTCCATATGAGGCGATCGTATAATGGATGATATCTATGAGATCTGTTTGAGAACCCTGTGCTCGAATATCTCAAATTTTTCTTCAAGGCTGGTGACCCTCTTGAGTGATTTTTCTACAACCATAACTTGAGGTCGGGTACCCTGAATACACCAATCCTGGATTTTTATTTCTTATTAGCTTAATTAAGAGTATCTAGTTGGAAATAGGGAAATATCAGGATTATAATGACATGGATCACTTGAGGATGCATTGGGAAAAAGTTTGGAACAGCCAAAATTTTTGGGCCTTACAAGTGAATGATACCACTACAACTAGCTGATCGTATTCAATATGATGGGACAAGTCTCTTGCAGGTGCCCTACAAAGGTCTCTAAAGGAGTTTTACTCCCTACCGATCAATGCTACAGTGGTTGAATTCTTGAAAACTTGATCATGCCCAATCTCCTACGAAAGCAGGCCCAAACTGTAGTAGCAGCAAGCCTAAATGCACAAAGTGTTTGATCAACACTATGAAGATCCAAAATTCTAAATGTGAGTTGCACGATGGTGGAAAAACACCATCTGTTGTATTTGATTTGTATGGTGGTGGTGAAACCCTAACTGTTGGATCTAATTTGCATGATGGTGGTGGAACCCCAACTGTTGCATCTAATCTGGAAGATAAGGTGGAGGGTGATCTTCCAATAGTAGAGGGAACTATGGTCACAAAGGAGTGTCAGGTGCTATGGATCGCAATATACATAGGGGTCCAACAATATCACTTGGCCCAATCTTTCGAGGTGCTAACGAAGAAGGATTGACGATACTTTTAGCCATACTTCCTGAATACCCTAATGTACACATGAGTAATCTCCTTGAGTGTTATTCTCAGTGTATTGTAGCAGCAATAAATCCAACAACTTATCTAAGGCAAGGTTTTTGGTGAGCCTAGGGGGCTTCTGATATACCAAAGGATACATGGAAGTATAGTCCACACATGGTTCTGTCTAATGTGCTACTACTTGAAGGGGTACCCACAGGGGTTACAAGGGAGTCCAAAAAGTGTGACCACCTCTTGTATTTCCAGTGTGCATACCTCCTCAAATCCACAGTTTTATGCGCTCAATGATAGATTCCATGATTTAAATTTGCCAAAACACGTCTCTAGCCTCAAAAAAATCTACAAAAATTGGAGGTACATAAATAAAGGGGTTAGGGTTGGACCCTCACATGCTCCTATAGGAAACTATATATTCATGCAAGCATGAATATTGGGAAACATAACTGTTCATCATCCCATCACAAGAATTGCACGCATGGATATGCGCATTATTTAGCTATGGGTATTCACACAGTTATATAGTTTATCACACATAGATCAATACATAGGAACACATGACCATTTCAAGGTTTTATACAAAATCTTCATTAACATTACAATTACACATAGTAAATGGCCCAAGTATATAAGAGATTGTACTCTGTTATGGCCTCTCCTTTGTTTGTTTCTCATTTTTCAAGCCCCTTTAACTCTCTTGCCCCCACCTATACATGATAATTACACACATAAAAATATCATAACATAACCCAGGTTTTTCAGACATCTGCCTCAACACCGCAACTTACATTTGACATTTTTACAAAGGCCCACTTGGCCATAACACTAGCTCATCAAAACTACCTATCCATCGAGATTCTTATAGAATCTATAGAATTTTATCCACTATTTATAAATTTTTGATTCAGATCTTGGTGCAAGGCCCACAAGATCTAAAATATTGAAATGGATCTTGTGAGGGAGGTCCCTAAGATCTGAAGAATTGCAATGCTATAAAGAAAATGACAAAACACACAATAAATAAAACCACAAAGAAACTTTTTATTAAAATCGATAATAAATATAAAGGCTACATTATGGCGGACCATCTGTCCTTTTAGAAAATGTGACTTGTTACTTATAGTATTTTTCAGTTATAATACCATGGGTGAATGAATACCATGGGTGGATGTCACAATACCACGGGTCAATTCCATGGGTGAATGAATACCATGCGTGGATGTCACAATACCATGGGTCGATTCCATGGGTGAATGAATACCATGGGTGGATGTCACAATACCATGGGTGAATGAATGCCATGGGTGGATGTCACTTACAATACCATGAGTGGATAAATACCATGAGTGGATGCCACTTACAATACCATGGATAAATTCCATGGGTGGATGAATAACATGGGTCGATGAATACCATGTGTTGATGCCATTTTCCATTCGGATCACTCCTCCCTCCTTAAGAAGCAATGGTCCCCATTGCATGAAGTTCCCTCCTGCAAAGCATTTGTTGAATATGAAAAGCCACTAAAGAGAATGGTTTTATGTGGTTAACCCATAACCATGATGAACGAATACTGAGGATATAGATACCCTGTAATGCTTGTGACCAACTATGATACTGACAGTGTGCGGCCTAGCAAGTGGACTTTGATGAAGTGTGGGTTTGTGGATAACCCATAACCATGATGAACAAAGATATGAGGATAGAGATACCCTATAATGCTTGTGACCAACTGTGATATTGACAGTTTGCGGCCTAGCAAATAGACTTTGATGAAGTGTGGGTTTGTGGATGACCCATAACCATGATAAATGAAGATTCAAGGATAGAGATACCCTATAATGCTTGTGATCAACTGTGATACTAACAGTGTGTGGCCTAGCAAATGGAATTCGATGACAAGGATTTTGTGCAATTGACCCATAACCATGATGTTGGTTGTTGGTGAAGTAGCAGGTGCCTACATAGCCTGGGGTGGGAGGGCACGTCTACAAATAACCCAAGTCGAATGTTGTTATGCTAGAACTGATGAATGTGAAGCAAATGCCTACTAAAGTGGGGTGGGAGGGCATGTCTCCAATAGGAACCCACTCTGAATGTTGCTCCACACAGCAAATAAAACCATAAAGAAACTTTTTATTGAAACCGGTAATAACTATAAAGGCTACATTGTGGTGGACCATCTGTTCTTTTAAAATTACAATACCTATCCATTCGGATCAATTTTATACATTTACATTTGAGGGAAATTTCTTTCCCTTTGAAGAAGTTTACAACCCCTTTGGGTCTAGTCAAAATCATGTTTCCTAGGTCTAATGATTCTGCATCATATTCCCTAGGTGGGAAATTATATGACCTCCTCGTCAAGTGTTTGAAGTTTTTTGTAGTCCTCTTAGGTACAAAATTTTATGTTGTTGATGCCCATAATCTCAACTCCATTATTGTTCTATTGTTGTATTCAACCTTCCAAGATCCCATATTCTAGTTTGATGTGGTTTTCCTACTTGGTTGATTCAACCTTCTATAAGTAACCACAATTCCTTTCTTGTTGCTTCCTTTTTTTGGTGGTTACCATATCCAAACCCTACTTAGGTTTATTCTTGACACTATGATTAGTTCCTAGGTTAACATTGCTCCCACTATTTTATGGTCATGCAAAGGTTGGTTTTAAACCTTTGTCCCATTTCTATCACGGTTCACTTATCTTACCACAAATTCCTATTCTTCCATATGTTTTCCAATTCTCATTTCACACATCGTTTAAAATTTACAATTCAGAGTACTTTGGAAAAGCATTTCACTCATTTCCATATAGTCCTTTTGCAAAATCTACATCTTGACCATGCATCCTTGACTTGGTGCTTGTTTCTTTACACCTTCTAGAATTATTATTTTATTTTCAACAAGCTCCATGCTTGCATCAACATAAGGTTGTACATATCCTTTCAATATATTGATTGTAGTATCTTTTAACAAACTCAAAATGCTTTTATATAATTGCTTGCTTCACATAATCTCTTTGTATCCCTTCTCTTCCTTTTCCATTTCTTGAAATTCATCTTTCAAGCTTCCCTTGGGTGAGCTTTTTGTCCCACCTAATTTTTTGTTCTTCTTTTGATTTTTTTCCTTCTATCCTTGAATGTATTTTGGTTTCTTGTAGCTTTGCATTGTTTCTAGTTCTTTCCCATGTCTAATATTACATAGTTTCCTCCCTTACCACTCAATGGAATAGAGCTTTCCAAATTCAACATCTTCGTACCTATCCTGTCTTTCTATGTCTCTAAAGACAACCTCCTCATGCACCAAAAAATGTACATGATTGTCTTTTTCCTTTTGGTTTTCTATCATATGAATCCTTTATTTGATCTTGAAACTTCCTTGACACAACATTCAACTTTTCCTCGTGAAATAAGATTCCTTTCTCATGAGACAAACTTGTCTAATTCTTCTCATTTTCTACTAGCAGCTCCTGTTGCACTTAGTCTACATGCTTGTCTCCTTCAATCCATGTACAAGTTTCTTAAAATATTGGATTGTCCAACGAGTCCTTCACATATTTTAATTTCTTTTAATATTGTAACAACATTGTATTTCAGTGATATTCCTCCTTATTTATGGGGTTATTCTCATAATGCAATCCTTCATCCTTGATTCCTTTTGTAACACCCATTAGTAGTTGGTGTTCTCCACCTCTTTTATGGTTTCCCTCATATTAATTCTTTTTTATAATAAATTTTTATGGTTGGCCTTCATGAGACAATGTTGTCTCATCTTCTTTTAGGACAAATGTTAAATGTTGTCCCTCTTCAATGCTCTAATGAGGTACTTCCTCATCATTTTTTGTCATTATCACAATGGTATGTTGTTCTCTAAGTTCATCATGCACGTGAATTGCAATCATGCGCAACCTGTTAGATTTAAAAACACAAGATTATTTAGCCTCATTTGTTGCCTCTACCACCATACCTTTTATCAATGATTTGTTTTGTTGCTTTGTACTCTTCATGCAGTCCATGAAATTCTCTATACTTAAGATATTCGACATCCTCTTCTCCAAGTAATTCTCCTTGTTCTGGTTCAGAATGGTGGACTTCCTCCTCTCCATACTCAGTTACTTTGATTTGATAACTCAACACATGCCTTAGTTTCATTATTAACACCTTGGAATATAGATACCTAACAGGTCATCAAATGTTCTTCACATTGCATCCACACCTATAGTATTCCTTCTCCATTACTTGTAGAAACATTCTCACCACACTCAGTCTCTCTTTTAACCTTGTCATCTCTTTATCAAAATCTTTGATGGTCTTCTAAATTAGGCACAAGTTAAGTCCCATATGACCATCCTTCAACACATTAAACCTCTCTTTTTGCATTATATAATGTATTTTTAACTTTAATACGTTCATTATAATTTTTTTTGAATAATTACATATTTTTGCCTAATATTATTTATTTTTGTGGAATATTCTGAGAATATTGGGCAGATTATGAATATTTGAAGGAGGAGATAATTTAGGGACATTCTCCATATTACAGGAGGATCAATATTAAATAATAAATCAAGATGATATTCTGAATTAATTTCATATATTCTAGAGCACTAATGATTGAGAAAATATAGGAATGTGTTCCCTGCCATTTAATGCAAATTCCTAGTATTGGGAATTAGATCCATTAATTAAGGGATTTTGGTGGGGAAAGCTTCCTCATTTTATGGGGAATTCCTCCTAATCACTTTTTGTATGTACCATGTCTAGTTTTCCTCTAGGGGTTGATTTTTCTTAGTCTTCTTGTGGAGAGAACTAGTATTTTTGCAGCTCCAATTTCATTTCTTGCAGGGATGTAATTATGTTGATGGAAATAGTGAATATTGTTGCATTTTAAGCTTCTACATATTGGTATAATCCATAAGACATTTATTTTCTTTGGCTTGGCCATACCAAGAGCCTCCTAGCCGTTTTGTATCATTTACTTTTATTCATTTCACTTCTTATTCACATGCATTTCTTCTTCTTGTCTTTTTTCTATTTCTACATTTAGTATTAATGATTTCTTGTTGTAGGATTGGGTTAAATGATTTAAGTAAGTTATTTTTTAGGATAAAAAAATAGTAATTTTATCATTGGAACTAATTTGTAAGTTCATTGTAATCATTAGGCTACTTGGAGTAGTTTTCTTATTCCCAAATCTAGATTTCTGAAAGCCCCTTGTGGCAAATAACAGTAAATTTATACTATTTTTTAGAGCATGCTAATGAAATTCAATCAAGTTGATTCCAATTGAATTATATCAAAAAACCATTCTAGTTAATTAAAAAATTTACCCCATTTGATTTTCACTTTAATAGGTTAGGCATTTGATAGATTTACTAGCTCATTAGTTCTTGAATTTCTAGATTTTAGACTAGTAATTTTCTGCTATTTGTTTGCATGGGTTGACAGAGGTATTTTTGAGTGATTCCAGTTGGAATGGATACCTAAGACATCCTTCTCCATAAAAAAATAAACTCCCATCCAATTTGGATTTTATTTGCTCAATCATTAGGTGAATTATATTTTCATGTAGTAAATCTGCAGTTTCTTGTAGTAACTATAGGATCTCTTGTAATAACCTTCCAACATGTATATAATTGCCTATATTCACTCAAGAAGCTTGGCTATTGTCCCTTATGGTTGAATCAAGAACCATAGGCTCTAAATAAATGATTAGGGAAGTGTAAAGACAACTTAGGAATTTCCTCTTTACCCATGCAAAACATTTCAACGATTTGGGCTAATGGATAGATTTATCAACTAGTTGATACAATGATGATTGCCACCTCCAATGAAATCCCTTAATGTACCTAAACTCTTTAAAATTTAATGACTGATATTTACTTCATGAGATGTAATTTATGCAATTAGAATATGTTTCTTTCCTTGTATTTTCTTTCTTGCAATAGGTTAAGGTTTCCATTTTGAGCATTTTACTTTCTGCAATTAGTTTAGGATATGATTTTATTACATTCACTCCATTGCATCATGACATCAAAGCAAGGACACATTTTATTCTTCACATATAGTTCCTATACCTCTTAAGTTTGTACAAACCCCAGGTTGATAATTAAATTTGGTAGCCTTGGGAGTGGCAGCATTCTTGTTACAATACCAAGGCTCATCACTTTTTGGCACCGTTGTCGGGAGGCGTAAAACTATGCATTATTTTCATTCCTATTTATTTCATTTATTTTTACTTTCTACAAAATAAAAAAATCACTAGGCATCTTGCATTGCATTAGCATTCTAATTCAATTTTATTTTTTTTTATAAAAACAAAAAAATACTTCTCAAATACCAAACCCCCATTTGATCACGTGGTGTAGTAAGAGACACACCACCATCCACTTTTGTAGGTAGAAGAAGAAGAGGTGACATAAAAGGTAGAATAATTGGATGGAGATGATTACAATGAATAACATACTCTTGGATTTCCCATTTAAGATATTGATGCTAGTGTGCAAATGAAGAACATCCCTCCATCTATTCTTTCAAACTTCCATGGTATGAGGTCAGAGGATCTGGAAACCTTTCTCTTTCAATTTGAAATTGTTTGTAGATCTTATGGTTAATTAATAAACAATCAAAAATTGAGATTGTTTGTGGAAACATTGAAGGATAGAGCTCTTAAATGTTTCATGAGTTTAGGGACCAATTCAATAAGATCATGGAGTGAGATGCAAAAGATATTTCTAAAAAATATAAAGATCATGATCTTAAAGAAGAAATATTTATATTGAATCAAAAATAAGATGAGAGTCTAGAGGATCTAATAGAGAGGTTCATGTATAATGTTAAAAGGGAAAAACTACATCATTTAGGATCTGACATGCTAAAAACCCTCTTACTTAGAACAATTAGGGATGAGTGGATTGATCTCCTTGATCTCATGAATAGAGGTGATGTATACCAATTATAATTTGAAGAAATATGTGAAACATGAAAATACATACCAAGAGGAAGGGCAAGAGTAAGTCAATTAGCATCAAGATCGGTAAGTCAAGCTAAGCTTCAAATTTTTTTCGATAACTTTAAAATATAAATTCTTAGCAATATAAGTGAACAAGTATAAATGTTAAGAATAGATAATGAGAAAAAATAAGATGTTGATATCTATGTTGTCCATGTAGAATCATATTGCCCATCATTACCAAAGTTGAATGAATTTTAGCAAGAGGATAATAGAGCAAGTCAATTGCCATTGCAATTATGTTATGTAGCTCCAAGAGGACCATGACATCCTATTCAACCTAATATGATGCAAGAGCCTAATTACCAATTTCAAGCTTATGCACATCCATTTCAAACCAATTAGAACACACATTTTCCTTGGAAACCTTGGCCATATCAACCCCAAAACCAATCTTCGCAACAAGGTTGACAAGAAACTTATGGGAGTCATCCTCAATATCCTCAATATATTCCTCAATATCCTCCATAACCAGCTCCATGTTATCCCTACCATCCACCTCCACCTCCACCATAACCCTAACCTCATCCATCTCAAACATCCACTACCACTCAACTACCTATACCACAATTTCCAAACCAACACAATGAAGTAGCTTAGCCCACTTACAATGTTGAGCTACAACACTTCCAAATATCTCCTCTTGATCTAAATGGTCTTCATCTTAGCTTAGGAAGAGTATCACAAAAAGGAGACTCTCTTGATACCATTGAAGAACAACATGGAGAAAAAGAAGATTCAAATGGGAGGAACAAAGAATCATGGGATGCACTTGACGAAGATCAAACATTATAATCAAATATTGGGAAAGCGCCTTCATGCTTACCATCAAATCATCTATGTGTTCAAGAGAATACTTAGAAAAAAGAAGAACATATGAATTTCATTGAAGAAGAAGACATCCAAGATGATCCAAATCAGCAAGTCGACCAGGAGCATAACACCTATTGTTATCGGGAAAACTAGTGTCTATGCAGAGCTGCTAGTCCCACTAAGGCTAGTAGCTACCTTAGAAACAAACAAACTAAAAATACTTTTGTTTTCCTTTATGAGAAATAGATTAGAGGGGAATAAGGAGACCAACCTCTGTCTTGTGCTTGGTTCCTTGCTCGATTCCTCTCTCTTCTAATAGATCTTTGCCACTCGCTTCCTCGTCTACCCAGCTTCAAAGAGCACAGGTAGAATCAAAGTAGCATAGCACTATCCAAGAACATAGATCGATTATCATAAACAATATAGGACCAGATATATATTGACCACACAAATGCATATAACATCAATCTTACAAGAATGTGGAGAAAAACGTGAATAACTTTATTGATAATCAAGAAAAAGCAAAGAGGATTACAACCAATTGTTCTGACCCAGCATCATCCTCTCAGCAAGAAAGCCCTTCTTCACCTCATGAAAAGCTTAGATCACCCAACGCTATGATATTGCACCAAGAAAACAACAGCACTTCCTTACAAGATGCAAAATTCTAGCCTCTGGATCTCTGGGATGAGGGATCCATATATAGATGTTTGCAAGGGGGGTGAGTCAGCTTTTGAGAGTTGATTAGTGTCCTCTCTCTGATAGTTCTTGATTCCCCTTGGAGATTGATGATCTCTTACTCATCCCTGGGCGAATGCAGAGAGGCAAGTGCAACAGGAGAAGTTTCTAGAAGATTCCATGATCATCCACCTTGCAGATTGACCCTGCCATTTGTCCACTCTCGCCCATCGCACCCCATAGAAGGGCTTTTCAAGATGCATCACACCTACTGTGTGTACTTAGGTGGGATGCAGCGCACTTTGACCATGGAGCAGGTGAGATGGTCCAGTTTTGACCAGTTCTGAGCAGTTTTTCATGGAGAACTTCTAGGAGAAGATGTAATCATTTGACCTTGTTCTTTTAGAGGTTGGAACAACACTTTTAGGGGCTTAAGAACCCTTGGTTTATGGACATTTATGATTGGCGTTGCAATGCCCAAAAATTTCTATAACAGTTTCCCCCTAAAGCGTGAGGTCGTTAATCTGTTGATGTTGGGTGAAATGCTTTATCATGAGGATCTGAAGTTCTTTCAAGTAGGAAGGCGACCTGTAATAAGATACAATACAATACATTATCTTCATAATATTTTCATGATCTAGCTGAGGTGGGCATTCCCATGCTCAGCTTTATAAATTCATTTTCATGTACATAAGATAGACAATCATCTGAGTGTAGACTGATGACTCTGGTAGAGCCATCATCCCTTAGGTTGGATGATTATCTATGCAGTGATGATGTACATTTGATCTATTTATTTTCCTGAATATATATCGCAGCCTAGATGGATGAAACTAGATCCGAGGTATTCAATCTTGTTCGATCTTCACCCAAAGTACAAGTCGATCCATGCGAGATATGTTCTGGAGTCGAACATGGAAAGACATCACCTAATTACTAACCAATGATGTAATCTATTAACAGGCGTGAGAGGAATCACCGATAATGATGATGACCCTCAAGGTACTACAGTACAATTCACGTGGTGTGAATAAGGGACTTGGCATCGAACACCACGCAAAATATTTCGGTCGAAGGCCATTGATGTAATCCTGTCACCGGAAGTGAGAAACTTGCCATTGAGGCATGCAAGCTTCAAAGTACTGAAAGGGTTGTTCCTAGATCAACTTCTTGGATAATGAGCTGATGTCGACAAGAAGCGATCCATCATAGGAGGGCCTTAGTGAATCCCACATCAATGACACAGAATGGAGCAAATGATTTTAATGGAGGTGAAAACAATCTGGTGATATAAGGTTTAGGGTGGCGGTCATGAAAGAATGGAGTGTAAATGTATTGCATTGGGTGAGACATAGGTGAATTCTCTGAGCGACTTCTCTTGAACATATCAGCGACACTGACATGATGGATCGGTAACATTAACCCCAAATATGGATGGTGTGATGGAACCATGGTGATGTGACCAGTGAATGGAACAACCCAACCCGACTCGGATGCAGAGTGAAAGTGTCATGTTCAAGAGTGACTTGCTACTGATAAAGTTCCTTCAAGTTTTCTTCCCAATTTTTCCCCAGTCATTGCTGACCAGTACCTCTTTATTTTCGTCAAGCTTGAGGAGGATAACATATGCTTGTTCTATAATTTGCCCTTCGGGCAAACGCATCACTATGTTTTAACGAGCCTAGCGATAGTGAAACTCGTTCTTGTCTGTATGGACATGTTTGTCGCTATTCGGATTTAATGAGTTTAATGACAAGGATAACTCGGTCCTTTTCAATTTTAGAGAGTCTGAAAAAGGGACATAAAGAAAACTCCAATAATCCTTTTTCGTCATATAATCCCTTGAGTCCGAAAAAGTATAAAACAATACAAAAGGGATGAATTTTCGGTACTTTTAACGAGCCGAACAAAACAAGCGCTCGATCTTTTTGTGTGATAATCCCTTAAGTCCAAAAAATATTAAAATCTAAAGGAGGGATAGCATTTCCGGTCCCTTTAACGAGCTGGAGAGGCCAATGGCTCGGCAATTTTTTCATATTTTACGACTCAGTTGAAAAGAGCTTAAAGGAGACTCGTTTTTTGAGGAACGAGTGATAAATTCGGGTAGTAGCTGATTCCAGGTAAGGTTTGGAATTTTCCAATCACGACAGTGTCACAAGGATGGCTAATAGGATCACTCTTCGCTGTTGTTCCTCAAAAAGGGTAAACAATCAAATGGAGGTGAATGATTGGCCAATACAAAGTGGAGGTGATGATGAGAACATGACCAAGGCTTCAAAGGCTGGTGATAATACATTCACGATGGTTATTTACCAGAAAATGGTTCATTTTTTAATGAGCTTAAACTCTGGGGGAACAAATGCTCATTGCTTATGTTTATTTTTTAACGAGCTTGAATTCCACGTTAAAATTGCTCGATATAATGGTCATTGATTGTCTTGATTTTACCATTGACAACTTTGTTCTTTCAAAGGTTGTACTCCCTGCTCAATTGCTTCATCAAACTAGTTAGAAACGAACAATATATGTTTGAAAAATGAGTTAAAACACTAATATTTTACCTGAATTATGTGAAAAGTAATTTAAAAGTGATTTTTACCTCTCATTTTACCATTTCATTTGAACTTTGGTTTGTTGTAGCTTCGGAGGTGCTTCCCCCTTGATTTTCACTAGCTAATTCCGAGAGATTCTGTGGATGATTCTCTGCGTCGTCTGGACTAGGTAGGAGCTAAACCTGAGCTCTTTAATTTCATCCTTTCCATTTTGCATTTTGAGCATGTTTTCTGATTTTTCTGAGCCTCCAGGGTTTGAAAAACTCGCCTTGGCTCCATCGCACCTTTTCTACATCGAAAGGTGCGATGCATGCTGGCTTGGCCATTGGCTAGTCAGCATGCATCCCACCTAGAACACTGTTGGGAGTGCGATGGGTGCAAAGAGGGCCATTTATGCACAGCTTTTCATGGAATTTTTTTCCTATTTCTCACCAAATCAGGACCTTGACTCTTCTCTTGTTTGTTTTAGAGATTCATTGGAGAAAAATGCCTGTTACATGGTGAGAACATGAGCATGAAGAAGAGGACATGCTTGTTTTACATGATCCGATTACGGTAAATGCATTGCGGAACTGTGGCCTGTTCAAGTTTTTCCGCATCTCTTGCATGAGGCAACAAATCAACTTGTTGCAATATTTTCTTGATGCATGGCATCCTACCACCCAGGTGTTCCAGATTAGCGGCAAGTCCATCCCCTTGACTATCGTGGACATCTATTTTTTGACCAGCTTATCGAGGCGGGGTGCCCCTATCTCATTATCAGGTTCGGCCCGTGGGGGTGAATCTGTGAGAGATTACATTCGTAGGTATTGCAGAGAGGGATCTCAACCGAGTAAGGATGGCAAGATCATTATCCGAGATGTCACTGACAGGTCCTTGAGGACCATTCTATTCACTTTTGCTAGACTAGCTGGTAGTGCGGCACTTCATGTGGCCAACAGGTCTTATATGCAGTAGGCCTTGGAATGCCTTGAACCAAAGGTGTTCAACTGTTGTGATGCAATACTCTCTGTGATGAAAGAAGAACTGACCAAGGTCAAAAATGGAAGATTGAAGAACTTTGGATATGGTTCTATCTTGACAGCTTTCACCTTGGAAAAGATCCCGCTGATGTAGTCGCAGTATGTTTCACTTGGTTTACCTCCACCGACTAAGCCACGGATGCAGAGATGGGTCGACCTTATGGCCAGACATGCTGGTCAGTCCCAGATTTCCTTCTCTGATACCTTTTTTGAGTGGTTCAACCATCAGGAGATGGTTTTTCCTGAGTATCCATATGCTGGTATGGATTTCCGGGGTGATCCAGATTTGGTACTGCCTGCTGGCGAGCAGTGGGGTGTCATCGGTAAATTCTCTGACCATATATATGTTTATCATTTCTCTTTATAATGTTCTTGTGCTTTCTTCTATCAAGACTAATCAAAACTCATGTGCTCATGCAGATGTTGGACCAGTTCGACCAGTAGTACGCCTGAGAGTGCCAGCTACCGCTCTAATGGGAGAGGGTGCGGGAAGGGCTATCCTTCACGACCTTGATGTGGTCAAGACTCTTTCAACATTGTAGGATTAGGTTGAGGGCCTTACTCTTGGTATTCCGGACGTGAGGATAGACGAGCTGCCCCTGAGGTTGTAGCGACATACTACTGGTGTGCCGAGTCGGTGGATTAGGCTTTTACACATGATTGCACAGGCGGTGACTTGTTATCACCAACATCATTAGACTAGGGTGCCCCCTAGTGTTTTGATTTTTGGGTCATTTGACCAATTTTGTCTTGGTTACAGAAAATTATGTGTAAACCATAAACAGTTATATATATATTTTTGATTTTCGGAGTTTTATTTTGGTTAAGTTACATGATCCTGATGCAAATACTGATGAAATTCTTCTTTTTATAAATGTTGCAAATGTCTATCTAACACATAATTTTCCAATGAGTCCGTTAATGTGTTTAAGTTTCTGGAAATATGTTGATATTGAATAAAATCAAATTGTCTTTCCAAAATCTTGACCCTTAGGAACATATGATAGATAGCTAGATTTCAGACGGAGTAGATACCAGTGAGTTGTAGTATGACGAGTTGTGAGTTTAGCCTGACGGCAAGTCGGCTTATGCCACGTGTGATGGCATCAGAGAGAAGTTCTATCAACACACTATATTCAGAGATGTTATTTGTTGACCGACCAATACATACCCCTTTGAAACTTACTAACTCGCCGTTTGGATCAAAAATGGCCTAGGCCACAGAAGATAGGTTCTGCGAAATACGACTCGCTCCGTCAGCATATCCAACGAAAGATTCCAATGGGTCTGACATCTGTGACAAATGTAAAAAGTGGATTACTTGACCAAAACAATTACTCTTAGCGAAAACAAAAATGTAACAAAAGCATATAGGTTACCGCAATGAATCATGAGTAGTAATGCTGAAGGTACAACCTATTACGGGGTTGCGCTAGTGGAATCCCATCATAATCCATTAACTCATAGGCTCCTTTTGCTAACACTCACTTAACAATATAGGGGCCCATCCATAAAGACTTGAACTTACTTGCTCCCAATTTATCGGATTCTTGGTCATAAAGTAAGACCAAGTCACCTTCTGAGAAGACACGGGGTTTGACATTATTTTCGAACTGCGCCTTGACTCGTTTCTTATGGGCTTCGTTAGCCAAAGAGGCATCACGATGGGTTTCATCCAATTGGATTAGTTCCAACAAATGAGCCTCCTCTTCTGAACTTCCGGGGAGAAGGTTGATTGCGAGTTTGAGGGACGAGATTTCACACTGAACTGGTAAGATTGCTTCTAAGCTATACACCAGTTGAAAAGGTGTGAACCCGGTTGCATTCCTTACCGACGTTCCATATGCCCACAAGGCTGAGTACAGGATTAGGTGCCAACTCCTTTTGTGGGCTCCAATCATCCTTTGTAGCATCCGCTTCAAGACTTTGTTGATTGCTTCAACTTGTCCATTTCCCTGTGGGTAATATGGAGTAGAGCTGTCGTGGGACATCCCTAATTTGGCAGCCAATTCGACCATCATGTGATTGCGAAAATGCGATCCATGATCTGTGGCTATAGCCTGTGGAACTTCGAATCTGGCGACTACATTGAAAAAGAAAAGGGCAACTATTTCACCAATGTTATCTAATGTAGGCATCGCCTCGGCCCATTTGGTAAAATACTCTACAACGACTATGATATACCCATGCCCCCTGGTTGAGGTGGGGTTACATGTCATGAAATCAATGCCCCATTTGGTGAATGGCCCAACAGCAACTATCGGTTGGAGAGGTGCGGGTGGTTTTCTAGTTTTGCTATTGAAAATTTGACATGCATGGCAACTTCTGATTGCGATTATGCAATCTTTGAACATTGTTGGCCAGAAGTATCCTGCTCGTAAAATTTTTTGCGCTGTAGCGTAACCAGATTGATGCCCCCCACACGTGCCTGAATGGCAATCATTCCGGACATTTTCAGCCTCCTCGTGGGTGAGGCACCTCCTCAGAACTGTATCGACACCATGATGGTAGAGTGTATCACCGACGATCATGTAGTCTTTTGATTGGTATCGAATATGTTTTTTTTCGAGCGGGAGGTATTAGACCTATATTTTTGGGTTTGGAGATAGATGATTATATCTCCATACCACGGATTTCTTGAAGATATCAAAAACAATGATTCATCCACGATGGTTTCTTCGGATGTTTCATCGTTGGACGATGATGGGAGATCACATAGTAATTCCGCGAAAACCAGGGATTTATTTGATTTGTATTTTACAAATTCCAGATCAAACCCTTGGAGAATTGCTATCCATTTTGAATATTTCCCCCCCAGCAATTGTCGCGACAATATATATGTCATGGGGTTGCATTCTGAGAAAATGGTAGTTTTTCGAAAGAGGACATAGTGTCGAAATCTCTGTATCGCTTGAACAGCTACAAGAGCTAGCTTTTCAACATAGGAATACTTGCTTTCTGTATCATTTAAGTTCCTACTCAAATAATATATAGGATGTTCAATTCCGTTGTCTTCTTGAACTAAAACCATTACGATGGTTGTATCCGCTGCAGCCAGATACAGGTTCAAGTCTTTTTGATAATCAGGAGCATACATTAATGATGCTTTCATTAGGGATTATTTTAAAGCATCAAAGGAAGCTTGCACGACCTGATCCCAGATGAAGGGTACTTCCTTTTTCAATAGACATGTATAACCTTTAGCAAGTTCGGCATAATTTGGAATGAACCTCCTCAGAAAGTTTGCTTTCCCTTGGAGTTTCTGAATCTGAAGCAAATTTGAAGGTGGAGGCAAATTTATGATTGCCTAAACCTTACATGGGTCAAGACGAATTCCATCCTTTGAGACTACAAAGCCAAGCAAACGACTAGAGCTGACACAGAACACACATTTGTGTGGATTGAGTTGTATCTTGTAGTGTCGAAAACGTAGAAATATCGCTCTCAAAATGCTGCAGATGATCGGTCCGCTTTCGCGAATGAGCCGGAAGGTCGTTGAGATATGGTTGAACGATGTTTTTGATGTCGTGGAAGGCATAATTCATTGCCCTCTGAAATGGTGCCCCTGCATTCTTTAAACCAAAGCGTAATTTGTGATATGCAAATGTGCCCCACAGACAAATAAATGCAGTCTTTGACTGGTCCTGTGGGTGGATAATTATTTGATTATACCCGGAGAATCCATCCATAAATGAAAATATTTCACATCCGGTGCATTCATCAATTACCTGGTCAATAAAGGGTGTAGTGTAGTTTTCTTTCGGACAAGCTTGATTTACATCCCTATAATCGACGCACAATCTAATCATTCCTTTTTTTCATCACAGGAACAATGTTCGATACCCAATCGGTTAGAGGAACCGAGTATATAAAACCAGCATGGAGAAGTTTCTCAACTTCTGCCTTCATGGCAGCGGCTTTCTTGGGTCCACCTGCCATAGCCGTTGTCTTACCAGTTTAACATCTGGATACATCTTGATTTCATGTTCAACTATAATCGAGTCAATGCCTGGCATTTCATCATATGACCAAGCAAAGACATCTCTGAATTCGCGAAAGAGAGCATTATATATTTCCAGTTCTGAAGGAGAACAACATTTGCCAACATAAATATTCTCTACAACATCTCTTTTGGTCGAGATATTTATGGCGATAGTCTCTTCAATATTGGACAAGTTTTGTTTGGAATCCACCATGTTTACAGTATTTTATAGGAAATAAAAAACCAAAGGATGATGAAGGTCATCAGGAGTATCTTCTTGACAATGCAAAAGATGGGAACGATGGTGGTAATCTTCCCATGGCGCCCCTTCAATTATCATTGACTGAATAATTCCTTCGTCGGTGTAATGCACTTGCGACCAAGGATTTGAAAGGGTGTCACATTCCTTAGACCTATCTATCAAAACGCTCGATGAGCATTGGTTTGGGTTCATCTCCCATGCCAAAAACATTGATTGCTATAATATTTCTATTAGGCTTGGAGGCAATACCTGCGGATGATCCATGTTAATATCGTTTTCTCAGATCTTTTGAGTCAAAGATATCATATTACAGGTTCCTACCGTCGCCACTTCGGCCAGATTGATTGGAGGCAGGAGGGAAAAAGTCCCCATTAATATAGGGTCTTTTAGTAGGCCTACTCTGATATTTTGAAGCGAATGGGGGCTTCCATGGATCATTGGAATGCTTCCCGTAACTTGGGAACTATTGGGGAGAAATATTTGTTGGTCGACGATTGTAATTCCTCCTTGAAAAGGAAATGGAATCTTCCTAAAGTAGGTCGACACAACTGCAGCCATAGCATATATCCATGGTCTTCCCAGTAGGATGTTGTAATCGAGGTTTCCATCGATTACTTCGACATCTATTTCTATTGTTTTCCCCCTAGTTCAACTTGCAAGTTACTTAGAATACCATACGGGGTATATGTTCGTCTATCAAATGCTTTTAATGTTGTCGAAGATCATGACAAGGTTGGAGATCCTAAAGATTTCCAGCAACTCATCGACATAATACATGTAGATGCCCCCTCATCAATAATTGTTCGATGAACAGTTTTGTTGAGGGCTTTCACTTGAATGAGGAAAGCTAGTCGAGTTGGTAACTGAGGATCATATCCTTTGTGATTAAAGGACACAAGATTAGAATCCTTTGGGTCTATCCCACCTATAGCTGATAATAAAGCCTGCTTTTTGGATGGGCAATTTTGTAGTACTTCAAGTGTCGATATAGCAGATGGCGATTGGGCTAGATCTTCCACTATGTTATAATGTTTTGCTGCTCTGGGATGAGGATTAAATGTTGACTGATCCGGATTTAAATAGGAACGCAACAAATTACAGAGATAACCATATACACAAAGATGCAGTGGAAATAATACTTCATTTCATTAATGGAAAATACTGAAATATGCTTACAAACAGAAATGGAAATAAACTAGCTAGGGCGATGGTAGCTTATCTCTAAGAAGAGATGTGATGGCTACATGCCTCTGAATTGTGTTACAATGAGGCTCGAAGGCCTATTTATTGTTGAGAAACAATGGAAAAAACCCTTATCATTCCAAAACCTAACCCTAGGAGATGAAACGCCAAACTGTGGGCCCCGTTTGGGGGTAAGTTGGTACATCAACTTCCCGGGGTCGTAACTTTGGCATATGATCTCCGTTTGACGCGTACAATAGCTCATTAGAAAGATCTATCCGAGCACTATCATTGTTGGAACGGGAAACACCAGTCCATTCCATGGACTCGTGTTGCCCCTGGATTCCCCAAAAAACGTCGTTTAGGGCCTCAAAACGGCTCCGGAAGTTCAGGACCCGAAAAACTGCTAAAAATAGTAAGTTGTGCTACAATTAAGGAAACTGAAAATGTTGAGAAAGACAATGGTGGGGGTCCAGGTGGACTTGGCAGGTGGCCACCAATATCCACCTGGATCATTCCTCCCCCCTTAGGAAGCAATGGTCCCCATTGCGTTGAGCTCCTCCATGAGATGAGGAAACTTCTGCTGAACTTGTTCCCTGGTGAGCCACTTGCCCTGCTGAAGGAGTTGGCCCGCTTTGACAACTCGATACAGTTGGATATTCTGTTGGCGAGTGTTCTTGATCTGTGTGTCCATGATCCGATCAGTTGCAGCTTGTTCCATGCAATCTGGATTTAATTCTATGGGTTTGAGCTGTTCTGCAATGTCGGATCTGTCTAGCAATGGTGGAAAGTATGGCCGAAGGCTGTCCACATTGAATACTGGGTGCAGGCCAAGGAATGGGGGAATGCTGAGCTCAAATGCATTGTCTCCCATAGCCTTAGTAATGGTGTAAGGACCATATCGGAGTGGTCTCAATTTCCGATAGGCTCCAGTAAGGCGTTCCTTTTGCAAATGCAACCAGACTTTGTCGCCCACCTGAAACTTGTGTGGCACCCGATGTTGATCATGTCGCTGCTTGTACTTGGCATTTGATTTCTCAAGAATGTCATGGACCTGCTAGCGAATATGTTGGATGCGCTTAATGAAGCTGGTGGCCTTATCTGTTTCAGACTGGACATGAGCTGAATTCATGTGAGTAGCTGCAAGTGGCATGGCCACATCAATGGGGCATAGTGGCTGGAATCCCAAACCCACCTGAAAAGGGCTATTGCCAGTGGAGCTGTGAAGAGCTCGGTTGTAGCTGTGTTGAACGTAGGGGAGGCTCTCGTCCCATGTGCGTGGATGCTTTGAGTTATACATGCGCAGAATGTGCACAATCATCCTATTGACAACCTCTGTCTGGCCATCAGTTTGAGGATGGAAGGCTGTGGACTTCGTGAGTTTGGTGTCCAGCATTGACCAGAGACTGGACCAAAAGGTGCTGAGAAACCGGCTGTCCCGATCTGAGATGATAGACTGTGGGATCCCAAAGTGCACCCACACTCGTTCAAAGAGGAGTTTAGCAGTGGCTTCTGCTGTGATATTCTTCTTGCAGGCCATCATAATGGCCATCTTTGAGAACCTGTCGACGACCACAAAAACACAGTCATTTCCATGCTTAGTGGAAGGAAGGCCTGACATGTAATCCATGGAGATGGATTCCCAAGGTCGACTAGGGGTAGGCAACGAGGTATAGAGGCCTTGCTTCTTAATGGTCAGTTTGGAAATGGCACAGGCAGTACATGATCGGATGTACTTCCTAACATCCTGTCGAAGATTCGGCCAATAGAAATAGTTTTGCAGTACTGCCACTATTTTCTTGACCCCGAAATGCCCAGCAGCCCGACTGTAGTGTGCTTCCCAAATCATCTTGGCATGCTCGCTTGAAGGAACACAAAGGTGACCGAGGTGGCATAATAAGGCATCCTGGAGGTGAAAATCTGCAACCTGCCGACCCTCCAAGAGTGTCTGGTATGTGTGGCCGAATTCTAGGTCGCTTTTGTAGAGAAGTGGCCAATCAGAAGTCTCGTGCCCGCAAGAGTTGAGCATGGTGGTTAGCACCATGATCGGTGGTCGACTGAGACAATCTGCAACATTATTGGTGCTGCCCTTTTTATACTTGATATTCAAGTGAAACTGTTGCAGGTATGTAGACCACTTCTGATGGCGATCATTCTACAATTTCCCTTGGGTCTGTATGAACTACAGAGGTCGGTGGTCTGTGTGGATGACCGTTTCCTTCCCCAAAATGTAATGCTTCCATTGTCGGCAGGCCTGTACAATGGAATACATCTCTTTATCATTAATGGGGTTCTTCCGAACTGTGTCTGAAAGTGTTTCACTGTGATATGCCACTGGATGTCCATGTTGAGTAAGGACTGCTCCAATAGCATAGTCAGAGGCATCTGTCTCGACCTCAAATGGTTGTTGTAAATCTGGTAACGCGAGCACTGGTGTCGTGCAGAGGCGATCCTTCAACTCCCTGAATGCCTTCTATTGAGATCCAGACCAAAAGAATTTTGCTTTTGCCCTGCCCTTGGTGACTTGACTCAAGGGCCAAGAAATATCAGAAAATCCCAACACAAACCTACGGTAGAAGTTGGCAAGACCTAGAAAGCTGCGGAGCTCTGTTAGAGTGGTTGGAGAGGGCCAATCCCGAATGACTTGGACCTTGGCTGGATCAACATGCACCCCCTGTTCATCAATGATGTATCCCAGATACTGAACCTCGGTAATGCCAAAAGTGCATTTCTCCAAATTGGCACATAGCTTGTGTTGCCGCAGTGTTTGGAGAACCTGTCGGATGTGGTGGAGGTGCTCTTCCCAACTCTGGCTAAAGATCAGAATGTCATCCAAGTATACTACTACAAAGGAGTTGGTGAATGGCCGCAACATGTCATCCATTAGCCTCATAAAGGTTGCAGGAGCATTCATCAATCCGAAAGGCATGACCAACCATTCGAAGAGGCCCTCCTTGGATTTGAAGGCAGTCTTCCACACATCTGAGGGTTCAATTGGTACCTGGTGATATCCTGACTCCAGATCGATCTTGCTGAAATATTTCGCCCCCTTTAGTTGGTCTAGGAGGTCATCAATCCGCGGGATCGGGTACCTATTACAGACAGTGATCTTGTTCAGCGCCCGATAGTCAATACAGAGTCTCCACATCCCATCCTTCCTCTGTACCAACACTATCGGGCTCCCACAGGGCGAAGAACTCGGACGAGTGTGAGCTCTCTGCAGGAGCTCCTGAATCTGCCTCTTGATTTCATTGTTCTCCAGAACGGAGCGCTGATAAATTGGTCCATTGGGTAGCGGCACACCTAGGGTCAGATTGATGGAGTGCTTGACTTGACAGTGCAGAGGAACCCCTGCCGGGGAGGTGAAGATGTCTTCGTACTCCTCCACAATCTTGTCCATCTGTAGCTGCCATGCAGAGGGACCCCGTTTGGAGGCCGCGGCCACTGTCTTCTTCTTCCCTTGAGGGCGTATCATCAGGAAAACAAATTTCCTGGTTTTGGAAATGATCTTACTGCATTGTTTTGCAGTAATCAAAGAGATGGCAGTAGGTGGTGCTACCTCTGGTATCCTGAACAACTTATTTCCCAATGTAATAATAACAGCACGGGGCCTTGATTCATACACAGCATGTCGCTTCCACAAGTATGGTTGTCCTAGTAATACATCACAAACTTCAAGGGGAGCAATGTCACACAATACCTCATCCGTGAAGGGCTTGATGTTGTATGGAAGGCGACAATGCTGGCTCACGCGAAGATCTCGCCCTTGGTGAAGCCACCCAATGGTGTATGGTTGTGGATGTGCTGTGGTCGGTAAGCCCGACTGCTTCACGACCTCTGCCGAAATGAGGTTCTTTTGACTCCCGCTATCAACAATGAACTATATCGGGGAGCCCTTTACCCACATCTGGGAGTGGAAGAGACACTCCTCCTCCTCTGGATCTTCAGGTTCATTTTTATGGATCTTTGCGGTAGCAACAGTGGCACTGGGATCCGCATCAATGATCTGCTTCCCTTTTTCATACCCCTTATCGGGTTCTGACTCAGAGTCAGAACATGCATCTGATTCTGAAACCTTTAGCTCAGCCACTAGTGACTGCTTGGCCCGACACTCACTTGTGTTGTGAGTGGAGCTCTTATGGAACTCACACCATTTTCCAGTGTCCTTTCTCGGCTTCGCGGCATTGCTCTTTGCTTGCAGCTTCAGCTAGTTGTCTTGGGCTGTCCCGCCTTGGCTTTGTCCTTTGTTCTGTGGTTTAGGGGCACCTTTCCCCTGCTTTGGATTCGTAGATCCAAAGTCTCGCTTCTTTTGTTTAAACTTCTGCTCGACCTTGACGGCATACCGGTATGTTGCGCTGAGCGAGGGGATGTTTAGGAACTGTATTTCTTCCTGGATGTACTTGTGCAGGCAGCCACGGTATTTGAGTATCAAATGTTGCTCCGAATCCTTGATACCCAACTTTGTGCGAAGGGTATGGAAAAGATTGGTGAACTCCGGCACGTCTTGGTCCCTTCCCTGCTGCAGTGTGGTCCACTTTATGTATTCATCCTCATAGCTTCCGACAGGGTAGTACTGCTCCTTGATGGCATCCCGAAATGAATCCCAGGTGGGTGCGGCTGAAAATAGTGAGCCAGTACTTTCATCCTTCTGCTCGCAGTAGGTTTCCCACCAGTCCTTGACGTGGGGGGCTGCTTTGAGAAGAGCAAAAACAATCTTTTCCCGACTCGAAAATTCATGAACAGAAAAGTAACCCTCTAGCAGATTTAACCATTTATCTACAGCATCGGCGTCTATCTGACCCTCGAATATGGGGATTTCAAAATTAACTTGTACCTTAAAGGGTGTGGCGTTTCCAGAGGAGCTTCTGGAAGCCGATGCGCCGCTTCTGGGTAGCCGCTGAAGGATCTGCGCAAAGCTATCCATCATCGCGTTCCGTTGTCGCTCGAGCGCTTCTTCGAGCAAGATTTTGATGGGATCTCCTGCCCCCTCGTCTTTCTTCTCGTCCGCCATGGGAGGCCGTCGGGATTTGCGAGGCTGGTCTTGCAAAGGTTCAACCAGTTCAAGCCCTAACTCCTTATATCCCGATCTTGTTGGGGACATGCAAAGAAAATAGAGAAAAAGCAGACCGCTCTGATACCACTGATCTGGATTTAAACAGGAACGCAACAAATTACAGATATAACCATATACACAAAGATGCAGCGGAAATAATACTTCATTTCATTAATGGAAAATACTGAAATATGCTTACAAATAGAAATGGAAATAAACTAGCTAGGGCGATGGTAGCTTATCTCTGAGAAGAGATGTGATGGTTACATGCCTCTGAACTGTGTTACAATGAGGCTCGAAGGCCTATTTATTGTTGAGAACTAATGGAAAAAACCCTTATCATTCCAAAACCTAACCCTAGGAGATGAAACGCCAAACTGTGGGCCCCGTTTGGGGGTAAGTTGGTACATCAACTTCCCGTGGTCGTAACTTTGGCATATGATCTCCGTTTGATGCGTACAATAGCTCATTAGAAAGATCTATCTGAGCACTATCATTGTTGGAACGAGCAACACCAGTCCATTCCATGGACTCATGTTGCCCCCGGATTCCCCAAAAAACGTCGTTTAGGGCCTCAAAACGGCTCCGGAAGTTCAGGACCCGAAAAACTGCTAAAAATAGTAAGTTGTGCTACAATTAAGGAAACTGAAAATGCTGAGAAAGACAATGGTGGGGGTCCAGGTGGACTTGGCAGGTGGCCACCAATATCCACCTGGATCATCGACTTGTGTACTACTCCCTTCAGCGGTTTTATTGTTAGCTCTGGAATGATGGGCGGTGCAACTTCTGTCGAAGTTGTTGTCGAACTACTAGGTTGATCCTTATCCTTGTTGTTTGACAGCTGTGGATTCCCGTAATCTTTATTCCTTGTCGATATCAAAGCATCATTTTGTTGTTTCGAAAACGACAACATCAGCACTTGGGATGGGGAAGCATTTTCACTAGCAACCAGATTTGTCCTTGGATTTGGAAATGGATCAGTTAATACCGCCGAGGTTTTTGAATTCTTGAAGAATCTTTTAAGCTCAGCTTTATGTGGACAATCTCTTGCCCAATGATCCTCATGACATATTAAGCATGGGCTTTTTGGTTTCCTATCTCCAGGAGGGTTTGCAGAAGAATTTTCAGGTGATGATTCCTCATGTTTCTTCTTCTTCCCTTTGTTTTTCTTCTTACCTCTTGGTTGCTTGGTTTCTTTGCTTTCATTAGTTGAGATGGCATTTACTTCCGAGGCGAGAAGTCATTATTTTGAATTTTGATTGGAAATCTTACGGGACTTTTTAGATGTAGCCTTTTTCGATTTCGTGTCTGTCGTACCAATCACGCCATCACTGGCATGAGAGTCATTGTTCGATTTAGGAGGAGGAAGGACGGAAAATTCCGGTCTGGGAACATTAGGGATTTTATTGTAGAGCATGCTAGACTGACTATAAATCAAGTCTAAATATTCCGCACGAGCAATAACCTGCTCTTCAGTGACGACTCCTCCTTTTGCCAAATCTTTTGTAATGGAAGGTAATAATGACTTAATAAACCATTCATCTAAAAGCTGATCAGGAACATACGTTTTTACCATTCTACGACGACGTCGCCACTCATAAATATGATCGGATATGTGAGTGGTCATTGTTTGCTTGAAATTGGTAAGAAGTTTTGTTCCCATTTCGTACCTTATTAGTAACTGAAAATGGGTTAAAAAGGTTGTAGCTAGGGTACTGAAGTTGTCAAACGAAGCTCTGGGTAACTCGATATACCACTTTTCTGCTGGACCAGTTAATGTCCTCTGAAAAAGGAAAAGTCTAATCGAATCATCGTTTAGGGTGTTTGATGAACACCATAGATGAAATGTCATCACATGATTTGATGGGTCTTCACCCGGATTTCCATTAAATTTAGGAATATCTGACAAAAGTTTATGTGGAATCGTTGGCCACCAAGGGGCGTAAGCAATTGGATCGTTCGTTAGCTGATTTAGATCTGGTAACTCTAAAGTTGCCACGAAGGGTAACTGTTGATTCAGGTTTGGCGAAGCATACCCAGGGTAGGACGGAATGGCTTGAGCAGTTGGTCTTTGCATACTAGCATAATGCATTTGATGCTGGTAACTTTGGTAAGGTTGATGGGCATAACCATTATAGAATGGCTGATTTTGATCGTTTTGAATATACGGCTGCCCACTATTTGCAAAGATTTGTTGCTCAGATCCTTGGTATACTTGTTGGAATTGCGGTTGTTGGTATTGCACCAGCCATGGTTGCGAAGCCATGTGCTGTTGTCCAATACTGACCGTTTGAGCAAGATGAGGGACAAGAGGGGTAATTGTACCTATTTGGGATTGTGTCATTCCACTAGTTGGCGATGGTGGTTGAGTCGCAGGGACAAGAGGCTATTGCATTACAACCTGAGAAAACTGAGGTTGGCATACAACAGGAAACGCTTGTACTTGTGACACCATCACAATAACCGGCGTAGTTGGTATATTTGACATAGGTAAACATTGTTGCATCGAATATACAACTCTTGGTTGTTGAGGCAGTATTGGCACCCAACCACTAGATGTAATTCCAGCAAGACCTGAATTTTGTTGTGAACTCTCGTATGGTTGTCCTCCTGTAGGAGACAATGAAAGGGTGTACTGCCTCCCATACAGTGGTAATCTGGTACTCAAAGGAATTGTTTTTCCTTGAGAGCCGGACTGCCCAAATTGACATCCTGAAGGATCAATTTGCTGAGACTTAACATAAGAGTTCCCGGACACTATTCCAGATGAACAAATAGGAATGGACCATACTGTCGAAATAGCCCCTAAGTGGGCCCCTTCTAGCGATTGAGAGCTAGTTGGGACAGATGGTATGCCGACGAAAATTGTTGGAGTGACAGCAGGAAGTTCTGTCATCGCTGTGTTGGATGACACAGTCCTAGATGTCGACGGTTGTTCAGACATTTCTAGTCTATCCAAAAGATTGCCTAGCGATTCTAAAGGAGCTTCCGATAACGTTAGACTAATTTCTGATGAAGAAGGATATAGGGTGATCCCGACTCCAAACTGCGATGGAGTACTAGATGGAAGATCCTCCACAATCACTTCTATAACAATCAGACCAGGTGGAAGAGGTAGACCGTCAGGTCCGTAAAATATTTCTGGTGCCGAAGAAGGTATAGAATCTGCAGCGATAGATGTTTGGGGAATAACACCTTCTGAATCAGCTGTAGATGGAGTTGGTTCAGTAATACAAGTGTTTACCTTCACACTAGGATTAGTTCTACTATCCTTTGGTGGCTGCTGAACTTCTTCTATAAAGGCAGGGATACCAGAAATGTTTGGAGTAACTGGAGTCTCCAATGGTGTTGGAACACTTGTTCTAACTTTACTAGCGGATTTGGAAATGGTTAAATGAGTTCACTTTGTCTGTAACAGTTTTGATTCTGGAGACAAAGACGGTTGACTCGAAAGCCTTCGCGAATGACGGGGTTTCAATTGACTTTCTTCCACGATTGCAGATTACTCGATCAATTAAAAATCAAGGGGAAGTATGTTTCTGAATTAGATGAATTTTAGACGCTTTGACACAACTTTTTTTTTCAACTTTTAAAAGTCGAGAAAAAACAAAAGATGACTCTAGTCGCCTTCGATTTTTAATGAGCCTGAAGTGACAAGTGCTCAGATGGACCTTTTCCTTTAAGGAGTCTGAAAAGGAATGAAAGAGACTGCTCTGGAAATCTAGACAGAGGGATTACCAAACCAATCACAAAACTGCAAAATACTTTTTACGGTACAACAGTCAATCTTCCCGAATGCTATGTTCAGTACATTGCGATCGATAGGGTGGCAGACACGGCTTCCTATGGATAAAGGATAAAGCCTATTGTGGTCTCCCAATATATACTCGACGGTACATGGGAGCACAAGTCTGTACTGGCACTTATCATCTCAAAGTGGAGGAATCACCCAACCAAAAATGAAAGCAACAGTTACCAGGCTTTACGACGCCGAAATACGTCTCTAGCCTAGACTTCTAGATGTTGTGCGTTAGGTTACAAAGCGTTTTTAGATTCATTAAATTTATTTTACAGTTGATCTTGCTTAAGAAATTTTCCTTTCAAGTTCACCACGTGATGTAGATGTAAAATTCCTAAAATGCAATCTAAGATGATAACCAGCCATTTAATCTTCTTCTTGCAATGAAAATCCAAGCTACTAAGGAAAGAGAGATGGTGTTCTTTCAACATAGAGCAGAGAGCACACACTATATGCACTGTCGTAAATCAAACCAACAAACAATATAAATGCAAATGCACATGCATGTATTTGTTTACAGCCTTCTTAATGTGTGAATGATAAAAATAAAGTGCAAATCTGAATTATTTTTCAAAGCGACATTACTAACAAGTTTTCTTTTCAAGACAAAATGAGGACAATGACAACACTTTGTGATTTGGAATTGAAAACTTGCTTTCGACACTTGAAAAACTACTAATTCAAATCAAATACAAGAGTAACAGTGTAATCGACTATCAAGAACAATCGGATTCTCTTCTATGACTGAAAATGACACTTGCAACACTTTCAAATCAAGAAACGACAGTACGATTACGCTACTTCTTTGTAAAAGAGAACTGAAAATGGCTTGAAATACATAAAAACATTTACAATTCTTTGCACAATGGAGGCGGAATAATGGCAAGGAAGGGGGTTTCAACAGAGGTGTACTAACTACAGGCAGCAAAATTCTTGAATAGAGCTGAAAAGAGTGAACACAGAAACCAAATCTAGGAGCAGGAAAGGCCTTGTCTGATAAACACACATGTAACATAGTGAACTAGAGATGCAGTGCACCTACTACACTCAAGAAGTGCGATGCATCTAGAATTCACAGAAGAGACAGTGCACTAGACCAGGGACAAGACTTTAACTGGGTTTCGGGTCACAGTTTGCAAATCAGTTCAGGGATTTAGGCCGAGCAAGTGGTAATCAGTAAATCAATTAGAGGGGTAGATCTAAAGAGGTTACTAGAGCCACCACAAGGGCAACTAGAGAGCTTTTAAATCAATTGTTCAGTTCATAAACAAAACCCGAAGATAGACTGAAGCAGCATTGATCTACTTTGCACTTGCATATCAAATGTAGTTCGAAGGCTAGCTGGCTTAACATTAGGCTCCGTCTGTAAGTTTATAAAGTAAACAAATGCAGATAAACAAACAATCTATTCGCTCCCCAGCGGAGTCGCCATTTTTTTATCGGGAAAACTAGTGTTTATGCAGAGTTGCTAGTCCCACTAAGGCTGGTAGCTACCTTAGAAACAAACAAACTAAAACTACTTTCGTTTTCCTTTATGAGAAATAGATAAGAGGGGAATAAGGAGACCAACCTCTATCTTGCGCTTGGTTCCTTGGTCGATTCTTTTCTCTTCTGATAGATATTTGCCACTCGCTTCCTCGTCTACCTAGCTTCAAAGAGCACCTGTAGAATCAAAGCAGCATAACACTATCCAAGAACATAGATCTATTATCATAAACGATATAGGACCAGATATATATTGACCTCACAAATGCATATAACATCAATCATACAAGAATGTCGAGGAAAACTTGAATAGCTTTATTGATAATCGAGAAAGAGCAAAGAGGATTACAACCAATTGTTCTGACCCAGCATCATCCTCTTAGCAAGAAAGCCCTTCTTCACCTCATGAAAAGCTTAGATCACCCAACACTATGATATTGCACCAAGAAACCAGCATCACTTCCTTACAAGATGCAAAATTCCAGCCTCTGGATCTCTGGGATGAGGGATCCATATATAGATGTTTGCAAGGGGGGTGAGTCAGATTTTGAGAGTTGATTAGTGTCCTCTCTCTGATAGTTCTTGATTCCCCTTGGAGATTTATGATTTCTTACTAATCCCTGGGCGAACGCAGAGAGGCAAGTGTCACAGAAGAAGTTTCTAGAAGATTCCATGATCCTCCACCTTGCAGATTGACCCTGCCATTTGTCCACTGTCGTCCATTGCACCCCATAGAAGGGATTTTCAAGATGCACCGCACCTATTGTGTGTAATTAGGTGGGATGCAGTGCACTTTGACCATGGAGCAGGTAAGATGGTCCAGTTTTGACCAGTTCTGAGCAGTTTTTCGTGAAGAACTTCTGGGAGAAGATGTAATCAGTTGACCTTGTTCTTTTAGAGGTTGGAACAACACTTTTAGGGACTTAAGAGCCCTTGGTTTATGGACATTTATGATTGGGGTTGTAGTTCCCAAAATTGTCTATAACAGTTGGCTTTTTAAGATGCATCGCACCTACTATGTGTACTCAGGTGGGATGCAGCATACTTTGACCATGGAGCAGGTGAGATGGTCCAGTTTTGACCAGTTCTGAGCCGTTCTTCATGGAGAACTTTTGGGAGAAGATGTAATCAGTTGACCTTGTTCTTTTAGAGGTTGGAACAACACTTTTAGGGACTTAAGAGCCCTTGGTTTATGGACATTTATGATTGGGGTTGCTGTGCCCAAAAATGTCTATAACACCTATATTGAAATATGGTTCTAGCAAAGACTCAAGTTGCACCAACCCACTCTTCTTCAACAATTCCTGATCTCGTCTCAATCAAAGATGTTGGTCTCTCATATTCAGGTACATGTCAAAGCATATATTTCAATACTACACATTAGTTTATCTCTAATATCAATGTGCACTTGGTTTCATTAGAAGTATTCCTACACTTGAAAATGATTTTGTTTTTCAAATAGAGTAGGATAAGAAAATACATAAATAAATTAAGAATAAGATAAAAAATAAAATCTCAGTTGAAATCGACGTCCATCACCTACAATCATTTTTATTTTTCTCAAGATTTGTGCATCCATTGGACAATTTTTTTATGGGGAGGTGAATAAGGATGATGGTAACATGTCAAAATATTTTAGGTTAATCCCTTATACCATTTGGGAGATATGTGCTTAAACACAGTGCTACAGGGTTTCTTGTAGTTACTACAAGTTGTCCTAGTTTTCTACAAGAAACTAGTTTAAGTCTATAGGAAAGTAGGGAAGGTGAAATGAAGTGTTGGTAAGGGATATGATAGTTATGAAAAGTGCGGGGAAGGTGAACATCACCCATGGCCTAGCCCAACACTCCAAGAAGGCCAAATTTGAGTAAGATATCCATCTCATGTTAAATGGTAGACAGAGGTTTAGAATCACAAGGATATGAAGAGCTTTGCAGAAGAAAACAAAAGAAATTATCACCTCCAGAGGACCATGGATCAATCATCAACTCAGTAGCAACATGCATGTCTCTCCAACAACCATTAGGTAGGTACATGTATGCAATATTCTTGACCTCTTCCCTTGAGCATATTATAGTTGGAAATTTTTTGTCAATGCATGAGATATGAGATTTTATAATCTAAGGATGGGTTAGTAGTCTTAGCCACCTTCAACTAGTTAATACAACTAACTCCTTCACTCATCCAATGTGGAAAAACAAAATTGGGAAGGGTGATGACTTTGAGGAATGGGGACAACAGTTAATAGAGGAAATTTGTGCAAAGGCCAAGTCACCACAACACTCAACGCCCTCCATCCACTTCATATCCACTATCTATCCATCATTCATCCATTCCATTTCATAAGAAAAAGGTTAATATTTTTCACTAACAATCCCTACACATTGTCTCACCCTAAAAGTTTCTTGAAAAAAACACACAGAGCAGATCCTCTCCATTTTCATAAACCTACACTAATCCCTATGAGCCCTAGCATCATCCTCCAAAGCCTCTACAACATTTGTCATCACTCCCATATAGTCAGAAGACCCTGAAAGAGAAGGAATTACTACTACAGGGAGGCAAGATGTTGCTACAAGAAGGAAGAAAGGAACAAATTGCGCTAAAAACCAAAATGGAAGTGCCTAAGAGAGACCTAATCAAAATAGAAAACTCCAAGGCCATTAGGAAATCATCTAGGCCACAAAATAGAATAAGAAGGCAACAAAAGGCAAGAAGGCATTCACCATCAAAATATAACTCAAACTACAATGATAAAAAGAGGCTTTCCGAAAGGTCTCTAATATATTTATAGCTTTTTTCCAAGGCCTAAAATATGTTATAGAAAGGGGAAAAACACACGGAAGTCAAGTTGAGGGCCTACCCTAGGCTCAAACTATCATTTATGCTCAAAACAGGTTTAAACAGGCTGCTACAAGGTTTCTTGTAGTTGCTACAGGAACTACTACAAAGTTTCCTGTAGTTACTACATGAATTACTACAGGATGTCTTAGTTCTCATCTAAAGGAGTTTTGAAAGGTTTAAAGGTGTCCAAAATGATGGAAAAAGGTAGCGGGATGTTGGAAAAGGATGTGGAAGAGCATGCCAAACTCAAAAATATTCAAGAACCTATATTGAATATGGGGAAGAAGGAAGACTAATGATCCCAAGAAACACTATGATTTTTATATGCAAAAACAATTTTGTAAAAATCAGTGAAAATGGAATGAAGGTTTCAAAGGAGAGGGTATGAATGAAATGGATCTACCAGCCAATAGAGTGGACTTGCAAAGAGGAAAGTTATGTTTTTTTGATTGAAAGACTGTTGAACACTCATGAAAAGAACAACTAAATTTTTGTGCTTGTCCTTGTAGAACTTACAACCAAGATTCTTAAGAGAAAGGAATGAGGAATGCACAAGAGAGACATCACTAGGGCCAAGAATGAGGCACAATTAGGTCACGAAGCTTCTCAGAGGATGAACAACACTTTTAGCATGGGGGTATGATAGGCCTCTAAACTAGACATAAATTAAGGCCCATCTAACCATAATTCAGCACATTAAACCTCTCTTTTCTCATTAGGTAATGTATTTTTAACTTTAATATGTTCATTTGGAAGGTTTATGGATAATTGCATATTTGTGCCTAATATTATTTATTATTTTGGAATATTGTGAGAATATTGGGCAGATTATGAAGATTTGGAGGAGGAGATAATTTAGGGACTTTATACCAACTATAGGAGGATGAATATTAAATAATAAATCAAGAAGATATTATGAAATAATTGCACTGATTCTGGAGCTCCAATGATTGAGAAAATCTAGGAAAGTGTTCGCTGTCATTTAATGCAGATTCCTAGTATTCGGAACCATATCCGTTAATTAAGGGATTTTGGTGGTGAAAGCTTCCTCCTTTCATGGGGAATGCTTCATAATAATTTTTTATATGTACAAAGTCGAATTTTCCTCTACGAGTTGATTTTTATTAGTCTTCTTGTGGAGAGAACTCATATTTTTTCATCTCCACTTTCATTTCTTGCAGGGATGTAATTGTATTCATGGAAATAATGAAGATTGGTTCCACATTAAACTTCTAAATCTTGGTCCCCTCCATGGGGCTCTAACTTTTCTTGGGCTTTTCCATCCTAGGACCCTGAAAGCCATTTTGTATCCTTTAATTTTTTTCTTTTCAATTCTTATTCACATGCAGCTCTCGTTCTTATAAATTTTCTATTTTTTCATTTAGTATTAATGATTTCTTGTTATAGGATTGGGTTAAATGGCTGAATTAAGTTATTTTTAAATACAAAAATCATTATTTAATTATTGGAACATATTTTTAAGGTCATAGTAATCATTGAGCTACTTTTATTAGTTTGCTTATTCCCAAATCTAGATTTTTGGAAGTCCCTTGTGGAAAATAACAGTAAATTTCTACTATTTTTTAGTGCATGCTAACAAGCTTCAATTGATTTGATTCAAATTTCGTTAGATAAAAAAACATTCTATTTAATAACATAATTTATTCCATTTCATTTTGACTTGATTAGGTTAGGCATTTGCTAGATCTACTAGCTCACTAGTTCTCGAATTTCTAGATTTTAAACTAGTAATTTTCTGTTATTTTTTAACATCAGTTAACAAAGGTATTTTTGAGGGATTCCACTAGGAATGGATACCTAATACATCCTAGTCAATAAAAAAATTTCCATCAAATTTGGATTTGATTTTCTTGGCCATTGGGGTAATTATAGTTTCCTGTAGTAAATCTGCAGTTTCATGTAGTAAGTATAGGATCTCATGTATCAATGATCCAACATGTATATACTTTCACAGATTCAGTCAAGAAGCTTGGTTATTTTCCCTTAGGGTTGAATTAATGCCCCTAGGGTCTAAATCAATGATTAGGGAAGACTAAAATCCACTTATGACTTTCCTCTTTACCCATGCAAAACATTTAAGCAATTTGGGCTAATGGACAGATTTATAAAATGGATAATACAATGATGATTTCCACATCCAATGAACTTTGTTAATTGATGAGATTTAATTTATTTAATAAAAATAGTTTTACTTCCTTGTATTTTCCTTCTCGTAATAGGTTAAGGTTTTCATTTCAAGCATTTTATTTTTTGAAATTAGTTTAGGATCCGATTTTATTACATTCAGTCCATTGCATCATGACATCAAAGGAAGGAAGAACCATATACTTCACATATAGTTCCAATACCTCTTAAGTTTTTATGAACCCCTGGTTGATAACTATAGTTGATAGCCCTGGGAGTTGCAGCGTTCTTATTGCAATACGGAGGCCCATCACTCTTCATCACTCATCTTTATTCTCCTTATGCCATCCACTTTAGAATATTCCATTTTCTTGTGACCTTAATTCAAACCCTTCTTCTAAACATTTGTGGCCATCTCTTCCTCCTTCTCTATGGCCACTTTGACATATTCCATTTTCTTGTAACCCCAATTAAAACACTTGTTCTGAACATTAGTGACCATCTCTTCCTCCTTCTCTATGAGTTTCTCAATGCTCACCATGAGTTGCAAACAAGCCTCCACATACACCCCAATAAGATTCTCTCCTCTGGGCTTGGTTTTTTGGTATCATAGGTTCACCTACTCTAGAAACTCTCGAGCTTCCTATATTCCTTTGGTTGTTGCACTTTACTCACCTCTTGAGAACTTCATTTATTATCTTCACATTTATTTGAAGACTTCCCCTATCCTCTTTTTTCTTCCAACCTCAACTGGAAATTACTTTTGATGCATATTTTATATTGCAAGGGTTATTTGTCACATTTATTTTCATCTTCCGACTACCTGCAATTAAAAATATCTTTGGCTAGGCCAAAATATAAAAGATAGGACCAACTACTTGTTAGTCTTCTCAACATCAATATTTCAAAACCTCTTGTATCCCTTGGCTGGAATCACTCTAAAACAATTCTACTGTTAAATTATTTGTTGGCTCTATGTGCTGCAAATCTATTTGGAGTATTTAGCCACTACTCTTTTCTTGAAGTGCTTAACTTCAAGGTTCTCCTATTCTAGTAATGGTATAGTATTCACATGAGCAATTTAGGCATGCTAATTCCTCTTTGTATCCACACTTGCATAGTATAAGTATGCATCCACAACCTCTGTAACAAATAATATAATAGAACCATGAGTGTATTAATTCCTTTCTCTTATCAGGAACTGGAAGAATTCATATATTAAATTCCTTGCATGGTGGTTGCATCATTAAACACACCATTTTACAGATCTATTAACATAATTTTGGAGTGACCACAGGCTGAGCATTTTTCACCAATTATATCCCATGCTAAATTATATATCATAAAAATGCCAGTTCAATTAAATTCATAAAGGAAAATACTTTATCCCATAAGATCTATGCGCCTCACACTTGGGAAAAAAATTGGATCTTGATTCTCATATAATATAATTCTCTTAACAATGCCTTCGCAACCCAGAACATTATTGTATGAACAAATAAAAATATCAATTGTTAAAAAATTCTTACATTGCACAACTTTTTGTAATGGCTTATGATGAACGAACAATACCTTAATGAGAATTCTAGTTCATTTATAATTTGAGGCTCTAATACCACTTGATGTTTCCTTCCTAGATCCCTTCATAACTCCTAGTTACTGCTTCGCTACACCAAGCCTTGTCTCATCTCCCTAACACGCAGGATTTGATATTCACCACCTCTATGGAAAATGCACAATTGAGCTCATGAAAGAAAACACCAAGTGTAGGCTTTATTCCCTTGTTCTTATGAGAGGCGAAGTGTTATTCATTCTTTATCAACCTTCCAATTCAACGACTCTAATTTAACCACTAGAATGAATGGTCGAAATGGAGTGTGAGGGGGTCTCCCTTTTGACATCAAGGCGGAGGGGGGTCCACACTCATCCTCCATCATTGATTAAATCAATGGTCAAATTTAGTTTGAAGGGGATCTACCCCTATAGTAGAAACTAGGAAGCGGGGTTGCAATCATAGTTGCCTTTGTTGGAACTTTCCACCAGACTCATACACCAACTCTAAATATGTATAAAGTAGCAATTGCACCAAATGTTGCAAAGGAAGCATCGTAAGTCAATAGCACATAGAATAAGAACATAAATGAAAGAAAATGTGATATGTTATGGGATCTAAAATTGTACAAACTGTGCTCTAAAATAATTATTAACAATATGTATGGTTGTGAAAATCAACAATATGCCTAGCTATGGAGTATATATTTGTGCTCTTATGTGAAATAAAAATTTATTTTGCATGATATGATCAAGTATGTTTTAGGTTTTAGAAACTAACAATACTTTTTTGTTCATTTCAACTTAGAAGTATATATAGATGTGTCTAGTGGGTGCTCCACTCAATGAACCTATGACATATCACGTGTGTTTGTGGCATATTAAACAATACCCTTAATTTGACTACATATTGGAAAATACCTCTAAAAATCATATGATTGAACCCGCTACCAGTATGAACCAAATACATCTTCCCAATTTAGAAAACCCCTACTTTCATTAGATATTATAGGTATCCATTTTTTTCATTTACATTTTTTATACCCCCTTGTATTTTTTCATTAACTTTGAGCTCCATTTTTTATACCTACCAATATAAAAACCCTTTACCCCCTATATATCCCCTAATATATTATGTCATTTTTTCATTAATATATATGCCCAAATATGAATGCACATGATATGGTATTTCTCCCCTAGAGAAGTCCTTATGATGTGTGTATGTGTGTGGGTGCTCTTATTTGAAATAAGAATTTAGTTTGCACAACATGATCAAGTTTGTTTTAGGCTTTAGAAGTTAATAGTACTTTTATGTACATTACAATCTAGATGGTTCTTATATCAGGTACCTCATTTCACTTTTGTTTAAGTTTATTGAATTTTTATGTTCAGAAAAAATTGATGTTAAGTTTAATGCATAATTATCCTGATAGAGAAAGGTGTGTTCAATGCAACATATGTGATAATTAGCTTTTTAACTAGCAATCTCTAGCTTGATGATTAGAATCATTTTGAGGTGAGAAGGAGATTACACTCCTTCAAGGATATGTCATAGAAATCATTATTTTGTGATCCATCTTCCTTGATTTGATGTTGTTCTGATAGATTTTTTGCAGATAGTGTTAATGCATTTTCCAAGTTTTGACAACCGTTTCCACCTTTACTCTCTCTGTCTTTGCCTAATTGTTTGTTACTTATGAGTTCAGTAAAATAGGAAGACCAAAATTTTGTCACTCTCACATATCATATTGTGTTTGTACATGATCTAAACAACAATTACTCTAGATGGTTGTCATATGAAAATATATTTTCCGAGGGTTTGAATAAATTATATTTTTGTCTCAAATTATTGAAAATTCTAGGGTGCAAATTATACACACCAAGTGGTATGAAAATTCTCTCTGCCAAAAAAATATGTAAAAGTAATAAAAAATACTCATGTATTTTCTATTATGACAAGATTGAATGAACATGTTGAAAATATTTTCTTATTTCCAATAAATAAATGTGAGTGAAAGGAAATATTGCAAGATTGAATGAAAATGTTGAAAATGTTTTCTTTCCAATAAATAAATGAGTGAAATGGAATTTGAAAGTATGGTTATCTTGCTATACCTCACACGGAATATAGTATTATGTGAAAATTTATGGTATGGATAAGCTTGATCCTCTCGGTTTGCCAGAAATTATTATTTCCAATATAGAAAACTAGTGCAGAGAAAAGAGTGAGCGAAGAAAACTATTGACTTGTAATAAGTGTTATTGTAACAAACAACAAGTAAATTCCACCTATAATTTTGAATGGTTCTATGTCGTTAACCTTTTTAAAATAAAGTTCTAATAAGAATGAAGAGAGATTTTTTTTTTCTTGGGAAATAAACATTACGATATATTTAACGCAAATGCACAACTCTTGTGAGTGCAACAATCAAACGACATAGCCATCTTGTGTGCTCTACTTCCACTTAAGCATATAAGGGAAAAAAATGTTTGCTACACCATAATTTGAAAAAATATTTCGATTGTATGTAGACAAAAATCCATCAATTAAACCATTATTTACAGCATAACAAATAAAATCATTGTTAACAACAAACTCCACCAATCATTCAACACATATTCTATTTTTTGAAAACTTATTGTTGAGAGCAAGTTAAGTCTAAGATAACTTAAATTAGTTGTCCCACAACATTGTTAAATGTTCATTATATATATATATATATATTATTGTACCACTTTGGTATCTCTTGCTGGCCTTCCTAATTAGAGAAGAATGATATTTTCTCATCTACATCATCTCTATTAATCACAATTATCTTTGTAGCTAGGACATCTAGTAGTCAATAAACTTTAGGCTTTCACTATAGCAGCCAAACATATTATACTCCTTCGCTTTTTCATCAAAATTACCTCTATTTTTCATAGGAAATTTAGAAGGAAATTACTTCATTCTTTAGACGGAAATTTTTTACGAATGTAGGCCACAATATTTTCTTCTCTTTACAAAGTATTGTTATGGTATGTTCTACTTGTGGGATATTCACTTCTATATCTCCATAATTATCATATTCCTCCTCTACATGCCTTCATTTCATTATTGTGTGAAAGGAATGGTATATCTCTTATTTGCATCACATAGTACAATTGCTAGTGAGAACCATGTAGGATCATGTTGGGTTGTGTTATATTCTTTCCATGACTAGCCCACGTAGTTAAACGGGGGGTTAGAAAGGAGGCGAAGCCCCCCCTTTGTTGCGGCAATTGCATAGTGGGGGGAGTCACAGGGGGTTTGAGGGGTGCAAGTAACCCACTCTATGGGGTCTAGGGCAATGCCCCAGAAAATTTTGGTTTTGGACCCTACATTAGGTTGGGTGGACCTACCTATGGTTTTGTGCATGATTTTTCGCACATGGTTTTGGATGCGATGGTTTTTTGGTCGATGGTTTTGGACACGATGGCTTTCGGTCCATGGTATTGGATGCTTCGGCATGTATAAATATGTATTGTAACATTGAAAGGAACATAATGAAAAATCAAGCTGGTAGTCTCGGTTTTGGCATCTAGGGGAAAATCTCTGTGTATATGTGTTTTATGTGTTATGCTCTCGCATTGTTTATTTTTTGTGTTTTAGAATTCGTATGCAGGTAATTTTCAGGGTTAAAACCTACAAATCAATCAACAACTCAAGATTATGGATGGAATCCATGGAGTTGTAAAGGTATTTTCCTCATGGCATTTCCTTTGCCACATATTATTATTACAGATCCATTTGGGCACACCACTCCCATCATTTATATCAGTACCATTAGGGCTCATCAAACCCTAATTTAGTTGCTACATGCCCTAGACAAGTCACCATTTTGAATGCCTCCTTCCCTTAGAGTTTCTTGGCCTGAAACCCTCTAGAAATGTCTCCATGAGGGACCAGCGTAGCCTTGGACAGGGGTAAGTACACTTTAGCACAAGTAGGCCCATGTTAAGGTGCTCTACAAAGCACCTACGCCCACTTTGACCTGCATTGGGTGAGATTGAATGAAATTCACATAGGGTTCTAGGAATATTATTATCTTCTAGAGCCATCTAGAAGATTCCCACACTTATCATCTCCTATGAGATTTAAATTGGATTGGGAATGAGGTAAGTAACCTCCTATCCTTTCATCCCTTCCTCCATGGAAACTAACTCTAAGTTTGGAAGGCCATTCAATACCTTCATTTATGACAAAACCTCCTCAATTTTCCTATAAATTGAACACTCATCTCAGTGATCAAGGGCTGGACCTTGAGAATTTGTAAAGAGATATTGTTGAAGTGAGAATTGAGATTGTAAGTGAGTAGAGTTATGCTGCCAGAGTGTTGTGCTATTAATGTGATGTTGGTTGGAACCTAAGCTGGAAGAGTGACAATGGATCGTACTTCATGGTTGTAATTCTTCCTTCTACTTAATAAAGTTGTTTACACCTTTTTCCATATGATTATATTGATATATGATGTTTATATGTTTGAATGTATCTGATTCCATTTACTTGTATTTGATAGATCTCCTGCTTTGATTGGTTCTCCCTCTTATGTTCATGCTTGCAAGTACTTTTTGAGCAAGTTAAGTTCACAAAGAAGTGATGGGAGCCAAACAAAGGAGATAAAAGGAAAGCAAAAGAAAAATTATGTCCTTTGAATCCCTTTGTCTTATTTATCATTTATAGTAAAAGGATAAGCGCTTTAAGTCTATTGTTCTAGGTATAGCTACCTACCTATGCGATTAGTATTTATCCATAGATACCAAATTCCTCATAACAAATTGGCGACTCCACTAGGGAATGATCATCATTTTGGGTAGTTTACCTTCTTCCTATTACATTCTAGTAGACCTTACTTGCTTCCATTGATATTTTTTCAGCCTTTTGAAGTGTTTTTTTTTGGTGAAAAGTGTGCTTGTGAGCCCCTAGGATGGCCTCTTTGGCACCAGTGTAGGCTTGGTCTAGAGATAGAGTGCTGTAAAGCACCCTTGGCTTGAGGACAGTGCTCTAAAGTGCACTGTCTCCCATTCAAGGCTTTGCTGATCCTCCTTAGGAAAAAAATCCCTCCTTTGAGTTGATTTCTTTGACAAATTTCCTTCTGTTTCTACTTGTTGAATGATCAGTGATGCTTGTGTCTCTGAAATCAATTTGTGTTTCCTCTTCCAACCCTACTTTGTCCTTGATTTTTTAGTGTTTCTTAAATGATTTCTTTATCAATATCAATTCATTTTCAAAGTTAGTTTATAGTCGATTAATATTTGTTCAAAATAAAGTATAATAAAGGTCTTCTTTTCTTTTAAAAAGAAATTGTCGTAAAGTCTTCATTCTTGCAAAAAGATTGATTGATTGCTTGTGCACTAGTTTCCTTTTGTTCATCACAACATTAAGGGAATTGAAAAGAAAAACTTGCATTGTGCATTGAAAAATTTTGTGTGCGCTCATAGGTATAGTTTAGGAAATTGCATTAGATTGTGATCTTTGCTCTTCGATTGAAACAAATCTGATTGCTCTATCCCTATTAGCTAAGGTTTTCATTGTCAAAATTGAATGAAATGGATGCTTATCATATTAGTTGCATTCTAGGAATTGAAAATACATCACGTGGTGAACCTTGAAAGGAAAATTCTTAATCAAGATCAACTTAAAATTAACATCAATTAACCTAATGGAGCATTGTCATCTAACGCAAAAAACTTAGAATTTCTAGGCTAGAGACGTGTTCTAGGATTGTAAAACATAGCAACTATCACTAACTTTTCTGTGATACATTCCAAGTGTGATACCTCATTCCACGTATGTGAGTATATTGTAGCTCGTCCACATACCTTTGGGTATATAGGGTAGTGTTGAAGTATGTAATGTATATTGGAATTCTCTCACTGTGCAGTTTCACATTAGACAATGCTAATACGGATTGGGCGTCCATGTACTTTTCAGTATATATGGGAGGACAACACTAGGCTACTATCCATCTTTAGGTAACCGAGTCTGCCGCCTTGTACACTGTGACACATCGAGCACAACATTCGGGGAGATTATCTACCTGTACTTCTTAGTTCGCCAAGAGGTATTCTGTAGTTCATAGTTGCTTAGCAAATCTTTTTTCCTAGCTTACCCATTTTTTCTTTTTTTGATTTTTGTAATAAAATCAATCAACAATCGTGGAGGAAAATCAACCCTTACCCCATCATTCGCAGAGAGCAGTGAGTAAAATGCCTTTACCGCTTGAAGCTACACCTATCTGGTCGAAGCGGTCTCGTTTGACTAGATCTAGTACTTCACAAGCCTTTGGTTCTTCATCTGAATTACTAGATACACCTATACTGGTAAGTACTGTGACCCAAATTACTCCTACGGTTACTGGAACATCTGTTACTGAAGTGGAATCTCCACAATTAGCTGAGGAAACTAGAACTGAATCTAGTGAAACGGTAACCCAAGTTATTCAACAACAAGTTTATTCTCAATCCGAAGTTGTTCAACAAGAAATTACTTTTGAACCTAAATCTATTCAACCAGAACTGGATCCTTAACCCATCACTTTTCAATCAAAAGTTACTTCTGAACAAAAAGTTGTTCACAAAGCCTAACCTGAACTTCTTCTTTTACCATAACATTTGGATCTTGAGGTTGAACAATTGGAAGTTGTTACCTTACCGGAAGAAGATCGACCGATACATTCACAGACATCCGTAACTGTCGTGATTTCCTCGTTACCTCAATAACAAATACCAAAAATCTATTACAGACTAGATGGTGAAATTATTCCACCTGGTTTGATTTCGATAGAAGAGGAAGCTGAGGTAGAATCACCCAGAAATCCATTCCTTTTTCAAACTAGACTTTATCTGTATCCTCATACTCCTCATTTCACTGTTCCTTTTGATCCTGATTACTTTCAGACACCTGTTGATTTGTTAGGAAACCTATTTGGACATTTCACTATGGCAGAGTCAACATCCCAGACCATACCATCTGTTACGGCTACGAAAGAACCTTCTATTGCAACCTCTTCGATGTTTACTATGACACTTGAGTCACACTTGTATGGTCTTCTATCCATCCCATCGGGTTACCAATATTTATTGGCAACCCACTCAGGTGTTGATTCTAGTCCTTGGTCTTCACCAATGTCCTCTACTAGAATTTTATCCAGTTCTTCATTTACGAGTACCGAACAGCTGGACCCATCAAGTTCATATCAAGTTGGTTCATCTGGTTACCGTCCTATATATCCGCTCAACACTGGACTACCCCCATACGGAGAACAATATGTATATTCTCCTTTTCCTCCATTTTCTAGGGGGCAACCATATGTCGGTATGCCATCATCTTTAGGTCAACCTAGAATAACTGTCTATCAATGGAAGCCAACCATGCTTGTTCAACCTAGGCTTGTGTATCCACAACAGCCTATGCAATCTATCTCATCCATACCTACAACAACTATTGTTATAGCTGTACCGCAGTCACAATCTCAAATTGTTGTATCTCAACCTATGCAAGCTGGCCCTTCAACCTCAGACCCTCAAGTTTCAGGTATACAGATCCAACCTTCTCAGGCAGTTTTACAACAACCACTTGTGTCTGGAGTCCAACAAATTTAGGCTAGTTTACCTTTTACTGGAATGACTCAGACTTACACTGGTTTACTATATTCACAACTTGGTCAACCTTACATTGGTGGGAAATAACAACCATTGTACCAACAACAACAATAGTTGATTCAACAACCTTGGCAGCCCCAATATCAACAACAACAATTCTAGCAATACCAACCTCAGCATGGACTTGGACAACAAGCTTATGCTTGGTTTGGTCAACAACAAGTTTACCCAGGTCCTGGTCAACAAGCCTATGTTGGGTTTAGACAACATCAAATTCAACCTGGTGCACAACAACAACAACCTTACACCAAATTTGCTCAACAAACTTACCCTTATCAAGGTTACCAACAACATATGCCTTATGCTGGTATGCAAAGGCCTATTGCTAGGAAATCCCATCTTTCCATGGATATGCTCAACCTGTCCTCAATAGAGAGTTTCCTTTCATTGCGACACTTGAATTACCATATCTAAACTATCTCACCAATGACAAAATTCATTATGCGCCTTGGTGGACGATGATTCCTCATAAGTTACCTTCCGATATTTTGAAATTCAATGGAAGGCCTGGAGAAGACTCGTCCAACCACGTCATGACTTTTCATTTATGGTGTTCATCAAACTCAAATGATGATTATGTTAGACTACGTCTTTTATAGAGAACGTTTACTAGTCCGGCTGTGAAATGGTACATTGAATTATCAGGAGCTTCTTTTGATAACTTCACTGCCTTAGCTACCATGTTTCTAACCCACTTCCAGTTACCCATACAATATGAAACTGGAACGGAACTATTAACCAACTTTAAATAGGCTACCGCTACTCATATCTCTGGTCATATTCATGAGTCGCATCATCCTCATCGATGGTTAAAACATATGTTCCTGATCAGCTTTTGGCTGAGTGGTTTATAAAATCATTGCTTCCATCTATCACTAAGGATGTGGTGAGAGGTGGAGTTCTCACTGAAGAGCAGGTGATTGCTCATGCCCAGTATTTGGACTTGATTTATACGCAATCTGGCACGCTCTATGACAAGATCCTGAACGCACCCCAACCAGCTTTCATTGTTCCTCCTCCACCATTGAGTAAGGACTCTCATGTCGATTATCATGTGATTGGTTCTTTGAGCACACAAATGGTAGGTAGACCATCCGGTCAAACACTTGCCATTTCCTATCAAACTGCAAATGCACCTGATAACACTCTTACTTCCGAAATCAATGTCATTTCATCTAAAAAGGGCAAGAATGAAACGTATCTAGGAAGTAAGAAGATGGGGAAAAGCAAGAAGAAACAAAATAACTCCCCTTAAGGGAAATCATCTGATTCCTCTCCTTTGGCTACGAAACCTCGTTACCCATGTTTCATCTATAACAATGAGCATTTTACGGGAGATTGTCCTCACTATTCAGAAGTCTCAAATCTTCTTAATACTTCCAATACATCTGCAATATTGACTAATCCCTTTCCAAAGCCAAAGACAAATATGGTTGCGACAGACCATGCTTCCACTTCCCAAGTGCTTATGATATCTGCCTCTGAGGCTAAAATTGAAGTTTTGGTGTCAAAACAAAGTAAATATTATGGAAATCAACCGTCGTCATCGAATAACTAGGCTAATCAACCTAACTCTTAAACTTTGACTTCGACCAATCCTATTCCACCACCTATTGCACTCGAGTTAATGATAAAACCACCCAAGGGAGTTGTACATAAATCGAGATTTAACCCTCGATCTCGAGCTACACAAAATTATAACATAGTAGAAGTTTTGGCTCAGTCACCTTCTACTATGTCAATGCTTGTGGTGCTTCAGAATTGTCCCTCCAAAAAGTAGGCTTTGTTGTCAGCAATTGGTGGAATCGATGCAATTGATTCCAATCTTGTGGTTTTCAACCATGCGGGTTATACACCACAATTACCAACCGAATTAGCATTCTTGATTCAAGTAAATGCCTTGAATAAACTTGTTCATCGAACCATTATTGATGAGGGGGAATATACTTGTATAATGTCTATGAGTTGCTGGAAAACACTTGGATCACCGCCTTTATCATGTTCACCAACAACTTTAAAAGCTTTTGATAGACACACATATACGCCTTGTGGGATGCTGAGTAATCTTCAAATCAAACTAGGAGGCAAAACTGTAACTATTGAAGTTGAAGTTGTTGACGGACCCCTTGACTACAACATTTTACTAGGAAGACTATGGGTTTATGCTATGGTTGTTGTGGTTTCAACATACTTTCATATGATTACATTCCCTCATAAATGTGGAATCATGGTTATTGACCAACTCACCTTCTTCGCCTCTACTTCATAGGCTACTGGAAGCATTCCATTGGCACACAGACCCCCGCTATCTCTTCAAAACATTGGTGTAGGTCTCTTTAAAGATTCTTCCCTAATGGCTTCTTTTTCACTACCACCACCATAAAATTTGGCAGAAGTGGCAAAAGTTGAGACCTAAAACATGATATCTTCCATTGCATCTGACTTAAGGAATATTGCCAATAGTTTGGAAGCTAATAGTACTAATGAAATCATGTCGCTAAGCCTTATTAAGATAGCATAGCAATCAATCTTTCTGGCTTTTGCAGGAATCCAAATCCATTTTCGTCAATTGTATGGGTAGATCGGTCATTAGAATATGGTACTTCGCCCGATCCTTTTCTACGTATATTTTCTAAAGATGAAGGAATCATCTAATCAATGATGATGGAAGGAGAACCATGGGAATATTATCATCATCGTTCTCATCTTCCAGATCACAGAGAATATTATTCAAACAAACTTAATCATCCTTTAGTTGTCTATTTCCTTTCAAATTTTGTTTTCATAGATCCAGTAGATTCTGAGCGAAACCTGTCAAGTATCAAAGAAAAAATTTCTATCAATATTTTGACCAAACCTAACATTGTAGAAAACAGTCATGTTGGTAAATCTTGTTCTCCATTAGAACTTGATAGTTATCGTGCTCTCTTTCATGAATTTCGAGATATATTTGCATGGCCATATGAGGAGATGCCAGGAATTGACTCTAGTATAGTTGAACATGAAAACAAAATGTATCCTGATGTCAAACTAGTGCAACAGTGCCCCCTTCTTGTTCATCCAAAGAAGGCTACTGCTATTAAAATGGAATTTGAAAAAAAAAATCATGATGGTTTCATTTACCCTATTCCTCTTACTGATTGGGTTTCTAATATTGTTCCTGTCATGAAGAAACAAGGGACAATATGAGTGTGCGTCAATTATATGGATGTTAATCAGGCTTGTCCAAAAGACAATTATCCTACTCCATTTATCAACCATATTATTGATGAATGTGCCAGATGTGAGATATTCTCATTCATGGATGGTTTTTTCGGCTAGAATCAGATCAATATCCACCCAAAGGACCAATCTAAAACTTCTTTTATCTGTCCATGGGGTACATTCTCTTATAGAAATCTCCCTTTTGGTTTGAAGAATGCAAGGGAAACATTTCAGAGGGAAATGAATTATGCCTTCCATGACATCAAACATATTTTTCAACCATACCTTGATGATTTACCTACTCATTCACGAAAGTGAACTGATCACCTGCAGCATTTGAGAGCTATATTTTTACGGTCCCTACACTACAAAATATGAATCAATCCACACAAATGTGTGTTTTGTGTTGGTTCTAACCGTTTTCTTTGATTCGTAGTGTCTAAGGAGGGAATTCGACTTGATCCACTCAAGGTTCAAGAAATCCTTGATTTTCATCCACCTTCAAATCTACTATAGTTACAAAGACTCCGAGGGAAGGCTAAGTTTCTGAGGAGGTTCATTCCCAATTATGTTGAAATAGCTAAAGGATTTACTCGTTTATTGAAAAGTGGGATACCCTTCCATTGGAACAAGTTGCGTAAGCTTCCTTTGATTCCCTTAAAGATACCTTGATTAGAGCCTCATTAATGTATTCCCCGAATTATCAAAACGACTACTTCTTGTATCTCGCCACTGCAAATACAACCATTGGAATGGTTTTAGTCCAAGAAGAAGATGGGATTGAACATCCAATATATTATTTGAGTCACAATCTCAATGATACAGAAGTTAAGTACTCTTACGTTGAAAAGTTCGCTTTCACTGATGTTCAAGCTGTACAGATATTTCACCACTACAGCCTGCTCTGAAAGACCACTGTCATTTCATATCGGAACCCTATGACATATATTTTGTCACGTCAATTGCTGGGTGGCAAAAAATCAAAATGGATCATCATTTTGTAGGAGTTTGATTTGGAATTCATCAAATCTAAATCAAAGAAATCCCTAGTCTTTGTTGAGCTTCTTTGCAACCTTCACTCGAATACCATTGATTCAACATCAGAACCATCAATTCTGGATGAGTCTCTATTCCTAACTTCGTCATCTGACGCATGGTATGGAGATATACTAATTTATCTCCAGACACAAACTTTCTAGCCAGATACCTCTTGCTCGCAACAACAATGTATTTGATACCAAGCCAAAGATTATCTAATCATTGGTGACACTCTTTATTGTCGTGGTATCGATAAGATTTTATGAAGGTGCCTCACTCATGAGGAAGACAAGAAAATTTTGAATGATTACCATTCAGGTGCTTGTGGTGGACACTTATCTGGTTATGCTACCGTGTATAGAATTCTCCATGCTCATTACTTCTAGCCTTCCATATTCAAATATTGCATAATTGCTATCAAAAGTTGTCATGCATAATAGATCTATGACCGTAAAGCTAGATTACCATATGCACCATTGCATCTTGTCGTCATTGTCGGACCATTTGTCGAATGGGGAATTGACTTCATGACATGTAACCCCACCTCGGCCGAGGGGCATGGGTACACTATAGTATCCCTTGACTATTTTACCAAATGGGCCGAGGTTATGCCAACATTAAACAACAATGGCGAGATGGCTTCTCTTTTCTTTTTCAACCATGTGGTTGCTCGGTTTGGTGTACCTCAGGCTATAGTTACAGATCATGGGTCTCATTTTTGCAATCAAATGATGGTTGAGTTAACTGCCAAGCTAGGATTGTCACATGATAGTTCTACTCCTTATTATCAGCAAGCAAATGGACAACTTGAGGCCATCAACAAAGTCTTGAAGCGAATGTTGCAAAGAATGATAGGGGTTCATAAACAAAACTGGCATTTAATCTTGTACTCTACCTTATGGGCATATTGAACCTCAATGAGAAATGCAACTGGATTCACATCCTTTCAATTGGTGTATGGTCTGGAGGCAATCTTGTCGATACAATGTGAAATTTCATCTCTCAAACTCGTGATTGGCCTGCTACTCGACACTTTTGAAGAAGAAGCATGTTTTTTGGAACTTATCCATCTGGATGAAACCTATCGTGAATCCACATTGACTAATGAAGCGCATAAGAAATGAATCAAGGCAAAATATGACAAAAATGTCAAGCCTCACGTTTTCTTTGAAGGAGACATGGTCTTGTCTTACAATCAAGAAGATGATAAACTAGGAGTAGGAAAATTTGAATCGCTTTGGATGGGTCCTTATATTGTCAAGCATTTTTTGGAAATAGGTGCCTACGAGTTGGTAGATTATGATGGAATTCCATTATCGCAGCTCTGAAATGGGATGTACCTCAAATGTTACTATGCTTAATTGAGTGTAGTAAAATTCATTATATATGCTTTGATTGCATGTGTGTGAGTCAATGTGTCTTTTAGAGTTTTTATGTGGTTAAGTAATCGCCTTTGCATTTGTTGCAGATGCTGGAACCTTTGGAACCATTTGTTGGTAATGCTGATGGTGCTAGTTATAGTATGCAAAACCTATCTTCTGTAGCATGGGCCATTTTTTCTCAAATTGGCGAGTTAGTGAGTTCTCAAGGGATTTGTATCGGTTGATCGACGAGCTATATTGCTGAGTATAGTGGGTTGATCGAAATTCTCTCTAATTCCATTTCACTTGTAATTCACCGAATCATCATAAGGCTAGACTCATAACTCATTGTACTGAAACTAACAAACGTTTATACTGTCTGAAACCCAACAATTCTTCCTATGTTCCTTAAAGTTCGTATTTTGAAAAGACATTTTGAGTACATTCAATATCAACATATTCCATAAACTTTAACACATTAACTGATTCATTAGCAAACTATGTGTTAAATAGACATTTGCGACACATGTAAAAGTAAATTTTTCAATTCACATCATTAGTTGAATAGGATTGCGACCATATATATAAAAACTATGAAAGTAAAAATAGATAGATGTTTTAAAAGGTTTTACAAAATTTGTGTCCAAGACATGTTTGGTCATCTGACCTAAAAGCTCAAAATGCATGCAAAAAACATCATAAGTAGACCTAGTGATGCTCATGATAACAGGTCACAGCTTGAGCTATCATGCGCAAGAGCCGCATCCAACGGCTTGGAACACCAATAGTATGGCATTGCAGCCTCATAGGTAACTCCTCGATTCGGACATCTGGAATACCAAGGTTTAATGCCTCCACATGATCTTGCAACTATGCTAGTGTCTTGGCCAAATCCAAATCCTGGAGAACTGCTCTCCCAATGTTTCTTCGCACTGGCCCACCTGCCTCCTGTTGGTGCCTCATAGGTCAAATAGTACCCACATCTTCATGCATGAGAATGATTTTAGTTTAGTCTTGGAACATCAAAACACAAAAACATGTAGAAACTTAAAATTCAAAAAACATTTTGGTCAAAAACAATTTGCCTATAGCACCCCATTGAGCGCCCACTGGTAGACTCAACTTTGGATCTCCACGAAAGTCCATCCCTGAGTATGGATGCTCCTCGATGACAATGTGTTATTAATCAAGTAAACTGAAGAATGTAGTGGTAAATGTAATCGATGACTGACCAACATGTATCGCCATCAATTCGACCCACCGTTGCATCCGTGGATCTCTAGGACCAGTAACACCCAATGTTACATGTTGGGGTTGCATCAATGGAATTCTTTCTAAGGTAAAAGTAATTAAGACTGATCCATAGCTAAAGTTCTTGGTCTTACAACTCTTTACCTTTATTAGCTGCTCTTTCAGTGAAGAAATTACTACCTCACACCACTTGAATCAAGTTGGCTCAAGACATTCAAGTGCATACTAAACATATGATCCGTTCACCAGATGAAGAGTCACACTGCCTGGCAAATTTGCAATGGTGACAAGGGTTGTTCTCAAAGGCAAATCATGGATACCCTTGATGATTATCTTTCTGTCCTTGCTAGGTTGTGTACCTGGATGAAAAAATTGTTGAACATAGTCCCTCATTGTTTCCCTTCCACGGGTAGAACCTAAAAGAGATATGGGGGCACCACGTCTCGACAACCCTGTAAGAAAGTAAAAATGCTCAATCACAATAGGGAAAACTTTGTCTCTGATGTGAAAAGCCTGATCTGTCAGATCCCATGCATGAACTAGGAACTGCAATAGTTCTGATTGTTGCCTCATTTAGGACAACCTGAAATATTTGAGAAACCCACAGTTTCTGAGGGCCTCAAATGTACCCGGATCATTTAGGGAAACCATTTATTGTTCTTCATGCTCTCTTTCTCGCCAAGTAATAGACATTCTGATCCACTGAAAGCCTGAAATCAAACCATAAGCTTAGTAAGGATCCTTTTCATTCAAAAAAAGGAAGACTTTTTGGGTCAATTTGGTGAAACAAGTTTGTTAAACTCCCCTAATGAAGCCCAGGCAAGGAGACACTGTGCTATAATGTAGAATCCCTTCTATCTGGGTGCTCTCTAGTGTAGTTTTTGACATGCAAGCTTGCATTGGTCCTAGAGAGAAAAATTCAAACCCCAGGGGCCCTAAAAACCCTAAAAACTTACATGAAATAATAAAAGAATGATATGAAAATAAAGAGGAGGGGTAGATCTCATAGCTGGTCCAAACGGCATGAGAAATGATCCACAGAATCTCTCACAATCAGTTGATGAAGATCGAGGTAAAAAACAAGGTCAGAGCACAAACTGAATGGTAAATTTCAAATGGTGAAAATAACATGGTAAATTGTTGATTCTATGTTTATTTCATGAGAATTAAATGAGTAAACTTTAGTATTTACCAATGAAACAGGTATGTTTAATCCATTTGGTGTTTCTTTAAACAAATTTACAGCTGAATTACAGAATTTGACGTGCACGATCTTGAATTTTACTTTGACCACAGAGCATAATTATATCTCATTTTCGAGCTCTATTAAACATCGAAAAGGGAACCCCCTTGGAGTCCTTTTTAAGCTCTTTTCAGACTCTTGAAATATGAAAAGATTTCCAAGCGCTTGTCCTTTTCAGCTTGTTAATTGATTGGAAATGACATCTACTCAGTACAAGTTTAACCCTTCTTCGTGGTGACATAGATTATTTACAAAAAAGGAATACGTTGACCAAACATGGTCAATATGTTCTCTCTTGTATTGTTTTACACTTTTTTAGACTTGAGAGACAAATATACCAAAAAGAACTTGTGGAGTTTTCTTTTTGCCCCTTTCCAAACTCTCTAAACATGAAAATGATCAAGTTATCATTGTTTTAGACTCGTTAAAACATCAAATAGCGACAAACTTGTCCATCACGAAAAGACCAAGTTTCACCTTCACTAGACTCGTTAAAACATCACATACCGATGGATTCACCTGAAGGGTGGAATTATACAACAACAATATGTTATATTGCTCAAGCTTGATAAAAATAAAGAGGTACAAGTCAACAATGACTAAGGAAAATGGGAAAAGGGGTAAACCACTTTATGGTAGCAGGTCACTCTTGAACATGACACTTTCACTTCATCACTGTGACTATTTGGGTTGGGTAATATGCTTGATGGTCTTCATAACTTGGTCTATCATACCATCCATTACTTTGGTTTTGGGTCAATGTTTCCAATCCATTCAGTGTCGTCGACATGTTCAAGAGAAGTCACTCAATTAAAATTTATCCTTTGCAATACTCGTAAACCTTAATTTTCATGACTTCCATTCCTGAACCTTGTTTCATCAGTCAAATTCTATCTCCAAAATCATTACACTCATTTCGTGTCATTGATGTTGGATACAACAAGGCTCTGCTATGACGAGTCGCTTCTTGTCGACATTAGCACATTATCCAAGAAGTTGACTTAGAAACACCCTTCCAGTACCTTGAGGCTTGCATAGATCAATGACAAGTTTCTCGCTTCTGGCGATAGATTGACATCACTGGCCTTCAACTAAAAGTATTTGTATGGTGTTCGAAATAAAAACATCCATTCACACCATGCAGAATGTACTACAGTACCTTGAGGAAGAAGGAGGAACTTGTAGGAAGTAGGAGGAACTTCTCTACAAGAAGAAATGTAGAATTATGTGGTTAAAAGAATTGGAGAGGAATACAATATTATTCCATAAGGCAATGGTGAAACGCAGACATAATAGCGTATTATCCTTAACATCTCTGGAAGAGAAGAAATTGGTCACACATGAAGATATAGGATAGGAATTTGTCTCAAATACCAATCCCTCTTATCGAAAACATCACCAACCCATAGAGAATAAATCTAGTGGAAAACAAATAGTATATGCAGCCTCATCCAACTAGCTCAAAATGATGCCTTGGTCAGGGAATTTACCTTTGTGGAGGTGGAGGAAGATGTTGTGGCAATGACAAAGAACAAATCCCATGGGCCAGATGGATTCATAATGGATCTCTTTCAAGACTATTAATCCTTCCTTAATATCGAAATTCATTTGTTTGTAAAAGAATCTCATCTCTCACATTTGATGTGGTTTGGCCTCACTTCTACCCTTATCACCCTACTACCAAAAATCAATAAACCTAATTCTTCTAGTTTCTTCTTACTAATAACCATCTATAATTTTATATACAAAGTTTCCTCTATATTGATTGTAAACTACATTAATCCTTTAGTAAGTTCAATCAGATCCCCTAAACAAACTAATTTTGTTGAAGGTTGACAAATCTTGGATGGAATCGTAGTATCCCATGAAGTTAGAAACGCATTCAAAAGATATAAGAAGGCATGGATGATGATAAAACTTGAATTCTCCAAGGCATACGATAAACTAAATTGGGACTATCTCTTGCAAAACCTTTGGGCTTTTGGATCCTTGAACCAATGGATCGAATGGATTAGATCACTAATGTTAACCTGCTTCTTCTTGATACTACTGAATGGATTCCCCTCCTCCACATTCAACCCACCAATAGGGCTTCCGTATGGAAATCCAATATCACTGTGTCTTTTCATCTTCGTAGCAAAATGGCTAGGAAGATATCATAAGGTAATGTGAATTAAACATTATCTCAGGGGATTATAATTATACAGAGTGTACCTCCCCATCACACATCAATAATTGGTTGACAATACCATGTTATACAAAGTGAGGATAATTGGAGATATCAATACTCTAAAAGAAGCCCTCAATAATTTATGGACCCCTAAATTATGGTAATCAACGCAGAAAAAAATCAAACTTATTTTTTCAATATTAATGTGGTGGTGTAGCATCATTTAGCTCACTTGATGGATTTCCAACTTAGAATTTTTTTAGTAAAGTATCTTGCGGCCCCTTTGGTTGAAATATTTCTTTGTATAGATCACTAGAGAAACATTCCACAATGGATCTTCCAAAAACCTGATGGTTGGTTATTTCATTCACTCAATCTGGTGGGAAGAATTTTTCTCTTAAAATTGAACCCACAACCTTTAATAGTGTAAAAAATATCCATAATGGCAACCCCCAAATCCATCCTTGGATCAATAAATAATGTATATAGAAATTTCCTCTAGATTGCAAACAATAAGGAGAGAAAATGGCCATTGGTTCCTTAAGAGAAAATTTTTCTCCTAAAACTAGTAGGTGGTTTGGGCATTAGAGACCCTGAAACTCTCTATCAGGTGATGGGAAATAAACTATAGTGGAGATGGATTTAGGATGGGAATGAATTATGGACACTAATATGGATCCAAAAATACAACCATCACGCATTTCAATCAGGAACGCTACAAAGTCTAGAGTTCCCTCAGGGATCCTCAATCTAGAAATTGGCAAGAGAACTCAGGAATATCATCCAGGATCATGCACTAGGAAATCAAGGAGGACCAAATGGAACTATTTTGGACTACGTATGGAAACATGTTCCTAGGTTGGAGGCAAACAAAGAGATCTAGGAATGACTAATTAACTTCACAACTACACAACAATGAAACACTGTGTTGAACTTCCAGCAACTATCTACCGATTTCACCAAATGAAGAACTTAGAAAATAATTGAGGACTAGCCAATCCATCCAGACATAGTCACATGGACCATGATAGACCAAGAGTTGTTACACTGGAAAATTCCATTTGTATATGGCCCAGATAAATTATGGTAGGGACATAAGAAGAAAGGGATGTTTACAATAAAGGAATCCTATGCTTTGTTAGTTTGACATAATGATCTTCCTAAAGAATCTATTTGGTGAAAAATATGGATGCAAGTACATTGGCCTAAAGTAGCACACTTCTTGTGGATGATTGGTCGAAGGAAGGTGATATCATGATATCAAATCAAGAAAAATGGATTTGAAGGTCCATCAATGTTATTTATGCAAAAATCAGGAGGGACATCTAGAACATCTACTCATCTCATGCTCCTCTTGAAAATTACGGGATTTGGTCTTACCCCTATTTGGGAATTCTGTTTGGAAATGCAATATTCTTACATAAATAATCAACCAATGGAAACAAGGGATCTTTCGCATGCCTGTCCTCAATAAATCATGAATTTTGATACCAGGTTTCCTCATGTCGTTAATATGGAAATAACATAACTAGAGGATCTTCAAGCAATCATAATATCAAGTAGGAGCGGCCTCACCATTAATCTTGTAAAGTGATTAGGAATCCATCCTCTCAACTTCTTGAGCATAATCATACTTGGGAGAAAATCACTATGAGGTAGGGATACTAACCAAACTAGAGCAATTCCCATATGTGGATAACCCTATATCTCCTTACACTACAAACATGAGGATGGGCTATCCAACAATATTCACACCCCCATCAATAAGATTTATGAAACTTAACTTTGATGCCACTTCTAAAAGCAATCCAAATCTGATCAAATATGCAGGTAGCTTCCACGAAAATGGGGGACAAGCCTTATACCTCTATGTAAGTAGTTTATGGATCAATATAACCAATCTTGTTGAATTCTTTTCTTTGGAGACCGGAATATTGCATGATGTAGCAAATGACCTCATGAAACTCCAAGTTCTTGGAGACTCTTAGCTAGTAATCAACACTCTCAAGAGGTTCATAAAGCCCCCCACCCCCCCCCCCCCCCCCCCCATGATAAGATTTGTAAAATCTAGAGATTGGAAATTTTTTTATTCCATATTAACTCCTTGATCCAATCTTTCCCTATTACCCTCACCTCCCACTCCTGTAGATCCAGAAACAATGTGGATTTTTTTTAGCTAATGTAGGATTCTCAACTCAAAACATCAGCCTATCTTCCACTTAGAACAATGAGTAGTGAACAGTATGGAGAGATAAATTTCATATTGTCATCTCCAAATATTATCCAACCCTAATAGGGGCATGGAAAAATGAACCAAAAAATTATGGAGGAAGCCCACGCCCCACTACCTCTCCTAGCATTAGTGAAGGTGAGATCGTGTGGCCATTTTCCCCCATGCACTCACACATGCCACAAACCTTGATATCCAAGGGAATCAATATGGTATACTCTATATCCTTAGTGATTTCTCACATTTCCCATTGTCACTCTAATCCTTTATGTTACACCTACGTATGTTCCCATTTGTGGGTGGGATATGTGTATTTCCATGTTGGGATTTTTGATAAAATGGTGAGTGAAGGCCTGTGACCCCTTGGCTGGGACCTTTATAGCATCCATCCTTCAACAAAATCTGGAACATATCTCATTAGAGTGGATGCAAGGGAAGACACCCCATCAAAGAAAGTCACCTACAGTGGGGAAATTTGTAATCAGAGATAAGAAGAGATTAGAGGACCACTAATAAAGTGGTACAATATTCTATAACCAAATTCTACAATTATTCTAGTCTAGTTATTTTTACATGGTGAGCTTCAATATTTTGTAAATAGGGTGTCCTTAGGGAGTTCAAAATTCTTGGTTTTCTCTATCTTATTCTCGCTTATCCCCATGCCCACCCTGGCCCCCATGTCTCTGCCTTAGTTTTGTTTTTACTTCCACCCCTCCTAGTTAGTCCTCACCACCCATCAGTTTTTATCAACTATGTTTCTTATCTTTTCTTGGACACCATTCCATGCTAGAGAAAACATTCTTTCTAGGGATTCAGGGGTCAATGCTCTTTGGGTATACCTAAGCCTAGGTTCAATCCTAGTCTACTGCAACAACTTCCCATTTTACTAATCCAATTCAAGTTCAAGTACAAATTCAATAATTGGAAGCATTGACCACCAATGACCTCCAGGCCTATTCTAACTCTGAAATCCAAATTGAACTTGCTAGTTGCGTCTGTGAAACTAGTCACACTAGGGAACAATGAATTCAGTGTTTTAACTCCATCACCCTTCACTGAAAAATGAAGACACTTTTGGGCTGTATCCTCAAACAAAAAACATCAAGATCACAATGAGGTAATTGCATGCCTCAATGAAGTCCAAAGGGTCAAACATCACCAACACTCTTGTTTGTTTAGCCCCAATTCCTATCTTGCACATATCGAGGTACAGCTTTAGTTTGAATGTTGACCTCCAATGGGCTCAAGTGCATAATACCTGGCCTTAGTAACACCCTCTAATAAGTGATGCTTGCTAGGTCTCTTGGCTTATGTTTTGGATTAAAAAATTTTCTTTTATTTTCATAGATAGATGATTGGAAAGGTACACCTAGAAAATGATATCTAATAATTTTGACAAACCTCCTAAACAATTGTCTAAATGTAGGATAACTAAAATTGAATCTATTTTTTTGTAAATTTTTATTTCTTATAAATTTTTATTTTTTATAAAATTGAATCTATATCTTTTATATCTTTTATATCTAGGACTACAAAGGTGATAATCTCTTTCATCCCATAGAAATTTAAAAATTGACCAATGTTCAGTTTCTCTTTGATACTCATGAGAATTAGTTCTTGTCTTGGAAATATACACTTTCTTCATACACTAGCCAAAACACAAGAATAATTTTGGTTTTCAATATTGGGGTTGATCACCTCCTTATAATATCATAGTTCCCTTTTTCCCTTTATCTCTTTATTTACCAACAATTTCCCCTTTAAATTTTGAAGTAATAATATTTATAATATTATCTGGATTTCGCAAAATGATCTCCCTCTTTAGTCATCTATGATCCAAGAAAGATTGGGCATCCTTATACCACAAAAGCTTGAGTCGAAGGTGGGTGTCTTGGATAGAGTTAGAATAAATTTTAGGAAACCCATTGGTGTCCATGTTGTATAACTTCTTCTTACACATAAGATGGCTATTCATGGAAATGATTTCAATGGGGCAAATACTTTCTTCAATCAGGAGGATAGTGCAGGAAATATTTCCTTTAATCTTGAGCTTGTAGGCTATAAACTCTTATTGGATTCATTTAATATTCCTTGATAACTATGTGTAATATAATGCAACCCAAAACCTCACATCCATATAAAATAATATGGGTGACAAGAGTGTCAAGGAGGGCTTTTTTAATCCCAAATCCAAAAATATATTGACGTACAATTTTTTTTAATTTCATAGTAAGATTTCCAACCTCCATTTATCTTTTTCTCAATGCTATAATTCTAGTTGACCTTATAATGAACGCCGATTTCTAAATATTTTTATGAAGGGGAAATTCCTCCAAGGAGTTGTTGCCATAAATGATTTTTTTTACGATATTAATAATTGTATCCATATGGTGTAGAAATCTTAAAATATTTTAACTTGCTTTCAAATATTTTGATGACTCCTTGTTAAAAGAACAATAGCGTCAACATAAAGGATAAGAGTTATGACGATACTAGTGAGCATGGGTCCAACACAACCTACATCTTCCAACAACGAAAATATGAAGGATGGAAATTTATAATAAAGTTAAAAAACCTTGGTATCAGGGCCTTAGTATTGAGCGCCCATGAGTGACACGAGCTAGACGAGATGAGTCATGAGGTGACAAATCCATCGCACATTTTTCAACAATCTTTGCAATGTTTCAGGTATGCAAAATGAAGAGATGAACAATGCTTGAAATTTGGCACCTAAGAGTAAAGTGTGATTCTCAAGATGAGAACGGATCCATCAATGACACATAAGTTAGCCCAAGGCCCCCCTACCTTGATGCCTGAGTTGGCATAGGCATGCCCATGTGGCCCCATAATAGCTAAGTACGACCAAAGGAACCTATTTAAATGTGGCACTCAACTTTGAACATAGTGCATGATGTGCCTAGCATGCTTTGGATAAATGACATCTTTTGAAAAATGAGCATCCCTAACATATCCAGGCAGAATGAGCATGCCGAAGAAAAATAAGTTGGCTTGATGGAATGAGTTTATCACCCTGAAATTTGGGGTTTCATGCACAAAGTGGTGGAACAATGCATCATCTTAAATATATATATATATATATATATATATATATATATATATATATATATATAGATATATATATCACGAGGAGGAACAAAAAAAGCTAAGAAGAAACCAAGAACTAAGAAGAAAGTTTACACTAGAGACATTTTGAGGTCTAAAATGGGCATCCTAAGGAATATTATAAAATAATAGTGAAAATAATAAAATAATATTAGATTACCTCGTCATGTTTTGGAGGGAAAAAATAAGAAAATACTTTTTTAGCTCATACTTTCAACTTATCTCCCTATGATTTGACTCAAATTTCAAGAAGGCACACTCATTGGATGTGAAATTTAATTTTTCATCCAAGGAGTACCCATGCTACATATTCTTGATGGACCCTACTACATGAAATATGTGGAATACATGCAAAATGTGATTTCAATCACGTTTTTCCTTGTATTTCACAGTTTTCGTCTAGTATGGTCCATCGAAAAGTATGCAAGATGGGTACTCATTGGATGAAAAGATAATTTTTGCATCCAACGAGTGCTCCCACTTGAAATTTGAGTAAAATGATAGGGAGATAAGTTGAAAATACAAGTTGGAAAAGTAATTTTTTATTTTCTTAATTTTTTTATCTTTTTACCTTTTTATTCCAAAAATTGTGAATCATCCCCCATGGTTGACATCATCATATTCAATCCTATATGTTCTTATAAAGTTAATTTTTGTTCTACATTTTTTCTTTGGGGCCTATTTTTAACCTCAAAATTTCTCTAATGAGATGTGCATGATGGCATAAGTACGAACTGAATTTGTTTGGAATGACCACCCGATGTCATGTAGATCCATGTCAAACCATGCAAATATGTGCAAGGATATGCTGAACCATGTGAGAGTCTATATAATGACCAAACCTTGAATCTTTTTCTAGAATCACAAAGTCATCCATGACTGAACTGTAGAAAGCTCTAATGGAATGACCAAACTATGTAAAGGTCTTATGAAATGAATAAACAATGTGAAGCTCTTGCAGAATGACTGAACTATGTGAAGGTCTTGGGGAATGATAAAACTATGTAAAGTTATTGTGCGATGACCAAACTATGTGAGGGTACTATGGAATGACTAAACCAAGCCGAACGACCAATGAATGACCAAAGTATGCGAGGGTGATGTGGAACAAAGACAGGGTATCTTTCGTTAGATTTTTGTGGGATAACTTGGTTGATGAGATAAGTGGTTTACGCTATGGTTATGTGGTATGTAATATAACTTTATTTCACGAGCCAATTCTCATGTACAGGAATTCAATAATTGTATAACTAATAGGACATGTGTTGTGACTAGTTAAATGTGATGTGAAGTTTCATATTTCAACATTTATATATGTGATATTATTGAAACATTTATATTGGATGTTAAATGTTGATATGAATGTTTGGCATTATACTTGTGATGAAGATTGAATGTTAATTTTTAGAACATGATATATATTACATGTTAATAAGTATAAGTTCTATAGGTGTAGTGTATAAGTAGTAATCTTAAGTTGGTCATATCCGTTACGATAAACCATGTTGATAACACACATACAATGGATTCAATGAGCCCTTAATTTAAGTGTATTATCTATGGGCATGATAGTTGGTATTAGAGTGAAATCCACAACCTTCCACTACAATTTGGTATCAGAGTAAACTCCACCACTTAATTGAAGTTGGCATTAGAGCTAAAGCAGCTTGATAGTAGTTTGGTGCTTTTCATCAACTAGACTTGGTATGAGAGTGACGTCCACCACATTCCCATTGATTTTTGTATCAGAGCTAGAGTTAGAGCTTGAAGTTTTGTACTTTTAACTGACCAAATTTGGTATCAAAGTGAAGTCCACTAGCTTCCACCAAAATTTGTTGTCAAAGTCATGCTCACCGTGACATTAACTAGAGAAGAGATTATGATTAAGGGAAGTATAAGGTTGAATAAATTGGAATAATTCATGGATCAAATGATGGAATCCATCGAGACATATGTGATGAATTTTGATGAGATAAAGAAGTAGATGGGGACCACGATTGATATGTTTGGGAGCTCTAAAAGGCTTCCCTGAATGTGGAGAAGAATGATGCTGATAAGATAAGAATGGATTAGCTAGAGATGCAGCTTGGTGAACTTGTATCATTGGTCTTTGAGTAGTAAGAGATGATTGTTGTGTTGAAGAAACTAGTAGGTCAAAGTTTTTCCAATGCTTCAATGAAGGTGAAGGAAAACGAACTAGAGATCTACGATAGTATGAGATGTGTGAAAGTGATTTGAAATTTTTGTTTGGATTTGGATCAATATCTTCGAAACTCGATAACATTCCTAGGGTAGTACAAAGTGAGAGTTACTACTACCTATTTGAGATGGAATGTAAAGCTATGGTGGAGGACTAGAGCAGAAGAGATTCTTGCTAGTCACATCCAAGAATGGAAACTTTTAGGGGCTAATATTCATAGGTGGGCTAATTTTCCATGATTTTTCCAAAAAAAAAGATTCGCCAATTTCCATTTTTTTTTAAATGATTGATCCAAATTTTACAATATAAAATTATTTTACCTTAAGAAACACCAAAATTATATATAGAGTATATATAAAATCATTATAAATCTAAATAATTTTACAAATACATCAATAAACATTTTATAGTTTTCATATTAGGCACTAGTTAGATTCACCAATGTTTTTAAACTTCAAGATAATTTTCCATGCTTAAAATTTTTCGAGCATCTAAGATCACATCACTACATGGAAAAGGATGATGAAAGCCTTGTACATGTAGTTTGGAGCAAGAGATAGGACTTGGAATGAAGGACTAAGTGGAGGATTCTCAGGTTGAATTGTAGCATACAAATCTACATACATGAGTATTCAAGACTCATGCTGGATATCAAGGACATGTTGGATGGAGACAAGTTATTTAACATTGTGGTAGGTTTGAATCCATGAGTATAGACAAAAGTGAGAAGGTAGAACGTTTAGATGTTTGTAGAATCTATTGTTCTACCAGACAAGCTCTTGTATTTATGTGTAGGTTGGAAGTGAGAAGGGCAAGATCATATTGCTGATAAAGGAAAGAAGAAGGTAGATAAAGGAAAGTGAAAGTATTTAAATGAAGATGCTTTGAAGTAGAGAAAATTTGGGAAAGCAAAGTCTCTTTCAAGTTGATTATGTGGAGAATATCATGTGGCAGAGAATTTCCCTGGAAGAAAAGAGTATCTGTGTTGCAGCAAGTAGAGAATCCATCTCTAGGAGTAATGCAATTTTTGCGCGTAACTTCATCGAAGGAGGCTACTCCAAACCAAGATTAAAGAAAGAATCTATTGAACTATGCGAGTATATGTGTAGGTGGGAGATAGTACCGACACTAGTCACAACTTCTTGGAGTAGGATGTCATGATGAGATTGGGTATGTTCATTATTATAGTCTATATGTACTTCAACCTAGTGAACTATGAAGATAGGAGAATCATTGCGATGATTAAAGATGTTCCAGTGAAGATTAGACATTGGAGTAGGAGGCCTGAATTCACTATTATTTATCTAAATTATTAAGATGTTTTATTGGGTCAAGAGTTTCTCATTTTAGAGAGAATTTTGCGCTTGTATTACATTTGGGGCAATTGTACATGCTTTCTAGAGTGGAGCCTATGAATGTTCTAACCGTGCAAGACATTTTAGATGGAAGCGCTAGCATGACTGTCATTCGTGTGGAGGAGAGGAAATATGATGAGATTGTGATGAGGTTGGCCCATATGGATTTTACTCTTCTATAGAAGACAAATGTGGTGACTCAGTTAGCAAAGAAGGTTTCAAGTCCTGATAGGAGATCTGAGATGGTTGACATTAGGACTTCGATATGTGAGTATGTTGACATTGTTTACGTATATAAAGGGGAGGGTAATCAAACTGAGGACCACCATGAGGATGATAACGATGGAGCTAGAAGGATATCGTCTGCAATCCGAGATGAGGCTTACAATTATGGGCCTTGGTATAATAGTGCAGGAGGTTTTTCTGAGGATCAAAAGTTAAAGAGATTGATTACGGAGAGAGATGGTAGGATGGGTTGCTATGAGGGTTCATTCATGGAGCAAGAGGACCATTTCCAAGGTTGATTGGAGCATGTTTGAGTGAGCATGACAAATATTTAGGAGGTAGAGTTGGAGTGTGGAGAGGTAGTCCCTGACGCTACTCCACTTCATTTTCTTTATGAGTGTCTTGGAGATGGGATCATTATTAGTTTCTCGGGGTGATAAGTCCGATGAGATGTCGAGTGCGTAGCATGGGTATCTCTTAATGAGCATATTTAGTGTTAAGGTGATGTGTCGAAATTTTTAAATGACATGGAGACATGTGATAGTGTTTTCATGATGCTCAAGTTATGTGAGTTCTTATAGAGTTGGTGCTATGATCAAATTTACTACTCAGTTAACTAATGAAAAAAATGGATCCAACACATGTTATTCCTACAGAAACATTCACATTCATAACATTGACTTGTGTCATATATGAGCATTCTTCATACAAGTTTGATGTAGTTAGGATGTTGCTTGATGGCATAATGTTTAATTTGTATAAGTATTTTTCTCGAGGATGCAGTACCTTTAGTGATGGATGGTTTTCAAGGGGAGGTTCATTTCAAGGATGACAACATTTACTCATTGGAGGAGGATGTTAGGCCTTAGTGCTTGAGAACCCATTTTTGAGATGAGATAGATAATATGTTTCGTGATGCGAGAGCACCATCACACATATTGCGATGTTTGAGTTATAAGACATGAATATATAAACAACGCTAAAAATTTGGTGCACAAGAGTGGAACATGCCCACCGGAGACAAGAAAGGAGGAACAAGTAGAAAATGAGTCAACCCAAGTAACATCCTTACCTTGGTTCTTTAGTTGGCATGATTATGCCCATGTGACCCCATAACACCCAAGTTGGACCAAATGTACCCACCTCAATGAGGCACCTCACATGAAACGAGGTGTCGGATGTGCCCAATATACCTAGTTATAATGATGTGCCTAGATGGAATTAACACAACTTACCCACTGAGGAGAAACAAGCATGCCTAGCTAAAAATGAGTTGACATGATGGAATAAATCAATCTCCCTCAACATTTAGGTTTCATGCATGAAGTGTTAGAATGGTGCATCAACTTGAATGGACTGCATGATAGCCTATTTGGCATGATGGTTCTATATATATGTGTGATGAAAGCATGAGGAGGAGGAGCACAACATGACTGAGAAGGAATCAAGAACTGAGAAGCAGGTCTAAGGTGTTCTCAAAGGCATAAGCATAAAGGAGTAGGTACGAGTCAAAGTTGTTTGAAACAACCACACAAATTTGTGCAGAGCCATGCATAATTGTGCAGATACTTGTAAGCTCGTGCTAAACCATACAATATTCTAGGGAATGACAAAACTATATGAGTTTCCATGGAACAATTGAACCATGCATGACCAAACCATGCAAAAGTCTAGTGGAACATTCGAACCATGCAACGGTCACGTGCTATGACAGAACCATGAGAAGGTCTTGCAGACTGGACGAACCATGTGAAGGTCTTATGAAATTATTGAACCATGAAAATATATTTTGGAATGGTCGAATCATGCAAGGGTCTTGTTGAATGACTAAACCAAGTTGAATTACCGTGTAAGGATGACTTGGAATGTAGACAGGGTATCTGTCATTAGTTTTCAGTGGGGGAACTTGGTTGATGATCTAAGGGGCTTGTGTTATGGCTCTTTGGTATGTAATATGAGATTAGTCCATGGGGCAATTCTGATTTACATGAATTCAAGACTTATATAAATAAGTTTTGAATACATGTGTGGTCACTTATTTCATGTGATGTTAAGTGTCATATACCAACATTTATATATGTGGCATTGTTGTGACATTGATATTAGATGTTGAATGTTGAGGTGAATGCTTGGAATTATACTTGTGATGAAGATTGAATGTTAATTCCACTAACATAATATATCTTACATGTTAAGAAGTATAAGTGCTAGAGGCATAGTCTAGAAGTAGTAGCCATAAGTCAGTCACACCCGTTGCAATAAACCTTTCTTATACTGTACATCCAGAGGATTGGACATGCCTTAACTTGAGTGTAAACTCTAGGGATGAGACATTTTGCAAATATTATTAGTCCCTAATATGAAAATTGTAAATTGTTTGGCAATATTTTTGTAAAATTATTGAAAGTTCTAATGATTTTAAGTCTATTCTATAAAAAATGGAAATTTTATGGTAAAATGATTTTATACCATAAAATTTGGGCAAATAATTTTTAGAAAAAATGGAGTTTGGTAAATCTTAATTTTTGAAAAAACGTGGAAAGTTAGCTGACCTACCAATATTAGCCCCAAAAGAAATCCTTCTTTCAAACACTCGTCTAGGCTATCGATGTATCTGCCAAATGGGTAGGGTATAAGGAACACTCTTTCTTGACTCCAAACATTGAGTTTAATTTCTAGCCAACCCTAAGTGGTCCTATGCTTATAAATAACATTCTTTTCACAACAACTCTCAATTCGAGAGGAACCATAATCTCTTCTAGCCTCTTCCACAACTTTGTTGCAGGAATGATGTTAAAAGATCTTTGAATGTCAACAAAATAATAGAAGAGACCAATGTTATTATTGTGGTGTTCCTCTGCAATTACCCTACGAGTAACAAGATAGTTCGCAATTTTGTGGTATCTCCTCAATGCATCTTTGCCTTTATCTCTTTTACCCCTGATTTAAAGCATAAGGCTAATCTTCCAACCTCTTTTGCCTCATACAATTTTGCTAAAATGTGGCTAATCATAATGATCTTGTAATTCTAGGGAATTATTTTATCCCCACTCTTAAAAGTAGACACAATAACGCTCTATGTTTAAGGATTAGGGAACCCTTGATTCACTCTAAAGTTAAAGAACTTGTGTATGTCCATGGTGAGGATAGATTCTGCCATTTTAAGGTTTTCACCTTGATAGCCTTCAATGTTCTTAACTTTCCCATTAGCAAGCCATTTAACTCCAAACTTAATGTCTTACAAAGAAACTATATTATCCTCTACATGGACATTTAAAATGGCATCCATGTCATTAAGAGATTCATAGAGGTTTTTAAGGTAAATATTCTAGCTATTCAAGTGAATCAAATGATTTTTTAATTTTACAAATCACAATTTTCATTTAAAACTTTCTAAGATCAAATTTAGACAACTGCAATAAGATCAAATTTAGACAACTGCAATAATTATTCTTGCTTTCCACTTATATAATATCTTTTCTCTCTTACTAAGGCTTTATTTTTACAATATTTAATAAATTTTATATTAATGAAATTTTAAATTTATTTCTTTTGATAATTTAGAAAAGAGTGCATAAAAGTTTTTTCTATATTTTAAAATAATTTTATTTTTATTATAATAAAATATAAATATATAAATATTACTTGCCCATTCTCTCTATCTCAATTTAAAATGAAAAATTTAAATAATTAATAATCAATATATGTTTCATTATAAGATGTTATAATAACCTAATAATCAATAGTTATACATATGTTTTTGACAAAAATAAACGATTTCGTACGCTAGCAGCGGGTGGCCACAACATGCAAAAGCTTAGAATTCAGAAAGCGTGACAACGAATTAAAACAGGAGGTCCGTCGTCGATGGAAACAGCATCGGCCGCCGGTTATTTAAAAAACACAGATTGAATAGTGGCGATGCTCTCATGACGGGGACACTAGGGTTTCGGGGCCACACGATAAATCCAAAAGTTAAGACAGTGATCTCCACGACGGGCGCGCTGGGAAGCAGCAGCTTCTGCATACATGCGGTGATGTTAAAACTTTGCTCATATCGTTACAAGACGCATGGGACAGCATAATTATAATTAACATTACTTTGGAAGTTTTATAGACTACTGATTTGGTTTGTCTCCTGAGAGAGGCATGGGACACCAAGATCTTTATTAAAGCAAAATCTTTATTAACTTTAGTCTAAATTTTTCATAAAAAATGCATGCTACAATGTTACCATTGTTAAGCTTGCTTTAAAAAATTAATAGACTATTTGTCCGGTTTTCCTTCCTGCAGCTATTTTATTTATAAAGATGCTTGCCTTCTTGCACCTATTTTATTGATTAGAGATTTGGAAATGTTATTTTATTTATAAAAATGTTTGTTTTTTTAAAGCTATTTACGAAGATCAGATAATAGAAAATGTTATTGTTAGAAAATAGACAAAGATTAGAAAGTTATTACACACAACATTAAACATTTGTTTTGATAGTTTTATTGACTATAAGAGTTAAAAATATATAGGATATAAATCACTGACTTTAACAGATCCAGATTACAACTTCAACTTATACATAGTAAAGAATAGTTTTTATATTGACTCTTCTTGACTCATAATGACAACTACACATGACATGGAAACATTATTTCTAACATCAAAATATAGGTTTCATGCATGATGTATTAGAATGGTGCATCAACCTGAATGGACTGCATGACAGCCTATTTGGCATGATGGTTCTATATATACGTGTGATGAAAGCATGAGGAGGAGGAGCACAACATGACTAAGAAGGAATCAAGAACTAAGAAACAGGTCTAAGCTGTTCTCAAAGGCGTAAGCATAAAGGAGTAGGTACTTGTCAAAGTTGTCTGAAACAACCACCCAAATTTGTGTAGAGCCATGCATAATTGTGCAAATACTTGCAAGCTCATGCTAAACCATACGAGATTCTAGGGAATGACAAAGCTATATGAGTTTCCATGGAACAACTAAACCATGCACAACCAAACCATGCAAAGGTCTAGTGGAACACTCGAACTATGCAATGGTCTCGTGCTATGACCGAACCATGAGAAGGTCTTGTGGACTGGATGAACTATGTGAAGGTCTTATGAAATGATTGAACCATGAAAATATATTTTCGAATGGTCGAACAATGCTAGGGTCTTGCTAAATGACTAAACCAAGTTGAATTACCGTGTAAGGATGACTTGGAATGTAGATAGGGTATCTGTTATTAGTTTTCAGTGGGGGAACTTGGTTGATGATCTAAGGGGCTTGTGTTATGGTTCTTTGATATGTAATATGAGATTAGTCCATGGGTCAATTCTAATTTACATGAATTCAAGACCTATATAAATAAGTTTTGCATACATGTGTGGTCACTTGTTTCATGTGATGTTAAGTGTCATATTCCAACATTTATATATGTGACATTGTTATGACATTGATATTAGATGTTGAATGTTGAGGTGAATGCTTGGAATTATACTTGTGATGAAGATTGAATGTTAATTCCACTAACATAATATATCTTACATGTTAAGAAGTATAAGTGATAGAGGCATAGTCTAGAAGTAGTAGTCGTAAGTCGGTCACACTCATTGCAATAAACCTTTCGTATATTGTACATCCAAAGGATTGGAAATGCCTTAACTTGAGTGTAAACTCTAGGGATGAGACATTTTGCAAATATTATTAGTCCCTAAGATGAAAATTGTAATTTGTTTGGCAATATTTTTGTAAAATTATTGAAAGTTCTAATGATTTTAAATCGATTCTATAAAAATGGAAATTTTATGGTAAAATGATTTTATACCATAAAATTTGGGCAAATAATTTTTAGAAAAAATGGAATTTGGTAAATCTTTCTTTTTAAAAAAACATGGAAAGTTAGCTAACCTACTAAAATTAGCCCCAAAAGAAATTCGTCTTTCAAACACTCCTCTAGGCTATTGATGTATGCGCCAAACGGGTAGGGCATAATGAACACTCTTTCTTGACTCCAACATTGAGTTTAATTTCTAGCCAACCCTAAGTGGTCCTATGCTTATATAAATAACATTCTTTTCACAACAACTCTCAATTCGAGAGGAACCATAATCTCTTCTAGCCTCTTCCACAACTTTGTTGCAGGAATGATGTTAAAAGATCTTTCAATGTCAACAAAATAATAGAAGAGATCAATGTTATTATTGTGGTGTTCCTTTGCAATTACCCTACAAGTAACAAGATAGTTCACAATTTTGTGATATCTCCTAAATGCATCTTCGCCTTTATCTCTTTTACCCCTGATTTCAAGCATAAGGCTAATCTTCCTACCTCTTTTCCCTCATACAATTTTGCTAAAATGTGGCTAATCATAATGATCTTGTAATTCTAGGGAATTATTTTATCCCCACTCTTAAAGGTAGACACAATAACACTCTATGTTTAAGGCTTAGGGAACCCCTGATTCACTCTAAAGTTAAAGAACTTGTGTATGTCCATGGTGAGGATAGATTCTGCCATTTTAAGGTTTTCACCTTGATAGCCTTCAATGTTCTTAACTTTCCCATTAGCAAGCCACTTAACTCCAAACTTAATGTCTTACAAAGAAAATATCTTATCCTCTACATGGACTTTTAAAATGGCATCCATGTCACTAAGGGATTCATAAAGGTTTTTAAGGTAAATATTCTAGCTATTCAAGAGAATCAAATGATTTTTTTAATTTTACAAATCACAATTTTCATTTAAAACTTTCTAAGATCAAATTTAGACAAGTGCAATAATTGTTCTTGCTTTCCACTTATATAATATCTTCTGTCTTACTAAGACTTTATTTTTACAATATTTAATAAATTTTATACTAATGAACTTTTAAATTTATTTCTTTTGATAATTTAGAAAAGAGTTGCATAAATGTTTTTCTATATTTTAAAATAATTTTATTTTTATTATAATAAAATATAAAAATATAAATATTACTTGCCCATTCTCTATATCTCAATTTAAAATAAAAAATTTAAATAATTAATAATCAATATACGTTTAGTGAAAGCCTGCTCCCCTTACGGACTACCAGCGGGTTATTACAGGTGGGCGTGGTTTTCCTTGATAACGGTGATGAGTCAAATCGACATTCGCGGATAGCAGCCAGAGATGGTTGTCCTCACTGTTGGTTTGACACCTGAGTTTGATAAGTTTTGCCACCTTCGGGCAAAATAAGATGTTATAATAACCTAATAATCAATAGTTATGCATATGTTTTTGACAAAAATAAACGATTTCGTAAACTAGCAGCGGGTGGCCACAACATGCACGAGCTTAGAATTCAGAAAGCGTGACGACTGTGAAGAGACGAATTAAAACAGGAGGTCCGTTGTCGATGGAAACAGCATCGGCCGCCGGTTATTTAAAAAACACAGATTGAATAGTGGCGATGCTCTCATGACGGGGACACTAGGGTTTTGGGGCCACATGATAAATCCAAAAGTTAAGACAGTGATCTCCACGACGGGCGCTGGGAAGCAGCAGCTTCTGCATACATGCGGTGCCTTTTAAAACTTTGCTCATATCGTTACAAGACGCATGGGACAGCATAATTATAATTAACATTACTTTGGAAGTTTTATAGACTACTGATTTGGTTTGTCTCCTGAGAGCGGCATGGGACACCAAGATCATTATTAAAGCAAAATCTTTATTAACGTTAGTCTAAATTTTTCACAATGTTACCATTGTCAAGCTTGCTTTAAAAAATTAGTAGACTATTTGTCCGGTTTTCCTTCCTGCAGCTATTTTATTTATAAAGATGCTTGCCTTCTTGCACCTATTTTATTGATTAGAGAATAGAAAATGTTATTTTATTTATAAAGATGTTTGTTTTTTTGAGTTATTTATGAAGATAAGAGAATAGAAAATGTTATTGTTAGAAAATAGATCGAGATTAGAAAGTTATTACACACAATATTAAATATTTGTTTTGATAGTTTTATTGATTACAAGAGTTAAAAATATATAGGATATAAATCACTGACTTTAATATATCTAGATTACAACTTCAACTCATACATAGCAAACAATATTTTCTATACTGATTCTTTTTGACTCATAATGATAACTACACATGACATGGAAACATTATTTCTAACACCCTCCCTTAATGCTTATCTCGAAAACATTTAAAACAAATATTACAACAATAAATAAATCTTTGTCATATTTGTTTGATATAGTCATCACTAACACTCATATCCACTTTTATTGTTTAAAATATATATATATATATATATATATATATATATATATATATATATATAAATTATTATATTATATTATGTGATTAAAAAATTATTGAAATCAAATTTTCCATAATTTATTTTTAGAAAAAAAATTATATAATTTGTTTTATATATATATATATATATATAATATGATTTTTTCCAACCAATTCTTTTGAACGATGAAATTGTTTAATGAATAATGTGGTCATAGATTTAGTCCAAATATATTGGTATTTTAGAATAATATTAACTTTTTTATTATGATTATTGAAAATAGAATATGATATATCGAAGGTCTTTATATAGGTTTTTCGAAAAATATTTCTTTTTTTAAATGAATTTGGGTAGTTAGAGGTTTAAGTGTATGGTTTTCATCTATGTTTAACACATTGAAACAATGTACCTGTGTTTAGTTATATAAGGTATTGGTGCTTTATTAAATAGAGACATTAGTAATTAATATAAAATATAAGAAAATATCAATTTCAATATATAATTATTTTAAGATTTTTTTTTCAAATAATAGCAAGGTTTAAGAGGTCTCTAAAAATGTCAATTAGGGATTTTGATCCCAATAATCAATAGATTACTATAATCATGGTGTACTATATTGGTAACAATTTCAAAGTTGTAAATGCTTATTTTTGGAGTATTGCATGAGTTCCCCAAACCATTGTGTTTAGCTAGTACCAATTGAGATCAAACATGTGGGAGCAATTTGAAGGTCAAAATAGTGACAAGAAAAGATTGACACCATTCCACTACAATCTCAATGGCAGAATTGGTTCAGGAGTAGATGCTTTCCAAAACAAGAGAAAGATCACAAATACAAGATAAGGTCTACCAAACTTGATGGTTATGTTCATTACATGAAAGATCACACTTTTATCTAAAAATTTATAAGGATTTGGCCCATTGAAAGGTCCTCCTCAGATGGATCCAACACAAATAGAAACCTAAAGATGTAGTTGACCTGGAAATAGGGGCCAAAAGTTTTTTAGTAGCTATGTTCACAAATCCTGAAGATGGAGCCACCATATTTGAAAATTACCAATATTTATTTAATAATCATGGGTTATTCAATAGGTTCTAGGAGGAACTATATATTCCAAACAAAGAACAATTCCTAGTAGCTTTACTTTGGGTGAGAATGTTCTCACTACACAAAGAGTTCTAGGATCCATAAATTCTTGAAGGCATCATAAACATGATTGTCTCTATTTTAAAGATCTCAGAAGTCATGAGAAGAGTGTGATATACCTCTTATAAGAGTCTGATATACCTCCTATTCCAGAATCTACAATTATATGAACATCTCCCAACCTCTACCAAAATCTGTAAAGATCTCATATCAAGATAAAGTCTAAAAGAAAACCATGAACTATAAACATGTCCCCTTCAGTTTCACTGATTTTGATGAATACCACCATATGTCTTATAATTTCCCTCTTTATTTAAAAGATCCCAATCATAACTCTCAACCTTTAGACTCATAATGATTAAAAAAACACTTAAAAGAAAAAAAACCAAACTTAAGACCTACCACCCAACAACAAGAATCATACCCAATTCAAACCACAAACGAATATTCGGCTCTTATGGACCAAGAAGTAGAACTTGAAATTACTTAGTACATCACGAATCTAGAGACCATCCCGGAAGAAATGCATTAAAAAGTAATGCAAAAACATAGTTACCAAATTCGCTTGAACCCGGCAAAAAAATATGAAAATTCGCAGATTCGATACAAATACCATATTATTCATCCAAATTCGATTTGGTTTTTAAGATAAATGGCTATTTGATAAAGATTAATCAAAATCCTAGTTGTTAAACGAGACAGACAAATTGTTCAAAGGGTGCGAACGGTGGGATGCCGTCCACGAAAGAAGGAAAGAAAATAAATCATCAGAAAGTTTAAAGGATGAATATAAGAATGTGTAAAGAATCCAGGACAGTGTTAATTTGTGATAGAGTGCTAATTTGAAAAGGAGTGACTGTTTTTTTTGGATTTTACATATTTTTAAAATAATGGTTATATTTATTATTATAAATTATTTTAGATAAATAAATTTTAAAATTAAGAAATTATTTTAAATTTAAATTTTAAAAGCAATAAATATGATAAATACAGATTTTAATTCAAAATAAAGTTAGAAAACAATAAAGGAAAAATATTGTTTATACCATTTTTTTAAGATATATGCTATCAAACTTTTTTAGAATTAAAAATTTGTATCTTTTTATATCTAATCTGAATCTCAATTCGAATTCGAACTCAAAATTGATAACAATACCAAAAAAATCACTAGAAACACCAGATAAAACACTAATCTGGGATGCAACACATGTCAACAGTGGAAATGTAAACGTAAAAAGAAATATAAATTTTAAACAAAGATTTGCAGACCCTGCTAAACCTGATTGAGGAGTGGAAACATAAGGATCCAAATACTATTATTGAGCACAAAAAGATTAATTATTATCAAATCACTTGCATAGATGGGATAAACTAGTCATGGTCTGGGAGTCGACACTTATTCCAATCAGGAAAAAATCCAACAAATAAAGGAGGGAAAAGGAGGGTATGAATAATGGCTATGCTTTCATAACGGGGACACTAGGGTTTTTGGGCCACGCTATAAATCCAAAAGTTCTGACAGTGATCTCCACGATAGGGAATGGGAAGCAGCAGCATCTGCATATATTCAGATATGCAGTGCCTTTCAAAACTTTGGGGATGTCGTTACAAGACACATGGGACAGAAAAATTATAGTTAAGATTACATTGGAAGTTTTATGAACTACTGGTTTGGTTTGGTTTGTCTCCTTAGAGGCATTGGGATTAAAGCAAATTCTTTATTAAGGTCACTTTAAATGTTTCATAAAAAATATATGCGACAACAATACCATTATTAAGCCTTAAAAAATTAATAGATTATTCGTCTGGTTTGTCTTCCTGCCATTATTTTACTTGAAAAGATGCCTGCCAACCAAGATTACCTTGATCAGAGAATAGAAAATGTTATTCATGAAAAAGGCCACGAAACGTGAATTTCTATCATCCAAAATCCATTTCATACCACAATATTTCGTCGGTCGCTCATATTGACTAATTGCAAACTTCATAATTTCTGCAACTAATAACATTCCAGTTCAAAATATTAGTATTTCTATATTATTTAATTCTGTGGTTAACCATTATTGAAATCAAATTTGGCTTCTTCTACTTTTAGAAAGGAAATTATATGATCTCCTTTTTATATATATTTATTTCAATAATAAGATTATTTCAATCTTCCATTCTTGTAGTGGTCATGAAAATGACTAATTTTTTAGATCATGGAATTGTTTAATGAATAATGTGATCATAGGTTTAGTGAAAATATGTTGTTATTTTAGCCAAAAATAAATAAATTATTTACTATGATTATTAGAAGAAGAATACTATCGGGTGGAGCTTCCTACATAACTTTTCCAAAAAATATCTTCTTTCGTTTTGTTTTTAAATAGTGAAAGCTGCAACTCAAAGTGGGTGGCTAGAGGTTTTAGGGTATGGTTTTCATTGATTTTTAATAAATTGAAATAATGAATTTGTACTAGTTACATAGGGAATTAGTGCGTTATTAAATAGTGACACCAATATTGGTTATTAATATAAAATATATTAAAATGTTTATTTTAATATATATTTATTTAAAGACTATTTTTTTCAAATAGTAGCCCGGCTTAAGAGCTCTCTTCAATCTGTCTACTCAGGTTTTTGGCCCCTAAAACAAGTAGATTATTTTTTCCTGACATCCTAGATTTGTAATAGTTTCAATATTGTTAGTGCTTATTTTAGGATTACTCCATGAGTGCCAAAAACCATTGTGTATAGTGAGTACCAACTAAGATCGACCCCGAGAGAGGAATTTCAAGGTCAAAATTGGGATAGGAAACAATTGATACCACTCCACTAGGAGTTTAATAGAAGAATTGATTTAAGAGTAGATGCTTGTCAAAAGTAGCCAAGGAACACAAATACAAGATAAGGGCTACCAAAAATTATGGTTATATTAATTACATGAAAGATCACACCCTTATCTACAAATTTATAGGCATCTGGACCTTTATCTACAAATTTATAGGCATTTGGCTCACTGAAGGGGTCCTTGTCATATGGATCTAACACAAATAGCAACCTAAAGATCAGGTTGACCTAGAATTAGGGGCCAAAAGTTTTTTAATAGTTATTTTCATTAATCTTGAAGATAGAGCCAAGGTATTTGTAAACAACCTATATTTCTTTAATAATCATGGATTACTGATGAGGTTCTAGGAGGAACCATATAGCCCAAACAAAGAATAATTCCTAGTAGCTCTAGTTTGGGTGAGAATGTTCTCACTACGTAAAGAGTTTTGGAATCCAACAATTCTTGAAGGAATTATAAACATGATTGGCTCTTTTTTCAAGATATCTAAAGTCAGAATAAGAGGGCATTATAGCTCTTACGTCATGATCTCCATTTATATGAACATCCCCAACTGCTACCAAATATATATAAAGATCCCATATGAGGATGAAGTATGGAAGAAAATCATGGGCTATGAACATGCCCCCTTTAGTTCCCCTTGTTGTCACGAATACAACCATATTTACTGTGATTTCCCTCTTCAATAAGAAGATCCCAAGCATGTCTCCCAACATTTAGACTTAGAAGGTTTTAGGAAACAAGCACTTAGGATAAGAAACCAAAATCTTAGGACCCCACTACCCACAACGAAGCATACACAATGCAAACCACAAACAAATATTTAACTCTAAAGAACTAGGAAGTAGAACCTGATCTTTCATAAGACATCATGAATTTGAACCCCCACAACATTAGCTAAAGTTTGAGGTTTAAATGGACCTCCTAAGAATAGTACAAAATAATAGTGCAAATAATAAAATAATATTAGATTACATCATAAAATTTTATAAGGAAAAAAGAAAAACTATTTTTTCAACTCGTATTTTCAACTTATCTCCCTATGGTTTTACTCTAGTTATGAGTAGAAGCACTCATTGGATACAAAATTTAATTTCTCATCCAGGAGTACCCATGTTTTATACTTCTAATGGAGCCTGCTACGAGAAAAATGAGAAATACACCAAAAACATGATTGCAATAATGTTTTTCACATATTTATTATTTTTCATGTAGAAGGTCCATCGAAAGTATGCAACATAGGTACTCCTTAGATGATAAATTAAATTTCGCATCCAACAAGTTCTCCCACTCGAAATTTGAGTAAAAATGTAGGGAGATAAGCTGAAAACACAAGTTGAAAAAAAAAAAAAATTTAATCTTTTTACTTTTTTACTCCAAAGATGGTGAATCATCCCCCATGGTTGACATCATCATGTTAAATTTTGTTGGTTCTTATAAATTTTATTTTGTTGTTGAATTTTTTTTTTTTAGGCCCATTTTAGACCTAAAAATTTCTTTAATGGGAGGAAATAAAAAGAAAAGTCACACAGAAGAGGAAATCACTGCAAGCACCACAAGAAACACTAGTCTAGAATGAGAAACTGATGCACTATATGTCAAGGGTGGAAATGGAAGAGGAAATAGAAATGTTAAATAAGGATGTGTACACCCTGCTCAACCTAATTGAGGAGTGGAAAAATAAGGATCCAAATACTATTATTAACCACCAAAACTTTCACTATTATCAAATATATCATACGGAAAAATATTTACTACAAGAATCACTAGCAAAGATGGGGTCAACTAGTCATGACTTGGAATTCAAGACTTAATTCAATAAGGAAAAATTCTATAAAATCAAGGAAGGAAAAAAGAGTTGATGAAAGATAAAAAAAGAGTCGATCAAAATAATGGGAGAACATTTAATCAATATAGGGTAGGTCATAATACTTCTAGAGGTGTTCAACTCATCCAAACATATTTCATACGGAAAATTATATCATGGAACATTGATGGTCTCAACAAAAAGTGTAAGCAATGAATTCTTAAGGAAATAATTTGGAAGGAAGCATGCCAATTATTATGCTACAAGAAACTAATATCTATGGTGAGAGAATTAGTGAAATATCCCATCAATTCTAGTGGGTATGTAAATCCATAGTAATTGATGCCATCGGTAGTGTGGGGGGATTGAAGAATACCTTGGAAACCATAGGAAATCTCTCTCTTTGATTGGGTTGTGTTTGCATGAATTCTCTTAGGTCAATTTCAATACATGGTAGCCAAGGAAATGGGTTTCCTTACAATGGCTCATAGCCCCGATTTACTTATAGAAAAACTTGGATTCATTAAAAGCATAGAAATTATTCAAGCTATCCACCCCAAAGATTTTTAAATCTTAGGAAAAAACTTAGAGGATGGTATTCAAAATCTTAGGAATGAAGAAAAAGAGAAAATTAGATAATATTGCGCAATCATCCCAACTAAAGAAAAAAAAACCCAATAATAACTTATGCAGAATCTAGTTTCTTGCCCTCAGTAGCCTTAGGAACAATGAAGACATTGGATTAGCTAAATATGTGGCCCATGCCCTTGCACCTCTTCTTTGGAAGACTAACTCTTATATTAAATACTCTAATCATTTTGTCGAACTCATCAAAGAAAACAAGTTGGATCCTGAAGACAAAATTGTGAGCTTTGATGTAATGTAGCTTTTCACAAATATACCATTAGAGGAGGCTATCAAGGTTGTCAAGGAGGTTACAGACCTATACTAAGGCTTATATCCATTCCACATTCTTCATATTCCAAGGTGAATACTTTAAGCAGAACACATAGGTGGCTATCAGGTCACCATTATTCCCCATAGTAGCCAACCTATTCATGGAGAAAATTGAAAAGAAAGCATTGGAAACTTGCTCTCTTAAGCCGAAATTTGGACTAGGTTCCTTGATGATACTAGTCTGAATTGGACTCATGGAAATCCGGAGCAAAAGAAATTCTTGAATCACCTTAATAACATTTCCAATGACATTAAATTCACACAAGAGACTGAGGAGAATGAATTCATTTCATTCATTGATATTCTTCTTTTCAGGAAAAGAGATGGATCATTGGGTCACAAAGTATACACAAAAAAGGCTCACACAGATAACTACCTCCATGTTGATTCTCATCACCATTCATCCTTGTAGAAGGGGGCTCTAAAAAAACTCTTCACTAGAGCTTTAAGGATATCTGACAAGGAACATGTATATTAGGAAATTGAATATCTAAAAAATGTTTTCTTAAACACCAGTTACAGGCACAAAAATATCAACAAATCTAGCATGAAATCCAAATCCAAAAATGCTTCTAGACCCCCCTCTTCCAACTCATAAACCCTAACTGGAAAATCATATATCCCTTACATCCAGGGAGTCACCTAAAAATTTTATGGGGTCTTCAGAAAGAAAGGAATAGAAACCACATTCAAATCGGTGAATACAATCCAACATAAGATTAAATCTATAAAAGACGACCTAAATCAATTCTAGCAAAAAGGTGTTTATAAAGTCAAGTGATCTTGCAGTAAATGTTAAATTGGTGAGAGAGGAGGATCCTTCAAAATAAGACTCAAAGAGCATGCTGTAGATATCACGAAAGGGAGAGTCAGATCCTCAACAGTAACTGAACATTCATCCAAGGTGAACCATCACGTGTGCCTAGAAGACGTGGAAATAATCTCTAGGGAGAACCATTATTACAAAATAAAGATGAGTGAAGTGCTTGAAACCATGAAGCACCCCATCAATCTCAATAGAGATAGTGGGATTGAACTCATCATGAGTTTGGTACCCCTATTCACACAAAGCTACAACCCCCAAACTATTCCTATTGTCCTAAAGACCTTAGACACCTCTATTCCTTAATCAACACCTTCCCCTTAATAGTTTTAATTTTAACTTTAGAATATCATAAAATAAAAATAGTAATTAAAAGGTAATTAAAATATATTAATTATAAATATATTTAATTAATATTTAAATATATCAATATATTAAAATTATTATTTGAATATACTAATATATTATATAAAAAATAATTGAATATATTTATGCTATATATAAAGCATATTAATCAAAAATATAATTAATATATTAAACTAAAACAAAATAATTTTCAAATTATAATAAATAAAAGACATATTAATTTAAATTCCTTTAATCCATAATTAAATATATTAACAGATTACAATGATATTTAGAGATATTAATATATTTAATTCATTAAATTGTTTGAATTAATATAAAATCATTATAATTTTTTTTATTTAAACAATTTTATAATTAAAATAAATTAATAATATAATACTATATCAAAAATTAAATAATTTAATTAAGGAACGTATTATTAGGTTTCACCTTCGTCAGTATTTCAATCTCTTATTGTCACCCCATTCTTTTGATCTCTCTCTATTTATTGCTTTGTTTCTCTTCTACTTCTCCTCAACCTTTGTCCTACCCATGGGTCTTGGTATAGACTCGAACATTGGCATTCAAAAAGATCTAATATGGAATTTTCGTCATCTGAGATTCAAGATCAACCCCACAGAAATCTAGAAACCCAAAACTTCAATATTATTAATTCATTGGAGGAGAAGAAGAGTAGGATCAAAAGATTATAACCAAAAGCCCAATAGCTTAAATATCTCGTGTAACACCTTCAAGTCACATATCTTTTGATCATAAATGTAAATTTTACCTAGAATTATTGTTGTGGAGGAAAGTACCAAATTGCAAGTAAACTAGATAGATTTATTGTCACTAGAGTCCTCTTAGAGTGGGATATCTTTGTTGAAGCTTCCATATTATTGAGTACCAATTTTGATCACTAGCCCATTCACTTGAAGCTAGATCTTAAGGCTACTCCCCACAATCACCCTTTCAAATTAAAAGAATTCTAGCTATAAGACCTAGTGTTTATTACGAAGGCCAAAGAATGGTAGGAAGAAATTGATATCCAAGGAAAAAACTACATGTACATGTTCTAGCTAAAATTAAAGAAATTCAAAGCTAAAGCTAAAGCCTAGAATATAATAGAGTTTGGAAATAACTTCAAGGAGAATAAATTGTAATAATCTTGCATGCAAGAGGTGTAACAACAAATAATCCTAGAAGGTCACGTGGAGAACCTGATTGAAAGAGGGATAGTTAATCAATCAAATTGAGGCATGTAGGAGGTTGGAGGAACTTCTCTAGAAGAAGAAATATGGAATTAGGTGTCTAATATAAAGGGAGAAAAAACAAAAAAATATTTCATAAGGTAATGGTGAAACATAAATAATAATAAAATCTTATCTTTAACATCTCAGGAGGGGAATAGATTGTTGGCATGTGAAGATATACAATAGAAATTGTTCGCATACTACCAATTCGTCTAATAAAAACCATCACCAAACCATATAGAAGTAATCCATATGACAACAATTGATATACCCAACCTCATCCAATTAGCTTAAGATCATACACTGATGAGGGAAGTTACATTTGTGGATGTGGAGGAAGTTGTTATGGAAATGAAAAAGAGTAAAGTCCTATTAGATAGCTTCACAACAAATTTATTTCAAGCTTTTTAATCCTTCCTTGGTCTAGAAATGCATTTACTAGTGGAATAATATAATCTCTCATATTTGGTGTGGCTTGGCCTCAATGCTTCCCTTATCACCTTGCTACTAGAAACTAATATAGCCAATTCTGCTAGTTTCTTCTAATTGATTACCCTATATAATTGTATGTACAAAGTTTTCTTTATATCAATTGTAAAATTCCTTAAGCCTTCACTAAGTTTAGTTATATCCCCTAAACAAGCCAGTTTTGTGGAAGACCAACAGATCTTAGATGGAATCATAATAGCCCATGTACTCAATAACTCTTTGAAAAGATCTAAGAAGGAATCAATGATGGTAAAATTTAACCTCTTGAAGGAATCTGATTGATTGAATTGGGACTATTTAGTACAAATCCTTTAGGATTTTGGGTTTACAAACCAATGGATGGAATGGATTACATCTCTAATATCAATCCCATTCTTCTCAATACTCTTAAATGGATCACCTTCCTCCACATCCAAGGCATATGGTTTACTGAATTGGGACTGTCTATTACAAATCCTTCAGGATTTTGGATTTACAAACCAATGGATTGAATGGATTACATCTCTAATATCAACCCCCTTCTTCTCGATACTCCTGAATGGATCCCATTCATCCATATTCATCCCATAAAAAAGGATTCAGTAGGGTGATATAATCTTCCCCTTTCTTTTCATCCGAGTAGTAGAAGGGTTAATAGGAAGACATCTTAAGTTAGTGGGAATTCAAGGTAATCCCAAGGGATCATAATTATATAAAGCATACCTCCCGATCATATCATTTTTTTTCAGGTGTCAAAACCTAGAAATATCAATACTATGAAACAAATCCTCAACAAATTTATGGAGCCCTGAAATATGTTAATCAATGCAGAAAAAACGTAAAATTTATTTGTTCAATACAAATGTGGTGTTGTAACATCATCTGGATCACTTAATGGATTTCCAACTTAGTAAATTTATATCTAAGTATATTAGGGCCCATTTGGTTCAAGTCTCCCTTCACAATAGCTCAATAGAAAAACATTATGTAATGGATCTTGAAAAAACTTGATAGTTGGTTATTTCATTCAATCAATCCAACTGGAAGACTTGTGCTTTGAAAACCAATTCTACAACCTTTACAGTGTATCAAATATCGATCACATCATCACCCACATCCATAATTTTATCAACAAAGAATATATATATATATATATATATATATATATATATATATATATATATATATATATATATATATATATATATATATATATATATATTTCCTCTGGAGGGGGGACAATATAGAAAGAAAATGGTCACCAGTTGCTTGTGAGAAACTTTGTCTCCCAAAACTGGCAGTGGCTTAGGCATATGAGACCATGAAACTATTTATAAGGTAATGTGTGATAAAATGTGGTGTAGATGGATTCAACATGGGCAAGAATTATCAACCCAAATATGGAACCAAAAATACAATCATCACACATCGCAATCAGCCAAGCTACGAAGTCTAGAGTTCCCTTAGGGATCCTCAATCTAGAAATTAGAAAGAAAAAGAAATAACCTCATTGAGGACCATGCATTGGTAAATAAAGGAGGGTAAAGTGGAAATATTTTGGAGATACATGTGGCAAAAACTTCCTAGGCTATAGGCCCATAAAGAGCTCTAATAATTATTTAACTTTAGAACTACACAACAATGCGACATCTTGTCATACTTCTAGAAACTATCTAACAATTTTGTTGAATGGAGAAGATGGAGAACAATAGATGACTAGCCAAACCATATAGACACAACTATCTCAACCAATCTAGACCAAGAAATATTAATTACTCATTGTAGATATATTTGTAAAAAAATTAATCTTTCTTAGTATAATTGTTTTGTGAGTTATTAATTTCACCTAGCAGATTCATCATTTTCATGCATAAAATGAATTTCTTGTTATAAATTTACTACACTTTATACAATTAAATCTATGTGGGAATATTAATGCTATCACCATTTATGTTTAATATATGTCTTCTTTTGTGACTAGTGAATACCAATGTTTTTCACTTGGGCATATCCTTTTCCCTAACCTATCACCCTTTTACCTTGAGGAATCTATGTTTTTTTTTCTCAATCTGTCTACTCCTATTATTTATACAAAACAAGTTACAGCAAGGCCATAGCCTTGAAAGTCTTGCCATGAAGTTGGCATTTTACAAAAATGATCATGATCTCAGTACACAGTAGACCTCCAGCAGTATTTTGACTTCACATAAGACTCGAAACAGTGCTGAACATAAACTAAAATGAAACTTGCACAGCTAGACAACGCTAGACATAAACGAAACATTGACAGACAGAGACCTGAAACATGCATTAACTTCGAGATTCAAAACAGAGTCGAGCTCCTACTTTAGAAACTGCAAAGAGCGGAAACCCGGGCGGGATCAGTCATCCTCAGAGGTGTATGGCTCCTCAACGACCCTACACCCGAATTGTAGTGAGTCCTCCGAGTCAGAATGATGAACCGCCGAGCCTGTTGGTTCTCCTCGAGCTGGCGCACTTGGACCTGCAGGGACAGCCGAATTCACCATAGAGGGACCTCCCATGACCTGGCACTGATTGTCAATCGGATTCGCCATCCTCTCGTCTGCAAGAACTCTAGGATGGGCCACTCCCGAACCCCGGACATCTTCACATTTTTCAATAGTGACTGAGACTATAAAGGTGGAGTTGGCAAGAGAACATGGGATGCGGTAGCGAACAGTGGGGTGGGCCGCATGCTCACAATCAACAATCCTGACTCGCCCGCGACCCCTGCCTCTGCCACTTCTGGTGACAGGGGGACTACTCCGCCCAGGTTCCAGTGCGTCCGAGGAAGAGTAAGAAATGGGGGTGGACCGCTGAGAGGTGGCACGACCACGGGAGCCACCATGTCTGCTCCCCATACTGGGTCATTCGCACAACATGGCAATGTACAGAGGTTTGTCAAAAGAGCGAATACACGGAGAGGAGTGCCCCGAGTGAGGCGAAAATGGAACCTCGATTGAACCATATGAACCTGGAACCAGAGCCCAGCGTTTATGGAATGCTCTTGAGCCTAGAAATGGAATGACGGGTCTAAGCTTGCTTGTGGAATAGCTTAGAGAGACACACAACGTAGTAATCCATAAGGCCGCAGAGGTCTGCGATGAAGCCGCGGGAATGATGAGCTTATGGAGCGCCATAGCACAGTAAACCATGAAGCAAATGGAGGAAGTAAATGCCTGCATTAATATGCTTGTGCGAGACCAGCTCGCCCGTCCAGTGTGATAACGATGGCGTGCTTGGGCTGACACCTGCCCATGTGATACGCCATCTTCGTACCCTCTGATCTGTCAAGCACCCGCATCCGGGAAGGAATCTATGTTATAGGAAATATGATCAATATTTTATATTTTTATATCAACATGTTTTAATTCAAGTGTTATATCCACTGTATTATTTAAAATCCTCACTTTAAATCTTACATACTATTATTAATGTAGTATCTGAGTAGCTTCAAATGATTTTTCCAAAGTAGTTTGGGTCAATTATCAATTTTAATATGTTGAGGGTTACCCTTTCTGGTCCAAAGGGCCAACCTAGGACCTAAAGAAGTGATGTCTTTTCAACCTCCATTAGGTTCCCTATAATTTTTGCTTAATAGGGTCAACCTAGGGAAGAGTGGATCCCAACAACCATTGCAATAAATGTAACATTAATGGACACAAACAAGAGTAGTGTTGGAATTTACGTCAAAATCTTAACCCAAAGAAAAAAAAAAGAAATATGGAGAGAAGAAGAAAATCATGGCCACTGATTCTTGAAAATGAGGTTGAAATAAACTCAAATGAATATGAGAATATATTTTGTACATCAGTGCAGAAGGAGATGAATCTAAGTAGCCTTTAGCAACTGGAACAAAAGGAATTGACCAAACACTTCTGCATAAAGATACAGGTCAAGAAGATGAATATTGATGCTTTATTCGACTCATGATCATTAGAGAATATAGTTGTGACAAAGTTAGTCAACAAATTTGGTTTTGAAGTTGATGATAATCTGAGCCCATATCTTTTGGAATGGTTAAATAAGGATGCATAAATAAAGTTAACCAAACAATGGAAATTTAGATTTCTACCAATGTTTCTTTTAATGGAGTAGAACTAGATGTTTTCCCCCTTCATGTATATGGGTTGGTGCTTTGAGTTACCTAAATGTTCATGTAGGATGGAATCTTCATTTAAAGAAAGAACTAGTAACTTCCAACCAAGTGAAGAAATTGATCAGTTCTAGTAAGTATGTCTTATTATTTTTTAAGGAAAATCAAACTATAGAAGAGTTAGAGAGACAAAAATCATCCCTAAAAGGCTTATACTAAGAAACAAAAACAAGAAGTGGAAGAGTTGTTATAGCATACAAGGATGTGTTCCAAGATTCTAAAGGGATGCTAGCCAAGAGGGAATTGGATCATAAGATTCAACTATTTCCATACTCCTGATTGACAAACATTAGGTTGTATAGATATTCCATTATAAAAGCAATTAAGGTGAGGAATTAGTTACAACAAGTACTAGAAAAAGGTGTCATTTGAACAATATCACACCATTTGGGTCACCCATAATCATTGTGCCTAAGAAGGATGAGACTTGGTAGATGTATTGATTATAGTGCATTAAACAAAATCATGTTGAAGAACAAGTACCCCTTCCAATGATAAATGATTGTTTTGATCAGTTGCAACAAGCCAAGTACTTTACCAAATTGGACTTAAAGTATAGATATCATCCAATTAAAATCAGAGAATAAGATACCTAGAAGACTTCCTTCAAAGGAAAGTTTTGTATGAGTAGTTAGTCATTTTGTTTGGCCTGTGCAATGTGCTAGCTATGTTTATGAGGTTAATGAATGATATACTATGTCCTTTTATAGATTAATTTTTTGTTTTATATTTCGATGATATACTTGTATACAATGCTAATTATGAGGAGCACATCTCACATTTGATACATGTGCTAGATACATTTTAGAAGCACCAAATTCTATAAAATCTCAAGAAGTGTGAGTTTTCATGATAGTTTTTGGTGTATCTATTTGCTGCGATAGGTGGAGGAGAACTGAAGATAGATCATGCCAAGATGGAGGCCAGAATGAAGTGACTAGTGCCTACTAATGTTTCTAAGGTCAAAATGTTAGGACTTTCATTGGGATAACATAGTACATGAAGAAATTCATAGCCTTGCTTTCAGTAATAACAACACCACTCCATGCCGTAATAGTGAGTGCCAAGAGTTTCTAGTTAGGAAATGGTTAGTAGAGGGCCTTTGAGGAGATACATAAGAAGACGAATCAAGAACTAGTTATAGCATTATTGAAATTTAAATAAGCTTTTAATGCGGAGATAGATGTGAGTGGGTATGATAAGGGAGTGATCTTGATGTAGAGAGGAAGGCATGTATGCTACCATTCTTAAGTACTACATAGGGTAGTTCTTAACTACCCTACCTAAAACTAGGAGTTGTATGCCCTAGTAGAATTTGTGAAGAAGAAACATTATCTAATTAGAAAGGATATATTAGTCCACACAAACCACCAACCATTAGAATACATATAGGCACATAGTAAGCTACAAAAAAATAGGAATTACAAGCGATGGGGTTTCTATAGTACTTTTAGTTAGTGATCTAGTATAAGAAGGGAAGCAAAAATAAGTTAGCAAACATTCTTGCAAGACCACCCATATCAAATATCATAGTTTGGAAACTTTGATGCACATGGAGCCACTCACCCATGATACATATAGAGATGCATATTCATAAGATGAGGATTTCAAGGAGATGCATCAACAGTTACAAAGACAAAGCCGTGTGCATGATGGTGACAACACATTTGACTACAATTTCCAAGAATAATTACTCCATAGGCTAGATAAGATATGTGTTCGTAAAGGTGAGTGGTTGTAGCTAATTAGACAAGCTCACACCTCAAAGTTTGCATAGAAATTTGGCATAGAGAAGATAGTGACCAACTTCCAGAGGTATGTGCATTGGCCTAAGATGCAAGATCAAGTAGTTAGGTTCATAAGGGGATGCATGTTTTTTTCTATCAACAATCATAGTAATAGGGAATATGGTATATATCATCCCTTACTTCTATCCAGTCATCCTTGGGAAAGTATTTCCAAGGACTTTGTGGGAGGTTTACCAACAAATCATTAAAAAATCATTATTATGAGTATCAATTTTTTTGTTATTAATATTACTGGTTTCTATTAATTATTCTAACATTAATATTTTAATAATTGTAATTATTATTTTAATTGTTATAATTATTATTTTAATATCAAATGGTTTGATATAATAATTTAATTTTAATGATTATATTTAAAATTATTGTAATATTAACATTATAAGTCCCACAGACCACATTGGTATGAGTAGACATTAATGATCATCATCAATATTATAATAATTATAATTATAATAAATTGTAATTTATTTTAATTTTTTTAATTATACTTACTATAATAATTAACTATTATTAATCATTATTTTGTATTTTTCTTTATAACACATTTTTTCAACAAATTTTCATCCTAATAATATTAATATTTTAGTAATTATACATATCTTAATAATTATAATTATTAATTATTTTGATTAGATTTAATGTTAATATTAAAATTAAATAGTTATAGCATTAATATTAATTATTGTTAAAACTAGCTTTTGTTTTTTTTATTATTATTAATATTATCGATAATTTTAATAATAATAATAGTAATGGTTATTTTTATAAGTAATCATATTCACATTTTTGTATTAACCATCACAAATCCATCTTAACTCTGGATCTACCAAATGCCAAGAAGGATCAAATCTCTTGAGATGAAAACCTCTTTTTAAGTGCAAAACTTGAGGAAAAAGTTGCACATGGAGGGATTTAATCCCTCTTATTACTTTGTAGATTCGAAGACCTCGTTACAATATCTTCATTACATAATTGATCATACATTAATTAGATTTATGCTAGAGAAATACACTTTTTTTTTTCATTTTCACTTGTTTTATATAATATATACATAGTTGACATTAAAATATTTTATTTATGATTCACACTCCCCACATTATTAGATGCCTCGTCATATTTAGAAGTTGAAAATATATATCCATAGGATATTCTCTCTCTTTATATATATACACATACAAAGATACAATTTTTTCAAAATGTTATAAGTATATATGTAACTGTTTACAGAATTACAAATCCCCTGGTACATTGAATTCGAATGCATCTCTCTCTCTCTCTCTCTCTCTCTCTCTCTCTCTCTCTATATATATATATATATATATATACATAAACACACACAAAATGTATGAAATTTTATAATTTGAATTACTTTCTCTCTATAGAAAGTTTATATAAAATTATGTTATTCACTATAGACATAGAAATGATTTATTTAACTCAAATTAAAACATATTTTTTTTTTATTACCATATTTTTGTTTTCACTATTACATGTCAACGAAACATATAATGAATTACACATCATGTAATATCAATAATATTATTTCTATATACCATTTCTCAATTTCATATTAACTAGTGAAGGAGTTACATATTTTCCTTTTACTAAAAAGTAATTTATTTATTTTTTTACTTCTAATTGCTTTATCTGTATATAAACTTGATGTATAATTAAGGTAGAATTGAGTATTTATTTATTATTGACATTGGTTTTTTCTATTATTAGTATTTTTTAATTTATTGATATAAGTATCATTTTATTATTTTTAAATATAATGTTATGTGACAACATCTCCCTCATATTGGATTGTAGAGTGCTACGCAACAATTATTAATAATATTAGTTATTTTAATATTAGTAATTTATTAATTTATTAATTACTGATAATTCAATAGTTATAATTATAATTATTTTAATAGTTATATTCTACTAATTAATTATTATCTATTATTTTATGTATTAATATTGGCCTTATTCTAACAATATTAATATTTTAATTTTAGTACTTATGATTATATTGATATTAATTGATTATTATATTATTATTTTAGCACTAAATTGTATAATAATTTCACTTTTAGTAATATAATAATATTAATTATATTTTGTTATATCATGTTCTTGTCTTTAATATTATTGCTTGGAATAATAAGACCTATTCTAACGTCTTTGTCAGCACATTTTCAATTAAAAGGATTTGTTTCTTTCTCTTCATATCTGTTTCTTACTTCATGTCCTTGATGATAGGTGAAGGGTTGACCCGAAACGTCATTGTTTTGGCATTTCAACAATCCTTAACACAGTTTCTCCATAGGTGGTTTCCTCTCATTATGACTAGGAAAATCCATATAGAGGTACAGGAGACATTCTAGAAGCCAAAGGACAAATATAAGACCATGCATAATTAGCACCAAATAGAGAAATCCTCCAAGGTGGGAGAAAGAGTATGGTTATACTTGAACAAGGAGAGAGTATAATGTCCTAGTAAGAAAATGACGGCTATGTGATATTGTCCCTTTGATACACCAGAAAAGATGGGATATAACATTGGTATAATCAATCAAACTCCATACATGCACATTAATTTAGTTGTTAGTATAGAGAATTTGAAACTTTATGTCTTCCATGCGAGATAAGGAAGAAGAATAGGTCCTAATTTCTATAGAGGATTTTGCATTAAATTCTCAAGAAGAGTTGACAAAGGATGTAGTTTTGTAGAAGAGGTCTAAAACCATAAGACTAGTTTACCATGACCTTTGGTAGATAAGATTGAAAGGAATAAATTCCAAGAAATGCTAAATGGTACACCTAAGAAAAGGTGAAGGAAAATGTCCTCACTTCATTCAATAGAATATTTTGGGGACCAAGAACCCCCAAAAATGGGGATATGTGATCTTAATTAAAAAATTATATTGTTTCTCATCAATATATATGCTTTCAAAGTGGAAAAAGTGGAGGAATAAGCTTACAATTCCATTTTTATTGGGGGGACCTAGTTTTAGAAGTTAATTTCTAAAACTTTCCAAGAGCAGTTTGAGGCATAAAACATAATTTCTTGGGGTTAAAACAATGTATCTTAAGTGTAGAATATTTATTTCTATTCTACATCCATAACATTTTCCAACGATACAAGAATTGCCTCAATCATATTCCATATGTAAATGTTATGCCACTTGGAAGTTGGCCTTCCTATTCTGACCACAATAATTTGAGAGGATACCATTTTAGACACCATTATTCATGGAAAAATGGATCTAAATTTCATAATGATGAAGGATATTATAGAAATTAAGTGATTTCCCTTTCTTTGATCATTACCTATGATGTATTTTTACTTAACTTGATTAGACTTTTTTCTCACTTAGTTATTATTAGTGTTCTCTATCATCAAACAACTACCAAAAATTGGAGATCGATAGGACAAGGAGACACAAAATGTAGGTTGTCATCCATGGAGAAAACATCTCCTCTTGATAGGAAAACACACAAGAACTCTTTTCTTATTATAGAAATTCAAATGAAAAATTCCAAGACCGAAGACCCTTCCAATGCAAAGTCAAGATTATTACTAATGAAATTTTATTTCATCTACTTTGACCTACTAGCTCCAGCAACTTTGACAATTTCTAGCTTCTTCAACCCTACAACTTCCCACAGCTTCAACCCGCAGCAACTTTCTAGTAACTTTCTAGAAACTTCGACTTTCCCAACAAATTCTGACTTTCCTATCAAATTTCCAACAACTCGACTTGCCTAGAAACTTTCCAACACTTCAACTTCCCCAGCAACTTCAACTAGCCCAACAACTTTCCAACAACTTTGAATTCCTAGTAGTTTCTTCTACAACTTTGACTTTGCTGTACTTAGGTCACCCTAATATTTTCATGTATGAGGAGAGGATAGACCAAAAAAAATATGAAAATATTTTGTTCGTTTAATCCTCCTCTTATTCACTCTCCTTCTCTTCCTTGATCGAATTTGTTGTAGTGAGTTAGCTCTCTTCAAGCAAGGTTGATGTCTCTTATATATAGGCTTATTTGAAGGTTGTATTTTTTTCCATGGGGATGAATTGATTGTTCTTGTAGGCCAACATGTTTTCCAAGGTCTTGGAGGGTTTTTTTGACATTTTTTACATTATAAAAAAATATTTACAAGATACAACATACCCAAACGGTTCTTACATGTATGACAATGACTCTTTTAACTTCATAATTCTATGAAAATCCTCGAAGCAATAAATTGTTGCTTGAAATATAAATATATATACCTTGAGTAGGAAACCCACCCATCAATAATGACAATAATAAATTTATTTTTTCTTTAATATCAAATATATAAATACAATAGACATTATGAAGATGAACGTAGTTACATATTTCAACACTCCTTCTTAACTAGGGAGGTATTCATAGTCCATACATGGTACTTGGACATTGTCATACTGAAGAATTCTCTTAATAATAGTTAGATCATTAATCCATATCATAAGATATTATTTCATCCTATCTCATTTCATCTTATCATACCAACCAACATTTTCATAGAGCAAGGCCTTGAATAACAACTCTATCTGTCCATAAGATCAGAGCACAATGTTGGAGAGACAATGAATGATAGACACCATCATCATTGTATGTCAAGGCACATACCCCATCCAATGTTCATAGGGTGTGTCCTTTTAGGACCATTCTTGTCTTGGAATAATTCATCCTCAAGGAATTTTCTCTTCGACTACTCTTACCTATTGGATTCCCTACCACATCCTCAAATAGTATCGAAAAACATATGCTTATCTAGTCCTCCATTCTTTCTTCATAAAATGAAGATAAGAATGATGTGTCCTGGTCTCCCTCGTGGCCTTCACTAAGACTTACAAATTTTAGTCGTATTCTGGTGCATGACATATGAAGTAGAGAAACATGTACATCACTCCCTCTTAACTAGGGAGGATATAATTATTCCTCCTTAATGAATATACACAACCTCCTTGATTTTAACCACGGACTTGCCCAATCTCCCTCTCATCTAGGGCATTGTTTTCCAATAGAAATTGTCTTCCCTTTGGTGTGGATAATGATACTATCAACTACTTGTAGGGCTCCTCTTTCTAATATCATAAACTTCAACTTTTTCATCATGGAGCCTTCTCTTCAAAATCTTCTTCATAGGGCATCAACCATCTTCTTCATCACTTTCGTTCAACGAACCATAATTGTGAACCAATACTCATGTCATCCTTCTCTTCATCGGAAACTTATCTTTTAGTCCACATATTGATTTTCTTCAAACATATACCTCTTCGAAGCCATGTTTCTTTTAGGATCTTCCATCCAATCACATGAGTACTAGTTCTAGGTGATTTCTACAACTCTCTCCTAGTAGCCCTATTTCAACCCAACCATATGTTTTCAAAGATAAAATGAAAATCAAATCAAAATTACCATTTTATGATGGAATTTCATCATGAAATCAACTTCCAGCAACATCAACATCTTGCACATGTATGACTCCATATCGAAGGCATTCAATATCAAGTGTCTCCTTCTCTTTCATACTTTATCAGGGTCTTTATACCTTCTCCATGGATATTTCATAGATAAGTATTATACTTATCAGATGCTGATCACTTATCTTATCTTACATGACTGTAGTTTCATCTTTCATGAACTTTTCTTCCTTTCTTCACATATTGATTCCTTACGAACTTCTATACATAGTTCCTTCATTATAGGAACCATAATTGTTAGCGAACTCATCTTCCACATGAGGTCATATTATGTTGATTTCATCTTATCAATATGTAGATGAGTTCAAGTCACATTTTCTACATGTCTTCATGCATCATTCTAATGGAATAGATCCTTCTTCTTTGAACATGCTCATGAGATAGAGCATTCAACCATGTTATCTATAGCTATATGATGACATGACTTTATCCATATATATAAATACCTCTTCCTTCATGTGGTCATTAAGACTTCCTTTGAAAGCTTCCCTTTTTTCTTGAAGATGATAATACTTCAACCAACTCAACATGTTGTTGTTAGGCATAGCCCAACTTAACCTAAAGTTTGGTAAAGACTCTGCATTTTGAGGAGTAGAGTGTGCATTAGAGAATGCAATAGAGTGTGAAGTGGACCACATAGTGAAGTAGTTGAAATATATTGCATGGTATAAGGGTGTCGGAGTGGTTCGAAGCGCCACCATTTTGTAAAATCATGTAATGTTGAAAATGATGAACGGTTTTCAAACCATCATAGATTGTTTTAGGGAGTCCATGGTATATGGACCATGGTATTTTGATGTTATATCCCTCAATGTAATAGTATATATACTGATCAATAATAAATAAGAGAGACATCATATATTGAACTTAATGGTTGAATTATTGTGATATGTGGTTTGGAAAAGAAGGCGAGTCTCTACAAATGAGTGCACATAGGCCTGAGTCTGCAGCTAAGTGCATATATAGCCTGCAGTTGTGTGCATAGCCCAAGGACTGTTTGTTGTACAAATTTATTATTATAAGAAATAGTTCTTGTGGGCATAGCCCCACATTGAGGTGAAACACGGTAAAATTGGTTTCTTCATATGTATGTTTGGTTATTATCTATTGTAGCATAGCAATTTGTTACAGTTGCACTTTATTTCGGCATGGTGATTATTTATGGCTTTATATGGTATGTTTAAGTAGTTAAAGGAATGTGGTGAAGTGATTTATGAATATTTAGTGTAAGAAAACATAATAATACTAGATCTCCACATCCCTCATGGCTGTAGAAACGTGGTTCTACATCCTCCCATAGTCACTTCAAGTGAGACTCCGATCTGCTTACAGGTCATTGCCGAAAGGGCCAATGATTGAGGGTTTTGTTGGTGCCCAGTATAGATAGAACCTAGGTCAGCCCAAATCATAACTGAAAAATGGTTATGTTGCCAAGACTGGGATCTATTTGAGGGATATGTTTATGTGGCATCTGTCGAAGAAGGACATTCAATATTGGCTAGAATCTAAGGAGCAAGAATTTGTAGATCAGGAGAACAAAAACCCTCGTCTGAAGTTTGAGGCTTTGTTACAGAGATATATTTTTACAAATCAATACGAAATTTTCTTCACATCATTTTCAGTCAAACTATACGAGTGAATATCGAGTTTGACCAAAAGAAAGACCTATTTTAAAGGTGGAGAACCTTCGACGTGGAATCCTAAATTGATACACTGACTCAAGAGCACTGAGAACTGGATTTTAAGGGTTGTCAATTTCTGGATTGATAGAATCTTGGGAGGATCAATTACTGAGTTCGTAGTAGACCAGACTATGTCCTACACTGAAGAAGAACAACAATTCTTGAAAGAACTGTGAGGTAAGTATTTAAAATATTTTAAACTTTGGATTAAGATGCTTCTATGTGAAAGGGGAGTTTTATAGATGTAGCGAGATTGTTATTTTACTTATGTTTGGGAGAAGAGAGAATAAATCTGAGCCAGAGATCACAGTAATGGGAAGTGGGAAAATATATAGAGTAGATATTAGAAAAAGATCTCATGGAAAAGACCTAAAGACCTTTGTAGAGACTGAATATAGTAATTTTTTGAGTAAATCTGAAAGTGAAAGAGAAGATAGCCACCCTCATAAACCTAAGGTAACTTTGTAGTATTCACCTTCCCAAAATCAAAGTTCATCTAAGCTTGAATCTAGCGAGAGAGAGGGTATGTTTTACTCTCCCCCTCCCCTTACCCCTCCCCTTACCCCTCCCCTTCCCCCTCCCCCTCCTTCTACCCTGCCTACCTACCCTCCCCTACCCCCTCCCCTTATCCCTCCAAGAAGAAATATGGTTGATGATATTAAGATGCATGTTCTCAAAGGAACTGGATTAAAGGATCCAGAACAATTTTGGTTGTTATGTGAAGATGTATGGATTGTGAAGCAGATCAACCATTAAAATATACAGAAAGGGAGATCATTACAATTCTCTGAGATAGAGAATTGACATGGTATATGAAGTATTCAAATATTCAGATCAGAACATTTGCATATATAAAAGCAGCGCTAATAAGAGAATTTAAGAAGTTGAAGTTTGAGTCACATTGCATCACTGAGTTGAAAGAAATTAAACAAAAACCTACTGAGTCTCTTTGGGAATTTGATTAGATATTTAAGGAATTGTTGGATCAAGTGAGCTTTGAAATAGCACTATAGCAACATCAAGAATGGTTTATTGTTGTGTTTTTAGCGCATGTCAGACTACCATTAATGCAACAAATGATAACAAGTCAAGCTAAAGTTCTACATATTGGGATGAAATTGGAAGCTTTGCCTATAGGAGATAGTAATGTAGGTATGAAACAGATTTAAAGTTAGTTGGTGGACTTAAACCTATAAATAAAAGATATCAAGAAAAGAAAAGGAGTTAGAGAAGAAGTATGGTGTAAATAGTTCAGGTCAGAGGGTCATTTTAAAGAACAATGAGCTATCTTTAGGGATTACATAGCTAGTGCGTCTTTGAATCCCTTAAATGTAGGATCTAACCTATGGTGCGAGATATTTAAGACCTTAGACCAAAATCACTAAGAAGACTGTTACATGTTACAGAAATATGTGCAGACTCCAAGGAACCTATATTGAAAGTTCTATAAATTAGTAGGACATGATGAAAATAATTGTCAAGGTTATGAACTAATCATGGAGTGTAATGATGACACTTATAGGATGCAAGAAAAATAAAATGGACATGAATGCAGTGGAAAATGAAGTGGTCAAGGAGGCTACCAAGGAAGAGGTCAAGGTGCTGAAGCAGGTCGAGGACATGGACACATCACTTGCTATAAATGTGGACATGCAAGTCATTTTGTGACAGATTGTCAGAACCCTACAACGACATGTAAGTATTGTAAATCCTTTGACCATATAATTTAAAAATGCCCTTTACTTATGGAAAATATGCAAGAAAACATAAATTAGCAGCTGACACAGAATATTCAAATGATGACTACTGAAAGGAGGACCAATGAACCTTGAATTAGTATTGTCACTAGAAGTGGAGCTACGACTGAAAGTGATAAAGAAGATGGGATGAAAGAATATGAAATTGCATCGGTTACAAAAACTATTGAGAAAGCTCATTTTTTTATATTCAAGAGGAAAAAGAAGTATTTATGGAAGCAAAGTGAAGCTTTATGGATGATGGGGCTTCCACCTCTAGTGCACAGCCAAAGAAGAGAACCAACTGCTACATGTCATCAACCTCGACAGAGAATTAAGCTTCGACATAGAACCAAGATTTGACACAGAATGAGGCTTTGACACATAATCAATATCAAACACAGAATCAAGCTTCGATGCAAAACCTAGCCTCGACTTATGATCGAGCTCCGAAATAAGACTAAGATTCAACAAATCAAAAGGGTATTTGAGAGTCTTTTCTACAGAATTGTATGAAATAATTAATAGATCAAAAGGTGGTAGAAGGGCTTCAGGAGTTGATAAATTCTTGTGCATCCAAAGAAGCATTATGAAGTGAGTTGTGTGTATTCAATAATTTGCATTGGTAAAAGTGAACTGGGGGAGAGATGAGGCTTAGTGCATATATAGTGTATATGATATGGATCAAGTCATCTTTGATTTGGGATATGATATTAATGTCTTAACGAAGCAGACATGGGATTTAACAAGTAAGCCGAAGCTACAGTGGTCATTTATTCAGTTAAGGATGGAAAATCCACAAAATATCTTCCCCTTAGGAGTTCACACTACTGCTGATTTTGAACTAATATAGATCGTTGATGACAATAACCCTTATCCTGCATTACGTGGAATTGATTGGGAATTCTAAAATATGGCTATAATTCATGTGAGGAATAGACAAGTGATATTTGAAGGGAATAACGTAGAATTTCCTCTATGGATCAACTATCTCCGATACCATGTAGAAATTCCCACTGTAGATCACCTGATAATGCAATATACCAAAGCAAAATACTTGATCTACTTCTACAAACAAACTTGTGGAAGCTTAATCAAATTTGATAAAGATCAAATAGAACACATATAACAGAGAATGAGAAATAAATCACACATGAACACAAAAGAATACTCTGGGGAAAGCCTCAGCTAAAACCCCTGATCTTTGTATTATCATACAAGTGGAAATATGTCCCGATTACACAAAGCATTAGCTCACAAGCTATCTAGCTCTCAATACAATCGCTCTACTACTGATAGACAATCAAAGGCTTCTCACAAACCTTCTCCTCTGCCCTCCAAGCCTCCTATTTCCTTGCGCAGTTTCTCCTGGGGTCCAATGTTGCCACCTATGTGTAATTACCTCACACACTACTCACTAACCTCTGAAATAACTACACAATCCTGAAGGAGATAATTCCTTCTGCATGGATGAGTTTCCTATATAGGAAAAATCCTCCAGCTAATAGTACACTGTCCCTTCCTCTGATCTCAACTGGGTCTTTATATGAACTAACATGCATGAGTTATTTATGAGAGAATATTCAGTTATCTGAAGTGCAGCAGTTACATGCATGCATGCATTAACTAACTGAACTCACAATCAGTTCCACAAACTATTGGAACTAATCTAACTAGACTTAACTCAGTTAAATGAGTGAACTAATTACAACTCAAAGTACAACTCACCCTGATCTCCTTAATCAAGGGATAACTTCCTCAATCAATGAGATAATTGTTACATGTCTTCACATAGACTTCATGTTTGATTTTCTCCAACTAATTAACTCAAGATGAATTAATTAATTATTTTTCAAATAGCTGCTAAGGTCAAATTCGAATTTTAATTCTCAATTTTCGTTGAGGAACTAACTAAAATTGGAATGTATGTCGAAATACTATTTATAGCGATGTTATTTTTAGCATTTCCATTTTTTCATTCCTTGTTGCTATGTCCAACACTGGTACCTGAAATGCTATTTATGGCAATTCTATTTTTATCATTTCTATTTTTAGTATTTCTTGTTGCTATTTCCAACACTCCCTCTCAACAAGAAAGGCATTCAACTTGAACATGATCCTGAACCTTTGGAAGGTTCTGCATGCAACACTTCTCCCAAGTGTTGTTGCTCCAGCAACTCTAGAAACAAAAAAAATCTCCCAACTGACCTCCCTATTGGGCTAGAAACACCCTCTGATGCTGAAGCTCCATCTGCTACTGACAAGTGCTCCCTCTGTGACCTCTGAGCTGCTGCAACACTCCATGCATCTCGCACTATTGCACACCTCTCTGTGCCATCATGCACTGGTGCAACACTCCTGTGCCTCTCGCATTATTACTGCCTACTAGCTCTGCGATGTCTTGGGATTCCTACACTGTAGCTCTCTCTGCTGCTCCATCCACATTTTCCTCTACCCACTCAACCAATCCTTCTACTCCTCGCTAGGGCTCCCGTAGCAAGGTCTAATCAAAGAGGTTTGGTACCTCAATGATCCTACCCATATTCCAGCCTTCTTGGAACTGTCACTCCACATCGCCCCACCTCCCACCTGGAGGTATGGATGCATGTGATACCTCTGCCCACTTCGATTGAAATTTCCCCCACTAGAGGTCTCTACATGAGTGGATGCCTCCACTCAGTCCCCTCTCGTCTGCTCTAGTTGTGGCTGCTCCACAACCTCCTGAAGTTGCTTCACCAATTGTGGCTCCTTCACAATTGTCTAAGACTTCTTTTGGCACTGCATGTTGAGAGGTAATTTACTCTCCCTCTCAACCACAAAGTCTGCATTAGTTGCCTTGCTCCTCAAGGCTTTTCATGCATCTTGAACCTTAAGAGCATATAGGTTCTCAACTCATGAACCGATCTGCTTCACTTGTCTCATGGTGACGTGTCTAAGGAAAGCCTTTCCCTTACTGAAGACTACATCATAGCCTTTGTCTTCCAGCATTGCGATTGACACCAAGTTTTTCCTCAGTCCTAGCACATACTTTACATCTGTCAAGGTAATGCGAGCTCCATGCTCCTTTTGAAAAACAACTATGCCTACTCATGAGACACTATAATTTTCATCATTACCCATCTCTATGAGTATCTGGAGATCTTTCTCCTCTAAGATACTAAACAAACACTTATTGCATGTCATGTGGAATGAAGCTCCACTATCAAGAAACCAACCACATCCCACCATGGATGAAACCATGCATGTGATGAGGGTGAAATCCAACTCGAACTGCGAGGCCAGTCCCTCACCTTCTGATTCTTCCTTGGATCCCTTCTTGGATTTCTTCAGTGGACAATTTGTAGCAAAATGGCCCACCTCATGACAATGAAAGCATCACACTTTTGATTTGTTAAACATCTTCCCACCATGGGAAGAAATTGATTTGGGATGAGAATCCTTCTTCTTCCCTTTCTTTCCCTTACTCGCTAAGGTGCAATTTTCTTCTTCCTCCTTGGATGAAGAACCATCTCTGCTGCTTCTTCTTATCTCCTCTTGCATTAGATCTGACCAATGTCATTCCCAATCTGGTAGTTTCTCTCTTCCATTTACTGAGTCTTGGTAGCTATGCCAGCTCTTAGGAAGACCAAGGAGAGAAAGACTCACCATGTCATCATTGGCTGTCGTGATCCCTACACTTCCAAGCTCATCCCTGTAGGTGGTGGGCTTGTTCAGATATGTAGAGATCGTGTCTCCCTTTTCACACTTGATTTTCTGAAGCTTTTCTTTCAGCGCCAGCTTCCTTTGATCGTTGTTGTTCTAATATAGATCCTTGAATGTTTTCCACATTGAAAATGGTGTCTCCTTCCCATGGAGACTCGATATTATGTGGTCTCGAACTCCCTCCAGAAGGATTCTCCTCATTCTACCCACACATTTCTTCCATTCTACCAAATCTATAGCATTAGCTGCTATTAGTTTGGGGACTTCTTGATCAATGAAGTCCTTCAAACCATTGTCCTCTAATACTGCTTCCATGTGATCCTTCCAGGCTATATAATTTGAGCTGGCATCAAGTGCATACTCGAGTCTTAAACTATTGAACACCATTGGTGAAATTTGAGATGTGATAAGAATTCAAAATCTATAATCAGGAACTTCAAACTTTGAACTTCTCCCTTCTTTGTATATTTTTCTCTCCTTTGATCACCTTTTCTCTGATAAAATTAGCTCTGATACCATGTAGAATTTCCTCTATGGATCAACTAGCTCCAATACCATGTAGAAATTCCCACTGTAGATCACCGAATAATGCAATATACCAAATCAAAATACTTGATCTACTTCTACAAAAAAACTTGTGGAAGCTTAATTGAATTTGAGCAAGATCAAATAGAACACATATAACAGAGAATGAGAAATCAGTCACACATGAACATAGAATAATACTCTGGGCAAAGCCTCAGCTAAAAACCTTGATCTCTGTATTATCATACAAGTGGAAATATGTCTAGATTACACAAAGCTTTAGCTCACAAGCTATCCAACTCTCAGTACAATCCCTCTGCTGCTCATAGACAGTCAAAGGCTTCTCACAAACCTTCTCCTCTACCCTCCAAGCCTCCTATTTCCTTGCGCAATTTCTCCTGGGGTCCAATGCTACCACTTGTGTGTAATTACCTCACACACTACTCACTAACCTTTGAAATAACTGCACAATCATGAAGGAGATAATTCCTTCTACATGGATGAGTTTCCTATATACGAAAAATCCTCCAATTCATAGTACAATGTCCCTTCCTCTGATCTCAACTGAGTCTTTGACTGAAATGACATGCATGAGTTATTTATGAGAGAATATTTAGTTATCTGAAGTGTAGTAGTTACATGCATGCATGCATTAACTAACTGAACTCACAATCAGTTCCACAAACTATTGGAACTAATCTAGCTAGACTTAACTCAGCTAACTAAGCTAACTAATTATAACTTAAAGTACAACTCATCGTGATCTCCTTAATCAATGGATAACTTCCTCAATAAAAGGGATAACTATTGCATGTCTTCACATAGACTTCATGTTTGATTTTCTCCAACTAATTAACTCAAGATGAATTAATTAATTATTTTTCAAACAACTGCTAAGATCAAATTATAATTTTAATTCTCAATTTTAGTTCAGGGACTAAATAAAATTGGTATGTATCCCAAAATAATATTTATAGCAATGTTATTTTAGGCATTTCCATTTTTTCATTCCTTGTTGCTATGTCCAACACTGGTACCTAAAATGCTATTTATAGCAATGCTATTTTTAGCATTTCTATTTTTAGCATTTCTTGTTGTTATTTCCAACAAATAATATGAGAGTAATTGTTCCCTTTGATACATCATAGGGGGTCAGATATACAGAACCAGTTAGAGAAGAATATTGCACATGTGATTTAGATAATATCTATCAAATGAAAGCTAAGGAAAAAGATTGGGTTTACCCTACTATAGAAATCAAGTTGACTGTGGAGCATGATATTTCTTTTAGCTCATACTTAAAAGAAGAATTGGAAAACTAGCAGAATAGGCTTCATGAAGTATCCACAAGGCAACGTGCAAAGAATACCAAATCAGTTTGTTGTATGATATTTGAGGTATGTAATCTTCCTTCTTAAGATGGCTACAGTGGTATAAATACTTTTATTAATGATTATGAGGAACAGGTTCCAAAGAATCAAAGGTTGTTAGCCTTGGATGTAGCCATGAAATCTACCCCTACTAGTTGGTGGGGTGCACACAAGAAGAATATAGAAGGTTGGCAAGAATCTTGAAGATTGATGTGGATAAGGTTTGGATAGGTAGATACATAAATAGAGATAACATATGATATTGAAACTAATACTAGGAATCATATGTTGGGTGTGGAGAATGATTATTTAGAGGTCTCTATTTTTAGTCAGATGTATACCCCAGGAAGTTTGTACACCCCTTCATGTGGCGGGTGCAGAGGGGACTTCTCCCCCACCCCGTAGGGGTTCGGGGGGGCCGATCCCCCCTCGGCTGGGGGGTTCGGGGGCAGTGGTCCCCCAGTGGGGTTTCAGGGGCAGTGCCCTTGAAGCTAAAAACAAATGTAAAATTGCCTTGTAAAAGTATAGTAATTTCTAGTCAATCTGGGCCGTTCATTAGGCAGATGATCTGACGGTAGAACTTATGTCTAGTTTAGGGTTTTTTGCCCTAGAAGGCAACCCCTCTCTTTGTATGAGGGAATTGTATTGAAGTTGTAATATATAGATGTGTATTCTCTGAGCGAGAAACAAAGAGGTGAGACTATGAGAGAAAACTGAGGATATTACAGTGGATTTGTTGTAGGTTGTGTCTCTTCATTTTGATGGATAATAGAAAGGAAGGACTAGCTGTTCAGGGTGGATGTAGCCCAAACTAGGTGAACCATATATATCTGTGTCTCTCTAGTTTTATGTGTTTTTTGTGTTTATATTTACGCAATATTCTATGTGTTCCATTGCTCTATAATATATAATTTTCTAACAACTGGTATCAAATCTGAACGTCTATTTGGCTGATAAACTCGCAGGAAAGAAGGGTTCCTCATTCGAGTGGGAGCAATGGCGGAAAATGGTAAGTTTAGGGTCGAAAAATTTAATGGCCAAAACTTCTTACTGTGGAATATGTAGATGGAATATTATCTGTATCAGAAAGATCCGTACCTAACATTGGGTGGAAAAACAAAGATGTCGACAAGTATGAAAAATGAAGAATGGAACCTTCTCGATAGAAAAGCACTCGGAACAATACGGTTGTGTCTCGCAGCGTCGGTCACCTTCAACATTTCGAAGGAAACAATGACAGAGGTTTTGATTAAGGCGTTGGCGAAACTATATGAAAAACCCTCATCCTCAAACAAGGTATTTCTTATGAAACGATTATTTGATATGAAGATGTCGGAAGGTGGATCTGTTGCAAACCATTTAAATGATTTTAATATTGTTACAAGTTAGTTAAGTTCTGTAGGAGTAAACTTTGATGATGAAGTTAGAGCTCTGTTATTCTTGTGTTCATTTCCAGAAAGTTAGAATGGTTTAGTAATAGCCATTAGTAACTCTGTTTCTGGATCTAGTACTTTAAAGTTTGATGACGTTGTTAGTGATATCCTTAGTGAGGAAATGCAATGGAAAGGCTCCGGTGAGACATCAGGTAATACTTTAAGTGCAGAGTCTAGGGGAAGAAAAATGGAAAGAGGAAAGAGCTCAAGGTATCGCAGTAAATCAAGGAAAGGCATATCGAAGTCTAGATTGTGAATAGTGAGCTAGAAATGCGGAAAGAAAGGACACCTAAAGAAAGACTGTAGATCTCGAAAGGGAAAAGAAGGAGATGCACGACAAGAAAACAATCATGAAGAAAATGTGACAGGTGAGGTGTTACAAGATTCTTTAATTCTTTCTTTCGAAAATATTACTGATTCTTGGGTGGTAGATTCAGGGGCTTCATTCCATGCCACACCTTATAAGAAATATTTTCATGACTATGTTCAAGGAGATTTTGGACAAGTCCATTTGCGTGATGATAAAACTTGTAAAATTGTTGGAATGGGTAAGGTTCTTGTAAAACAATAGAATGGAAACCAATGGCTATTAAAGGAGGTAAGGCATGTTCTAGATCTGAAGAAAAATCTGATTTCAATAGGGCAGTTAGGCAGTGAAGGTTGTGTGACAACTTTCATAGCTAAAGCTTGGAAGGTCACCAAAGGAGCCCTAGTAATAGCAAAAGGAGAAAAGGTTGGTACATTGTATTTATGCAATGGTATTTCTAACTCTATTAATGCTTTAACTTCCAAAGGAGCAGATGCAGCATTATGGCATCATAGGCTCGGACACATGAGTGAGAAGGGGATGAAGATTCTTCACTCAAGGAATTTGTTGCCGGGTTTGAAGAATGTTGATTTGGACTTTTGTGAGAATTGCATTTATGGAAAATAGAAGAGAGTTAGATTTCTCAGAGTTGGGAAAGAAAATAAGAGTAAAAAATTAGAGCTTGTGCATACAAATGTATGGGGACCTGCTTAGGTATCTTTAAGTGGCTCTCATTGTTATGTTACTTTTATTGATGATGCAACTAGAAAAACTTGGATTTATTATATTAAGAATAAATCTGATGTATTTGATACTTTCAGGAAATGGAAAGCTTTGGTTGAGATCGAGACATGAAAGAAATTGAAGTGTCTCAGACTAGACAATGGAGGTGAATATTGCAGAAAAGAGTTTGATAGGTACTGTTCAATGCATGCAATTCATAGAGAGAAAACAGTTCCAAGAACACCACAAGAAAATGGTGTGTCAGAAAGGATGAACAGAATAATCATGAAGCGTGCAAGGTGCATGAGATTGCATGTAGGATTGCCTTCACAATTTTGGGCAGATGCTGTAGATACTGTTGTTTATCTAATAAACAGAGGGCCTTCAAGTTTCTTGGATGGTGGTGTTCTAGAGGAAGCATGGACAGGTAAAAAGGTAAACTACACTTTTTGGTTGCGAGGTCTTTGTCCATATTAATGAAGAAAATAGAACAAAGCTTTAGGCAAAGTCAAAGAAATGTACCTTTATTGGATATGGTGTTAATGATTTTGGTTATCACTACTATGATTATGAAAATCGCAAAATCATTAGGAGCAGAGATGTAATATTCAATGAAAAGGTATTGTATAAGAATCCATTGCAGGAAAAGAAACAGGAAAAAGAAAACAAGGAATATGCAGTTCTTTATGAGATCACTGAAAAAGTAAAGGTGCTTGAAAACAATAATAATCAACAACCACAACAACAACAACCACCACAACAGCAACAGACACCCCAAACACCTGAAAGTGGTGTTAGAAGATCTACCAGGATAAGTATACCCCCTAAACAATACTCTCCTTCATTATATTATTTATTGTTGACTGATTCTGGTGAACTCAAATGTTATGAAGAAGCAATGCAAGTTGAAAGTAGGAAGAAGTGGGAGCTAGCCATGGAAGAAGAGATGGACTCCTTAATTCATAACCAGACTTGGGACTTAGTCAGGTTGCCTGCAGGAAAAACTACATTGAAGAATAAATGGGTTTACAGGTTGAAGGAAGAAGATGGAGGAAAACAAAGGTACAAAGCTAGACTTGTGGTGAAGGGGTTTGCACAGAAGAAAGGTATTGATTTTGATGAAATATTTTCTCCTGTTACTAAAATGACTTCAATTAGAACTATTTTAAGTCTAGTAGCATTTGAAGATTTGCATCTTGAGAAATTAGATGTAAAGACAATCTTTCTCCATGGGGATTTGGAGGAAGAGATATATATGCAACAGCCACAAGGATATGAGGTAAAAGGGAAGGAGAAACTAGTGTGCAGGTTGAAGGAGATCTTGTATGGCTTAAAACAGGCTCCAAGGCAGTGGTATCTAAAATTTAACAAGTTTATGTCTGAACAAGGTTATACTAGATGTCACTTTGATCATTGTGTTTATCTGAAAAAGAAAAATGATGGCAGCTATATTATATTGTTATTGTATGTAGATGACATGCTTGTTGCAGCCTCTAACATGTAGGAAATAAATGTGCTCAAAAGAAAATTGGCAAATTCATTTTCAATGAAGGATTTGGGAGCTGCAAAACAAATCCTTGGTATGAGAATAACTAGAGACAGGAAAAATCACAAATTAACATTGTCTCAGAATGAGTACATACAAAAGGTGTTGAAAAGATTTAATATGCACAATGAAAAACCAGTTAGTACACCTTTTGCTAACCATTTCAAACTTAGTAAGGAAATGTGCCCAAAGACCCAAGAAGACATGGATTATATGTCTAAAGTTCCATATGCATCAGCAGTTGGAAGCTTAATGTATGCAATGGTATGCACAAGGCCTGATATTGCACATGTAGTGGGAGTTGTAAGCAAGTACATGAACAATCTAGGAAAGGAACATTGGATGGCAGTGAAATGGATTCTCAGATATTTGAAAGGTACCACAAATCAAGCATTATGCTTTGGTGGTTCAAACATTTCTCTACAGGGATATGTTGATGTAGATATGGCAGGTGACAGAGATAACAGGAGGAGCACTGCAGGATATGTATTTAATGTAGGTGGAACAACTATCAGTTGGGTTTCCAAAATCCAAAGTGTTGTTGCACTTTCAACAACAGAAGCAGAGTATGTTGCTACTATAGAGGCTAGTAAAGAAATTATTTCGTTACAAAGGTTTATGGGTGAATTGGGTAAGGAGCATGATATGGGCATGTTATACAGTGATAGCCAAAGTGCGATTCATCTTGCAAAGAACTCAACATTTCATTCCAGGGCTAACTAAACACATACAGCTCAAGTACCATTTCATACGATCAGTGTTGGAAGATGGAGAGCTGAAGCTAGAAAAGATACGCACTAGCCAGAATCCTGCAGATATGCTAACAAAAGTTGTAACCAGGGAGAAACTGAGAATATGCTCAGTTTCAATTGGCCTTCAAGGATGATGATGAAGATGAGAAATAGCTAGGTCCAAAGAGGAGTCATTGTCCAGCAAATGAAGCAGGGGTGGAGTCGCTACAATCATTCTCCAAGTGGGAGATTATTGGGTGTGGAGCATGATTATTTAGAGGTCTCTTTTTAGTCGGATGTATACCCGAGGAAGTTTGTACACCCCTCCATGCGGGGGGGTGTTGGGGGGACTTGTCCCCATAGCGGGAGTTCGGGGGGGCTGATCCCCCCTGGCTAGGGGGTTTGGGGGCCAGCGGTCCCCTGGTAGGGGTTTCAGGAGCAGCGCCCCCGAAGCTAAAAATAGATGTAAAATTGCCTTGTAAAAGTATAGTAATTTCTAGTCAATCTGGGCTGTTCATTAGGTGGATGATCTAACGATAGAACTTATGTCTAGTTTAGGGTTTTTTTCCCTAGAAGGAAACCCCTCTCTTTGTATGATGGCATTGTATTGAAGTTGTGATATATAGATGTGTATTTTCTGAGCAAGAAACAAAGAGGTGAGACTGTGAGAGAAAACTGAGGATATTACAGCGAATCAGCTATAGGTTGTGTCTCTTCATTTTTCTGGAGAATAGAAAGGAAGGACTGTCCGTTTGGGGTGGACATAGCCCAAACTGGGTGAACCACGTATATCTATGTCTATCTGGTTTTATGTGTTTTCTGTGTTTATATTTATCCAATATTCTATGTGTTCCATGGCTCTGTAATATATAATTTTCTAACATCATATCCATCTATTCACTACAATATGGAAGGTGATTCCACAACAAGAATGGGTACATGGATTCATCAATACATTAGAGACAATCCCTAAGAACTGGTACCTAGAAATAGATCTTCGACATGGTATAGTAAATTGGGTAGAGATGGTAGATGGCTTCATATTAACATTCAGCTTTGAGGACAATTTTTCATACATAGATTTGGCCCTTCAGATAGTTAAGAAGAAGATCTTTGAGAATGAAACCCCAGTGACATGACAACAACCTGATTGGGTTGCAGATAGAAAATGCACTAGGATTGTATAACCTTAGTACAAAATAAGAAGAAGATCCTCACAACATTGAAATAACAAAATCATAGGAATAACACGAAGTAAATGGACCTGAGTTAGATATATTGGATATAACGAAGCCATTAAAGACAAATAAGGTGAAAATAGGATCAAAGAAGGAACCTAATTTTGTAACTATAGGAGACTATTGGGATGAAGAGATAGTAGGTAAAGTTACAGAGTTACTTCATGAATACCAAGAACTATTTCCCACTTAGTTTTAATATAGGAAGGGTATAATAGGAGATCTAAGAGTCATGAAGATTCCCCTTAAGTCTAATGCTAAGCCAGTCAAGCAAAGACCTTATAGGTTGAACCCGAAGTATAAGGAGAAAGTAAAGATAAAGATTTATAACATGATATCAACAGGAATTATTGAAACACTAGAAGAATTAGAATGGTGAGTCCTATGGTGGTGCAATAAAAGAAGACTCAAGGAGAAATTAGGATCTGTGTTGATCTAAGAAAGTTAAATGATGCATGTCTACATGATCCCTTCCCTACCCCTTTAATAGATGAAATGCTAGACAATGTAGGAGGTCAAGAAGCTTACACATTTATAGATGAATTTTCAAGTTATCATCAGATTAGTATTGCACCTAAAGATCATCATAAGACCATATTTTTATAGAATGGGGCTCATATCAATACACAATAATGCCATTTGGATTAAACAATGCCCCTGCTATATTTTCTAGAGTGGTCGTAGTAACTTTTAAATAATATATCCACAAAATTTTAGAGGTATATTTTGATGATTGGGAAGTATTTGTGTTGCTAACAAAACATATTGGAATTTTAAGACTTATGCTCAACACATGTAGGAAATATCTGATATCTCTAAACTTAAAGAAGTGCATATTTTGTGTACCTTTGACATATTTTTGGGACACATTGTTTGTAAGCAAGGGTTGATGGTGGACCCTGCTAAGGTTGTTATCATTATGAACTTTCCTCCACCTAAGAGAGTAAGACATCTTCACACTACATTGGAACATACTGGGTATTACAAGAAATTCATCAAGGGGTATGCACAGACCACTACGCCTATAGAGAAATTCTTGAAGAAGGATGTAACTTTTCAGTGGAATGAAGAATGTCAGAAGAGCCTTGACATATTGAAAGACAAAATTGTAGCTTCACCTATATTAATGTTCCCTAATTGGAATAAGGAATTCCATGTCCATGTGGACGCCTCTTGTATAGTTTTGGGAGTAGTATTGGCACAATCTACTACAAGAAAAATTGATCATTCTATAGATTTTTCAAGTAGAAAGTTATCTAAAGAAGAAAATAACTACATCACTATAGAAAGAGAATGATTGTCCATGGTGTATGATTTGCATAAGTTTAGAAACTATTTGTTGGGATCACACTTTAAAATGTTTACAGATCATTTTGCAATGAAGTATTTTCTTGATAAGATTGACTTAGGAGGAAATATTTGCAGATGGTTGTTGTAAGTGATAACACCGTAGTTTCTTGGGTTGAGAACTCCAACAGAGATGAGGGCAAACCACAACAAGAAATGCTCAGGCAATCAGCATAAATGCTTATTCTACTTAACTGTGCAATGGTGTCCTTACCTGGAAGTCCTACATTTGATTAGATCCTGCAAGATGCAAACCTTCACCTTCTCTTGATATCTTCAAAACCTGAAAATTATTCAAATGAAACATATACAATAGTAGACACATAAAGAATGTTCATGATATTAACTTTAAATCATATAAATTAATGAATAATTACACATCAATGTAATATTCATAAACTAACTACAATATAAATAGATGCATAAACACATTTAATATTGGAAACAAAACAACATTCCTTTATTGAAGTTAGCTACAAGTAAAGTGGAGAAATACAACCTGAGTCTTTCTTTGGCTCCAAGCAGAATCGTCCTCCGGATCTGTCCTTTCCCGACCTCTTCAATCTTCCTCCATCACCATAACAAGGATATCTCAATAAAGATGAAATATATCTCCAACAAGAAAACAATGGTTTCCTAAAGCTTCGGGGAGTGCAGGAGGCACAGGGATTTCGTTAGACTTGATCAGGAATAATCTCACTATATTATCAATATCTCATATCTTCTCCCTTAAGGCCTTCCCATGGAGGTTTATTTATACTTCTCCAAATTAGTTTTTTCAGTTGGGAAACAGTTGGGCCAATGGCAATAAGAGGTGAGTAACAGGTAAAACCCGTGAAATTCTCCCGAAATTAAGGAAATTTAATTTTTTAAAGTGTTTTAACATATGTATGAGGTTGGGTATATGCTCACCCATGTGTACATGCTTTTATCACAGGGAAAAGTAGTGTATAAGGAATAAAACACTGTTTTTTTAATTTTGGACCAAGTCTAGAAGGAAGGGTTACCCTAGGCCATAATCAAAGCATCAAATATACCAAGAGTGATAAAGAGTGCTATAACAATGTCTATTATTATTCCAGAAACATGAGTTTTAAATTATTGTGAAACCAGGAAGATTGAATGCAGGACCTCATCATCGATCAAGATTGGAAACAGAAGAAGAACTAACCAGCATAGAGGATAATCTCCCTGATGTGTAGTTACTTGCAATCAGAGTTGTAGATGACCAATTTGGAGATATCATTCAGTTTTTTACCACACAGATGGTTCCTTCAGAGTATACTACATACAAAGAGAAAGAATTAGTTGTTAAGGAAGCTGAATTTTCATTAATCGCAAGACATTTATATAAGATGAGACTAGATGAGATATTACGCATATATGTTCTTGAATATGAAAGGTAGATGATTTTAGTAGAAGTTCATGGTGGCACAGCTGGTGGACATTATGTAGGAAAGGCTACTGTTTAGAATATTTTGAGAATACGATTGTGGTGGCCTACACTACAAAAATATGAAAAGGAATATTGCAACGCATGTGACATGTGTCAAACAATAAGACAACCTTCAAGAAGAGATGAGATCCCATTGGTACAACAAGTTACATTGCATGCCTTTGATAAATGTGCTGTTAATTTTGTTGGATGCATCAATGCACCGGGAAAGAGGATTGGTGTGAGGTACATAATTATAGCTACTTATTACTTCACGAGATGGGCAGAAGCACAACTAATAAGGGACTACAGCACAAAGGCTGTTGTGAAGTTTATTTTTGAGTACATATTATCTATATTTGGATGTCCAAAGATTTTGATGACTGACCAAGGTCACCTATTCATGAATAAAACTATTGAAACATTAACCGAGGAATTCTAATTTTATCATCAAAAGAGTACCGCTCATCACTTTCAGGTTAATGGAACAGCAGAAACATTCAATAAGATTTGGAAAATGCATTTACTAAGGTATGAAATGTGAACAAATATGATTGGGACCTTACAATCATGTCAGTTTTATGGGCTTATAGGACCACGTGTAAAAAGTTCATAGTTCAAACACCCTTCAGGTTAGTTTATGGGAAATGAGTTGTGATGACCATGGAGTACATCATGCCTAGCTTAATTATTGCAACTTTTACAGATATGGCAGAACCTGACATAATGAAGGAAAGAATGTCGTCGTTGATTTCTTTGGAAGAAGATAGATTTATAGCAAGATTCCATGAGCAGGTACAAAAAGAAAGAGAAAAGGGTTGGCATGACAGACAGTAACCAGAAGAAGTTCTAGGTAGGAGACCTTATTCTCCTCTATAACAATAATTTTGTAAAAATTCCAGGAAAATTCAATATGCATTGGTTGGGCCCATATGTTATCAATCATATTACTGATGGAGGTGCAGTTCAATTAGAAAATCTAAATGAAGAATTCATTTAGGGAAGAGTAAATGGAAGTAGGTTGAAGTTGTATAAGGAAAACCATGTCCCCACAACCTCTCTCTAAAGAAGAAAGGTGAAAAGTCTTAGTGCCACCTGTAGTTGAAAGTGGGCACTAGACTATAAACTACGCTACAAAGAGCTTTGACATAGGAATTTACCTCGCTATAGTCTGGAGTATGTCAAAGTACATAGGAGCTACAACATAAGATGAGATGTTCACTACAATATGGGTTTGTCAAAGTTCAATAGAAAAATATCATTGTTAAAATGGAAAAGTTAACGTTAAAATACACATAAACTTCCATTTATCAGGATAGATTGGCAAGATCTAAGGATAGATATGCAACTAACGAACACAATCTTAACACAATCTGGATAAAAGGCTACGTCCCACCCATAATTGAAATTTTGTTGAATTGAGAGTTTGAGTGGTGATAGTGTGAAGAAGTTGCATAAATGCTCATTGTCGTATGTTGTCTGAGCATTCTTTGAAAGAAAGTGTTCAAAAATTTCATGAGAATGGATTATCTGGAATCATGGAAGCTGGTACACTTACAACAGCATCAACCGCAACAACATCATCACAAAAATAGCAAAGATATCAATGGAAGAAAGCAACCAAGGAAGAGAGAAAAAAGAAGAAACAAGATAAGAAGCTTGTTGAACCTCAACAACAACCCAAGCAAGTCAGAGACAATGAGGAACAAGTGGAGCATGCATAGTAGATGGAAACAGATGTTACAACATTTCCATTATCTCTCACACCATATATTACACCAAGAAAACTGAATGCTAAAACAGTAAAAGGCTCGAAGGATGCAAAGTTTGACATATTCACACCCCTATTGCTAGAGGAAGTACCATTTACGAGGGAATTACTTGGGAAAATACTGCATCTAAAGCTCACACACTACGACTTCAACGAGAGGAATAAATACCCAAAATTCACACTAGACCATTATTTGAAACTGGTAAACTACCTAGAAAGCAGAGTGACAAGGTTAGAGCCACAACAATGGACAAATGGATTAGCATAGTCAGGATTGATGAACATGTTGAATGTGTCACACTTCATCAGAAGTCTGGGGAGCATGGCTTGTGTGTGATAGCTTCTCATGCTGGTGCACGATTGATGCTTATGGATGCGAAATAAGATCCATATAGATCTAATTTTGATATGGAGAATCACCATGCTACCATATCAAGGGTGGAACCCCGCAGAAGAATTCGTTAGAAAAGATCAAGACCACGCCATAGCTGAGAGTATGAAGAAAATATTCAGTATGACAAAAGAAAATATAGGATATGACATAAATTCAATTAGTGATTAGGAAGTTCATTTTGCAGTACACATATTGGATGGGAATATCATGAGAAAGTCTGCGGGCTAATGAATTCCTAGTAGCAATGGTATCATTAGTTGCACAGTGCGCAAATGGGGTTTAGTACAACTAGGCTGAATACCTTTGTAATTAATTTGTGGACGACTGCAGCAAGGTCCAGGAAAAAGGTACAACATTTCATTATTCATGGTTAATTTTTATTATAGTGCTGTTGGTATGTAGAGAATAGGAGGATTCTCAGTTCCCTCTGTCTGGTAGCTTAAGATGTATGTGAAGCATCATGATATGCCTCACTATGGTATACCACCCAACCGTCATGAGAAATGGAGAATAGGATGTTTTTCCTATTATACCATATAGATTTGCATATTTTAGTGAACCATCACCCTCGCCTCTCACCGAACCTATACAAATAGTATAGCATTGTTGTGAAGTTTAAGGTTTCTTTTCACAAAGTGTATATATAGACTTACAGAGATGCAAAGAAGAAATGGCATGCCCTGCCATACTTAGTAACCAAAGATGATCTCCTCGCACTAGTACAACAATGGCTAGAAAAATGGATGACTACGCTGAGGCAGAGGCAGAGGCAGAAGATAATGTGACAAAAGAGGACACCTTGTAGAATGGTGAAGCAAGTGGAAAGGAAAAATATAATGATGAGAAAGAATCAGAGGAGGAGAAGCAACATGACGAGGGTCACCAGGATCCTCCTTACGGAGATGAGCAGAATAAGGAGGCAGAAAACACAAAAATAGAACAAGTTTTCGCACAAAAGAGGAAGGCACAAAAGAAGCTGCCACGAAGATAAAGAAGAAGCAAAAGGCAAATAAAATGAAGGATATCACACCAATCGTCATTACTAATGGCGACCTAGAGAAGATTGGGGATATGACTCAAGAGGTGACAAAAGAGTCATAGAGTAAGTGGGAAGATCGCTACAGTGCACTTCTCACAGGTGTGCAGGAGTGGATAAGAAAATTAAAGATACTAGCGCAGATGGTTAAATAGCCAACAAATATAGTGGAAAGGATTGGAGAAGAAAGGAAAATAGAGCCTACCCTTATAGCGAGGTTAACCCCAATATTATTTGGAGTACTACAATTTGACTCCATCGAATTACAGCAACAAGAAAAAATGTTGAATCATGTCAACATGAACATCACATCGATACCATTTCCAAGACTACACAAGATCCACATGAAGATAATTAAGGAGTTCAAGTTTCATGACCAACAAACTTTGTAGCTGAACATTTAGGTAGAAAAAGAACAGGCTTTGCTACGGCAAAAGCTTGACCAGATGATTTAAGAGAGGGATCAAGCAGTTCAACAACAACAGAAGATCAAGGAGGTGGTTGAAGAAACATGTAAAGAGATTCCAGACCTTGATGTCCATGAAGAATAATCAGTGGAGGAGAAGGTCGTGAAGCTTGGGCTTGTAGTGAAAGCATACAAGAAAAAGGTTACATATGTACACTTTAAGTATGAAATGTAGATCAGTGAATTGCAAATGAATTTGTAGCCAACTACGTCGTAGGTAGTAAGATTGTGGAATTAAATACTACAATAGTCGACATCTCCACAGTAGTGGAAGATTGTGGAAAATTGTTGGATGAAATTTTACAAATTTGGAATTCACTACAGGAATATCCAAATGTACAAAAACTGCAGAAAGAGATTCAACAAAAGAAACAGTGGGAAGAGATTGGGGCATCAACAAAAACCTTACCAATCTCATAGAAGCTTGCCAAAATCAATGAGGGAAAGGCTATCCAAAAGAAGATTGAGGAACTAAAGAAGGAAGAACATTTTTAGTGGAGGGGACTCAGCCATGGCATGATTAGGCTCTCCAACTATCATAGGTAGTAGATGAGAAGCTTCAAGAGCTTTGACAAAGGGATATATCGACGGTGTAGAAGGTTGCAAGACATGTGACAGAAGCACTACTGGAAGAGGTGCGCAATGAAGAGAAGCAGGTCATAGAGATTCTACAGAAGTTCAAAGAGGCTTACAACAACATCGCTACAAAAATTAGAGGCAAATAATCTGAGTGATTTAGGATGAGTCACATCTGAGTGTTTGGGGCCTATTGGCCACAACCCAACTTGGCCCAAATTTTGGTAAAGACTACACATATTGAGGAGCAGAGTGCATAGTGGAGTACAAAGTGGATTGCACAGTGAAGAAATTGGAATATACCACACACTATAAGGGCATCGAAGTGGGTCAAAGCCCCTCATTTTTGTCAAAGTATGTAATTTTGAAAAATATGAATGGTTCTCAAACCATCGTATATTGTTTTAGGAGTCCATAGTATATGGACCATGGTATTTTGATGATATATCCCTCAATGTAATAGTATATATAGGGATCAATAACAAAGAAGAGAGACATCACATCTCGAATTGAATGGTTGAATTCTTGTGATCTGTGTTTTGGAAAATATGGTGAGGCTCTATAGTTGAGTGCGGAGAGGCCTGATTCTACAGTTGTGTGCACAGACTGGTTGCAGCTGGGTGCGCAGGCCAAGAACTATTTGTTGTACAAATTTTTTATTATAAGGAACCTTTCTTGTGGATGTAGCCCCACATTGGGGTGAAACATAATAAAATTGGTGTCTTCAAATGTATGTTTTCTTATTATCTGTTGTAGCATAGCAGTTTATTATAGTTGCACTTTATTTCAACATGTTGATGATTTATGGATTTATATGGTATGTTTAAGTAGTTAAATGAATGCGGCGAAGTGATTTATGAATATTAAGTGTAAGAAAACATAATAATACCACATCTCCACATCCTTCAAGTCTGTAGAAACCTGGAACTGCATCCTCCCATACTCACGTTGAGTGAGACCGAGATCTACTTGCACGTCATTGAAAAAAGCACGAGTGATTGAAGGTTTTGTTTGTGCAAAATATAGATCAAACCTAGGTCAGACCAAATCATAACCAATAGTTGCACTCATTTTTCACCATTCCATTATTTTTCGAAATAATGGATCTCACATAAGGTGGAATTTAGACAATCAGCGAGACACTTACTTCTTCCAAGTAGAGGTGAACATTTTCATAAATATTATAGTCGAGTATCTCGATGATCCTAATTATTCAAGTGATCCTTTCTGATAACGATGACATATGATGACATGTATTTATCTTTTAACTTTCTATATGAATTTCCTCCAACCATATATACTTTTGTTTCGGTTGACCTTATATGTTACCAATGGAGATGTTATTTCTATCATGATGACTGTTTTAACCATGTAGAGTTCTTACCTCAACTATCCTTCCAAACTTCTACGAAAATGTCATCTCTATTTCAACACCAATGCATATTGATCCTAGTGAGGCTTTCTATCATGATCGTTATATTCTACAAGAATGAAAACAACTCAAGTATAGTTTAGTCATAGTAGAGGGAATTCACCTCCTCCTCTTTCTTTGTCTCCTTCTTTTCAAGTTTCTCCATTCCTTCAGTGAGATGGGCCTCATTTCTTTCTTTTATATTCTTGTTTTCCTTCGTAAGTTTAGGAAAATTCCTTTTGAAGTCCCCATATTCATTACACTCATAGAAATGTATCTTTGACATATCGATATTCTTCTTTTTTTTAGGACCAAACTTTCCAAACTTTCCTTTTCTCCTAGACATGGAAACATATTCTTGAACTTTTTCATTTTATCACTCTTTTCCTTCAACTTGGTTTCTTCAATTTTTCATAATGAATAAATATCATTGCATGGAGTAGCTTTCTTCTTTCCATAGATACTTGATACAATGTTTCCCCATTTGTGACGTAGTACATTGAGTACAATGGTTGTCATTTCTTTGTCGTACATTATTTCCCCTAACACTTGTAGTTGGTCTCTTATTTGTGACATCCTCATAAGATATGATGCTATCTATTCTTCCTTTGAAACACTCATTTTTTATATCTCAGTTCTCAAAGATATAACTTCTCCTACATTCCTTACAAAAAAAAAATTCTAACAACTTATCATCGATTTTTTTCGAATCCTTGATTGATTCTATGAGGATTATTTGAGCCCTTATTTCCCCTTTCATATACTTTGATAGTGCTTGAGCTTTCTATTGTGATGTTTTGGAGATTAAACCCTTAACATATCCAATAAGTTCACTATATGAGGATCAAATATATCCTCTTCTTCCATGCAAGGAAATAGGATGACCCAACCATTTTTTTTCTTTCCTTCTATAATGAAATTTTATTGATAGTAGATTTAGACATAAATATAAATATACTTACTTGTCAAGTGAATAGTCTCCTAGATGATTATATCTCTAACATGATGTCTTCTTGATGATGTTTATTCCTTGATGATTTTCTTCAAGGATGTTTGAGATGCGATCTTTGCTTCAGTGTGAGGGAGATCACCTTTATTTCTTTGATGATGATGACATTGTTTCTTATTTCCCCTTTAGATGCAAAAATGTAGAATATGGAGACTTAAAGGTGCTTCAAATATATACTCCTTTTTTCTTTCAGTGGAGGTAGGGTCCTTGAGGTCTTCTTCTCCTCGCGATGATGTAATACACGAGATGAGATCTCCTCCTTGGTGTTTCTTATACCTTCTTAATGACTTCCTTGTGCTCGACCCTTATGTATCCTTCTTCAATAATGATCTTTAATTTGCCTCTTCTTGTGTTGTCACCTTAGATATGATACCATGTTGAGAAATATAGGGTAGCTAGATTAGGTGATTTATCTTTCTTTGATAACTTCTTTTGATGTATTTTTACTTAAGTTGATTATATTATTCTTACACTTAGTTATTATTACTTTTCTTTATCACAAAAATAGCTACAAAACAATGAACATCAATACGACAAGAAGACACAAAATGTAGGCTATCAACCAGGGCTAAAATCTCTCCTTTGAGAGGAAAACCCACAAAAACTCTTCTATTATTATAGAAATTCAAATTTCTAATTCCAAGACATAAGACCATTGTCAAAGACCCCTCAAAGACAAATTCAAAATTTTTCTTAATGAACTTTTCTTTTAGCTATTTTGACCTAGCATCTTCAAACTTCGGCAATTTCCAACTTCTTTGACCCAACAATTTTGATCCCTAGAAAATTTCCAACAACTTCAAATTACCCAACAAATTTCTATAAACTTTGATTTTCCCAATAAATTTTGACTTTCCTAACAACTTTCTAGCAACTTCAAATTGCCCAACAAATTTCTTTAAACTTTGATTTTCCCAACAAATTTTGACTTTCCTAACAACTTTCCAGCAACTCAACTTGTCGAGTAACTCTCTAGCACTTCGACATGCTCAACAAATTTGACTTTCCCAACAACTTTCCAACAACTTCAACTTCCCAATATTTCCTTTTGTAACTTCAATTTTTTTGTATTTAGGTTTCCCTAATCTTCACACTTGTCACGACAGGATAGTCCTAAAATAATATTCAAAGATTTCCTTCCTTTATTCCTCCTCTTCTTCACTCTCCTTCTCTTCCTTGATCGAATTTATTATGGTGAGTTAGTGCTCTTCAAGTGAGACTGATGTCTCTTATATATAGGTTTCTTTTAAGGCCAAATTGTTGTAGATGAGGCTGTCTTGATCCTTCTTGTACGCTGGCTTGTTTGACAAGGTATTGGAAGGTTTTTATCATATTTTTTACTTTACAAAAAATATTTACAAGATACAACATGCCAAAAGGGGTCTTATATGTATGACAATGACTACTTTGACTTCATAATTCTATGACAAACCTAGAAGCACTCAATGAGTTATTTACCTATAAATAAATTTACCTTGATCATGAAACCCATGCATCAATAATGACTAATAAATTTATTTTCTCTTTCATATCAAATATATAAAATCATGATGACAATATATATTATGAAGAACAAACCCAGCTACATATTTTAACATGACCTAATGACTAGTAGGCTATCGGGTTGTGTTATAATCAAGCCACTAATAGAAAAATGGAGTCCATTCCGTTTGAGTGAATTTTGTTCCATAATTGAGAAAAGTAGCCAAATATTGGACAAAAAGAGGGAAAATAGAGAGGATTTTTTCATTGTTTCATCCCACGGGCCATATGTCTCACTTATTTTCACTTGAATCCATTTTCAATTCATATAAAGAGAGAAAAGCAGTCTCACCTACCAGTAGGCGTTTCTCCTGTAAGTGTTTCCCAAGTTATATCGTGTGTTAATTTGTGGTTTGTGAGTTCAATTTCATTGTTCTCTATTGTCTGCATAATTATAATTTGCATGCATACACAATGAAAAATAATTTACAAGATAAGAGAATGAATAATTCCATAGTTATTCATATTTCAAGAAATTTTCAAGATGGAACTACGTATAGGATTAATATCCCATCCAAGATTTTGGGTGGACCCTCCACACATTATTAGGGACTAGAGAATGTTGAATGGGTGGAGGGTCCACCTAAAACGTTAGATGGGATATTAATCATATATATAGTTCCATCTTAAAATTTTCTTCAAATAATTTATAGGTCCAAAAGCCTATGATTAATAAACCATCATAGTGTAGATCTCAGATTTCCAAATATATTTTAGTACATATGTTGTGATGAATTGTCTAGTGAAATATCCATGGTAATTTATGGATTAATAATTATGGTATTAATATCATTACTATTAAACTAATATCTTTACATTTATACCATTATTATTATATTGCATTATTATTCATATATTATTACTATATTGTATTATAATAATTATATAACTATTCTATATATAGTATTAGAATTTTCTATAATCTTAAAATAAAATCTCATGAACTTTTGAAAATCCCTTGATATCATAGACTAAGACATTACATGTTTTCCCCTTAATATATGTTCTTTTAGCATGGTCACACATATCCTTTAGAGCAGTGTGACTGGTCATTATTTGTAGCACTTGCAACATGTGATAGCCATTTGTTGGACTCTTGCGAGATCATGAAAACTATTCTAGCCCTTGAAATTGACCATCCCAAGGAGGATTTGTATGGGATAAGATTAACAACTCATTTGTATCACCATGAAATTACCTTCAAACTTGAGCTTCACCCATCTCAGTTAAGACTTCAAGCTCATCCATTCATCCCAGAATAGCATCTCATACATTATAAAATAAAGGCCACACCAGAGGAAACGACGAAGATTAGAAAACTAATCTTATGCTATTAATATTTTAATTATGATTTCGAAGGAAGGACTAAGGATAAGGAGTAAGGGAGAACTTCAACCAAATCAAGACAAAACATGATATGTATATTGTAATGTTATTATTTTTTTATTCATGAGATGGATTTGTATGGTTTCCATCTCTCTATTTCATTTTGTTCATGTGCATAATATTTGATAGTTGATCTAATATCATTAAATATATTCTAATAAACTCGGATGAAACATCATTTTCGCACTCACATTCTCCATGTGCAGCTTTTGAATACCAAAATTATTTGAATCTAATTTTTGGAAAGAAATTTCTTTTGTGCTCGATTTTGAAAGTGAGTTTTTTGGGCTGAATTTTGAAAGTGAGTTGTTTGGGCTAAAGTTTGAAAGTGAGTTTTTTTAGGGTGAATTTTGAAAGTGAATTTTTCTAGATGGATTTTGAAAGTGATTTTTTTAGCTGGATTTTGAAAGTGAATTTTTTGGGATTGATTTTAAAAATCTACAAAAATTTAATTACCATGGGAAATCAAATAAATTGCAAGAGAAAATATGATCGAATTAGATACATTGAGGCTCATATAGAATATTGGAGAAACTATTACAAAAGAAAGAAGGAAGAAAGCTTAAATATTGAAAGGGAAAATCAATCTCAACAAGAAGTTGAACCAGGTATGTAAATGTAGATATTATAAATGATATTTAAAATTTAATCGTTGATTATGGAATTTTATTTCTATTTGATGAACTAATTTAAAAATTATTTTGCAATGTAAAAAGAGAGATATTTTTCTCATAACATTGATGATGAGATTGAAAATGTTGAAAGACAAAGAGAAGAAGAAAATGAACCAACAATTTATGATGGTGTTGAAGATGTTGAAAGAGATTCAAGTGAAGAAGTTGGAACACCTTTAGATATGTATATATATGTCATGTATTATTGAAATTATACATATTTATTAGTTTCAATTTCATGAAATCTATTTTTCAATTTAACTAGTTAATGTATATTTATACTCATTTACATTAAATTCTCATATGTACAGATGAAATCAATATCGACGATGAGATGTTAGAAAATGTTGACAATGGAACATATGGAGATTAAAAACTTGAACATGTTATATTATATCTTGTTAAGCTCATTATCGATAAGTTGTTCAAAGATGAAAATGTGACATTTCAAGATCAAATTTTGATAGATCCCTTAACATCATAGAAACTAAAAGAAGCTACAACATTATTGGGCAATTGAAAATCAACGAAAGATAAAAGGGTGAAGGAAAATGTGATTCAAAATATAAATATTTCTCTACAATCAATTTGAACATCTAGAAAGAAAAGTGATCTAGATGCATGTAGAATAATACAAATGGTAGTTGTTTCAACAAGTACTAAAGAAAATCATTTGGTAAAAATTATGGAAAAATCATTAGGGACCTCATGAAAAACATTGCAAAAGAATAGGAAATTTCGATTGAAAATAAATGAAAATGATGAGCTTTCTTATTGGACAATTATTTGTGGGAAACAATACAAAAGATAGACTTGGAGAATATGCTAAAAAAATAATCTATCAATATTGGATGAAGAACTCATGTCTTTCACCAAAAGTAAGGGATGTCATGCAGTGAATAATAACATGAAATAAATATGAAGAACATGTAAAACATATCTTGGACACCATTTAGATAGATTTGTTCAATAAGTACATAGAAGAGAATTCTGGAATTAATGTCTGAATTAGTACTTTTTTGCAGTAAAAGATATGGTATGTTAAACCTATCATTGTACACGACACTTTTTTATGTCCTTATCATGTGGAATTTTAATTATATTATGACACCTCCCTTCATTTTGGTAAAAAAAAAATGGAAACATTCACCTCCTCCTTCCACTATCCACGATTTTGTATCCGAAATTCTATGTGGAAGAGAAAATCATGGATTATTTTACCAAAAGAAATCTGTTGGTGGTAAAAAATGTAATCATTGTGGAAATTTGACTTTCTTTAATGAAAATATCCTATTGATATGAATTATCAATCATTTTCCAACATAACAGTGAAAGGGAAGAGATATGAATATATCCATACATCGATTAGTTCAAGTAGTAGTACAAGTGTTAGAAGGATTGATTCACAAGAAGAAATTTTTGTGATATATTTTTTGAAGAAGTTTGAGAAATTTTTTTTATAAATACACAAAGAATTCTCATAGATCTCGATGCCAAGACCTGCAATTCAAAAAACCCCGTGAAATTTTTCCTCTAGGGACCATTTTGTCTATAGTTGATTTTGCATAAAATTACACATTTGTTGCACAAAATGAAATATAAAGTGAATATTATCATTATGATCAAGCCTCTATGCTTGTCCATGTTCTATATAGACAAGTTAAATAAAATGTTCATAACATAGAAATCATTGGTGAGAATCGACATGTTATTAAAGAAAATCATTTTTATATCAACGATGATCTTACACACGATACATATTTTGTACACAATTGGTTTTATAAGATTTATGACTTATTGAAAGGTTGTGGAATAAAATTCAATGAACATTGGATATGGTCTGATAGATGTGCATGTCAATTCAAATATTCATGGTCATTATTTTTATTGTTGCGTCTTCATATGAAAACCAACATTAAACATTTTTGGTATTTCTTTGAGACTAGTCATGGAAAAGGAGAACATGATGGTGCATGGGCATGTATAAAATGAGCACTTTGAAGATATCAAATGGGCCACTCTGCAAACTGACTTGTCTTAGTTGAACAAGTTGTTCAATGGTTCATTGTTGCACTAAGCCATGAGACTAGCCCATCAAGGGAGATATGCAGGTATGTACATATACATTAAGTTGAATATATTTTTAATACATCATAAAAAAATATTCTAATTTTAAACATTTATAAATTATATACTTTAAATAATTGATCGATGATTATCTTTTATATATAAATTGTATTTTAAATAACATATTTAAATTCTTACTTGAATTTAATATACACTTTTTTTGGCATATTGGAATCCAAGATTTAGATAGGATGATTACATATGAAGCTGAAATAGTAAAAGGGAGTCAAAAATTGCATTCAATTAAAACAAAGTATCAAAATGCATTTGCATTTTATAGAAGAAAAGAATCATGTTTTTGTCATGTTTGCATCTAGAGGACACATAATTCAATGATGCTTGTGAAAACGATATGTATGTGAAATCTTGGCAACATAAATAACATAATACAAAGAGAAAAATGTCGCTTGCAAGCTTCAAAGCAATGGAATCAGAGGAGACTATAGTTTCATCTAAAGGTGATCAAGTTTTTGATCTTGTTAAAGAAGCTAACATTTTGATTGTTTTCAAAGGATATATATATATATATATATATATAGCATTTGATTTTCTTACCTATTTAGATCTATCTTTTAACTATTGTCTAGATACTTATACACAATCATTTTAAAACACACACACACACAAATATATATATATATATCTATATATATATATATATATATATATATATATGTATATATGTGTGTGTGTGTGTGTTAAAATGATTGTGTATAAGTATCTAGACAATAGTTAAAAGATAGATCTAAATAGGTAAGAAAATCGAGAGCATGTTCAGAACTAATTTCTTGTTAATTATTATATGAATTTACACTTTTTTTATTATGCTTTAGATGCTTTTTCTATAGTTGCATCGATTAAAAACATAGAAAATTTCAAGTATTATTTGATGTGGTGCACTAAATGAAAGATGAAGTTATTAGAGGACTATGATGATAATGATTTTATATGTGAAAGAGGATTTATTATACTGAAAGGATATTTTTTCCAAGAAACTCATTAAATCGAGAGTTATGTTTACTTTCAAGACTATCAACCTAATGTCATAGGTTGTCAATATAGTCACATGGTGTGTGCAGGCCACATAAAGTTGATAGAAGTTCAATCAAGAAAGTAATCAAAAGTTAAAAAATGGAGAATATCAAAATCTAAGCATGAACGGATCATTGACGATGGAATTCCATTAGAATTTTTTTAATTGAACTACCTAACAATATCTTCTCCTTGTATTCATCTTTGAGAAAGAGTTCAAGTAGATTGTTACGCTTTCTTTTTGTGCACTCTTAAGTTATCCACTCTAGCTAGTACTAAGTATTCCAAAATTGTTTTCATTAATATGGTGGTTTTTTTGTTAAGTTTTAAAAAGATATTCAAACATCCCAAGTACTAATATAATTCAAGGATGTAGCATATCACAAATTTCTCATTTGTTGTTGATTACACCTATCATGTTTTCATGACATTTTTCTTTTTTTATGTCGTCACATTATCTTTCCAAATATTTTTATTGTTATATTAGTAAAATTATTTACTTTATTAAAATCACATTACCATCAAAAATGCATTATTAAAAAATACACTTTATTGCGTTTGTCCTATACATGCAGTGCATACAAATCCTATTAAATCTAACAATGCTTACTCCACACATCATTTAATTTTTCAAAATTTCATTTACTTTAATGAAAAAATTGTTATTAATGCAACTTTATTTGATTCAACATTGCAATTTTTAATTCCCAATCTCTAAGATTTCTCAAATTTCATGAGAAATACAATTTAATATCTGAAAGTAGACTTTAAGAGAAAAACAGTAATTTAGAATGTATGTTTTATTTAATGAAATTTATATCATGTTTGCATTGAACAACTTTATATTAAAAGTTAGGTATCATGCCACATCCATAGTAGTTGTTCTATCATAATATGATGACTAATCACGAATGAAAACTCTATACATGTACCATGTTTTATAATGTGCAAATTTAAATTATATGATTGTTTTACACATCTACACCATTATAAGATTCATGAATTCAAAATGTACCATGTTTTGTAATTTGAAATTTTACTATTCATTAAACAACTTGACAAAACATCTCTAAAAAACCTAAGAATCAACCCAAATCCTTATTATCTTCTACTAACATTATAAGAATCATCATGCAAAATGTACCAACTAAGTGCAAATTTACAAACATTGCTTCATATTCATGAGGTTATATGTAAAACCCTTAAGAATCAAACCATGGATCATGAAAAATGTACTATGTTTTAAATAATGTTTATTGTTGATTAAACATGCAAAATATAAATTGAAACCTTACATCAAACAAAGAGTTGAAAACAAGCAAAGGTTGATCCATGAGAACTTTGGTGGGTAATAATGAAATCCAAACTGGCATGCATTCTACTTATAATTTAAGTTGAAACATACATCACTTTAAAAGTTGGTATGGGGAAACTATAACTATTACAAATGGTATCAAAAGTTGGGTTCTAAAAATCTACATATGTGAGCCATGCAAAGCAAATAAAAATTTACTATAGTATGTTTGCTTTGAACAAATTTCTATTAACCATTAAGTATCAATAGCCCTTCTATACAAGATGATGATCTATTCATGAGTGAAAAATGTATACATGTAGTAGATGTTTTATAATGCACTCTTAAGTTATATGATTTATTTATACATCTAAACCATTATAAGATTCATGAATGAAACATGTACCATGTTTTGTAATTCACAATTTTTGTAATTTTTTAAATTTACAAACATTGGTCCATATTCATGAACTTAAATGTAAAACCTTTAAGAATCAAACCATGCATCATAAAAAATGTAACATGTTTTAAATAATGTGTATTGTTGATTAAACTCACAAACTATAACTTGAAAGCTCACATCAAACAAAAAGTTGGAAGTTAACTGGAACAACCATGGAAAGGTTGATCCATGAGAACTTTTCTGGGTAATAATGAAATCCAAAATGGCATGCATTCTACTTATCATTGAATTTGAAAAATACATCACTTTAAAACATGGTATGGGGAAATTGTAACTATTACAAAGGGTATAAAAATTTGGGTAGAAAATTTATATTAAAAGTTAAGTATCAACCCACATAAATAGTAGCCCTTCTATACAAGATGATGATCTATTAATGAATGAAAAATTATCTATAGTTATCCAATTGTTTTAGACATCTACACCATTATAACATTCATTCAAATGCAAAATATAACATGTTTTGTAATTTGCAACTTTACTATTGATTAAATAACTTGACAAAACAACTTTGAACAAAACCTAAGAATCATCTACTAACATTATAAGAATCATCATGCAAAATGTACCATGTTTTATAATGCAATTTGATATTATTTTTTCCTTGAACAACTTTATATTAAAAGTTAAGTATCAACCCACATCCATAGTAGCCCTTCTATACAACATGATGATCTATTCATGAATGCAAAATGTATACCATATTTTGTAATGAAATTTAAAGTTATGATTGCATTTTGGACATCTACACCATGATAAGATTCATGAATGCAAAATGTACCATGTTTTGTAATTTGCAATTTTACTATTCATTAAACAACTTCACAAAACAACTTCACAAAACCCAAGAATTGGAAGAAATTACATATTATCTTCTACTAACATTGTAAGAATCATCATGAAAAATGTACATAAACTCCAAAATTAGCATATTAAATATCAATTCATAATAAATATTTATATTTAAAATATGTCCAAAATTTATATCATCATAAAAGTAAATATAATAAAAAGTTGTCAAATAAAAATATGCATCAAAGTGATCAATTAATAATAAATATTTTTACTTTAAATGTCCAAAATTTATATCATCATAAAAGTAAATATAATAAGAATATTGTTAAACAAAAAATTGCATCAAAGAGAATCTCGTTAAAATATATGATCTATCAAGATCCTCGTAATCTAATCAGAATCATGGGTGCCCTGCACAACATGTGCAATATGATTCTACACATAATATCGTGTACTTTAAAATTAAATTTTAATGTTTTAAAATTAAATGATAATTTAATTATCAATTTTTTTTAATAGAAGGTTTCAAATTCCATGCAATACCTCATTGTGTTCCCTCTGCTTTGTGCCCTCATGGATGCCATGTACAATACATGTACATGTATACATTAAAATTTTAAAATTGCACACGAAAATGCATAAAATCACAATATTAAAAAAATTGTTACAACTTTTTTCAAATTGTGTAGACGATCATATCCCCATAGATGACTCCATCGCTAATATCGTTGTAGAAGGGAAATTGTCTCCACAAACCTAAAATTCAAAAATTTTAAAAATGTAAGATAGAGATCTCATTTTTTAATGAAACTTTCTTCAATTTATATAAAACAAAAGTTAAATATTCAATACTTGTGACAAGTGAATATTTGACACATCTTCTAATAGGGAGGAAGAGAGTGGTATTGTGTTGAGGACACTGAATGGAATCGAAATATGTTAACATTTAATTACATATGTAGTTATTTATTTTTTCAAATATGTCTTCATAATACCAATATAATAAAAGTTAAATAACATTATCAACATTAAATCTTCAAAAAAAAAACTATCATCTCTCAACATATATTGATTGGATCCTGAACCTGGGACTGTGATATTATCTAAATTTTCTTTCAACAAATGAATTAACTGAAAATGGTGAACATATGATACATTCATGTTAGAGTATATCTGAAAAAAATTACAAAATGTATGTGAATCAACATTAACACATGCATTACATTACATTAAAATATCCACCCTAAACATTAACACATACCAATCCCATTCCCTCTTCATCATGACCAAGTAGGTCTTGCCAGCCATCATGAAAAGCCTTCACATATGATTTAACCTCTTTAATATTCATATTATCTACGTCCTCATATTATTTATATACAAAAATATCACTTGAATTAGCTTGTTCTCTTTTTCGATTTAGACCAACATCAATTCTAGACAATGCAATCTATATGTTGTCTATAATGGCATTCCTTGCTTCTCAACAAATCTAAGAAGTGATATCCATCTCCAAATGCAAAGTTACCATACATGGAAGTTGAGGTACCAAAGGTGGGAGAGGATGAGGCAATTCAATATTCCTTAATGCACCCTTATGTTCATATGTTTGACCTCTCCTAGTACTATAAAATTCAGATGGAAGGCCAGTATCATCAGCTTTCATACCCAAAAATAATTTTGCATAAAATAAGTTTTCAAAATAGTTTGGAACCTCATCATTCCATGGTACCTTTCCATACACTGTAAGAAACCTACATATAAATGGTTGTATATATCAGGGTTCTTGAAATACTACACCTTTAACATCTTTCTTTTTTACACTTGTTTGAAAATAAACATAGATTTGGCTTGTGCTTTTGTAACCATTCTACTTATATCGGCCCATTTGTTGGGATCCATTATTGTTTCCTTTCTATGACTCATGATATCTATAAAGCAATGAGTTGGTGGTGCAAGGTTCTTGTAAATATCAAGAAATGAGCTTAGAGAGTGCACAACTATTTTAAGCTTTATCTACTATCTACAGGGAGCTCCAAACTCGCAAGATCTTTCCTCAATTTTCAATAATGAAATATGCACCTTTGTAACATACATTGTTGGATGTTGTTTCCCAAGGAAGCTCATCAAGAATATCAGATGGAAAGGTGGTAGTTGGTGTATGGTCTTCTTCTTCAATTTCCCTGTTTCACCTATGTTGACTTCGATCAACATTTTGAACCCCCCCCCCGCTTTAATATAATTACACAAATATTCAAAAATGTGAATGTATTTATATGCATGTAAGATATACATGTACATGTATATGTACATACACTTCATTTACATGTAAAAATTTGTTTTAACATAAAAAAAATTAAATTATATAATTTACGAAAATGATGACAATTATGATGATCTGATTGAGATTCATGACCACTCGGAAATGGTTGAGCAACATCACGACCGATTACATGATTTGATTTAGATTTTTGACCATGAGGAGAATGTTTACCACCCTCACATGATGACCTAGTGAGAGATTCTTCTAAAAAAATACTAATTATAATAAATTAGTTAAGTTAAATTGACAAAAATATATTCAATATATGTATGTACATATGAATCTACATATTTATCATTTTAGTTAATTCACATAAAAATATATATACCATACCACCATGATGTGAATGATGGCCCTCCATTGATTGATCTAATACTCTCTTCTACCTAGCGAGAGATGCTCCTAAAAAATATGGAATTTATTTTAATTTGATAAAGCTAAATTGAAAAAAAAAAACAATTCAGTATGTATGTAGATATGATTATGTGAATATTATTTCAAAACTTGCACATAAACATATATATACCACGATCATAATCTAGTGAATGATGGCCCTCCCCTATTTCATCTGATACTCTCCTTGATCGATGACCAATCTCGTCAGCATGCATAGAAAGTCACCCTCTAGTCGATGCATGAGACTCAGATGATGCTTTATGTTGTTTACGCCTCAAAGAATGAGGTATAATAACTCATGTGATGATCCATGCCCTTGATCCATATTCATGCATATACATATACATAGATATATATATATATAGCTGTATATGTATGTATGTATGTATGTATGTATGTATGTATGTATGTATGTATGTGTGTATTTGTATAAATAAAAAAAAAAAACCAAGTTACCTCATGCATTTAAAAATATTTAAAATTACTATTTAAAAAGATAAATAATTCTAAAAATTAATAATACAAGTAAATGTAACTATCCAAGGATTTATTCAAAATTATTTTGTGTAAATTCTTTTTCAAATATATTGAAGACTAAAAACACAAATTTTGAAGTGCACATTTTGAGAATTAAATACAAATTTTTCTGAAACATGTCAAGTTCACCAAGTTGTGCTTACATAGTAGGTGAACACTTAGTAAAATATTGAAAGAAACGCATGGTCATTAAAATCACCACATTTATAACTAAAAAACACACACATATAAAAGAAATCTTACAATTTCCATCAATAATTTTTTATAGATCTTCTTGACAACAATTCATTTTTCACAGACAAATATTGAATTGGCATTGTTGCATATAGTAGATCACTAGACATCCTATTAACATTTCCACAAAGACTTATGCTAAATGATTGAAATTGACTAGTTATAATTTTTTCTTCTCCATGCAGTTGTTTTAACTTCTCCTTTCTGACTTCTTACACGACTTTCATTTGGTTGCACACAAGTTCAGAATTGGTGAAGACCACAATTCCATTGGATCCATACTCCCTAGTTGTTCCTAAGCCTTCTACTAGTGCAATATAATATGCTTCATTGTTTTTCTTTCCTTCTAAGTACATTACTTTGCTTTTGGAGGATTTTGTTCATCGCAATATTTTATAAAACTTAAGTAATCATGGATTTCCCTGGATTGGGATAACAAGAAACTTCTATGATAATTTCCATTTTTCAACCATGTTTAATGGGTTTTCTGATCCCTCTAAAAAAAATTCAATAAAATGAATAATATATTTTTTCTTGCAAATTCCTTAGATCATGGGAGAATGATGAAAATAAAATATATATTGTGATGGAATGATGGAATATTACATGATCTATTGTGATGAATTGTCCCAATGGAATAATAATGGTAGTTTACAATCAATTCAATTTGGAAAATGTCTTAACAAATGTTCTCATGTTGGAAGGCACAAGAATAATATTGAAACACATGCTACACTACATTGATTTTCGATGAAGAGAAAAATATTTTTCATCGCCAAAAATTAATGCTATTTTAAACCCAAGCTAGAGCCTCTAACCCTGTAATAGTTATTCCCATGACTCTCCATACCCCTAAGACTAAAATAATTATTAGTACTTCCTTGCATAATGAGATTTCTTCACTATTAAATGAAGCTTATACTTATCAAGAGAATAGAAATCCTTGAAATTAGAAATATATTGTAGTGTTTATAAAGTTTGAACTATACCAAAGGTTAACTTATCAATGGATATTTTCCATCGTGTTCTGTATGATTTTTTTGCAAAAATTTCCACATTTAAAAAATGTGTATCCACATTAAATCAATAAAAAACTAATTTTTAAGGGATTTCATCTTCTATATAAGTCATTCAATTTTTCTATGAGGTAATAATTTTTTATTGTTGATCATGCCACTAAGTACAATCGCATTCATAAATCCTATATTTATCTTCAATATTAAGATAAAAAAAAAAAAACATTACAGTTTTCATATGCATAAAATCGTTGGATTTCTTTCTTAAATCCATGGATTAAAACATCAACCAAGATTTCTACATATTGGATGTTATTCATGGATAGCAAAAGTGAATAATGAAAAAATTTGAATTGGAGAGTTATTATGGCTTATCACTTAAATATCCAATTGTGTCAATTCATGCTAGTGATCCTACCACTTAAATATCACTGGTCACTTATGGCTTATCACTTAAATATATATAATAAAATAGGAGGAAAGAGGTGAATATATCACTTATCACTTATCCATAGAATATTTGAAGGGGAAAAGAGGTGAATATATCATTCTAAAGGAGGTGAATATATATAATATTAAATTGAATCAAATTGATGATAAAGTTGAAATCAATAATAAACAAATATTATGATTTATAATAATTTGGAGTAGCATGATGCAACCTACATATAGTTCTTCCACTCAAAGGATTAAGATAAATCATGAGTTCTTCCACTGATATTATTTGATGCCAATACTTTTCATTAATTAAACTAAAAAGAAATTTTCTGAAAAAAATGTGTTTATAATTTTAAAATTGAAAGGAAAACTAATTGAGGCTATTTGATCCATACACAAAATATCAATTATAAAATCTATTTCATTCTAGTTTGCAAGAGCAATTTAAAAAAATGGAATCAACTTTACCAATCAGTAGGTAGTAATTCCTATATCTATAATGTCACGAAGATGTAATAATGGTAGTTATACTAGCTATATAAAAATTGAGGAAAATATTAACAAGTTGTATCTATATTAAGCATAAATTTCACATTTATCTCCACCATTGAATTGAATATTTATGGTAAAGGACAAAGTTCAATAAATTGTTCATATCAAATGCACGAGAGTGAAAGAATGGTAGTTGTACTAACTATCTAGGATATGTTCATATGTCAGTTATTGCTAGTGATCCTGCCACTTAAATATCACTTATCACTTATGTCTTTTCACTTAAATAAATAAAATAAAATAGGGGAAAATAGGTTAATATACATCACTTATCATTTATCTATAGAATATCTAAAGGGGAATAGAGGTGAATATATCATTTTAAAAGAGCTCAATATATATAACATTAAATTGAATGAGATTGATGATAGAATTAAAACACATAAGAGTTGAAATTAATAAGGAACAAATCTTATGATTTGTAATAATTTGGAGTAGCATGATGAAACCTACATATAGTTCTTCCACTTAGAGGCTAAAGATAAATCATGAGTTCTTCCAGTGATATTAGTTGATGCCAAGACTTTTTTGCTAATTAAAATAAAAAGAAATTTTCTTTAAAAAAATTATTTATAATTTTAACATTGAAATGAAAATTAATTCAGGCTATTCCATACATAGAGAAAAGCTCAAGTATAAAACCTTATTCATTCTAGTTTGTAAGAGAAATTTAAGAAATTGCAGCAACTTTACCAATCAATAAGTAGTAGTTCCTATATCTATAATTCATGATGATGAAAGAATGGTAGTTATACTAACTATATAAAAGTGAAGGAAACTATTAGGAAAATGCTAACAGGTTGTATCTATAATAAGGATAAATTTCACATTTCTCTCCATGATTTAATCGAATATATACAGTAAAGGATAGAGTTCAAGAAATTGTTCATATTAATGCAAAAGAGTGATAAAATGGTAGTTATACTAACTATCTATGATTTTTTCATATGTAAATTCATGTTAGTGATCCTACCACTTAAATATCACTTATCCCTTATGCCTTGTCACTTAAATAAATACAATAAAATAGGGGAAAATAGGTGAATATAGATCACTTATCACTTATCTATAGAATATCTGAAGGGGAAATGAGGCAAATATATCATTTTAAAAGAGGTGAATATATATAATATTAAATTAAATCAGATTGATGATAGAGTTGAAATCAGTAAGAAACAAATCTTATAATTTATAATAATTTGGAGTAGCATGATTCAACCTACATATAGTTCTTCCAGTCAAAGGCTCAAGATAAATCATGAGTTCTTCCAATGATATTAGCTAATTCCAATACTTTTTCACTAATTAAAATAAAAAGTGTTTTTCTTAAAAAAAATGTATTTATAATTTTAAGATTGAAAGGAAAACTATTTAAGGCTATTTTATACATATATAAAATCTCAATTATATAATCTAACTCATTCTAGTTTATTCATTCTAGTTTGTAAGAGAATTTTAAGAAAATGGAAGCAACTTTACGAATCAATAGGTTGTAGTTCATATATCTATAATGTGATGCAGATGAAAGAATGGAAATTATACTAACTATATAAAAGTGGAGGAAAATATTAACACATTGTATCTATATTAAGAGTAAATTTCACATTTCTCTCCAGCATTGAATTGAATATATATGGTAAAGGAAAGAGTTCAAGAAACTGTTCATATTAATGCAACAAAGTGAAAGAATGGTAGTTGTACTAACTATCTAGGATATGTTAATATTAATGTAGCAAAGTGAAAGAATGGTAGTTGTACTAACTATCCAGATCTGTTCATATTAATGTAGCAAAGTGAAATAATACTAGTTGTACTAACTATCCAGGATATAAATAGATAAATGTGGAGGAAAATATTAGGAAAATATACATTATGGTTTGTAGTTCATGAAGGTTTGTAAGATTATAAATCCATTCCATTTTTCTCATCTTATCACACCTTATCACATTCATGCAAGTATAGCCTTATGAGTTTCGGTGGAAGTGCTCCAACCTCCACCAGATCATTGCACTTTCCTATAATGAGATGTTTAAGGTTGGAATAAACACCTTCAAAAAGTGATATCTCCCTTATTTTTGTACCCTCCATCTTTAAGAATTTCAGTCAGGATAGATCAATGGCAGTTCTTTCTCCTTCCACCCACCTTTTAAATGATCACTCACGAATCATACAATATAATACCGTTAACTTTACCAGGTTTTTCAACTTCACCACATATTTCGGTAAGGACTCCATTCCACATCCTTCTATGAAAAACTCTAATAGTTGAGTCAGCATTCACAATGAAAAAGCATTAAGGAAAAGTTTTCAATTATTTGAAGAGCCAAAAGTGGTTCAAGCTGGTCAGGTAACCCAGCGAACACAACAATATTTTCATGGAATGAGTTTCTCTCACCTCAAATACTTCTAGACTACTGAGGTTTTGGATATCCTCGCAATTCTTACAAACTTGTAGGTTACAGAAATAATTTTTATAGGGACTGTTATCACCCCAAGAAACTCTCCTACATTGTATCTCAGAGATGCTCGGGAACATTACACAACTCAACAAAAATGTTGGAAATAGGTGGATGAATGGAAGGAATGATGCATATTCAAGCCAGATAACCACTTCTACTATGTTTAACCCCAGACATGGGTGAACACACCCAGACAACAAGGCTTTAGACCACCAATTACTCACAGTTTGAGTGATCTGAAAATGGAATGTACTTGTTTAAGGGTGCAAGGTATCCATTTTCATTTATGTAAATGAGTGCACAAATACTCCAAGTTTAAATATGCAAATATGTGCACTTCCTATTTCTAATACAGAGATTGACTGTTGGGGAATTTACTGGATATGTCACCTCTAAAGAGAGGATGAGATCCAGAAGCTACTTGGCCCTCTACAGACTCTTCCTAAAGAAATAAAAAGTAAACACTCAGATTCAATTAAAAACAAGACTTTGTTTGAACTTGACATTATGTGGAATCTTAGCTTGAAAGAGGTGTATGTCTTTTCTTCTGTTTAAGTGTTTTAACTTGATTTGTTTCAGCTGATATTAAACATATATATCAGACATATAATGCAGCAAATAAACATCACACATAACAACAAATTTAATAAGGAGTTCACCCCAATCTCGTGGGCTACGTCTCCTGTGAGCTCTAGTCAACTAGACTTGGCGCTTTGGGATTGGATTGAATTATTTTACAAATTCCACACTCAACTCCAAGAGGTTACTGTTTGAACCTATGGGTTTAGAAAAACCATATACATCCCTGTCATGGCTATCCTCTTTGTGTAGGTAGATCTAGGCTCCCTTGGACTTGATTCCTTCAGTAGGTGCACTAAGCTTCCCTGAGCTTCTTAATGGCACAAACTCCTTCAGAATACTTCAAATGTCTCTAAAACCTATGCTACTATCTCTAGCACATATCTGACAGAAACAAATGACTGTTCATTTTCTCAAAATAAGCACTACATCCCCAATCTAGGCCTTCTCCCATGGATGGCTCTGGGCTTCCTGAAACTTCTCTTCAGCATCCCGGCCTTTAGAAGTCTCCAAATGATCCTAAAAACACCTTCATTGGACTCAGAAGGTTCCTTACAGTAGAAATAGGCTTTTGTTTCACCTCAAACAGATGACCCTTGCCCAGCACAGCTAAATCTCTGAAATGGCCCTGAAAGCTTAATTGAAGCTAAACAGTGAAAATATTGCCTCAACAAGAAACAAAAGCTCGAGAAATGGATTCATAACACTGAAATCCTTCAGAATGGACCTTCTTTCCACATTCAATGGTTGCACACATCCCAATGCAGCTCCCAAACTGATTTGGCTCTCGTGGCTCCTGGAACTTCCACGAAGCAAAAACACCTGCAAATGACCTCAGATGGCTGTGAAACCTATGCCAATGGCTTCAGAAGGTTGAAGAGACCCAAAATCAAAAAACAATTCATCCAAAAAGGACTTTCCTAGCCAAAGTTATGGCTCATTGAAGATTTCCTCCAGTTTGGCCTAGAATCACTCCAGCTAACTATAGTGGAGGTTCAGTTAGCTCTGCCAATTATGGCGGGACCACCCAAATTTGGCGCTCCGCCAATATTCCCGCCAGTCTAACTGCCCGCAGTTAACTGTTGGTCTTTAATTCCATGTGACCGGAATTTCGGAACGGGCAGTTATGCTTGGATTCCGTGCAAGGCAGTTTGGTTAAACGGGCGGTGGCGCTGCGTTAACTCTGCGTTTATGGGATATGTGACCACGTATCAACATTGACCGTTTGGAAATAGCGCCGGCGGTTAGGATGAAGGCCCGCGGTTATGGGGCTAGGGTCACATGGTATGGGGGCTGGCCTTTAAGAGCTAGCCCACTTCAGGCCCTACCAACCTTCCTACAAAGTTCTTTGCCCATTCGATCTGCAATGCAAACAAGATCCACTCCCGTGGCACGTTGATAAGGCACGGCATTTGAAGACATGAGGTCTTAGTTTCAAACCACGGATCCGACCCAATATTTTGGAAATGCGCCCACATAATGCTGATGTCACCTTGGGCCACATGGTGCCCTCCAAGCCTGCCATGTGGCAGCTTGCCATTCATTGCCTGAAAAACAATATTTCGTGGAATATTCTATTTTAATTTTTTTTTTTTTAATTCAAAAATTTCAAAGTTATTGGGCAAATTTTCTTTTTGGCATAACTTCCTCATACGGAGACCATTTTTCAAACCGTTCGCAACGCCAAAATCAGAAGATGAGCTCTATTGGTCATTTAGGTTCAAATCAATTCAAGCACTTTCATTTTTGACCATTTTACGACACTTGGTCCTGAGCTCCTGATCGCACCTCCCAAATGAGAAGGCTTTTGGTCCCCAAAAGCTTACTAAATCTCTGAATTGAACTGTACATCACTTGAGGAGTAGAAATATCCTCTTCCGTTCAGCCAAAAGAGCATACTAATGCCCAAAATGTCCTACCTTGCCAACTATCATCATGGCGACTTTTTGCTGCATAAGCCAAGTACTTGTCGAATCCCGACCAAGCTTGTTCACCAGACAAACTGAAAATTTGCAGAAACTAGCAATGATACTTTCTGATATATGAGCTGAAATATTCCTCTGAACAGGTGGGCTTGCCAACTGTCACGATGCCCATCCATGGCACCTCTGCTCCGAAAGAAGAGCTGCCTCCCAAATGAGAAGGCTTTTACTGGCTGCAACATGCTGAATGTACTGCAAATGCTCATCCCAAACTCTTGGGAAACTTGCTGCAAAAACTTCTCAAAAGAAGTAGAGACCCATGCTGAAATTTGAGCCCTCTTTGCTTGTATGCTTTTCCAGCTCATAGAATTGTGCACTGCTTTGCACCTTATTCTTTCCCTGCACCAAATGACACCAAAGGTACTTGTGCAACAAGACAATCATCAATAACAAGTTGTCTTGAAATATACTGAACAATGGACCCAACCATCAACATAGCAAGTGTGTACACAACCGACACAAGTCGACAAAACATGTGCACCACAAGTCGACAACATAAGTGGCACAATTGACAATGTAAAAGTGTGCTCACAAGCGACACTAGTCGACCAATAACAAGATACATTTACAAACACCTATGCATGTATCATGTACAATGAACTATATACAGTTCGACAAATACACCTACAACATCTATGTACAGGTGTAACTTCAACTCTTCTTTTGCAAAGACCAACAGGTACATCAACCCAATAAAAACACATATGGGTGACAAGAGCTGAAATGAAAAACATTGTTGCAATAACAGTGAGTACCATACTCATCTTTTACCTTCATGGCGAGATTTTGCAACAACATAAGAACAAAACATGCATACCCAAACTGACTGTATGTACAAAAGGAGTATGTCTTACTGTGTCAAGAAGTCCATCCACTTCTTACCAAGCCATTTCAATGGCGATTTTTGCTGCTGCAATTCTTCCTCATGTGAAACTTCCCTTTCCACATCAATAATGGAATCTGTGGTTCCACCTTTGCCAATATTCTTGTCATCCTGCTGCATGCGTGTGGGACAACAAGTTGGATGTAAAGTCCAACAATGAGAGACAACATGTCCCTACTTTTGGAAAAAAGTGCAAATCTTATGCACCTTCTTTGAAGGTAGTCCTTGCTTCATTTGTTCCCTGTATGCTTTCTTCCTCATCCAGCATCTCGAAACATGATGGTTAAATTGACCACAATATGTACAAGGAAGAATTCTTCCATTAAAGCATGTAAAATTTTCATGCCTGGCAAAAACACAATCGAATTGATCATGAGAAGATTTATACCTCTTGTGCTGCTTTGCATATTCATCCTTTTTGCCTCCATGAGGAGATGAACTAGTAGAGGCTTTAGCTTTCAATCACAGACTAACATCTTCGTTCTTGTCTTGAAAACTGTCTAACATTGCATGCTTGCCATAAGCTACATGTCCACCATCTTCTTGCTTCATGGCTTTTGAGTCTTTGCCATTAGATTGCACATAACCGAGTCCAAGATTCTTGGATCGTTCCTTAACAGAAATGGGTTCAATCATGCCCTGTGCATACTTTCCTAATCCTTTTCCTTCATAACCCATCTTAATCATGAGCTTGGATCTTATTCCCCTGGTATGCTTTTCGAAAGAACCTACACATATTTCTGAAGAGGAAACTGAAGACAAATCAGAATGGATTACCTCTTTCTCATGCATGTTCTTGGGCAAAGCCTCTTGGGCTTGATGAAGTTGTAGCTTCATATCATGCAATCTTTGAAGAAGATCTTCCTCCTCCTGCTTCATGGCCAACAATTTCTCATGAAGCATTGTGCTTTCTCTTCTATCCTCAAACAGAATCTGCACCATATCCTTCAATACAAGGAACTCACGCTTCATGTCCTCATCAAAGAACATTGTGAAGGAGGAAACTTCACTGGTAGAAGTTGTCATTATGAGGTCAATGAACAAATTAACTTCAACAATCTGCTTAAAGCTTTTCAAAACAAGTGACAAAGCTTTCTACCCTAATGTCTTTATAGACATCACATTCAAGCAGCCAATAGCAAATCAACTCAAGAAAAATTCTTGGAGTGATTTTAAAGTCCTTTTGGGGTAAGGAAAATACCTTCTATTAATTTTTGTCTTCTCCAAGACTTAGCTAATCAGTAGCTATCCCCAAACTTCAGCAAACTCAAACAACATGCAGTTTGCAAAATAGTAAAGCAGTCAATCTTCAACACTACTTTAAACACCTTTCAAGCTATACAATCAAGCTACTATGATTTCAATCAAGCAAACCAAGTGCTCTGATACCAACTTGATCTAAAAATGGAATGTACTTGTTTAAGGGTTCAAGGTATCCATTTTCATTTATGTAAATGAGTGCACAAATACTCCAAGTTTAAATCTGCAAATATGTGCACTTATTATTTCTAATACAGAGATTGACTGTAGGGGAATTTACTGTATATGTCACCTCTAGAGAGAGGATGAGATCCAGAAGCTACCTGGCCCTCTACAGACTCTACCTAAAGAAATAAAAAGTAAACACTCATATTCAATTAAAAACAAGACCTTGCTTGAACTTGACATTATGTGGAATCTTAGCTTGAAAGAGGTGTATGTCTTTTCTTCTGTTTAAGTGTTTTAAGTTGATTTGTTTCAGCTGATATTAAACATATATATCAGACATATAATGCAGCAAATAAACATCATACAAAACAGCAAATTTAATATGGAGTTCACCCCAATCTCGTGGGCTACGTCTCCTGTGAGCTCTAGTCAACTAGACTTCGCTCTTTGGGATTATGGCTTGAATTCTTTTACAAGTTCCACACTCAACTCCAAGAAGTTACTAACTAAACCTATGGGTTTATAAAAACCATATACATCCCTGTTGTGGCTGTACTCTTTGTGCAGGCAGATCTAGGCTCCCTTGGACTTGATTCCTTCAGTAGGTGCGCTAAGCTTCCATGAGCTTCTTAATGGCACAAACTCCTTTAGAATGCTTCAAATGTCTCTGAAACCTCTGCTACTATCTCCAGCACATATCTGACAGAAACAAATGACTGTTCATTTGCTCAAAATGAGCAATGCATCCCCAATCTAGGCCTTCTCCCATGGATGGCTCTCGGATGCCTGAAACTTCTCTTCAGCATCTCAGCCTTTAGAAGTCTCCAAATGATTCTGAAAACAACTTCATTGGATTTAGAAGGTTCCTTACAGCAGAAATAGGCTTTTTTTTCACCTCAAACAGATGAACCTAGCCCAGCACAGCTCAATCTTTGAAATAGCCCTAATGGTCCTGAAAGCTTCCCTGAAGCTAAATAGTGAGAATAATGCCTCAACAGGCAACAAAAGTTGTAGAAATGGATTCAGAACACTGAAATCCTTCAGAATGGACCTTCATTCAACATTCAATGGCTGCACACATCCCAATGCAGCTCCTAAACTGATTTGACCCTAGTGGCTCCTCGAACTTCCATGTAGCAAAAACACCTGCAAATGACCTCAAATGGTTATGAATCCACGCCAATGGCTTTAGAATGTCGAATAGACCCAAAATCAAAAAAAAATTGTCCAAAAAGGACTTTCCTAGCCAAATTTATGGCTCATTGAATATTTCCTCCAGTTTGACCTAAATCACTCCAGCTAACTGTAGTGGAGGTTCAGTTAGCTCTGCCAATTATGGCGGGATCACCCAAATTTTGTGCACAACCAATATTCCCACCAGTCTAATTTCCGGCAATTAACTGTTGGTCTTTAATTCCATGTGACCAGAATTTCAGAACGGGCAGTTATGCTTGGATTCTGTGCAAGGCAGTTTGGTTAAATCGGCGGTGGCACTGCATTAACTCCACGTTTATGGGATATGTGACCACGTATCAACATTGACCATTTACAAATAGCACCAGCGGTTAGGATGAAGGCTCGCGATTATGGGGCTGGGGTCACATGGTATGGGGGTTGGACCTTAGAGCTGGCCCACTTTGGGCCCTACCAACCTTACTACAAAGTTTTTTAACCATTTGATCTGCAATGCAAACAAGATCTGCTCCCATGGCGCATTGATGAGGCGCGGTGTTTCAAGACATGAGGTCTTAGGTTCAAACCACAGATCCGACCCAATATTTTGGAAATGTGCCCACATAATGCTGATGTCACCCTGGGCCACGTGGCAACCTCCGGGCCTGCCATGTGGCAGCTTGCCATTCACTGCCTGAAAAAGAATATTCTGTGGAATATTCTATTTTAGTTTTTTTTTTTAAATTCAAAATTTCAATGTTATTGGGCAATTTTTCTTTTTGGCATAACTTCCTCATACAAAGACCATTTTTCGAACCGTTCACAGCACCAGAATCAAGAAGACGAGCTCTATCTAGTCCTTTAGGTTCAAATCAGTTCTGAGCACTACAATTTTTGACCATTTTACGACACTTGGTCCTGCGCTCTTGATCATTGAGGCTTAGGTGAACATGGAGAATACTGACCACACCAGCGATTCACAAGACCATGTGATAGCCGGCTGCAAATAGTAGAAAGGTCTATAAATCTATTTTCTAATGCACAGATAGGATGATGTCTCTCTGGCACCAAGAAAACAGAAACTTGCCTACACCTTCAATAATACATACTAGATTCTAACACAAAGGAAGGATGAGAGCCCCTCTAATGCTAAAAATCAAGAGCACATGAAAAATTCATAACAGGCACAGCCTAGAACAAGAAGAAGTGGAAAGTGAGCAATTAACAGCAAAAGAAGCTTGCATTAGCTGAAAATGAAGACCAGATGTTGTAGGTATCACAGTAGTTACAGTCTCTAGAAGTTGAACCTTACATCAAAACAATATCCATCAACCTTCATTACATCTTCTTTCAGGGTATATATGGAGGTTGATTACAAAAATATCTGCTATTCTATGCGTGGAGGGGTCATAATGGACCACCAACCACCTTAGCTCTCTGAAATGGGTCTCTGATACAATCTGCTACTTTATCAAAGTAATTTGACATTCTCTGGTACTCTATTGTCCTTCTTGAGCAGCTGGAGTACAATATAAAAGACATTCCATGACTAATAAATGCTTGTAATTGCTCCAGGTTGTCCTTTCCTTCTTTGGCCATCCTTTCTGTTGAATGAAGTGGTTGAGGAATAACTGCGCTAGGTACAGGGTAGTTAATCATCTTTGTTATTCGGCAGCAGAGAACATGCTATCAACACGGGCAGCATGGAGGAAGATCCACTGTTGGAGAGCGTGGATCTACGGCAGAGAGTGCTTTGCAATGGCTATCAGGAGGAAGTGGTAACAACAAATGTGAGCCGTTGGATGAAACAGACGGATGGCTGAGATAATTTGATAAGAGGAATTGAGAGATGGACAATCAGGAGATCGAGGGCTGTCGTATCTTTTGCGGGAAGATCCGACGGTAATCGGGAGCAAAAACTACGCAGGAGATAACGCACAGGGATCGTACAGGATGACGGTAAGTGGTATTCCCCACACCGCTTCGAGAGGGTAGGCAATATTCAAATGTGGGGCCGCGATGCAATAAAATTGCGATGTGTGGCGGATGTGACTCGTGGGAAACCACTTTCCCCACTAACTAACAAGCGTGCAGGTTACGGGAGCAGGAGCTATGAATACCGTCGGATCTCAGAGGAAATGATCAGATGGCCAAGGTTTAAAGCACGTGTTTTGATTGTTGTTACAGGGATAGCTACGATAACATCACATGATTATATGAATATGGTCGTGTGGGTTTAGACTTCGCGCCCGAGGACCTGGGAAAACTGGGTTTATGGAGAAATTTGGAGGAAAACTGAGGTAGTAGGAGTTATGAGAACAAGAAAAAAGTGAAGGGTAAAGGGTGGGTTGGCCGATGCAAATCCTATTTTTATCATAGAAAACCCGATCAGGCCTTGAAATGTTGAAATTAAATAGCAAAGCTAACATTGGATCCTTCTGAGGATGAGATCCTCCCTGTGAGATCTCAAGAACCTGTAGATCAATTCCTTGATGATGAAAAACAAATTAACAAAATTCCTAGTGTTCAATTGGGCATGGAGTCTACTTTGCTTACACTAAACTGATAGAACCAAATATTTACCACTTTAAGGCCCAAAAGACCTTAAACCACATAATTTTTTAGAAAACGCCCATTAACTGGGCCATCAAAAACTGCTTCTCCTCGCATAATTTTTAGTATGAAGGTGTTGTTCCCTTGAATTTGAGAAATTATGAAAGGCCCTGTCTAGAAAGCATCAAATTTCCCATGATTGCCTTTCTTCTCTTTTAGTGCATCCCATTTCAAAACCAAGTCTCCAACCTGAAAATTATCTATCTTTATCTTCTTGTCAAAAGCATCCTTGATCTTTTTCTGATGTGCTGCAGCCTTTTCAACCAATTGTTCTCTAATCTGATGTACTTCTTCCAGATCAGTGATTCTTTTTGCCATGTCTTCTTCCTAGTTCTACTCTTATTGAAGGAATTTTGCCACAGGGAGAGTTAAATGAATTGGGAATACAGCTTCAATACCATATACCAGCTTGAAAGGAGAATTCCCTGTGGATCTTTTAATGGTCACTCTGTCAGCCCATAGTGCATACTTGAGCTTTGAATCCCAATTCTTTTTATTGTCCTCTAATAGCTTCTTAATTATACTTATCAGGCTTTTATTAGAGGATTCTGCTAGAGCATTTCCTTGAGGATAATATGAGGTGGAATGAACCAGTTTAATACCCATTGAATCACACATATCCACCAATTCTTTTGCCCTGAAGGCTGATGCATTATCTACAACTAATTTATGTGGACAACCAAATCTGGTAATGATATTTTCAATTAAAAACTTCATGACCACATTGTGATCAACCTTCCTAGTAGGGACTGCTTCAATCCACTTAGTGAAATAACTAGTGGCTACTAATATCCATCTGTGCTGGCCACTGGAATGTGGATTGATTTCTCCAATAATCCAAGCCCCACTGCTCAAAAGGTCCTTTGGCATGTATTGGTTTTAAGGGCAAGGATTTCAACCACTATTTTCCTTCAAATCTTTGGCATCTGTCACAGGATTTAACAAATGAAAATACATCAGTAAATAAAAAGGGCCAGAAATATCCAGCTCTGAGGATTTTGTGGGTTGTAGTCTTCCAATAATGGTGCCCTCCAGACATGCTGGAATGCAACTCTTGCATAACTTCTATTGATTGTTCTTTGTCCAGACACCTCAAAAGCAGTCCAGATGGATCCCTCCAGTAGAGCAGATTTTCATTAATGCAATATTTAGCTTCCCTAAGCTTAATAGTTCTGGCTTGACTTTGAGTAAATCCTGAAGGGATTTCTATCTTCACCAAGAATTTAATACTGCAGAATACCAATCACAAGAAGCTATATTTTTGGCCACTAACTGCTTTTTGTCTGGTTCAGCTGCTTCCTCTTCTTCATCTGTCTAATTGATTTCTGCAATTGTGCAGAAGAAATCTATATCCAATGATATGCAATTTTCTTCAGCTAACAACCTGGCAATACCTTGACCTCTGGCCAGCTTGGTGGGCTTCAGTTCTATATTAAATTCAATTAGCTTTGTAATCCATTTAGCCCTTCTTCCATCAGCATCAAGTTGTGTTAAGACATCTTTTATTGTATCAAAGGGTACATATGCAATTATCTTGGAATGCAGAATATACACTCTGAAAGCTTTCAAGGATTTGATAAGAGCATATGCTTGTTTTTCAATAATGTCATACCTCAGTTTAGCATCCCTCAAGTTCTTACTGAAAAATGCCACTGGATGCTCTGAACCTTCTTCATCTGCTTGCAATAGAACTGCTGCAATGGTGTCTTTAGAGGCGAATGAAAATATATGGAACTCCTTGCTATAATCCGGGTTGCTTAGAGTAGGAGCTTCCATAATGGCCTTTTTAATAGACTCAAACGATTTTCTTGCTGCATCAGTCCATCTAACTTATGACCCCTTCTTCAACATGGAGGCAATATGTCTCATCAGCTCTGAAATTTTTTTTATAAACCTCCTCACAAAATTAATCTTGCCCAGAAAGGACTAAATATCCTTCTTTGATCTTGGGACAGACAAGGCCCATATTGATTTTACTCTTTCTGGGTCAATTCGAACACCTGTAGCAGAAACAACATGTCCTAACAGCTTGCCTTCTTCTAAATCAAATTGTGACTTTTTAGGATTGATTGAAATCCCAAACCTTCTGCATTTCAGGAACACCTTCTTCAAATGTTGCAGATGATCTTGATGGCTACTGGAGTATATTGTTATGTCATCAAGGTAGATAAGGACAAATTTGTCCTTCTCTCCTACAAATGCTATGTCCATAGCTCTCTGAAAGGTTGCTCCAACATTCATCAATCCAAAAGGCATCTTGGCATACATAAAAGTGCCCTAAGGAGTGATAAATGCAGTCTTCTCTTGGTCATCTGGCTGTACAGGAATCTGATTAAACCCTGAAAATCCATCCAAGAAAGACATTACTTTGGCTCCTCAGACCTTCTGCAGTAGATGCTCCATCTTGGGTAAAGGATAGTTATCTTTCTTGGAGCATTTGTTCAAGTTTCTGAAATCAACACACAGTCTGATTTCTCCACTTTTCTTCCCCGCTACTACTAGATTGGCTACCCATTTGGAATATCTAAGAGGAACTATAATCTTCGCAGCCAACAATTTTTTAATTTCTTTTTCAATTATAGGAAGAAGCATAGGATTTATTGGTCTCAACTTTTGTTTGAAAGGAATGGTGTCTTTCTCTAAAGCGATTTTATGCTGAATAATCTTTTTATCATAAGTTTTCAGGTCACTATACTCCCAGGCAAACACATCAGCAAATTGCTTCATTAACTTGCAGCATTCAAAACTTTGGTCAGTAGACAGATGAGTGGACAAATTTATGTATCTAGGCTGACCTGGACTTCCTATATCATGCTTACAGACTGCAGATTGATCTTCTTTTTGGGCAGCCTTATAAGGCACATCGTTCTAGTCGAACAATCTTTCAAGAGGAATTAGACCCTTTGGAATATGATTACTAGGAAGCTAGACAATTCTATTTTTGCCAATTTTATTTCTAAGCTGGGAGTAGGGGTTTTCTTCCAAGGCTTCATTTTCTTGATCAATTTTCATTTTAGAGAACTCATTAATGGCTTGAAGGAACCTATCTAATTCATCATCATCTTCAAAGACTTTCCAATGGTGGACATTATTAGGCAAGGATGGTGTGTACTTCATTTGGACTTCATAAATAAGTTTGGGAGGCATGGGAGGGATAAACAGTCTAGCGGACACAGCGAGGGAATCAACACGCTGATTTTTGGCTCTAGGGATATATGAAATACAGAAATAATCAAATGAATCTTTGAGTCTCCATACCTCATCTTTGTATGCTTTCAGCCTTGGGTGCTTTGCCTAAAATGTTTTATTTACTTGCTGAATGATCAGATCAGTGTCCCCGAACACCTTTATGTTCTGGATTTCTCTGTCTTTTGCTACGTTAAGGCCCAATAACAGAGCCTCATACTCTACTATATTTTTTGTGACTTGAAAAGCCAGCTTAAAAGACAGATGCGTGCATTTGTGTTCTAGAGATATCAACACCACCCCTGCTCCTGCAGTCTCCCTGGAACATGCTCCATCAAAGAATATCTCCCAAACCTGACTTGCTTGCACTTCCTTAGCCTGCGTTGTTGGTTTCCTTAGCTACATTGAGGCCTTCTAAGATTCTTCTATTTGAAGAATACATGCTCCAAAATCAGTGTCCGTAGCATATATGGGATGATTAGTAGGATTCTTCTCATCACTGATGAGGTATGCCAACTGTGCTTCTCTATACAATCTCCTGCTTTCTCCTCCCAAAACTATGATACGGGCATAATATACATCATTATGTAATGTTCCACCTAGTTTCTTAATCCATCCCCTAGACAGCAACATGCCAAACTTAGGAGGGACATCTGCTACCACAATATCCATCATCATACTCTTCATGGGCAGTTGAGTTAGGGTAATGGCTATATCTTTGATCAATCCCAGACATTTCACCTTTATTGAATCAAAAGAGAACAAATCATGATATGGTTTGGTGATGTCAAGGCCTAACTCTTCCATGAAAACTTTAGGCATCAAATTGTGGTTGGCCCGTGTATCTAGTAGGCAGTTGTGGTGGATTTTGTCATGAATGGTCAAGGAGACATAAAAAGATGGAGAATTATTATCAGTAGGTTCAATCATGGGGCTAAGCACAATGGCAGGCTTGTCATTTTGCAAATTGACAGAGTCAGGGGAGGTCTGTGTGGTTTCTAGCTCAAGGGCTTCAAGGATAGGCTTTCTAAACATTTCACTCTTTACCAACTCTACCAGAGGCACAAATATTTTCATCTTTTGGACTTCTGACTCTAAGCTAAAATAGGAAGGTAATTTATCAAAACCTCTTACCGCTTGAACTGGTGCTTTGAGGATGATTGGATCAGCTGATGGTCTTCTCTGTCTAATATTCTGTGACTCTGTTTGGACAGCAGCTCTTTGGGCAGTATTCTCCTTGACATTTTTTACATGTGACCTCAGATTGTATCATTTTTGTTCACCAGTTTGTAGAATAGCCTCTTTGTCCCACTCTTGACTGTCTTGTTCCTGCAGCAAAGATCCTTCATAAGTAGCCAATGTTAAAAATGCAGCTCTGCCTTTATCTTCCATGTAGTGAATTTCATCCTCATCTTCAAATTGTTCCTCCTCCATGACTACATTTTGGAAAGGAACTTTAACTTTCTATTCTTCATTTGGTTCTTTTCCCCTCTGAATTATTTGCAACTGTTCATTTGCCCTTCTGAATGGATTCTGATTTCTAGGAGCAAATGTGTTCTACTGCCTTGTTTTTCCTGAATTCTGCTCAACCTTCAGCTTAGCTATTTCAGCAGCCAATGACTCTATCATCTTAGTCATTTTATCTAATTTACGTTTTGAAGATGAAGTAGAGGAAGTAGAACCCTGACCTCTCTGCCTCCTTCTATCAACTTGACTTTTGAGCTTTTCTGCAGCCATGATATTAGATTCTACTTCTAGGGCTGCATCCTGCATGTCAGCTAGAGTGGCACATCTTCTTTCTCTCAATAACAGGTAGAAATCAGAGTCAATAGCATTGGCATAAGTGAGTTTGGCAGAGGTTGGGGTAGGCTTTACCTTAGCTGATATCTTACTATACATACGATTGAATATTTTATTAAAATCAGGCAATGATTCCCCATTTTCCCTCTTCAAGTTACCAAACTCTTTATGGTAATACAACAAGTCCTTTTTATCTCCCCAGTGCTTCAAAAATGCATCATCTAAGGCTTCAACATCAGCAATAAATCTAGGAGCTAGTTCTCTAAACCACTTCCTAGCCTCTCCATCAAGGCTTTAGACAAAAACTCTCATCCACACATCATTTTCACTTATATCTAAATTATCAGCATAACTGTAAAAAGTTTCAAGGTGTTCTTCTGCTGTCACTCCTTCTATTCGAGTGAACTTAGGCATATATTTTTGATATCCTCCCACAGGCATGGGATTTAAAGGAACAGGGAAGACCAAGGGTCCATATCTAGAAGCAACAATTCTTTCTATCTTCGTGGGTGCTTGCTGGCCTGCCATGATTGGGATATGCGGAAGGATACTAACAGATTGAGCAGTTTGAAACAATGAAATAGATGATAGAGACAAAGGGATGTTTTGTACTATATGGGAAGCTTTCTTTGGACTAAGATTCAAAGGGGAACTAGATGGACAAGGGGCTGTATTAATCTCTGAAGAAATTTCCTTATTAACAGTGTTGGGCTCTAAATCTTCAAACTGTATATCTTCAACTATAACTTTATCTTTCAAAGATGCATGAGATTTTTTAGGCTTACCTTATACTGATGCCCCTTTCTATGATGCTTTCTTCGATTTGACAGTCCTCTCAGGGTCAGACACTATTTCAATTGGTGATTTTTGAGGATTTCTTCAAGAATGTCTCACAAACTGTGCCAAAACTTTAATGTGGAGTCGCCAAAAGTTGGTCTTCCTCCAATAAAGTCGCCAGATAGATGATTACAACCAAAATATGTGTCCAAACCTTATCTATCATCAAATCTTGGAACTGTGTCATTCTCCCAGGGAAGCTGAGCTTCAATCTACTCTCCCTGGGAACGGTGCCAATTTATGTTATCACCCCAAGAAACTCTCCTAGGTTGTATCTCAGAGATGCTCGGGAACATTACAAAACTCAACAAAAATGTTTGAAATAGGTGGATGAATGGAAGGAATGATGCATATTCGAGCCAGATAACCACTTCTACTATGTTTAACCCAAGACATGGGTGAACACCCCCAGACTACAAGGCTTTAGACCACCAATTACTCACAGTTTGAGGCTTAGGTGAACATGAAGAATACTGACCACACCAGCGATGCACAAGACCATGTGATCGTTGGCTGCAACTATTAGAAAGGTCTTTAAATCTATTTCCTAATGCACAGACAGGATGATAGCTCTCTGGCACCAAGAAAACAAAAACCTGCATACACCTTCAATAATACATACTAGATTCTAACACAAAGGTGGGATGATAGCCCCTCTAATGATAAACATCAAGAGCACATGAAAAATGCATAACAGGCACAACCTGGAACAAGAAGAAGTGGAAAGTGAGCAATTAACAACAAAATAAGCTTGCATTAGCTGAAAATGAACACCAGACACTGCAGGTATCACAGTAGCTACAGTCTCCAGAAGTTGAACCTTACATCAAAACAATATCCATCAACCTTCATTACATATTCTTTCTGGGGATATATGGAGGTTGATTACAAAAATATCTGCTATCCTATGCATGGAGGGGTCATAATGGACCACCAACCACGTTAACTCTTTGATATGGGTCTCTGATACAATCTGCTACTTTATCAAAGTAATTTGACATTCTCTGGTACTCTATTGTCCTTCTTGAGTAGCTGGAGTACAATATAAAAGACACTCCATGACTGATAAATGCTTGTAATTGCTCGAGGTTGTCCTTTCCATCTTTGGCCATCATTTCTATTGAATGCAGTGGTTGAGGAATAATTGCGCTAGGTACAGGGTAGCTGATCGCCTTCATTCTTCGGCAGCAGAGAATAGGCTATGGACACAGGCAGCATGGAGGAAGATCCACCATTGGAGAGCATGGATCTACGGGCGAGAGCGCTTTGCAATCGCTATCGGGAGGAAGTGGGAACAACAAATGTGAGTCGTTGGATGAAACAAATGAACGGTTGAGATCATTTGATAGGAGGAATCAAGAGATGGACGATCGAGAGATCGAGGGCCATCGGATCTTTCGTGGGCAAATCCGACGGTAATCGGGAACAGAAACTGTGTGGGAGATAATGCGCAGGGATCGTACGGGACGGCGGTAAGCGATATTCCCCACACCGCTTCATGAGGGTAGATGGTATCCATGACATTTGGAGGATGTACAAGAACCTCTCCATGTAGTCCTCTAAAGTCTGATCAACATTTTGCACAATAGTAAAGATTTCATATTGAATATCTCTAGTCTTACAATATTCCTCATAGTTTGACAAGAACACTCTCTTCATTTGTTCCTGAGAAGATATAATGTTTCCTCCTAGTCCCATGAACCAATGGAGAGTTGCATCCTTGAGATTTGCAGGAAACAACTTTAACTTATGGGCATCAGATGAATAATCATAAATTCTACACAAAATATCAAACTCAAATAGGAAAGTTTCTAGGTCTTCATGTACCTTACCATAGAAATGAGGAAGATCTGACCGTGAAATGTTTTTCATTTGTACTCGTGTATTAGGATCCACAATTGGGAATCCAAAAGTGGATTGTTCCTCATTTACATAATTTTCACGAGTTCCTTCTGCATGGTCTTCCTAATCTGCCATTGTTTTTCTTCCATGCGAAATTTTCTCAACAGGCTGAGGAGGCTGACTATGGGTTCTAATAGTCCCCTTCTTCCCCTTTGTGGGTTGTGCCACACCTAGACCACTACTGCCAGAGCCCAAGTAGATTGTTCCTGTGTGATGAGTATAAGTTTGTTTGGACTTTCTGCCTACAAAAGAAGGCCCAATATGAGATTTGGTTTCAGATTTATTAGTATTTATTTGGCCCCTAGTGGGCTTCGGACCCCTACCTCTTTTAGGCATTCTTTTCAAAAGAATGACAAAACAAAATTTCAATAAAAATGTTACAACTCAAAAATAACTAGACACCTATAAATTCCTTCAATAAAATAGAAGCACATTGCAAAAAAAGTAATAGAAGACTTACCCATAATGCAAAAAATTGAAAATTCTTACCAATTCAAATCACCTCCCCGACAACGGTGCCAAAATGTTTGGTGCAGGAATTGCACTTAAGTAAGCTCCTTCAACACTTCATTGTAAACCCAGGGATTTCATAAACTTAGAGACGAAGCGCAGGCAATGATAGAAGTGGTATGAACTTTTCCTATTCCTAATCCTACTTCTTAAATGAAATGTTGTAGAATTAGACAGAAAACAATCTTAAAGGAAATTGACACCAAATAAATTCTAGTGCTGGAATGTAAAAGAATAATTTGCGAGGAAATCAAGTAAAGGAACTTTCACACAACTAGAAGCAATCTTAAATGTTGAAATGAAATGCTATGTTTTCTTCAGTATAGATGGCTAACAACTTAACAATTGGGCCCTTGCAAAGATCTATTTCCCAATTGATCTTCCTTCTACACCAAGCAACCTATTCTTGTACTATTGCAATCTGCTTGCACTAGTGCAGGTAAAGTACTTATGTGAAAAACTATATTTTACCTTCTTTACTAAAGACTTATGTCTTTGTCCAGGTACTCTAAGCCTTAAGTCTTAGAGAACTTTCTACCTATTACAAGAGACCAACTCTTGCATCGAAACAAAGCTTCCTTCACCAAAGTTTCCAATTTACTTTCAAAAGAGTTAAAACATGTGTTGAAAAGAATTGCAATTGCAAGCTATATTCTGAGATAAATTACACGTGAAAAAGAATGCTTTAATTAACTAAACTTTGAATGAAAGTAAACTTCATAAAGCAAAAATAATTCAGAATAATCAAAGCAGTACTCAAAGTAATTTTCATGCATCAAACTAACTTTCAGCAATTCACTTATAACGTTTTTATTACTTTTTCTTAAGTCATAAAATGCAAGTGTAAAGTATGGTATTTGTAATAAAATCCTTCCTTAATTCATGTAAACTTTCTTAGATCCTTCAGAAGTATAACTTTTAACATGAAGAATGATTACTTGAATTAACAATACTTTTTCTTGTAGGCATCAATGAAATTATAAGCAGGAAAAGGAATGTAACACTTGCTGTGAAGTAAATGAATAAACTAGAGTGCAGGAAACTACTTCCACTGGTACAGGAAGAATCTTCCTGCACGACCCAAGCGCAAGCAAACTAAGACATAAATTGAAGGAAAATAATTGCAAGAAATAAATAAACTTAATTAAACTTCCAAACTATGGATCCATTCATGCTTGATGATGAAATTAATTTAATTCAGAACTTCTGAAATAAACATAAGAACAATCCAAGCCACGCAATTGTAAATGAATAAATGTGTGCACAAACATTTTAAATGGCGAAAGCACAAGGGTAAACGAGCTAGGTTGGCTAGGCCCTAGCCAACTAGCTCATTCCTCATTTAGGAAACGAAATGGTTCAACATTTATTCACGCATGAAATAAAAATTAGACACAGAGTGAAGAAAACATGGCTTGTTCCTTGTATTAAACTTGATCAACAAATATACATGATAATGCGAGTCCAGCCTAAAACCGAGGGCGATACAAAATTACAAAGTAAATGAAATTACAAACTCAGAGATCACTAGCTTGGCTCTACCTACGGTCTACATTATATACAGTCTCTCGCCCTGAGCCATATTCTTCTAATTACATTCATTTCCTATTCAAGCCTTTCAGCCGAATGAACTAACAAACAAGAATGAAAAACCAACTAATGGTGATAATAAAGCATGAACTTTGATGGCTGTAGACCATATTCCTTGCAAGTATCCTTGACTATATTCCACCAATAGCCAACCTCCAATAGTCCGCAACTAAACTAGGAGTCGTAGATCAAAAGTGCCTGCGTGGAAGGATTCGAACTATCATGGAGATCACGGAGAAACATCATTGGTGGTGCAGTAATCTTCCTATACTGATCATGTTAATTAATGATTAACACTTAGTTCTTCAATTACTTTTAGGAAATTTAAACATAAGTTACAAGAGATACTAAAAAGTATGAAAACTATGTAAAGTAATTAATAAAGCACTTAATAAATATTAATTATGAAATACGAAGTAAATGTACAAATAGATGATTATCTTGGACTAGTGCAGGAATGAGAGGGTTAAATAGAGATAAAACAAAGGTTAAGGCTTATGGGAATATGGAAAAAATAGAGCAATTTGGGACACGAACACTTCCTTTTGCTTAATATGAGAAGTGTTGGTCGATCCATATTTCTTAGGTGTTTTTCTACATGCCCAAACTCGTTCCAAGCATAACATCTTATATGACCAGAAAACAGAGTTGAGAAATCATAATATACATGTTTCATATTCCTTCTATTGCAATCAAAAGCTTTGTGACCAAATATGTCGCAAGAAAAACAATATCCCTTAAAGAAGCTTGAGTAACTAGGAGTTTATGATCTTCCTCTAAAGTGGTTATTTGCGTCATATCGAAACAATCTTCTTCTGCAATTGGCTGCAACATGTCCATATTTATGACATATAGAGAATTCAACATTATCGATCAGAGGAGAGAATAGATTGATGTTTCTATTATTGGGAGAAAATAATTTCTTTTGAAAATTCATCTTCCTTATATTTCGATATGGTTGACTTCTTATCTATTTAAAAGGAATTTCAGATTTTGTATCGTTATCCTTTAAGATCCTTGCACAAGCATGTGAACTAGATTCTCATTTTACAGTTTCATGAAAATTGAGATAGTTATCATATGGAAATCATATGCTCATTTGTATGCATTAAGTGACACTCAAAGTTAGTGATGAGAACATAAAGGGGTCACATTTTCAGCTCGAAACACCATGAAGACCAAAAAATCAAAAAATTTCCTAAGGTTCAAGTTAAAAAATTGGACTGCGCAGGTGCACAATTATCCAAAATTAGCAACCACGTGCTTGTTTATTCAATAGCTGCGTGGTTGCAGAAATGTCCAGTCAACACCTCAGGCTACGAACTTTCTTGAGCAACACTCGAAATCTTGATATGATGGGCTGAAAAATTTGAGCCCCTAGCCCCAAGAAGCCTTAAAGTCAAGGAATTGATATCTCTCATCTCATTTATGAGGTGAACCATCACATTAATGAATGAAGGGGACGAGGAGTAACTAAGAAACTCTATAAATGTAAGTTCAAGGAGAGCTACAAATAAGAAGAAGACAATAATTGTTATGTTGCCAAAATTTCTCCCTAAGCAATCAAACATTTCATTGAGAAGAGGATTTCACCATAGAGAGTGTCACCATAGTTCTTTGATAGAGAGAGAGGAAGCTTGCAAAGATATTGAGGAAAGGAACCTCTTTGTTGAGGATTTTTTAGCATCATCACTCAAACATTTCTCTCCAAGTGTTTTGGATTGATCTATTGTATTACTTCTACCATTAGCAGTCAATAAAGGGAACCATTTTCCATTAATTTGTTGATGTGTTTTCTTCATTATGCTTAGTTTATATGTTTGTTTCTTAGTTCTTAGTTGGTGTTAATATATGGATTATTCTCCTTACTTTCAATTCTTTGTTTACTTATGCTTGTCCACTAAAACAACCAATTCTAAGTGGTTTCCTTATAGGCAACAACCAACTCCAAGGAGAGTGTATTTGGTACTCCTTAAAAAAAATAACACTACCACAGTTTGGTGACCTCAATCGTTGCATTTCTTTAATATAAGGGTTGTTTTGGAGGACCAATCTCACTACATTTTTATTACATTGTGCTTTTCCCAACTCTATGGATTTTTGCAGGACCTCTTGGACCCATTTTTTGGCCAAAAATATTGATAGTTCATTTCTCTAAAGTTCACAAGACTTTTATCATAGACAAATGCGTGGCTCGTGTGTCTATACACAGAAAAACCCACACAGTTTAGGGAAAGTACAAAATAATCACTGTAATTTTTCTTTCTTTGCTGATTGGCAGCGTTTAGTGAATTTCCTTCACCTCTACACTTTTTTCAGTTAATTCAGATTGCATAAGTTCTTTGCTAAACCATAATTGGTAGAGTAACTATATAAATGTTAACTTTTTATTTCACACAACTCCCATAGCTTAATTAAAGGGAAAATTAATTTTCCAAATTCCATGCATCTTTTCAATTTACTTTTTGTCTTTTTCACAAGTCACATAACTTAATTAGTAAAGGAGTAAGTGGCCTCTTATCCACATATCTTGTTTTATTAACCAAATAATTTATCTTTCATTAGTTTTTGGGACTCAGACCAAGGGTTACTAAAGAAAGTAAGTAATCCCTAATTCCCTTGTATATTTTAGACAAATGTGGGGTTGGATATGAAATATTTCTCAAAGCACTTGAGTTTTTTCCATCTCCCTTTAGGCACACATAGTGTAATAGGAAAACAGTAAGTGTCCCACTATTTGCACATTATTTATTTTCATGAGAGGAATAATCAACACTTAGTGTAATTATAGGATATTGAAAAGGATCATCGCATATCCACATGTTATCACACTCTCTATGTTCCCTTCACCACTTGCACATACATTACACGTCACACACTAAGCTTCTATAATATTTGTACAAAAGGGAATCCATTTTCTGGAGCTTTTGTACTTAATTTATTTTTTCTTATTTTTTCACACCATAAGTGATGCAAGACTCCTAAAAGAAACCATAACTTGAACCAACTAAATTTCGCCTTAGGCACCACAAAAGAATTTATAGTTCAGGTTATGACCATTAGGGTAGGCCTCCCATAAGCCGCCATGGTCATGTTACATATTTGAAACATAGAAGTTGACTTTTAGGTTGCTTAATATCCTTCATCATTCCAGAGAAAAGGCTACCCGAGCACATCATAAACCCAATTTAGAGGGGTTTCATCTTAAGTCCAATGCATATGACACTATATGCAGATACCTTACCTATATAGTGATTAATACTAGTAATTGGTTACCAAGAAGATAAAAACACAACTTGTCACATGGAGCCAAGGTATCTTAGTGAAAAAAAATTCGGGCATCCTTTCTCTATAGGTGGAGGTGCACGAACCACTAAAGCCACATACGATTACCTTGGTTGATTTGTTTATCTATTGGAAATTTCACCAATTCTTTTGGGATGTAACCCCAATACCTGCTATAAAATATATCTCCAAAAGGCCTAGTTAATTTGAGAGTGGTAAGGGAAAATAGGTCTTCATAGGATTTTTTATCATATGCAGAAACAAATTGAAAATGATTTTTTGTTTAATTTATCACATAACATAACTTAATGGAAAAGTAGCCATTTTATTTTTTTCTTTGTTTTATGCATGTGATTTACTTTTTTTGGTATTTTCCCCCTTCCATAATCACCAAAAGTAGCACCCAATTGACACCATAGGGGACCCCATAGTTCCCAATATCTCTATGTGATTTCTAAGACTCCCCCCATTACAGGGAGGTGTGTCAGGTCTCTTGCCCTTTAGGAGTAGAAGAAACCACAAAACTACCATTATGGGATCATCCTTTATTGGTGCATATTTTATTAGGACCCCTCCTAGTCAAAACAATCCTTTACTACCCTCAAGGAAGCCCACACACCAATCCCCCTAGGAGCCCATTCTCCCCCCTCAGGGAACACCCTTCCATATAGTTTTTCATAATCCTTTTTTTATGGAAAAAAACTTCTAGGTCCCTTTTTTAGCATCCTTGAATCTAACCGATTTAAATCAACTAACTAATGACTGCATCGCACATGGCTAGAATTGGCCACCCATGCCAGCCAAACTACCTTTGGATGTTCCTACTCCAACATTATCATAGAATATAATATCTTCCTACGACTATTTCAATGGACCTTCATAGGGCCTCTAGCCAAATGGTACATAGTCCAACCCTTTTGGTCACATGGGACCTTTGGTTCATTAGCCACAACATTCCTCACATTTTTCATCTCCCCATTCGTGAGGACTCAGGACTATAACTCCTTGCTCATTTCAAGCAAACATCATCTACGCACATATCAAGCCACATCCATGAATTGAAGAAACACCATATTTTGTGTAACATATGGAAGAAAAAGTCCTCCTAGACTTGTTTTGGAGATACCTTACATCCAAAATCTTAAAAGACATGGAAAATTCATCCCCAAAAAATGAGGAAGAGGCAACCAATAAATCTCAACAATTAGAGCTCATATACATGCAATTTGGTTACCTTTACTTCGTCCTTCTAGACGAAGCACATTTGCAATCATTTAAATCTAAGGAACCTAGTGCCTCTAATGATACAGATGGTTTGATCGGGACCATATACCAAAATCAACCAGGAAACATCCTTGAGTACTCTCGAAATATGTTTAATGGCCCACCCATAAACAAACCAATTGATACCTCTCTAGAGACACAAAATAGGGGATATTATACTTGTCAACCTATACCCATGTAGGTCAACCAATACCCTCCTATGTTGGGTAACAAATATCCTCTCACTCAAGGTGGCCAATACCATCCCACACAGGGTGGCCCATATCTTCCTACAAACATAGATGCTTAACCCCCTAGGATTGTGGAAGTAGCTTACACATCCCAGAGAATGTATGTCAATCAAGGACATGGGGGTCAATACTTCCCTCTTCTAGCACCTCAACAAAATAACCCTTTTCCCGCATGAGTTAATGTCAGGGTTAATTTTTTGTAACCTTCCTTCCCTTAGTTACAACAAGGGATTGAACAACTGAACACAGATAACCCACCTAATGCTACTAAGAATAAAGGAATGGAAAAACGTAAGCCACAACCTGGATAGGGGGGAAACGATTAACAACAACCTCCACAGCCACGGGCTAGGGGAAACCCCAACCGCAATAAAAAATAGGGACCATCCAACAATACCCTGCAAATAAAAAACAAGAACACTAGTCTACAGACCAACCATGCTTGTGCCATTTGTGGGGAACATGACCATTGCACCCACCATTTCCCTCAACTCTTTGATTTGAAGAGGACCAAAGCCACTAGAGGAAAAGGGGGAAAAAATCAGCAAACTACAGTAATGCAAAATACTTTTACCATTAAGGAGTGGTAAACACTCAACTTGACCCCTTTGAGCAATAGTATTAGAATATTCCTAGAGGAGGTTCCCAAGTACCTCAAGTCATGGCAATTACATGGTGGGGGAAGAAGTTCTCTTGCAAACATGAAACAAAGATTACGGAACCCCATGAGATACCAACCCATCCTCCTCAACTTATGTAGAACCTAAAACACCTTTGATGATCTCTCGACCCATTATAGAAACCACCCCATGTATGGTTAAAGGGGCTCTACGTCAACTAGGTCATAACTCAAAATTTGTTCAAAGCTACAGTATAGTCGGAGACTTAGCTCAATCTCCATCCACCACGTTAGCGATGGAGGTTCTACAAGCATGCCAAACCCAACAGAAAGCCTTACATTACACATTAGGATCAATTGACCCAACTGATTCTCATTTAATGGATTTTGATTTGGATAAAACTACTCTGCATCTTCCATTGATAGTCCCCTTCCAAATTATGGTTAAAGTTTATAACATCACCATTCACCACTGCATAGTTAATGAAGGAGCATCTACATATATTATTTCTAAAATAGTTTGGAAAAAAATTGGATCTACAGAACTCATACCATTTGAAATTACTCTCATAGTTTACAACGGGAACTCTTCAACTCCCATAGGCCTATTCAAGGACGTTTGAGTACAACTCATTCTTAAAAAAGCACTTATTGACATAGAAGTCATGGACACACAGTTGGATTACAATATCCTTCTTGGTCGCAGTTACATGTATGCAACAACTGTAATGGTACCTTTGGTATTCAGGATAATGATGTTCCCTCATGATGGTAAAATTGTTGCATGTGACCAACTCACATACTATAAGAAAAATGTACCTACCACCTTTGATAGTGTGATACCTTTCATAGGATCTTCCCCTGAGTTGATCACAACCTACACTAAATTCATGCCTCAATAGTTGAAATTATCAACACTCCTCAGTACATACCCTGGAGACCCACATGTTCTCAAATCCATTCCTACAACCATAGGAGTCCTGGTGTGGATGATGAGATCATCAAACAACCACCACAGTCAAGAACCAGTTCCATACATCCCCGGTGTTGCAACTATTGATTCTACATTCCTACCTTATGTCATTACACAATCACCCTTCTAGTAACCTCCACCTGGTTTTGCATGGCAGCAGGTCATGAAAACACTCACACTATCAAACATGGATTTCATGATACCTATCTCATATTTTTCCCCTCAGACCATGTCAGCAAACTTAGGTATCACCTAGACAAAAATTCTTCTTATACCCCCTCATCAAGATAGTAGTAGTAGGTTCTAGCAAGAGAGACAACAAAAAGGTAAAGAAAGGAGAAGCTTAAAACACTTCTAGGGCACTACCACCCTACACTTTATGTGAAGTAGTCCAACCCCAAAATTTCCTATAGTCCAACCTCCACTAATAAGAGAGAAGGCCATGCAAGCATGCAATAAGGCTCTGTGCACCAACTATCTATGCACCATATGCACGAAATACAAGAATTACAATCATCATTTCCCTGACATTCTTTGATATCGAGATGCATTAAGTGTTCTCATTGAAAGAAATATAATGGCTCCATCACCCCCCGCCACTCCTGTGGTAGATGATGTAACTATTGGGATCATGTTGTACTTGATGGAAACCTACTTGATAAGGACGTCAACATGATCGTAGCAGAATGAGTATACATGCCAGTACAAATGTGACAAAGATATTGGACAAGGGAATATTAGTTCAAAGAAAAAGGAAAGATAAAGGTGATGTTTTAAGAAGTATATGTGGGTCCTATAAACAAAGGTGACGTAAATACACATGTATGGTGAAGCAAAGTCATGTACAATTTCTGCACCATAGTATTCTCAATACGAGGAATCTTTACCATGGTATTGGCACATAGTAATGAGCACGACAATATATAATTGATCCCATCAAACAATACCATCAGTGTAACTATGGAATTCGCCTAAGGTATTGTCTAAGGCCTAAGATATATAAGTAGAGGGAGATCAAAGTGCTATGTGTGCAATTATTGGGTTATTTGATCATTTGTTTGATATGAAATAGGTGTGCACCAAGGAATATGATGATAGATTAAATCTATTAGATATGAAATAAGTACATATTGAATAATCTATTTATGGTTTAATAGATCTATAATAATGATGTTATGATGCATATTTATTATGGTGTATGTTAATATTTGGGTTTGACAGGTGTTTTTTTATGCAGCAAAGGTTTGACTCAGTAATTACATATCTTTACACAAATTTTCCTCAGAAATGCCACGTACATATGTGAATTTTCTTTTCTGAAGTCGCGTATATATTCTACAGTATCAACATATCTATGAAAAAGTTTTAAGTATTAAAGGCACCTACATATGCGGAAATGCTTTATAAGGGTCACGTACATCTATCAGGGTTTTGTAGCATGAGATGATGATAATGATTGATTTGTTTAATTATGTTTGTTGTTGTTTCTTGATGAAGTCTTGCATGATAGTCTAAGATTAACAATGTTGGTTGGGTGGAAATGTTGAATAGTAATGATGTTCTATGAGATGATATGTATGTGGTTCAAAGAACTATGATGGGGTTAATATGTGTTTCACTGAGTATTTCAGTAGTGTAGTAATTCAGGTTTGGATTTCTCTATTTTGAGTTTTATACGCAGGTCATTCTAAGGGAAATCATGTATATACATGGGTATGCCTCTTAACAGAAGCATATATATTCTGATATGTTCATAATCAGATTTTACAGTGACAAGATCTAGTTTCTGTGATGAATAGTACACATTCTAGTATTCTAATGAATGGGTATACAACATGATAAGTTGGTCTGGTTGTTTGAGTTTATACAACATGATAAGTTGGTCTGGTTAATGACTTTATACAATGTTTATTTTAGTATTTCTATCCAATAATTTCAATGGATCCAATTTGAAATATTCTAAAAAGTGATCCACAAAGAATAGAGGAAAAGGAGGTCGTAGCTCCCTTCCAGTGGAAGCTGTAGAATGACAGAAGGTTGTAGCCTTCTACAGGTGGGTTCCTACATACAGGTATGAGTCTGTGCCAGTATAATATTTTAAGAATTTTCTCTTTGTAATAAAATAAGAAGACAATGATGACAACAATGGTGGCTTTTTCCTACATTGGGTTTCCACCTAGAAAATATTGGTGTTCGTGAGTGTTGATGTGTTGGTTATGTGTGATGGTTTATTTTGTTCTTACTGCACATGGTTACTATTAAATTAATGTCTAGTGAAGTATTGATACACTGGTTCAAGTTAAATATTTGATGAATTAACTAAAAGGTTAGTTAATTGGATATATGCTACTTGTCTTCATTATATTTTCATACATACATAGGTTTACTTCATACCAATAGCACACAGAAATATGAATGTGAAAAGAAAGGGGTTAAGTATTTTAAAATACTGATTCACCCTCCCTCTCAGTATTTTTCCTAAAAGGAACCAAAACCATCCTTTATGTGTTTGAGGAAAAATCAGAGTGTACGGTTCATCCATATGCGAATTTTCATTATACCTCTCGCCATCATTCAATCTCTAGAAAAATAGAAAAAAACCCCAAGCAATCTTTCCAAGACCTCCCCATATGTGTGCCTTATGTAAGAGACCCATCCACTTTATCAATCAATGCTGAGAATTGAGAAAAATGGGAGATGTGTTTCTCTGATTCGTCCACATTCCAAAACCAACTCACTCAAATCAATATATAGGTAAGATCATAATAAAGGGAATGAGAATTCTAGGTAATGTGTATGTCTTGGAAGGTGGTTTAGAACATTGTTACTCTATCAAATCAGAAGAAAATTGGCTCTGGCACAAAATATTGGGACATATAAGCTTCACTCAATTATTTAAGTCAAGCAAAATGGGAGTAGTTCGTTATTTGCCTAACATCTTTCTACCGAAAAATACCATATGCAAGTCATGTCAATTTGGTAAACAAACTAGGGTATATTTTAAGTCCAAAGAAGGTACTTAAAGTAAGCCACTTGAACTTATTCATATTGATTTGTGTGGTCATATGAGAAAGAAGTCTCCTCGGGGGGAACACAACTTCATATTATTCATTGATGATTTTACTCATATGTGTTGGATTGGCTTATTAAAACATAAGGATGAAGCATTTAACAAATCTAAATTCTTCAAAACTCTATTAGAGAATGAGTTAGCTTTTAAAATAAAATATCTTAGATCTGATAGAGGAGAATAATTTATATCAGGTGATTTTTTTTTACTTTTCTAAACAACATGGCATTAAGAGGCAATTTTCTATATATAAAACTCCTCAACAAAATAGAGTGGTAGAAAGAATGAAAAAAATCCAACAAATGGAACGTGCCATGCTTGATGAGTCTCAAACCCCTCATACCTTCTCGGGGGAAGCATCACATGAAATAGTAAATATCCTCAACAAAGCTCATATTCAGGTAAATAGTGACAAAACTCCTCATGAACTATGGTTTGGTAAGCCTCCAACTGTCAAGAATTTTAGTCTTTGGAAGCAAATGTTACATAAAGAATAATGATTGTGAACTTGGAAAGTTTGAAGCTACATATGATGAAGGAATGCTCCTTTGGATACTCCTCTAGAAGCAAAGGATATAAATTCTACAATAAAATACATCAAAATATTGTTGAATGCATTGATGTTGTGATTGATGAAGCATCCATAGGTACCAAAAAGGAAGCACCACAAGATGATGAATATACTCCTACAACAATCCAAAAGGATGTAGGAAAGGGAATCAATGATGCATCATAAGAAGGAATTCTCAGTACATAAGCATCAAAAAAGACTCCATCAAGGTATGTTCAGAAAAATCATCCAGAATCTCAATTTCTAGGTGATAAGGAATCTAGAGTACAAACTAGAATAACCTTTGTTCGAACTTATATTTGTCTAGCCTTATTATCCATAATTTAACCACAAAATGTAAATCAAGCTAGCAAAGATGAATTTTCAATTAAGGTTATGGATGAAGAACTTGACCAAATAGAAAAGAACCATACATGGAAATTAGTACCAAGACTTCATGATAAAGTTGTTATTGAGACAAAATGGGTATTAAAAAAACTAAATGAAAATGGAGAGGTAATTAGAAATAAAGCAATACTTGTATGCAAAGGATATGCACAACAAGAAAGAATAGACTTTGAATAAAAAATTTCACATGTAGCCAGACTTGAAGCCATAATAATGTTCCTTGCATTTTCAAGATTTCATAACTTTAAAGTATATCAAATGGATGCTAAATCTGAATTTTTGAATAGGGACCTAGAAGAAGAGGTTGATATCAAACAACCTAAAGGGTTCATTCTAGGAAATGATTAAAACCTTGTTTGCAAACTCAAGAAGGAATTATATGGTCTAAAACAAGCTCCTCGTGCATGGTATTATTTCCTTAACAAGTATCTTCAAAAACAGTGTTTCACTAAGGGACCTTCATATAGAAATATATATGTAAATATGGATGGTGGTAAAATTTTAATAGTTTTTGTTTACATAGATGACATCATATTTGGAAGCAATGAAGATTCTATGGGTCAAAGTTTTTCCTCATTCATGTAGCAATAATTTGAAATGTCATTACTTGGTGAACTAACATACTTTCGTGTTCTTCAAGACCAACAAGAAAAGAATTGTATCTTTCTCTCACAGACTAGGTAACTCAAGAAACTTTTAAATAAATATGGAATGGAAGACTGCAAACCTGTATGCACACCATTGCTAATATGAGGTAACCTCATTTCACATGATGATTCTCCCTCAGTAAATCAAATAGAATACAGATCTATGATTGGGAACAAGCAAAAAACTAGACAACTTGCATGAAGTTGGGATTGTTGGATGGTTTCAAGCAAATCCTAAAGAAACTTGTCTCCATGTAGTAAAGAGAATATTCAAGTACTTTCAAGGAACTCAAGATTATGGTCTATGGTATCCAAAAAATTCATATTTGTCTCTTCATGCTTACACAGATGTAAATTGGGTAGGTAACATTGATGATGGAAAGAGTACTAGTGGAGGAGCATTCTATTTGGGACCTCACTTGGTATCATGGTTTAGAAAAAAAAAAAAAACTCCATTGCTTTATCTATTGTTTAGGAAGAACATGTTTTTGTTGCAACTTGATGCACTCAACTTCTATGGATGATGAAAACATTACAATACATTCAAATCACTTGTCCTAAACCTATACCTATTTTGTGTGATAATACTAGTGCCATAAGTATTTATAAAAATATTGTCATGCACTCAAAAACCAAAAATTTTCCGATCAAATGTAACTTTCCAATAGAACATGTTCTTGAATAAAAAGTCAAACTAGAATATGTTCCCTCAAAGGAACAAGTTTCAGAAATATTTACTAAACCACTTCCACGTGATTCATTTGAATATCTAAGATAGAAACTAGGAGTGGTCCCTAATTCATCACTTTCTTAATTATTCTAACATATCTTTCATTTTTAGGGGGAGATGAGTCTGAATTTACTATAGTTTACATTCTATACGCGGATCCCATGAAGAATAGACACGTATATACGTGAGTTTGGTTCTTGAATGTAGCATATGTTTCTCTATGAAGAAGAAACTATGGGACATACTCAATGAGAGGTTTTGGTATACTTTAGTTAGTGGTTCTTTGGCCCTCTACTTTTGATATTAACTAGATACATATTATTGTTTCTCAAATGAAACTTTGAAGTGATATTGGATTATCATGGTTGGTAAATGACATTGCTTCTTTGATGACTTTACTGATTGATAAAGTTGCTTTCATGACCTTACTGGTCAATATGATCAGTCCTAACAATGAACGGATGGAACGGGTTTAGGAAGAGAGTTTTCTATATCTCTAAATAATGCATATTGTTGGCATTTGAAATCTTGAGTATTCTTGTTGCATAATGATGCTCATATTACTGCTGATAGATCCGCATCCTTAATGGTAAATGATGGTTACTGATGATTATCATGGTCTTGCTACCTCACTATTGAAGTCTTTGTTTTTGGTTATAAATGTCATATTTGTCTCTTGATGTAAAGGTCATGTACAAACCCATGATGTAAAATCATTATATTCAGTCATGATTGAACTATTGGAGTTAACTCCATTATGTATGTAATCCCATTATTTTAGGCACTAGATGTAATTTTGAGTCAAATATGTAACCCCATTATGTTGAGAAATTAATGTAAGCATAATTCCTTGTTGATAGGAAAGGTCAAATTTCATTGAGTCATAACATCATGTACTTATTTGCATATCTTCTAGAAGTTTTAGCATATGATTAGGGGGAGCATGGTCAGATCATATTCATCAACATCAGATCTATAGTGCTTGTCTCTACAACATAAGTCTTCATTCAACATCGGTCAACCCTTTTCCCTTCTTGTCAAAGGGGGAGAGAAGTTGTTGTTTGGGAATGCTTAGTGACTTGGAAGAGAAGCTTGCTTGGTATCTCTATAGATGTAGTTATAGGTATCTATAGGTCATGGTGACCAAACACCTAAATGGTTTCCATCAAGTCCAAAGGGGGAGATTGTGGGCATTATGTTGTTCTTGATGGAAACCTACTTGATAAGGATGTCAACATGATGGTAGCAGAATGAGTTTACAGGCCAATGAAAATGTGACAAAGAGACTCGACAAGGGAATATCAGTTCAAAGATAGAGGAAGGATAAAGGTGATGTTTTAAGAAGTATGGGTGGGTCCTATAAATAAAGGTCGCATACATATGCAAGTATGGTGAAACAAAGTCACATACACTTTCTATACCATAGTATTCACAATACCAAGGGTCTTTATCATGGTATTATCCCATAGTATTGAGTGCGACCATGAATATTTTATCTCATCAAAAAATACCATTGGAATGACTACGAAATTAGCCTAATGTATTGGCTAAGGCATAAGATATATAAGGAGATGGATATTCAAGTGTTATGTGTGCAAGTATTAGGTTATTTGATGATTAGTTTGATCTGAAATAGGTGTTCACCAAGGAATATGATGATGGATTAGATCTATTAGATATGAAATGACTACATATTGAACAACATGATTATGGTTTGATAGATCTGTAATGATGATGTTATGATGTTTATAAGTTATGTTGTATGCCGAGATTTGGGTTTGATAGGTGTTTTGTTATGCAATGAAGGCTTGACTGAGTAATTACAAATCTGTACGTGGGTTTTCTTTAGAAATGTTGCGTACAAAAGTGAACATGCTTTTGGGTAGTTGCGTATATATTCTTTACTATGGACAGATATGTATATGGGCGTCAAGTATGAAAGGTGTGTACATACATGGAAATTATTTATAAGGGTCATGTACATATTCTATGGTTTTGTAGCATGAGCTAATGATAACAATTAATTTGTTTTATTATGTTTTTTTTTTGTTTGGCGATGAAGTCTTGCCTGATAATTTGTGCTTAACAATGTTGGCTGGTTTGAACTATTGAATAGTAATGATGCTGCTATGAGATGATTTGTATGTGATTCAGAGATTTGTGATGGATTTAGTATGTGTTTCACTGAGTGTTTTAGTAGTGCATTAATTCAAATTTTCATGTTTTATGATTTGTATGTAGGTCATCATAAGGGAAATTGTGTATATACACAGGTATGCCTCTGAAATGTAGCACATATATTCTGACAAGTGTTTAATCGTGGTTTGTAGTGACAAGATTTGGTTTAAGTGATGAAAAATATGCAATTTGGTATTTTTAATGAATCAATATACAGTGTGATAAGTTGGACTTGTTGTTTGAATAATTTATTTCAATATTTGATTTGGTGATACAGTTGGTTTAATGACTTGATACAATGTTGATTTCAGTATTTCTACCTGATATTTGGAATTGATCCAGTTTGAAATATTTTGAAAAGTGATCCATAAAGAACAGAGGAAAAGGGCATTGTATCTCCCTTCTAGTTGAAGCTAGAGAACGAGAGAAGGTTGTAGCCTTTTGCAGGCAGGTTCTTGTGTACTGGTATGGGTCTACGCTAGTACAAGATTGTAAGAAAATTCTCTTTATAATAAAAGAAGAATACATAGACAACAACAGTGGTGGTTTTTTCCCGCAATGTGTTTCGACCTAAAAAATCCTAGTGTTCATGAGTGTTGATGTGTTTCTTATGTGTGATGTTTTATCCTGTTCATATTGCACATGATTACTGTTTAATTAATGTCTAATGAAGTACCGATATAGTGATTCAAGTGAAATAGTTGATGAATTAACTAACAGGTTAGTTACTTGGATATATGCTACTTTTCTTCATTATGGTCATGTACATATGCAGGTTTACTTCATAATAGTAACATACATAAATATGAATGTGAAAAAAAAGGGGTGTGTAGTTTAAAATATTGATTCACCCACCCCCCCTCTTAATATTTTTCCTAACAAGAACCAAAAACATCCTTTGTGTGTTCAAGAAAAAATCACAGCGTATGGTTTATCCATACACACATTTTCATTATACCTCCAACCATTATTCAATCTCTATAAGAATGGAAAAACAACCTCAAGCAGTCTTTCCAAGACCTTCCCATACATGTGACTTATGAAACAAACCCAACCACTTGATTAATCACTATCGAGAATTGAGAGAAATGAGATATGTATTTATCTTATTGGTCCACATTCTGATACCAATTCACTCAAATGAAGTTGGACACACTCACAACCATTTTCACATCTATTCCCAAGCTCATCACACGTGGATTTTCCAATACCTTCCATGTTTTCGAGCAGCCAGAGAAGAATTGAGACAAACTAATGTTGGTGTCACACACCATGATGATACTAACATCCTAAGAAAGAATGCACCTAGGAATGCCCCACGTCATGACATGTATCATATGTCATCATCTCACATTATGGAGTGGTTGATACACATACAGATTCTTGACCTTGCTTGTTGTATTTCTTCGATCCCGACTCTCTGAAATTCAAGGTATTGATGTCGTTGTTGCCGGAGGAAGTACCTATTGAGGGTGACTTGTTGGCTCAAGTACCATTTCTGAAGATGGAATATTTGGATTTGGATGACCATGAGAAATTTCCCTAGCTGGAGCCCAACAAGTACTTAAAGACGATTAACTATGAGGAGGCGAGCTTTACAAGACTTGAACTAATGAAGTGGGAAACTGGTACTGAGTGTGTAGGGTTTCTCAATATCTAGTATGTCTCACATTTTAGTCATAACATTATTAATACTATTTGTGTGCACCAGTTGTTGGCATGATCCAAAATGGGTGTTGTTAGCCTTGTGGGAAAATGGCCCAAAAATGGATCCAAATATGCTCTTGAAAGGTCTCCATAAACCAGAAAAATCATGCCAATGGATCCATATTTTCTCTTGAAGTCTTGAAAATATTCTTAAGATCATTCAAAGAGTGAAACCATCACATGTCGAGAGCCCTTGGAAGGGCAGAAAAACACTATCGAGAGGCTAAAACACTCGAAAACAATAAAAAAACAAAGTATCACAGGCATACACATGATAATGCACACCAACCGTTAGATATGGTCAATCAATGGCCCAAATCTAAGCTGAAAATCACAACCAGTCGAGCAGAGAGGATGACTTAAGTTTGGGCAGAGGGCACACCTGATCAGCAATTTCCAATGATCAGATCGGTAGGTCGCAATCGGCAGAGGAAGCAGGTAGAGTAAGTGCACAGAGTAATGGAAATCAGTGATGCAGTGTGGACCGTCGATCAAGCGTGTGCAGATTGACGACCCACATCGCATCGTAAAATTGCAATCGGCGGGGACATACACCACATTATTTAAAGGACCTCTGGCTTGGGCAATATGAGATTGCGACAAGTCGCATCACTATATCGCTATTGGCGCTAACCAAGTGGCGGGGCCTTTACATATATATCGGTGCAACCCAATAATCGAACCTGAGGGGGTTCTAAACAATATCGCATAATATTTCAGGTCTACAGGAAGGTTTTTTTTAACGTATTTCTTGTGTTTTCATTGTATGATGAAATACAAAGGGAAGCTTGGCAACGCTGATAGTGATGAAACCCGGACCCAAAAGGGTCCAGGAAGTGAAATATATAATATTTAAAGTCTGCTGAAGGCAATTTTCATGTGTTTTTAGAGCTTTTTAAGCATATAACGAAATACAAAGAGAGCACAAGGTAACACCAATAACGATAAGTCCCGGACCTGAAAGGGTTCGGGAATGAAAATATATATATTTTCAGGTTCGCCAAAGTCCAATTTTCATGTGTTTTTAGTGTTTTGAGGTATTTTTTAATATGAGGAAAATATAAAGGGACTAGGCCACTTGCGATAGGAAACAGCAACCCAAAGGGTGGACCCGATAGGAGGATAAGCCACATTTAAGGACTTTTGAAGTTCGAAAGGAACAAATTAGCAAGATTTTTACAGTGTTTCTTTGTTTTTATGTGATTAACAGAAAAAACAGTCACTCTTAGCCTTTAAAAGGGAAAATAGGGGCCCGAGGACCCTTTCCACCACAGAGCATAGTCCAGGAGACAGTTTACAAGGAAAACAGAGGCCAAAAAGTGATCATGGAGCCACAGCAGGTGTATCTTGTCCAAACAAACAGAGTGGTCATGGAGAAAACAGTGCAGCTTTCCCAAAACAATAGAAGCATCAACAGCCCAGTGCAACTCATCAAAACAAACCTGATGGGACATCTCTGGCATGAGAGAGCTCCCAGACAGCGCATCAAACTACCTAAAGGTGGTTATTCCTCTGTTAGAAGGATAAAACCTCTGATCCATGCTTAACTAGTCAGGGCATCAGTCAGTTAACAAGATGAATAAGACAGATTAACACTCTGAGCCTTTGAGAGCTTAGGAGCATTGTAAAGGACCTATAAAAGGCTAGAAACAAAATGTAGCAAGGGTTCAACTTCTGGAGATTATTACTACTATGTTCCTTCAAGCTTCTCATCTTTAGCAATATAAGCTTCTTTTGTTGTTACATGTTCAATTCCATTTTCTCTACTATTCTATGCTTGCACATGAATAGGTTATTCATGTTTTCTACTGTGTTTAATACCAGATAACTGTCATCTTATCTCTACATTGGTAAACTAGATTTCAAGTTTTGTTTGCTTCTTGTAGCTAGCCATTCATATATGTTTATGTATCCATCTACTGGTATAGTTAGTATTCTCCATCTATCCATTGAATCTATAAACTACTGAGCATTAGTAGTCTAAAGCCTTGTATTGTTGAGGGTGTTCATGTATTTCTTGAGTGAGGATAGAGTTGAAATGGTTATCTGGCATGATCCAAACCACCATTCATTCCAATAGTTCAGAGAACAATATTGAAGATTATATGTACCAAGCATCTCTGATCTACAACCTAGAAGAGGGTCCAGGAGCTATAACATAATTGGTGTCGTTGTCAAGGAGAGGAAGCTGAAGCTCAACTTCCCTGGGAAATTAAATACATCTAGCTTTGATGATAGACAAAGTTTGGGCACTTTTTGGTTGTAATCATCTATCTGGAAACACTACTGGAGGCCGAACCTCTTGGCGACTCCACTTCATAGTTCTGGCTCACTTTGTGAGGCATACTTGGAGAAATCCTAAGAAGCTACAAGCTGACCGAGTATCAGACCCTGAAAAAATCATCAAAGAAATAAGGTATTGCAAAAAGGAGCATCAGGTTTTGGTAAACCTAAACAATCTTCTATATCTCTTCAAGAAAATCCTGTCATAGAACAAATACATGTTGAGAGTATAGCATCTAATACTAGCAGTGAAGAAAAACTCTCATAGATTCATAAAACACCTTATTCTTTAGGTTATCCTTTTGTTGTAATCCCAAAGGAAACCTCACCTCCTATCCATCATACTCCTTTAGTCTTATCAATCACTCCTTAGGCCTATATCATTCAGACTTCCAATACTCTTTTAGCCACCACAACTATGGCAAGCCCACAAGCACCTACCAAAAAGGAAAGAATCATAGCTACTAGGTATGGACCTCTAATACTACCCACTCCTTTGAATGCCATGCCTATTGGAGAATATCAAAAATATAGGCCTAATTTCACTGGGACTAAAGGTGTCACAGCTGAGGAACATCTTGAGTCATTCTATAGCTATGTTGATAACCTAGACATTAGTGAAGATGATGTCTGGATGAGATTCTTTGTCCAAAGCCTAGATGGAGAGGCTAGAAAATGGTTCAGAGAACTAACCCCAAGATCTATAGCAGATATTAAGGCTTTAGATTATGCATTTCTAAATAACTGGGGGTATAAGAAGGATCTCCTCTACTACCACACTAAGTTTGGCAACTTAAAGAGAGAAAATGGTGAGATGCTATCAGATTTTAATAAGAGGTTTAACCATATGTACAGCAAGATACTAGCTGAAGTAAAACCCACTACTACCTTTGCTAAACTCACCTATGCCAGTGCTTTTGATTCTAACTTCTGCCTACTATTGAGAGAGAGGCGATGTGCTACTTTGGCTGACATGTAGGGTGCAGCCTTGGAAGTGGAATCAAACATCATGGTTGCAGAGAAGCTTAAGGGAAATATTGATAGAATAAGACAGAGGGGTAAGTCCTCATCATCCTCTGATCCTAAGGTAGATAAAATGACCAAAATGATAGAGTCATTAGCCTCTGAAATCTCCAAATTAAAGGTTGAGCAACACCTTGGGAAAGGGATAATTCCTAACACCTTTGCTCCTAGAAATCCAAATCCAAATCCATATAGAAGAACTAATGAGCAGTTGTAGATTTTGCAAAGAAGCAAAGATGCCAATGAAGACTAAAGGGTGAATTCCCCTTTCCAGAATGTAGTCATGCAAGAAGAGAAGTTTGAAGAAGATGATGAGATCCATTGTCTGGAAGACAAAGGAAATGCCTCCTTTTTTACCTCAACTACCTATGAAAGTCATTATTCAATGACCAGATTAACCAAGAATGGAATGATGAAGCTGTTCTACAAACTATAGATCAAAAAAGATATAATCTAAGGTCAAAGATGAATAATTCCAAGGAAACTCATTTTCAAAGAGTTGTTGTCCCTGCACTACAACAAGCTAATAAGAAGAAGCAATCGGTGGTTGATCCCATCATCCTCAAAGCTCCAGCTCATGAGGTAAGAGGCCTTGACAAGTCTCCTTCTCCTATTAGTTTTCAATCAAAAATTCAAAAACTAAGAATACCTATGCCTCTGATTGAACTAGTGAAGAATGAGTCCTTCAAAAGATCCATCCTCAAGGTCCTTGAGCCTAAAGCCATCCAAGCCTCCACCGACAATGTAAATCTGCAAGGTGACAAGCCAGCTATTATTCTCAGCCCGATGATTGAAAATTCTGAGGACAACTCCCCATCATTCTATGTCTCTCTGACTATTCATGATAAAATCCTTCACAACTGGCTTCTGGACACTAGAACCATCCATAATCTAATGCCCAAGGCTGTCATGGATGAGTTAGGTCTTGACATCACCAAGCCCTATCATGACCTGTTTTCTTTTGGCTCTAGAAAAGTGAAATGTTTGGGATTAATCAAGGATCTAGCCATCACTTTCTCTCAGCTACCCATGAAAAGCATGATGATGGATATTGTGGTAGCAGATGTACCCCCCAAGTTTGGCATGTTACTTTCCAGAGATTGGATTAAGAGATTAGGTGGATCATTACAAAATGATCTGTCGTATGCTACTATCTCAGTTTTTGGAGGGAAGAGCAACAGATTATACAAAGAAGCTTAGTTGGCTTATATCATTAGTGATGAAAGAAATCCCACTAATCATCCCATCTATGCTGTTGACACTGATTTTGGAACATGTGTTCTTCATATTGAATAATTCCAGTTGGCCTCCACGTAGTTTAAAAAACTAGTTTGCCAGATCGTTGAGGAAGAAGGCCCACAGATTTGGAACATGTTCTTTGATGGGGCTTGCTCTAAGGATGTTATAGGGGCAGGTGTAGTCCTTGTTTCCCCCACACAGGAATACATTCATTTATCTTTCGAATTAACCTTTCCGATCACAAACAACATAGAAGAGTACGAAGCTTTCATTCTAGGCTTAAGCACTGGTAAAGAAATGGGCATCAAAGGCTTGAAAGTGTTTGGAGATGCAGGCCTCATTATTTAGCAGGTAAATAAAACTTTCCAAGCTAAGCATCAAAGGTTGAAATCATACAGAGATAAGGTATGGAGGCTCAAGGACTCTTTTAATAATTTCAGTATTTTTTACATTCCAAGAATGAAGAATCAGCTTGTCGACTCCCTTGCGCTGTCTGCTAGCACGTTTATTCCTCCTTTGCCTCCTAAATTGACATATGAAGTTCAGGTGAAATATATACCGTCCCTACCTGACAATGTCAAATACTGGAAATTTTTTGAAGATGATGATGAAATTGATAGGTTTTCGCAAGTCGTCAAGGAATTTTCTAAAATCCACATCGATCAGGAAAATGAAACCATGGAAGAATGCGGCTAGTACAAGTTAAAAAATGAGATCGGCTGAGGAATCATTGTCCAACCGCCTAGTAACCATATACCAAAGGGATTGGTGCCTCTAGAGAAATTGTTCAATCATAATGATGTGCCTTATAAGCCTTCCAAAACAAAAAATGAGTCTGTTGTTTGTAAAAACAATATAGGGAGCCCAGCTCATCTGAAATACATAAATCTATCCACTCATTTGTTGTTTGCCCAAAAGTTTGAGTATTGCACCTTCATGAAGAAATTCGCTGATATCTTTTCCTAGGAATACAACGATCTTAAAACCTATGGCGCAGACATCATTCAGCATTAGATTCCACTGGAAAAGAACACCATCCCTTTTAAGCAGAAGTTAAGACCTATCAGCCCTCTCTTATTGCCTTTGATTGAGAAATAAATCAAGAAGTTGTTGGATGCCAAAATCATAGTTCTCCTAAGGTATTCAAACTGGATAGCTAACCTTGTGGTAGTAAGAAAGAAAAATGGAGAAATCACGCTTTGTGTTGACTTCAGAAATCTGAACAAGTGCTCTAAAAAAGATAACTATCCACTGCCTAAGATGGAACACTTGTTGCAAAGAGTTTCAAGGGCTAGAGTCATGTCTTTCTTAGATGGATTTTTAGGTTACAATCAGTTTGTTGTATATCCTGAAGATCAGGAAAAGATCACCTTCACTACTCCTTGAGGCACTTTCATGTACTCCAACATGCTTTCAGACTAATGAATGCTGGGGCTACTTTTCAGAGGGCCGTGGACATAGCTTTTGTGGGAGAGAAGGAAAAGTTTGTCCTTATTTATCTTGATGACATAACAGTCTTCTCTAGCAGCCACAAAGACCATTTACAGCATTTGGAGAAGGACTTCCTAAAGTGCAAACAGTTTGGAATTTCAGTGAACCCAAAGAAGTCACAGTTTGCTCTTGAAGAAGGCAAACTTCTGGGACATATTGTTTCTGCTGAAGGTGTGAAGATTGATCCAGAAATGGTTCAAGCCATTCATACATTGTCCATCCCAAGGTCAACAAGGGACATTCAATCCTTCCTGGGTAAGATTAACTTTGTAAGGAGGTTCATTCCAAACTTTGCAGAGTTAGTAAAGCACATCACTTCCAGGCTGAAGAAAGGATCAGAAATAAAATGGACAGATGCTTCAAAAAGCTATTTTGAAGCAATCAAGAAAGCTATCATGGAAGCTCCCACTCTAATCAGCCTAGATTACACTAAGGAGTTGTCTATCTTCTATTTTTCCTCTTATGATACACTTGTAGCAGTTCTGTTGCTGAAAAATGATGAAGGCATAGAGCACCCGGTGGCCTTTTTCAGCAAAACTATAAGGGATGCTGAACTAAGGTATGACCTTATTGAAAAACAAGCTTATGCTCTCATAAAATCTTTAAAGGCATTCAGAATTTATATTCTGCATTCCAAAGTCATTGCATATGTACCTTCAGCATCGGTAAAATATGTCTTAACTCAGCCAGATATTGATGGGAAGAGAGCTAAATCGATTGCAAGACTCATAGAGTTTAACATAAAGGTGAAGCCCACTAAGCTTGTTAAAGGCTAGGGCTTGGCTAAACTTATGGCTGAAGAAAATTGCAGCTTGTTAGACATAAATTGCATGGGTCTAAATTTAGATGATGAGTAGACAGAGGGAGCAGCAGAAGAACAAAATCAGAATCAGTCTTTGGCTGAAAGTCTAGCCACTTGTGAATGGTATTCCAGCATAGTTCATTTTTTGTAGAAGCGATAAGTCCCTCCAGGGCTTAGCTCAAGTCAATCTCGTGCCATTAAACTTAGATCAGCCAAATTCTACATTAATAAAAATCTGCTTTATTGGAAAGACCCATCAAGAATCCTCTTGAGATATCTACATAAATAACAATCTGTGGAAGTCATACACCAGTTCCATTCTGGCATCTATGGAGGGCATCATTATTGGAAAACCACAGCCCACAAAATCCTGAGGGCTGGGTATTATTGGCCTACTATATTCTCTAATGTGTTTTCTTTTGTGAAATCTTGTGACAAGCATCAAAGGTTTGTAGGAAGTCAACAACTAAAATCTCTGCCCTTGAAGCCAGTACATGTCAATGGTCCCTTCCAGCAATGGGGCTTGGACTTTATAGGCGAGATCAACTCACATTACAGTGTCCAACACAAATGGATCTTAGTAGCCACTGATTATTTCACCAAGTGGATTGAGGCTATACCCACTAAGAATGCCAATCATCAAGTTGTCATAAAATTCTTGAATGAGAATATTTTCACTAGATTTGGTTACCCAACCAAACTAGTCACTCATAATGCACCAGCTTTCAAGGCAAAAGAATTGGTGGACATGACTAAATCCATGGGCATTCAAGTGGTGCATTCTACCTCATATTATCCTCAAGGCAACGACTTGGCTAAATCGTCTAACAAGAGTCTGGTAAGGGTAATCCAAAAACTGTTAGAGGACAACAAAAAGAGCTAGGATTCCAAGTTGAAGTTTACGCTATGGGCTGACAGAGTTACCATCAAAAATTCCATAGGGAATTCTCCATTTATGTTGGTTTATGGCACTGATGTTGTTTTCCCTATCCATTTGATCCTCCCTGTGGCTGAATTTTTGTAAGAAGAACAAGATGAAGAGAATGACATGGTAAGAAGAATGAATAACCTGGTTGAACTACAGCAGATCAGAGAGTAGCTGGTTGAGAAGTCAAAGTCTCATCAGAAGAAAATCAAAGAAACCTTTGAGAGGAAGACAAAAGTGGAAAATTTCCAAGTTGGTGACTGGGTGCTTAAATGGGATGTATTTAAAGAAAAGAAACGTAATCATGGCAAGTTTGAATCCTTATGGACAAGTTCGTTTGTCATCACTCAAATTCGGCAGAACAATACATTCATTCTGCATAGTCTGGAAAGAGGAGATAATTTTGGTAGCCCAGTCAATGGGCGGTTCTTGAAACTATATTTCATTTAAGGCTTTAAAGCCTTATTATTGTAAATATGTTTTTCTAGTTTCTATTTTCATTACAAAATAGACTCCATGCCCAATGGAACACTAGGAGGAAAATTTAATTTTGTTGTTAAAGGAAAGGCATTGATCTGAGATTCTTGAAACCTCACAGGGAGGATTTCACCCACAGAAGGAGCCAATGTAGCCTTATGGGCAAATGGCCCAAAAATGGATCCAAATATGCTCTTGAAAGGTCTCCATGAACTAGCAAAATCATGCCAATGGATCCATATTTGCTCTTGAAGTCTTCAAAATCTTCTTAAGATCATCCAAAAAGTGAAGCCATCACATGCTAAGAGCCCTTGGAAGGGCGGAAAAACACTATCGAGAGGCTAAAACACTCCAAAATAGTAAAAAAACAAAGTATCACAGGCATACACATGGCAACACACAACAGTCATTAGATCTGGCCAATCAACGACCCAGATCTAAGCAGAAAATTGAAATTGGCCGAGCAAAGAGGATGACTTAAGGTTGGGTATAAGACACCCCCAATTAGCGATCTCTGATGATCAGACAGTGGGGGCTCACAATAGGCGAAGGAAGTAGGCAGAGTAAGTGCGCAGATTAATGGCAATCAACAATGCAATGTGGACTGTCTATCAAGTGCATGCAGATTGATGGCCCACATTACATCACAAAATCGGAATCAATGGGGACATATGCTGCTTTATTTAAAAGACCTCTCACTTGGGCGATATTCGATTGCGACCAGTCACATAGCTATATCGCTATCGGTGCTAACCAAGGGGTGGGGCCTTTACATATATATGGATGCTACCCGATAACCGGACCCAACAGGGTTCTAAACAATATCACATAATATTTCAGGTCCACAGGAAGGTCGTTTTTAATGTATTTCTTGTGTTTTCATTGTACGACGAAATACAAGGGGAAGCTTGGCAACACCGATAGCGACTGTGAAATATATAATATTTAAAGTCCACCGAAGGAAATTTTCATGTGTTTTTAGAGCTTTTTAAGCATATAACGAAATACAAAGGGAGCACATGGCAGTGCCAACAGCAATAAGTCCTAGACCCGAAAGGGTTCGGGAATGGAAATATATATATTTTCAGGTCCGCCAAAGGCCAATATTCATGTGTTTTCAGTGTTTTGATGTATTTCCGAATACGAGGAAAATATAAAGGGACCAGGCCACCTGTGATAGGTGATAGCAACCCAAAGCGTAGACCAAATAGGAGGATAAGCCACATTTAAGGACTTTTGAATTCTGAAAGGAACAACTTAGTAGGATTTTTACATTGTTGTTGTGTTTTTCTATGTTTAACAGAAAAAACAGTCACTCTTAGCCTTTAAAAGGGAAAACAAGGGCCCGAGAACCATTTCCACCACATAGCATAGTCTGGGAGACAGTTTGCAGTGAAAACAAAGGTTGGAATGTGATCATGGAGCCACAGCACATGGAGCTTGTCCAAACAAATAGAGTGGTCATGAAGCAGATAGTGCAACTTGCCCAAAATAGTAGAAGCATCAACAACCTAGCGCAGCTCATCAAAACAAACTTGATGGGGCATCTCTGGCATGAGAGAGCTCCCAGACAGCACATCAAACTACCAGGAGGCAGTTATTCCTCTATCAGAAGGAGAAAACCTTTGATCCATGCTTTCCTAGTCAGGGCATCAGCCAATTAACAAGACAAATGAGACAGATTAAGACTACTAGCCTTTGAAATCCTAGGAGCATTGTAAAGGGCCTATAAAAGGCTGAAAACAATATGTAGCAAGGGTTCAACTTCTGGAGATTATTACTACTCTGTTCCTTCAAGATTCTCATCTTCATTCTAGCAATATAAGCTTCTTTTGCTGTTACATGTTCAATTCCATTTTCTTTGTTTTTGTATGCTTACACATGAATAGGTTATTCATGTTTTCTACTATGTCTAATGCCAGATAACTGTCATCTTATCTCTGCATTGATAAACTATATTTGCAAGTTTCATTTGCTTCCTGTAGCTGGCCATTCATATATGTTTATGTATGCATCTACTAGTACAGTCAGTATTCTCCATCTATCCATTAAATCTATAAACTATTGAGCATTAGTAGTCTAAAGCCTTGTATTGTTGAGGGTGTTCATGCATGTCTTGAGTGAGAATAGAGCTAAAATGGTTATCTGACTTGATCCAAACCATCATTCATTCCAATAGTTCAGAGAACAATATTGAAGATTATATGTTACCAAGCATCTCTGATTTGAAACCTGAGTTTCCTGGAGTGATAACAGGTGTCTATAGTTGGGAGGACCCATCCCAATTGATCAAATGTTGATACACAGAATCACAGTAATGCCATATCAGGACGCAAACCTTGCATATGATTTTGTGGGGAAGTCATCGGAGAAAAAGCTCACAGACCAAATGAAAAGTGACTTCAGGTTGGTGAAGTAGTCACAGGGCTACACTATCAGCTCCATATCAGATGAAGTTGTGTGGTTTGTTGTAGAGATCTTGGCAGGAAAAGTCATGAGAAAGTGTCATGCTGATGAAGTACCAACACCAGTGGTATCCTTGGCTACATAGTGTACCAAGGGGGTCTAATTCAATTGGGCAAAGTACCTTATGCCAAGAATTCTTGGATGATTGTCGTGAAGTGCAGGAGGAAGGAAGAGCATTCCACTACATGTGGTTGCTATTATTGATCACGTTGATAGCTTGGAGGACACTAGAGGATTCCCAGTTCCCATCGAAGCATCTAGAGTTGTGCGAGGCTACCAAATTTACCTCATTGTGGGAAACCAAGGACCATGCTCATGTCATTGAAAATAAGATGTTTTGGGTTATGTTTGAAATGGAATTGTGAATGGTGATTAACCAGAAGCCACGGTTGTCACCAACTTCGTTCACAAAATATTGGTGCATTGCTGATTTTAAGGTTGGTTTCCATCATGTATACATCTGCACGAGGTGCAATTTGATGAAGAAATGGATGACATTGCCTATTTTGGTCACCGAAGATGATATTACACAGTTAGTCCTTTAGTGGTCAACTAACTGGATCCTTCCAATAAATATTGTCGAAGGTATAATAGGGACTAGTGCAGAAGGCACAATAGGCACTAGTAAAGAGGCACAAGAGGAAAATAAGTCAGTGACCATCGACCTAGGAAAGAATATTGTGTAGGAACCAGAGCATGATAAAAATGAAGAGAAACATACAAAAGAACTTGATTAGGGTACTGAATACCCTTTTGTAGACCCGGAGGATGTTTATTCTCCCTTTGTTGTCAAGTGGCATCACAAGTCAAGTGTGGGAGGCACATGAAAGAGGAACAAGTTTGATAAGTCCAATAGTGCAGAGGGCATGGTCCTCACTAAGGGGGGCCTTGATGGGATTGGAGATATTGTTAGGTCCATGACAAAAGATATCCGGGGCCACAATGAAGAACAATATTAGTCCATTTTGACAAAGGTCCGGGTGGGCCTTAAAGAGTTGCAGGTTCATGTGAGCTAGGTTCAAGCGAGTGTGGTTCAACAGGTGGTCTCAAGCGAGAAAGAAACCAATGATAGCGGGTTGTGTGCAACCGGTACTCACTTCAAAGCTTTGTGTTGTACCTCTACTTAATTTATCTTTACATCTAAACTATGCCATGGAATGGGAGAGCACCTAACCACCTACTAACATGCGTATTGACCTCATAGTGCTCCCCCTCTCCACATTACATGAGCTACACCAGGGTGTAGAAGATTAGCTTAAGGTGAGAGAGACATAGGCTCTCATAGTGATCAAGGATGTGCAAATCACCAGTCAATAGATGTGCGATGAAAAGCACAAATCTCTCCAGGATCACGATGAGGCAGTTGCGAGAAGGGCACAACTAGAGCAGGCCATTTCCAGAGTATATTGTGAGTTCCCTGAGCTCCAAAGTATACAATGATCTCCCCAATATTATCATGCAAGTCTTCATCAACAAACAACAACAAACATAATAATAATAAATCAATCATTATCATCAATCATTATCATCGGCTCATGCTACAAAACCATGACAAATCTACGTGGCCCTTATAAAGCATTTCTACATATCTATGTGCCTTTCATACTTGAAACTTATGTATAGATCTATTGATAGTATAGAATATATAAGTGACTTCACAGAACCATATTCATGTATGTACTTGGCCTTCCTGAGGAAAATCTACATAAAGATATGTAATTATTGAGTCAAACCTTTACTGCACAAAAAAAAACACCTGTCAAACCCAAATATCGACATACACCATAATAATATACATCATAACATCATCATTATAGATATATTAAACCATAAATAGATTGTTCGATATGTATTTGTTTTATATCTAATACATCTGATCCATCATCATATTCCTTGGTGAACACCTATTTCAGATCAAACAAATGAGAAAATATCCCAATAATTGCACACATAGCACTTCAATCTCCATCTCCATATATATCTTATGCCTTAGCCAATAACTTTGGCCAATTCCATAGTTATGCCAATGGTATTCTTTGAAAAGATCAAATATCTGTTGTCATGCTCATTACTATGGGCCAATACCATGGTAAAGACTCCTAGTATTGAGAATACTATGGTGTGTAAATTTTATGTGACTTTGCTTCACCATACCCATGTATGTGCATCACGTTTATTTACTAGACCCACATATACTTCTTAAAACATCACCTTTATCCTTATTTTTTCTTTGAAATGATATTCCTTTGTCCAATCTCTCTACCACATTTGTACTTGCCTCTTTACTCATTCTACTATGATCATGTTGACATCCTTATCAAGTAGGTTTCCATCAAGGACAACATGATGCCAATAGTTCCATCATCCACCACCAGAGCAGCGAGGGGTGATGGAAACATAATATTACTTTCAATGAGCACACTTAATGCATCTTTATATCCAGGAATGTCATGGAAACGATGAGTGTAATTTTCATATTCCGCGCATATGATGCATAGATAGTTAGTGCGTAGAGCCTTATTGCATGCTTGCATGGCCTTCTCGCCTATTAGTTGAGGTTGGACTACATGGAATTTTGGGTCATGGAGAAGAGATTTTAGCTCCTCTAACTCTAGGCCCAACTACTTCACATAAATTAAAATCCAAAGCTGCTTGGACAACCATCACATCAATACATACATTTTTTCCTCCCAAGGTAATAGGTAACTAAGGAAGGATCCATAAGGGTTGATCGGATCTTCTATTAAAGATAAAATATTCAGAGCAATGGACATAAGCTGTGGGGAAACCAAATCTTTCCATGTAGTGGAGGATAGAATACTAATAGAATCTCCCTCATCTATGACAATGAGATGGATGTTCTTATCATAAGCCTTTACTGTGATATTAAAAGGCATGTAAAAAGGGAGATGAGGTTCTATCAATCGACTCCAATCAAAGGAAATGGCTTGTTTTCTTGGAGAGGGTTTTGTAGTAATGGGAGAAATGCCCCCCTGTCTGGTTGAATCAGAAGAAACAAGAATGACCTAAGCCCTATGATGCCCACTCTCTACGAGAAAAGTACAAACAACCATTTTCTCAACCAAAGGTTGGTCAGAATAGACTCATGGGATCCATGTTCTAAGAGAGTTGGATTGATTTGATTTGTATCAATCACTTCATCAACTACTAGAGGATTAGGGGAAATATTTTGGTAACCAACCGAAAGATGAGGTTGAGAAGCTGTAAGTTTTTCCAGCACTTTTGAGGCTTCATCCATAAAAGGAAAAAGGTGAATAAGATGATTCCCTTCACATAACCTATAAGGAAATTTGACTTACCCTTTTTCCCATGGACCTTACCATAACTAGATTATGGTTTATCACTAGCATGATCTCTAGAGCCTGATGACAAAGGCTAATGTGAACCTATAGACCACACTTCTAATATCTTTGGAATACCATGACAATCTCTAAGAAGGTGGTCACCCTTACATAACTTGCAAGGGAATTTCACTTTGCGGGGAAGATTGGAATATTTTTTGATACTAGTTTCATTGGTAGCAATGGTTGCTTGGTTTCCCCCATGCTTATTCTTCTTCTTCTTCGTCCTTTCCTTCTTCTTCTTATCTTCTTGGTTACTAAAATCAAGAATTTCACCAAGCGAATAGGAAGAAAGGGATGAAGAAACAATAGGTGAATAAGTCAAAGGGTCAAATTTAGGATCAACTTGAGGTTGATATTGCTCTGGTGGAGGATAAATTAGTTGAGAAGAAGTTTGGACATTCAGAACCATAGTGGTCGAAAATGACTAAACTAGCAAAAAAATGGTAAATCCCGCAAGGTACAATGTTTCCATATAAGGAGAAACAATATTTCCAAAAGAAGGAAAAGGACCACGATTCCTGTTAGAGGGGTTTCCTTGACTGGTAGACTCAGGAACCGTTGCAATTAGTCTCAACCTAAGATATACCAAGGATTTATTCCATGAGGACGATGTTGTTCCACGGTCAATGAAATGATTTTATAAATTAACAACATAAAATAAAACAAAAGGGTAAATGAGGAAAAAGGTGTATCAAGAAACTACGAACTGCAATATACACCTTGGAGAACCAAGGAATTAATGTGTGTGGAGGTGATCACCTTGAATGTTGTGCTATGTGTATCACAATATCCATGGCGGCCAACTCGGTTACCTATGGCAACAATAGAAACCTATGGTGGACTTCCCAAATATACTCGACAAGACATAGAAGCGCATTCCGTAGTAGTTTTGTCTAATTCATAGTTGTTCGATGAGAGCGTTCTCATATACTTATCATGCATGAAGCACCATCCGATATACCTGAAGGTACATGAGAATGATTTAATACACTTACATACATGGAATGAGATATCACCCGCGGAATGCAACGTTGGGAAAAACGACAACTCCTACGTTTAACGACGCAGGAACACGTCTCTAGAGTTAATTGAGATAAATTTTATAGTTGATCTTGAATTATGTTTCAATTTCAAGGCTTGAAAATATATATCACCTAAACACACCGATGATGCAACTAATATGGCAAAAATAACTCTTTTCATTTTCCTTTAACAATGGAAGGCCTAACTAAGTAGGGGAAGAATAGATCAATCAACAATGCAATAAACAAGTGATGTAACAATTGATATCTACAACTTTACTTTTCTAATCTAAATCAAAGCCCTATATGTAATACATGATGCATAATATTTTTCTTTTGGGTTCCACTTAATTTTTAAATGAAAACTAAGATATTGTCCTAACCATTGATAAAAGAAAATATTTAGAATGATGACTAGGAAACCAACTCATTCAAGAACTTAATGATCAAACAATTTAGTTTTCTAATGACCTAATGACAAGAACAAATGAAAATCTAAACAAATTATCATTGAAGGCACTCAAAACAAAAAGCAAACAATATGGAAGCTTATGAGAGACCAAGACACACTTAAGGACATAAGGAGGACCCATTGGAACAAAGTTAATCAAAGAGAAAATCACAAAAAGGTAATTTTTTGCCTCAAATTGGGATCATAGTAGGTGTTGAAAGGGTGAGGGTGCACTGTAACACAAGTGAAAATAAGGCTAGGGTGCACTACAATGCACTGTCTCTAGACTGGAGGGAGTGGTGATAAAGGACAGCCAAGTTCCGACACAAAAAATGCAAGTAAATCTCAATGAAAGGTCTTCCTAGGTATATTCTTGACTGAGTATGACAATGAATGTATAAACAAGAGGCAAAACAAGCACTAAGTATAAGGAAAAACACCAAGGGAATGAATTATTCCCTATTATGGTCGCTAATTTGTTATTAGGAATCTATGACTATGGACAGAAGTTTCTTCCCTAGGCCTGGTGAACTGACCTAGAACAACAAAATGAGAAAAGGGTCTAATGTTTTCCTTAAACTAATTCAATAACAGGATGAAGCATACCTAGAATATATTGTATGCTTCACTCCATCCTTGGCTTGTATGCTCCAATCCTAGCTCTAATCTCTATAATTAGAATCTACATAGTTAAACAATGTAATCCAATGATTTACAGAATATATGTAGCATCATCTAATCACTTTATTCAATAGATCAACATGGTATTCAAATACATGAAACCATAACATCATATATAGGAAAACGAAGAACTATTTTCATTAATAGAAATGGATTGAGTTACAACCAAAACTAGGTGTTGATCTTGTAGAAGAGCTCCTCCAATTGAATTGTCCTTTCCTTGTCACAAATTGCACCTATAATCCATAGGGGCTTCACTCAATGAACCTATGACATATCACGTGCATTCGTGACATATTATATAATACCCTTAATTTGACTACATATTGGAAAATACCTCAAAAAATAAGATTATTTAACCCCCTACCAATATGAACCCAATACACCTTCCCAATTTAGAAAACCCCTACTTTCACTAGATATTGTAGGTATCCATTTTTTAACATTTTTAATACCCCTTTATATTTTTTCATTAGCCTTGAGCTTCGTTTTTTATCCCTTCCAATACTATATATCCCCCAATATATTATGTCATTTTTTCCTCAATATATATCACCCAATATGAACCCACGTGGTATGGTATTTCTCCAATAGTGAAGCCCCTATGCTCTAATCACCCTAATGCATGTAACGATATCTATCACATCAACAACATAAGGGTATAATTTCTCTCCAAAATCCAAGCTCTTGCCTATGGATGGCAATAAATATATAGGTGAAAGATGTAGTTCATGAATTCTTATCCATTTACCAATCTACACTCAAGATCCACTCTTAGTGGGAGGATGAGCTAAAGGGATAAGGGATGAAAAATCTAAGGTAGGATAGGATAGGGTTCAAGATTTTTATCTAATGTAAATAGTTACAATATATCTTGGAAGCTTATAGAAGACGAAGCCTTGGGATTCTTTTTTGTTTTCCTGAATTTCTAGAATCAAAACATGCCCAAAACTGAGCAACTTGTTGATTATGAGCGCAGGTGCAAAGTAGGGAAACCTAATAGTCAACAATAGCCAATAAGGGGCCAGTTGCGTTGGTCCTAAAAATGACTGAAATGAAACATTTTCAAGCATAAACTTAGGGATATGAGAGAATCATGCTTAGGGCTTTGTGTAGGGAGGATGAAAAAGTGCTCAATGGATGTGAATGATCCTGTTTAAAGGCCTGTTGACCAGATGTGACAAAAATTTCCTATAACAGATCACTAGAAGTTGTGAACAAGGTACTTAAAGCAATGTTGCAACGTATGGTGAACAAACATCAAATGAGCTGGCACCACATGTTTTTCTCCTCCCTATGGGCATATTGCATGGCTATCAAAGCAGCCACAAGGTTCACACCCTTCCAACTTGTATATGGAGTTGAATTTATTATCCCTATCTTGTGTGATATATCTACCTTACACTCAGCTATCAAACTTCTCCTAGATACCTCACCTTTAGAGCAGACGCTGGTATAGTTGGAACACGTTGATGAATGTTGACAAGAATCACTCCAATATAACAAATCTCTCAAAAAGAGGACTAAAGCCTCCATTGATCACAATGTAACCCTTAAATTGTTAACTGTAGGGGATTTAGTCATTCGTTGTGATGTTTCCAAGGAATATTTAGGACTAGAAAAGTTCAAAACATTATGGAAGGGACCATACATTGTTAAACATTGTCTTTGAAAAGGGGCATATATGTTAGTAGATCCTAATTTGACTTGCCTCAAAACTCTTGTTAATGGGCTATCCCTCAAAAAATTATATCCATAACATTAACTAAAACCCTAGAATGTAAAATTATGCACCATGACATATTTTTATGATCATAACCTCATCAAATATGTATACTAAAGTCACCCTCCCCTTTTTTGGTGCAGGTGGATCATCCGCTAGCCTATTATCACAGGATCACTGATGGTGCCTCTCGATGGTCGCAAAATCTCATTATATCGACTTGGGTCATATAATCTCCTAACCTGATACCCTTACAAAAAAATCGGATATGTATTGGATCAACCACCAATAATCAATCAAAATATCCTATCGTCAAAGGCGTGTTTGTGGATGCCTCTCGTCTATGTATCAGTCACCTGAATGTGTTCCCGAATTCTGAGCTTGTAGTATCGTAGTTGAAGAGAACCTTCAAACTACTTGACTCTTGCATTTTTTGGAGGTACTTGTGTGTAGAAATGTTATCTCATGGTTTGGATCATATCATATTTACACATATACCAAGAGATCCAAATCATGTGGCTAACAACATAGCTAATCGAATCCTAGATGAACATGTATCACATATACCTCATCATAGAGACATATGAATCATAAAACATCATATCCATCCAGTCACTGAAAAAAATGCATCACATGTATCAAATTATAAGCATATAAAACCATCATCGAGAGCTCAAAACATAATCATCTTATATATGCATATATATCAATAAATTTGTGTGCATCTATTGGCCATCGCCAAGAAAAATTTCCATAAAAAAGGGGAGCATACCCATAACATCTACTTCCCATGGTACATGCATATAAAAAATACATCTAGGGCTAGGTTCCAACCCCCCCATCTCCACCTACATCAGGCCCCTCAGCCTGACATGACACTAGTACCAAAATCAGTCACACAGTTGACATCGCTACTACAAGCCAATGAAGGACATTACACCTCGCCATATCTTGAGCCATCATCCTATCAATCATGCTCTCACCTAGGAGCGCCCATCCATGCTCAGAAATCCCCTATAGTAGGGTAGTTGCATGATCCCATGCATGCTCTGTGAGCACTACTCATGCCTTAGCAACCTCTCCCCAAGCCTCTACTGCCTCAACACACTCCTACATCCTCTCCAGCTTTGAGCGATGAGAAGAGATCTCCCCCTCTCCAGAGGGGCCACCGATATCTATATGTTGGTGTCATGATGGCCTCTAAGTTTCATCCTACACCCTGTCATCTCTCCTCCTCTATGGCCCTCCTACTATGCCAGCTCCCCCTCAACGATGATGATTGTTGCCCACCAAACAGGCCAATAGACATCAAGTGGAACCTAGATTTGCAAGAAACCATGTATGATATTAGTATAATCATAAATATACATCAAAAGTACATGAAAATAAGCATAAAATGTAGAATACATGAAGCACATACCTATTAAACCCAAAGCATCGCCTTGGGGTAGTCCCATCTTTGTATCTCCTCGAAAATCCACGCCAACATATGGGACTCCAAAATCATCTAAGGGTTGGACTCCCACCAACCCTCCATCATGGGTGTCCAATATCTCCCCACCTCTCCACTACAAACACAGGGCATCACCAGTGCCTACCACTAAATTTGAGGATCCTTAGGGGGTCCTATCAGCATCACCACCACTAACCACAACATCACCACCCGCTCTTACAAAATGTTGCAGATCATTCTACCATAACAAAAACTCACAGACTTTCCCTAGTGAACCTATGATAGTTGTATCATCATCCTCCTATGGATGAAGCCTGCCCAGTCATAGAAAGCTTCTCCCTAGAGCCTTTGGAGAAGAGCTAGTTTAGGTGCTCAAAACTGATGTGGGGATTTAGACCCCACCATTCATAATGTCATAGCCAGCACTACTCACTCAACTATGTCTATCAGTGCATCAACTCAAAGGCACCCATCCTACCATGGGTGTGGCCCACAATGATGCCATGCCCACTCACCCAGGTTCACTCGACCTATGGGCAAGGGGTGTCATATTACCTCCCCACGTGGTACTAGCTTAGTCACAAAATATACATCCACCTCTATAGTGAATGTGAGATATTAAACTTAGATGTTGAAGGCCCCTCGGTCTAGCTCCCACCTCCCAATGAAAAAAATGAAGTCCTCCTATGATATGAGTAGGGGATTCTAAAAAAACATCATTAAACCCCATCTAGTGAATATCTTCCTGCCAGGACTATAAAGATTAGCTCCCAATCTCACTCTCTCCATGTCATCCCCATCTTTCTCACAAGCATCAAGAAAAAAAATGAGCCTTATAGGCTTTGAAATTTCATTTTTAGATAGCTTGTGCACCCGTTTCATGAACAGGTGTGTGAAGTCATGCAATTGTTACCCATACAATCATGCCATTATGTTATTGTCTCATTATTTGATGTGTAGACATCGACGCCAAGTCTATGCGTCTATTTCTCACACAAACATGCTAAAGGAATGACTATTCTCTTCACAAATGCGTGATCTATACACCTATTTCTACCCTACATGTGCGACCCTTGACATGGAGGTCATCTGGTTGTCTTTCCATAAAACATGTCAATATGCATCTGTTGTCACTTTATCTATGGCACTCAAGCAACTGTATCTCAGTTTCCCATGTGGATTTCAAATTTTCACCTAAAAATGATTTGTACAGGGCACCTTGAATGGCCTATCTACACTAAGCTACCAAAATCACAAAGTTTAGGTAGTGGCCTCTTACCTAAATATCCCACACGCTACCCAGGTACATAAGTTAACCGCAGCAGAAGAAAGTAGACAATGGACTCGACTCTGCAATCCAAAATAGCAAGTGCAAATGAGATGGCATATGGCCCACGTTTCCCTATTTATCACCCTTCCTGTCACCTTCTGGTGGCATGTTTGGGATCTCATGACCTCCTTTCACAAAACCATCAACAACATTATGCTCAAAACAATGTCATCTTCATCATGTGACCCTCCATTCCATTTTTTCAGTATACTCATTTTTAGGCTCGTTTCACATTTGAGAGTTGTTCTCAGGCATGCCTTTCTATGTTCTTCATTTCTTCTTGTTGGTGACATTTTAGTTTATATATGTTATGTCAATATGTTTTCACTTTGGGTACTGGTTATCGAAATTGTAGGTATTTAATTCACTTTCCCATGACACTTAGTCTCCTAGTGGACAACGACAATAAAGGTATCATTCTCCACTCGTCGTGATAAGCTTCCTTCAAATATTTGCATATCTTGACATAATTTCTCTAAAATTCACCATAGGGTCCATCATCATGACCACATTTACCACCACCTTCACCTTACACCTAGTAAATGTTCATGTTGATTGATAGTACCTCCCCATACATGGATCACCCCATATTTATAAATCACCACATTAGGCCCATGCCCATGCACGTAGTCCCAGGTGCGATCTCATTCGCATGTCCTAAAGATCAACCTCAATCTCCTCTTCTTCACTTATTCCTTACCAACCACTCTCCTAAACTGCACCCTTTATTTTTGGTCGGATAGAGTTGAATGTACCCCCCACATTCTACATTTGGCCTCTCATCCCTCCATAAGGCAAATCCCATTTGCATCACTTCATCGCCTCATCAACCTCACACCAATACCAACCAATGGGGCCCCCACCCTTAGAAAAATACCTTACATGCACCATCACATAGGTCTTCATTTTCCTGGGGCACCCGTCTCTGTGTTTGTACATCCCAAACCACTTTTTATATTCTTTTGGAACGTGTACAATTTTTTTAAGGAAAAGTTTTTCCACCCATATTTTTGTGTCTTATACTAGGCAGGAGTCCATAGTTTCCCTTATTTGGAGCTCTCATATCACCATACCATGATCCACATTCATTCATCATTCATTATGCCACTTGGAACATGCTTTACCTACCTTGGATGTCCTACTAACTCCAAGGAGATTCCCCCCAAAAGAATTGTTTTGACTAACACCACTCGCATTACAACTCCAACCTTGGGATTTTTTTCCATATCCACAGATATTGTCAACTTTGATTATCATGCCTTTTAACCAACCATATCAAAATTATCTTCATCCTTCCCAACGATTCTCCAAATGGACATTTTGGATGGTTAATGCTTCTTTCCTATTGACTTCAACACCTATCTTCTAGGACCAAAGTTGTATCTTGGTTGATCCCCCCTAAATGGTACATCCGTAGGTGGCATAGTTCCCATTGATGTTGTTGGTCTCCCTAGCATTCGACACAAACATAATTATTTTCATGTCATGGTTTTATCATGTATTGTGACCGTTACATTTCTCTCATTTAGTCAAAGACCCATGCACCATTTACGACCTCATTTAGTATTGCTAACAACGCAGTGCATGGGAGGTACCCAGAGTAGAAGACCCATCATCATTTAGAACCTCATTTAATATTTCTTCACTTTTGATACATGGAGGCAGCTAGTTCTATCTTCTTGAAAAAAATGCCACTGAGGGGGTAATAAGTGATCATCACTAACCATCAGCGTGTGAGCCACATCAATGTTGACCTGAAAGGATCATTTCCTATGTGATTTTAATAGTTACTCATTATCCATCATAATGAGCATGGGAAATGCTCGCCTCGTATAGACACTTTTTATTTCAGAATTTCTTCAAACCATGATTATCTTTAATTCTTAGTCAATGATTTTCCCTACTCGTCCGCACAGTAAGTTACTGAATCTCTCAAGAATTTCGTAAGACTCTTAGTCAAATCAGAAAAATGTGATTTATTTCAGCTATACACTTTCTCTTAATCTCATACATCATTGGGAAATCATTATCATATGGAAATCGTACACTCATTTATATGCATTAAGAGAGACTTAAAGTCAATGATCAACACATAAATGGATGATATTTTTAGCTAGAAACACCATGAAGACAAAAAATCAAAAGATTTCATCAAGTTCAAGTTAAAATATTCGACCGCCTAAGTGCACCACTACCAGAAATTAGAAACCATACGGTTGTTTCAACGATAGTCACGTGGTTGCAGAAACATCTAGTCGGCACCTCGGGCCACAAATTTTCTTGAGAAACACTCCAAATATTCATATGATGGGCTAAAAAATTCAAGCCTTGAGCCCCAAGAACCCTTAACGGAAAGGAATTGGTATCTCTCATCTCATTTATGAGGTGAACCACCACATTAATGAACCAAGGGGAGGAGGAGTGACCATGAAACTCTATAAATACAAGTTCAAGGAGAGATATAAAGAAGAAGAAGCCAAGCATTGTTATCCCACCAAAGTTTCTCCCTAAGCAATCAAGCATTTTAGTGAGAAGAGGATTTCACCGTAGAGAGAGTCTCCATTCTTCTTTGAGAGAGAGAGAGGAAGCTTTCAAAGAGATTGAGGAGAGGAACCTCCTTGATGAGGATTTTTTAGAACCATTTCTCAAACAATTCTCTCCAAGTTTTTTGAATTTATCTATTGTATTACTTCTACCTTTAGTAGTCAATAAAGGGAACCCTTTTCCATTAATTTTTTGATGTGTTTGCTCCATTGAGCTTAGTTTATGTGTTTATTTCTTAGTTCTTAGTTTTGTGCTAATATGTGCATTGTTCTCCTTACTTCCAATGATTTATTTACTTATTCTTGTCCACTAGCAACAACCAATTCTCTATGGTTTCCATGTAGGCAACAACCAACTCCAAGGAGAGTGTATTTGGTACTCCATAGCAACAAAAACACTACCACAAATATGAGATTTAATGGAAGGAGACATTTCACTACTAATAATTTTATCCAAAATCTTAGTACTATCTTGAAATATCAAGTGTTTATCCTTTTATTCTAATTTACCTTTTAGAATATTTACTTGAACCTCCCTTCTTTATTAATGTTCTTCCTTTTCCAGATACTTCTTCCTCACTCCTTCTTCAACCTTTCTTCTTTCTTCAAATTTCTCCTTTAATTCGATAATCTCTTCCTTCGGCCCATTCTCTTGTTATTCAAATACTTGAAGTATCTCTTCATTTCACTTGTTTGACTTTTCAAGATCTACTCTTAGAGATCTCAGCTTCAAGACTTTCACAATTGTTTAGATTCTACTGCAGCTTTTATTGATTTAACATGATCCCTATTATCATACGCCTGCAACTTATCCCTAAGATTGTTAATCTGTTTCAAGGAAAAATCAAGTTTTCTTCTAATATTAAGAACTTCCACTAACCTATGTTTTGACTTCTAATGAGTAAATCCATCTGACATAGAGAAGGTTGTTTTATCATCATATCTTCCAACACATATTTAGAAATTAGATTACCTTATGGTTCTCATGATGAACAATCTTCCTTTGTTTTTCCTTCATGAGTGACCTGCAGATTATCCCATACTTCCTTTGCAGTTTCATAGTGTGTAACCTTACCTAATGTTGAATCAGGTATCTTACCGATGATTTTATTTAATGATACATTATTCATTTTTAATTCTTCACTCGATGGAGGAGTTTTAGTGCAACCATTACGTACTAAATTCCAAACATGGGATCTCATCTTCATTAACTTAGACTTCATATTTTCTTTCCATTCTAGATAGTTATCATCACTTAACATAAAAATTACTTTATTTTCCATTGTTTTTGACTTGCATTGTTCTTTTGCTACAAATTTCCCTTGACCCATACATGTAGATATTTCCACAACATCAGATGCATCACTATCATTGTTCTCTTGAATTGACTTCTTCCTTTGAGTTTCCTTCTTCTTTTGCTACTTTCCCATCATCTCTGATCCACTCTCTAGGGGTTAAGTTTCAACTGGAGTGACCTACTCTGATACTAATTGTTGGGAAAGATATTGAGCGACAGGGGAGGCGGGTGAATCAATATTTTTAAACTCACATTAACTTTTCATTTCCTATGCTGATTTTTGTACACTACTATCATTCATGAAACCCAAATATTTACGAGACTATGGTAAATGCAAACTGCGTATATCCATATAAATGATTTTTTATATGATTCATCATATGTTCGTATTTAACCAATACTTCATTGTTTCATTATCCATTGATTAAATAGTGAAAATTAAGAGAAGAATAAACCATCACACATAAACAACACACTTGAACACTAGGATTTTTAGGTGGAAACCCAATGTGGGGTAAAACCACCACTATAGTCATCTTTGTCTTCTTCTTTTATTATTAAGAAAAAATTCCTTGCATCTTGTATTCGCATAAATATTACCAACACGTAGGAACCCACCTGCAGAAGGCTACAAACTTCTGTCGTTCTCCAGCACTCACTGGAAGGGAGCTACAATCGCTGATCTCATTTACCATCTCCTATGGAAGGGAGCACCTACCCCTACACAAATTTAGCAGCTACCACTCGAAGGAAGCTTTGACTCCCTCATTGAAGGTGCCAACTCTCATCTTCTCTTATGGTCCATGTTTCATAATATTTCATACTAGATCCACCTAACTCAAAAAATCAAACCTTTAGGCCACTTTTCATCATATTTTAGTATTGGACCCACTTCCAAAGTTAAGCCCAATACCATGTAACAATTCTGAAACAAAATACTAAATCAAATAGTCATTGAATCAACTAAATAATTATAACATCAAAAAACCAATCACTAAATTGCAACCAACTATTGAAACCAAATCAAATCAATCATAACCAAATCATACTAGTGCAAAACCATTCATAAATATACCAAGCCATACTATGTTCATCACAAAATTGAATATTTTTTCAATGCAAATCCTAATGAGACGTACATTAGGATGAATATGCTACTTCTTTGGAGCATGCCCTGGTATATACTTTCTTCCTCTATATAAGGCCTGCGTACATATGTCAAATCACTGATTGCTGAATGTGAATTATTTTAATATTGAAACAAATACTGAATCATGTACTGAATAAATCATAGATCACTAAACCAACTTCAGGTCACCACACTATACCATCATCACTAATCAACATTCCATTCAATAACTAACTAAACCCAATCAATATTGTCAAACACATATTATCATGATAGGGACATCATCGACAAATAATAACAAAGAAAATAAAATTGATCAAATGTCATCAACAATCCATGCTGCAAAATCCTAGTATATATATGTGACCTCCACAAAACCTATTTGTGTATGTATGTGACTACCATGTATAACACCCACGTACAGGTCTCAACATATAATTTAAATTTAGAGAATTTATAAGCGACTCTGAAGAGATAGATCCACGTATGTATGCAACCATTCAGAGGCAAGCCAATGTACAAATTTAAAATCATAGAATCATACTTTCACTGCAACCATAATGCATACTGAAAAAAAATTCATTGTCACACATTCATATCATAGTTTCATTATCACCACAGATCTATCATTGTTAGCCATAATCATAAGCATATCAAGAAAGTGTATTCATTAGTCTTCACTAAATTTTCAAATCTATCATATCTGAGTCATCTCCTTGCTTCCTAGTGCATCCCTATTTCATATTATATTACACATTAATTACCCTTTACTTGAACACCTAACACCCTTATCTCCATCTTCTTATATATCTTTAGCCATAGAAAATACCTTAATCCAATCCCTTGGTAATGTCATTGGTATTCTTTGACGGGATCAAATAACTATTTTTGCACCCATTACTATGGACCAATACCATGTTAAAGACCTCTACTATCCAAAATACCATGCTTTCGATTTTGTACGCAGATTTCTCTCTATGTACGCGAGCTTGTTTCTCAGGACCTACGCATACTTTCTCAATCTTTACCTTTACCATCCATTTGTCTTTGAACTAATATTTCCTTGTCCATACCATCTATAGCATCTGTATAACCATCATGTCGATATATAAATTAAGTAGGCTTCCATTAATGACAACACATTAGCCATAATGCCAACATAGGAGCCCAAACCAGGAAATAAGGGTAGATACCATTATCCTTAGGAATTTTCCTTGGCTACAATTATCAATATAAGAGATTATACAAACAATCTTTGAACCAAAAAATAAGTTGACATGATGAGGCATATAATTGCAATGTATATAAGGTACTTTCACATGAGGGAAAAGAGAGAGTGAGCCTCTTTAAGAATATTATTAGCAGTATCCTAAAAGAAACAGACGAGAGAATTAAAGAATGATTGACTAACCTTCAAAGTAGTTCACAAGACAACAATGATCATAAAATAAAGTAACAATGCACATTCAACAATATGAATACTAATGCCAACAAAATAGTTAATTTTGATTAGTATGTGTTAACATAAACATACACTGCAAACAAGGAAAGAATAGTCTCACAATCATTCACAACATATGCATGAAATTCTAAGAGCTTCATATATGAAGTGAAATTTGAAAGATATATAATTACAATGTTTCTGCACTATCCCCAATAGTGGAACATTAAGTCACTACTTGCTTCTCCAAAGAAAAATATTCCCTCATGTTAGGGCCTAAATCTACCTCAGGTTGAGAAAGGTAGGTCTAGGGTAACATCAAACCACGCTTAACCTAGTAGCTAGCCCTACCAGGTCGGGAGAGGGCTCTGTCCTTGTAAATCTCAATGAAAATTTATCAAGGAAGGCTTGAGATGACTGATTTAAAAACTAATTTTAGGCTAGGTATGCTTGCTCAAAGGAATTTGATTAAATTTAATGGTTGGGTTGCTGGATCAGATGGGGAAGGCAACTTTGGGTGTTGGAAATGAAGACAGATTTGCAGAGGTTTCTGTGGGGCGAGGTAGGCAATTGTTTTATCACTTTGAAATGAGTGTAATGGTGAGTCTAAAGACTGGTGAGGAGCTGGAGAGGACATGCAAATGTCATGAGTCCTCTTCAAACAGTAGAAAACATGTCGAAATAAGCAAACCCCAAGGTAGAGCACTTAAACACCAATGAATTCGACCATTCAAAATACATTTTCTCATCCTTTTACTAAGGGAATTGAGTTCAACCATTTTCTTCAAAATAGAATCAGTTACATTAAACTTGGACCGAATTTCTGAAAATAGGTGTTGAATATGAACTCGTATCTCCTAAACCATAGCACTTGTTACAAAACAGAAAGATGTTTTTGTAGATAAGGTCATGTTGGAGAAAAACATCTCTCCAATTTTGGAAATTTGTTTCCAGTTGCTCATAATATGTGCCACAAAATCATCTCTAAAACAGAAAATCATTAAAACCTTAAATCTGTGAAAATGAGTTGTAAAGATCTAGTCACATATCTCAATTCATGACACCTGAGAATAAAATGAAAGAGGTTTTTGTTATATGGCTCATTATTAACAAAAGCCTTCTGGGGTGTTGCAAAATTACTTTCCATCAATTGTAAAATGACACCGTACTAAAATGACTAAAACAGTAAAAAGTATGAAAATTTTGTTTTGTTTTAATGCAGGTTCCAAATATCACTGCATATCTCCCACATAGTAGTACCTGTACATAAACTGAAGGTGGTTTTTTTATTTGGTATGTGATGGAAAAAAGTATCTTTCACTTTTGTAAAATTCCTATCCAAACTGATTTTGTAGCAAACTTGTCCTTGTGTGTAGCAACTGACCTCAAAACATGCATAACCAAGAAACAATCATTCATTTCAATCATATCTTCTAATCCTGGAGCCGGTTACGGGAGTGTGATATACCGTTGGAAAGATTTTTCTGATATCATTTTGATGAACATACTTAGGATATGGCTTGCATTGAAACTCATGTGCAAAACATCTCTGAAAACCAGACATAGTAAGATCCCAATTTGATCCCTGGTGACAGGCTGCGAAGACTAGAACTAACATCGGCCTTATTGGGGATGGAAGCTCCTTGGAGGTGTCAAGAACACCGTAGACCAAGTGCCTCATCCATTGGGCAATATGGTCAAACAACTGCAAACCCAAAATAGCTCATACCAATCCAAAAACATATACATACTACAACATGTACATAAACAAATACCGAAAACTAAAATGCTACCTCAAGCAACTTATTTATGTACAAATATAACCCACTTCGATGCAAAATTGATAGATCAAGTAATGTTGTAATTCCATGTCAACCAATCAAGTAACTGTGACAAGGATGCTACTTGAAATTGCTTCAACCAAGACACAAATGTAAATGTTGATAGCCATACATGCACATAACGAGTCTAGTTGTGTAAAAGACAATTTGATATATCATTCAAACTAAAAAAATATTCCATATATGTGACAATAGGATCAAAGAAACCAGACACTATTTGCTACCCTAACTCCTCAATACATGCTTCCAGCTGCAAACTATCAATGCAAATATCCACGGGCAGCCTTACCTTTTGTTCCTTCTACTGAAAAAGGTCCCCAAAGAATGGGACTCGACAGTCCAGATCCTGGGACTGTATTTGGGTCTCCAATTCAGTTAGATCTCCTTCAATTTTGATGGCAAACTCTTGCAAAAAATTGAGCTTAACTTCATGGCTGCATCGACAGGATTTCAGATAAGAAGAAAGAGATGAAGCAAAGTTCTCATCTATCTCATCATCCATGCACATATCTTCCCATTCTCTAAAACCTTGAATATAGGGAACCTGTATTTCGAATTCTTCCTCTTTCTCCATCCATGTTTCAAGAAGCATATGCCAAAAATCTGCAAAGGACTTAATAGATCTGATAGGAAAACCTTCAATCCATTTTCTACATTTTCCTTGAAACGAATCAAAGAACAATCTGATGAAGACATCTTCCTTTTTAACTCTAATAATTTCCACAAATGTTTTAAAATTTTCTATATGTTCTAGAGTCAAAGTCAGATCTTCCCCATTGAATTTAGGGCCATTACTCAAAATGTATGCCTCCTTTGCTAATTGATTAGGAAAACCAAGGAGAATAGAAAAATCGATACATGAATACCTTGAACAAATAGAAGAAACATCTGAGTCCTTCATTTAGCTAGTGGAGCCACCATCAATACTTTGAAACTCGAGACTTCGAACAGTGGAGCCACCAGGTAGATGATTTCAGCCTTCATATGTGTCTGACTACTATCCACCATCAGCAATTAGATCTGCAACTTGAATGACCTATCACAGAAAAGATCCATCACCTCTTCCCCAGTGGAGTCGCCACTATGTTAGGGCCTAAATCTACCTCAGGCTGAGAAAGGCAGGTCTAAGGTAACATTAAACCACGCTTAACCTGGTAGCTAGCCCTACCAGGTCGGGAGAGGGCTCTCTCCTTGTAAATCTCAATGAAAATTTATCAAGGAAGGCTTGAGATGACTGATTTAAAAACTAATTATAGGCTAGGTATGCTTTCTCAGAGGAATTTGATTGAATTTAATGGTTGGGTTGCTGGATCAGATGGGGAAGGCAACTTTGGGTCCGGGAAATGAACACATATTTGCAGAGGTTTCTATGGGGTGATGTAGGCAAGTGTTTTAAAACTTTGAAATGTGTGTAATGGTGAGTCTAAGGACTACTGAGGAGCTGGAGAGGGCATGAAAATGTCATGAGTCCTCTTCAAATAGTAGAAAACATGTAGAACTAAACAAACCCCAAGGTAGAGCACTTAAACACCAATGAATTCCACCTTTCAAACTTGATTCATTTAGCTATGCAAAAAGAGAGAGATGATGGCACACATAAGGATAAGATCAACTGAACTAAAGAGAAGAAAACAATGCTAATTGACATTACCACAAGAATCCCACAAAATGCTGCAAAACCCTGGTTTATTTCCTTACCAAACTGTAGAAGTGATATACAAAATAGCTCAATACATCCACAAGAGTCCATCATTCTGCCAAATTCCAACCTCTACACTATGAAATTCATAAAATATATACATTTTCTCATCCTTGTACTAAGGGAATTGAGCTCAACCATTTTAGAATCAGTTACATTAAACTTGGACCGAATTTCTGAAAATAGGTGTTGAATATGAACTCATATCTCCTAAACCATAACACCTATTACAAAACTGAAAGACATTTTTGTATATAAGGTCATATTGGAGAAAAACCTCTCTCCAATTTTGGAAATTCATTTCCAGTTGCTTGTAATCTGTGCCAAAAAATCATCTCTAAAACAGAAAATCATTAAAAACTTAAATCTGTGAAATTGAGCTATAAAGATCTAGTAACATATCCCAATTCATGATACCCGTGAATAAACCAAAAGTTTTTTTTATTATATGGATCGTGATTAACAAAAACCTCCTTGGTGTTTTTAGAATTACTTTCCATCTATTGTAAAATGACATTGCACTAAAATGACTAAAACAGTAAAAAATATGAAAAATTTGATTTGTTTTAATGTAGGCTCCAAATATCACTGCATATATCCCACATAGTAGCACCTGTGCATAAACTGAAGGAGGTTTTTGTTATTTGGTATGTGATGGACAAAATTTTCTTTCACTTTTGTAAAATTCCTATCCAAACTGATTTTGTAGCAAACTTGTCCCTGTGTGCAGCAACTGACCTCAAAACATGCATAACCAAGAAACAATCATTCATTTCGATCATGTCTTCTAATATGGGAGCCAGTTACGGGAGTGTGATATACCATTGGAAAGATTTTTTTGAGCTCCTTTTGATGAACATACCTAGGATATGGTTTGCACTGAAACTCATGTGTAAAACATCTTTGAAAACCAGACATAGTAAGAGCCCATTTTGATCCCCGGTGATAGGCTGCGAAGACTGGAACTAACACCTCATATGCCAAGCTAGCGAAGCCAAGGTGAAAATTCCAAATTATTTTCTCTTGAATTATGAGGGTGTATTTATAAAAAATGAGGTGACTCTCCACATCCTATATGACTCTTGAATTTCTTCTATGAATTTTCGAATTCTTATGTGACATTTGAACTTATACATTACTTTAGAAATTTCTAGTGACATTTCACTTTCCGTGTGGGACAATTGGGCTTCCACAAATTTCATATTTCCTCCCTTTTTGGAAATTACATAATTACATTCCATAAATGATGTAGAAAAATACCTTGAAACATATGAATTTTGTGATGACACTTTTAGAATCCATGAATTAACGATGACGACATAAGACTTCGTTGTGTTAATGTCAATCTCTTCTCTTTGCTGCTATGATTTTGACTTCTTCGTGATAAATCTTTTCTTGTAATTCATCTTCACCCTCCAAAAGGTCTAGATGACTGTTCGAACCCTCCAAGTCAACATTTTTTCCATGTCTTTATATTGGTGAAATCTTCCTTCATGTCCTTCATGATGGTTCTTTCTTCTACTCCTTCTTCGGAAGTGTATTCTTGTAACATATCCTCGATAACGTCTCTTGAGAATAACCCTGCCATGTTGATATGATTGTTAGTGTCAATATTTTTAGCCTTCCTCAGTGATCAAACATGCTCTTACAAAGTGATTTTAAGGTGTCAAGGTCAAATTTTGTCATTTTAGTGAATCTCCAAGCAAAATTTGGTCACTAGGAATTAGGTCTAAGGTTTGACTTTACCCTTGTCAAAGTTGTCCAAATGTCAGTCCACGTCACCGTTCAGCTAAGTTTACCATCATTCAGAGAGTTTTCATTATCATGTCAAGTCCCACTGGGTCATTTTACCCCTTTTTCATGCTTCAGTTGCGCCTAGGTAAGGTCATTTCCCTCTCCTAGGGTTTTGAAGGAAATTTCTCTTGGACGACCAAATCATTGGAAAAAATTGTATCCTGATGTTCATACACCTTCCCCTATCCTTAAAATAGCTTATCAAACACTTCCCATCTCTGAGATCCCCCAAATTCTTCATCTTCGCACAAACCCTAGTTTCTTGCTACAACCTGGCAATTTTCTAGGTTGGACCTATGCTTCACCTTTTTGAACCCCTTCCCCTCACTCAATATCTGAGATTACACTTTCCCCTACTTCCTAACATCCCTACCTACTTCCCAAAATTTCCTCAAGAATTTAGAAGCCCCCTATCCCCTTCATTTCGCTTCATTTCGACAAATCCCTTGTTCCACACATCGGGATAGGTTTCACTCAAATGAGGTTTCTGAGCAATAAAATATGAATTTGGGAAAACTGAGAGAGGCTTTTGTCCAAAACATGCCAATGAAGAAACAAATCCTTCACGTTTTACACAAGTGTCATGTTTTTGGAGAAATATCAAAAATATAATTGCCTCGGGAGAATTGATGCACCTCTGACATGACCTTGGGAAAATCAAATTTTCTCCTAGCTCAGTTGGCCAAATTACTTGATTGATGAGTCAAATGATTACTAGACACAAAGATATTTCTAATGAGCTACCATGAGCTCAATGTGGAGATGAGGAAGGCATTCAAAACTTCATTGCAACAGCACTCTGCCTTGAGGCAGCTTCATTTGGCACATTTTGACTAGTCTTGGGAGCTTTGATTTTTGATAGGGAAAATGAACTCAAAATTTAAACATTCTGGTTGGGTTGGAAAGTATACTCAAATACCTTTCCAACAAGCTATCCTACACCCAATTTGGACAAAGGGAAGGCCTCCATACGTCACTTGTAAAAAGGCGCGACGCACAGAGGGAGCACGGCGCACAGAGGGAGATTTTCCATTGTAAATTTACACTGGCGCAGGCACATGGGAGGCTTGGCACACAGGGCTAAAAGGCCTGAATTTGAATGAAATATTCCTCCAAAAACTACAAATTCTTCATTCCACAATTTTTCCACAAGCAAACAAGGTCATTGTGCAAATCAAGGTCATAAAGAAACGTTGCAAAGTGATTAGGAGAGAAAAGGGTGCATCATGCGTGTTTGAGTGAGTTGGAGGCAGTTCCAAGGAGCACAGTGCATATACTCAATGGTTTGGCACACACAGAGGGCGCAGCACACACAGAGCCTTCCCACAGTTCAAACTTTCCATAGGCGCGGCGCATACTTAGGGTGCGGCGCATACTTAGGGCGCGGCGCACTGGGCTTTGCGCGCTGCGCACACAAACCAAGGGCAGAAACAAGTGCCAAATCACTCCAAATTTTTGTGAATGCTATCAAATTGAAAGGTAGGCTTTATAACATCACTTTCTCATCAAATTTTATCAATGATATGATGGTTTATACCGATGTTTGAAATGCAACCAAATGCATAAAATCAACCATAAGAAATCACCAAAAAACATGAATGGCTAGGGTTGCTAAAGTGAGTTGTTAGTGCCAAGGTTCCATTCCACCCATCATTTTCCCCTCACCTACCATTTTTCCCATCCTCCCTTTATCATTTTTCCTAAAATCCCTGCCCTAAACTACTACCAAACCCTCTCCCCTATCCCTCCACTATTTGGTCAACATGACACCCCAAACCCTACCTTAGCAAAATACCCAAACTCCTCCCATATCCATAAACAAATTTCTCCCTATAACCCCTATTCCCATTACATTACTCCCTTCCTAATACTCCTTGTTTCATTGTTCCCCTTGGTGACAGACATCATAAAGGAACCTAGCCTCACACCATCATCAAAGGGCAGCGTAGGTACAGTATACACAGCAGTCATGGCTTCACAACATTCATTGGAGTATGAGATGGAGACACTCAGTGATTGGTGAAAGCAAACAGGGACAAGGACATGCTTAAGAACATGAAAAACCACTATTGGGCACGGAACAAGGTTTGCAAGGCACAAATAAGAAATTTGAAGGCAAACCTAAAGAAGGCATCAAAAAGGCAAAAGAGGAAAAAAGAGCATGATCAACTCCGGATATTGGCCAAGGAAATCCTTGGCCGACCATAACACTTAATGAAGAAGCTCCAGACCAAATTTCAAAAAAATTGGAGCACATTTTTGAGATTTTGAAATTTTTTGTGAAAAAACAGGGTTTTTCTCCGTGTGTGTCGCGCACGTGGTGCGGCGCTAAAATTCTAGAGCTCCAAATAAGGAATGGTTTGAATTTTTGGATTCAGCATGGAAAATGACGACTACTGGTGTCTGGACAAGAAATTTTGACAAGATCTAAGTCTCCTAAAGGTCAAAAAACACCCAAAAATGGCCTCTCTGCCTCTTTTTTGACACACAGAAAGCAATCTTGGGAGAATGGAGATTTGGAGGGACAAATGAGCACCAGATTTAAAAATTCTAGTTGGGTTAGAAAGTAGACAGGACATGCTTTCCAGCAAGCCCACTTGGGCACATGTTGGACACCTGCAAGTGCCCCAAAGTAGGCCCCAAAGTAGCGTGACACACAGAGAAAATGGCGTGGCGCACAGAGGAAAAATTGCCGATTTGCTTCTGTTTCGCGAAATTTCGGTTCGCGACTTCTCCAAGTGGGCCCGATCATCTACACTTAGGTTTTTTGGCACCAAAGGCGGCATTTAAAGTGTTTTTTCTCCAGATTGGCTTCTACCCAAGTGGCGAAGGAAGGAAAACGGTCACCCAAGCCAAATGTCATGTTTGTAGTGCTACACCTGTAGCTAATGGTTGGCTCTCCATCTCCATTTTACAATGATTCGAGTAACTCCCCAACCCTTGGGCGTTCTATCTCTTCCTCACACATTCTATATATTGTATGCAAGTTATTTGCAAAGGGTTGGTTGGCTTGTAACTTCTGGGAGACTGTGGGAAAGAAACTTTGTTTCTTCACTATGTATTTTTGACAGAGAAAAAATGAAAGGCAATGGCTCTGTTTCATGAGATTCTTGTGGTTGTGAGTGTAGCAAATGTGTCTCTTATGTTTTCATATGTATTTCGTTATGTTTCATAATTCAATTCATGTTCATTTCCAGTGAAATTTTCTGAGTGAGATTAGGTAGAATTCAATTTTATTGCTCTGCCTGTGGGAAAATTTCATGTTCATTGTTATTATTATGTTGAAAAGGATTCATGTAACTATGCCCTTTTCACTTTCTTGAGCAATCTATTCATGCCGCAGTACCTCAAACTAAATTGTTACATTTTCCGCCTACCTTGTCTCATGGAATAATATGTGCCTTTGTATTAAATTCTCTGTTCCTTGCTGACCGTTGGCCCCATACCATCCCAGAAGCTCGGTCATTCATAAAAATTGTTTCCCGAATCCCTATTCACTTACTAGCCTAAGGTAAATATTTCATTGTAAGTCATCTCAGATTGTTTTCGACTATCTATTCACTGAGTGTGACTCAGAGAGAGCCCTCTCCTACTCTGGTAGGGCTAGCTACTAAACTGAGCATGGTTTGTGGTTACCCTGAATTTTTCCTTCCTTCAGCCTAGGGTAGATTTAGGTGCTAACAATGATAACACCTACAAATGAAATCCACTTATGACAAGAGCACACTAGTCCTAAAATCTCCTAATCTATCTTGTTTCTCATGCAACACATTGATCGAGTTGGGACAATCAACAAGAATTGATGAGGTTCTCGTCATTATATCTTCATAATGTGAAGTGGTAGAGGGACAGGAAGGTATGATTTCATAGTTGAGTAAGTTAGGTATGCAGTGAGGTAGGATTCCTCACTGTGATTGCATAAAGCATAGTTATAGGGGGACTGAGACAGTTGATTATGCAATTGATCAATTCAAGGACTGAGACAAGGCCTAACTTCTGAATGATAATGTATAGTGCATAGTAGAGACCTGATTGGACAAAGATTTCATGGTGAGCAAGTGAAGGAGGCAGGCACTAGGCACTACAATTATGCAATTCATAGTTCTTAGAGCCAATGACAACATAGTGTGGAATTACAAGAGAAAAGGATGGATGAATATGTCTTGTAACTATGCAGTGCATAGTTCAAGGGAGAAAAAGGATGAGTGGTTGGTTAGACAAGTTGCAAAGAAAAAGAAAGGTTAGAAATTAACTAAGTGTGGGATCAATAACATAGAAAGATAAGACCAAAATATGTAACAAGAATTGAACATCATCACACATTCATAAATGATCAACCACATAAAAATGATACACTTAACACCCAAAATCAAGATGCATCCATTGAAACAACAACAAAATGACACATACCTCTAAATGTGACACTTAAGATACACTTTTATGACACAAGTGTCACAATGCAACCAAAAGGTGCACAATGCCATCAAAATGTGTCCATCACATGTTCTAATAATAAATAGCTTAAACTAACGTAGGAGAGTGTGTTGGAATTACCTATAGAGGGTGTGCGATGGGGTTATTAAGTTATGCAAAAACAAGAGAAACCAATGCATGTAAACACAAAGAAAACACAAGCGATGGATGTGAAAATGAACGAAGGAAAAATGACACTTGTAAAAATAAGAATAGGTGAAAATGAAACTTGAAAAATCTAAAGAAAGTGAAAGTGACATATATGAAATTCAAATAAAGAAAAAGAGGCACTTGTGAATGTGAAAGCAATACAAAATGATAGTCGCCAAAGTGAAAGCGACACATATGAAAGCAAAAGAGATAATTGAGAAAATCGCCCAAATGATGGTACACCTACAACTGAGAGTGAGAGAATGACTAAATTGAAGAATGACATTCTCACTGTGGACTAGAATTGCACACTAACTATCAACAAAGGTTGCATAAGCACTATATTTATGAACTGAGCAATCACAACCACCTAGGGATGTGTTGCCTTTATCATCAAAAGTTATGCAGTTACTACCACTAGGAACTGCATAGTTAATGTATGTAGAGAAAGCACAGGAGTTGTCTCCAAAGACTACACAATGCTTATCATCAAGGATAGACATTGACTTCTATGATTTTTATGAAGGGTTGCACTTATCAATGCATCAAAAGCCAATCATGTGTAAGCAAGTTACTTCCAAAGTTAGAATCTCATATGAAGACTTAAGGACTTAGAAAAACATGACTAATCACAAAGTGACAATAAACAACTTGAGATTACAAAACATAAGATCACAAGGAGGCTCCAAATTTTAGAATGTAGGCAAAATTTTGGATGGTGTTTGTCGCAGCAACAACAAGTTAGCAACCTAATCTCTGAAGAAATGATACTTAATTGGAATGTTTTTAGTCTTTGAATGCATAACAAGATTCCTAGAGATACTAATGACACTATTAATATCACACATATTATGGATTATATCATTAAACTTGACTTTGATATCCTTTAGAATCTACTTCATTGAAATATTTGAGTATTGTAGTTGTAGTTATGTACTCATCTTCAACTATAGATAAATAAGTTGAATTTTGTTTCTTGCTTACCCAAGACACCAAGAAATTGCCAAAAAATTATGTTGTTCCACTTGTACTTTTCGTATCATCAATGTTGATAGCCCAATCAGTGTTAGTATAATCTTTTAAATGTAACTCTTCACATCTTTCATAACATATACCAAAGTTTATTATTCCTTTAATATATTTGATAATAATTTTTACTGCATTGGCATGGATTTCTTTAGGATTTGAATGAAATTATGGAAACTAACCCTACTATTTGTATTATGCTATATCTTGAAGAAGTTAAATACAAAAAACTTCCAATTATAGGCCTATAAGTTGTCGAATTTACAATGGGGAACTCAGTGTCTTTACATTGTTTGCAACCAGTGGCTGTAGGTTTTCTAATAGGTTACCATTCATCCATTCCAATCATTTTCAAGGTTTCTTTTAAATATTTGGATTGGGAGATTAAAATACATTTGTTTACTCTATAATTTGAAACCCGGGAAAGAATGATGTCTATGCCAACATGACATTTCAAACTCCTTCCTTAACAAATTGATGTCCCAATTGATCTAGATCACTTACAAAGATAGTGTCATCCACATACACAACAATGATCAGGAAATTATCATTTTCAGACTTAATGTATAAATTGTTATTTGTTGTTTGTCTCTTAAATCCCTATTATTGTAGATACTTATCCATCCTATCATACCAATCTTTTAGAGATTTCGATATCCCATACAATTCTTTTCTTAGTCTATAGACATGATCTCCATCTTCTAAAATTTGAAATCCCTTTGGTTGTTCAATGTACACTTCCTATTCCAAATCATCATTAATGAATGTTGACTTGACATTCATCTAATAAAATTTGAAGTTTTTATTAATTGAAAATTCCAAGAATATCCTAACAACTTCTATTCTAGCTACTGGGGAAAATGTTTGTTCAAATTCAATACCTTCTACTTTAATTTAGCCTTTGCAAACCATCATGTCATTTTTCCTTAACACATATCCTTCTTCATTCAACATCTTCTTGAACACTCACTTCGTACCATTGATCTTCTTTTCTTGTTCTCCTAAGAAGGTGTTAGCAACATTTCCTTGATCCATCATTTCTATGACCATTTCTTGAATGGATCTATTTTTTATTTCCACTACCTCATTATTCTTAGGGGTTATGGAAACTAAGTTCTACATTCTAATCCCATGTTCTTCCAGAACTCCTCAAACTTATTTTAATTGTACTCTCCTCCTTTGTCTTGTCTCAAGCACTTTATTATCGAGTTTTTTCTCATTTTCCACTTGAGCCTTAAACACCTTGAATTTACTAAGAGCTTCTAATCTTTCTTTGAGTAGCACAATCCAAGTGGCTCTAGTAAAGTCATCAATGAACAAAATGAAGTGCCTTTATCCTCTTGTGCTTTGTGTTCTTCTAGGACCACATATATTAGTGTGGAATAGCTCTAGAGATCTAGATGATGAGTACTCCTCTTTTTTGAAATGCTCCCTTGCTTGCTTACCAAGCTAACAAGCCTTACATATAGAGTTATCTAGCTTTAATTTTCTTGGCATTAATATTACTACCAATGTTTTGTTGACCTTTATTAAACTATCTAAATTTACATGACCCATCCTCCTCTACCATAACGATGTTTCATTTCTCTTACCTAAGTAGCATTTTACTTTGGAGTCATCAAAGACATACACATGGTTAGAGGTTATGATTTCTTTCCCTACCATACGATGATTCTATTCTTTCCTTATTTCACAATCCTTAGACTGAAATATTACATTGTATACATTTTCACACATTTTACTAACACTTAAACGACTATGTTTAATACCATCTACATATAGGACATTATGGGTTTTGGTCTTCTCATCCAAGTTTATTGTTCCTTTTCATTTTATTTTGGCTAGGGAATTATTCCCAAATTTGAAGTCTCCTTTCCCATTCTCTCTTAGATATAATAATTTACTTTTATATGCAATCATGTGTTTAAAACACTCGCTCTCCACATACCCTTTTTCTTCTTGGTCATGAGAATATATGACAATGGCATATAGTTCAATCCTATTTGTATTTTGTGTCCACTTCTTCATATTCTATTGAGGTGTTGAATATTCAAAATTCTAATGTCTATGAGGATTAAATACTTTATTTCAGTATTGAGTAGCCTTGTGATCAAATTTGTTAAAATTGTAACACTCAATCTAAGCCATAAAATGAGAGAATGAGTTTCTCTTTCCAACAAAAGGATTTCTAGATCTATAATTTAGAAAGTAGTTGGATCCAACACTTTCATTTCTTTCAAATTTATTGGCTCTACAATCAATGCTTTTACGCCCAAAATTGTGACACTAATAAAAATTTCCATAAAATAATTTTTAGTACCTAAAATTTGAAGATCGTTGTGCTTGAATAAAATTATTAGAACTTGGTTATCTTGCTTATTGCTACACCGATCTGTGTTGAGGAATATTTTCAATCTTGATAGATTTTATTCCCTTCTAATTTCTTTTTTGATCTCTCTTTATTTTATCTTCATTATCTTTCCCTTTGAGTGCTTCTACATAACTTTAATGACCTTTGTTTCCTAAGGACCTAGTGGTGGACCTAGTTTTTGAGGTTTGTTTTGGATATTTGTATCCCATACCTATTTTAATAGCAGGGGATCTTTGAACATTGAGAATTTAATTTGGGTCCTCTAAACCTTTGGTTGATTTGAGATTCAAATCTATTTTGGTTTTGTATTTCTCCAGGTCCATTCTCAAATATACAACTTTTGGCAATTGATTTCCTACTCTGCCACTTGATTCATAAGAACCTATTATTTTATTGTTACCTCTTCAAACTGAATTTTAATAGATACAATATCTTCATCATATTCATAAAAATCTATCCTCTCTCATTTCTTGGAAAATTCTATATGTAGAGCCTCATTTTCATCTTCTAACTTATCATGAATTTTTTTTAATTCTAAATTTTTTACTAGAATGTCTTTAATTTTAAAAAATTATTCTAATTTTACTTTTACAAGGTTAAACTCTTCATTATCAAAATTATACATACATTCTTTAGCTCTCAAAATTTGTTCCTTCAACTATTTGTTCTTCTTCATGGTCTTATTTAGTTCTTCTAGTGCACTAATTAGTTCTATTTCAAGATCCACCACTCCTTCTTCAAATTCTGATTTGTCATCAACATTTTATTCATATTCAAAAATCATAAGAAAACAATCATCATTCTCTCCTTTAGGTCATTATTAACTACTAGCTTCTAATGAATGGTTATATTTTTTAGAGTAGAATCTCCTTTTATTTTAAGTTGTTATTTTCTAGTATTTATAAGGTTTATCTTTATTCTTTTGTTCTTTCTATTTTTCTTGTTTCTCTACTTTATCATATAGAAATTTGACAAAAAATGATGAACTCTACCATGGTTGAAATATTTAAATGGAAACACACCTTTATACTTCCCTAAACCTATTTTTAATTTTCTTACAAATTGGGCCATTTGCTTACCCGAGTCGCAGTTGGAATAGTATTGATGTTATTTATGTTCCTTAGTTGTATTTGAGGATTTGAATGCTTTATCCTTTGGCACTGCCTTCTCTTCTCCAATTATCATCTCACAGGCAGTGAGAGTTCCATGAATATGCTCCATTGTGGGAGCTTTCAAATTTTCCATCCCTTTTATAGCTAAAATCTTAGCATTTAATCTCATTGGAAGAGATATTAATACCTTCTAGAAAACTAATTCATTTTTAAGTTATTCATTAACTCCTATAATCACATTTGCAACAAGATGAACTATAACAAAATATTCAACTTTTCTTTCATCCTCATTTATCTTTAGGCTTTCAAATCTCATTCTATAGGTATGGAGTTTGGATTACCTTACATTTTCATCTCCTTCATAACTATTCCTGATTTTGTCCCATAATTCCTTAGTTTATTCACAGTGCATCACATTTATCATATTTGATTAGTTGAGGCCAAATAGGATTGTGTTATTAGCCTTTGAATTATTTTTATAGGCTCTTCTCTAATCACGATTTGTCAAAGGAGTTGTCGATACTGCGTATCCAAATTTTAAAAAGCCCCATGCATCCACATCAATGGACATGATATAAGCCACCATTCTAACCTTTCATAACACATATTTGGTCCCATCAATGGTAAAAACTCTGAATGAATAAACATCTTGATTTATCTCTTTTTCCTTAATTCCCTACAAATCAACTTTCCAATGATTACATTTTTCCTAAATGAGCCAACTCTGATACAAATTGTTGGGAATCATGAAATAATGAGAGCAGCATGAGTTGATATTTTATAACTTTTTCACTTATTTAACCAACCATTCAATCATTTGTTGTAAATAAATAACAACACAACATTCACATTACACTTGTACATGGTCATTTAATGTGGAAACCCTTTTGAGAGAAGAACCACAAAATCTTGTTTTTGTTATGATGTAAATGAAAAGCACCAAATTTTTTTACATAAATTCTTGTGAGCACCCACTCATAAGAGGCCCCAACTCCCTTAGATCAGTAAGCACAAAATTGCTATAGTCCTCAACGTCTGGTCTATGCAAGCACCAACTTGTTGTAGCCAACATATCTATATTTCTTACAAGTTTCATACTCATACCTTTGGACAATATCCACAATTCCAATTAAATAATATCACCATGCTTTCTTCTACATCCTCATCTACTTCTACAACTCTCCTCTACTTTAGTAATCTCTCTCTTCGTTTACAAGAACTCACACACACACTATGTATAACATAGCAGTCTTCTATGTTAACTGAGTTTTCTCATTATCAACCACAACAACTACCCACACTCTCTAACTCAATGTATTCTCTATATAGAATAGCTATGCTCTCCACATTGTTATATGGAATTTATACCTATGAATAAGTACATCTTCCCTAAGTGGGTAGTAACACTTAGAACAACAGAAGGAAAGTGTTTTAACCTTTTCTTACAATAGATAGATGAGATGAAGGAACATACTTGTGATCTTTTTCTTCCTTTGATCTCCTTTGAATTTCTCCCACTACTCCCACTCAAATGAATTCGCTCAATTGGCACCTTCCAACATAAATAGAGGATGACAAGATCAAAGAATATGATATATCTACTGTAAACAAGTGGAATCAACAACATTTGAACATATATCCATCATAGATATAAACATTAATATGGGAAAAGGAACAAAAAACTTTATTGATTGATAGAAGGATAAGTTACACCCAATGTGGTTCGATCCCATGTCACTCATCCAGCTTAGTCCAAACCCTCATCACACCAATAGCACATCAATCCAGTAGCATAACATTACTTGAAAATGATCTCAAGTCTCAAGCCAACAATATTTCACTACAATATCCAAATTCTAGCCCCCTTGATCACTATGATGAGTGGTTAATTTATAGGGAAATGCAAGTGGTTTTGTCATAAATTGGGCATTGAATGGTTTTCCAAAATTGGAGTTAGTTTCCAAGGAGAAAGCAATGAGAGGATAGAAGGATAATTGATCCATTTCCTATCCAAATTTGAGCTCATAGGATGAGATGAGAGCTGGGTATCCTTCTAGAATGCTCTAGAATCAAGAAATATTCCCAAAATCCTATGTCAATTTCGCTCATTCTCACCCAACCTAGGTCAAAGTGGGTCTAAGTGCACCACAGTGCAGGTCTGAATGGGCATACTTTCTCTACAGCATAGTTTCCCCTGACCAACGCTACGGTGGTGTCCCAAGGAGGCATTTCAGAAGGGTTTCAAGCTAGGAAACTTTCATGGAAGGAAGCAATCAATTTGATGACTTGTGTAGGGAATGTAGCAACTAAATTAGGGTTTGATGAGCCCTAATTGTACTAATCTGTTCACTGGGAGTGATGTGCCCAAAAGACCTATAACACACATCAACACACTCTACTCACTATTTCTTTTTTCTCCTCTATCAGTTACACACAATTTGAAGTAAGAGCTGCATTCAATCCACATAGTGCATGAAACAAGAGTTGCATTGAATCACCTACTACTTAAAGAAGAACTTCAGCACACACAGAAAGCTTGAAAACAAATTTAATTTAAACCTTGAAAAACTAAAGAAGAATATTTTCTTCATGAATGTAATGGCCTGTATGAATTGGACTTTCATAGTTTTACATTAAATTTGAAGGATTGTTTGAGTTGAGCATGGTCATCACAACTAAAGACATTGTATTTCCTCCAACTACTATTCCCTAAATGTTTGTGTACAAGACACTAAATTTCACATGGATTCGCTCCCTTAATTGTTCTGCTCTTGGTGGATATTACTTAGGAGCTAGGATCTGTTGCTAAACCACAGAGAGCACTTAGCCTCATGATGGTATAAAAACACTTTTGTGCTCTTAAACCTTATCCTCTAGTAACTATATGCTTGAGGGCTAGAACATTTCCACGAAGCACATTTGAATAGATTTCATGAGAGCTGCTTAAGCATGTTTAGGCCCCAAAGCACCAAAAATCATTAACACAATAAAAAATTACCAAACATCCCCTTGGCGTGACAAGAATTTCTTTGTTTGTTTACAGGTGGATTTTTGTCTTGTGCCTTATGTCAACAACACCCTTCCTTTGAACTTCTCCAACTTTTACTTGGTGCAACGCACTAACTTGTTATACCAATTTTCATCATATCTCATCACACTACCACTTGTCACCTATAAAAGGACCACTTGGACACCTAAAAGTGTCAAGCCTAGCTACCACATGTCACCTATATAGAGTATGCCATATCATCATGTTGATATCACTGCTACCTATGTTCCAACTCATGTACCAGCTCATATTCGTCATTTAATCAACTTTTTCCATCTATCATCATTTCCATGTTATATAGTGTAGAATAAATACCTAGGCTCCTATTATTTTTTTTATTTCCTTTGTTATTGGAAAACGGACCACAGTACTAATTTTCATTATATTCCAATGTTGGGATCATTTCTGTCTAGTGGCTCTCAACAACTGTGGTGTGCCCCATAAACTTACAACACTAAGACTTCTCATGAAAAACCTTTGTGGCAGGCTGTAAATTTTCTTGTCCAATAACAAACATATATTTGTCTCCTAGATCTCATCTTCTAGGCCACTGCACTATTGCTAAACCCTCCACAAAATGCAGACTCTTCACAACATGTTATGAAATTATCCAACAAGTGCCATATATTTCTCTATATAACAGGTTTTGTCAACCGCAACATTGTGTGCATGTACAATCAAAATATTTGTGGTGCGCTATCAAATTATAGGTCAATTAGTCAGAAAATTACTATCTCTCACCTTCTGTTGGTCTGTGAAACCCTACAATAGTAGAACCTTGCCAAATTGTTAACCGCCATAACTCCATATCCCTTTGGAGTTTTTCAAGCTACCATATTCTATTGGAAAGGTCTTTCTAAGGACTATCCATCCGTGTGATTTGAAGAAGAAAATAAGCTAATAAAATCCACTTAGAATTCCTTCAATCACTTTGAGTCTTTGACATCAATGACCACGCCTTGAAATTAATAACAACCATCTTGCAACCTACTCAACAAGAACATTTTTATTTTTCTGCAAACAAATTTATTTTCCATAAACAAAGGAAAAATAAAAACATTTTGTATCATTGGAAATATATGTTAAAGTAGATGTGAATACATCAAATATTTTCACATTAAGGAAATTTGAAGAAATAATGGAAATATAAACATCTTCCCTCCCCTAGATAGAGTTTATTGAAATGAAAATTTTGAATGTATGTCATTCATTTTAAATTTTCTATCGTGCATTAAAGAATCATAACATCACTTGAGTTACATGGAATATTCCTTTTGAGTGAAAAATATCCTTTAAAATCAATGGAAATTAAAACTTCTCAGATATTTTCACTCACTCATCCTTAAGAAGGAATTTTCGTGGACCTTTTAGGATGTTTACCAATAAACAAGAAGGGACATGACTACCCATTTGTGGTAGTTGATAGGTTCAACAAGATGTGGATTTTCATGACCTATAAAAAGAGCATCCTTGGATAAGTACGAGTGCACCTTGGGATACCAAGGAGAATTTTTTAGATAGGGAAACTAGATTACTTAATTCATTTTGGACTACAGTATGAGAGAATATGGACACAAATTTGAATAGGTCTACAACATTCCATCCACATATAGATGGGAAAAATAAGTAGTCAATAGGAATTTCGTTCATTTTTGAAGGGTCATAATTAGAACTATACAAAGACTTGGGATGAAAATTTGGTATATCTACAACATTCTTATAGTACAATAGTCCACACTTCTACTAATAAGTCCCCATTTGAAACTTGTTTTGGATATTTACCACCTTCACCATTTGATATTTCATATGGAAAGCAAGGAGATGTGGGGGAGGATCTCACAAGGGATTCTTCAAGGGTAAATAAATTTGTTGAAAATATGAGGAATATACATATTAGGGATAAAAGACACTAAAGAAGTCATAGGAAAAGTACAATACCATGCATGATAAACATAAAATAGAGAATTTATTTAGAGCAGAAGAAAAAGTATGGTGAGAGTCGAACAAAGAGAGAGTACAGGGTCTTGGTAAGAAAATCAAGGATTTTTATAATGGTCCTTTCAAGATACTAGAAAATGTGGAAGATAATTCTAATAGACTCAATCTATCCCCATACATGCACATTTACTTAGTCATGAAAATGGAAAATATAAAAGTATATTAGCCTTCCATATTGGATTAGGAAGAGTAATAATTCCTACCTTCCATAAAGGACTTAGCACTATATGCTCAAGGAAAGGTGACATAGGAAACAATTTTTCAGAAGTGGTACAAAACCATAGAATAGTGGGAGTACAACCTTTCATAGATTAGGTTGAAAGGAAAACTTCAAATAAAGGCTAAATGGTACTCCTCAAAGAAGGTAGAGGAAATTTTTCCTCACCTCATTTAGGAAAATATTTTGGTGACCAAAAGTCTCCAAAATTGGGGAGCTATGATTCACATTGGATAATTTTATTATCTTTCATCCATATTGATGCATTTAGAGTGGAAACATTGGAGGAATCATCAAAAAAAATTATCCCTTTTTAAAAAATTGTGGATGAAAAATTTCATGACCCATTTTGGGGTCTTCAATGACCACATGTTGTGGTCGTGAACCTATTATGGATACCTTTTATGGTCCTTATTAGATAATCTCACACTAATGCCTTTCCAACAGTGCAAGAAGTGCCTCAATAGGATCTTGTATGAGAACGTTATGCCTCCCAAAAGTTGATCTCTCAATATTTACCACCATAATTTCATATGATTTTATGACACCCCTCGTTATTCATGTTAAAATGGATATCTATGTAGGGATTATGAAGAAGACTCTAGAAGGGTTGAGTTGTCGCTAAAGTTAAGGGTTGAATGTTGGATTCACAATTATACTAAGAGGGGGGATGAATGAGTATAATAAAAAATTCTATTTATCTAAACACTTAAACATCATAAAAAATTACTATCAAAAGTTAAGCTAGTAACATAATATATATGTGGAAACCCTTGTAGGAAAAAACCACAAAACTTCTTTATAAGAAATATCTTGTAAGACCCAAACTTCTATTAAATTAATTTATAGGCACCAACCTATAGGATATACCAACCCCCTCTACTGCTTTGCAAAATTCAACTTATAGGAGACACCAATACCCTCTTCTACTCTGTAAGCACTAACCTACAAGAGATACCAAACTTGCCTGCAACATTTTAGGAATGAACCTATAAGAAAGATCAATCCTCTTTGTTTCCTTGTATTCACCTACCTACATGAGACAAAGATCCCCATTGTTATAGGATTTATAGGCACTAGTTTCTATTAGACACAAAGCCCCACTGTTGCAAAATTCGTAGGCACCAACCTACAGGACACATTAATCCCCACTAATGAAAATATTCATAGGAACCAAGCTACAAGTGACACAAATCCCCTTTGTTTCTTTGTAGGAACCAACATACAAGAGACACAAATCCCTAATGTTGCATGATTTGTAGGCACAAATTGTAGGAAACACCAAACCCCACCATTGTAAGATTTTTGGGAACCAACCTACTGTTGGGCCGTTCATATGTCATTATTATTATCACTTTTGAATGCCTATTCCACCCATTTCTACTCTTCTTTATCATGTCATTTATCATAATTTATCATATAATTCTATTTTATAATTATTTATGCTCTTATGGATAAATATTATTTATTCTCCTTTATTTTTAATAAATTGTTGATTATGCATAATTTTACCAATGATGGGATATTAATAAAATGGTTGTAACATTACTACCCATTTTTAGCCTCCAAGATATTTTCTAGATTGAAGATTTGATCTCTAGCTCATCATTAAATGTGCCAACTCAGAAATTCGCTGGAATAAGAAGTGACGATTTTGTATTGAACGGCTCGGGAAAATGGAGAGGAATATGGAAAATCCAAAACATGGGTTTTGTTTAGAATGGACCAAACGCATTTTGTTATAAGTGGTTTTCCCAAATTTGGTTTTTACTAAGAGAAACAGAAGGTTCTCTGAATACATTTTTCTAAGATTTGTTGTATGGCCGTTTTCCAAATTATCCCAATTGCAATGCCAAATTCGACTTGTTCCTGTTGAATGATTGATAGAAAGATATTTCAGATATGATCTTGCTTATCAATTTGTTGAGAACAATCCAATTTTGTAATAGAAATCATATTTTAATCATATATGTTGCAACTTCTCTCTGCTCTTTATGTATTTAAATGAGAACAGAGATCAAAGAAGGGGATGATTGATTATTCATGATGAAATAGATTATGAGAGATTAAGTTAAGGATTATTAGAGATAGGATAGGATAGGATAGGAGGAAAGGGGGATTGTTGCCTTACCATTGTAATTCTCAAGGCTTTTGCTGTTGTAATGATTTCACAGTTTGATGATTAATAAGTAAAAGGGTTGTTGTTCATTTGCCTTATCTAAAGTAGCCCAGCAGCATTCATTGGCAGCTAAGGGCCCAGCCTCTGGTGGATTAAGCTGTTGCTCTATATTATATCTTTACGATTTCTATCATGTGATGGTTTTGTTTCATTTCTATTTATTGTAGTTGCATCACTTTACTATTTTGTATTTCCAGACTTAATGAATTGCTCTGTTTTCTATGCTATAATTGAATCGTGTTGCAATTCACTTCCATCATAACAAGATAACTGTTTTCTGCAAATATATTGTTATGCTGTTCATTTTAATTACAGAGCTTCACTGTTCATTTCAGTAACTTAACTTTGTTGTTCATTACAGATTATTGTTAATTTAGCTTTGTTGTTCATTTCCATTAATTTAGCTTTGCTATTCATTTCCATTAATTTAGCTTTGTTGTTCATTTCCATTAATTTAGTGTTGCTGTTCATTTCTAGTAAATTAGCTTTGATGTTCAAACAAGCTTTGCTGTTATCTCTTTCATGCAAGGATTTGGTTTCACCTTTTAAATGTTGATGCAGCAAGTGTGTTTGTTCCGTTTCTACTAGCAACATTATTGATTGAATTGTCATTCCCAGTTAATTGTTTTGGTGTGGAGTGTAAGATTAGAAACTGTAAAGGACATTGACTATCACTGTCTAAGTTCTCATGATTGGAGATCTTGCCTATGATTGATTTTCATTTGCATTAGTTTACAGCAGAGAGAGTTATCATTACTAAGGCCTCGACTGATGATTGTTTGAGTAAATGATTTAAGTTTCAGAGTGTTAAGTTTCTTTTAATTGTAAGTAGATTTTATTTCAAGCATTCATTTACTTTTGCATTTTAAGCACTATACTGCAAAACATTACTCTTGAGTAAATAGCCACCTCAGACTGAGTACACTCTTGAAATAAAAAATCATCCCTAGGTTGACAATTAATGTGAAGATAATTAGGAGTTAAAAAGACACCTTTTATCACCCAACATTTTAGCGTCGCTGCTAGGGAGAGTGTAGCCATTTCTAAAGAGTAGTGTGCATCTGATGAGTGCCTGTGAGGAAATAATTGGGTATTAAAAACAGAAGGTAAGAACCTGCATACAGAGCATGTCAAAGCCCTGCTCCCCGCCCGCTTTCTAGAAGAATTGTTAAAGAACTTAGGGTAGAAATAAATGTTTGAATTTCTATGTGAATGACTAAGAAAAAAATAGAAATTTTGAAAAACAAATCTCATGATTTCACTCAAGTGGTGATGTAAGCACCACCCATTTCACTAACCAATTGACAGGAACATTTGAAGAAGGAGCCTCGAAAAAACACATGAAGAACATCTTCTATTATGGTAAGAAATGGCTCACACTTCTGCTTTTGAATTCCCTATCAAAAATCTAGGAGGAGTGACACAAATGCACATAATTCCCCCATCTTCTCTACCAAATTTTCATGGCTTGACAAATGAAGATCCAGATACATTCTTATTTGAGTTCGAAATACTTTGTAGAGGATATGATTATTGTACTAATGATCAAAGGTTGAAAGTGTTTCCTCTAACTCTAAAAGGAGCAGCTCTCCGATGGTTCATGAGCCTACGTGGGAACTGCATCCAAACATGGGAGGACATGAAGAACATATTCTTGAAGAAGTACCAGGACTATTACAAGGCCAGTGAAGATACTTTCAATATGATACAAGGGGAATATGAAAGCTTGGAGGACTATGTGGAGCGATTTCATTACAACCTTCAAAAATCAAAACATAAACATTTGGAAAAAGAGATCTTAAAAACACTCCTTAAAGAATCAAAGATGAATTTTTAGAACTCTTAAATCTAATAGGAAAAGGTGATGTTTTTCAGTTATCATATGATGATGTTTGTGAATTGTGCATAAGGTACTCAAGAGGAATCTCCAATGCTGGTAAGAATTCTAGAGATGTTTGTTCTTTCTTTTCCAAATCTGCTACAAGAACAAGATACATAAGAGCTAAAATCAATGATTTATTTGAACATTTTAAAATTGATTTTATTAGCTCTCTAAATTCACAATTGGATGTTTTGTAGGTTTAGAAAAATCAAGAATTTGATGAAGTGTTTTTCCCTCATTACCGGAAGGAGCATCCCATAGATAGTTGTTCTTCTTTATCTAGGATGGAAGTATTATATCAAAGAGATGAGGAAGCTGCAACAAGGTCAAAACCATGGAAATCCTGGCCTATAGGTATGGTTCAAAACACTTTTTCTCCATTCTCTTACTTGCATGATCCATTATGGAATACTAATGTGTTAGGGCAGCCATGTCAATCTCAATATAACCACCACCGATCTTGTCTACAATCTTGGCATGGTTCACCTTATGATTGCATAACTACTCTCCTTCATCTTATGGCACAAGCACATTCTCCATATTCTTCACCAGCTCTTCCACAACATTTTTCTTGCCCATCAAAACCATCCACTCAACCCAATCAACTATATCATCAAAATGCTCAATTCCATATACAATTTCTTGCTCAACTAATTCCACATCCTCAAAACAATAAACCAGTACAACATGCTTACAGTGTTGAACTGCAAAATTTACCCACCCTTCCCAACCATTCTATCTCACATGCACTATTGGAGGAAACTTATATTTAGATTCAAAATGTTTCAAATTCAAAAATTGTAAAAGTTATAGAAGAAAATGAGGTTTCTTTTAGTATGCATCAACAAGTCATTTTAAAAGCTCAAGAACTTCATGATATGATGGCTATGGAAAATCAAGAAAGTAAAGGATATATTGAAGATTGGTTTCACTCCATCACTTGTTTGCATCATCACTCCATACTTCAACAATTTTTGACACCATCTTTTCAAGGGAAGTTGGCTTCTCATACCCTAATATTCATTAATATGCATTTTTCAAATTTGGGTATGTACATACTTGAAGCTTTAGTTTGAAAATGGTTCCACTGGAAGTACTCTTATACGTAGTCATATTCATTTTTCAATCAAAGTAGGTTAGTGTAGAAAATAAATAAATAATGACATAAATAAATACATTTTGTTTTAATATAAAAATAGTTGTTTTTTGTTGCAACATGCTATGGAAATCAACATCAGTGATAATTTTTTTTAATTCATTTGTGTATGTAGATGATTTATGATGGAAATAATAGTTATACAAATACTCATATTCATTTTTATAGTTATACAAATACTCATATTCCCTTGTTGTCTACTTTCCAACCCAATTTGAATCACTCAATTTGGATTTGAAATGAAAAGGTTAGAACCAAAACATTGACAAGGTGACTAGTAGGCAACTCAAGAACACAGATGGGACAGTTAGTTTTTGAAGGCCTACGTGACAATATTTTTAAGACCTATTTCTATCCTAAGTATACCTTGATTTATAATTTCCAACCCAATTTGAATCACTCAATTTGGATTTGAAACGAAAAAGTTAGAACCAAAACATTGACATGGTGTCTAGTGGGCAGCTCAAGAACAGAGTTGGGATAGTCGGTTTTTGGAGGCCTAAATGACAATATTTTTAAAACATGTTTCTGAAAAAAATGGTAGCTTACCCTATTAATATGGTTTACAAATAAATTGGAATCACTAATTTTTGATATCGTATGAAGAATTTATCATCAAAATATTGATCGTCTATCGTAAATCAGCACTCTTAAAACTTGTCTTTCCAGCTGTTCCTTAGAGTATTTGACCTATCAATTCTTATTGTCTTAAAAAAATGCTTCTATTGGAGATAAATAAATTAATATAATTTAATTTCCAATTTGAATCATTTGAATCTGACATCAAACGAAGAATCTATGCTTACAATATCCATTGTTGTTCTAAGTGGGGTAATAAAAAATGACTGTTATGCAGGTTGTTCTAAGTAAAATTGACATATCATATCATTGAATTTTTAAAACATATTTTTATTGAAGATATACCTTTGAATTAGCTCTCATATGGCTTTGGAATCACTCAATTTGGACGGAAAACAAAGAAGTTGTGATTAAAACACTGTAGGTTAGCATGATTGGCCATTGCTCTCCCACAGGTGACAAATAAATTTTACTTTGTTATTTTCTCAGTGGATTTGTTATATAGAGTAACTACTTGTTGTTTTTTTGCATAAATCATAGAGTATGGGAGCGCGATCACCTCTCTTTCTCCATGATTTAATGTTTTATTGTAGGTAGACACTCATTTTTTGTAGGTCCTAGGAAAATAAAAAAGGTCAATTTATGGACGAGTGATTCTTGAAAGAAATTTTAATGAAACAAGAGAATTTCATCCAATTCATTACCCAAAGGATTCATAACAGAAGAAATGAAGAATTGATTTCTATTTGAAGATTCATGTCTTGTCACTGCTGCCAAAAAATTTCTCAAAGAGATCATTTTTTTACATAACATCATAGTTGTTGTAACTTAATTTATTTATTTACATACTATTTTTAAATAAAATGTTGTTTCTTTTCTGATTTCTCTTATATTTTTGTGTTTCAGGTGTTGCTTCCTTCAAACTGTAACCCATCCTCAACATCAATGCAGTGAACAACTAATTTGTTTTTTGCATGTCTGCATTTTATGATTGTGCATTTTTGCTTTTCCTTTCCGAAGGAACAACACTTTTGTATTTATGTTGTTCTTTTCCGAAGAAATAGCAATTCTACATTTTTGTTGTTCCTTTCTAAAGGAATATTACTTCTGCACTTTCGCATTTTTGTTATTCCTTTCCAAAGGAACAATACTTCTGCATTTTTTGTTGTTCCTTTCCTAAGGAATAACACTTCTGCATTTCTGATGTTCCTTTCCCAAGGAACAACACTTCTGCACTTCTACATTTTCGTTGTTCCTTTCCAAAGGAACAACACTTCTGCATTTCTGTTGTATCTTTCCGAAGGAACAACACTTCTGCACTTCTGCATTTTTGTTGTTTCTTTCCAAAGGAACAACACTTTTGCATTTTTGTTGTTCCTTTCCGAAGGAACAACACTTCTGCACTTCTGCATTTTTTTTGTTCCTTTCCGAAGGAACAACAATTCTACATTTTTGTTATTCCTTTTCGAAGGAACAACATTTCGCATTTTTGTTGTTCCTTTCAAAGGAACAACATTTTCACATTTTTGTTGTTCATTTCAAAGGAACAACACTTTCGCATTTTTGCCATTCCTGAAGGAAATAGGACTTTCACATTTTTTGTTGTTCCTCTTAAGGAACAACACTTTTTCACATGCATTTTTATTTATTTTATTGTTCCTTTTAAGGAACAACACTTTTTTTGGTGTATTTTTTTGTTGTTCCCTACAAAGAAAAACACTTTTTCACATGCATTTTTTTGTTGTTCCCTACAAGGAACAACACCTTTTCGTGTGTATTTTTTCTTTTTGGTGTGCATTTCCTTTGTTGTTCCCTACAAGTAACAACACCATTTTGAGTGTTTTTGTTGTTCTTTCAAAAGAACAACACTTTGGGAGTATTTTCAAAAAAAACCTTTCCTTCCTCTTGTGGGATTATTCCTAGTTCATCTCAACCACATTTTACTGATTCCCTTTCATGGCATGAAGTATACTACTTTTATGCGGACAAGAATTATGGATTCTATTGAAGTGAGTTAATATCATTCATGTTATGATCTTTAACAGAACAGCTCGTTGATGATAGATTATTTTCAAAAGGGACACAATTATTTATATACTACGTTACTGCATCGTTTTTTGTTGTACATGATCTTGATTAATCATCTTAATACCATGTTGGTTCCACCCTTCCTAGTTATAATCTTCTCTGTCTGTAATAAATGAGATTATGTGTATACTTTTTTCTATTGACATGTTCAACTTCTTCCACCATCACTTCTCTTAAGGAGTATTGAGCCTCCCTCTTTTTATCATAAAAATGTGTAATAATAGCAAAATTTTGTTCGCAGATGAAGGATAGGGGGTCTCATTACGAGCCAGCATACCATGTTCCTAAGGCTGTAACAAAGTGACATTCCCATTATGGCCACCACACCAAGGTTATGATCCATTGGATAGCCAAATTATCCTTAGAATAGGAGGTCTCATTATGAGCCGACCTGATCACTTTTGCTACATCCCAGTGAATGGAAGTGTGGTTATCTAGTTACCATGCCAGCACACTAATCTCTTCTGTAGAACAACGCTAGAACTCTCTAGTTATAAATTGAGGATCCTGGCTCATATGGGTTAAAAAGAAACCCTGCCGAGGCTATGGACTCCTGCTGGCAGCAGAGGCTCAGCTTATGGTATTGAAGTTATATCTTATCATTAATTAATAATATAATACCCTTTTCTTATTCTTTCTTTTTATCAGAGAAGTTATTTCCTTAATGTTTTCCCTGTTTTGAACCTTTAAGCATGAGAAATTATTTTCAAATCAATCGCATCATTTTCAGCTAGAATACTGTCAGCAAAGCATCTTTTTGGCATATCGCTGTCCTTTTTCTTTTTCGCATAACTTATCATCAATCCAAAGCATCCTATCTCTTATTCATAACTATTTTTATACACTATGCTCTCATTATAACCATAACTCTCGCCATCCTATCATTGATATGTGTACTTTGCTTCATGTACTGCCATATTGTTCATTCCCTTGCCTTGTCATCAGCACAACACCTTTCATATGCTTTATGGTCACGAAATCCCTTTTCCAATTGGAGGGGGGAATGTATGCATTATGGGATAGCATGCGATATGATTAATACACTCTTCCATAACTTGTTGATTTAAAAAAATATTATTATTACATGTATACAAAAGTTTTTCTGATTGAAAGTTTTGCATGCATCTTATCTGTTGCTATTCAAAACTGACACTGTGGATTTAAGAACATTGTATGCAAAATAGTGATTTGTTTATAGGAGAACAACAAGTATGGGCAGAATTATTTTCGAAACATGACCACACTATTGCAACTAACATAAGAGACTTGAGAAATTCACGAATGTGAACAATTTTTCAGACATGATGTGCTTGCCTGGATTCCACCTTTTGCATCACTTTCAGCACCAACTCTGCCTAAATTAGCTTTAACACATGCCAGTACATATATGTCATTCCACTATTTTCTTTTTGGAGGTAAAACTTGAGGTAAAATAGCATAATTTTTTGATTTATTATGAATTTAGGAGAATTTCATGAAAATCCATTTTGAACATTATTTATGATCATTCATTTCACATCTTTACCGCTTCCCATTTTTTCAGCAACATCTCATCTTTCAGTTTGGGGGAGTGTCGCTTTCATTCATTTATTTCTTATGACCATGTCGTTAATATTCTTTATCATCCATTGATATTCTTATTCATTCTCAACACCTCCCTTATTCCATGTTGTTTTACACCAAGCATAGCATTCCACAGATGGTAGCGACCACCTCAACTTGTTTTCTAGCATCGCATAAGGGCATGCTAATTCTTTAGTTTGGGGGAGGCATTGCTACGCATGATGGATGTTTTCTACTTTCCTTCTCATTTAAGGCATACAATTTCATTTTTTCACAATGCAGAAATTAATTTCCATAATATTTTTAAAACTATGAACTCAATTCTTGTGATTTCTAGAAAACACAGATGTATCATTAAAATACACAAACCCAAAAAATTTCAAGTTAAATTAGTTCGTAATATTTCAGAAATCATGCACTCTCACCTATAGCCATTTTGTTTATATCTCATGATTTGTGCATCAAAACGATTTGATTTTTGGATCATAGAAGCATTAATATATTATAAATCTACTTGCAAAATTTCAACAGAATCTAGTCTGTAGTTTTTAGGAAAATGGTTAATGAAGTTTGTTGTTACTTATGTCATATTTAGCTGCAACTTCATATACATATAGTTGAATGTTGATGTAAAAATTGTTACGCCTTCATCAACATTGCTAAAATTGAATATTCATTATTTGAGGAAGAATTCATTTGTTTCATCCATTTCATGAGTTGGGATGAACAATTCTTATTGCTTGGTTAACACATGGGTTTTATCTTTGGGTTGCATGAGGACATGCAATATATTCAGTTTTTTGTTGCATGAGGACATGCAATATATTCAGTTTGGGGGTGTGTTGGGCCGTTCATATGTCATTATTATTATCACTTTTGAATGCCTATTCCACCCATTTCTACTCTTCTTTATCATGTCATTTATCATAATTTATCATATAATTCTATTTTATAATTATTTATGCTCTTATGGATAAAAAATATTTATTCTCTTTTATTTTTAATAAATTGATGTTTATGCATGATTTTACCAATGATGGGGTATTAATAAATTGGTTGTAACATTACTCACCATTTTTAGCCTCCAAGATATTTTCCAGATTGAAGATTTGATCTCCAGCTCATCATTAAATGTGCCAACTCAGAAATTCGCTGGAATAAGAAGTGATGATTTTGTATTGAACGGTTCGAGCAAATGGAGAAGAATCTGGAAAATCCAAAACATGGGTTTTGTTCAAAATGGACCAAATTAGCTTTGTTACAAGCATTTTCCCTAAATTTGCTCTGTACTAAGAGAAACAGAAGGTTCTATGAAGATGTTTTTCTCAGATTCGTTGTGTGGCCGTTTTCCAAATTATCCCAGTTGCAATGCCAAATTCAATCTGTTCCTGTTGAATGATTGATGGAAAGATATTACAAATATGATCTTGCTTATCAATTTGTTGAGAACAATCCAATTTTGTAATAGAAATCATATTGTAATCATATCTATTGTAACTTCTCTCTGCTCTTTGTGTATTTAAATGAGAACAGAGATCAGAGAAGGGGATGATTGATTATTCATGATGAAATAGATTATGAGAGATTAAGTCAGGGATTATTAGAGATAGGATAGGAGGAAAGGGGGATTGTTGCATTACCATTGTAATTCTCAAGGCTTTTGTTGTTGTAATGATTTCACAGTTTGATGATTAATAAGTAAAAGGGTTCTTGTTCATTCACCTTATCTGAAGTAGCCCAGCAGCATTCGCTAGTAGCTAAGGGCCCGGCCTCTGGTGGATTAAGCTACTGCTCTTTATTATATCTTTACAATTTATGCCGTGTGATGGTTTTTTTTCATTTCTATTTATTGTAGTTGCATCACTAAACGATTTCGTATTGCCAGACTTAATAAATTGCTATATTTTCTATGTTGTAATTGAATCGTGTTGTTGTTCACTTCCATCACAACAAGATAATTGTTTTATACAAATATATTGTTATGTTATTCATTTTAATCACAGAGCTTTGTTGTTCATTTCAGTAACTTAACTTTGTTGTTCATTACAGATTGTTGTTAATTTAGCTTTGTTGTTCATTTCCATTAATTTAGCTTTGTTGTTCATTTCCATTAATTTAGTGTTGTTGTTCATTTCCGGTAAATTATCTTTGTTGTTCAAATAGGATTTGCTTTTATCTCTCTCATGCAAGGATTTTGTTTCACCTTTTAAATGTTATTGCAGCAAGTGTGTTTGTTCCATTTCTCCTAGCAGCATTATTGATTGAATTGTCATTACCAGTTAATTGTTTTGGTGTGGAGTGTAAGATCAGCAACTTTAAAGGACATTAACTATCACTGTCTAAGTTATCAGATTGGAGATCTTGCCTATGATTGATTTTCATTTGCATTAGTTTACAGCGGAGATAGTTATCATTACTAAGTCCTTGACTGATGACTGTTTTAGTAAATGATTTAAGTTTCAGAGTGTTAAGTTTCTTTTAATTGTAAGTAGATTTTATTTCAAACATTCATTTACTTTTTCATTTTAAGCACTATACTGCAAAACATTACTCTTGAGTAAATAGCTGCCTCAGACTGAGTACACTCTTGAAATAAAAAATCATCCCTGGGTTGACAATTAATGTGAAGATAATTAGGAGTTTAAAAGACACCTTTTATCGCTCAACACCTACAAGATACACCAATCCCCATTGATGCAAATATTCATAAGCACCAACCTACTTCAGTGAATTTTCTTGCTTGTTCATAATTTATGTTAGTTGATTGATCCATATTTATGAAGGAAATAAATGAAATATAGATTTAAAAAATAACACAGAGATACAATGAAACAAAACTTTCAATTAATAAATAGAAAGTGTTGAAATTTGTTTCATACAAAAGAGAATCGAACTAACTTGGGTGATGGTAAGTTATCTCTATGTTAGGTCCCTAAAATATTAGTGATTCCCCCATTACTATTGTCGTTGTATCCCTTATTATTATTGTTGTGACCCTATTGTCCCCATATTGTTATTATTGTGCTCCATAGAATCCCTCTATTGTTATTTTTGTGCCTTTATATTATTATTGTTAGATCGGCTTGGTTATATTGTGACCTCTTAGACTCCTATATATAGAAAGGAGGTTTTGTCATTTGAATCATCTAAGAAATGTTCATTGGTGTAATGTAAAGGAGGTTGCCCCCTCGAAGAGGCTTGTTTCTAAGGTGTTGATCTATATTTTCTATCTTTTGTGAGTTGGTTTCATAACATTTGGTATCAGAGCTTTGGATTCTAGGGTTTCGCTGCTCCAGATAGGTCATCGTGGAATTTTCACTATAACCTTTTTTCTACGATGTTTCAGAATCTAAAACAAAAACCCATTTGCACCAAAATTTTTATGAACTTCGGATCCAAATTTCAGAGCTTGTCTTGCTATATTTGCGGAGATATGATCTGAGGAACCTAGTGCTTTTGCAGACTCCCGAATTACATTCCAAACAGGTGACCGGGGGAAAATCACCATAACTTTTGTTTTGAGAATCAGATTGAAATGTCATTAGAATTTTTAGAAAGAGGATGGCCTGTAGTTTTCCATGTATCAGTTTCAGGTACTAAGGTAAAAACAGTGACACATGTCACATTATACAAGTTTGCTCTACTGAACTAATCTATAATCAGGTCACTGTAGGAAATTTGGCATAACTCTTCCTTGGAGAATCCAATCTTGATCAAACTTGTGGGGTTAGAAATAGGACTCAAAGAGCTACCACAGGATGAGATTTTAGATTATTCAAGATCCGAAGATACAGAGATACAATAGATTCAATATTGAGCTCTTAGAAAGTGAAAAAAAGGTGTGTAGTTTTTTTAAATTTTGCATAAGAGGGATTTGAAAAATTAGTTTGAAGGAATTCAAAGGGAATAGTGAAGAATTATTAGCATTAATTAATTCCCCTAAGAAAGAAAATGGAAACACCAAGAAATCAACCTGAAATCTCTTGCATGACTCATGAAGAAGAGGAAGAAATTCAACATGATATATCAAAATTACAAGACCAAGTACAATAAATTTTACTCTCACTAAAGGTAAATGAAGCCAATATTAATGGCATGGAAGCTAATTTGAATGGCATACAAGATAAGATGAATGGCATGGACACTAAGATGAATGGCATGGACGATAAGATGGAAGAATTAAAAATAAATTTGAATAAGTTGCTACAAGAAATGGTCACTAATGGTGAAAGCGTAGTAAAGGGAACTCATGATGAGAACAAAAGAAATGTTAATCATGATTTCATAGACTCTAATATTGGATTGAAGACCCACAATGCTCCAAAAATCGATGTGAGGAAGTTTGATGGCAAGGATCCCAAAACATGGATATTATAGGTGGAGCAATTTTTTGATCTCCATAATGTGCAAAACACACAAAAGGTACGTATTGCAACTTTATATTTGAAACCAATTCAGTTTGTATGGTATCAATGGCTTTGCTCTCATAAACAAATTGTCACTTTGGCAATTTTTATGGAAGAAATGATAGCACATTATGAGGATACAAAAAGAAACACCTTTTTTAGCCAATTGATAAATCTCAAACAAAAGGGTCCAATGATGGAGCACATTGAGGACTTCCAAAAATTGAACATAAGAGTAAAAGATATTCCAGAAGAACATAAGATGAATGTGTTCATAGGGACTTTAAAGGATAATATCCAACATGAGGTTCACCTTTAGGAACCTGATTCATTGGAGAAGGCATTCAGGTTAGAAAGAAAAATGGAAAGCAAAAGTATGGCAACCAAGAAGCCTACCACTCACAACTATAAAGATGGAAGTGTTGTGGCCTCTAGCCTTCAACAACGAACAAGGTTGACACCACAATAATTAGAAAAAAAAGAAGCAAAAGGGCTTTGTTACAGTTGTGATAGCAAATACACTAAAGGTCATAAGTGTGCTGAGAAGAAATTATTCTACACAGATTGTGAAGAGGAGGAAGAAAAGGAACAAGAAATGTCAAAAGAAGAGGATATAGTCCAGGAACAAACCCTAGATAAAGAATAAATGAATCTAACCATATCTTGTAATGCATTAGTTGGAATTACCTCTCCTCAAACTATCAATATTGAAGTACATATCAAGAAGAAAAAGGCAATAGTGTTGATCGATTTAGGAAGTACCCATAATTTTATTCATTGTAAGATAGCAAAGGAATTGAATTGCTTCCTATATCCAGCACCAGAGTGTGAAGTGATGGTTGCAAGTAGAGGAACCATAAATTGCTCTGGAAAGTGCCATAATATCAAGCTATCCATGGGGGAATATGTATTGAATAGCCCAATGATTTCCATTCTAATGGGTGGTGTTGATGCTGAACCAGGAGTCCAATGGCTATAATCCTTGGGTACAATAGCTTTTAATTTTGAAGAACTTTTCATGAAATTTTCTGCAGAAGGAAAGGAATTTGAATTAAGGGGTATTGCAGGGAAACCGGGAAAGCTAATCAGCTCTAATGGTATGAAAAAGCTTCTAAATAAGGAACAACGAGGTGTAATTGCACAATTATGTTCTCTAGAGGTTTTCGCATTGAAATCATCTATTTCTCCAGATCTCCCAAAAGTCTTGGACAATCATTCCAAGGTAGTTGAGACTCCCAAAGGTCTCCCACCTGTTCGTGATCATGATCATTCTATTCATTTGATTCTAGGAAGTGTTCCTCCAAACACCAGGCCATATAGATATCCCTATGCCCAAAAGAGTGAAATTGAACGTATGGTTGTAGAAATGCTAGAGGCTGTTATAATTCCACCTAGACAAAGTTCTTTCTCTGCTCCAGTAGTATTGGTACACAAGGAGGATGGATCATGGCACATGTGTCTGGATTATGGGGAGCTCAACAAGCTAACTATTAAAGATAAATTTCCCATTCCTGTCATTGATGAATTATTGGATGAATTGCATGGATCAATTTACTTCACCAAGTTGGATCTTCGTTCAGGATATCATCAAATCAGAATGAAGATTGAAGACATTCTGAAAACAACATTTAGAACTCATGAGGGTCATTATGAATTTTTGGTCATGCCTTTTGGCCTTACCAATGCACCTTCTACATTTCAAGGTTTGATGAATTCCATTTTCAAACCCTTCCTTAGAAAATTTGTGTTAGTATTTTTTGATGATATACTAATCTACAGTAAGTCTTGGAAGGATCATATTCAACATGTTGACAGGGTGCTAAAACTATTGGAGGAGAAACAATTATATGCAAAAAACTCTAAATATTTCTTTGGAGTACAAGAGGTGGAATATCTGGGTCATATTGTATCTCATGAAGGTGTTAAGGTAGACCCTAGAAAAATTAAAGCCATTATGGAATGGAAAATCCCCACATCCATAAAGCATCTACGAGGATTTCTTGGGCTAACAGGGTATTATCGCAAGTTTGTTAAGAATTATGGGAGAATAGCAGCATCTCTAACAACATTATTGAAGAAAGATGCATTTTCATGGACTCCAGAAGCAATAAAGGCCTTCGAACACCTTAAAGAGGCAATGTGCCAAGCACCAGTATTAGCTACACTGGACTTCATAAAAATCTTTATTGTGGAATGTGATGCTTCAGGAAATGGAATTGGTGTTGTTTTAATGCAAGAAGAAAGACCCATTGCTTTCAAAAGTCATCCAATCAAGGGAAAGTATTTACACAAAGCTATTTATGAGAAGGAAATGATGGCAATACTACATGCACTTAAGAAATGGAGACCCTACCTAATGGGAAGACACTTCAAGGTAAAAATGGATCATGATAGTCTTAGATACTTTTTAGAGCAAATATTATCCTCTGAAGAGAAAAAAAAATGAGTCACAAAGATGTTGGTTTATGACTTTGAAATCATCTACAAAAAATGGAAGCAAAATGTTGTCGCAGATGCACTCTCAAGAAAGGATGAGGATGTGGAAGCATTGTTGTGCACCATTTCTCTTATCCAACCAGATTGGATAAATGAAGTAAGGTAGGAATGGAAGAATGGCGAAGAAGTGTGGGCACTCATTCGAAAGTTACAACAAGATTCCAATACATCGATACATTTAGCTGGAAAAATGGTTCATTATGGTACAAAGATCGCTTATACCTATGTAAGAATTCACAACTCAAACAAAAGATTCTTATGGAATTGCACACTTCTCCCTTAGGAGGGCACTCGAGATTTTTAAAAACTTACCACAGGGTTAAGAAGGATTTTTTTTGGGATGGCCTTAAATCAGATATTCAGAAGTTTGTGGTAGAATGTTTGGTTTGCCAACAAAATAAAGTTTAAACAATTAAGACCCCAGGTCTATTACAACCTTTATCCATTCCAAGCCAACATTGGGAGGAGGTTTCAATGGATTTTATCACATGTTTACCACCGAAGGAAAGAGTGTCATCATGGCTATAGTTGATAGACTTACCAAGTACACACACTTTTGTGCATTACCACATCCATTTAAAGCCAATACAATTTCTACTGCATTTATGGAAACAATTCAAAAGCTACATGGCAACCCAAAGATTATTGTAAGCAACAGAGATCCCATTTTCATTGGAAATTTTTGGACAGATTATTCTCTTGTCTCGGTACTCAGTTAGCTCATAGCTCATCTTATCATCCTCAATCTGATGGGAAAACTGAGATAGTAAACAAATTTTTGGAAGGATATCTTCGTTGCTTTGTATCTAATAAATAGACACAATGGTTAAATGGTTGCCTATGGCTGAATGGTAGTATAACACTTCTTTCCATACTGCAACAAAAATGACCCCATTTATTGCACTTTATGGATATCATCCACCATCCATCACATCATATTTAAGAGAAAATTCCAAGGTTCAAGCAGTGGAGCATCACATCGAGCATCAACAACAAGTTCTCCAACTCTTAAAGGATAACCTCACATTGGCACAGAATAGAATGAAACAACAAGAAGATCAACATCACAGTGAAAGAAGTTTCAATGTAGGTGACTGGGTATTCCTACTACTACACCCATATAAACAAATGTCCCTCAAGCAAGCTAAGAAGGATAATAAATTATCACCAAAGTATTATGGTCTGTATAAGGTGTTGTAAAATATTGGTACTATGGCATACAAATTGGAGCTTCCTACAGCTTCTCAAGTGCACCCAGTTTTCCATGTTTCATGTTTAAAGAAGGTTATAAGCGACAAGCTCTCAGTTCAAACAATATTTCTAGAACTTGATGAGGAAGGAAAAATTATATTACAACTGGAAGCAGTCACAGAAACAAGAACTTGATAGCTATGAAATCAATCATTAAGCGGAAGAACTTATCCGCAGAAGATTCCACATGGGAGGACAAGAATTTTGTACAAAAGCATCCAGAACTACTCAAGCATTGAAGACAACACTTTTTTGAAGGAGAGGGGCATGTTAGGTCCCTACAATATTAGTGATTCCTCCATTACTATTGTCATTGTATCCCTTATTATTATTGTTGTGCCCCTATTTTCCCCATATTATTATTATTGTGCCGCATAAAATCCCTCTATTGTTATTTTTATGCCTTTATATTATTATTGTTAGGTCTGCTTGGTTATATTGTGACCCCTTAGACTACTATATATAGAAAGGAGGTTTTATCATTTGAATAATCTAAGAATTGTTCATTGGTTTGATGTAAAGGAGGTTTCCCCCTCGAAGAGGCTTATTTCGAAGGAATTGATCTATCTTTTCTATCTTTTGTGAGCTGGTTTCATAACACTCTGAGAAGATATGTGATGGATACATGCCTTCTTAATTATGTGACAATGAGGCTTGCATGAATTTCTAATCAAGAAATAATGGAAAACCCTAAACATCCAACAACCTAACCCTAGTAAATGAAGCACCAAAATTTTGTGGGCTCCTTTGGGGTTAGTTAGAACGCCAAATTCTTGAGGTTGTAAATTTGGCACACAATCTGCATTTGGCACGTATGATACAATGTTAGAAATATATATCCGAGGAAAATAATTTTTGCCTACAGACCCATGCTATAACCTATCAATTCTCTCATTTTTCATAAAAACGCCATTTGGGGCCTCAAAAGAACTCTGGAAGTTTAGGACCTAAAAAAATACCAAAAGTATAAAATGTCAAAATAGTAAATTATGTTGGAAATTAGGAAAATGAAAGAAAAAATGTTGAGGGTCCATGTGGAATAGGTGGATAACCACCAATATCCACCTAGATTAGTCCTCCCCCCTTAGGATCTAATGGTCCCCATTACACTGAGTTCCTCCATGAGATGGGTAAAAATATACTGAATTTAGTCCCTGGTGAGCCACTTTCTTTGACGGAGAAGATGGCTATATTTGAAAACCTAATACAATTTGATTATCTATTGGTGAGTGTTCTTAATATCTGTGTCCATGATCCAATAATTGTGTCTAGCTTGATGCAATCTAGATTGAGTTTTGTTGGTATCAGTTGCATAGCAATGTTGGATGTGTCCAACAATGGTGGAAAGTATGGCCAAAGGTGGTCCACATTAAATATGGGGTGCGATCTAAGAAATGGAGGAATACTTATCTCAAAATAATTGTCTCCCATGACCTTGGTGATGGTGTAAGGCCCGTATCAAAGTGGTTGAAGCTTCCACTGGGCTCTTACAAGTTGTTCCTTCTATTTTTGCAACCATACCTTATCATGACGTTGTTTAAAATTGGAGATGGACTCCCAAGGATGGCTAGGAGTAGGCAGAGGAGTGTATAGGCCTTCTTTCTTAATGGTTTTCTTGGAAATGACACAAGTAGCACAAATTATGATATATTTCCCAACATCCTATCAGAGTTTTGGCCAATAAAAATACTTCTGCAATACTAACGCTATTTTGTTGAGACCAAAATTCATTATGCCCCTACTGTAGTGTGCCTCCCAAAATAGCTTGGCATGCTCACTTGAGGGAACATAAAGGTTCCTTAGCTAGCATAACATTGTGTCCTAGATGTGGAAGGCTAGTACTTTATTTCCAACCATCAACATCTGGTAAGTGGTAGTAAATTCTAGATCTTTTTTGTATAGTTGCATCCATCTAAAATTTTCACACCCGCAAGAGTTTAGAATAGTGGTCAGTTCCAAAACCGTGGGTTGACTGAGGAAATATGTAATGTTATTGATGCTACCCTTATTTTATTTAATGTTCAAATGATTTTTTTGCATGTATGTGGACCATTTCTGATGGCGATCATTTTACAACTTCCCTTTCTTCTATCTAAACTCAAGAGGTTGGTGATCTCTGTGGATTATCATCTCCTTCCCATAATGTAATTTTTCCACTTCTAGAAATCCTACATGATGGAATATATATCCTTATTATAGGTAAGGTATTTTTTAATTGTATGGAAGAGCATCTCATTGTGATAGGCCACAATATGCCCTTACTAGGTGAAAACTACACAAATAGCACACTCGAAGGCATCTGTTTCAATTTCAAACGGTTGTTGTAGGTTTGGCAATGTGAGTACCAACATAGATCAAAGGGAGTGTTTTAGCTCAATGAATTCCTTTTGTCGAGACTCACACCATAAAAAAATTGTTTTGCTTCACCATTAGTAACTTGACTCAATAGCCAAGTAATATGAGAGAATACCAACATTAATCTTCAATAAAAGTTGGCAATACCCAAAAAATTACGAAGCTTTGTTAGAGTTGTCAAGGCTAGAAAATTCCTGAATGACTTGGATCTTAGTCAAATCCATATCCACACCCTACTCAACAATGATGTATCCCATATATTGGACCTAGATCATGCTAAAAGTGCATTTCTCCAAGCGGGGACATAGTTTGTGTTTCCAGACGGTTTGGAAGACCTACTGAATATGTTACAAGTTCTCTTCCAAACTCTTACTCAAAATGAGAATGTCATCTAGATATACAACTATGAATGAGTCGGTGAAAGGTCGCAAGATGTCATCCATCAGCCTCATAAAACATTTGAGAAATTTTAAGGTAAAAAATGGGACTCAAAATAAAAATGTATGACAAAAATCAACTTTATAAGAACCAGTAGGATTCAATATGATGATGTCAACCATGGGGGATGATTTACATTTTTTGAATAAAAAGGTAAAAATATAAATAAATAAAAATAACTACTTTTTCAACCCATATTCTTAACTTATCTCCCTACGATTTTATTCAAATTTCTAGCAAAAGCACTTGTTGAATGTGAAATTTAACTTTGCATCCAAGGTGTACCCATGTTGGATACTTTCGATGGACCCTACTACACAAAAAATGTGAAATACCTTAAAAATGTCATTGTAATAATGATTTTTGTGTATTCTATGTTTTTCATATACTAGGGTTCATCAAAAGTATGCAACATGGTACTCCTTAGATGAAAAATTAAATTCCACACTCAATGAATTCTCTTGCTTGAAATTTGAATAAAATCATAGGGAGATATGTTGAAAATATGAGTTGAAAAAGTAGTTTTTTCGTTTTTCCCTCCAAAACTTGCTAAGGTAATATAATCTTATGTTATTATTTCCATTATCGTTTTATAATATTCCTTAGGAAGCCTGCTTTAGTCCTCAAAATTTCTCTAATGGTTGCAGGAAAATTTGTCAAACCGACAGGCATGACCAACCACTCAAAAAGGTCATCCTTGGATTTGAAGGAAGTCTTTCATACATCTGCATGCTCTATTGGAACTTAGTGATATAAAAACTTCAAATCAATCTTGCTAAATTATTTTGCCCCCCCAAACCTACTTAACAAGGTTATCATTCCATGGGATTGGATACTTGTTCTTGATAATGATTTTATTTAGTGCATGATAATCAATGTAGAGTCTCTAGGTATCATCCTCTTATATATGAGTACAATTAGGCTCCCACAAGGTGATGAACTTGGATGGATTTGCCATTTTTGTCGAAAATATTGGATCTTCTGCTTGACTTCCTCATTTTCCATAAGAGAGGAGTTATATTGGTCCATTGGGTGTAGGTGCTCAGGGATTTAGATCAACTGAATGCCTCATGTGATAGTGCAAAGGTACCCCCGTGGGTGAGGAGAATACGTCTCTATACTCTTCCATGATGTAAAACCCTCCTCCCACATTTACTCAAGCTAATTGTTCCACCAGGGTAAACATGTGACAAAGAGTTACTATTATATGATTAGACTCCCCATGCGTAGTCAAGGAAATGGAATCGACACACCAAAAACCAGGTTGACCTTCCTTAGGAGCCATAACACCCCCGGGGGCTAACCAATCACTCTAGGTACCCAACCCCTCAGTTAACTTTCCCTTTTATTGACTTAAACCTCTAGTCTCTCCCATGAAAAGCCCTCCATGCAACTAAAAGCCTCGAGTCACTACCACAATAAGCCCTCCATGTGACTATGGTCCTTCTCAGGAAAAATTGTGCCAACAACCCTTAAATCTGAGCCACTTTTTCAGGGATATGGTTTAGGTCTCTGCCCAAAACTTGATGAAATTATCATAAATGATAAATAAAAATAAGAAAAGGCCTCTAATGCAAAACTTGAACCAGGAACTAGCCAGACTTATTTGAACCATGACAAGAATTTCATCAAACAAGTCATAAACATGTAATGTATAGGTCATATAAACACATTTGAACATAGGGACTTCATACTTATCCGAAACTCGTTAAGAAGTTATGACACCCTCTCACAATAGCTACACTATCATCTATTAGATCATGTTGGTAGGAAATTTACTTTAAATATAATCCAAGGTTCAACTGAGGGTGCCAACAAAAGCCTATGTAGTCGAGCATTTCACCAACATTTTCACTCCTTCAGGAAGAAGAAGAGTCTCACTCAAGGCAAGCCAAAACCATGAAAGGATAAATGGGATTTAGATTTGATTGAATATGTGAATTACACAACTACTACAACATTCTCCCTTAACCATTCACTTTATACATTCAATTGTAATTAAACATATGGAAAAAAATTTAAAAGAGGTCCATATATTACATAGCTAAATTCCATAATTCTAGTCTTCCTTATATCATTAATTAGTAGAGGAAATTTTGGTTACATTCATCAATATTACAACTTGTGGAATATACAAACTTGTGAATCAAATTCCACAGGTAATAGATAAGAAAAACATTACAATCCTAGATCTCAAAACTGAATAATTTCATACATTAGACACCATCTGTTCTCCTGGCTCAATCTAAACTTTGCGGCACTTTTTAACTTGTTTCTCATTGTCTTCGACTTTATTTTCTATCCAAACTTTCTTGATTTGATGTCTCACTTGCTTGATCCATGGTTTTTCAATACCTAGGGCCATCACCTTGTTTTTTTGTTGACTGTATCAAAATCGACTCCTAGTTCTTTGGCACACTCACTTATTTTCCACTGCACGAGTTCCAAACCATCTTACTGCCGTTTCTTGTTTACCAATGCTCTGGTTCGGGTGCTTTCGTTGAAAATGTCCTTTGCAGCTATTATTCATTCAAAAATGAAGGACCCAACTTGCCCCAACCACATCCTACTGACTCGCCCTCGATTCAATGTACTGTTTGAAACTATTATAGGTTGGCTTCCACTAGCTTCAGTTGTGGTACCTTCAAATGAAAGACCCAAATCTCATACAATTTCAAGTGTGGACTCCTTAAAACTTGTGAATGCAAAAACATGGGAGTGCCATGAGTCCATAAGTGTGGAAACCTTGGTTGAGAACTTGGTAACGGTCTACTCACTAAGGTCACAAGGTTGTGACTCAACCAATTCTTGAATCTATTGATCGACAACTATGGACAGTGTATTCAAGGTCATAAAATTATTTTGAGCTAGTTGAGTATTGTGGAGGACCCATTTGGTGACTTGCGTTGCATCTTCTATTTGATTAATTTGGGCATCAAGTACATCTGCCCAGTCAAGGATCTACTTCTTGGCTTCCATATCGGAGGTCACAATTGCTTGTTGATAGAAATTCTAAACAATCTCATGGAAAGGATCAATAGTTGAATTCTTATTTGCAAAATCGTGACTGACATATGAGATTTGGTGAAACATGTGTTGGGATTTTTGCATGACTTGGGGTAGAGTAGCATGAAAAGAAGTCATAGTCTGCAATTTTTCAGTAAGCTTAGTGAGATATATGGTGGAAGGATCAGATGAAGACTATTGTATATGAGTGATAGTGTCCTGGAGCTTTGCATTTTTAGACACAATATGTTGACATGTTGCTTCAACCATAGTACAACAATTGGCAGGGGAACATGCGGAAAAATATTCAAGTTGTTTGACATCATTTGGAGTGAAAGTAGGCCGCAGATATTGCAATTGAGAATAAACCACACTAACTTGGGTATCTAATCCTTCCTTCTCAAAACGTAATTGCATTTATATATTTGAGCCGATAGTCAGCTAATTTTGTTGTTCTGCATAAGTGACCTGAAGATTATAGCACTGGACCTCTGTGTGAACCAAACCATGCTCCAAGTGAGAAACAAATTTATGGAAAAAGTGAAATAAATAATGGGAATACCATGTACTAAGAGTGTTAACCACAACTCTATTTCTTGGAGATATTCTAGATTGTGGTGGTTGGCCACTAGCAACCAACTGCTCTGATTAACCTTGTGGTGAAGTTTCTCTTTGAATAGCATCCCTTTAGTTCTATGCAATTCAATGAAAAACAAGGGCTAGAATGAAAGCGATGAGGTCATGTTGTTGTGTTGCAAGGAAAATTACTTGGCAACACTACTCAGGATATTTCATGAAGTCAGAAACTTATTCTACTGAAATGAGTGGAGTAATGGATGAGATAGAGTGGTAACATGAAACAGAACAATCTATGGTGTGGAAGTAACAGTAGTAGGCATATGAGCGGAAATAATGATGGTAGAGTCGATTTCGATATTTTCAAAGTAATCAAGGGTGAATCCGAGAGGTGAGATGAAGTAGCTGTAGAGGAATGAGGTGTCTCTTCGGAGGCTGTATCCAGGGATGGAGGTGATTCTTCTTGAATGGTAACTGCAAAATCCATGACTATCGGTTTAGTATCAAGGTTGATGAAAGTGTAGGTAGAGGTTGGTGAGTTGACAAGGGAGTAAAGGCGATAGCGAGCAGAATGGTAGATGCAATAAAATTTGGCGTAGTGGACATAAGGGTGAGATGATGTACCTGAAGAGTTTGTTGCACATATGAACTAACCTCAGACCAAGTAGCATAATTCGAGCTCAGACACTCCTTAGCTTTCTTAAAAAGGGGCTAGAGATCCTTGGGTACATCCTTAGAATTCTTGCATGAATTTGAATGGCCCTCCTCAGCAGGTTTAATTGCATCAGAATTATAGAAAATTTGCCCATCTTGATAAAATGCAATAACCCTTGACAAAGTTCCAACTTCAGTGTGGAAATCATTCTTGCTGACATATAATGAAAATGGGTGCATAGAGAAAGTGTTTGAGGAAACATGCATCAGACGAAGATAATACAAACTGTGAGAGATACCAAACCAAATGCTAGAAATGTATTGGTCAATAAAGGAAGCGACACTCGTTAAATATGTTATGCAACCAACTCACAAAATAGAAGAAAAAATAGATCAACGACTTCAAAATCAACCTCTTGGAGGGGGAAACCTCCTTTACATTACAGAAATGAATAATTATTAGATGATACAAATGATAAGACCTCCTTTCTATATATAGGAGTCTAAGGGGTCACAATATAATCAAAGTTTACATGACAATAATAATGTAAGGGCACAACAATAATAATAGTGGGCTTCTATGGGGCACAATAATAACAATATGGAGACTACATGGGCATAACAATACAATAAGGGGGTTGCACTAATAAAAATAGGGGGCTACACTAGTAGGATAGGGACCTCACATTCCCTCTCCTCCAAAAGGTATTTTTTCAATGCCTGAGTAGTTCTAGATGTTTCCATATAAAATTCTCATCCTCCCATGTGGAATATTTAGCAGGTAAGTTCTTCCACTTGATGAGATACTCTGAAACTGATTCATTTTGTAGCTAGCGGTTTCTTGATTCCATGACTGCTTCAGGTTCCAATATGATTTTTCCTTCCTCATCAAGTTCCGACAATATTGTTTGAACTGGGAGCTTGTCAGCTATAACCTTCTTTAAGCATGAAACATGGAAAACTAGGTGCACTCGGGAAGATGTAGGAAGCTCCAATTTGTATGCCATAGTACCAATATTTTGCAACACCTTGTAAGGACCATAGTACTTTGTTGATAATTTATTATCCTTCTTAGCTTTCCTGAGGGACATTTGTTTATATTGTTGTAGGCATAAAAATACCAAATCCGCTACATCAAAACTTCTTTCTCTGTGAGGTTGATCTTCCTGTTGTTTCATTTGATTTTGTGCCAAAGTGAGGTTATCCTTTAAGAGTTGGAGAACTTGTTATTGATGCTTGATGTGATCTTATACTACTTGAACCGGAGAATAATTATCGAAGACCTTTTGGATATCTGGCAAAATCAATGATTTCACTATTTGAACCTCAAAACACTGTAAACTTTGAAAAGAGAACTGATATGATTACCAGTTTTTTTGAGGTAGCAAAAAAATCATCTAATTTTGAAAAGTGCTAATTCAGAATACACTTTTTTTTGAGAGCATATTTTTGACACTTTAAATTTTCTTATGCATCAAGTATATGTATAATTTTTTAAACGTTAGTGATTTTCATGTTGGTTTTGAAACATGTTGATGCAACTCAACCACTTTTTTCAGAGGGCTTATTTTTGACACTTTAAATTTTCTAATGTATTAAGTGTGGATATTTCTTTTAAATGTTGGTGATTTTCATGTAGATTTGTGTGTCATGTGTTCCTCCACACAATTTTTTCAAGGGAAATTGACAGCTTTTTCCATTCCACTGTCAAACTTGGTAGCAACTTTCTATTTGGTATTGTTCTACATAGTGGGCTGCTCTTTTGTAGGAGAGGTATTTTTCTTGTTCTTCTTGTTCTTTCCAGTGGGATTTTATGTACACTGCACATATTTTATCGTAGTGGTTGGATGAGTAGTTGATTGGGTAAAAGGAGTGGTATCGACAGACAACTAGGCAAGGTGCCCACTGATTTGTTTCACAGCAGCCCGTAGGTAACACTGATGAGAATGTCAAAGTGTGCACCATGTTTTTGAGTAGCAAGAGAATTGGAAGTCTAAGGGGAAAGGGGGATTACATCGTATAGCATGCCACACTGAGAGTAAATCTTATCTAAATGTTGGGCACAAAGAATGGTTTGGTCTTCGGTGACCGCACCACCTAAGACAACGTCCTTGGAAATTTGAGGAAGAAGTGATTTGTAGAAGCAATATGCTAACAAGTAATTCAGAATGGGAGCTTTGACAAGCCACTGCCTACATCTCCATTCATGGATGTGATCATAGATGTGGGTGGAGATATCTTGGCATAAGGTAGTAAGGAGTTTCCTTCCCGTTTCGTAGTGGATAGGAAGCTGAAAGTGACTTTTAAAATCCATTGCTAGGGCACCAAAGGTATTAACTAATGCATGTGGTAAGTCAATGTACCACTTGGAAGCATTTCCAATAAGGGTGCAGGGGAAGAGTCTGAGTTAGATACTATCATCCAACATGGAGTTTGATACACACCATAGATGGTAGGTGGTGACATGTGTACCCAAATCATCCCCTTGTTTCCCTTCAAAATTCGGGATGTCTATAGGTATCTTGTGTGAGATTGGGGGAAAATGCAAGTTATGATAGATGAGGTCATTCGTAAGTTTATAAAGATGGAGGATATCAAGTGTTGCAAAAAAAGGCAGAGGGTTAGGTGCCCTCGAGTCAAACCAGGGTGATGAAGAATGACTTGAAGGACCCTGGGGTCCTCACGTCATGTTATTTCCAACAAGATACATAAGATTCATTGGATAATAACCTGCATGTTGTGGTGGAATAGTCATATACGGTGGTGGTCCATAAGGGATATTAGGCTAGGGGGAAAAAGACTGGTTTCCCCCAGCACAAAAATTCCCCCCTTAAGTCAATTGAGGTTGAGGACAGGGTGCCCAAATAGACGGAGCAAGACTCGGTTGAGGGATTTCGCCAGACATATAGTTTTTTCATAGGCACATGAAAAAAACTAAAATAGTGTCCACTTGGAGGAGGTAAGTCGATAAATGATGATCCTAATTGTCCTATAGGCAAAGGGGGGATAGTAATGTCCCTGACGAGTATATGTATGTTGGGAAAATTTCCCCTAAGCATCTAAGCCTAGGGGTTTCAACTTAGCAAAGGGTTCCAACCAAATGGGTTATTGTAGGTAGTTTTGCTAACCACACTACTAGGAGTGATATTCAGAGGTCCAAGAGCAGGCACAAAAGGGGTGGAAACCAAGATGTACTAGATTCCATTCATAACAGGTGTAACTAGGTTTCTCAAACTAAGAATAGTCTGGATAGCAGGGTAACCAATCAGTTGTGCATTACTGACTATAGGCAGGAGAACTGATGGTGGACCAAATGAACTGAATGAGAAAATTAGTTTTGTTGTGCTAAATTCCTCTTCAGAATATGTAAAAGTCCTTAAGGATTCATAAGGTTAATTGAAAGTTTAACATGAGTTTTTCAGTGTTTTTATCTAAATTTCATGTACAAATTAACATAAACAAATGACTAAACAATAACATATAACATACATGAACATCACCAACACAGTATCACAACATCACATGATGAAGGAGTTCACCCTGCCTAGGCTACGTCTCCTTGGTCCAACTACCAATGGCTTCGCCCTATCTATTATGCTCAAAAGTGTGAATACATCAGTTTACAATGCTCAAACAACTCTGAAATTTGTTCCAATGGCTATAGAATGCCCAAAAATGCTTATCTATCCTATTTATGCTCCTGATTTGATAAAAAAATGAAGAAGTTATGAGATTTTCTAGTCTTTAGGTATTTTCTCTACAAATTCCCCCAAATCCGTCATCGGTCCTACAAACTGGCCCCGAATTGTGCTAACTGGATGCCAAATTCATGAGATTTGAGGAAAAATTGTAGGTGTGTTAGTTCGTCCAATAAGCCCTTAATTATGAAAATTAGGGCCACGTGCCCAGGTCTAAGGCCAACAGCCCACCCCTGCCGGGCGAGTGCCCACTTCACCTCACTGGTAGTCTTGTTGGGTGTCACACCCCCAAGGGTTGGCCCTTGTGGGCTGACCCTTTTCCCAGATGGGGCATGACTTCAATTTTAAATATATGTCAACACCCATAGTTAATAAGAACTAAACATATGGCATGTTGGCAATGGCTTGGACTTGGAGTTTGGAGGTTGCGGGTTCAACCCCACCTGCTGGTGCTCATACCTTAACCTAATTTTTGGTGGCCGTTAGGTTTCCACATGGTGGCCCCTGACTGGGTCACATGGCAGCCTGTGGTTTTCCATCAACCAACCAATAAAATTTGTCCGAAACTCCACATAGGTACCTGCCACGTGTCAACACAAAATTCATTGGAGGTCAAATTAGATATATGCACAGTCACCTTGCCACGTTGGCATGCCCAGTTAGCACCACGTCAGTAGTATGGACAGCTGACTAGGCTTCCTACATATTTGTTTTTGAAAATTCCACTATTTAATAAAATGAATAGAACATGTTTCTGGGAGCATACAGAGTTCGTTTTGCGTGAAATTGCCATATTCATGATGATGAGAACTACGCAGTCATGTAGGTTCAACACCAATCCAACAACTTTGAATTTTGAGCAAATTTGTGAGCACCTCACCATCCCCCCCACTGGAAGCTTTTCAACCACAAAATATCACTTTTAGTTGTTTAGCAGTTGAGGGTACCGTTCTCTCACCTTTCCAACCTCGATCCATTTTTCCTTAGAAGGATTTGTTACTTTGAGCCCCACTAGAAGGTAGTCCACTCTCCCTCATTTTCAAGACCTTGTTCTTTTGTCAAGAATGGTGTCTTGGTGTAGTTCATCAAGGTATTCAAGAGAAAACTCTTCAATGGAAGGAATTTTAACATTCTCTCCTTGATCTTCAATCAAAGGAGGCGCATACAACCTTAAGTTTTCCACATTAACAACAACACAAATTTTCTTATATGAAGGAAAATCCAACCTGAAGGCATTGTCACCAATCATTTCCAGAATTCTCAATGGACCATAGCTAATTGGTTTCATCTTTTTACCTTCTCCTTGGAGCTTCTCTTTTCTAATGTGAAGCCAAACTTCACCACTGACTTGGAGTGTGTGATCTACCTGATGCTTGTTGTGCCTTTCTTTGTACTTTCCTTGGCTCTTTTCCAATTGTTCTTGAACTCTTTGGTGTAGCAATTGGATTTGTTCAATGAACCTTCTTGCCTTGTCTATGTCACTATGACCATTAATAGCAACATCCTTTCCAAAAATGAAATCCAAAGGATACTTAGGAAAGTATCCCAAACACGCTTCAAATGGAGATGTTTGAGTTGAAGTGTGCTTGGCCAAGTTGTAAGCATGATGAATGTAGTGAAAATGTTCATTCCACAACTTAGGATGCTTGATTCAATACCCACAAAGAAGATGTATCACTATCCTATTTACCACCTCTATTTGACCATATGTCTGCGAATAAAATATTGTACTATTTTTCAATTTGGTGTCCATGAATCCCCACAAGCTTAACCAAAAGTTCCCAACAAAGCAAGAATCTCAATCACTAACAATGGATATAGGAAATCCAAAATGCACCCATACATTCTAAAAGAATAAATGAGAAGTTTTTTCATCTGTAATTTTCTTTTTACATGGCATCAAAATACACATTTTGTTGAACCCATGCAAAACTACATACAAATAATCATGACCTCTTTTTGACAATGGAAGACCTCCTACAAAATCCATAGAAACACTCTCCCATGGTCGTGAACATACTGGAAGTGGTGTGTACAATCCTAAATTCGTATTGTTAGGCTTATTGATTGCACATAATCAACATCCTTTAATAAAACGTGACACAATTTCAAGCATACAAGGCCAATAAAAATACATATGTATATGTGCCACTGTCTTACTTACACCGAAATGACTAGAAATAAGAGAAGTATGTGCCTCTCTTATGATGTTGAATCTTTCTCCCTTTAGAATACAAATCTTACCAAGATTGTAGAACAAGTTATCATGCAAATGATAATCCAATTCCTCTACTTGGTTACCTTGACTCAAGCTTGCATAAACATCCTTAAATTCATTGTCTAATGCATACTTCTCAATACAACTTTGATACAAAATAGAACTATGCTTGAGTAAAGTAGCTGCACTAGTAATAGGCCTAGAAACCATATCAGTAACTTTATTGTAGATAACTTTCTTATACCTTATTACCAAGTGGAATTGTTGAAGAAAACCCATCCATCAGAAGTGCCTTAATTGTTGCAACGTATATTGAGTTTGCAAGTATTGTAATGGCTGATTATTAGTGTGAAACATTGTTTCCTTACCCATCAAGTGGCGTTTCCACTTTTTCACACTTTTCACCAATGCATACAATTCCTTGTCATATGTAGGATAATTAATCATTGCATCATTGAAAGTTTTCGAATGAAAATAGTTAGGCTTACCATGTTGTAGGAGGACTACACCCTTGGCATAGTCACTATCATCAATCTGGATCTCAAATGACTATGTCAAGTCTGGAAGTGCAAGTATTGGGGCTGAACTAATCTTCTCCTTCAATGCATCAAAGGCCTTTTGTTATGGGCCTCCCCACTAAAAAACCTTTTTCACACTAGTCAATGCATGAAAAGGAGCTTCTATAGAAGAAACATTAACAATGAATTTCCTCCAATATTGGGATGCTCCCAAAAGACATCTTATGATAGTAACTATCTTGGGTCTTGGCCAATTCAAAATTACATCAACCTTGGAGGGATTTATTTTAAACTCACCTCCTCCAACAATATGACCCAAGTAAACTAAAGAATTTTTTCCAAACTCACACTTTGACATCTTTAAATACAATTGTTCTTTCTTTAAGACATCAATAACTTTCCTCACATGCATGACATGTTAATCATGAGATTTATTGAAAATTAAGATGTCATCTAAGTATACTATAGAAAAATCATCAAGAAATGGCCTCAACACATCATTCATCACATGCATGAAGGTAGCATGAGAATTACGTAAACCAAAATGCATAAGTAGCCATTCAAACAATCCTTGTTTTGTCTTGAATGTTGTCTTCCAAATGTCTCCATCAAAAATTCTAATTTTATGGTAGCCACTCCTTAAGTCCAACTTAGTAAAATACTTTTTATCTTTCAATTGATCAAGTAAATCATATATTCTAGGAATTGGTAATAGTTCTTTACCGTAATCTTGTTAAATGCATAGAATTCTACACAAATGCATCATGTTCCATCCTTCTTAATGGATGCATTTTTCTTTCCTTTCCCTTTGAAACCCTTTTCTTTTCCTTTACCCTTAAATGGATTTTTACTACCCTCTTCTTCAGTATTTTTCCCTCATTCCTCAAGATGAGTGGCTTGCACACAAACCTCAACTAGATTATTGGGATAACATAAGGATAGTATGCCTAAGGTAACTATGTCTACCCCCCATATACTTTAGTAATGTGTCTTGTGATTGCAAATCTACACCTAACATTAGATATCTTCTTCTAAATTCTTGGGTGTAATCTTGTACATTTTGACCTTTAAGTTGTCTAAAGTTCTACCAATTCATGATGGCTTTCTGCATATATGCTAGACGGTAAAACTATATTTTAATTGCAGCAATGAAATTAGACCAAGAAATTAAGATCTTACCATGTTTTTTTTTTTTATCTCTTCTTGTGTCTTGACTTCCCACCATACTAGTGTTTCACCCTCCAGCCTTAACGAAGCTAGCTGAATTTTTATGTCATCATCTTGAAGGTTTTGAATTCTTCAATAGATATCCAACTGACGAACCCAATTCTTAAGCTTCTCTGCATTCACTTCACCATTATACATGGGTAGTTCAAATTTAAGATCAAATTTTAATAGGGGTGTCTTACCAATTCCTTTTGGGGTATGTTAATGAGTATGAGTAAGGGTTGTATGAGTGGAAGAGGGTGAAGATGCCTGTGAAGATGAAGATGAAGATGATGGTGGAGATGGTGGAGATTTACCTCCATTTCCATTACCTCCTCCTCTTGAAAAAAATTCTCCTTTTTGAGGCTTGGAGATTTCACCCTGCAGTCTTGTATTCCTCTCTTCATAGAGGACTTTCACCATCTCTGTCCTGTCAATGAAAGTCTTCCTAAAAATCTACTCTTCCTCTGTCATATTTGTAGGCTCTCCTTCATGTGACATGCTTACTGAAGCTTCAACTATAATTTGAGGTAGAGCTGGTGGTCGAGATTATGGAAATCTTGCACTCCTTCTCCTTGATCCAACTTCGGGACGTTCAACCAACTTCCCTTCTCCTCTCTTGAGCTTCAACCTTGTAAGCATCACATTAACTTACAAAAATTTAAATCCTCCCTGCACAAAAAAAACCAAGAGCTCTGATACCAAACTTGATCTGAATGGGAAAATTAGTTTTGTTATGCTAAATTCCTCTTCAGAATATGTAAAAGTGCTTAAGGATTCATAAGGTTAATTGCAAGTTTTAACATGAGTTTTTGAGTGTTTTTATGTAAACTTCATGTAAAAATTAACATTAAAAAATGACTGAACAACAACATGTAATAGACATGAACAACACAATACAGTATCATAACAGCACATGATGAAGGAGTTCACCCCACGTGGGCTATGTCTCCTTGGTCCAGCTTCCAATGGCTTGGCCCTCTCTATTATTCACAAAAGTGTTAATACATCAGTTTAAAATGCTCAAACAATTCTGAAACCTATTCCAGTGGCTCCATAATGCCCAAAAATTCCTATCTATTCTCTTTTAGCTCCTAATTTATGAGCTTTCCCAGCTCTTTCACTATTCGCTCTACAAATTCACCCAAATTCAATACCATTCCTACAAATCTGTCTCAAATTGTGCTAACTGGGCGACAAATTCACGAGATTCCAAGAAACATTGTGGGCATGTTAGTTCATATAGTAAGCCCTTAATTCTGAAAATTAGGGCCACATGGTGGGGGGCGGGGGGGCATGTGCTTGGGGCTAAGGCCAAGAACCCACCCCCACCGATCAGGCCACCACTCTGCTCCATTGGTGGTCTTGTTGGGTGGCATGCACGCAAGGGTTAGCCCCCATGTTAGGCCCCTATACTACTAGTGTAACCCCTTATTGTTATTAGTACAACCCACTTATTATATTGATGTACCCATGTAGTGCCCATATTGTTACTATTATGCCCCATAGAAGCCCACTATTTTTATTATTGTGCCCTTACATTATTATTGTTATGTCGGCTATGATTATGTTATGACCCCTTAGACTCCTATATACATGTTAGGCCCCTATACTACTAGTGTAACCCCTTATTGTTATTAGTACAACCCACTTATTATATTGATGTACCCATGTAGTGCCCATATTGTTACTATTGTGCCCCATAGAAGCCCACTATTGTTATTATTGTGCCCTTACATTATTATTGTTATGTCGGCTCTGATTATGTTATGACCCCTTAGACTCCTATATATAGAAAGGAGGTCTTTTCATTTGTATCATCCAAGAATTGTTCATTTATGTAATGTAAAGGAGGTTGCCCCTTTGAAGAGGTTGAATTCTAAGGCGTTGATCTATCTTTTCTATCTTTTCTTGAGCTGGTTTCATAACATTTGGTATCAGAGCCGACATAACAATAATAATGTAAGGGCACAATAATAACAATAGTGGGCTTCTATGTGGCACAATAGTAACAATATGGGCACTACATGGGTACATCAATATAATAAGTGGGTTGTACTAATAACAATAAGGGGTTACACTAGTAGTATAGGGGCCTAACACCCCATGAGCTTTCCCTTTCCTGGATGGTGCATGACTTTGATTTTAAATATATGTTGGCACCCATAGTTAATAAGAACTAAATGTATGACGCGTTGGCAATGACTTGGACTTGCAATTTCAAGGTCGCGGATTTGGCCCCTGCTCATTGTTGCTTGGACATTAACTCAATTTTTGTGGCCCTTGGGCTGCCATGTGGCATTCCCTTGTTGGGCCACATGGCAACCTGTGGTTTGCCATCAACCAACCAATAAAATTCATCCAAAACTCCACCTACATAGCTACCATGTGTCAACACATAATTTGACAGAGGTGAAATCGATCATATGCCCAATCACCCTACCACATTGGCATGCCTAGTTAGCACCACATCAGCACTACGAACTACTGACTAGGCTACCTACATATTTTTTTTTAAGTTCTCCTATTTAGTAAAATGAACAGAACATGTTTTTCGGAGCATACGAATTTTGTTTTGCGCAAAACGAGTTGTGCCGAATTCAGGACGATGAGCACTATGTGGTCATTCAGGTTCTACACTGATCCGACAATTTTGAATTGTAGAAATTTTGAATAATTTAACACATATTCAACAGAGATTATCCTGATCATGTACTATTGTGGAATACATACACAATACATAAGCTCCTCTACGTTGATCATCAATATAGCAGCATCAATAACAATAAATCATCAAGAGCATTCACACATTAACACAGTATGTAACCCGGGGAAAGCATCTCGCTAAAAACCCCACACTATCTGTATATTAATGATTGAGACCATGTAACATTACAAAGTACAATGCTTATCACAAGAAATCCAGTACCAGCTCCACCTGTTACACACAATACAGCTAAGATCTGATCTCCAAATCTATTCCACTACTTGCCTGCCTCCACTGCTCAATACCTGCTCAAGAATGAATGAGAATGGTCTACCAAACTCGTATTTCACCTCCAAAGAATCACTCAAAATGTGTAAGACATGAGCAGAAGCTACAAACTGGGCAAATACATGAGCAAACTCATTGGCATACTCAATCCTTTGATTGTGCAAGATCTGATGCACAACTATAGTCACAACTGATAACAATCTGATTCTCTAACACCTGCCCCTGCTGAACTGAACATGCACTAACATGCAACTGAGTTAACTGATGTATTCTATAGTTGTATTATGAGTTAGTAATTAGTTTAACAACTCATCATTAGTATATCTGCAGTTAGACTAACTACAACTAGTTTAACCAAGTCAAACTGAACACAACTCCATCAACTCCACAATCAACTCCACCAAACTCAACTGATTGAGTTCTAACTGAAGTCATGCATGCAACAACTCAACTGACTCATAAGAAAAGTGTATTTCCTTCTGACAGTTGCATGGGCCACATCTGTAGCTCAAACTGAAGTGCTCCAAGAGAATAAGATCAAGTTTATAGTCCAAATATTATTATGAGACAATAATATTTGACTTTTCTATTTTTGACAGCCAGTCTAAAAATAGACTTTGATCACCCACACTTTGGTCACCCACATTGTGATCACTCACACTTTGGTTACCCACATTGTGATCACTCACACTGTGATCAAAAATAGAACTTGCGCCATAATTTGCCTGTGGACCCACTTAGTGAAGGCGACTCTTTTCACTAAGCTCCATCATCTTGTTGCAATCTCAATACTCCCTCTCGACAAGATATGGATTATAAGCAACCCCTATCCTGCCTTGGTGGTACTCAAATTTGCTCCTGGTGAGAGCCTTCGTCAGAATATCAGCATCCTAATCCTCCGTTGGAATGTATGAAAGCAACATGATCCTCCGCTGCACACAATCTCTGATATGATGGTACCTGATGTCAATATGCTTAGATCTATCATGAAATACAGGATTAGCCGAGAGTTTAATGCAACTCTAGCTATCACAGTAAATCACAGTAGGATCCAAATGAGAACCGAACAAACCAACCAGGATCTTCCTCATCCATATAACCTCGCATGCAGCCAAACTTGCTGCCATATACTTGGCCTCCGCTAAACTGAGTGCCATGGATCTCTGCTTCCTGCTGTACCAAGAAACTGTTGTTGATCCAATACTGAAGACCCCTCCTGATGTGCTCTTTCTGTCCGTTGGGCTCCCTGCCCAATCTGCATCTATGAAGCCACATAGCTTCACCTCATCCTCCTGTTTGTACCACAAACCATATCCCGATGTGCCTCTCAAGTAGCGCAATACATGCTTGCCCACCTTCCAGAAGAGCTTGGTAGGCTTAACCATAGCTTGTGAAAGCTGGTTAACTACATAGCATATATCAGGTTGTGTATTGACCAAATACATCAGCGACCCCACCAACTGTCGATAAACAGTGGCATCCACTTCTTCTCCCGAAGTGGCATCCTCCTTCCTCCAACCTCCAGGAAGAGGAGTATCAACAAGCTTGCAGCCAAGCATGTTGAACTTCTCCAGTATCTCCCGAGCATACTTGCCCTAAGAAAAAAACAATCCACCACTGTGCTGCCATATTTCCAATCCTAGGAAATAGTGAAGGAGGCCCAAGTCCTTCATCTCAAACTCTATAGCAAGATCCTTCTTGCATGACAGTATCAACAGCTCATCACCCGTTAGAATCAAATCATCAACATACAGTACAATGATAAGCAACTTACCCTCCACCACAATCTGGTATAGGTTAGGATCCGCCTCGCTCTTGGAGAATCCAAGTCCTGTGAAATAGTTGTCTATCCGTGTGTACCAAGCACGTGGTGCTTGCTTCAACCCATACAGCGCTCTCTTGAGCCTGCACACATGCGACTCGCTGCTGAAGACCTCAAAGCCTTCGGGCTGCTCAATGTACACCTCCTCCTCAATGACTCCATTGAGGAACGTAGTCTTCACATCCATCTGATGAATGTGCCATCCCATCTACGCTGAGAGAGCAAGAATCGTCCGTATGGAAGAATACCTTGCGACAGGTGCAAAGGTCTCCTCATAATCGATCCCCTCTATCTGTGAAAAGCCTCGGGCAAAAAATCTTGCCTTGTACTTCTCCACACTCCCGTCAGCTGCCTGCTTGATCTTGTAGATCCATCTCGAACCCACCACTGATTTCCCTTCTGGTCTAGGAACAATCTCCCATGCACTGTTTCTGACAATAGAATCATACTCTTCCACCATGGCATCTACCCATGTGGGATCCTCCACAGCTTCCTCGAAAGAGGATGGCTCAGTCACAACACACTTACTCATCAGAGCCATGTATCCAATGTACCGATCAGGTGACTGTCTCTGCCTGCGTTGGGCTGTAGGTGGTCCTACAACTTTCTCTGCATCTTGAGCCAGTTGCTCAGCTTCTATCAAGCGCTTTCACCCTCTAATGGTTGGCGCTGCATGAGTGGTCTCTTCCACTCCATGAACCTCGTCCTGTGGCTGATCCACATCCTAAAGCTCATCCTTAGGAACTAATATCTCCTCATCTGCATGCAAGTGTAGCTCCCTCTCAAGCGAACACTTCATGGCTTTCTCCTCCTGAAATTTTATATCCCGTCGCACAATAGTTTTACCACTGTCTGGTAAATACACATGATAGTTGTGGGGCGTATCAGTGTACCCCACAAATGTCCCAACCTCTGTAGTTGGCTCCAACTTCTTCCTAGCATCCTTCGTCACATGCATGTAAACGTCAGCACCAAAAATCCTCAAATGAGGAAGATCAGGGTTCTTACCAGAATAAGTCTCCTCAGGTGTACTCATGCCAAGTATCCTATGAGGACAATGGTTCTGCACATAAACTGCTGTATTGCATGCTTCCGCCCACAAGTGAAGGGGTAGGCCCTGATCATGCAACATTGCCCGTGCAGCACCCACAATCGTTCTGTTCTTCCGCTCAGCTACCCCGTTCTGTTGTGGGTTATGGGGAGCTATGAGCTCTCTACGAATCCCTTTTGCCTTGCAGAAATCCTTGAACTCGTCCGAGATGTATTCACCACCATTATCGCTCTTAAGAGCCTTCACCTTCTTCCCCAACTCCTTCTTGACCAGTGCTTTGAATTCACAGAACTTTGAATATGTATCGCTCTTCTTCTGCATGAAGAAGATGCAGCACTTACGAGATAAATCATCAACAAAAATCACATAATACCTGTGTTTTGCTGTCGAAGCAACTGAGAAAGGTCCACACACGTCTGTGTGAATTCTCTCAAGGATCGTCGTGGCGCGACTATCCTTCTCGTGAAAGGTGGCTTTCACAAACTTCCCCAAAGTACACCCCTTGCACTGATCTGACTGTGCAAGTGTGCCTTTAGGAAGCCCTCTAGTGATCTGTTGCAGTATCTTCAAGGCTCCATGGTGAAGGTGACCCAATCTCCTGTGCCACAACTCGCCATCATCCTGGCTCACCAATCCTTCTGCCTTGCCCGCCATTGCTGCGCATCCATCTACATGCAACTGATAAAGGTTCCTCACTCGAACCCCTATCTTCCGGGTCTCACCAGTTGTCTTGCTGCGCAGGAAAGCCTTTCCCTCGCTGAAAACAACATCATACCCCTTGTCTTCTAACATCGCCACTGAGATGAGATTCTTCGTCAATCCTGGAACATGCATGACTTCCTTCAATACGAAGGGTTTACCAGACTCCCTCTCAAAGGAAATGGTACCGATACCGGTCGCACTGTATCTACCATCATCGCCCATCTCGATGTGCACTCCAAGATCTTTGTCCTCCATATCAAAGAACAAATCTCTATCTCCCGTCATGTGAAAAGATGCACCACTGTCCAAGAACCACACTAATCCCATCACACTTGAAACCAAGCATGCAATCAATGAAAAATCAAGCTCAAACTGTGAGGCTAGAGCCTCTCCTGCTGAAGATCCAGCTGCCTGCTTGTTCTTCTTCTTCTATGGACAATTAGTGGCATAGTGTCCGTGCTGGTGACAGTGAAAACACTTCACCTTGGACATATCCTGCTTCTTGCCTTTTGTACCAGACTGAGAAGCTTTCTTGCTCTTCCCTTTCTTTGCTTTGGCAGCTAAAGCACAATTCTCTTCATCAGATACCTTTGATGAAGATCCATTCTCATACTTATTGTTACTAAGTTTATCCTTGAGCGCCAGGTCGCTCTTGCTTTGGAATAACATTCACAATCCGTTGAAAGACATTTCAACCACACTGCTGCAAATTCGAATTCCACCAGCAACCAACTCAACCGCTTCCGATCTAAGATTCGTGAGAACAAAATATTTCTCGCACAGAGATTGATTATATGGGTTTTTACCGGATATCTCACCTTCCAAAGGAAGGATGAATCCAGAGGCTACCTGGCCCAATTACAGACTCTGCCTGAAGAAATAGAATGTAAACACTTCCTGAATAGTAGATCTGATGATCAATCCTCGCTTGATATCCTGTAAAAATCTCTTCTACAAATCAAGCAGCTCTAATACCACGTAGAAATTTTGAATAATTTAACACATATTCAATAGAGATTATCCTGATCATGTAATATTGCGGAATACATACACAATACATAAGCTCCACTACGTTGATTATCAATATAGCAGCATCAATAACAATAAAACATCAAGAGCATTCACACATTAACACGGTATGTAACCCGGGGAAAGAATCTTGCTAAAAACCCCACACTATCTGTATATTAATGATTGAGACCATGTAACATTACAAAGTACAATGCTTCTCACAAGCAATCCAGTACCAGCTCCACCTGTTACACACAATACAGCTAAGATCTGATCTCCAAATCTATTCCACTGCTTGCCTGCCTCCACTGCTCAATACCTGCTCAAGAATGAATGACAATGGTCTACCAAACTCGTATTTCACCTCCAAAGAATCACTCACAATGTGTAAGACATGAGCAGAAGCTACAAACTGGGCAAATACATGAGCAAACTCATTGGCATACTCAATCCTTTGATTGTGCAAGATCTGATGCACAACTATAGTCACAACTGATAGCGATCTGATTCTCTAACACCTGTCCCTGCTGAACTGAACATGCACTGACATGCAACTGAGTTAACTGATGTATTCTATAGTTGTATTTTGAGTTAATAATTATTCAATTCCCTAGGTGTCTCATCAACCAAAACACAGTGCACAATTTAAGATCTCTAGAAAAAACTACAAGCAACGTCCCAACCCAGGAATCCATCAAATGGGGTGGATATTAGGATAATGACTTACTAACACTACTCAGAAGAAGATACAGAGTGTTAATAGTAGGACTAACACTTTGTCCAAGAGCCCAGGGAGTGTTATAACTGATTGGACTCCACATATAGGGTATGTTACAGAGGCATAGGATATAGAAAGGGTCATTCAAGGTTTGATCAAAGGCTATGCATAGTAGAGGAGGTTTTAAAGCATCTTGAGTGGTCAGAATGGGAACCAAGAAGGGAAGGAAGGCCTAGAAAGAAAGAAATATCTGGGATCTAGAAAGATCAAAACAGGGAACTAAGCATTATTCCCCAATAGAGTCGCCATTTATGTTATAAGGATTAATGCACAGGTGGTTGTGGATGAAATAACCTCTCGAGTCTTCCCGAGACCCAAGGTGTACTATTTAAGATTAGTTGTAACTATCACAAAGAAGCACACATATATTCATATTAATCCATTATTGACAAAGCAAAAGGAGAAGGATTACCTGAGTCCTTTGTGTAGCCCAACTAGAGAACTCAATGTAGCAAAGTGGAAGACCTCTTCTCCAGCTCCTAGATTAGAACCAACACAAATACAAGACAAAGCATAATCCTACAACATATAAACCTTGATAATAAAAACATCAATATATGAGAATACAAGCTACTTATTAATCACGTAACCGAATCAACATGTAAAGGAATACAATATCAACACCATCAAGTAGACAAAAAAGATCAAGCCTATATTATTAGATAAAAGAAGAATTATTACAAGCATCTAGGTTGGATCAAGCCTCCTCTAGCCCTTCAGCTCCATTCTCTCTCTCTCTCCCAACTTCTTGGAATTGTAACAATACTAAAACACTTGCAAACGTTCGACAACCATTCGAACTCCTTTACAATAGCCGAGCCTCCAATATATAGATGGAGAGAGGATCATCCTTGCCAATTATTTCATGAGCACCATTGAGGCAAAATCTTGGATGTTTCCTCACTTTATTTCGCTTTCCCTTCCGAGACTCTGTTAGGAATGACAATATCCTTATTTAGGCTTGAGGCATATGTTTCTTGCTTTTCGAGCTGACGTTTGAGTGAAAAGAGGAGTGTCGGTCAGTCAACTTGCGCTTTGACCTCTGGAATCTCATAAATATCTAGTAACGTTTCCCTTCAAGAAAAATAGAGCATTAGGCTAGGGACTAATGCTTTAGGCTGAGAGCTGGAAAGCATTATAACTCTCCTTGTTTGTTTTTTTGGTGCATTACCTTGGAAAATAGGCCTATAACTTAGGTCGTATCTTCAACCAATATGTCTTTCTCCTTTCAGTTGATGAGGAGGTCATTTTACTGAATAACAATCATTAATTAATCTTAGTTTCAAAGTTAGTTATTAGAATATTTAGAGTGTGAAGTTTCAAATGTCAATTAAGGGAATTATTGAGTGCGAAAGTAGTTGTGTGGAATAATTTGTTCAGAGTTTTTTATGCATGCGTCGATGTTATGTGAAAGTTTTTTGCAAAGTTTACTAAGATAATAAATATACAATTCTCTTTCTTAATTTTTTATTTGGGTTGTATTTCACAACCTATCCTAAGTATACACTTTCTTTATTGATCGCTTACTAGATAGCTACGTATTCCTACATTCCTACTTCCACACATCCATCCCTGTCACATGTTTTTCACATTGTCTATTCACATAATAAATGCTTCATTTTCTCATATGTGAATTTGTGTTATGTTCAAAGTGTACGAAAATCATGTTTCTAGGTTTGATGTTTTGGTTCTTATCTTGTTTTCTGAATGCTTAAGCATATGTGTACTCGGTGAATTGAATGCTAAGATAACTTGTAATTATATGCATCTTTGTTTTCTATTAATTGGAGGGAAGACATCGAGATGATGAAAAATATAGATAGAATTTTTATCTTTGTAGTATGTTTCAGATGCAAAATAGTGGCAAGTGGTGATTTCTAGGGAATGTGACTACAAATATTTGAAATATCTAGTATAGTAAGGGTCAAAAAAACTATTTGCAGTGATAGACAAAACAATGGGGCCTGTAGAAGTTTCTATTTGAAAATTAAATTTAGAAACTTGAAGTATTTTCCGACCTTCTGTTGCCTTATATATATCACTATCTGTGGGATAAAAAAGTTATACAATACTGCAAGCTTCTATATTGATTTTCCTATTTGCTTTTGGAAATGGTGTGAGTTTTTGGTTCATCAAGATTACTCTATAATACCCTTCAATATTCTATAAACTTTGGTTTGATTTACAATAGTGTGAGAAATGAGTGTGTCAAGTTATTTCTAAATCAAATTTGGTTCAGTTTCACTAGGGAGTGGGGAGTAGTTGTGAAGCCAATTCATCCTATAAGGTAATTTTTCTATTTTTGTGGTATTATTGATAGTCTTACGAGCTTTTCCTTTCAATAATTATATTATTTTCACAATTTCAAAAAACAAAGAGTTTAAAATTAAATGTGTCTTTTTGGAATAATGTGTGCACTACATCGTAAATGTGTGTCATATTTTTCAAAAAATAGATGTGTCAGGTTATTCGTAAATCATATTTCATTTCCTTTTACAAAGTAGTGGGACCAGTTGTTAATTTGATTTGTCGTAGAGGTTATTTTTCAATGGAATCTAACAATTTGACCACCATCATCAAAAACTCCCTAGATACCCAAAATCTTGAAGCCTAATAGTTGTAACCCATATTTCCCAAAATTTCAACAGGATTTTACTAAAAATAATGGGGGAATTTCCACTATTTTTGGGGCAAATTTGTGGTCTCTTTCGACTACTCTACATGGATAAGAAAATTTTCTGTGGGATTTGGTGGGAAACGTTTGATGAAATCGAATGTTAAAAGTGTATAAATCATTTTTTTTATTATGAATCTTGATAGTTGTTAATAGAATCTTTAAAAAAATTATGGTTACAGTGCAACATTATCAATAGCTTTTTAGTTCATCAAAATTTACCAGGAAAAACAAAGGAAGTTCAAACACATTGCTGAAAAAATATGCCAGTGACTTTTTCTAATTCAAGGTTATAGTTGTCAATTTCATCATCTTGGGTGTCAATCGGATATGTTAACAAAAAAATAGAGCGAAAAAAGAAAACATTTTAAAAAAACGGTTTGTAGTGATTTTTGGTGCTCTTGGAAAATTTGTCGACGGGGTTTTTGATGGTTCTTTACCCATTTTCACTATTAAGAAAAATGATCGAGTGAAATGATAATTTTTGACCATGTAGACGAACTTACCAGTTATCACAAATTTATATTTCTTAGGGCGCATATATCAATGATCTTGAAGAAACAACAAAGTGTATAGTAAATACACATGATGCTTTCAAAATTTCGAAAAAAATCCTATTACTCTCCATAAAACTTGGTTTCACTATATTTAATTGTTATTTACTTAGACCGTCATTTGTAACGGTTTTGTACACGATTATTAGTAACATTCAATGTTTATGAAGAAAATGGAGAATTGTATACTAGAACGAGATTTGAATACATTATTCATTGACATATTTTTTTCCTCTGCTGCAAAGGAATAATGAGTAGTAGGCGAGGGAATGAGGTTTTTTGTAGTGATACAATTAAATACCTTGCTAATATTGGTGATACATTTGATTGGTCAAGAACTTATGAGCGATATGTGAATCAGTCAAAAGAAGAAAAAATAGATGACAAGATCTGGAGCACCAGATTGGAAAATGTTGGGTGTGTTCCAAAGGTCTTTAATTTTAGAGAAATTGTTTATCTCTATGCAAACAATTTTGATTTCAGAAAGAGGGAAATTAAGAAAGGAGTGATAAAGGTTTCTAAAAATCCTAATTTATTCATATTGTTACTCAAATTACTGGAACTGAAAAATCATTTAGAAATGCCTATTATGGATAGTTTCATGGAGGCAGAAGAGCGTGAAATTGAAATTGTGTGAGAATTCATTGCTACAGGTTTTGAGGTTCCATTCTATCTTTCTCTTCTAGATATTTCTTTGCCGAGGCAACTGTTTATGGATTTTTTTTGCCTTTTCTAGCATGCATAAAAGCTAAAATGTATATCACATGTTCTAAAATTCATTTTCTATGTGCTTTATGATACATAGAAAAACAACTATATGTTTGATTGGGCTTGTGTCTGTTGGAAATAATACTGAGAGGGGGGGTGAATCAGTATTATCTAGCAATTTAACAAATCTTCTTTATTTGATCTTTTGAATTATTCTTGCATATCAGTACCATAAAATAATGAGCATGAACAAAGAAAATAGACAGTCACACCAAAGAACACAAGATGTAAGGTGGAAACCCAATGTGGGAGAAAACCACCTGCTGCAATATCTCTCTATCTTCTTTCAATTTAGAAACTTCTTTTACAATGATTTTGTACTGGTGCAGTCCTTTACCAGTACGCAGGCTGCAACCTGCAAAGAGCTACAACTCTCTCTCTTTCTCGTTTTCAAGTCTACTCCTGGAAGGGAGCTACAACCCCCTACTTCTTTTCATAAAGCATCAGATGATCAACAAGTACATAACAGATATAGACCACTACAGATATCAGATCAGCAATAACAGAACTAACCCAGAACACCTTATCAACAGAGAAATTCAATCAACAGAACATCTTAAAACAGAGACGCCGTTTTTCCTTCTGTGGCCTGCGACCAGACGCAGTAAACCTTCTGCTACTCTGCGTCCACACGCAGATATCCTTCCGCTGCGCTGCGTGCCCACGCACTGTTCCTTTAACTGTTCTGCGTTTTGTTGCTTCAGGGACGCACCCAAAGAAACTATCGCGCCACGTCTTTTGCTACAGAGACGCACCTGAACACACTATCGCGTCGCGTCTTTTGCTTCAGAGACGCACCTGAACCTTGATTGCTCTGCGTCCCCACGCAGATCTACAGTCACTGCGCTGCGTCCCAGACGCATCTGAACTTCGTCTGCCCTGCGCCCCCACGCAGATCTCCAGACTCTGCACTGCGTCCCGGCGCGCTTTTCTTCCACTGAACCTGCGTCCCTTCAGATATAAATGATATGAAGACTTCAGGACTAACCCAAACAGTCAGATCTACAGATCTGATCATGCGCTATATAGATCACAGTCCATTAGAAGATTCTCCCTCTTAGATCTAGACTAGATCTCACCAAATAAGATATTCAACCAAAGAAATTGCTCAATCCAAATGAACTCCTCTGCTTTATATAGGCAAGCTCCTCCCCAAAACATGGAACAATACCACGAGCCGACACCATAGAAACACAAGACCGTCGGCTAGATACCACACAAGAAACCCCCACATGCTTTTTCTCTGCCTTGAAATGTGTGCACTGGGTGGACGCACCCCCTGAATGGCTGGCCAGCGTCGCTGGACGCGGACCCTGCATGGTGTACCTGCGGGTACGCACCTCCTAAACTAGTTTCCTGCGTCCTTCTTAATTTTCAACAAACTGAGAGCCTTGCCACTGGAGTTGCCATCAAGTACAACATCTGTAACATACAGTCATACCAGAAAACATAATGCCAACAATCTCCCCCTTTGGACTTGATGGCAACCTTACAAACTTCAGCTTCATTCTCCCCCTTTGACATCAAGGGCAAAGGGTATGCTCCCCCTAAGCTCATGCTCCTCCAGATCTGCAACAAATAACCAGAGATCCACCATGAAAGAGATAGAGACATATTGTAGCTATTTCCAAGATCTCCTTCTCCATAATGCCAACAATGCATTATGTGCTCCCCCTGAGCCTGTACCACCAATAAGAAGATGTTCAACAATAAGATGATGCATCAACAACCCCCAGCTTTTGCCTGAGGTATTCAAACGTGTACCTGGGCAATGGTTTGGTGAGAATATCAGCAACTTGTTCCTTGGAAGGAACATACTCCAACTTGACTTTCTGTTCAAGCACTTGTTCCCAGAGAAAATGGTACTTGATTGGTATGTGCTTGGTTTTTGAATGCATAACAGGGTTCTTTGAGATGCTGATTGCACTTGTATTATCACATAAGATGGGGATTGGTGGTGTACAAGTGATTTGAAAATCCTGGAAAGTCTGCATCATCCAAAGAAGTTGGGTGCAACAAGATGCAGCAGCAACATATTCCGCTTCAGCTGTAGACAAGGCGATCGAACTCTGTTTCTTGCTGAACCAAGATACCAGTCTGGAACCCATAAAGAATGCACCACCACTTGTGCTTTTCCTGTCATCCACACTTCCGGCCCAATCTGCATCTGTATAAGCATGAAGAGAAAGATCTGTATCTCTAGGATACCATAAGCCATAATTTTGAGTCCCTTGAAGATATTTGAAGATTCTCTTTACTGCCTGAAGATGAGTCTCCTTCGGATTTGCCTGAAATCTTCCAACTATTCCAACTGCATGCATGATGTCCGGTCGGGTACCTGTCAAATATAGTAAACTTCCAATCATAGATCTGTAGGTTGGTTGATGTACTGCTGCAGATTCATCATTTGCACTGAGACTACATCCTGTGACCATGGGTGTACATACTGGTTTTGCATCTTCCATGCCATATTTCTTCAAAATCTGTTTGAGATACTTGGTTTGAGATAAAAAGATTCCTCCTTCCTTTTGTTGGATTTGCAAACCAAGGAAATATGTCAGTTCTCCTAGCAAGGACATTTCAAATTCTTTCTGCATGACCGAGGCAAAACTTTGACTCATAGCTTCTTCATTGCTGCCAAAAATAATGTCATCTACATACACAACAAGTATTAGCAATTTGTCATTTTCAACTTTTATATACAGATTGCTATCTGCTGAACCTTTTGAAAAACCTTGTTGATGAAGATATTTGTCCAACCGGTAGTACCAAGCCCTTGGAGCTTGTTTGAGACCATAGAGAGCCTTTTTCAATCGGCATACAAGATTTGGATCATTTCCAAGAATGAACCCATCTGGCTGTTCAATGTACACTTCTTCTTCCAAGTCTCCATTCAGAAAGGCTGATTTCACGTCCATTTGAAATACTTTGAAGTTTTGAAAACTTGAGAGAGCAAGGAACATTCGGATGGCCTCAAGTCTTGCAACAGGAGCAAAAGTTTCTTCAAAGTCTATTCCTTCTTGCTGTGCATACCCTTTACAAACAAGTCTGGCTTTGTTTCTAATTACTTCTCCATTTTCATTCAATTTATTTTTGAAGACCCATTTTGTTCCGATAACATTCTTATCCTTTGGTCTAGGAACCAGCTCCCAAGTGTTGTTCTTTTCGATTTGCTCAAGTTCTTCATCCATTGCTTTTACCCAACATTCATCTTTGCATGCTTCTTTCACATTTTGTGGTTCAGTAGAGGATAGTAATGCCAAATAGCTTGAGGCTTCTGCAACTGTTCTTCTTGTTTGTACACCTGCTTCTTTCTGCCCCACAATCTGAGATTCTGGATGATTCTTCTGAACATATCTGGATGGAGTTTTCTCTTCTATTCTTGTCTGCTCCTCTGGTTCTTCTTGAGGTTCTTCCTCTTCATCATTCTGTCTTTGAGGGTAGCCTTCATCTTCTTCGATATCTTCCCGATGTACTTGCCTAGGAATGTATCCCTTCTCATCAACCACCACATCAATGCTGTCAACAATTCTGCCAAGTCTTTTATTGTAGCACTTGTATGCTTTGCTATGTGGAGAGTAACCAAGAAGAATGCCTTCATCTACTCTAGGTTCAAGTTTGCCAAGCTTCTCATCAGTATTCTTGATATAGCATTTGCTCCCAAAGATTTTGAAGTGCTTTACCGAAGGAGTTTTACCACTCCAGAGCTCATGAGGAGTTTGAGTGCTGTTCACCCGGACATTTGTCTTTTTGAGAATAATAACTGCAGCATGTGCAGCTTCACCCCAGAAAGTTGCGGGAGTTCCTGATTCATCAAGCATAGCACGAGCCATTTGTTGGATTGTTCTGTTCATTCTTTCAACAACTCCATTTTGCTGAGGAGTTCTAGCTGTAGAGAATTCTCTCCTTATGCCATGTTCATCACAGAAATCGAAAAATTCATTTGAAGTAAATTCCCCACCTCTGTTGGATCTGAGGCACTTAATTTTGTGACCTGATTCATTTTCAACCAAGGCTTTGAAGGATTTGAATTTTTCGAAAGCTTCATCTTTGTGCTTCATAAGTCCTAACCAGACAAACCTGGAGAAATCGTCAATAAATAATATCAAGTATTCCTCTCCTCTAGGTGTTCTTTTCCTGAATGGACCACATGTATCTGTATGTACTAGCTCAAGAGGCATGCTAGCTGATCCTTACTTCTCTGGAAAGTTAGTCCTGGTTTGTTTTCCAAACTGACATGATCTGCATATGGTGTTGTCAGGAATTTTGATATCTGGAAGATCGCGAACTGCCTGATATTTGCATGCTTTCCTTATTTGTGAGAAGCTTAGATGTCCCAACCTTCGATGCCATAACCAGTGCTCTTCATCCTTGCTCAGATAGCATTGTTGTTGTCCTTCTTCAAATATGTACAGATTATTTGGAGTTCTTTTGCCTTTGAGTACTGTTTTACCTGTATCAAGATCACGAACAAGACATCCATTCGATCTGAAAATAACCTCGGTTCTTTGATCACACATCTGGCTGACACTTAGAAGATTATGCTTCAATCCATCAACATACAAAACATTTCCAGCCTTGACCTTTTCTTTTAAAGGAGCAATCCCTTTTCCTTTTATAGTTGCAGGAGTATCATTTCCAAAAGAAACTTTCTTTCCCTTTTCTAAAGTAGAATAAGATTCAAGTTTTTCTTTATCACCTGTCATATGTTTCGAACATCCACTGTCAATGTACCATAGATTTTCCTGTCCTTCTGCATAAAATGCTATCCCACATCTTTCTATTTGAGGTTCCTTTATTCTCCATGTTTTGGTGCTTGTGGCTTGTTCCTTTTTCCGCTCTTGTTCCTTTTTCTCCTGAAACCTGCTCCTGCATTCAGAGTCTTCATGACCAAAATTATTGCAAATAGAACATTCAACTTCATTTTCAAGAGCTGAAAAGTTGTTATAGGTCCTTTTTGTAATCCCTATCATACTTCTTTGTTTTTGAGCTTCCCTAGTCATGATTGTTTTATATGCAACACATTCAGCTGCTTTGTGACCAAAGTTATGGCAAGAAAAGCATTGTCCATTGAAGAAGCTTCTGCGGTTATTGGATCTACCAGCCAACTAATTGTAATTCCTATTTTCATCTATTCTTGAACCAAACTGAGAAGATTTTACCTGTGGCTGGTTGTAGCTTTTGTTCACCCTTAAGATGGATTGCCCCTGATAGTTTTTGTTTGGAATTCGTCCCTGCTTTACCTGATTATCTTCATTGTTCTTCTGCTCATTTCTTCTTGCTGCATCAAGATAACTTTTTGAGGTGGATGCTTGAGAGGTTTCTCCACTATAGCCCAAACCTGTCTTGTTTAGAGGAGACCGCTGCACATTGATAATCTCATCCAAAGTTTCAGATCCTTTGACAAACTTAAGATTAATAGCTTTTGTTTTCTCAATTTCTTTTCTGAGACCAACAATTTCACCTTCTAGTTTTTCAAGATGTTTTTCCTTTTCACCAATTTGAAATTGTAGAGTATCAATGATCACATTCTTTTCTTCTATACATCTCTTGAGTCTAGTAATTTCATCATAGAGATTATCCACATCTACAGCATCCTCATAATCATCATCTTCAAATGCCATTAACAGCTTATATTTATTACCTTGTTCATCTTCATCACTGTTTGATAAGCCATCACTATCTTCATGGGTGTAGTAGCTTTTCTTATTTGTACTTTGTTTCTTATTCCATCTAGCAGGTTCCTTTCCTTTATCCTTATAAGGACATTTTGCAGCATAATGACCTACTCTTCCACAAGCAAAGCATTTAAAAGGTAGCTTACCTCTGAACCTCCCAGAACCCCTTTGAAGATTTCTGACAAAGTTTGATTCTTCTTCCTCTTCTTCTGGAACATGGCTTGCTTCATAGTAATCTTCTTTGCCTGATGCCTTAAAAGCAGCTTCCCTTCTGTCTGATGGACCTCCCTTTCTCATTTCATAAGCAGTTAGAATTCCATGTAGCTGAGACATAGTGAGAACACGGAGATTTTCCTTTTCTTCTATTGCAGATACTTTAGATTCAAACTTGGGGGATAATGATCTTAGAATCTTTTCAACTACTATAGCCTCTTTTATTTCTTCACCCAAATTTTTCATACAATTAACAATCTCATCTACCCGAAGAAAATAATTAGCCACACTTTCATCATTATACATCTTGAGAGTCTCATATTGAATCCTGAGAGTTTGAAGTTTAGCTCGTTTTACCTGTTCATCTCCTTCATAGCTCGTGACCATTTTGTCCCATATCTCTTTTGCTGATTTGAAGTGCATTACCTTCATGAATTCTATTTGGGATATACTTCCTAATAGAGTACTGATTGCTTTTGCATTTGTTTCATACTTCTTTTTCTCAGCTAGATCTGTAGGAGTAGCTGAAGGAAAAGCATAGCCTGTTTCTACAATGTCCCAAACTTCTGTACCAAGAGATTGAAGATATGCAGTAACTCTTACCTTCCAATAATTGAAGTTTGTCCCACCAAAAATCAGTGGCCTGATTGATGCTTCTCTCTCGTAGTTGCTCATGATGAACGATCTACCTTCAAGCGATCAAGCTTCTCTGAAGGACCTGCTCTGATACCAATTGTTGGAAATAATACTGAGAGGGGGGGTGAATCAGTATTATCTAGCAATTTAACAAATCTTCTTTAATTGATCTTTTGAATTATTCTTGCATATCAGTACCATAAAATAATGAGCATGAACAAAGAAAATAGACAGTCACACCAAAGAACACAAGATGTAAGGTGGAAACCCAATGTGGGAGAAAACCACCTGCTGCAATATGTCTCTATCTTCTTTCAATTTAGAAACTTCTTTTACAATGATTTTGTACTGGTGCAGTCCTTTACCAGTACGCAGGCTGCAACCTGCAGAGAGCTACAACTCTCTCTCTTTCTCGTTTTCAAGTCTACTCCTGGAAGGGAGCTACAACCCCCTACTTCTTTTCATAAAGCATCAGATGATCAACAAGTACATAACAGATATAGACCACTACAGATATCAGATCAGCAATAACAGAACTAACCCAGAACACCTTATCAACAGAGAAATTCAATCAACAGAACATCTTAAAACAGAGACGCCGTTTTTCCTTCTGTGGCCTGCGACCAGACGCAGTAAACCTTCTGCTACTCTGCGTCCACACGCAGATATCCTTCCGCTGTGCTGCGTGCCCACGCACTGTTCCTTTAACTGTTCTGCGTTTTGTTGCTTCAGGGACGCACCCAAAGATACTATCGCGCTGCGTCTTTTGCTACAGAGACGCACTTGAACACACTATCGCGCCGCGTCTTTTGCTTCAGAGACGCACCTGAACCTTGATTGCTCTGCGTCCCCACGCAGATCTACAGTCACTGCGCTACGTCCCAGACGCATCTGAACTTCGTCTGCCCTGCGCCCCACGCAGATCTCCAGACTCTGCACTGCGTCTCGGCGCGCTTTTCTTCCACTGAACCTGCGTCCCTTTAGATATAAATGATATGAAGACTTCAGGACTAACCCAAACAGTCAGATCTACAGATCTGATCATGCGCCATAGAGATCACAGTCCATTAGAAGATTCGCCCTCTTAGATCTGGACTAGATCTCACCAAATAAGATATTCAACCAAAGACAATGCTCAATCCAAATGAACTCCTTTGCTTTATATAGGCAAGCTCCTCCCCAAAACATGGAACAATACCACGAGCCGACACCATAGAAACACAAACCGTCGGCTAGATACCACACAAGAAACCCCCACATGCTTTTTCTCTGCCTTGAAATGTGTGCACTGGGTGGACGCACCCCCTGAATGGCTGGCCAGCGTCGCTGGACGCGGACCCTGCATGGTGTACCTGCGGGTACGCACCTCCTGAACTAGTTTCCTGCGTCCTTCTTAATTTTCAACAAACTGAGAGCCTTGCCACTGGAGTTGCCATCAAGTACAACATCTGTAACATACAGTCATACCAGAAAACATAATGCCAACAATCTCCCCCTTTGGACTTGATGGCAACCTTACAAACTTCAGCTTCATTCTCCCCCTTTGACATCAAGGGCAAAGGGTATGCTCCCCCTAAGCTCATGCTCCTCCAGATCTGCAACAAATAACCAGAGATCCACCATGAAAGAGATAGAGACATATTGCAGCTATTTCCAAGATCTCCTTCTCCATAATGCCAACAATGCATTATGTGCTCCCCCTGAGCCTGTACCACCAATAAGAAGATGTTCAACAATAAGATGATGCATCAACAACCCCCAGCTTTTGCCTGAGGTATTCAAACGTGTCCCTGGGCAATGGTTTGGTGAGAATATCAGCAACTTGTTCCTTGGAAGGAACATACTCCAACTTGACTTTCTGTTCAAGCACTTGTTCCCAGAGAAAATGGTACTTGATTGGTATGTGCTTGGTTTTTGAATGCATAACAGGGTTCTTTGAGATGCTGATTGCACTTGTATTATCACATAAGATGGGGATTGGTGGTGTACAAGTGATTTGAAAATCCTGCAAAGTCTGCATCATCCAAAGAAGTTGGGTGCAACAAGATGCAGCAGCAACATATTCCGCTTCAGCTGTAGACAAGGCAATCGAACTCTGTTTCTTGCTGAACCAAGATACCAGTCTGGAACCCATAAAGAATGCACCACCACTTGTGCTTTTCCTGTCATCCACGCTTCCGGCCCAATCTGCATCTGTATAAGCATGAAGAGAAAGATCTGTATCTCTAGGATACCATAAGCCATAATTTTGAGTCCCTTGAAGATATTTGAAAATTCTCTTTACTGCCTGAAGATGAGTCTCCTTCGGATTTGCCTGAAATCTTCCAACTATTCCAACTGCATGCATGATGTCCGGTCGGGTACCTGTCAAATATAGTAAACTTCCAATCATAGATCTGTAGGTTGGTTGATGTACTGCTGCAGATTCATCATTTGCACTGAGACTACATCCTGTGACCATGGGTGTACATACTGGTTTTGCATCTTCCATGCCATATTTCTTCAAAATCTGTTTGAGATACTTGGTTTGAGATAAAAAGATTCCTCCTTCCTTTTGTTGGATTTGCAAACCAAGGAAATATGTCAGTTCTCCTAGCAAGGACATTTCAAATTCTTTCTGCATGACCGAGGCAAAACTTTGACTCATAGCTTCTTCATTGCTGCCAAAAATAATGTCATCTACATACACAACAAGTATTAGCAATTTGTCATTTTCAACTTTTATATACAGATTGCTATCTGCTGAACCTTTTGAAAAACCTTGTTGATGAAGATATTTGTCCAACCGGTAGTACCAAGCCCTTGGAGCTTGTTTGAGACCATAGAGAGCCTTTTTCAATCCGCATACAAGATTTGGATCATTTCCAAGAATGAACCCATCTGGCTGTTCAATGTACACTTCTTCTTCCAAGTCTCCATTCAGAAAGGCTGATTTCACGTCCATTTGAAATACTTTGAAGTTTTGAAAACTTGAGAGAGCAAGGAACATTCGGATGGCCTCAAGTCTTGCAACAGGAGCAAAAGTTTCTTCAAAGTCTATTCCTTCTTGCTGCGCATACCCTTTACAAACAAGTCTGGCTTTGTTTCTAATTACTTCTCCATTTTCATTCAATTTATTTTTGAAGACCCATTTTGTTCCGATAACATTCTTATCCTTTGGTCTAGGAACCAGCTCCCAAGTGTTGTTCTTTTCGATTTGCTCAAGTTCTTCATCCATTGCTTTTACCCAACATTCATCTTTGCATGCTTCTTTCACATTTTGTGGTTCAGTAGAGGATAGTAATGCCAAATAGCTTGAGGCTTCTGCAACTGTTCTTCTTGTTTGTACACCTGCTTCTTTCTGCCCCACAATCTGAGATTCTGGATGATTCTTCTGAACATATCTGGATGGAGTTTTCTCTTCTATTCTTGTCTGCTCCTCTGGTTCTTCTTGAGGTTCTTCCTCTTCATCATTCTGTCTTTGAGGGTAGCCTTCATCTTCTTCGATATCTTCCCGATGTACTTGCCTAGGAATGTATCCCTTCTCATCAACCACCACATCAATGCTGTCAACAATTCTGCCAAGTCTTTTATTGTAGCACTTGTATGCTTTGCTATGTGGAGAGTAACCAAGAAGAATGCCTTCATCTGCTCTAGGTTCAAGTTTGCCAAGCTTCTCATCAGTATTCTTGATATAGCATTTGCTCCCAAAGATTTTGAAGTGCTTTACCGAAGGAGTTTTACCACTCCAGAGCTCATGAGGAGTTTGAGTGCTGTTCACCCGGACATTTGTCTTTTTGAGAATAATAACTGCAGCATGTGCAGCTTCACCCCAGAAAGTTGCGGGAGTTCCTGATTCATCAAGCATAGCACGAGCCATTTGTTGGATTGTTCTGTTCATTCTTTCAACAACTCCATTTTGCTGAGGAGTTCTAGCTGTAGAGAATTCTCTCCTTATGCCATGTTCATCACAGAAATCGAAAAATTCATTTGAAGTAAATTCCCCACCTCTGTTGGATCTGAGGCACTTAATTTTGTGACCTGATTCATTTTCAACCAAGGCTTTGAAGGATTTGAATTTTTCGAAAGCTTCATCTTTGTGCTTCATAAGTCCTAACCAGACAAACCTGGAGAAATCGTCAATAAATAATATCAAGTATTCCTCTCCTCTAGGTGTTCTTTTCCTGAATGGACCACATGTATCTGTATGTACTAGCTCAAGAGGCATGCTAGCTGATCCTTCTTCTCTGGAAAGTTAGTCCTGGTTTGTTTTCCAAACTGACATGATCTGCATATGGTGTTGTCAGGAATTTTGATATCTGGAAGATCGCGAACTGCCTGATATTTGCATGCTTTCCTTATTTCTGAGAAGCTTAGATGTCCCAACCTTCGATGCCATAACCAGTGCTCTTCATCCTTGCTCAGATAGCATTGTTGTTGTCCTTCTTCAAATATGTACAGATTATTTGGAGTTCTTTTGCCTTTGAGTACTGTTTTACCTGTATCAAGATCACGAACAAGACATCCATTCGATCTGAAAATAACCTCGGTTCTTTGATCACACATCTGGCTGACACTTAGAAGATTATGCTTCAATCCATCAACATACAAAACATTTCCATCCATGACCTTTTCTTTTAAAGGAGCAATCCCTTTTCCTTTTATAGTTGCAGGAGTATCATTTCCAAAAGAAACTTTCTTTCCCTTTTCTAAAGTAGAATAAGATTCAAGTTTTTCTTTATCACCTGTCATATGTTTCGAACATCCACTGTCAATGTACCATAGATTTTCCTGTCCTTCTGCATAAAATGCTATCCCACATCTTTCTGTTTGAGGTTCCTTTATTCTCCATGTTTTGGTGCTTGTGGCTTGTTCCTTTTTCCGCTCTTGTTCCTTTTTCTCCTGAAACCTGCTCCTGCATTCAGAGTCTTCATGACCAAAATTATTGCAAATAGAACATTCAACTTCATTTTCAAGAGCTGAAAAGTTGTTATAGGTCCTTTTTGTAATCCCTATCATACTTCTTTGTTTTTGAGCTTCCCTAGTCATGATTGTTTTATATGCAACACATTGAGCTGCTTTGTGACCAAAGTTATGGCAAGAAAAGCATTGTCCATTGAAGAAGCTTCTGCGGTTATTGATCTACCAGCCAACTGATTGTAATTTCTATTTTCATCTATTCTTGAACCAAACTGAGAAGATTTTACCTGTGGCTGGTTGTAGCTTTTGTTCACCCTTAAGATGGATTGCCCCTGATAGTTTTTGTTTGGAATTCGTCCCTGCTTTACCTGATTATCTTCATTGTTCTTCTGCTCATTTCTTCTTGCTGCATCAAGATAACTTTTTGAGGTGGATGCTTGAGAGGTTTCTCCATTATAGCCCAAACCTGTCTTGTTTAGAGGAGACCGCTGCACATTGATAATCTCATCCAAAGTTTCAGATCCTTTGACAAACTTAAGATTAATAGCTTTTGTTTTCTCAATTTCTTTTCTGAGACCAACAATTTCACCTTCTAGTTTTTCAAGATGTTTTTCCTTTTCATCAATTTGAAATTGTAGAGTATCAATGATCACATTCTTTTCTTCTATACATCTCTTGAGTCTAGTAATTTCATCATAGAGATTATCCACATCTACAGCATCCTCATAATCATCATCTTCAAATGCCATTAACAGCTTATATTTATTACCTTGTTCATCTTCATCACTGTTTGATAAGCCATCACTATCTTCATGGGTGTAGTAGCTTTTCTTATTTGTACTTTGTTTCTTATTCCATCTAGCAGGTTCCTTTCCTTTATCCTTATAAGGACATTTTGCAGCATAATGACCTACTCTTCCACAAGCAAAGCATTTAAAAGGTAGCTTACCTCTGAACCTCCCAGAACCCCTTTGAAGATTTCTGACAAAGTTTGATTCTTCTTCCTCTTCTTCTGGAACATGGCTTGCTTCATAGTAATCTTCTTTGCCTGATGCCTTAAAAGCAGCTTCCCTTCTGTCTGATGGACCTCCCTTTCTCATTTCATAAGCAGTTAGAATTCCATGTAGCTGAGACATAGTGAGAACACGGAGATTTTCCTTTTCTTCTATTGCAGATACTTTAGATTCAAACTTGGGGGATAATGATCTTAGAATCTTTTCAACTACTATAGCCTCTTTTATTTCTTCACCCAAATTTTTCATACAATTAACAATCTCATCTACCCGAAGAAAATAATTAGCCACACTTTCATCATTATACATCTTGAGAGTCTCATATTGAATCCTGAGAGTTTGAAGTTTAGCTCGTTTTACCTGTTCATCTCCTTCATAGCTCGTGACCATTTTGTCCCATATCTCTTTTGCTGATTTGAAGTGCATTACCTTCATGAATTCTGTTTGGGATATACTTCCTAATAGAGTACTGATTGCTTTTGCATTTGTTTCATACTTCTTTTTCTCAGCTAGATCTGTAGGAGTAGCTGAAGGAAAAGCATAGCCTGTTTCTACAATGTCCCAAACTTCTGTACCAAGAGATTGAAGATATGCAGTAACTCTTACCTTCCAATAATTGAAGTTTGTCCCACCAAAAATCAGTGGCCTGATTGATGCTTCTCTCTCGTAGTTGCTCATGATGAACGATCTACCTTCAAGCGATCAAGCTTCTCTGAAGGACCTGCTCTGATACCAATTGTTGGAAATAATACTGAGAGGGGGGGTGAATCAGTATTATCTAGCAATTTAACAAATCTTCCTTATTTGATCTTTTGAATTATTCTTGCATATCAGTACCATAAAATAATGAGCATGAACAAAGAAAATAGACAGTCACACCAAAGAACACAAGATGTAAGGTGGAAACCCAATGTGGGAGAAAACCACCTGCTGCAATATGTCTCTATCTTCTTTCAATTTAGAAACTTCTTTTACAATGATTTTGTACTGGTGCAGTCCTTTACCAGTACGCAGGCTGCAACCTGCAGAGAGCTACAACTCTCTCTCTTTCTCGTTTTCCAGTCTACTCCTGGAAGGGAGCTACAACCCCCTACTTCTTTTCATAAAGCATTAGATGATCAACAAGTACATAACAGATATAGACCACTACAGATATCAGATCAGCAATAACAGAACTAACCCAGAACACCTTATCAACAGAGAAATTCAATCAACAGAACATCTTAAAACAGAGACGCCGTTTTTCCTTCTGTGGCCTGCGACCAGACGCAGTAAACCTTCTGCTACTCTGCGTCCACACGCAGATATCCTTCCGCTGTGCTGCGTGCCCACGCACTGTTCCTTTAACTGTTCTGCGTTTTGTTGCTTCAGGGACGCACCCAAAGATACTATCGCGCTGCGTCTTTTGCTACAGAGACGCACTTGAACACATTATCGCGCCGCGTCTTTTGCTTCAGAGACGCACCTGAACCTTGATTGCTCTGCGTCCCCACGCAGATCTACAGTCACTGCGCTACGTCCCAGACGCATCTGAACTTCGTCTGCCCTGCGCCCCCACGCAGATCTTCAGACTCTGCACTGCGTCTCGGCGCGCTTTTCTTCCACTGAACCTGCGTCCCTTTAGATATAAATGATATGAAGACTTCAGGACTAACCCAAACAGTCAGATCTACAGATCTGATCATGCGCCATAGAGATCACAGTCCATTAGAAGATTCGCCCTCTTAGATCTGGACTAGATCTCACCAAATAAGATATTCAACCAAAGACAATGCTCAATCCAAATGAACTCCTTTGCTTTATATAGGCAAGCTCCTCCCCAAAACATGGAACAATACCACGAGCCGACACCATAGAAACACAAGACCGTCGGCTAGATACCACACAAGAAACCCCCACATGCTTTTTCTCTGCCTTGAAATGTGTGCACTGGGTGGACGCACCCCCTGAATGGCTGGCCAGCGTCGCTGGACGCGGACCCTGCATGGTGTACCTGCGGGTACGCACCTCCTCAACTAGTTTCCTGCGTCCTTCTTAATTTTCAACAAACTGAGAGCCTTGCCACTGGAGTTGCCATCAAGTACAACATCTGTAACATACAGTCATACCAGAAAACATAATGCCAACAATCTCCCCCTTTGGACTTGATGGCAACCTTACAAACTTCAGCTTCATTCTCCCCCTTTGACATCAAGGGCAAAGGGTATGCTCCCCCTAAGCTCATGCTCCTCCAGATCTGCAACAAATAACCAGAGATCCACCATGAAAGAGATAGAGACATATTGCAGCTATTTCCAAGATCTCCTTCTCCATAATGCCAACAATGCATTATGTGCTCCCCCTGAGCCTGTACCACCAATAAGAAGATGTTCAACAATAAGATGATGCATCAACAACCCCCAGCTTTTGCCTGAGGTATTCAAACGTGTCCCTGGGCAATGGTTTGGTGAGAATATCAGCAACTTGTTCCTTGGAAGGAACATACTCCAACTTGACTTTCTGTTCGAGCACTTGTTCCCAGAGAAAATGGTACTTGATTGGTATGTGCTTGGTTTTTGAATGCATAACAGGGTTCTTTGAGATGCTGATTGCACTTGTATTATCACATAAGATGGGGATTGGTGGTGTACAAGTGATTTGAAAATCCTGCAAAGTCTGCATCATCCAAAGAAGTTGGGTGCAACAAGATGCAGCAGCAACATATTCCGCTTCAGCTGTAGACAAGGCGATCGAACTCTGTTTCTTGCTGAACCAAGATACCAGTCTGGAACCCATAAAGAATGCACCACCACTTGTGCTTTTCCTGTCATCCACGCTTCCGGCCCAATCTGCATCTGTATAAGCATGAAGAGAAAGATCTGTATCTCTAGGATACCATAAGCCATAATTTTGAGTCCCTTGAAGATATTTGAAGATTCTCTTTACTGCCTGAAGATGAGTCTCCTTCAGATTTGCCTGAAATCTTCCAACTATTCCAACTGCATGCATGATGTCCAATCGGGTACCTATCAAATATAGTAAACTTACAATCATAGATCTATAGGTTGGTTGATGTACTGCTGCAGATTCATCATTTGCACTGAGACTACATCCTGTGACCATGGGTGTACATACTGGTTTTGCATCTTCCATGCCATATTTCTTCAAAATCTGTTTGAGATACTTGGTTTGAGATAAAAAGATTCCTCCTTCCTTTTGTTGGATTTGCAAACCAAGGAAATATGTCAGTTCTCCTAGCAAGGACATTTCAAATTCTTTCTGCATGACTGAGGCAAAACTTTGACTCATAGCTTCTTCATTGCTGCCAAAAATAATGTCATCTACATACACAACAAGTATTAGCAATTTGTCATTTTCAACTTTCATATACAGATTGCTATCTGCTGAACCTTTTGAAAAACCTTGTTGATGAAGATATTTGTCCAACCGGTAGTACCAAGCCCTTGGAGCTTGTTTGAGACCATAGAGAGCCTTTTTCAATCGGCATACAAGATTTGGATCATTTCCAAGAATGAACCCATCTGGCTGTTCAATGTACACTTCTTCTTCCAAGTCTCCATTCAGAAAGGCTGATTTCACGTCCATTTGAAATACTTTGAAGTTTTGAAAACTTGAGAGAGCAAGGAACATTCGGATGGCCTCAAGTCTTGCAACAGGAGCAAAAGTTTCTTCAAAGTCTATTCCTTCTTGCTGCGCATACCCTTTACAAACAAGTCTGGTTTTGTTTCTAATTACTTCTCCATTTTCATTCAATTTATTTTTGAAGACCCATTTTGTTCCGATAACATTCTTATCCTTTGGTCTAGGAACCAGCTCCCAAGTGTTGTTCTTTTCGATTTGCTCAAGTTCTTCATCCATTGCTTTTACCCAACATTCATCTTTGCATGCTTCTTTCACATTTTGTGGTTCAGTAGAGGATAGTAATGCCAAATAGCTTGAGGCTTCTGCAACTGTTCTTCTTGTTTGTACACCTGCTTCTCTCTGCCCCACAATCTGAGATTCTGGATGATTCTTCTGAACATATCTGGATGGAGTTTTCTCTTCTATTCTTGTCTGCTCCTCTGGTTCTTCTTGAGGTTCTTCTTCTTCATCATTCTGTCTTTGAGGGTAGCCTTCATCTTCTTCGATATCTTCCCGATGTACTTGCCTAGGAATGTATCCCTTCTCATCAACCACCACATCAATGCTGTCAACAATTCTGCCAAGTCTTTTATTGTAGCACTTGTATGCTTTGCTATGTGGAGAGTAACCAAGAAGAATGCCTTCATCTGCTCTAGGTTCAAGTTTGCCAAGCTGCTCATCAGTATTCTTGATATAGCATTTGCTCCCAAAGATTTTGAAGTGCTTTACCGAAGGAGTTTTACCACTCCAGAGCTCATGAGGAGTTTGAGTGCTGTTCACCCGGACATTTGTCTTGTTGAGAATAATAACTGCAGCATGTGCAGCTTCACCCCAGAAAGTTGCGGGAGTTCCTGATTCATCAAGCATAGCACGAGCCATTTGTTGGATTGTTCTGTTCATTCTTTCAACAACTCCATTTTGCTGAGGAGTTCTAGCTGTAGAGAATTCTCTCCTTATGCCATGTTCATCACAGAAATCGAAAAATTCATTTGAAGTAAATTCCCCACCTCTGTCGGATCTGAGGCACTTAATTTTGTGACCTGATTCATTTTCAACCAAGGCTTTGAAGGATTTGAATTTTTCGAAAGCTTCATCTTTGTGCTTCATAAGTCCTAACCAGACAAACCTGGAGAAATCGTCAATAAATAATATCAAGTATTCCTCTCCTCTAGGTGTTCTTTTCCTGAATGGACCACATGTATCTGTATGTACTAGCTCAAGAGGCATGCTAGCTGATCCTTCCTTCTCTGGAAAGTTAGTCCTGGTTTGTTTTCCAAACTGACATGATCTGCATATGGTGTTGTCAGGAATTTTGATATCTGGAAGATCGCGAACTGCCTGATATTTGCATGCTTTCCTTATTTGTGAGAAGCTTAGATGTCCCAACCTTCGATGCCATAACCAGTGCTCTTCATCCTTGCTCAGATAGCATTGTTGTTGTCCTTCTTCAAATATGTACAGATTATTTGGAGTTCTTTTGCCTTTGAGTACTGTTTTACCTGTATCAAGATCACAAACAAGACATCCATTCGATCTGAAAATAACCTCGGTTCTTTGATCACACATCTGGCTGACACTTAGAAGATTATGCTTCAATCCATCAACATACAAAACATTTCCAGCCTTGACCTTTTCTTTTAAAGGAGCAATCCCTTTTCCTTTTATAGTTGCAAGAGTATCATTTCCAAAAGAAACTTTCTTTCCCTTTTCTAAAGTAGAAGAAGATTCAAGTTTTTCTTTATCACCTATCATATGTTTCGAACATCCACTGTCAATGTACCATAGATTTTCCTGTCCTTCTGCATAAAATGCTATCCCACATCTTTCTGTTTGAGGTTCCTTTATTCTCCATGTTTTGGTGCTTGTGGCTTGTTCCTTTTTCCGCTCTTGTTCCTTTTTCTCCTGAAACCTGCTCCTGCATTCAGAGTCTTCATGACCAAAATTATTGCAAATAGAACATTCAACTTCATTTTCAAGAGCCGAAAAGTTGTTATAGGTCCTTTTTGTAATCCCTGTCATATTTCTTTGTTTTTGAGCTTCCCTAGTCATGATTGTTTTATATGCAACGCATTGAGCTGCTTTGTGACCAAAGTTATGGCAAGAAAAGCATTGTCCATTGAAGAAGCTTCTATGGTTATTGGATCTACCAGCCAACTAATTGTAATTTCTATTTTCATCTATTCTTGAACCAAACTGAGAAGATTTTACCTGTGGCTGGTTGTAGCTTTTGTTCACCCTTAAGATGGATTGCCCCTGATAGTTTTTGTTTGTAATTCGTCTGTGCTTTACCTGATTATCTTCATTGTTCTTCTGCTCATTTCTTCTTGCTGCATCAAGATAACTTTTTGAGGTGGATGCTTGAGAGGTTTCTCCACTATAGCCCAAACCTGTCTTGTTTAGAGGAGACCGCTGCACATTGATAATCTCATCCAAAGTTTCAGATCCTTTGACAAACTTAAGATTAATAGCTTTTGTTTTCTCAATTTCTTTTCTGAGACCAACAATTTCACCTTCTAGTTTTTCAAGATGTTTTTCCTTTTCATCAATTTGAAATTGTAGAGTATCAATGATCACATTCTTTTCTTCTATACATCTCTTGAGTCTAGTAATTTCATCATAGAGATTATCCACATCTACAGCATCCTCATAATCATCATCTTCAAATGCCATTAACAACTTATAATTATTACCTTGTTCATCTTCATCACTGTTTGATAAGCCATCACTATCTTCATGGGTGTAGTAGCTTTTCTTATTTGTACTTTGTTTCTTATTCCATCTAGCAGGTTCCTTTCCTTTATCCTTATAAGGACATTTTGCAGCATAATGACCTACTCTTCCACAAGCAAAGCATTTAAAAGGTAGCTTACCTCTGAACCTCCCAGAACCCCTTTGAAGATTTCTGACAAAGTTTGATTCTTCTTCCTCTTCTTCTGGAACATGGCTTGCTTCATAGTAATCTTCTTTGCCTGATGCCTTAAAAGCAGCTTCCCTTCTGTCTGATGGACCTCCCTTTCTCATTTCATAAGCAGTTAGAATTCCATGTAGCTGAGACATAGTGAGAACACGGAGATTTTCCTTTTCTTCTATTGCAGATACTTTAGATTCAAACTTGGGGGATAATGATCTTAGAATCTTTTCAACTACTATAGCCTCTTTTATATCTTCACCCAAATTTTTCATACAATTAACAATCTCATCTACCCGAAGAAAATAATTAGCCACACTTTCATCATTATACATCTTGAGAGTCTCATATTGAATCCTGAGAGTTTGAAGTTTAGCTCATTTTGCCTGTTCATCTCCTTCATAGCTCGTGACCATTTTGTCCCATATCTCTTTTGCTGATTTGAAGTGCATTACCTTCATGAATTCTGTTTGGGATATACTTCCTAATAGAGTACTGACTGCTTTTGCATTTGTTTCATACTTCCTTTTCTCAGCTAGATCTGTAGGAGTAGATGAAGGAAAAGCATAGCCTGTTTCTACAATGTCCCAAACTTCTGTACCAAGAGATTGAAGATATGCAGTAACTCTTACCTTCCAATAATTGAAGTTTGTCCCACCAAAAATCGGTGGCCTGATTGATGCTTCTCTCTCGTAGTTGCTCATGATGAACGATCTACCTTCAAGCGATCAAGCTTCTCTGAAGGACCTGCTCTGATACCAATTGTTGGAAATAATACTGAGAGGGGGGGTGAATCAGTATTATCTAGCAATTTAACAAATCTTCTTTATTTGATCTTTTGAATTATTCTTTCATATCAGTACCATAAAATAATGAGCATGAACAAAGAAAATAGACAGTCACACCAAAGAACACAAGATGTAAGGTGGAAACCCAATGTGGGAGAAAACCACCTGCTGCAATATGTCTCTATCTTCTTTCAATTTAGAAACTTCTTTTACAATGATTTTGTACTGGTGCAGTCCTTTACCAGTACGCAGGCTGCAACCTGTAGAGAGCTACAACTCTCTCTCTTTCTCATTTTCAAGTCTACTCCTGGAAGGGAGCTACAACCCCCTACTTCTTTTCATAAAGCATCAGATGATCAACAAGTACATAACAGATATAGACCACTACAGATATCAGATCAGCAATAACAGAACTAACCCAGAACACCTTATCAATAGAGAAATTCAATCAACAGAACATCTTAAAACAGAGACGCCGTTTTTCCTTCTGTGGCCTGCGACCAGACACAGTAAACCTTCTGCTACTCTACGTCCACACGCAGATATCCTTCCGCTGCGCTGCGTGCCCACGCACTGTTCCTTTAACTGTTCTGCGTTTTGTTGCTTCAGGGACGCACCCAAAGATACTATCGCGCCGCGTCTTTTGCTACAGAGACGCACCTGAACGCACTATCGCGTCGCGTCTTTTGCTTCGGAGACGCACCTGAACCTTGATTTCTCTGCGTCCCCACGCAGATCTACAGTCACTGCGCTGCGTCCCAGACACATCTGAACTTCGTCTGCCCTGCGTCCCCATGCAGATCTCCAGACTCTGCACTGCATCCCGGCGCGCTTTTCTTCCACTGAACCTGCGTCCCTTCAGATATAAATGATATGAAGACTTCAGGACTAACCCAAACAGTCAGATCTACAGATCTGATCATGCGCCATAGAGATCACAGTCCATTAGAAGATTCGCCCTCTTAGATCTGGACTAGATCTCACCAAATAAGATATTCAACCAAAGACAATGCTCAATCCAAATGAACTCCTTTGCTTTATATAGGCAAGCTCCTCCCCAAAACATGGAACAATACCACGAGCCGACACCATAGAAACACAAGACCGTCGGCTAGATACCACACAAGAAACCCCCACATGCTTTTTCTCTGCCTTGAAATGTGTGCACTGGGTGGACGCACCCCCTGAACGGCTGGCCAGCGTCGCTGGACGCGAACCTTGCATGGTGTACCTGCGGGTACGCACCTCCTGAACTGGTTTCCTGCGTCCTTCTTAATTTTCAACAAACTGAGAGCCTTGCCACTGGAGTTTCCATCAAGTACAACATCTGTAACATACAGTCATACCAGAAAACATAATGCCAACAGTTTCATGTTAAATGAATTATATTTTTAGTTACATAGATTACTGAAGAACAATGGTTTCTTTATTATTTCACATCAGATAACCCTTATAGTGTTAAGGTATTTGTTTGACGGGTTGCCCTATAATCCTATTTTCAAGTTTCTGGGGCAACCAATGCAGTTCTAGTATCCTATATTGTGGAAGCATGAAGCTTCTTTAAATTGTTTACTAATTCAATATGTGCTTATGAAACAAGTGTATAGCTTGGTAACTAGAAAAGCACCTCCTCAAATATCTATAGAGGTTGAGGATCTCTTCCTTCACAAGGGGTAATTTGAGGAAAGAGAAACCAATACGGTTATTTGAATTTATGGTTTTGAAGATAGGCCATTACTTTTTTCCATGTTTCGTCCTAGATAGGTATTTTGCTGCTGAAGTCTGTAGGTAATATCGTCATTGGCTATCTATATTTTAATGGAAAAATAAGAGACAATTTATTTATCTTCCATTTATTGTTGGAAAAATGACTATGAAGAATACGACACACACTCTCATTGTTGCAAATTCTTTGGATGCTTTCATCTTAAGTGAAGTTGAATCTATTAACAACTTTCATAGAGGAAGAAATTTCATGGATCACCTTGAGTCTATGAGATACAAGAACTTGCTTCCGAGGAGTAGAGAATAGGGTGAGCAAAGTTAGAGTATTGATTAATAAATGGTAGTAGATGTTGGACAAGTTACTAAAATATATATCATCACAATGGGAGAAAGACCTAAGAAAAGAGGCGCAAACTATATGGGGCAATCTCAATCTTTCACACACACTACTATTGTGACTTTGTCTACTAGAAAAGAGAAAAGAAGAGAAGCACTAGAAGAAAAAAACTAGTTGTCAATAGGCTATCAAGTGGTGAAGTTGATGAAGGGAATCTTCATAGAGTAAATCCAAAAAGAGCACATATTTTTGAATCATTTAGATCCAAGACTGCCCATAAAGTAGAGAGTATTGAAGAAATGATCAACATGGAAGTTAGTAGTGTTGTACTACCTGATTGGGTTAGTGCTTCTTCGCAAGAAAATTAGAGAATAATGGAGGAAATTGCTAAAGCAGACATTAGTATTGATGTGTGTTTTGTCACATTGCAGGATGAAAATTATGACAAGGGTGGTAAGAGATTGAAGATTGAAAGAATGCAGCTTTCCAACAAAAAGGTTGTTTATTAAATAGAATTGAATATTGATGTATCTTGAGTTGTAAAGTATATCTTATGTAATTACTAAGTTCAAGTTGGTGGTGAAGTGCTTGTAGATTTTGTTAGTCAAAGACAAGAAGAAAATCAAAAATTGAAGGCTAAAATAAAAGAGATATAAAATGCTCTGAGCATGGGTCCTCTACTAAACACTCCATTGGTGATACCTAGCAGATATAATAAGCTTGAGAATCTGGTAAATATTATGAGTGTAGTGAAATTATATATCATTAATAATATATCTCAAATATTGAGGATCAATGAATCTACATGGAAATTTGCTTTTGATATTCAACATTTAAAGCAGAGAATGAGATCTTTTGTCAAACTGGTCAAAAGTGAGCTAGAGGGAAACAAGGAATTCGTGGACAATGACCTATTATATTTTGGTCAGAAGCTTGATTCACTATCTGAAGTAGAAATAGATAATAAAGTATTGTTTAATGTTGATCGGATGAGGCAAATCAAGGTTGTGTGGTATGGGAAAATTAGAACATTGGAAGAGATTGTTTTTTAGTTTGGAAACATAGAAAATCGAAGAGAAGATGTGTATGTCAAGGTGGTAGTGATTATTTATAATTTAAACATTTCATCTATGACATATGAATCTAGATTAATTCCAAATGATAATCTGATGCTTGATTTGGAGAAGTTGAAATAATTGTAGGAAATAAATTTCGACAATATAACTAATTTTAGTGCAGAGGAAATTAGAAAATGGATAATTAATTTTGTTGATCTTAATGAAGAGTACTTTGCCTCGATTTTGAAATTTTAACAAGAAGAGAAAATAAATGAGGAGGATATACTCAATCAACGTGTTAACAAGGACATTATGGTTGCTCCGATGAAATAATTCATTGAAGCTAAACTGAACGAATTCATTACAAGAAGCCTGATTGCGAGAGATAGATGAGAGCCTAAGAATATCAGACTTTTCTTCTTCATATTTTAAGTGTTTTAATGCATTGGAACATTTGTTTTTGTCATCAAAGAATTTAACTATTTAGATATTATGTATGCGTTATGAAGAAATATTCTAATTCCTAAATGTAGTTCTATTGAAAAGTGTGCAACAAGAAATGCTTGTTGAGAATGAAACAAGATGATGGAGCTTAGTGGAAAGGAGTCAACTTCACTAAGTGGGCCTGCAGGCAAATTATGGCGCAAAGTCTATTTTTGGATCACAGCAGGAGTGATCACAGTAGGAGTAATCAGAGTCTATTTTTAGACTGCTAGTCAAAAATAGAAAAGTCAAATATTATTGTCTCATAATAATATTTATACTATAAACTTTATCTTATCCTCTTGGAGCACTTCAGTTTGAGCTATAGATGTGGAACATGCAGCTGTCAGAAGGAAATACGATTTTCTTATGTGTTAGTTGAGCTATTGCATGCAGGACACCAGTTAGAACTCATGTGGTTGAGTTCTGTGGAGTTGGATGAGAAGTTCATGGAGTTGTGTTCAGTTTGGCTTAGTTGAACTAGTTGTATTTAGTCTAACTGATCAATAGAATAAGTGATGAGTTGTGTGAATTAGTTATTATTTAATTCACTAATTATTAACTCATAATGCAACTGAAGAATACATCAGTTAACTCAGTGCATGTACAGTTCAGTGGAGACAGGTGTTAGAGGTTGAGATTGCTATCAATTGTGCATGAGATTGTGCACATGGATGGGATTGAGTTATACCAATGATCTCTGCGTAGTGTGGGCCAATACCAAGTGAAATATAGCTTGTGCTCACGTGATTTATAGTTTGGGTGATTTTCACAAGGTAAATAGGAGATTGGATCAGCCATTCTCATTCATTCTCTTGTAGGATTGTGCTGTGGAGGCAGGCAAAGCAGTGAGGGAGATTTGGAGATCAGATCTGAGTTGTATTGTGTGTAACAAGTGGAGAGAGTGTTGGATACTTGTGAGGAGTATTGTACTATGTAATGTTACATGTTCTCAATCAATATAATATACAGATAGTTGGGGTTTTTAGCGAGATGCTTTCCCCAGGAAAACTCTGTGTTGATATGTGTGATTGATGCTTCTATGTGCGCATGCTATTGTTTATGCTTCTGTAAATTGATGATCAACGTAGAGGAGGTTATGTATTATGCATGTTTTTCGCAATAGTGTATAATTGGGATAATCTCTGTTGAATAAGTGTCATATTATTCAAAATTTCTACATGGTATCAGAGTTGTTGATCATCAGATCTACTATTCAAAAAGTGTTTACAATTTATTTCTTCAGGCAGAGTTTGTAATCTGGCCAGGTAGCCTCTGGATTCATCCTTCTTTTGGAAAGTGAGATATCCGGTGAATGCCCATACAGTTGATCTCTGTACAAGAAATACTTTGTTCTCATGAATTATAGATCAAAGGCGGTTGAGTTGTTGAGCTGGTGGAATTCGAATTTCCAGCAGTGTTTTCTTGGTGTCAAAGTTGAAATGTCTTTCAACGGATTGCGATTCAAGTATGCCCTTGAGGGCAGCTCGAACTATATTGCATGGAAGGACGGGATGGAGGCAGCGTTAGATGATAATGGGTTGAAGGAGTTCATAGATGCAGATGTCCCAAAACCTACTAATGCTGCTCAAGTTGGGGATTGGCAAAAGAAGACAACAAAGTGTCGAAGGATTCTGTTGGAGGGCGTGAGGGATCACATTGTGTCCAGCCTCTATGGAAAGGCTTCTCCATATTTGATGTGGAAAACGTTGATAGAATTATTCTAAAGCAAGAGCGACCAAAGGAAGTTGGCGCTCAAGGATAAACTCAGAAACATTAGGTGTGAGAATGGAGACAGTATGCCCCAATATCTCACAAAGTTCACCCAATGCCGGGATGAGCTGGGAAGTGTGGGGGTAACTGTTGAGGATGAGGATATGGTGATTCTAGCACTCCTTGGCCTTCCTAAGAGTTAGCATAGCTACCAAGACTCGGTGAATGGAAGGGAGAAATTTCCAGGATGGGAGAGACTTTGGTTGGATCTTGTGCAAGAGGAGATTAGACGGCACACCAGAGACAGTTCTTCATCTATGCATGATGAAGAGAACTATGCCTTAGAGAGTAAGGCAAAGAAGGGGAAGGTTTCTCTTTCCAAATCTAGTTCTTCCAATGATGGGAAGAAGGTTGACAAGTCGAAGGTGAGATGCTTTCGTTGTCATGAGTTGGGCCACTATGCTACTAATTGCCCAAAGAAGAAGTCCAAGAAGGGATCCGGGGAAGGATCTGAAGGTGAGGCAACCTCACTTGCTTCATTGTTTGAGTTGGACTTCACACTCTTCGCATGCATGGCTTCATCCATGGTGGGAAGTGGTTGGTTTCTTGATAGTGGAGCTTCTTTCCACATGACCGGTGACAAAAGTTTGTTCAGTACTTTGGAGGAGAAAGATCTCCAGATACTCATAGGGATGGGTAATGATGAGAAGTATAGTGTCTCAGGTGTAGGCACGGTTATTTTTCAGAGGGAGCATGGAGCTCGCCTTACCTTGACTGATGTCAAGTATGTACCAGGACTGAAGAGAAACTTGGTGTCGATCGCGATGCTAGAAGACAGAGGCTATGATGTAGTCTTCCGTAAGGGAAAGGTTCTCCTTAGACACATCATCATTAGATAGGTGAAGCAGATTGGTTCATGGGTCAAGAACCTGTATGCTCTTGAGGTTCAAGATGCATGCAAAGCCTTGAGCAGCAAGGCAACTGATGGAGACTTGGTGGTTGAGAGCGAGCATATATTACCTCTTAACATGCAGAGCCAGAAGAAGTCTCAGACGATTGCGGAGGAGCCACGATTGGTGCAACAGCTTCAAGAGGTTGTGCAGTAGCTACAACAAGGGAAGATGAGAGGAGATCGAGTAGAGACATCTACTCATGCAGAGACCTCCAGTAGGGGGAAACTTCGAGCCAGGTGGGTTGAGGGATCGCATGCAACCATACCTCCAGGTAGGAGGTGGGGTGATGTGGATTGATCATCCCAAGGAGGAGGGGCAGGATCCTTGAGGTACCCAACCTATTGGATGAGACCTTGCTATGGGAGCCCCGATGTGGAGTAGCAGGAACTGACTGATTGGGTAGAGATAGATGCGGATGGAGCGGCAAAGAGAGCGAGAGTGCAGGGAATCCCAGGACAGCGCATAGCTAGCAGGCTGCAGCAATGCGAGAGGCACAAGTGTTTTGCACAGTGCTAGGTGGCACAGAGAAGTGTGCAATGGTGTGAGATGCATGGAGGTGTTGCAGTAGCGTAGATGTCAGAGAGGGAGCACTTGTCAACAATAGGTAGAACTTCAGCATCAAAGTATGTTCCTAGCCCAACAGAGTGGTCAGTTGGGAGTGTTCTTGTTCCAAGTGTTGTTGGAGCAAAGTGGACCGAGCAGATGTGTTGCATGTAGAACATTCCAGAGTTACAGGATCGGGTTTGAGAGGAAGCCTTTCTTGTTGAGAGGGAGTGTTAAAAAGTGTGCAACAAGAAATGCTTGTTGAGAATGAAACAAGATGATGGAGCTTAGTGGAAAGGAGTCACCTTCACTAAGTGGGCCCGCAGGCAAATTATGGCGCAAAGCCTATTTTTGGATCACAGCAAGAGTGATCACAGTAGGAGTGATCAGAGTCTATTTTTAGACTGCTAGTCAAAAATAGAAAAGTCAAATATTATTGTCTCATAATAATATTTAGACTATAAACTTTATCTTATCCTCTTGGATCACTTCAGTTTGAGCTACAAATGTGGCGCATGCAGCTGTCAGAAGGAAATGTGCTTTTCTTATGTGTTAGTTGAGCTATTGCATGCAGGACATCTGTCAGAACTCATGTGATTGAGTTCTATGGAGTTGGATGAGCAGTTAATGGAGTTGTGTTCAGTTTGACTTAGTTGAACTAGTTGTATTTAGTCTAACTGATCAATAGAATAAGTGATGAGTTGTGTGAATTAGTTATTATTTAATTCACTAATTATTAACTCATAATGCAACTGAAGGATACATCAGTTAACTCAGTGCATGTACAATTCATTGGAGACAGGTGTTAGAGGTTGAGATTGCTATCAGTTGTGCATGAGATTGTGCACATGTATGGGATTGAGTTATGCCAATGATCTCTGCGTAGTGTGGGTCAATACCAAGTGAAATATATCTTGTGCTCACGTGATTTACAGTGTGGGTGATTTTCACAAGGTAAATAGGAGTTTGGATCAGCCATTCTCATTCATTCTCTTGCAGGATTGTGCAGTGGAGGCAGGCAAAGCAGTGGGGGAGATTTGGAGATCAGATCTAAGTTGTATTGTGTGTAACAGGTGGAGATAGTGCTGGATAGTTGTGAGGAGTATTGTACTATGTAATGTTACATGTTCTCAATCAATATAATATACAGATAGTTGGGGTTTTTAGCGAGATACTTTCCCCAGGAAAATACTGTGTTGATATGTGTGATTGATGTTTCTATGTGCGCATGTTATTGTTTCTACTTCTATAAATTGATGATCAACGTAGAGGAGGTTATGTATTATGCATGTTTTCTGCAATAGTGTATAATCGGGATAATCTCTGTTGAATAAGTGTCATATTATTCAAAATTTCTACAAGTTCCTTGTTATTTGTTGCAGATGACTTTGGAGATTGTAGTTGATGGGGTTACAATCACAGTTGTCATCGAGACACATTTGAAATTGAACTATTGACATTTTCATAAGTGCTTTATGCAACATAGCCTATTTCCTGGACGATGGATTTGTGATCATAACTTATTTGAATTCTAATTACTATTTTTTTCTATGTTTGCTAATTATGTAAACAATTGTGAGATAGCGTTTAACATGGGATGTTGTATGGACCTGAGTCCTTGAAGATTATACTGAAAACATTAATTGAACAATTATTTACGAATACTTAATCTGTGCTTTTATATATTATCCAGTGTTCCGTAATGAATAATAATTAAAATTCATTTATATTTACTCTGTTCTAATACTCAAACATTTTACCAGTTATTTCAACAATTATTAGATTATGTTTTTGATCCAAATTGTATCCTAGAATAATCTCTAAGTTTTCATGAACTCTTCAAAGTTATGCCAAAGGCTACAAGCCTTATAAATATCAAGCTATCAGAGGTATCCTCTTAACAATTGCAATTGGTGATCAGTGCAGAGCAACGAGGACCATTGGTCAAGCACGCAGACTGTCGGCCCATGGTAATTCATGTTGTCGCAAATTAGCAAAACCAGAGGTCATTTCAAGAAACGGGGGTCGTTTCTGATATGTGATTAGTGACAAGTCGCTAATCGCATATTGAAGGCAAAACCCCTCAAATAAGGAAAGGTCGCAAGCCCCTGGACCCAAAAAATCATAAAATGCAACGAATATCATTTTGATTCCATCAGAAGCACGGTCCCACAAAAAGCGGCAGGATATCGGAAGGGCTTTGAGTGGTAAGCAGTTTCAACCGAGTCCCTCCCGATGCCATACAATGGTTGCCACACGTTCGGTAGAAGAGAGAGAAAATCGCTCACATCGGATGGATAAACAACATGTTACTTATCCGCCTGATATGGACAATGACCGTAGGATTTGGATGCTCCAAATCAATGGCGGAGGTGCATTCCAATGGATGACCAAATTTGACAAGGTTAATAGGTAGAGTTGTATAGGATTTGAAGTCTGATATGGATGATGCATTGGCAGAAGGTCATGTTTCGCGGGTATTCTTGGAGTTAACAGAATAAACAGTCATTTCGAATATGTCCAAGAGAACTCACACTCATCTGTTATGAAATAGTTGGCCACCTCCTTGTGATGCATTTTATAGTGACTGATTATGCAGGACAAAGGGATTCAAATAGACATAGGAAGTGGAAATGAATAGTCAGGAAGCAGAATGGGTTAAAAGCCACAAGCTGATAGAGAAAGCGGCAAGCAAGTTAGAAACAGAGGTGAGAAGCCGAGCTGACCTGTAGAAGCAAAGGCAGCGTCGAGCTAGAGTTAAGACAGAGACAGAGAGAGTCAGAGAGTCTGTGTGCTCCAGAGAAGGCTTGATAGGTTCAAGCACACTCCTCTGTAATGCCTGTCATGTATGAGTCTCAGATTGGGCTCATACTACTGTGACCAATAGAGACTTGGGGGATCCAAGTACAGTCTTACTGATTTGTATCTACTGAGTGAGACTCAAATTGAGCTCACTGTTGTAAAAAATCGGCTTTGAGAACATAATAGAGAGGCCACCACTGAAGGCTAGACTAAGAGACGTAGCCTAGGAGTATTGGGTGAACTCCTTATTAAACTTGTTGTGTTTATATGTGTTGCATGTTATGTTTTCTTGAACCGCTTCATTGCCTGTGTATTTCACAATCTTATCAATCCATTTCATAAAATAACATAGGCACATCCATGCATATGAGTCTGTAATACCTTATTCTTTGTCTTGGATCAATTTTAGATCAAGTGGCATCAGAGCTTTAGGTTGCTAAGGTTAGACAAGCTTGTGCTAGATTCTTTTTTGTTGAATGATAACTATATCAAAGCTTAAATTAGGAGAAGGAGAGTTGGCTGAAGCTAACCCAAAAATTGGAAGAGTCTATCCTAAGAGGAAAATGTCAGAAGAAATTCCCTTGGAATCAGACTCCCAGTTCATGGACAGTTTCATAACCATGAGAGCCATGGTAGAAGAAATGTATAAAGAATTTAAGAAAGTGTTATAGACATTTTTGGGCACTACAACCCCAAGCATGAAATTTCCATAAATCAAGGGCTCCTAAGTCCCTAAAAGTGTTGTTCTAACCCCTAAAGGAACAAGGTCAACTGATTATAGCTTCTCCCAGAAGTTCTCCATGAAAAGCTGCTCAAAACTGGTCAAAACGGGATCATTTCAGCTGCTCCATAGGCAAAGTGCATTGCATCTCACCTAAATACACTGTGTGCGTGTGTTGCATTTCAAAAATCCCTTCTATGGGGTGCGATGGGCGAGAAGTGACAAATGGCAGTGTCATTCCGCGAGGTGGAGAGGCATGGAATCTTCCAGAAACTTCTCCTGTGACACTTGCCTCTCTGAATTCGACCAAGGATGAGTAAGAGATCATCAAACTCCAAGTGGAAGCAAGAACTATTAGAGGGAAGACACTAATCCAATCACAAGTTGACTCATCTCCCTTACCGATATCTATATATGGATCCCTCATCCCAGAGATCGAGGGGCTGTAATTTTGCATATTGTAAGGAATTGTTGTTGGTTTCTTGAGACAACATCAGAGTGTTGGGTGATCTAAGCTTTGTATGAGGTGAAGAGGGGCTTACTTGCTGAGAGGATGATGCTGGGTCAGAACAATTGGTTGTAACTCCCTTGGCTCTTTCTTGTTTATCAATAAAAGCTATTCAAGTTTTCCTCCATACTCTTGTGTCATTTACATTTTATGCATTTGTATGGTCAATTTACATCTGATCCTAGATTGTTTATGATTATAGATCCATGTTCTTGTATAGTGCTATGCTACTGTGATCTTACAGGTACTCTGTGAAGCTGGGTGTACAAGGGAGCAAGTAGCGAGAGACTATCAAGAGAGAGGAATCAAACTAGGAGATTAGCGCAAGACAGAGGTTGGTCTTCTTTGTTCTTCTCTCATCTATATTTCATAAAGGAAAAATGAAAGTAGCTTTACTTTGTTTGTTTCTAAGGTAGCTACCACACCTTAGTGGGATAAGCAGTTCTGTGTAGACACTTTTCCCTGTAACAAAATGGCGACTCCACTGGGGATGAATTAGTTTGTTTGTTTATCTTCCTTGTTGCTTATTTTATAAACTTACAGACGGAGTCTGAAGTCGAGCCAGGTAGCTTTCGAACTACATTTGCTATGCAAATGCAAAGTAAATAAATGCCGCTTCAGTCAATCTCCGGGATTTGTTTATAAATTAAACAATTGATTGACAAACTCTTTGATTACCCCTTGTGGTAGCTCTTATAACCTCCTTAGATGTACCCCTGATTGTTGCATTACTGATTACCATTTGCTCGGAAAAAACCCATGAACTAAATTGCAAACTGTGACCCGGAACCCAAGCAAAGTCTCGTCTCTGGCCCAGCACAGGTACTGTTCTGTGAATCTGAAATTCAGCACACTTCTCGAGTGTAGTAGGTGCGCTGCATTTCAAATTCCCTGTGTTACAGGTGCGCTGATCAGATTAGGCATTGCTCAGTTTTGGTTTCTGTGATTCATTCTTTTCAGTTCTATTTATGAATTTTACTGCCTATAATCAGTATATCTCTGTTTGAAACCCCTTTTCCTTGTTGTTATTCCGCCTCCTTTGTGTAAAAGAACTGTAAATTATTTTGTGTATTTGTTGAGTCATTTTCAGTTCTCCTTTGCAAAAAGTAATGTAACCGTACTATCGTCCTTTGAATTGAAAGTGTTGGAAGTGTCGTTTTCAGACATAGGAAAGAGTTTGGTTGCTGTAGATAGTCGATTATCCTGTTACTATTGTATTTGGTCTGAATTTGTAATTTTTCTAGTGTCGAAAGCAAGTATTCATTTCCAAATCGTAAAGTGTTGTGATTGTCTCCATTTTTTATTTCAAAAAGAAACTTGTTTGTAATTGTCGCTTGGAAAATAATTCAGATTTGTGCATTAGCTTTCTTTTTACCATTCACATACTAAGAAAGCCGAAAACAAATAAATGCATGTGCATTTGCATTTAGACTGTTTGATTGCTTTGATTTAGGATTGTGCATTTAGTGTGTGCTCTTTGCTCTTTGTGAAAGAATACTATCTCTCTTTCCTTAGTAGCTAGGATTTTCATTGCACAAAGAAGATAAAATGTTTATCATCTTAGATTGCATTTTAGGAATTATACATCTACATCTCACGGTGAACCTGAAAGGAAAATTTCTTAAGCAAGATCAACTATAAAAGAAATTCAATGAATCTAACAACACTTTGGAACGTAACGCACAACATTTAGAAGTCTAGGCTAGAGACGTGTTCCGGTGTCGTAAAGCCTGGTAACTGTTGTTCTCACTGATGGTTGGGTGATTCCTCCACTTTGAGACGATAAGTGCCAGTATGGACTTGTGCTCCCACGTACCGTCAAGTATATTTTGGGAGACCACAATAGGCTTAATCCTTTATCCATAGGAAGCCGTGTCTACCGCCCTATCGATCGCAATGCACTGAACACAGCATTCGGGAAGACTGACTGCCGTACTGTAAAAAGTATTCTTCAGTTTTGCGATTGGTTTGGTAATCCCTCTACCTAGATTTCCAGAGCAGTCCCTTTCGTTCCTTTTCAGACTCCTTAACGGAAAAGGTCCATCTGAGCACTTGTCACTTTAGGCTCATTAAAAATCGAAGGCGACTAGAGTCATCTTTTGTTTTTTCTCGACTCTTAAAAATTGAAAAAACAAGTTGTGTCAAAGCATCTAAAATTCATCTAATTCGGAAACATACTTCCCCTTGATTTTTAGTTGATCTAGTAATCCACAATCATGGAAGAAAGTCAATTGAAACCACGTCGTTTGCGGAGGCTTACGAGTCAACCGTCTTTGTATCCAGAATCGAAACAAGTACAGACAAAGCGAACTCATTTAACCGGTTCCAAATCTCCTGGTAAAGTTAGAACAAGTGTTCCAACAACACCAGAGACTCCGGTTACTCCAAACATTTCTGGTATCCCTGCCTTTACAGAAGAAGTTCAGCAGCCACAAAAAGACAGTAGTACTGATCCTAGTCTAAGGGTAAACACTTGTATCACTGAAGCAGTTCCATCTACAACCGGTTCGGAGAGTGTTGCTCCCCAAACATCTGTCGCTGCAGATTCCATACCTTCTTCGGCACCAAAGATATTCTACAGACCTGACGGTCTACCCCTTCCACCTAGTCTGATTGCTATAGAAGAGATTGTGGAAGATCCTCCAACTAGTACTCCATCGCAATTTGGAGTCGCGATCACTCTATATCCTTCTTCATCAGAAATTAGTCTACCGCTAGCAGAAGCTCCTATAGAATCGCTAGGTAATCTTTTGGATAGACTAGAAATGTCTGAACAACCGTCAACATCTAGGACTATGTCGTCTGACACAGCGATGGCAGAACTTCCTGCTATCACTCCAACAATGTTCACCGGTATACCATCTGTCCCAACTAGTTCTCAATCGCTAGAAGGAGCCCACTCAGGGGCTACTTCGACAGTATGGTATGTTCCTATTTGTTCATCCTAAATAATATCCAGAAACTCTTATGTTGAGTCTCAACAAATTGATCCATTTGGAGGTAAATTTGGGCAATCCGGCCCTCAAGGGAAAACCATTACCTTAAGTACCGTATTACCACCGTATGGGGGGCCGTATACCCTTTCATTATCCCCTCGGGGAGGACAACCATACGGGAGTTCACAACAAAATTCGGGTTATGCTGGAATTACGTCAAGTGGTTGGGTACTAATACTACCTCAACAACCAAGAGTTGTATATTCAATGCAATAATGCTTACCTATGTCAAGTATACCAACCACGCCAGCTATTGTGACGGTGTCGCAAGTTCAAGCACTGCCTGTTGTATGCCAACCTCAGGTTTCTCAGGTTGTAATGCAACAGCCCCTTGACCCTACAACTCAACCACAATCGCCGACTGGTGGAATAACACAGGTTCAAATGGATACAATTATCCCTCATCTTGGTCAAACAGTTAGTATCGGGCAACAGCACATGGCTTCACAACCATGGCTAGTGCAATACCAACAACCGCAGTTCCAACAAGTACACCAAGGTTCTGAGCAACAAATCTTTGCAAATAGTGGGCAACCGTATATTCAAAATGGTCAAAATCAACCATTCTACAATGGTCACACCCACCAACCTTACCAGAGTTACCAGCATCAAATGCATTATGCTGGTATGCAAAGACCAACTGCTCAGGCAATCCCATCTTATCCTGGGTATGCTTCACCTAACCTGAATCAACAGTTACCCTTCGTGGTGACTTTAGAGTTACCTGATTTAAATAGGTTAACAAATGATCCAATCGCTTACACCCCTTGGTGGCCAGCAATTCCACATAAACTTCCATTAGATATTCCTAAATTTAATGGAAATCCAGGTGAAGATCCGTCGAATCATGTGATGACCTTTCATCTGTGGTGTTCATCAAACACCCTAAACGATGATTCGATTAGGCTTCGCCTTTTTCAGAGTACGTTAACTGGTCCAGCAGAAAAATGGTATATCGAATTGCCTATAGCTTCATTTGACAACTTCAGTACCCTAGCCACAACCTTTTTAACCCATTTTCAGTTACCGATAAGGTACGAAACGGGAACAAAACTTCTTACCAATTTCAAACAAACAACGACCACTCATATATCTAATCATATACATGAGTGGCAACGTCATCGTAGAATGGTGAAAACGTATGTTCCTGATCAGCTTTTAGCTGAATCGTTTATTAAGTCACTATTGCCTTCCATCACAGAAGATGTGGAAAAAGGGGGGAGTCGTCACCGAAGAGCAGGTTATCGCTCGTGCGCAATATTTGGACTTGATTTACACTCAGTCCGGCATGCTCTACAATAAAATACCTGACGCTCCTAGACTGCAATTCTCAGTTCCTCCTCCTCCTAAATCGAACAATGACTCTCATGCCAGCGATGGTTTGATTGGTGCAACAGACATGAAATCGATAAAGGCTACATCTAAAAAGGCCCGTAAGATTTCTGGTCAAAATGAAAAAAAAGAACTTCTTGCCTCGGAAGTAAATGCCGTATCGACAGATAAAGGCAAAGAAACCAAGCAACCAGGGGGCAAGAAGAAAGGCAAAGGGAAGAAGAAGAAACAAGAAGAATCATCACCTGAAAAATCTTCTGCAAACCCTCCTGGAAATAGAAAACCAAGAAATCCATGCTTTATATGTGATGAGGATCATTGGACCGCAGATTGTCCACACAGAGCTAAGCTTAAAATTCTTCAAGAATTCAAAAACCTCGGCCATATTAACTGATCCATTTCCAAATCCAGGGAAAAATCTGGTTGACAGTGGAAATGCTTCCTTGTCTCAAGTGCTGATGTTGTCAGTTTCCAAACAGCAAAATGATGCTTTGATATCGACAAGGAAAAAGATTATGGGAATCCACAGCTGTCGAACAACAAGGATAAAGATCAACCTAGTAGTTCGACAACAACTTCGACGGAAGTTGCGCCACCCATCATTCCCGAGTTGACAATAAAACTGCCAAAGGGAGTTGTACACAGGTCGATGTTTAATCCCCGTGCTAGAGCGGCACAGCATTATAATGTAGTGGAAGATTTGGCCCAATCGCCATCCGCTATGTCGACTCTTGAGGTACTAAAAAATTGCCCATCCCAAAAGCAATCTTTATTATCAGCCATCGGTGGGATAGACCCAAAGGATTCCAATCTTGTATCCTTCGATCATAAAGGATACGATCCTCAGCTACCAGCTCAACTAGCTTTCCTCGTTCAAGTGAAAGCCCTCAACAAAACTGTTCATCGAACAATTATCGATGAGGGGGCATCTACATGTATTATGTCGATGAGTTGCTGGAAAACTTTAGGATCTCCAACCTTGTCATGATCTTCGACGACATTAAAAGCATTTGACAGACGAACATATACCCCATATGGTATTCTAAATAACTTGATGGTTGAACTAGGAGGGAAAACGGTAGAAATAGATGTTGAGGTAATCGATGGAAATCTCGATTACAACATCATACTGGGAAGACCATGGATATATGCTATGGCTGCTGTTGTGTTGACCTATTTTAGGAAGATTTCATTTCCCTTTCAAGGAGGGATTACAATCGTCGATCAAAAAAACTTCCTCCCCAATGGTTCTCAAGTTATGGGAAGCATTCCAATGATCCATGGAAGCCCCCATTCGCTTCAAAATATCAGAGTAGGCCTACTAAAAGATCCTATATTAATGGGAACTTTCACCCTTCCACCTCCAATCAATTTGGCGGAAGTAGCGTTGGTAGGAACATGCAATATGATATCTTCAAAAAAGATCTCCGAAAACGATATCGACATGGATCATGCGCAGGTTTTGCCTCCAAGCCCAACAGAAATATTGTAGCAATCAATGTTCCTAACATGGGAGGCAAACCCAAATCAACGCTCATCAAGCGTTTGGATGGATAGGTCTAAGGAATATGGTACCCCTTCAGATCCTTGGTCGCGAGTGCATGTCACCAACGAAGGAATTGTTCAATCAATGGTAATTGAAGGGGCACCATGGGATGATTACCACCATCGTTCCCTTCTTCTGGATTGTGAAGAAGATACTCCTGATGACCTTTATCATCCTTCAGTTTTTGATTTTCTATCAAATATTGTAAACACGGTGGATTCCGAGCAAAACTTGTCCAACATTGAAGAGACTATCACAATAAATATCTCGACCAAAACAGATCTTGTAGAGAATATTTATGCTGGCAAATGTTGTTCTCCTTCAGAACTGGAAATATATAACGCTCTTTTTCGTGAATTCAGAGATGTCTTTGCTTGGTCATATAGTGAAATGCCAGGCATTGACTCGAGTATCGTTGAACACGAAATCAATATGTATCCAGATGTCAAACCAGTACGACAACGACTACGACAGGTGCACCCCAAGAAAGCCACTTCCATTAAGGCAGAAGTTGAAAAACTTCTCCATGCTGGTTTCATTTACCCAGTTCCTCTAACCGATTGGGTATCGAATATTGTCCCTGTTATGAAAAAACAAGGAACAATTACGGTGTGCATCGATTATAGGGATGTAAATCAAGCTTGTCCAAAAGACAACTACCCTACACCCTTCATCGACCAGATAATTGATGAATGCGCTGGATGTGAAATCTTTTCATTTATGGATGGATTCTCCGGGTATAATCAAATAAATATCCACCCACAGGACCAGTCAAAGACTACATTTATTTGTCCATGGGGCACATTCGCATATCGAAAATTACCCTTTGGTTTAAAGAACGCAGGGGCAACATTTAAGAGGGCAATCAATTATTCCTTCCATGACATCAAAAACATCGTTCAACCATACCTCGACGACCTTCCGGCTCATTCGTGAAAGCGGACTGATCATCCGCAGCATTTAAGAGCAATATTTCTATGTTGCCGACACTACAAAATATGACTCAATCCACACAAATGTGTATTTTGTGTCAATTCTGGTTGTTCACTTGGCTTTGTAGTCTCGAAAGACGGGATTCGTTTCGACCCATGTAAGGTTCAGGCAATCATAAATTTGCCTCCACCTTCAAATTTGCTTCAGATTCAGAAACTCCAAGGGAAAGCAAACTTTCTGAGGAGGTTCATTCCAAATTACGCCAAACTTGCTAAAGCTTATACGTGTCTTTTGAAAAAGGAAGTACCCTTTGTCTGGGATCAGGTTGTGCAAGCTTCCTTTGATGCTTTAAAAGAAACCCTAATGAAAGCATCATTAATGTATGCTCATGATTATCAAAAAGACTTTAACCTATATCTGGCTGCAGCGGATACAACCATCGCAATGGTTTTAGTTCAAGAAGACAACGGAATTGAAAATCCTATATATTATTTAAGTAAGAACTTAAATGATACAGAAAGCAAATATTCTTATGTTGAAAAGCTAGCGCTCGCAGCTGTTCAAGCGATACAGAGATTTCGACACTATGTCCTCTCTCGAAAAACTACCATTCTGTTAGATTGCAACCCCATGACTTATATATTGTCGTGACAGTTGCTGGGGGGCAAATATTCAAAATGGATAGCAATTCTACAAGAGTTTGATATGGAATTTGTAAAATCCAAGTCAAAGAAAGCTCTGGTTTTCGCAGAATTATTATGCGATCTCCCATCATCGTCCAATGATGAAACATCCGAAGAAACGAACGTGGACGAAAATTTGTTTCTGATATCTTCAAGCAATCTGTGGTATGGGGATATAATCATTTATCTCCAAACCCAGAAATATAGGCCAAATACCTCTCACTCCGAACAAAAATGTATTCGATACCAAGCAAAAGACTACAAGATCGTCGGTGATACACTTTATCGTCGTGGTATCGATACAGTTCTAAGAAGGTGCCTCACCCATGAGGAGGCCGAAAAAGTCCTGAATGACTGCCATTCAGGCGCGTGTGGAGGTCATCAATCCAGTTATGCTACAGCGCAAAAAATTTTACGAGCAGGATACTTCTGGCCAACAATGTTCAAAGATTGCATAACCGCAGTTAGAAGTTGCCATGCTTGTCAAATTTTCGATAGCAAAACCAGAATACCACCCGCACCTCTGCAACCAATAGTTGTTGTCAAGCCATTCGCCAAATGGGGCATCGATTTCATGACATGTAACCCCACCTCGACCGAGGGGCATCAGTATATCATAGTCGCAGTTGACTATTTTACCAAATGGGCCGAGGCAATGCCTACATTAGATAATACTGGTGAAACAGCTGCCCTCTTCTTTTTCAATCATGTAGTTGCCAGATTTGGCATCCCACAAGCTATAGTCACAGATCATGGATTGCATTTTCGCAATCACATGATGGTCGAATTAGCTGCCAAATTAGGATTGTCTCACGACAGCTCTACTCCATATTACCCGCAAGCCAACGGACAAGTTGAAGCAATCAACAAAGTCCTGAAGCGCATGCTGCAAAGGATGACTGGAGTTTACAAAAGAAGTTGGCACCTAATCCTATACTCAGCCTTGTGGGCTTACCGAACATCGGTAAGGAATGCAATCGGGTTTACACCTTTCCAACTGGTATATGGCCTGGAAGCAGTCTTACCAATCCAGTGTGAAATCTCGTCCCTCAAACTCGCAATTGACCTTCTCCCCGGAACTTCAGAAGAGGAGGCTCGTTTCTTGGAACTAATCCAATTGGATGAAACCCATCATGATGCTGCTTTGGCTAATGAAGCCCATAAGAAACGAGTCAAGGCACAGTTCGACAAGAATGTCAAACCCCGTGTCTTCTCAGAAGGTGACTTGGTCTTGCTTTATGACCAAGAATCCGATAAATTGGGGGCAGGTAAATTCAAGTCTTTATGGATGGACCCCTATATTGTTAAGCGAGTGTTAGCAAATGGAGCCTATGAGTTAATGGATTATGACAGGATTCCACTGGCACAACCTCGTAACGGGTTGTACCTCAAGCGTTACTATGTGTGATTCAGTATAATAACCTGTATGCTTTTGTTATGTTTTTTGTTTTCGCTAAAGTGTTTGTTTTGGTCAAGTAATCCACTTTCTACATTTATTGCAGATGTCAAACCTATTAGAGTCATGTGTTGGATATGCCAGCAGAGCGAGTCATAGTTCACGGAACCTATCTTCCGCGGCCTGGGCCATTTTCGATCCAAGCGGCGAGTTAGTAAGTTTTAGAGGGGTATGTATTGGTCGATCAATGAATAACATCGCTGAATATAGCGCGTTGATAGAACTTCTCTCTGATGCCATCACACATAGTATACGCCTACTGATTGTCAGGATAGACTCACAACTCGTTATACTACAACTCACTGGTATCTACTATGTCCGAAATCCAGCTATTTATCGCATGTTCCTAAGGGTTAATATTTTGGAAAGGCAATTTGATTTTATTCAATATCAGCATATTTCCAAAACCTTAAACACATTAACTGACTCATTGGCAAATTATGTGTTAGATAGACATTTGCAACATTTATAAAAAGAAGCATACCATCAATATTTGCATTTGGATCATGTAAATTAACCAAAATAAAACTTTGAAAATCAAAAATATATATATAACTGTTTATGGTTTACACATAATGTTCTGTAACCAAGACAAAATTGGTCAAATGACCCAAAACTCAAAACGCTAGGGGGCACCCTAGTCTAATGATGCTCGTGATAGCAAGTCACAGCCTGTGCAATCATGCGTAAGAACCGAGTCCATCATCTTGGCACACCAGTAGTATGCCGCTGCAACCTCAAGGGCAGCTCGTCAGTCCTCACATCTAGAATACCAAGAGTGAGGCCCTCAACATGTTCCTGTAATGTTGTGAGAGTCTTGGCCACATCGAGGTCGCGAAGGATAGCCCTTCCAACAGCCTCTCCTGCTAGGGCTGCAGCTGGTACTCTCAGGCATACTACTGGCCGAACAGGACCGACATCTGCGTGAACACATGAGTTTGATTAAGTCTTGACAGAATAAAGCATAAGGACATTATAAAAGAAAAACGATAAACAGGAATATGGTCAAAGAATTTACTAATGGCACCCCACTGTTCACCAGCTGGCAGTACTAAATTTGGATCACCCCGGAAGTCCATACCAGCATATGGATACTCGGAATAAACCATCTCCTGACGATCAAACCACCCAAAGAAGGTATCAGAAAAGGAAATCTGAGACTGACCAGCATGCCTAGACATATGGTCGACCCATCTCTGTATACGCGGTTCAGTCGGTGAAGGTAAATCGAGTGCAATATACTGCATTGCATCAGTGGTATCTATTCCAAGGCAAAGGCGGTCAGAATAGAACCATACCCAAAGTTCTTCAACCTCCCACTCTTCACCTTGGTCAACTGTTCTTTCATCACAATAAGTACTACGTCGCACCAGTTGAACACCTTCGGTTGGACACATTCCAAGGCATACCGCATATAAGATTGATTAGCTACATGAAGAGCCGCGCCACCAGCCATCCTACCAAAAGTGAACAGAATAGTCCTGAGGGACCTGTCAGTGACATCACGGATGATGATTTTGTCGTCCTTACTCGGCTGAGATCCCTCTCTGCAATACCGGCGAACATAATCTCTCACAGATTCACCTCCTCGGGCCAAACCTGATAAAGAGATGGGGGCACCCCACCTCGACAAGCCAGTCAAGAAATAGATGTCCACTACAGTCAAGGGGATGGATTTGCCCCTAATCTAGAACACCTGGTTGGTAGGATCCCAAGCATCAAGCAAATACTGTAGCAAGTTGATTTTTTGTCTCATGCTAGAAATGCGGAAAAACTTTAGCAAGCCATAGTTCCGCAGTGTGTTTACTGTAACCGGATCATGTAAAGCAAGCATGTCCTCTTCTTCATGCTCACATTCTCACCATGTAATAGTCATCTTGCTCCAAAAATCTCTAAAAACAAACAAGAGAAGAGTTAGATCCTGATTTTGGTGAGAAACAAGCAAAATTTCCATCAAAAACTGTGCATAAAATTCCTTCCTTGCGCCCATCGCACCTACAGTAGTGCTCTGGGTGCATTGCATGTCAGATGGCCAGTAGATAGGCCAACATCCAACGCACCTTTCGATACACAAGGGGTGCGCTGAAGCCAGGGCAAGTTTTTCAAACCCCAGAGGCTCAGAAAAACCAGGAATCAAGCTCAGAATGCAAAATGGAAAGCATGAAATGAAAAAGCTCAAGTTTAGCTCCTACCTGGTCCAGACGGTGCCGAGAATCGTCCATAGAATCTCCTGGAATCAGCTGATGAAAATCAAGGGGGAAAAGCACCTCCAAAGCTCCAACAAACCAAAGTTCAAATGAAATGGTAAAATGAGAGGTAAAAGCACTTTTACATTACTTTTTACGTAATTCGAGTAAAATATTAGTGTTCTAACTCATTTTTCAAACATGTATTGTTCATTTCTAACTAGTTTGATGAAGCAATTGAAAATGCAGTACAATCTTTGAAAGAACAAAGCTATTTATGGTAAAGTCAAGAAATGACCGTTGCATCGAGCAGTTTTAGCACATAGTTCAAGCTCGTTAAAAAATAAAAATAAGTCATGAGCAAATGTTTCCCCCAGTGTTTAAGCTCAATAAAAAAAAAATGAACCAATTCCCGGTAAATAACTATCGTGAATGTAGTACTTCAGCCTTTAAAGCCTTGGTCGTGTTCTCATCATCACCTCCACTCTGTATTGGCCGATCATTCACCTCTATTTGATTGTTTACCCCTTTTGAGGAATAGCTGCGGAGAGTGATCTCACTAGCCATCCTTGTAACACTGTCGTGATTGGAAAATTCCAAACCTTACCTGGAATTAGCTGCTACCCAATTTTATCACTCGTTCCTCAAAAGACGGGTCTCATTTAAGCTCTTTTCAACTGACTCATAAAATATGAAAAGATTTCCGAGCCATTGGCCTCTCTAACTCGTTAAAGGGACCGGAAGTGCTATCCCTCCGTTAGATTTTAATCTTTTTGGACCTGAGGGATTATCACACAAAAAGATCGAGCGCTTGTTTTGTTCGGCTCGTTAAAAGTATCAAAATTTAATCCCTTCTGTATTGTTTTATACTTTTTCAGACTTAAGGGATTAGATGACGAAAAAGGAATTTTGGAGTTTCCTTTACGTTCCTTTTTAGACTCTTTAAAATTGAAAAGGACCGAGTTATCTTTGTCGTTAAACTCGTTAAAACTTAATAGCGACAAACTTGTCCATAGCAGACAAGAACAAGTTTCACTATCGCCAGGCTCATTAAAACATAGTGATGGGTTTGCCCGAAGGGCAAATTATAGACAAGCATATGTTATCCTCCTCAAGCTTGATAAAAATAAATAGGTACTGGTCAGCAATGACTGGAGAAAAATTGGGAAGAAAATTTGAAGAAACTTTGTTGGTAGCAAGTCGCTCTTGAACATGACACTTACACTCCACATCCAAGTCGGGTTGGGTTGTTTCATTCACCAGTCACATCACCATGGTCCCATCACACCATCCACATTTGGGGTTAATGCTACCAATCCATCACGTGAGTGTCGCCGATATGTTCAAGAGAAGTCATTCAGAGAATTCACCTGTGTCTCACCCGCTACAATACATTTACACTCCATTCTTTCATGACCGCCACCCTGAACCTTATGTCATCAGATCATTTTTACCTCCATTAAAATAATTTGCTCTGTTCCGTGTCATTGATGTGAGATTCATTAAGGCCCTCCTGTGACAGATCGCTTCTTGTCGACATCAGCTCATTATCCAAGAAGCCGATCTAGGAACACCCCATTCAGTACTTTGAAGCTTGCATGCCTCAATGGCAAGTTTCTCACTTCCGGCGACAGGTTTACATCAATGGCCTTCGACCGAAAGATTTTGCGTGGTGTTCGATGCCAAGTACTTTATTCACACCACGTGAATTTTACTGCAGTACCTTGAGGTTCATTATCATTATTGGTGATTCCTCTCACGCCTGTTAACAACTCACATCATTGGCTAGTAATCAAGCGATGTCTTTCCATGTTCGACTCCAGAACATCTCTCACATGGATAGACTTGTACTTCGAGTAAATATCGAATGAGACTGAAGACCCTAGATCTAGTTACATCCATCCGGGCTGCGATATATATTCAGGAAAATAAAGACATCAAATGTACATTATTGCTGCACAGATAATCATCCAATCAAAGGGATGATGACTCTACCAAAATCATCAGTCTACACTCAGACGATTGTCTGTCCTATGTACATGAAAATGAATTTATAAAGCTGAGCATGGGAATGCTTGCCTCAGCTAGATCATGAAAATATTATGAAGATAATGTATTGTATTGTATCTTATTATAGGTCTCCTCTTAGCTTGAAAGAACTTCGGATCCTCATAATAAAGCATTTCACCCGACATCAAAAGATTAATGACCTCATGCTTTAGGGGGCAACTGTTATAGACATTTTTGGGCACTACAACCCCAAGCATGAAATGTCCATAAATCAAGGGCTCCTAAGTCCCTAAAAGTGTTGTTCTAACCCCTAAAGGAACAGGGTCAACTGATTACAGCTTCTCCCAGAAGTTCTCCATGAAAAACTACTGAAAACTGGTCAAAACAGGATCATTTCAGCTGCTCCATAGGCAAAGTGTGTTTCATATCACCTAAATAAACTGTGTGGGTGCGTTTCATTTCAAAAAGCCCTTCTATGGGGTGCGATGGGCGAGAAGTGACAAATGGCAGTGTCATTCTGCGAGGTGGAGAGGCATGGAATCTTCCAGAAACTTCTCCTGTGACACTTGCCTCTCTGAATTCGACCAAGGATGAGTAAGAGATCATCAATCTCCAAGTGGAAGCAAGAACTATCAGAGGGAAGACACTAATCCAATCACAAGCTGACTCATCTCCCTTACAGATATCTATATATGGATCCCTCATCCCAGAGATCCAGGGGCTGGAATTTTGCATATTGTAAGGAATTGCTGTTGGTTTCTTGAGACAACATCAGAGTGTTGGGTGATCTAAGCTTTGTATGAGGTGAAGAGGGGCTTACTTGCTGAGAGGATGATGCTGGGTCAGAACAACTGGTTGTAACTCCCTTGGCTCTTTCTTGTTTATCAATAAAAGCTATTCAAGTTTTCCTCCATACTCTTGTGTCATTTACATTTTATGCATTTGTATGGTCAATTTACATCTGATCCTAGATTGTTTATGATTATAGATCCATGTTCTTGTATAGTGCTATGCTACTGTGATCTTATAGGTACTCTGTGAAGCCGGGCGTACAAGGGAGCAAGTAGCGAAAGACTATCAAGAGAGAGAGGAATCAAACTAGGAGATTAGCGCAAGACAGAGGTTGGTATTCTTTGTTCTTCTCTCATCTATATTTCATAAAAGAAAAATGAAAGTAGCTTTACTTTGTTTGTTTCTAAGGTAGCCACCACACCTTAGTGGGATAAGCAGTTATGTGTAGACACTTTTCCCTGTAACAGAAAGGTAGAGGTGAAGAGTCATCAAACTCCAAACAAGATAAAGGAGTAGAAGAACATATTTTAGTTGCCCACCCATAAGGCAAAGGAAAAGAAGGGAAGCCCTCTCCACCATCTCCCCCATCATCACCTTCATCCTCATCTTCTTCACACAAAGAAAGCCCTGAAAAGAAAAAGAAGAAACCTTCTTTGATTAAATTAGATGTGAAGTTTGATTTGCCATTTTATGATGGAGAATTGAATGCAAATAACTAGATAATTGGATTAGACATATTGATGTATATTGTAGAGTGCAGAACATCGATTCAGAAAGGAGGAAGATTCAGTTGGCTAACCTACGCCTTGGAGGCACCTCCTTGGTATGGTGGGAAGGCAGGACACAAGCTGATTTGAAAAATCATGGTAAAATTCTTTCTACCTGGAATGAATTTGTTTATGCAATCAAAAAAAATTCTATCCGCTAGCTTATATGCAGCAAGCTATGATGAGTTGGCAAACCCTTCGCCAATTGAAAGGGAAAAGTGTACAAAGTTACACCCAAGAATTTAGAAAAAGATATTTCATTCTATGAATTTCTTTAGACTCACCTAAAACTTTGATGAATTATATAGGTGGTCTACATAGTTATTTGAGACATACCATTCTCATGTTTAATCCCACTAGCATAGATGAGGTATCTTTTTAGGCTACACATCTAGAGGCTAGAGGCAAGAAAGTGAACCCAAAAGTTGGGGGATCATCAAAACTCACTGCAAGCAAGAGCAAGGAAAAGAGAAAGCAGAAATGGAAAGAGAGGAATACAAATGTTGTACAAAAGATTAAACCTTCATGCACTCACTGCAAGAAGGACGGGCATGATGATGAACACTGTTGGATTCTACATCTAGAGCTGAAACCCAAGAAGTACGATGGCAAAAAGAATAATTTTTCTGCAGCTATTTAGAAGGATTTGGGGTCAGACTCAGGGGATGAAACAAAAATCGTAGCCATAGGTATGAAAGGTAAAAATTCTAAAGAATCTACTAGTAATTCTGCACAATCTATTGATAATGAAGAAAATAAGAGGAAAAGGCATGAGCTTTTTCATATTAGAGTTATTTCTAAGCATCAAAAGATTGAAACTTTGTTTGATATTGGCTCACAAGTAAACTTAATTTCTGAAGCAATTGTAAAGAAACTGGGATTACTAACCACACCTCACAAGAAGCCATATCCATTGGGTTGGTTATGTGATAGAGCAAAGCTACAAGTGACTAGAAAATGTAAACTTAGGTCTTCTTTTGGGTCAGCATTTGTAGATGAGGTCGAGTTAGATATTTTTCCCTTGGATTTATGTGGAATTGTTTTAGGAAGTCCTTACTTGTATGATAGAAAAGCCATTTTCTATAGAGCTGAAAACAAGTATCAACTCGTTAAAGATGGAATTGAATATATTGTAAGAGCTCATAAACTCAAGAATAATTACACTCTCATAAACTCAGGGCAGATGAAAAGAATTGTAAATTCATGCAAACAATTTTTACTGATGGTTGTAAAGGAAAAGAAACCTGATAAAACCAATGTATTTGAGGGTTGTAATGCTAAACAACAAGTTGATTTAGAAAAAGTTGTTTCAGAATATGATATGCTATTTCAAGAACCTAAAGGTCTACCACCCAAAAAGGAAATAATACATGATATTAATTTGCAGCAAGATGCTCCATTGCCTAACATCAGAATGTACAAGTTGTCCACTTTAGAGAATGCAGAAATTAAGAACAGGAGCTACTCGAGAAAGGGTTTATAAGACCTAGCACATCACCATGTGGGTCTCCGATTGTCTTGGTGAGAAGGAAATATGGCTCATGGAGAATGTGCATTGATTACCAGGCACTGAATAAGATAATGATAAAAAATCGTTATCCCCTTCCTCGCATAGATGATCTATTAGATCAGTTGAAAGAAGTTGTTTACTTTTCCAAGTTGGACTTGCATAGTGGCTACCATCAGGTCAGAGTTGCAGAGCAATATGCATGGAACACTGCTTTCAAAACAAAGCAGGGATTGTATGAGTGGTTGGTTATGCCTTTTGGCTTAACTAATGCTCCTGCTACTTTCATGAGAGTAATGAATGATGTACTCAGGCCTTTTATTGATGATTTTTTCATTGTATATCTAGATGACATTCTTATATTTAGTAAAACATTGGAAGAACACTTGAAGCATGTAAAGCAGACTCTATATGTTTTGAAAAGAGAAAATCTTTATGTTAATCTATCAAAATGTGAATTTGGCAAAACATCTTTGAATTATTTGGGTCATATTGTAGGGGGTGGTGAATTGAAGATAGATCCCTCTAAGGTTGCACTGATTGTAAACTAGCCTAAACCCAAATTTGCTACAGAAGTTAGAAGCTTCCTAGGAGCAACACAGTATTGGAGAAAGTTTATTTCTAACTTTTCCTTGATTGCAACTCCCTTACATGATTTAGCAAGATTGAACAAGGTGTTTCAGTGGGGAGGCAAATAGCAGAAAGCCTTCGACACCTTAAAGGAAAAGATTAGTACAGCACTAGTACTAGCACTACCCGATCTTCAAAGACCCTTTGAGATTGAAACAGATGCCAGTGACTATGCCATGGGAGCAGTGTTGATGCAGCACAGTAAAACCATATGTTATCATTCTTAGACATTTAATTCTATAGTAGTTAATTATCCCACATATGATAAAGAATTGTATGCATTAGTACAGAGTGTGAAAAAGTGGAAACATTATCTAATGGGCAAAGAGATAGTTATACATACTGATCATCAACCACTTCAATATTCACACTCACAAACTAAGTTGCAACAATCAAGACACTATAGGTGGATGGGTTTTCTACAGCAGTTTCATCTTGTCATCAGATATAAAAAGGGCATACACAATAAAGTTGCAGATATGTTGTCCAAACCAATCATAAATGCATCTACTATACTTAAGCATAATTCAATATTGCATGAAAGATACATTAAACGATATGCTCAAGATATAGATTTCAAAGATGTATATGCAACTTTAAGTCATGGCAACCAAGTAGAAGAATTGGATTACCATGTTAAGGACCAACTCTTGTATCATTTGGGAAAGTTATTCATTCCTCAAACTGAAAGAGTAAAGATAATTCGAGAAGCACACACTTCTCTAATATCAGGTCACTTTGGTGTAAGTAAAACAGTTGCACAACTACAAATATTTTGTTATTGGCCAAAAATGAATGAGACAGTTTCTAGATATATAAGAGGGCGTACCATGTGTGCTAAAAGCAAGCCCAACAATAGAAAACTAGGCTTGTACACTCCACTACCATTTCCTTCTCATCCTTGGGAAAGTATTTCCATGGACTTTGTTGGGGGACTGCCTAAATCTAGAAAAGGTCATGACTATTTATATGTTATTGTGGATAGGTTCAGCAAAATGTGTATTTTAATACCTTGTAACAAATAGATTACAGCTAAACAAACAACAAAGTTGTTCTTTCAGCATGTATGGGTTCATTTTGGATTACCCACTTCCATTATATCTGATCGAGATTCCCCATTTGTTGGGAAATTTTGGTCTAGTCTGTGGGAATTAATGGACACCAGACTGAAGAAGAGCATGACCTTTCATCCACAAATAGATGGCTAAACAGAGATGGTCAACAAGACAGTGATCTAGTTACTTAGAGGATATTGCAGCAAGCATCACAAGCTTTGGGAAGAACATTTGTGTTATGTGCGACATGCTTACAACTAGGCTAAACATTCTTCTACACAGACATCTCCTTTTGAGACTTGGCTTGGTTTCATACCAAGGTCTCCCTTGGATTTTGTCTTTGGGAAAGACATAGCAGTTGATGGACACAGTGATGTGGACAAGGCAACCATGTTCATTGAACAAATCCAAGAGATTCACCATGCAGTACAAGAACAGATGGAACAGAGCCAAGCCAAGTACAAGGCAAGGCATGATAAGCATCAGACTTAACATAGTTTCCAAGTTGGCGATCAAGTCTGGCTGTATATCAACAAAGACAGAATGTAAGGTGAAGGTAAGAAGTTGAAGCCGATAAGGTATGGACCTTTCAATATACTTGAGAAAATCGATGAGAATGCTTTTCACCTTGATTTGCCAGCTTACATGCACATCTATTTAGTATTTAATGCAAAACGTTTGATACTATTTGAACCTTCATTAATTGAAGATCCCGAAGAGCAGTGTCAATTGCATTCTATTGATGATCTGTTGCCTAAATATCTCAATGAATTGCATGAAGACACAGTTCTGGGGAGGAAGGTGAGAACTATGTGCAGAGGGGATGTTGAGTACGTCAGGATTGGGCTCAAAGGTTCAAAACCAAGCAGTGCAAGATGGATAGAAATTGGGCAAGTGAGGAATCTATTTGGTGGTCCAAAAGCTTTGTCAGTGGGAAGGTCGTGATCCAAATTAGATCTTAGAACACTCTCTAAGTTTTCATGAACTCTTCAAAATTATGCCAAAGGCTACAAGTCTTATAAAGATCAAGCTATCAGAGGTATCCTCGTAATAGTTGTAATTGGTGATCAACGCAGAGCAATGAGGATCGTCGGTCAAGTGCGCAAACCATCGGCCCATGGTAATGCGTGTTGTCACAAATTAGAAAAACCATAGGTTATTTCAAGAAACAGGGGTAGTTTTTGACATGCGATTAGTGACAAGTCACTAATTGCATATCGTAGGGCAAACCCCTCAAAGAAGGAAAGGCTGCAAGCCTCCGAACCCGAAAAATCATAAATGCAATGGATATCTTTCCGATTCCATCAAAAGCGGGGTCCCACAAAAATTGGTAGGATATTGGAAGGGCTTTAAGCGGTAAGCGGTTTCAACCAAGTCCCACCCAATGCCATACAATGGTTGCCATGTGTGTGCAGAAGAGAGAGAAAACGACTCACATCAAATGGATAAACATCATGTTACTTATCCGCCTGATATGGATGATGACCGTAGGATTTGGAGGCTCAAGATCAACAGCGGAGACGTGTTCCGATGGATGATCGGATTTGATGAGGTTAACAAGTAGAGTTGTATAGGATTTGAAGTCCGATATGGACAACGTGTTGGCAAAAGGTCATGTTTCACGGGTATTCTTGGAGTTAACAAAATAAACAGTCATTTCGAATATGTCCAAGAGAATTGGCACTCATCTATTATGAAATAGGTGGCCACCTCCCTGTGATGTGTTATACAGTGATTGATTATGCAGGACAGAGGGATTCAAATGGACAAAGGAAGTGGAAATGAATAGTCAGGAAGAAGATTGGCTTAAAATCCACAAGCTAACATAGAAAGTGGCAAGCAAGTTAGAAGTAAAGACGGGAATCCAAGCTGACCTGCAAAAGCAAAGGCAGCATCGAGCCAGAGTCAAGACAGAGACAGAGAGAGTTAGAGAGTCAGTGTGCTCTAGAGAAGGCTTGAGAGGTTCAAGCACACTCCTCTATAATGCCTGTCATTTATGAGTCTCAGATTAGGCTTATACTACTATGACCAATAGAGGTCGAGAGTCAGGAAAGAGAGCCTATTTACTCCAAAGACTTGGGGGATCCAAGTACAGTCTTACTAATTTGTATCTACTGAGTGAGACTCAAATTGAGCTCACTGTTGTAAAAACTCTAATTTGAAAACATAATAGAGAGGCCACCACTGAAGGCTGGACCAGGAGATGTAGCCCAGGAGTATTGGGTGAACTCCTTACTAAACTTGTTGTGTTTATATGTGTTGCCTGTTATGTTTTCTTTAACTGCTTCATTGCCTGTGTATTTCACAATTTTATCAATCCGTTGCATAAAATAACATAGGCACATTCATGCACATGAGTCTGTAATACCTTATTCTTTGTCTTGGATCAATTTCAGATCCGTTTTACATGTGAAGTTGTATCTATTGTAGTTGTTGTCAGTATCATTTGAATCTGAATACTATTCACTATGTTGATAACTATTGAGGTTCTTTGGACTAGAAAGAATTATTATTTTGTTGCATTCGTCTTTATTTATGAATCCATGTAAAAAGTGAAAATGGAACACATCAATGTTTGATTGTACGAAGTTTTCATTTTGTCAAAATTAGGATAAGAGTTTAGATAATGTAGGGGAAACTAATTGGTGTGAAAGATCTGCATAGTAACATATGATCATAATAATAATAATAATAAATAATAATTATACATTCAACTATGAGATCTTCATTTTTTAATGGTCAACTGTAAATTAGTTTCTGTAAGTGATTTTCTTATAGACATATACAGTTTGTCTTCTTAAAGAAAATAAGTTTTTAAATAAGACCTACTAAACATAGAAACTTGTTTTATTGTAGGAAGATTTTTGTTGTACGAAACCCATATTAAATCTTATGTTGTAAGCCATAGAATTTATAGTATTCAATTGTAAATGAGTATTTGTTAAACATTATTGGATACAAAACTAGTTGTGTGGAAGTGGTCGTGCACATGCAGAGGCTTCGCAAGGAAAAATGCATCTACAAAATTAAGTATTTATATAACTCATGCTATATATAGAAACCTATATGAGATTTATCAATTAAATGACATTATTCTATAATAAATTTACCAATTGTAAAAAGAATAATAAATAATAATAATGTTATAGCTAGAGTTTTGTTGGTAATTGTAATCAATCTTGGAGGCATACACTGCACATGGAAAAGAGGTGGGATTTAAAAATTGCATTATCTAGAACCAGAAGAAAGGAGAAGAACAAGAAACACAAAAAAATGATTTCATTACGCGAAGTGTGGTTTTGCCATTTTCATAGATGGTATAATGATAATAGTTTGGTACCCATTTTCTAAAATGGATGGATCAACACATAATCAGAAACGTAAATGTTATTACCTTGATGCCATCAATATAGTAGTGAATGCGATTGTTGATAGCTTGTAAGTGAGCTGTCATTATTAGAAAAGATTCACATTTAATTTATTTTGTACATGGATTAATTGATTCTGAGTTTTGAGATTTTTTTCTTTTTAAATTGTGTTATTTCTCGACAAAGTCCATTTTGTTGTTTTTTAATTTCTTTTTATTTCATAAAATACAATTCACATAAAAAATAGTAGCATGTATCGAAAATGGAAAAATTAAGAGAATTTGGCACTATTAACAATTTTTCACTAAGCGAAAAAATTTTCAATTTGACAACCATAATCCGATCTCCAAAAAAAAGATGTGCTTAGTTTTCTAAAAGGTGTGTTGGAATTTCTATTTTTTTTGGCTAGAATTATGGCAGGTTTATATTATATGATTTATTTCTGCTATTTGTCGTAAATGAAAATTTTTCTATACTGAGTTGCTATATATTGGAAATGTCATGTAGAAGGGATTTCACATACAAAGTATTAACAAGTGGTGATTGTTTAACATATCGTTGATATATACCCATAGTGCATTAAAAGCATTGTTGGTTGACAAAAGAAATTCAATTTTTTTTTGTAGAAATGGCTTCAAGTGGAAGGAATGAGTTTATTTGCATTGATGTGATTAAATCACTTGCATTTATTTATCATATATTTTAGTTGTCGACGATGTATAAGCGATATGTGAATCTTTCTGTGCAGGAGAAGAACAACTATAAGATCTAGTCTACTAGAATAGAAAATGTTGCATTTATTCCAGAGGTATTTGATTTCATTGAAATAGTTTATGTATGTGCAGATAAGTTTGATTTGGAAAAAATAAAAAATTAGAGCATCATCCAAAGATACCGGTATTTGTTTGAGTGCTGAGACATTTAAGCGGATATTGAAGCTACCAATTGTGAATATGTAGTTATATTTGTCAAATGCAAATAGATTTTTAGTATCAGAGGAAAATGTCTTGAAAATCTTACAAGAGTTCGCTTTGCCAGATTCTAAGGTTCCTTTTGATCTTTCCTCTTTAGATATCACTTTATTTAGATAACCATTCAAAAAGTTTTGTTGGTTGTATGTGCATTTAATGGGCCTAGAAACTATTTCCATTGTGCCAAGTTCCATTCTCTATATGCTCTATTACTCATATAAAAAAAAAAAAATGTTCGAATGTGTTGATATTATTTAAAATGAATTGTGTGTTCAGTTAATATATTTGTAGAAGAGAAATAGGATTTTCATAATGGCATATCTGATAAAATCCCTCATTTTAAGTCATACTTTTGATGAGTTGCCACATAATCTTAATTCAGTGTTGAAAAACAGCCAATTCGGTTCTACTATCCCATATTGTGGAAGCAACAAGTTATTTCAATTCTTTTTCTAATTCAAGATATTTTTGTAAAACAAGTTATTTTCATGATAACTAGATGACAACCCTGTCGAATATCTAGAGAAGCACAAGTTTTCCTTTGGGGGAAGGCATACATGAAGAAAGAGAAAATAATACGATTATTCAAGTTTATGGGTTTCGAGGTAAACCACTATTTCTTCCAAAAAATGTTATGGACAACGATTTTATTGCCAAATTCTACAGAGAATATTATAATTGGTAGGTTAAATTTAAGTACAAAATAAAGAGACATTTTGTTTATTTTCCATTTACCATTGATCGAGTAATTGTGAAGAATGGAAGTTAGCTTGCAGAGTTTACAAGGTCTTTGCATTGTTTTAATTTAAAATAAGTTGAAGGCTCACGAGATGTTGATTTAGAAGGTATATTTGTGAGACATCTAGTTATGATTAAATGTGAGAGCTTGTTGACAAAAGTTGCAAGTGAAATTGAAAAGTGTCATAGTACTGCAAGAAATAATGAAGAAAAGGCAAATCACTATTAGATAAATTGTTGAAGAAGCAAGTATTAGCATTGAAACAAGGTGTAAACAAAGAAGCATAAAAGCTATGCAATCCTTTTTCCTGCATACTCGAAATTGCTTTTTCTTCATCTTCAAGTGAAAGAAAACAAAAATATATCAAAATTTCACACCTAATTCATGGTCAGCAATCAACTGTCAGAGATAAGAAGAAGCCTCAATTGGAAAAATGAAAAATTCCTATGTAAACAAGAAGTAGTCAAGAAGCTATCAACGAGGAGAATGAAACTCTACTACTCAATTATGTCAGTAGTGCTTTGAATGAAAAGTAGAAAATAATGAAGCAAATTGTCAAAGAATTTTCTATTTTCAATGGTCAGTTTGTCAGTTTTCAAGACTCAAACTATAACAAAGCGAGTAAAATATTGAAAATTGAAAAGGTAAGGATGCATGTTAAAAATGTTATTGATATGGTAGAAACGAATCTTCATATGTCTGAAATTGTAGTCAAAAATGTTTTGAAATTGCATGAAGCTACCGGGAATGTGCTTACAATTTCTATTAGGGAATAAATTGCAAAGAACCTGTTACTAAAAGAAATAATAAGGATGTTGGAAAAAATTTTAAATTTGAGTCCTTTTTTAATGACTCCAATCAGAATATGGGCTCATAAATCCCCAATTCCCACTACTAACACATCTCATGTATCTTTTATAACACTACAATTTGTTAATGCAATCAAATGCCATATTATCAATAATATTTTCTATACAATAGAAATCATTGTGCATGCATGGTAGAATATTTCTATGCTACTACAGTTAACACAACAAAGAAACTCATTTTGTCAATTTGCTCACAAATAATGTTACCACATACAAGAATTTCGTCAACAATGACTTGCTTTCTTTTGGTCAAAAGCTTGAATTTATGTCTCATTTGAACAAGAAAAACAAAGAACTTCCAAATGCTAATAAAATGAGTAAAATTAAAGATGGATGGTCTAAAATAATCAATACACTAGAAAACATTAGTTCTAAATGTAAGAGAATAGAGAATAGAATAAGTGATGTGTTTCTAAAGGCCATGCAATTTGTTTAAGGTCTAGATGGCCCATGTGTTATGATGGGACCGGCCCAACACTTTTTCAAAACTAGTGTATGGAAATGATTTTATAATGTTTAGCTATCGTATGGGAATGATTTTGTAATGTTGGTGTGGTTGATTAAATCATACGGTAGTGATTACACATGGATGAAATGCAAACCGGCTATTTTGGTATATTGGTTGATGTGGCATTCAATTAAGAAGTAATGAGAAGTACTTGCCTTGGCGTTTGTGCTTCCCGCTCAACCCTATGCTCGTTCCCTTGGTTTGTTGGTCTTTCCGGTCATTTGTTGTTACCATCAAGGGTTTACTCCTCAGTGCTCTACAAGGTTTTGTGGGCAGCTATGCTGCAAGTTCTGTGTGCTCTTCTAGTTGCTCGTTGTTGTGACTGTGCTGGTCTTTAATCTTCGGTTTGTAGACGGTTGTGGTTCATCCTGTGGTTTCCTAGGTAAGACCTCTATTGAGTTTCAGTTTCTTCCTATCATGGGTTCTACAGGCCATCTTTTGTTATCTCATCCACTGATGTTTTCTTTCTGGTTGGCAACTTCAACGTTTGCTTGTCTCCAGGTTCGGCTCGATGGCTTTCTTCCGATTTTGACGTGACACTCAGGTAATTTATCATTCTCTGCTTCAACCTGTGGGTCTCCTTCCACAGTTCCTGACCTGGATTGATCCTTGTCCTCCACAGTCATTCGGCGTTGTTGATGGAATGCCTGACTCTGGCCTCACTGCGAACCTTCAAGAATCTACTCGCAAATTCAATGGTTTAGTTTTCCTTCCAAGCTTTATACTTCCACTTCTATTGCAATGTATCGGCTAACACCTATGTATTTTAGTTGTGCAGGTGTTAAAGGTTTGTTGTTGGAGGGTTTGGCAAGACACATCACGGTTTTGTCCGGTAGGCTCTGCCTCTTCTAACTTCTATTAGTTCCTCTTCCTGGTCTTCTTAACTCTGTCTTCAAGTTGGATGGGTTTGTCAAATGCTCACTGTGAGCAATGCTATGTTGCGTCGGAACTCTGGCTTCCACTGTGTATCAATTTGCAGTCTTCTGTTTGTAATCACAACTCCTTTCTAAACCCTCACCTAGGGTTTATTCTTTAGGGTTTATGTGTCCACACAGTGTATAAATATTATGGTTGAAACCCTCGCCTAGGGTTTACAGCTCAGGGTTTGAGCATTCATGGTTTTTGTTTTGATAGTTCTGTTATGAATTTGTGATAAACTAGACTTTGCAGTTTTGGAAAGAAATTCTTCCAGGAAATGTATTAATGTTAGACTTGATTTACCTGATTTACATGCATTATTTGTTTGCTCTGAGTTTCATAGTTGGAATTGCTATTTGCGCCTTCAGTTTGCTTGAACCATATCGTATAGCCCTACACAAACCCTGTAACTATGCTGACAATTTTATATAGTTGTTAATCAAAATATATTTTTGGAAACTTTCATTCGAACTTGGCTGTTTGACCTGTAGAAAATTCTGGTTGTGCTACTACTGGTTTTGTCTTCGTTGACTGCTTCGAATGAATTTCAAAACCTCGTACTATATCTGCTATTTATTCTCATTGTGCGAACTGGTTCTTTCTCTCATGAAACATAAAGAAGAATGTATTTTCCAGAATCTGTAATTGGTCAGTTGTGTGCTCAAATAGTCGTCAATCAAAAAAACATAATAAATTACAGTAGGAATATAGATGGACAGAACTTTGATTTCTCTGTTGTTATTTCTTATTTGAGTGCAAGAGGTATTGAACTAAACCCCTCCAAGATTTTTTCCTGTTACATTTATAGCTTCTCTGTTCCAGTTAATGAAACTGTACAATTGCTTTTCAATTACAGACCTTTATAGTTATTTGGTTACTAGTCATTCGTTCCATATTATGACAAGATTTTCTCTTCAGATACATTCATCTTTTTCCTTTTAAAATAGAAGGATAATCATGACTTGTTAACAACAGACAAACACATAACCCTAACTGTTCAACTACATTTAACTTAAGTAAAAGAAAATAAAAGTAAAAGTCCTACCTACTTTCCTATCAACCAACATAAAGACTAATAAAAGTAAATTCAACTTTTCTTTGACTTGGTAGAGATCGACACCCGATCATGGTACCTAAGTTGGATGCTCCTGCATCAAGCTCCCGAGCAAAAGAAAATCATGACTTTGGTCCATGAGCTCCTCAACTGAAGAACCTTTCTGCTCAATCTGCCTGGCATCAAGCCACGAACTGTCCTCAATAGGATGGTTCTTCCACTTGACCAGGTATTGCAGATACTCCTTCCACCGAGTTCATTTGGCCACCTGAGTGTCGAGAATGCACTCGATCTCGGGAGGCTGAACGTAAGGGATATGTCTCTTCCAAGCTTCTCCTCCATCCCAGGTATTCCGTGTAGGCCGCGTGGTTCCATATTCTTCCTTCTCCTCTGGGTCAACCATGTAGGGAAACAGGTCTGCTACATTAAATATAGGCAAAATGCCTATTCCGGGTGGCAACTGTATCTCATAGGCATTTGCTAAAAATTTCCGAAGGACTTTGCAGGGTCCTATCTTCTTATATTTTAATTTATTGTACATACCCTTAGGGAAGTGTTCCTTGCGCAAATGCGCGAGGACTTCGTCTCCCACATTAAACTGTACTCCCTTCTCTTCAAATCTGCTTGTTGTTTATACTTTAGACTGCTATCCTGTAATTTGATTTTTACATGTTCATGCAAATCCCTCATCGCGTTAGCGAAATCTTCTCCATATGTGCTTCACCTTTCTTGTAGTCCAAGATCCTGCAGTTCATGCACTCCACGAGGATGCATGCCGTACAGGATTTGAAAATGGCTGAAGCCTATGCTGCGGTTAGGCGAATCATTATAAGCGAATTCTGCCTGTGCCAACACTCGATCCCACATCAGCAAATTCTCTCCAACTAGACTTCGTAGCAGATTCCCTAAACTCCTATTTAAAACTCCTATTTGTCCGTCCGTTTGCAGATGATAAGCAGAACTGTAACTCAACTGTGTATCCATTTTCTTCCGCAGGGTACACCAAAAGTGTCCTATAAACTTCACATTCCTATCTGACAGAATGGACTTAGGAAACCCATGTAACCTGACAATCTCTATGAAAAACAAGTGGGCCACATGAGTGGCATCACTGGTTTTCCTACAAGGGTTGAAATGCACCATTTTCGAGAATCTTTCCACTACTACCATCATCGAGTCGTAACCTCTCTATGTCTTAGGTAGACCTAAGATGAAATCCAAGCTGACTGAATCCCATGGTCTGCCTGGAATAGCTAATGGTGTGTATAGTCTCGTGTTCTGACTGTGACCCTTCGCTAACTGGCACACTTTGCACCTGGCCACAAATCGTTGTACATCCCTCCGCATCTTTGGCCAAAAGTCGAAATTACTGAGCTGCTCAAGTGTCTTGTCCATGCCAAAATGTCCGGCTAGACCTCCACTATGCTTCTCCCGAATAATATTCTCCCTCATCGAGCAATCAGGTATGCATAGTTGTCCTCCCTTAAACAACAGTTTCTCCTGTAAGTTGTAGTCCAACCATGGACTGTTATCTCTCACCAAGGGATTCTGACATGCCTCGTAGGCCTCCTTAAAATTTGTATCAATCTGGTATAAGTCTTTTAAGTGCTCAAAACCCAGCACTTGCATAGTACTTTCTTGCAGAAGTAAAGCTCTCCTACTTAGTGCATCCGCCACCTTGTTGGCTTGTCTGCTAATATGCTTCAATACGAAGTTGAAACTCTGCAAATACTCCACCCATTTGGCGTGTTTGTGGTTCAACTTGTGTTGTTGCATTACATACTGTAGTGTAGAATTATCTGAGAACAACACAAATTTGTTTCCCAACAGATAATGCCTCCAGTGTTTTAATGCTTGTATAATAGCATAGAACTCCTTATCATACGATGAATATTTCTGTCGACTTTCATTCAGCTTCTCACTGAAAAACGCTACATGCTTATCCTCTTGACTGAGCACAGCTCCAATTGCTATCCCGCTAGCATCACAGTGAACCTGAAATAACTTCTTGAAATCTGGCAATCTCAGGATCGGCCTCTCAGTGATCTTTCTCTTTAACAACTGGAAACTTCTCTCCACTGCATCTGTCCATCGAAAAGGCTAACTGGCCTTTTTAATGGTGTCCAACATTGGTGCACAAATTTCGCTAAAATTCCTTATGAATTTCCTGTAGAAACTCGCTAGTCCATGAAAGCTACGTACCTCGAATAATTTTTTCGAAGATGGCCAATTAACTATCGCCGCCACCTTCTCCGGATCCATCTTCAGTTCATTTTCTGCTATTACAAAGCCCAAATATACCAATTCCTTCTGCAGAAAAGTACATTTCTTCAAGTTTATTAGCAGTTTATTCTGCTGTAATTTTTCCAGCACCTTACGCACATGTTGAAGGTGTTCTTCCCTTGTCCTGCTGAAAATTAGTATATTGTCCAGGTATACGATCACAAATTTCCCGATGTACTCCTTCAGCATCTCATTCATCAACCTCATAAATGTACTAGGTGCATTTCTTAGTCCAAAAGGCATGACCAGTCATTCGTACAGCCCCTCATTTGTCTTAAAGGTTGTCTTCCATTCATCCCTCTCTCGTATCTGGATCTAATGGTACCCGCTCTTCAAGTCTATCTTAGAGAAATAAGCTGCCCCGCTTAAACAATCCATCATGTCATCCATCCATGGTAGTGGAAACCTATACCGGATGGTGATCTTGTTGATGGCCCTTGAGTCAGTGCACATCTGCCACCCTCCTCCCTTATTGGGGGCAAGAACCGTTGGGACTGCATAAGGGCTCAAGCTTTCTCTTATCAATCCCTTGTCTAACAATTCTTGCACCTGCTTCCTAATCTCTTCATTTTCCTTGGGGCTCATTTAGTATGCCGCTTTGTTCGAAAAACTGGCTCCAAGTATGAAGTCAATATGATGACTTATGCTTCTTTTGGGGGTAATTTATCTGGCAAGTCATCTACCACTATATCTGTAAACTCCTACAACATCTGCTGGATTTCCATAGGTAAATCTGATACCTCTGTATGCAACAACACTGTCCTTGCTTTCTTTACTACTGTGTAACCCATCTCATTGTCCTCAACTTGTTTCAGAAACTGCTTTCCACTAACCAACAATGCCCTTGGTTCACTTGTTCCTGTTGTCCCTTCTTCCTTGATGGGCACAAGCATATGCTTGATTCCATCGTTAACAAATTTATAACAATTCGTCAATCCATCATGTTCCACTTTCCTATCTTACTACCAAGGCCTGCCTAGCAGTATGTGACATACATCCATTGGCATGATGTCACAAACGACTTTGTCCTTATATCTGCCTATTTGAAACTCCACCTCGCACTGTTCATCCACCAGTAACTGATGGCCCTTTTGCAGCCATGAAACTATGTAAAGGTTGAGATGTTTCAAACGCTTCAACTCCAGCTTTTCTACCATCTCTGTGGACACTAAATTATCAGTACTACCACTGTCAATAATTAACTTACAGCACTTACCTCGTGACTTACAAACTATTCTAAATAAAGCCTTTCCTTGTGTCTGTTCGGTGACCTCCTTGATTGGTTTCAACAATACCTTGTGCAGTGCTAGGGCTTCCCCTGTCTCTGGAGCATTTTTTGCTTCTTGGGGAGGTGCCACTGCCTCTTCCAGTTGTGCAACATATGCACCCCACTGTCCAGTTTGTTCTACTTTCGGACATTCAAACAATCTGTGTCCCCATTTATGACACCTATAACATTGGTAACCAGCCCCTCTTCCTCGGCCATTCCTCTGCCCCACTGGGATGACCTACCACCTCTTGCATTATCACCTCTGTCCGCTAATCCAGAAACTCTAGAACTGCTACCTTCCTCATTATTACTAGTAGTCTGCCCTCTGCCATATGACTGGTTGTTTCCCCTGCCAGCTCCTCGTCCTCTCCAGCCATTCTTCCTTCTAGTCATTTTCTCTGCAGCTTTCATCGCACTTTGATATGCTTCCTCAGTGTTCTTTGGAGATAAAATATTGATTTCATCCAAAATTTCTAATCTTAACCCATTCACATACTTGGTTGTTCTCTCCCCAATATCCTCTGTATATCTGGCTCGCAAATTCACTTGATATATCTCCTCTATATACTCTCTTACCGTCAATCCTTTCTGTTTCAGATTCTGCACCTGCCTATGTAGTGCAATCTGATAGTCCTTTGGTAAAAATCTGCCGTTTAACTTGGCCACCATCCTTGAACAGGTTTTAATCGGTAGCTTGTTCAATCTTTTCCTCTCGTTCTGGACACTATCCCACCATAGGGCTGCATGTCCCTTCAATTTTGTCACAGCGAACCTAACTCTGCGGTCTTCGCTGACTTCCTCGCACTCGAAATACTTATCCATCTCGCTGATCCAATCCAATAAAACCTCGATAGACAGACTGTCGTCATAGGTTGGGAGTTCTGGCTTGGGTTTACTGCTTGCTACTAAAACAGATCTCAACAATCTCACTTCTAAGATCTCACCTTTTGGTCCATCGCTGCTGCTTCAGTTTCCTCTTCACTCTCATCACCTATCTCTGGGTCTCTTCTTCTCCCAGACTCCACTGCCTCCAAATGGGCAGCAAGAATTTGAATCTCCTCTCTCAATCCTTCCTCTGCCATCCTTCGAGCACCTCTGCCATGACCCTGCCTTCTTACTTCCATATCTTCAATCAACTTCACCTGCTCTGATACCACTTTGATGGGACCAGCCCAACACTTTTACAAAACTATCGTATGGAAATGATTTTATAATGTTTAGCTATCGTATGGGAATGATTTTGTAATGTTTGTGTGGTTGATTAAATCATACGGTAGTGATTACACATGGACAAAATGCAAACCGGCTATTTTGGTATATTGGTTGATGTGGCATTCAATGAAGTAGTAATGTGAAGTACTTGCCTTGGTGTTTGCGCTTCCCGCTCAACCCAATGCTTGTTCCCTTGGTTTGTTGGTCTTTCCAGTCATTTGCTATTACCGTTGAGGGTTTACTCTTCAGTGCTCTGCAAGGTTTTGTGGGTAGTGTTATCACTCAGGTTGTCCCCTAGGTCAGAGTGAAGGGATACGGCCGAGGTAACCACAAACCAACTTTGGACTGCAGGTTCTAGCCCACTTGCAGTCAGAGAGGGCTCTCTCTTTATGATTTAGCTTTGTTGATGATGATCTTAGGCTAGCTATTGAGTTTCAGGGATTTTTGTTTGTGTTTTATTTGTGTTTTGGTGGGAAGATTGATGTTTTCAGGTAAAGAGGCAGGTGTAGTGTGAAAGTTTCAAACCATTAGGCATGGAGTCAAGGAAGTTAGACTGCTGGTGTGTTTTCTTGGTCACAAGAGGAATAAGGAGCAAGGTAGCTGCACATGGAACAATTTTCCAAGTTTAAAGGATGGAAATAATGCTAAGGAAGGAGAGGCAATTAAGAATCTCTCAGTGAACTTAATAGAGAAAAGTGGATGAGCTCTATCTAAGGGCAATAAAGAATCCCTAGATAACTGTCAAACGTATGTGAATTAGAGTAAATATGAGCCACAAGGAATTCATATTCATGTCCAGTTCATTTCAGATGAAAAAACATAAAGAAATAGTAGAAATTGAACCTAGAATGCAGCTAAACAAGTTCTAAGCTAATCTTTCTTTTTGCTATTTAGATGGTGAAAAATGAAAACAGAGATAAGAGGCACTTATTGATTCATGTTGCCGCACAAGAATTCCATCATTCAGTCTCCAGAGACCATTAACAACACATCAGGCAGTCATTTCTCCAATCTCTTCAGCAATCTTTGATTAAAGAAAAATATCAGACATACAGTGCGAGTCTCTAATGAAAAGTTATCAATCAACCAACCCTTGAAACAATATAGAGGGTGGTATATATAGGGAAAATTCTCCAAACTTTGTTTATGATAGCTGTGACCTAAACAGGTATGAAAGTGAATGATTACTCTAACCTAAACTTTATCAAAAATAAATGCAAGAAAATATCTATGGGCTGCGCTGAGGGCAACCGTATCAAAACTTAATTAATGCATTGTCCTCGGTGGCTTGGTGCAGTGCTTCTGCAATAACTGCGCATGGACTTCTGCTCCATTGTAGTTCGGTGGCTTTAAGTGCTTTAGCTGTGATTTGAGAGCTGGGATGGGCTTACACCTCCTAATTTGACTCTACTGGAGGCCAATCAATGCTGACCTGCTTTGGGAGCTGAAGATTTCCATTAAAAAAATTAACCGATACTCTTTGCCACTTCATCTCTCCTCTGATACTCTTTGACAAATGAATCGGGCTGGTTTCTCTCTCGCTGCAGGTCAAATCAAAACTTAATGGCACTGTTCGGCCCTCTGTTTCCTTTCGAATTGTCTTTTGCTCCTTTCTGCATGCCTCGTGAAGAAAAATGGGTCATTCGGCGGCTTTCGGGCTAGCTGGGGGTTGCACAATGAGGGATTTTCCACTTCGGCCCTTTTCCTGTAGCCATGCGCGATTAGCGCTGGGTGCTAATCGTGCATGAAAAATTGCCTCGGAATTTGAATCCGGGCTTCCTAAGCACAATTTTCGCCTTTTGCCTCAAAAATTGATGATGACGTCAGCGGGTGGGACCATGGTACGGTGGATGACATGGCAGGATGATGTCAGCATGTACGGTGGATGATGTGGCAGGGGTTACTTGGCAGGAGGCCGATGTTGTGCAGGTGATGTGGCATGGTGACGAGGTAGACACGTAGAACAAGGTAGGTCATATGGGGCGCGCGTACAGAAGGCGGAAAGCGGTTTCATCAGACCACTTTCTATATGGGGGCGGTATCTGTCAGAGCCCCTCCGATGCAATAGAAAGCGGACAAGTGTCTTTGGTACGGCGGAAAAACCGCCTCGCCATCGGAAGCTAACGTCGAGCAGTGGGGCACCTCCGAAATCGCCGAGAGCCGTCGGATGGGGAGGGCCCGATCCGACGGTGGACGGAGCGTGGAGCTGGCGGGGGAATAATGGACGGACGCGTGAATATTCGGTTTTTGATATAGCATGGCGGGGAGAGTGAAAACTTAGGAAATGCATGTTTTCGTGGGTGTTAAACGAGCGGGGGTTGAATGTATATGAACAAAACTTTAGGATAAGGGCGAAGAAGTGGGTTTTGTAGGTTTAGGGTTAGGGGAAAAGGTTGTTAACATGACCAGGTGTCACACCAACTCCTGTTAGGACACGGATGGGTTCATGATAGTCCCAGGTGGACTATTATGTCCTAGAACTGATAAATACATAGCTATAGTGCTAGAGGGTGGGGTATGTATATAGGGGAGTTATTTAGCATAGATTTAGTAGGGGAAGGGGAAATAGATAGGGGGCTATATAATATAGTCAGGAGTTAATATGGAGATGATCAGAAAGCGCTAAGGTAAGGGACCTTAGGCTATTTGGGGAAATAGAACTTTGTATCAGAAAAATGTAAATCCTTGAGTGAGGCAGATCTTCACCAAGGCCAATGTTTATGGAACATGATGGGACTAAGAGGCTCAAGCAGATCTTGACCTCTTTGGGAAAATCAGTGAGCGATTTGGGGAATAAGAAGAGAGGGGAGTTAGTTATGTCCAGCTTGAGTTCCTCGAGATGAAAAATTGCATCATGACTGTGATCTGAAAAGATATAATACCTAGAATCACAAAATTGATCATGGATTATCATTCTGCAACCTCAAAAACTACCTACTCAGCCTACTTTCCTAACATTTTTTGTTCTTTTTGGTTTGGGTGCACTTAGACTTGCAGACCCAGCTTTACAATTTATTCTTTTGATTGCCTTCCTATCTAAATCTACACTTATTTCTGCCAAGGTCCCAGGTTAAGCAATTGGGCTCCTTTGATTCTCTACCTATCTACAAATCTGCCAAGATTAAGCTGTTTGGACAGATATCATTCTCTATATTCTAAAACAAGAAATTGAAACCTAGAGAGACCAAGGTTAAACTGTTTGGCCTTCCCTTAACCTAAAGAACTTATCAAAATGCAACAACTCATCAAAATTGGAATACAGCAGTGGCACTTGGACTAGCACACTTTTATGACTTCTTCTTTGGCCTCTTTAAGGAAATATGGAACCTTGCAGCATGAAAGATGACATATTTGGCATGTAAAAATGTCAATCATGAAACATGAACACCTGTTGCAATAGGAGGCTAACAGTGGCTCCACTTGGGGATGGCTTTTCCTTGTGAAAAGCCAAGAACAGCAGGTCAGACTGCCTTGATCTTCTATGGTTGCTGTGGACTGAAAAACTTCTTTGTGTTGACTGTTTAGGTAATTGAAAATTTGGAATAAGAACAGCACTCTTCCCCAACTGAATTGTTGTGAAATGCATAGCACTGCCTGCTTTCTTCTGCGTGCTTGCTATTATGTAGAATCTTGCTTGAGCTTAGTACCTTTGAAACATTTTCACAACATGGATCAAAACTAATATGTTTGCCTTGTTTTTGCTTTGAGCAAGGGTGCTGATATGAACTGAAAATACTGCTTTGTTTTGCTACTTTTGACTGTAGACCGCAAATAGCTCCCTTTTTCCATGATTTGCTTGATGTCACTGTGCCATTCTTGCTGTTTTGTTGAGGTTAGTGCAAAGACAGAGCTTTTAAAACTGGAACACTTGTATTGGCTGTGTCTTCTCAAAATTTACTGCTGCTCCCTTGACAATTGGTTTGCTTTATATAAAAATGAAAACAAAGTGCTGATATATACAAATATCACTGTACAAAAGATATATACAAAGCTGCACTGTATCCCTTAAAAGGGATCATGGTAATGTTTCAGCATACGGCCATTGACAGGGCCTTCTTCAACAGAACTATCCTCTACAGACTTGAGAAAATAAGTGTTATTTCCCTGAACAGCAGAAATAACGAATGGTCCCTTCCATAAAAAATCAAACTTTGCATGCTTGCCCCTGTCTTCTCTTCTTGAGTCCCACATTAGAACTTTGTCACCATGTAGAAATCCTCATCTTTAACTCTCTTATCAAACATCCTTTTGATTTTTTCTTGTAAAATTTGAGCTCTGTCATAGACTTTTTCTCTGGTTTGCTGAAGATGAATGGTCTGATTTATCCTTCTTTGAATGTCATTTGGTTCAGCCTGGATTTCCTGTAACAGTCTAATAGTAGGAATGCCTAGGGATGATGGAAATCTGGCCTCCATGCCATATACCAGCTCATAAGGGCTCATTCCAATGGATTTCTTGCTTGAAAGCCTGTCTGCCCATAGGGCATTTACCAGCTTTTTGTGCCAGTTTTTCTTGTTCTCTTCCAGCACTTTCTTTATGATGTTGATGAGACTTTTATTAGATGATTCGGCTAAGCCATTACCTTGAGGGTAATAAGCTATAGAATGGCCCAAGGTAATATGAAATTGGTGGCAAAAATTGATCATCTTTTTGGACTTAAAGGCAGCGGCATTGTCAGTGATGATTTTCTCAGGGCAGCCAAATCTGGAAAGGATATTGCACTCAAGAAATTGGATGATGATGGTGTCATTGGCTTGCCTACAGGGGATGGCTTCAACCCATCGGTGGCTGTTAGGATCCATTTGTGCTAGCCTGAGGAAGAGGGATGGATTTCTCCAATGAAGTCAAGACCCCATTGTTGAAAAGGCTTCTCGGTTGATATGGGTTTCAGGGGCAAAGGTAATAGCTTTCTCTTGCCCTCAAAGATTTGGCATTTGTGGCATGACATGGTAAACTTCTTTACATCTGCAAAAAGAGAGGGCCAATAAAAACCAGCCCTTAAAATTTTATCAGCAGTGGACTTCCAATATAGATGTCCTCCACAGTCACCTGCATGGAATTCTTTCATGACATTGTTAGTTTCGTTCATGGTTAGACAGTTAAGCAATATACCTTCATGATTTCTCCAGAATAATGCACCATCTATGACACAAAACTTTAAAGCTTTCATTTTCAAAAATCTTTTCTTGGTTCTGGACAATCCTGGGGAGCAAACATGTTTAACAGTACAAAACATATATCAGCATACCATGGAGATTGCTAAAAGGTCTCACTGATCTGTGGAGTCACCAGCTCCTATTCATTGTCCAGTTGGTTAATGTCTAAGGCTTGAAAGTTTGTTTCAGACATCAGTTTGGCTAAACCTTGTCCCTTTATTAGCTTGGTTGGTTTTATTTCTATGTCATACTCAAGGATGTTTGCTATCCACTTGCCTCTTTTTCCTTCTAATCCCTCTTGGGTCAATATGTCTTTTATAGCAGCGTGTGGGACATAGGCAATCACATGGGAATATAAAATGTACATTTTGAAATCCTTGATGGCCTTAACCAGTGCATAGGCCTGCTTTTCCATGATTGGGTACTTCAAAGGGGCATCTCTTAAAGCTCGGCTGAAAAATGCAATCGGCTTTTCAGCTCCCTGTTCATCCTTTTGCAAAAGGACAGCAGCTATAGTATGATCAGATGCAAAAGAAAAAATGATAAAATCTTTGTCAAATTGTGGGCTGGTGAGGACAGGGGTTTGCGTTAAGGCGGATTTGATACTCTCAAATGCCTGTTTGGTTTCAAGAGACCATTTTACCTTGGCATCCTTTTTTAACATATTGCTTAACAGTCGTATCAGTTCAGCTAGATTTGGGATAAATCTTCTTAAGAAGTTGATTTTTCCAAGGAATTCTTGCAGCTCTTTTATGTTTCTTGGATATGGGATTTGGAGGATGGCTTGGATTCTTTCAGGATCAATTCTAATCCCCTCTTTTGATATGATGTGGCCGAGTAGTTTGCCTTCTTCAAGGCCAAAGAGGGATTTCTTGGGATTCAAGGAAATGCCATATTTCCTGCATGTGATGAATATTTGCCTAAGATGCTTGAGGTGCTCTTCGTCAGATTTGGAAAAAGGGGTTAAGTCATCAAGGTAGACAACTAGGAAATCATGTATTTCTTTAGCAAATGCAATATCCATTGCTCGTTGAAAGGTTGCACCAACGTTTTTAAGTCCGAATGGCATCTTAACATACTTAAATGTTCCCCACGGTGTGGTAAAGGATGTCTTGTCTTGGTCATCTAGGTGAACAAGTATTTGATTGAAACCTGAAAAGCCGTCTAGCAAAGAGATTCTAGATGACCCCACTACTCTTTATAGGATGTGGTCCATCTTGGGCAAAGGATAGTGGTCCTTTAGGGAGACTTGGTTTAAATTTCTCAGATCTACACAAAGTCTAATTTCACCTGTCTTTTTTCTTGTAGGAACGAGGTTGGATACCCATTCAAAAATCTGATGGGTGTTATTATGCCTGCTTCAAACATCCTCTTTACTTCCTTCTCAATCATGGGAAGAATCATAGGGTTAATTCTCCTAAGTTTCTGTTTGAAAGGTTTCTGGTTTGGTTTTAAGAGAATTCTGTGTTGGATCACCGAGGTGTCATAGGATTTCAAATCCTCATAACTCCAAGCAAATACATCTTGGAATTCTTTGAACAAATCAATGTACTTGGGCTTTTGATCAGGTGGTAAATTTCTGGACAATTTGATAATTTGGGGATTCTCTACTGTCCCAATGTTGTGTTCTTCTATAGCGGTGTTCAATGGTTGTAATTTTGGCTTTCTGGGAACATCATTGGCGTCAAACATGCCTTCTAATGGGGTTAGGCCAGCAGGCAGAAAATTATCCTTCGGGTCAATGATCTCTGCCTCTGTTTTGGCAATTTCCTCCAAATGCATTTGTTTCAGTTGTTCTATGTTTGTTTTGTCAAAAACAGTGGGGTTTAGGATTTGTTTGGCTATTGCAGTTGGTACAGCCTGTTGGTTTTCATTTGTTTGCAGTTGGACATCGTTCATAGCATCCATGTCAATGTTGTTATTCGAGAACTCCTGCTCAAGGGTGAGGAAATTGTTGATCTAGGCGTCATTTTCAAAAACTTGCCAATCTTTAACGTTATTTGGGACAACAGGCCTATGTTTTATTTCAGCAGTAAAGTGATGGCCTGGCTCAAAAGGAAGCTTACATGTACTAGCAAAGGTGGCTAGGTTGTGTGCATGAATATTATGCTCTCTTGAAATCTTGGCCAGGTTGAATTCAGTAAATGTATTGAGTATATTAGTGGCAGCAGTTCTATAGGCCCTCATTCTATTGTCATTGGTAACAAAATTACCTTTCATCTGTTGTATGATTAGATCAGAGTCTCCTAAAATGGACACTTTTGCAGCTCCTAAAGCTTTGAGTAGTTTTAGGCCTAAAAGCAGAGCCTCATACTCTGCCATGTGTTTGTGCATTTGAAATTCAGTCTGTAGGCATGACCTTCCGCATGATTGTTATGTGTATTCTGAATCCACACACCTGCCCTTGCTCCTAAATTGTTGATGGAGCCATCAAACTCTAAATACCATGTGATTTCTTGCTTGTGGTTTATGCTAAGAGTTTCAGCTATGTTAGGATTGGGCAGATTTGAAATTTCTGTTTGGGGAGTTTCTTCTATCACGCTGGTTGCATTAATCGTTGTGACAGTCTCATGGGTATGTACAACCGATTCTTCATTGACTTGTGCTCGTTGTTCTAGAGCCAAAGGCTCATCATCAGTTGGAGAATTTGTATCATCATTAAACAAAATAAAGGAATCCATATCAGAATGGATTGAGTAAATGGGAAAATTTTCAGGCTTACTCTCACTACTCACCACATATTTCATGAGTGTTTCTCTGTACAATCTCTTTGGTTGCCCAAAGACTGAAATAGTAGCATAGGAGAGGTCTAGTTGAAGGGATCCTTGGAGCTTTGCTCCCCATGATCTTGACAGGAGCATACCATATTTTGGTGGGATGTCAGCCACCACCACGTCCATGAGGATGGTCTTATTGGGATATTGGACTAAGGAGACACACAAGTCTTTGATGAGGCCTAAACACTTGACTTGACTTGAGTCAAATGAGTACAAATCTTTGTAGGGTCTTGTAATATCAAGGTTCAGCTTTTCCATAACTGCTTTGGGCATAAGATTGTGCGATGCACCTGAGTCAAACATAGCATTGTGCAAAACTTTGTCATGTATATGCAAACTGACATAAAAGGGTGGAATAGGTCCATATGTTGATTTTCCATTAACTTCTGGGCCAAACAACAGTTCAGGGGTATCATCCAAAACATTTACATCGTCCTTATTCTCTAGGATTTGAAGTGATCATTGAATTTGTTTCCTATATACATCATGTTTGGCAAGTTCTGAGAGGGGGATGGATATATTCAACTTGGCTATTTCTACCTCTAAATTAAATGGCTTTTCCAAGGGAGTCTTGGTGTAGATAATGGCAGTTTTTTCTGTTTCATTTGAATTATCAGTGTTTTGCTCTTTTTTATCAATGGGAATTGATTGCTTGCAGTTTTTTAACTTCAGGAAGGCTTTGTGGAACGTTGTTCGAATTTTGTTCAGGGGAAGAAGGTGGCAAAAGCTGATCTACAGAAGGCTGCGCTTCTGTAATGTCTTCTACAGTTACTTGATGCAGATTTGGGACAGTTGTATCAGCTGGTTCCGTTATGATAGCCTTGCTCTTAATCTTGTTGGGTTGTTTGCCATCCTTTGTTTTGTTAGGTTTAGAAATGTCAATGGTCCTAGTTCTCAGCTTATATTGTTTGTGTACTTCATACATAGCAGTATCATACCCTTGTTTAAAATCAAAAGACTCCCCAGACTTAGTTTGAAATTTACTAAAGTTATGCTGATCTTGGTCTTCTTGGCTCAGAAAAGTTTGATGCTCGCCCTTTAGATCCATCAGGTTCATATGAGTGTCTTCTGTTTGCTCATTGGATGTAGATCCTTCAACATAATTATCTTGAAAAGGGGGTCTTATGTCATGGTTTGGGCTTGACCTACCAACATTTGTGTTCTGCGTTTTCCTAAAATTTGGGTTCCTTATGGTATTGGACTGTTGCCCTTCCCATGATGATCTTCTCTCAACGCTTTCTACTCTTTCTCCCAGCCTTTGTAGGCCACTGATAATCGCATCAAGATTCTGATCAAAGGATGAGGGTTCTTCCTTAAAGGTGGTTCTTCTTTCCATTCTGGCTCTATTTCTTTTGGCAATTAGGTTGGCCTCTACGCTGACAGCAAAATTTTGCATGTCTGCAAGGGTCTGAGGAGCTCTTTCTTTTAACTGGTATGCCATGTCCGGGTCGAATCCGTCAGGGAATTTGTACAAGGCAAGGTCAGGGGGCGGTCTTAAGTTCTGTGGTATTGCATTATAGACATTATTGAATCTTGCACAGTACTCCAAAACAGTCTCCTGAGGACCTCTTTTAATTGTATCATATTCAGCTAGTATGTGCAAGGGGTCTTTCTTTTTTTCCCATCTGTTGGTAAAGGACTGGTAAAGCTCATCCGGAGTGGTTATGGAATTTACAGCGAGTGATCTGAACCAAGTTCTTACATCACTGGTTAAACTTTGAACAAAAATTCTCATTCTCACGCTATCATCGTCTATCTCATAGTTTTCAAAATAGTCTTGCATCTTTTTGGTATGTTGAAGGGCTGTGAAAGGACTGGTACTGTCAAAATAGGTAATTTTAGATTGGTACTCCTGAGGTAAAGCCCCAGGATTAGCAGGCAATTGCAGGGGTGCATATCTATTAGCCATATTGGCAGGGATAAGTGGGACAACGGGGATAAATGGAACAACAGGGATAACAGGGATAACAGAAGTAACTGGAATAGCAGTTGTGGTATTTGTAGTATGTGCAGTGAATGGAGGTGTGGATGGAGTGCTTTGAGATGTGGATGATGAACAAGGGGAAGTAGGGGTTGAACGAAATAAAACCTTAACAGGAGTTGGAACACAACTTGGGAGAGCTGCTTCAGGACTCAAATCAGCAAAATCTTGTCTTTGCTCTTGCTTCCTAAGGATCTTTGGGATTAGGTTCGGATTTTCAAAAACAGCTGGAGGGTCTGGATCTAGATTTGACCTTGTATATCGTGGATTCTTCTTGGGAGCCAGCTTCTGAATGTTGTTTTTTTTTTTTTTGGTATTTTTATGGGAATATTTTTAGAATTAGCAAGGAACTGATCAGATTTTGAAATGGCTATGTATAGCTTAAAACTAGCATGAAGATTGACTGAAGCAGCTTTTATTTGCTTCTGTTAATGTAAACAGGAACAGTTTCAAAGGCTTCCTAGCTGACATTCAGGCTTCATCTGTAGTTTTAAGGGATATACACCAATTATAAAATCGATTTGTTCAGTGGATTTTTCCAACCTTCTTAGTGAAATTAACTAAGGATGTTCCCCAGTGGAGTCACCATTATCTTATCACTCAGGTTGTCCCCTAGGTCGGAGTGAAGGGATATGGCCGAGGTAACCACAAACCAACTTTGGACTGCAGTTCTAGCCCACTTGCAGTCAGAGAGGGCTCTCTCTTTATGATTTAGCTTTGTTGATGATGATCTTAGGCTAGCTATTGATTTTCAGGGATTTTTGTTTTTGTTTTGTTTGTGTTTTGGTGGGAAGATTGATGTTTTCAGGTAAAGAGGCAAGTGTAGTGTGAAAGTTTCAAACCATTGGGCATGGAGTCAAGGAAGTTAGACTGCTGGTGTGTTTTCTTGGTCACAAGAGGAATAAGGAGCAAGGTAGCTACACATGGAACAATTTTCCAAGTTTAAAGGATGGAAAGAATGCTAAGGAAGGAGAGGCAATTAAGAATCTCTCAATCAGCTTAATAGAGAAAAGTGGATGAGCTCTATCTAAGGGCAGTAAAGAATCCCTAGATAACTGTCAAACATATGTGAATTAGAGTAAATATGAGCCACAAGGAATTCATATTCATGTCCAGTTCATTTCAGATGAAAAAAAATAAAGAAATAGTAGAAATTGAGCCTAGAGTTCAGCTAAACAAGTTCTAAGCTAATCTTTTTTTTTGCTATTTAGATGGTGAAAAATTAAAATAGAGATAAAAGGAACTTATTGATTCATGTTGCAGCACAAGGATTCCATCATTCAGTCTCCAGAGACCATTAACAACACACCAGGCAGTCATTTCTCCAATCTCTTCAGCAATCTTTGATTAAAGAAAAATATCAGACATACAGTGCGAGTCTCTAATGAAAAGTTATCAATCAACCAACCCTTGAAACAATATAGAGGGTGGTATATATAGGGAAAATTCTCCAAACTTTGTTTATGACAGTTGTGACCTAAATAGGTATGAAAGTGAATGATTACTCTAACCTAAACTTTATCAAAAATAAATGCAAGAAAATATCTATGAGCTGCGCTGAGGACAGCCGTATCAAAACTGAATTAATGCGTTGTCCTCGGTGGCTTGGTGCAGTGCTTCTGCAATAACTGCGCATGGACTTATGCTCCATTGTAGTTCGGTGGCTTTAAGTGCTTTAGCTGTGATTTGAGAGCTGAGATGGGCTTACACCTCCTGATTTGACTCTGCTGGAGGCCAATCAATGCTGACCTGCTTTGGGAACTGAAGATTTCCATTAAAAAAATTAACTGATACTCTTTGTCGCTTCATCTCTCCTCTGATACTCTTTGACAAATGAATTGGGCTGGTTTCTCTCTCGCTGCGGGTCAAATCAAAACCTAATGGCCGTTGTTTCGGCCCTCTGTTTCCTTTCGAATTGTCTTTTGCTCCTTTCTGCATGCCTCGCGAAGAAAAATGGGTCATTCGGCGCCTTTCGGGCTTGCTGGGGGCTGCGCAATGAGGGATTTTCCACTTCGGCCCTTTTCCCGTAGCCATGCGCGATTAGCGCTAGGCGCTAATTACGCATGAAAAACTGCCTTAGAATTTGAATCCAGGCTTCTTAAGCACGATTTTCGCCTTTCGCCTCAAAAATTGATGATGACGTCAGCGGGTGGGACCATGGTACGACGGATGATGTGGCAGGATGACGTCAGCAGGGTGACGTTAGCATGTACGGTGGATGACGTGGCAGGGGTGACTCGACAGGAGGCCGATGTTGTGTAGGTGATGTGGCATGGTGACGAGGCAAACACGTAGAACAAGGTAGGTGATATGGGGCGCGCGTACAGAAGGCGGAAAGCGATTTCATCGGACCGCTTTCTGTACAGGGGCGGTATCCGTCAGAGCCCCTCCGATGCAATAGAAAGCGGACAAGTGTCTTTGGTACGACGGAAAAACCGCCTTGCCATCGGAAGCTAACGGTCGAGCAGCGAGGCACCTCCTAAATCGCCGAGAGCCGTCGGATGGGGAGGGCCTGATCCGACGATGGACGAACCGCAGAGCTGGCGGGGGAATAATGGACAGGTGCGCGAATATTCGGTTTTTGATATAGCGTGGCGGGAAGGGTGAAAACTTAGGAAATGCGGGTTTTCGTGGTTGTTAAACGAGCGAGGGTTGAATGTATATGAACAAAACTTCAGGATAAGGGTGAAGAAGTGGTTTTTGTAGGTTTAGGGTTGTGGGAAAAGGTTGTTAACATGACCAGGTGTCACACCAACTCCTGTTAGGACACGGATGGGTTCATGATAGTCCCAGGTGGACTATTATGTCCCAGAACTAATAAATACATAGCTATAGTGCTAGAGGGTGGGGTAAGTATATAGGGCAGTTATTTAGCATAGATTTAGTAGGGGAAGGGGAAATAGATAGGGGGCTATATAATATAGTCAGGAGTTAATATGGAGATGATCAGAAAGCACTAAGGTAAGGGACCTTAGGCTATTTGGGGAAATAGAACTTTGTATCAGAAAAATGTAAATCCTTGAGTGAGGCAGATCTTCGCCAAGGCCAATGTTTATGGAACATGATGGGACTAAGAGGCTCAAGCAGATCTTGACCTCTTTGGGAAAATTAGTGAGTGATTTGGGGAATAAGAAGAGAGGGGAGTTAGTTATGTCCAGCTTGAGTTCCTCCAGATGAAAAACTGCATCATGACTGTGATCTGAAAAGATATAATACTTAGAATCACAAAATTGATCATGGATCATCATTCTGCAACCTCAAAAACTACCTACTCAGCCTACTTTCCTAACATTTTTTCTTCTTTTTGGTTTGGGTGCACTTAGACTTGCAGACCCAACTTTACAATTTATTCTTTTGATTGCCTTCCTATCTAAATCTACACTTATTTCTGCCAAGGGCCCAGGTTAAGCAATTGGGCTCCTTTGATTCTCTACCTATCTACAAATCTGCCAAGATTAAGCTGTTTGGACAGATATCATTCTCTATATTCTAAAACAAGAAATTGAAACCTAGAGAGACCAAGGTTAAACTGTTTGGCCTTCCCTTAACCTAAAGAACTTATCAAAATGCAACAACTCATCAAAATTGGAATACAGCAGTGGCACTTGGACTAGCACACTTTTATGACTTCTTCTTTGGCCTCTTTAAGGAAATATGGAACCTTGCAGCATGAAAGATGACATATTTGGCATGTAAAAATGTCAATCATGAAACATGAACACCTGTTGCAACAGGAGGCTAACAGGTAGCTATGCTGCAAGTCCTGTGTGCTCTTCTGGTTGCTCGTTGTTGTGACTGTGCTGGTCTTTAATCTTTGGTTCATAGACGGTCATGGTTCATCCTATGGTTGCCTACGTAAGACCTCTATTGAGTTTCGATTTCTTCCTGTCGCAGGTTCTACGGGCCGCCTTTTGTTATCTCATGCAGTGATGTTTTCTTTCTAGTTGGCAACTTCAATGTCTGCTTGTCTCCAGGTTTGGTTCGATGGCTTTCTTCCAACTTCGACGTGACACTCAGGTAATTTCTCGTTCTCTGCTTCAATTTTTGGGTCTCCTTCCACAGTTCCTGACCTGGATTGCTCCTTGTCCTCCACAGTCATTCGGCGCTGTTGATGGAATGCCTAACTCTGGCCTCACTGCGAACCTTCAGGTATCTGCTCGCAAATTCAACGGTTTAGTTTTCCTTCCCAGCTTTATACTTTCGCTTCTGTTGCAATGTATCGGCTAACACCTATGTATTTTGGTTGTGCAGGAGTTAAAGGTTTGTTGTTGGAGGGTTTGGCAAGATAGGTCTCAGTTTTTTCAGGTAGGCTCTGCCTCTTCTAACTTCTATTAGTTCCTCATCCTATTCTTTTTAACTTTGTCTTCGAGTTGGATGGGTTTGTCAAATGCTCACTGTGAGCAATGCTCTGTTGCATCGGAACTCTGGCTTCCACTATGTATCGATTTGCAGTCTTCTGTTTGTAATTGCAACTCCTTTCTAAACTCTCACCTAGGGTTTATCGTTCAGGGTCTAGGTGTCCACGCAGTGTATAAATATTATGGTTGAAACCCTCGCCTAGGGTTTATAACTCAGGGTTTGAGCATTCATGGTTTTTGTTTTGACAGTTCTGTTATGAATTTGTGATAAACTAGACTTTGCAATTTTGGAAAGAAATTCTTCCGGAAATGTATTAATGTTAGACTTGATTTACCTGATTTACATGCGTTGTTTGTTTGCTCTGAGTTCCGTAGTCAAAATTGTTGTTTGCGCCTTCAGTTTGCTTGAACCATATTGTATAGCTCTACACGAACCCTGTAACTATGCTGACAATTTTATATAGCTATTAATTGAAATATATTTGTGGAAACTTTCAATCAGACTTGGCTGTTTGGCGTATAGAAAATTATGGTTGTGCTACTCCTGGTTTTGTCTCCATTGACTGCTTCGAATGAATTGCAAAACCTCGTACTATATCTACTATTTAGTCTTGTGTGTGATTTAGTTATTTCTCTGAGGAAACATAAAGAAGAATGTATTTTCTAGAATCTGTAATTGGTTAGTTGTGTGCTCAAATAGTCATCAATCGAAAAAACATAAAAAACTAGAGTAGGAATACAGATGGACAGAACTTTGGTTTCTCTGTTGTTATTTCTTATTTGAGTGCGAGAGTTATTGAACTGAACCCCTCCATGATTTTTTCCTATTACATTTATAGCTTCTCTATTCCAATTAATGAAACTATACAATTTCTTTTCAGTCACAGACCTTTACAGTTATTTGGTTACTAGTCATTCATTCCATATTATGACAAGATTTTATCTTCAGATACATTCATCTTTTTCCTTTTAAAATAGAAGGATAATCATGACTTGTTAACAATAGACAAACACATAACCCTAACTGTTCAACTACCTTTAACTTAAGTAAAAGAAAATAAAAGTAAAAGTCCTACCTACTTTACTGTCAACCAACATAAAGACTAATAAAAGTAAATTCAACTTTTCTTTGACTTGGCAGAGATCGACACCTAGTCATTGTGCCTAAGTTGCATGCTCCTGCATCATGTTATACAAAAGAAGTGATGTGTTTCTAAAGGCCATGCAAATTGTTTGAGGTCTATATCATCCATGTGTTATACGAATTGTGAATTGATTACAAAAGATGCACTAACATTGGAACTAGATGAGAGAAAACAGTGAATGGTAGAGAAATTTGATGTTATAATGGATTTTATTGCAGAAGAAATTGACAAATTGGTATTTGTCTTTGTCAATATTAATGACAAGAAATCTATTTTAACTGCTCAATTAGAAGAGGAGGAAAAGGAAAAAAAAAATTATTCGATCAACATGCGAGGCTAGAGATTACAATGGGACCAATGAAATAATTCATTCAGGCTAAGTTGAAGACATTGGTTCAAGAGGAAATACATTTGGGAGGCGGCTGATAGTCAAACAATTAGCCTATATGATTTCACAAAATATAAGTGTCCTTAAATATTTTCATATTTTTTTCTATTTACTTGTATTCGATCATTGTGATTTGTTAATTTCACTGATGTCACATAGTCTATTTGTTGAATGCAGTTTCTTACTTTCTTTTGTAGATTTCCTTTTTCATATTGTAGTTCATGTATTTACTTTTGGCGGATGTAGAAGAAAGTACTTAAAGAGAAGATGCCACAATAGTGAAGTTAATGAGCTAATGAACTGAGCCATTGAGCATTTTCATTACCAATACAACCCATTTGCACTGAGAATCAGAGTTCTTAATGTTTAGCATCTAATATTCTATGAATTTATAGTCTGTTTATTTATTTCAACTATATCTATGACGATTGAAATTTGAAACTCGATATTGTTATTGTTATTGTGATTGTATTTCTTAATGTTACAAACTTATGCTTTGAGCATTTGTATTATGTTATTGATACATATATGTTAATAACATGAAACATGAGAATAGTTTGTTTTGCTATGAAACATAAATAATGTTCACTGTCATCATATTTTTAAATTTATCCAGAGTAGGGGCAGAGCTTTTTGCAAATAGGTTTTTGTGTGGATTACAAAGATTCTGATGATGAAAGCTTCAAACATTCTTCCACACAGTGCACTTAGTCTGCAATTCCGCTTATATGCCTATTTATGCAAAGGTACCTATAAAAAAATATTTATGCTTATATTAGTATCTCTGAATATGTTTCAAATAATGAATTTATCAGGAAGTGCATAAGAAGTCTATTATGTGAGGAAAGCTTTCAATGTGCGAAACATTGCATTTCGCACTAAAGGTTTTTTATTACTAATATTTTAGTATTAAACGTTTTGATGCATATTTGTTGCTCGCAATAAGACCTAGGCAACTACTAGACTTATTGATAAATAGTGCATATCACCCTATCTCTGTAGCTAATTAAGTTAGGTCCACATTTCATTGCACTTTACACTATTAGAAGAACAACAACAACAACCGCACTCGATAATGCCCTTTGATGAGTTATTGACATTCGGGTTTCAACACAATAACGATAATAATTTTAATAAGATAATAAATATATTGAAAAGATGAAATGCAACATAGTTCCTAACTCTAATGCTTATTAATCGATTCTCCCTTCACAAAGGTTTTTTCACAGTTAGCATTTTTTCTGACACAATTCCTCCACATAGCCATCTCTACACAGCTTCTTCTGTAGGAATCTTGCATGTAAAATAAACCTAGAAAATAACACCAAAAATTAGAAGCATGTAGTTGGCATGTGGCATTTTGTTGTTATATTGCTATATTTTATTGTTTAGTAGAATAAAGCATAGCATAATGCAGAATTATAACTTTCTAAAGTGTGGAAATTGTATTCATCCTGCAAAAGGTGTACAGTAACATTTATGCTGATGGTCAAAGGTTGTTTTGTTGCATAATTAAAGGCTTCATAGTTTTTAATAAGAGTCATATACAATACCAAACTAATTGATTAACATCAATCTTTGCACATCTTCTACCGCACACGTTTCTTTCGTACAACCACCTTCACACAACCACATGTTTCATCTGCACAACCACCATTGTACAAGCTTTACCTATTAAAATGCACAGGAATCATATTGACATTAAACTATTAATAAGAATCAACATAATTCGTGTTTCAATTTCGAATTTGAATAAAACTTCTTTTTTTGTCGATTAACTCAACTAGTAACAATTTATACATTAATATTAATATTTTAATGATTTCAAAATCATAATCAAAGCTTCAAAACTTTATATTTTGTATCAATTTTGAGAATAAACATTAATTTTAATATTTCAATGTTTTCAAAATCATGATTTTATGTTCAATATTTTAATTCTTTGAAATAATGAAAAGTCAGATAACATTGTTAAGTGATAGTTTGTCCATACATAATGGAATTTCCAATGAAACATTATTGACAGTATGAATGCCATTTCTCAATTCATAGTAAAAAGAAAAAAAATTAAGTACCTTTATCGTAATTATCAAGTTTGTTGAAGACAAAAAAGAATTTTATGGAGGATTTCTTATGTGAATAGACAATGTGTTGAACATGTGACAAGGATGGATGTATGGAAGTAGAAACATAGCATATGTACTTGCCTACTAAGAGATCAATAAATAAACTGTGTAGTTAAGACATGTCTATTAATTAAATTAATAAGAGTTTCAAATGTCAATTATTGATCGAATGGCATTATTGAGTATAGAAGTAATTGTGCATAGGTGGTTTTGCATGCACACAACCTATGCAGAGAGAAAATGTACAAATACTTTTATAAATTTCCATATTATATATCACATGATTTTTTACAAATTATTGGATATGTGCATTAGAACCAAGAATATTATTATCTTTCATTGGGAAGAGCTTTTATTGTGTGTATTATGTAGTATGCATGGAAAAATAGTTTCATATTAGTCAACAAAAGGTGGACCTCTTTGCACAATAGAGTTACGTGTCTAGATATAGAATGTACAGGAGAAGTTGTGCAGTTGTCATTCTGCAAAGCAAGCAGTGCGGAAGAAGCAATGTGGATGAAATATGGACCTCTCCACACAAATACAAAAATACATTCATAAATACAAATATCACCAATACTATTATATACGTTAATTACTTACTAAAATATCAGCGATAAAATCCTTTAGTGCATGAAATAGATGAGACATAAATGTGAACGAAATGTGGACCTCTCCACAAAATAGAGTTATGTATCCAAATATAGCATGTATATAATAATATGTGTAGTAGGCATTGTATGGAACAAGCATGGACTATGACACAAATGTAGATGAAATATGAACCTCTATGCACAAATACAAAAAGATATTTGGAAATATGAATATGACCAATAATATCGTATACGTCAATTGCTTACTAAAATATTATAAATAAAATAATTTAGTAGATGAAATGAGGATCTCTCTGCACAATAGAGTTACATGTCCAGATATAGCATGTATGGAAGAAGTTATGTAGTCACCGTTGCGTGAAAAAAGCAATGTGGAAGAAATAAAAACCTCTGCGCACAAATACAAAAAGATATTTAGAAATATGAAGATAACTAATAATATCATGTACATCAATTTCTTACTAAAATATTAGCAGTAAAAGCCTTTATTAGATGAAATGCAGAACTCTCTACATAATAGAGTTACACATCCATATATATAATGTACGCAAAAAGTTATGTAGTAGTCATTTTGCAGAGCAACGAGTGCAGAACAAATTGTTTGGATGAAATATGAACCTCTCCACACAAATACAAAAATGTAATAAAAAATATGAATGTTGTCATATTATTGTATACGACAACATACATTTTAAATGGCGGGTATATAGGGAAGTTTATGTTAAACTATTAATGTTAATATGGCATTATTATTATGTTCCGTTGTGTAGAGCTTTGACGGTACAGAACATGAGATATGTTTATCGATTTCCCAAACAAATATTCATTTAATATTTTGTTCTGCAAAGATAATTTTACAATTCCCAAATCATATATCATATAAATGTTTACGAAGGATGGGGTATGTGTGGGAGAATGGTGAATATGATTATGTTTCATTGTGCAAAGCTTTCACTGTGTAGAGTATGAACTATGTGCAAGAAAGAAGTTGAGCAAGCATGTATAGATATAGCATGTACGTAATAAAAGTGGACAAAATACAAATTCCACTAAAATATTAGCAAAATATCATATTAGTCTAGTGTTTACTTTGGTGCTATTATGAACAACAAATATGCATTGTTTAATACTAAAATTTTAGCAATAAAATTCTTTACTAAAATATTAGCAACAATATTAACAATTTGAGCATTTTCTTTAGTGTTATTGCGAACAAAAAATATGCATTGTTTAATACTAAATTATTAGAAATAAAATCTTTATTACCAAGTGTGGCAAGCTACACATTGAATGTTTTCCTATACAATGGACTTATTCCACACTTCCATATAAATTCAGAATTTGAAACATATTCAGAAATACAAACATATACATTATTTACAACTAAAATATTAATAATAATATAAGAAAAAAATATACATTTTTAATACTAAAATATATAATCAATTGAATAGCAATAATATGCATTATTTCCAAGGAAAATTATTATCAATAATATATGGCAGACAATATTATTTAGCAAATATGCACTATTTAATACTAAACTATTATCAATATAAGCAGTTTTTGCTAAGTAGGGTGATCCACACATTAAAATCTTCCTTTGCACAACGGAGTTCTTCCACACTTGCACACATATGCGTAGTTTGAAACATATTAAAAAATATGAACATAACCATTATTTACACTTAAAATATCACCAATAATATCATTGCTTGTCACAATAACTGATAGTCACAGATAGCTACACATCTGCATGCTTGGTGAATGTTTCGTACATATTGGAAATCAATAAGCACCGAAAACAGGGGGGGGTGAACTCGTCAACGGATTTTGCGTGGTGCAAGCCCTTCAATTACAAGGCGAAGCACTTCCTACACAATGTTAGTGATGGGTCCATTTTCGATGCCATCTTTGTTTTTTGTCTAATTTCCAGAAAATCATAATGGACCTAGCATAGAAGCTAAGTGACGTGTTGGCATTGGATCTTTATCTACAACTTCTTGATATTGAGAAACTATCTCTATAGTGGTTATAACTCTATAGTTGATTTTTTTTTTGGTTTAGGACTTATGAAACTTTTAAAAACTAATTACAATTTTGATTTTTTGAATAATCGTTACCATTAGGCAAACACATACCTTTCGTCTATGTCAATTCGCCAAATACATGCTTGTGTTAATCACAAATGAAAATTACTAACAATTTACTTTTACAGATATGTGTTTAATGTTCAAAAGTTTGAAAAAACATTGATATTACACAATTGGGCTATAGAAACTATTCTAAATTGGTATGCTTTCTTAGTGGGGAAAAACGAGAAACAAAAAACAAAACAACTATGTAAATTCATCTAGGAACACATGGAATTAATTCTTTTTTATAGACCAACATTGTTTTGTTTTCCTATTATTATTATTATTACAATTTCTACTATCTACTAGTCCAACCGTCTTAAGTGTCTAATACATATGTTTAGTATTCATATGCTAATAACACAATACCACTTACTAATTTTCATTGTGTTGTCCATAGAAGCATTCATTAGGTGTTCATCATGCAATATTTTTAGCATACATATTACAAACACAAGTCAGAAGAGTTGGTTACAAATAGAATTCTTGTCTATTTTGTCTAATATTGTTCTCGAAATTGCACACTATGAGCGACTATCATTTAGAAAGAAACTGCAAAATGTGTAGAATTAGTGATAGTTCTCTAATAATCATCTATAAAGTTTAAATATTATATGAAGTGATAATACTAAAAAATGTTTCGACAAAATATTTTAATGTCATAAAGTTTTTTTTTTTTTAAGTACTTTCATGCTATGGAATTAGAAACACTTATTTTTCTTATTTCTGTATATTTTATCTCACTCATATCGTTATAGAAGAAAAAATGAATACAAGCAAGACATTGTTAAAGAAAATCATAACTCTTCTAAGAGGCACATTTATGTTTTATTTATTGTACTTTTATTGTATTTTCATTACACAACACAACTGTCATTTTTTTTTGTGTTCTCATTGCTTTTGTGCCATATTTTTTAATGTGCTATAACTAAAAGATTTTTATTTTTTTTCCAGGAAACATATGACACTTAGAGATTCAGATTCAGAAAACAATTACAAGGAAAAAAGTACTTTGAACATTTCTATAAGACTTTTGCATTTGCTAAAAATAAAATCCATCTAGTATTTTTGTCCATTACTAATGAATTTTCTTATTCTTATTACATTTTAATTATATAGTTGTTACGTACTTTCAATTATTTTTTTCTTTTAAGCAATGGTTTTGGTGTAATATTTGTGAACATGTAAAAGTTATAGAATTTGAATGATGTCACAGTAAACATGGACAAAAATGTGGACATTGCAATGAGCAGTACCATAGAAACAAATATTGCAATAAATAAAACAAAATCAACATAAACTATCGAATAAATAAATGCAAATAGGTGCTTCTATGCAAAATAAATTTAACTCCATATCATATTTTTCCTTTTTTACTCATTTTTTTTACTTGCCTAGGTTTTTCTATTGTTTGCTTTCCTTTTTCTTAAAAAAAAAACAATTCCATGGTTAAAATTACGAAAAAGAACATCAAATTGATGTCATTATTCATCAAATATATCAATAAAAATATAATTGGAAAAAAAATCAAGGCATTTTCTTGGTTACATATCGAACATTTTTGGACAAAAGAGATAAGTCAAAAGCAATACTTCATGCATACTTAACAGATAAGAAAGAAGAAATGAAAGCAACATTACTTGTGCCAACATCATTAATAAAATAACATGAGTCAAAGCTTAATGGAAATGTTAGTGTTTTTATTAAATATTTCGACATTATTCGACAGCATAAATACAATTACGGTGATTGTGAGAAAACTATTTGTCTAAATAGTTTTAGCAGCATAGAAAACATTTGTCCTATTTGTGCAGAGTATCATTTTTTTCCAAAAATGAAAATTGCAAATGCATCACGCAATGACAATGTCTTTCTAGTATGCACAATCGTAGTTATTGAAATTTCAGAAATGCAATATGTTTTGGAAATCAAAGACAAAAATAAAGAATAGGACAGAGGTATAGTAAGGTTTTTTTATTTAAAAGTTTTATTGTTACAAATTTCATTGAAATAAAATGCAAGCTACGCATATCTAGATCTATATATTTCAATGTTTTGGGAATAAATTATTCATCATTTATTGTTTGGTTTTCATGTATTGTCTTACAAATGTTACATATGTAACAGGTTCAAGTACACAATAAGCTTGTTTTGACATGTGTTATAGTTCAAAGAGATTTGCAACAACAAAAAATCAGGTGATATTTCTAAAAAATATAGTTAAAATACAAGAAAAAGTTTTCCGTACATCACAATCAAGATTCATCTCTACACTGAACACATGAAAACATGTTGATATTCTAATAAAGTTGATTTCCTCTCCAATCAGAATATGCACAGTAAGCTATATCATATTGTTTAAATAGACATTGATAAAGAACAAAACACAAGAAAACCATTTGATTTTGTGTTACTAAGTATCTATTTTCTATGTTAAATTTCCAACATTTTCAAGAATATTTGAAAGCAATTAGCATATATATGATTCCATTCAAAAATGTGTGTGCAAAACTCAATACTCCAATCTCAACTGTTATAACTATAAACAATACTATGCTTTATTGCACTCCCTGCGAGTAGTACTTTGGCATTCTTTATTTTCATCGCCTAAATTACATCATACATGCAACTGACAGGATTGAATAATAGTGTATTGTGAGGGGTGTCAGACTAGAAAAAGCATTACCTGCACTATTAGAAATTTCATGTGACCAATATTGTGCAGAAAAAATAGACGTTAAAGAAATATTGAGAAACTTTGAATTACATGGCACATTTATGATAGACCATCAAAACATATTTGTACGTACACATTGATAGGTTTCTTTGTTTACATTATTAAGAAATTCGGTAGTGGCATAGTGTTCACTTGTTACATTTCCAGGCATCATAGTATCTCTTTTGTTTTACTAGACATTTGTGATATGAACTCACATTATCAATCAACATACTATACCCATGTAAAAATAAGATCAGAAATATACTCATTTCAGCAACAAGACAACTTTTTCTACCAATGCAAATGTTTCTATGACATTGTACATAAACATAATACAATGAACTTTTTTTTTGTTCCATATCTATGTTTTGTATTATGCTATGTCGTTTTTTCTTGATTTTTTTGTCCTCATTATCATTTTTTGCATTGTTTTCTTGATTTATCAAATTTGCAAGTTCTATAACTACTCAGGCTTGGTGACATTACTTTACAATAATGGTCTTATTTGTTTACAAATTAGATATTTTTTTCTATTTAAATAGCTATTCCATACAAGATTTAAACAAAGATCCAAATAAATCTTCATACAAAGTTAAAACGATTTTCTAAACCGATATAAATTATAAAAAATATTACATTTATACATAGATCTATAATCCAGAATAGTCTAATATGTTTCTTTGTGTTAACTTTGTCGACAATATTACAATACATAGCCTTTAGCATATACTGAATTTCAAAATCTATTTAGAAAATAGCAAAACAACTAATAATGCTTTCTCTATTAACTAACCATTGTTTCTCGAAATTAACAATTATATTGATTATGCTATTGGAATTGAAAATTGACATATGTTCATGATTTGTAGTAATTCTTCTAATAAAGCTCTTATTGCATCTAGTTCATCTTCGAGATTCCTAAGAATTTGTTGAATTTCTAGTATTTTATTCTTTAACATTAAAATATCTTTTCTAAGCATTAATATATCCTAGTTGAGCATTAAATTTCTTTGCTTCGTGCATGTACATGTTCCTTTGTGCCCCTACAATTTTTTCTTTGACGAATTTCTTCAATGCTAGTAACAAATGCAAAAAATAATAGATAAATTATAAAGCAATACCTTAAAACACTTATCAGTTTCAGAACAAAATGAACATTGACAAATTGTTTTTACAGGCAACAAGAACATATATAATGCATAGAGGAAATAAGTCATCTAAACCACAAATTTACATTCAATTTATGAAAAGACATTCACTACTATCGATTTCAATTATAACAATTGACTAGTAATCGTTATTAATGTGAATAGTATTGATTTCCCTAAACTTTAATTAGAAATGACTATTGTAAAATATGTTACTTTAAATCATATACATTTTACTTAAATTCCAATTTGACATAGTATAATTAACATGATTACATTTCATGATTAATCTGCCTTACACGCTTTATGAATGAGTGTCGAAATACTAATTTATTAAAATCATAAATTGCATTCTATTTTCATTAACTAAAGCTCTTTTTCCAATAATTTTTTTCTATAATTATTCACCGAACTAACACGTATCTAGTAGATTTTCTATGTAGACATGCCATGTTACTAGCCAACTTTAACTTTGCAAAAGAAATTTTGGAACCCAGATGTCAATTCGCCACTTGAATGTCTTTTTTCCTTTCTCGTATAATGTAGATATTAAATGATCTATGTTCACTGAAATAAGTAATGTGTCTCCTTTATGTCTCAATACCACTTCCAACTACTGAGACAGAATCTATAGTAATCACGTAATAAAATATGTTATAAAAAATAATGTTATACTACACATATAATGATTATAATATGTGATATCAAATTTGATAAATGAAAGCTAATACTGCACATTAGCTTTGAACTTTTTCGTAGCCAAGCTCAGCACTTACCTATCAGTTCCTAGAAAAAAATTGACAAGATCCTTTAATTTGAAATGTGAACATTTTCATAATCAAATCTTGAAAGCTTACGCCATGCAATAGACTACAACATAATGATAAATAAATCTTGTGTTCAATGATAATGGACTACTAATATTTGACAATATAGAGATATGCACTATTTATAATTAAAATATTACAAAATAAAATACAGAATATTTAATACTAAAATATTAGCAATAAAAAGGATTATTTATAATTAAAATATTCACAAATATTGTATCGGTCCACCAGTTATCTTGTTATTGAAAATAGAAAATTTAAATTCCTTTAATGCGAACGCTGATGGACTCTGGCTCACAATGCTTGTGGAGGAAATTTGTCCACACATAGCATACATGAAAGAAGTTTTGTAAATATCATTGTGCAGGGCAAGCAATGCGGAGAAAGCATGAGTTGAGATAAAAGTGTGGGTGAAATGTGGACACCACTTAATTTGTTGTAAAGACTGGTAGATACACATAATTTATGACTAAAGTATTAGAAACAATCATATAAGTCCATTGCTTGCTTTAGTGGTATTGTAATTATTTAATACTAAAGTACCAAGTGTGGCGATTCACACATTGAAATCTTTTTCTACAGAATGGACTTTCCCTGCACTTTTGCACATATTCTAGTTGGAAACATTATTTATAATTTAAATTCACTTAAATAACAGTAGTACACATTATTTGCAATTAAATTATTATCAAAAATATGTGCATAAACAATGTTATCATTTTCATAATGCAAACTTGAAAGCTTCTTCTGCTACAAACAAAGATTCTAATCAATGAAATGAGGTTTTCTACACAAATTTGTGTGCACTCCACACTAATTTTACTCACTTGACTATTGATATGTGTTGGGTGTGGAGCCTGATTATATTCTATATTCAAAGGTATCATCGCATTGGACCCCAGTTTGTAATGGGGTGGCAATGCCGCCCATAAAATATTCGTTGTAGGGGGGGTGGCTGTGACCTTTGGGAGCCCCCCTGGTGGGGGATCGGGGACAGTGCCCCCGAAGCTAAGAATAGATGTAAAATTGGCTTGTAAAATGTTCTAATTTTGTAGTCAATCTGGGCCATTCATTAGGCAGAGATTTGACGGTAGAAGTTATGTTTAACTTAGGGTTTTTTTTCCCTAGAAGGCAACCCCTCGCTATATATACAGGAATTTATTGCGTTTATGTATATCTATATTCTGAGTGAGGAAGAGAGAGGATATTGAGAGTGAAGAGAGAATTACAGCAGATCTATTGTAGGTTGTATCTCTTCAGTCTGTTGGATAATATAAAAGGAAGAACTGGTTGTTTCTCCGTGGACATAGCCTAAACTGGGTGAACCACATATATCTGTGTCTCTCTTGTTTTATGCATTTTTTGTGTTTATATTTCTGCAATATTTTATGTGTTCCATTGCTATGTAATATATAATTATCTAACAACTGGTATCAGAGCTGAAGATCTTTTTTGGCTGATAAACTCGTAGGAGAGAAGGGTTCTTGGTTCGAGTGGAAGCAATAGTGGAAGATGGTAGGTTTAGGGTCAAAAAATTAAACGGCCAAAACTACCAACTGTGGAAGATGTAGATGGAAGATTATCTATATCAGAGAGATTTGTACCAACCATTTAGTGGGAAGACAAAGAATCTGAAGAGTATGACAGACACAAAATGGGATGTTCTCGACAAAAAAGAACTTTGAACAATACGATTATGCCTAGCGGCATCAGTAGCATTTAATATTTCAAAGGAAACAACAACAGAGGGTTTAGTGCTGACATTGGCCAAACTATATGAAAACCCTCTGCCTCAAATAAGGTATTACTTATGAAGCATTTATTTAATATGAAGATTTTAGAAGGTGGATCTGTTGCCAATAATTTAAATGAGTTTAATACAGTTACTAGTCAGTTATGTTCTGTAGGGGTAACTTTTGTGATGAAGTTAGGGCTCTATTATTTCTGTGCTCATTGCTAGAAAGTTGGAATGGTTCAGTTATGGCCATTAGTAACTCTGTCTCTAGATCTAGTACTTTAAAGTTTGATGATGGTGTTGGTGCAATCCTTAGCAAGAAAATGCGATGGAAAAGCTTTGGTGAGATATCAAGTAATGCTTTGACTGCAAGACTGGGGGAAGAAAATGGAAAGAGGAAAGAGCCCTGGATATCGTAGTAAGTCAAGAAAAGGCAGATCCAAGTCTAGATTTGGGATAGTGTGCTGGAAATGCAGGAAGAAAGGACACCTGAAGAAAGACTACAAGTCTCGAAAGGGAAAAGAAGGAGACACAGAGCAAGAAAATAATCATGAAGCGAATGTAACAGGTGATGTGTTGCAAGATGCTTTGATTCTGTCATTAGAAAATATTATTGATGCTTGGTTGGTAGATTCATGGGCCTCATTCCATTAAACACCTAATAGGAAACATTTTTATGATTATGTTCAAGGAGATTTTGGACAGGTTCAATTGGGTGATGATAAACCCTGTAAAATCATTGGAATGGGTACAGTTTTCATAAAATAGCAAAATGGAAATCAGTGGCTATTGAAGGAGGTAAGGCATGTTCCAAATCTGAAGAAAAATTTGATTTCAATAGGGTAGTTGGGAGGTGAAGGTTGCATAACTACTTTCACAGATAAAACCTAGAAGGTCACTAAAGGATCCCTGGTAATAGCAAAAGGAGGAAAGGTTGGTACATTGTATTTATGCAATGGTATTTCTAATTCTGTTAATGCTTTAACCTCTATAGGAGAAGATACAACATGGTGGCATCATAGGCTCGGACACATGAGTGAGAAGGGGATGCAGATTCTTCACTCAAGAAATTTGTTGCTAGGTTTGAAGCATGTTGATTTAAAATTCTATGAGAATTGTGTTTATGGAGAACAAAAGAGAGTCAGATTCCTTAGAGTTGGAAAAGAAAAGAAGAGAAAAAAATTAGAGCTTGTGCATATAGATATATGGGGACCTACTGAGGTATCATCTCTTGGTGGCTCTCATTATTATGTTGATTTTATCGATGATGCAACCGGAAAAACCTGGATTTATTGTATTCGAAATAAATCTGATGTATTTGATACTTTCAAGAAATGGAAAGTTTTGGTTGAAAATGAGACAGGAAAAAGGTTGAAGTGTCTCGTATCATACAATGGAGGTGAATATTGCAGCAAAGAGTTTGATAAGGACTGTTCAGAGAATGGAATTTGTAGAGAGAAGACAGTTCCGGGAACACCACAAGAAAATGGTGTGTCAGAAAGGATGAATAGGACAATCATGGAGCATGCAAGGTGCATGAGATTGCATGCAGGATTGCCTTTACAATTTTGGGCAGGTGCTATAGATACTGCTCTTTATCTAATAAACAGAGGGACTTCAAGTTACTTGGATGGTGGTATTCCAAAGGAGGCATGGACAAGTAAAAAGGTAAACTACTCTTTTTTAAAGACTTTTGGTTATGAAGCCTTTGTCCACACTAATAAAGAAAATAGAACAAAGCTTGAGGAAAAATCAAAGAAATGTACCTTTATTGGATATGGTGTTAATGATTTTGGTTATCACTTTTATGATTATGAAAACGCAACATCATTAGGAGTAGAGATGTCATATTCAATGAAAAGGTTTTGTATAAGGATCAGCTGTAGGAAAAGAAACAGGAAAAAGAAAACAGAGAATACACAATGCTTGACGAGATCACAGGAAAAGTGATGGTGCCTGAAAATCATAATGACAACAGCCAAAAAAACAACCACAATAGAAACAAACACTTGAAACTGGTGTTAGAAGATCTACTGGGATAAGTAGACCCCCTGAACGATACTCTCCTTCATTATATTATGTATTTTTGATTGATTCTGGTGAACTAGAATGTTATGAAGAAGCGGTGCAGGTAGTAACCAAGAAGAAGTGGGAGCAAGCCACGAAAGAAGAGATGGTCTCCTTAGCACATAATCAGACTTGGGACTTAGTTAGGTTGCCTGCAGGTAAAATAGCATTGCAGAATAAATGGGTTTACAAGTTGAAGGAAGAAGATGGAGGTAGAAAAAGGTATAAAGCTAGACTTGTGGTGAAAGGGTTTGCACAAAAAAAGGGTATAGACTTTGATGAGATATTTTCTCCTGTTGTTAAAATGACTTCAATCAAAACTATTTTAAATCTAGTAGCAACTGAAGATTTGCATCTTGAGCAGTTAGATGTAAAGACAACGTTTCTCCATGGGGATTTGGAGGAAGAGATATATATGCAGCAACCACAAGGATATGAGGTAAAAGGGAAGGAGAAACTAGTGTGCATGTTGAAGAAGAGATTGTATGGCTTAAAACGGGCTCCAAGGTAGTGGTATCTAAAATTTGACAAGTTTATGTCTGAACAAGGTTAACTAGATGTTACTCTGATAATTGTGTTTATCTCAAAAGGAAAAATGATGGCAGTTATATTATATTGTTATTGTATGTAGATGACATGCTTGTTGCAAATTCAAACATGTAGGAAATAAATGTGCTCAAAAGAAAATTGGCAAACTCATTTGCAATGAAGGATTTGGGTGCTGTAAAACAAATCCTTGGTATGAGAATAACTAGAGACAGGAAGAATAATAAATTAACATTGTCTCAAAGTGAGTACATAGAAAAAGTGTTGAAAAGGTTTAATATGCAGAATGAAAAACCAGTTAGTATACCTCTGGCTAGCCATTTCAAATTAAGTAAGGAGGAGTGTCCCAAGACTCACGAAGAAATGGCTCATATGTCTAAATTTCCATATGCATCAGTGGTTGGAATCTTAATGTATGCAATGGTCTGCACAAGACCTGATATTGCACATGCAGTGGGAGTTGTAAGAAGGTACATGAACAATCCAGGAAAAGAACATTGGATGGTGGTGAAGTGGATTCTCAGGTATTTGAGAGGTACCACAAATCAAGCATTATGCTTTGGTGGTTCAAACATTGCTCTATAGGGGTATGTTCATGCAGATATGGTGGGTGATAGAGATAACAGGAGAAGCACAACAAGGTATGTGTTTACTGTAGGTGGAACAGTTGTCAGCTGAGTATCAAAACTGCAAAGTGTTGCACTCTCAAAACAGAAGCAGAGTATGTTGCTGTTATAGAGGCTAGTAAAGAAATGATTTGGTTACAAAGGTTTCTGGATGAATTGGGTAAGAAGCAAGAGTTGGACAAGTTATACAGTGACATCCAGAGTGCCATTCATCTTGCAAAGAACTCTACATTTCATTCCAAGACTAAACATATATAGCTCAAGTACCATTTCATACGGTCAACGTTGGAGGATGGATAGTTAAAGTTGAAAAAGATACACACTATCCAGAATCCTGTAGATATGTTAACAGAAGTTGTAACCAGGGAGAAACTGAGAATCTGCTCAGTTTCAATTGGTCTTCAAGTATGATGAAGAAGATGAGAAATAGCCAGGTCCAAAGCGGAGGCATTGTCCAGCAAATGAAGCAGTGGTGGAATTGCTATAATCAGTCTCCAAGTGGGAGATTGTTGGGTGTGGAGCTTGATTATCTTCTATATTCAAAGGTATTGCCACTTTGGACCCCAGTTCGTAATGGGCGGCAAAACTGCTAGTAAAATATTCACTATAGGGGTGGTCCAGGGGGGGCGGCTATGACCTTTGGGAGCCCCCCCTGGCAGCAGGATTGGAGGAAGTGCCCTTAAAGCTAAAAATAGATGTAAAATTTCCTTGTAAAATGTTGTAATTTCATAGTCAATCTGGTTCGTTTATTAGGCAGAGATCTGACAATAGAAGTTATGTTTAATTTAGGGTTTTTTCGCTAGAAGGCAACCCCTTGCTATATTGAGTGAATTGTATTGATTCTATGTATATCTATATTCTGAGTGAGAAAGAGAGAGGAGATTGAAAGAGAAGAGGGAATTACAGCAGATCTGTTGTAGTTTGTATCTCTTCAGTTTGTTGGATAATATAGAAGGAAGGACTAGCTATTTCTCCATGGACGTAGCCAACACTGGGTGAACCATGTATATTTGTGTCTCTCTTCTTTTATGCATTTTCTTTGTTTATATTTCTGCAATATTTTATGTGTTCCATTGCTCTATAATATATAATTCTCTAACAATATGTATTTTCTATAACTAAATTATTAGCAAAAATATTAGCAATAATATTAACATAATGAATGTTATTATCCATAGAACTTTTACTAAATTGACTGCCAATATGCATTATTTCTAACTAAAATATTAGCAATAATATTAACACTTAATGCAAAGTGCAGACATTCGTACAAAGAGCACTTCCACACAAGCAGATTTTTGAAATATACAAAATATTAGCAATAACTTTGTAAACATTAACTTTTTACTAAGATATTTATTTGCACTAGTGGGCTAACCACATATAGTGTGTATGGAGAATGTTGTGTGGATCAAGCAGTGTGGAAAGTGCATACCTCTCAACACAATAGAGTTACAAGTCCATATATAGTTACGAAAGAAGTTGTGCAGACGTAGTTGTGTGATGCAAGAAATGTGGATGAAATACAAACATATCCATGCAAATACAAAAATATATTTGGAAATATGAATATCACCAACAACATCATATAATTAGATTGCTTACTAAAATATTAGCAATAAAAGCATTTAGTGGATGAAATGTGAGCCTCTCCATACAATAATGTTATGTGTCCAGATATAGGTCTTACATAAGAAGTTGTGTAGTCGTTATTGTGCAAAGAAAGCAATGCGGAATGAGAAATGTTGATGAAATATGAATTTCTCTACATAAATACAAAACGGTTACTAATTGTGAGAAATAAGTTGTGCGGAGGAGGCAATAACGAGAAAATGCAAATGCAAAAAACACTCTCGAATAAGTATTTAATAACATATATACGATAAAATGATTAGTTGTGCCGAGAAATCTATCTAGCACAATACAACCCATTCACACTTCCACACATATGCCTAATTATTTATAGTTGAAATATTATCAATAATTGTGTTAATCTATTTATGTTATTTTATTACTGGAAAACGAATACATCATTACCAAGAAAACACTATGCAAAAAAATCAATTGTTTTTATTTTATTTTATTATTAGAAAATGAATACATCATTACCGAGAAAACAACTAATAACCTTTTTGTGAGAAACATAGCCTATTGTGCAAAAATGAGCTCTTTGTGCGTTATATCCTATTGTGTGGAACTTAGCTCATTGTGTAAATATTTTATCTTATTGTGTCGAACTTAGCTCATTTTGTGGCACTATTTATGTTCATTTATTATTGGAAAACGAATACATCATTCTTGAGAAAGAATGATGAAAAAAAATGTGGAACTTGGCTCATTATGCAGAGCTTATAGACTACTATGTGAAACTTAGCTCATTGTGCTGAGTTTATAGACTATTATATGAAACTTAGCTCATTTTGCTAAGCTTATAACCTATAATATAGAACTTAGCTCATTATGCAAAGCTCATAGCCTGTTGTGCAGAACTTATCTCACTTTGTGGAGCTACGTATTTTATTTTATTATTGGAAAATGAATACATCCTTACTCAAAAAATACTATGCAAAAAAATGTGGAGCTTGGCTTATTGTGAAGAGCTTATAGCCTATTGTGTGAAACTTAGCTCATTGTGTGGATCTTATAGTCTATTGTGTTGTTGACGTTGATGCACCTACCAACATGTTAGGGTATCTCCCCTGTAAAAAGTCCTAACTAAACCTCAGACTGTTTGGTGTAGGAGTCCCAGTAGTGGGTCATACGGTATCACCTTCACTGTAGTTTCAGGCAGAGGTAAGTAGGATGTCCTTGTTGGTGGCAAGGGTGTGACTAGTGTAGCAAACCAAGGAAAATGTATGAAGGGTTCTAACACATGGAATGGGGAATGAGTGTGCCCCTTAGAAACCAATGAAAAAATGCAGCTTGAAAGGGAACACAAGAGCAAAGATACATCACAGGCTAGAAGGTAGGTTAGCCAATGATCCAAAGTGATGGTTAAATCAACAACACATATCAATAGGATTCTTACATACATATGTAGAAAGATTCCATACATAGATGCGTAAGCAAACAACTACATATATCATTAGAGTAACCAAGACAACTAAAATACAATAACAACATATGCATGAAACTTGCTGGCTTTGTTATGTTAAAAAATTGAAAGTTCCAATCACACATACAACCATGACCAACTACTAGTCCTGACAACGAAACATTACACTCACTGTCATTTGCTCCTCCAAAGAGATATACTAGCTATACACTGTGGAGAAGCCAAGGCTCAAATTACATACACTCTAAGCTTTCTCTAAGATACACCTATAGGAAGCTTGGCTCCCAAAAGCCTCTATAATGAGTTATGAGATTCTATAAATAGCAAAAAGAGTGGGGTGACCCTTGAAATTCCCCTTTGTGACTCTTCACCTACCCTCATGACTCTTCAAATATAACATGACTGTTACATTCGATCATCGACATTTGGTATTTCACTTTTACAAGATGTTACATTACAATATGCACATGTACCCATGTGAGACAAAATAGGATTGAGTAAGCCATGAAAGACATCACTAAGACTTGGAAAACTATCTGTGATGGTGGAAAACTGATGCCAAGCTTGGTAGTCTGTGATGGTGTCCATGTACTCTGTGTTGACATCCTTATGGAAGAGAACTCTTACTTCTGTTGCATATGGGTACACTTCTTTGGCTCCTTTGTCCAACTCGTTTCATAACATGCGTATCATAGTCTTGAGTGTGGGCAGGCCAACAATATACCAATGCATAGTGTGTTCATTGATCTACAAGTGTGTGCTAGTGGCTATGCAGATCAACTTGTCGAAGTGCATGTCCAGCTCCAGTCGGACATGGTTCTTTTTCTTTGCCTCGGTGAGTGTGCCAATGGACGGGATCGCATGCATGCATGTAATGACATCCATGCTCGTGAACACCTGTGCATGCGATCAACAACACTTCTCACCCTATCTACTATGTGTCAGCTGCTAGGATGGGTCTATATATTGTATGGGTACATTTTCATTATTTTGTGCATGTCACGCCTCCTGCTGTACTTGTTCCTACTACGTTTCCTTCTCTACGTTGCACAGCTTTTGTTTTCCCCTGAGTTTTCACTTCAACTCCTGCAACTCCTTCTCTGTTTCCTTGATCCTCTATTTCTCTCTTTTCCTTTGCACGATTGTCTTGTCGCATTGTCCCCTCTTGGCCTCTATCTCCAAAGCTTCTTTCATCACAAGTGGATCTTCTTTGAACTTGTAACATTTCTCTGCCTCTGTGTTATCCGCAACCTTCCTCCTGCCTTGGTCATGTGCAAGTATGCTACCCTCTGTTGTTGCTTATGGTGTTGCTCTTTGTGATGAGATTGTCATTTCATCTTGATATCTGTGTCTATGAACATCCTAGAGTCTTCATTGATATGCAAGATCATCGACACTTGCTCAACTACATCTCGAGTTCTGCTCTCAACGGTGTCCTTTGACCTTGCTCCCTAAGAAACCATTGTACCTGTACTGCTGAGAGGCAGTCAAACACTTGTGATACCTAGAGACATAGCAACACTCATGGCAATCAATCTTTCAGTTAAAACCAAAACCAAATGGAGGACTAACATGCAACATACCTATGTGACTATCTATGAACATTTCATAATTTTCACTGGGAGGCTGTGAGACTGACTATCGAAACTGTGCAAGGCATAGTTTGGGCTATCATGAGGCTGACTAGCTTTTGGAACTATGCAATGCATAGTCTAGCCTGGCCTGCTAAGGATTGAAACTATACAATGTACAATTTGAGTCAGTAGTGACATGCAAACCAACAAACTGCATTGCGTAGATTCTGGGGCTATCAAGACATTTCCTCCCAGAATTTCACAATGCAAGCCTAAAGGTTAGTTCGAGGCCAAATTTGCACAATTTCTAGAGGGAAGGAAAAGCCTCCACTTCCAGAAATGTGCATTTTCTAGCCGGGCAAGGCAAGGTCTGGGCCAAGGCAGCCCAAACCCAACAACAAGTTACTAGAACCATGAGAAATCTGAATGCATGGTGAAGCTGAGTGCAAACAAGAGTGAATGATCATGCATACAAACACTGAGTGCAGGATTTAGAAAATGGGAAAGAAGGCATGCATGTGAAGCGAGTTTCCACGACGACGACCGTTAGTGCAAAAACAGTGTCATGTATGCAATAACGGTGAGATGCAAAGAAAAACAGAAACAATATTTCTACAAGCTAACATGCATCAAAATGATAGCAAGCATTCATTGAAATTAAGAAGACAAAACTTACACAAAGCGAAATACAAAAAGCGACAAAAATGCCACATAAGACATGAAAAGAAGACTTACCCTTAAAAAGGTAAGTTTAATGTGCCGAAGGATCCTAGATGCGATGTGGGGTCTCATAACTACAAGATCGATGTGAGGAATGAGCTTTGCAGCATCTGACAAATGATTTTTGATAAGATCGAGGTTATGATGTGCATGCCACATATCTAGGAAAAAGTTACACTTGGCGGGAGGCTTCTAAAATGATCTTTGCATGTAACCTCCAGATGTTAAAAATAAATCCCTAAAATCTAGGATGCTTTTCCTTTTTCTTTTTCATGAAAAGAAATCCATGCATGCAAATCAGGATTGCTCAGGCCCGGAGGAAACCAGTCAACCTAACAGCACATGCAGCAGTCTGCAAGCCTTGGGATGAAATTTGCGTAGTTTTTGGGCTAAGCAAGGCTAGTTGTCCCTTAGGCATTACACAATTTCTGGGGTCAGTAGGTCACAGTCACCCAAAATTTCATAATTTCTGTGATGAAGCCTAGTGTTGGGCTACATTGCACAATTTTTTCAGGGAGGTCCACCTGGCTAGATAGCACAATTCTGGAGCTCAATAGGTAGCCGAGCATGATTGCGCACTTTCTAAAGGGAATGTTGGTTCCCCTCCAGAATTACACAATTTTCAGGGTGAGCATCTCATCCAAAAAATTACCTAAGTCCAGAATGACAACCTATGGGTGGGAGACAAACAAGTTAACATGCATAGGTTGTTGAGCCACTGAAACTTAGCTAAAGCCTATGTACTTGATAGTGCAAGACATGCTGCTAAGGATGGTTGGTAGAGAGGCTCCAAAATGAAGCTAGGAAAAATTTTGGAGGTTGGTTGTAGCCGCTACAACACTTGGCAACACACTAGTAGAACTCTAGTTCTCTGAATTGACCTTGTTTCATGAAAAGCAAGTCTAACTTCTTTGGAAGTATTGTTCAGTTCTCTTATCATCTTAGTTTCCACACTAGCTTGATTGAAATATGTAGCATCTTCCATGCTCTTGGTCGCTTAGTACACATTCCAAGCCAAGTCAACACAGTTGTTTCGATTGGGATGAGGGGTATATTAGTGCACAAGAAATATGATAGTCAGAGTTTAAGTTTCATCTTTGGTGTTGCTATGCTGCTAGCAGGCCTGGACAATAGCCCAACAGAGTCACATAGGAACACAAGCACCACTCTACTGCCAGTGAGCCTGGTCAGTACCCCGATATGGTTTCTTACATCACCTCTCTGCGCAGGAAGCCTTTCTCTTCTTTCGCGTTATTCATTTTTCATTTTTTTTCAAAAGTTTTCATATTTTCATTTTTCATTTGTTTCAAAAATTGTGCATAGCACTTATTTATTTCAAAGGTGGAAAAGGGATTCCGAGTTATTAAGAGTAAAAGAGGTTGTTCCTTGACAAAAGTATCTGTATATACCTCTGACATACTTGTAAAGGTTTTCCTCCTCACCTTACTCTACTTGACTAAGTTGACAAGGGTTAACCCACAAACAATCGATTAGAGTAGGTGATACTAGTTAGCGCGCAAGAATTATGTTTTCATAAAGGTTCACTTCAAAAAGAATGTATTTTCCATTGGCGTATCATGGATTGAAGAAAACAACTTCATCATACAGAGATAGGACGACAAATAACCAAGTATTGATAACTGCACAAGTCCTCTTGTACTTTACCCATCTTATTTCAAGAGTCACACACAATACCTTCTAAACTAACCTATGAATGTAAACAAGAAAATAGACAACTACATAGCGAAGAGAAGAAGAAGAAATGTGAAAGCAAAGTGAGTAAGAAAACAAACATACAAGAAAAGAGACAAACAAACAAGAAAGAAAGCATGCAAGCAAGCAAACCAACAATAAGAAAACACTACTCCTACTCCTAAGGTAATAGTGCATGGGTCTGCTCACATGAAGTGATACTTCCAATGCAGCCATCGATGCATTGGATGAACCATCTTGGTGAAGGCGTGGTTCATGGATAGCGAAGTAATGTAAACTAGCAAACATGAAAGATATAACGATGAAGACAAACACACTCTGGGCTTAAGTGCGTCCATAGAAAATAAATGAGTGAAAGTGCATGACATGCACTCTGTGGACTTCCCATGGTACTGTGCTACACAGTGTGCAAATGTTAATCATATGCATTCTCTTGACTATGACATGCAAGCAAACATGAGAAAGGTAGACCACTTATGTCATGCAAGTGTTCTTGGTGTGTAAGATTCCTCCAATTCAAGAGTGATGGGATCATGTGATTCGAGTGGAGGAATAAAAGTTTGGGTGTTGGGTTGATCTTCAATTCGAAGCAGAGAGTGATGAGGAGCCTTACGCATTTCAAAAATTTCATGATTAGAAGCAAAACCAACCTGAGGACAGCAAGGGTTTGACATAACAATCAGCTCGAAATGAAGTGCCTCGACAGCCTATGGGATTTTGACTTTGTTGACAGGTAGATCATCGGAGACCAGTGGCTTAGACATATCAACAACAAGTGAATCAACATCATGATCAAATGAATAAGTACAGAGATCATGACAGCCAAGGTCAGAAAATTCAGGATGTTCGTCAACATCCTCATGATTTGATGAATCGTGCAGAGGGGTAGATGAGAAGCAAGGATGTTCATCCTCTGTGTTTTTAGAAATGATAGATGACAGATTGGATGGATTTCCAAAGAAAGATGTTTCCTCTCCACAATTTAATGACAGACTGACATCCGATGTCTCTTGTGAACGATCGAAAGTAGAAACATACAAAAATGAGTTTTCACAAGGGAAATGAACAGTGGCAGAATCATGAGGGATGTGAGGATAGAGCAAATGAGGTGCGGATGGAAGGGATTCATCCCTCACCACATGTTCTTCTTTAGATTCCCGCATTCACTCATCATGAATGAGAACACAGGTTGGTTGCACAACACTGACTCTATGGACAACTTGATCCTCGTTCACAATAGGTGAGTAGTCTAGAATCGAAGAACACATGACAGTACAATCCAGAGGGTCAATGGAACATGGGGACAGAGGTTGAGGGAACGAATCCACATGGAAACCAGCAGGCTTTCAAGCTAAATCTACACAGATATCAAGAGTACATGGGATGAGAGGATGCGACAATTCAACAAATGTGTGTGCATGTTCTCCCACATCACTCTGTGATGGTGGAGTTGTTTGTTGAGGTGAAGGCAGACAGTCACTTGTGACAAAAAGTGTGTCTACCTATGATTTCACAACTCCATCATTGGAATATCCTGAGCGGGGTTCGAATGATTTCGAGAATTTCATATTTTTAGATATGTAAAGAAGATACTCAAATCTTCCATCAAGAAATTCCTAATCAATTTCATCTTCGGGAAATTGGTATGTAAGATTACGAAAGTGCATGTAAAATTGTTCAACAAATTCATCATGTGCTTTCCATAATTCCATAATTTCTTTGTTAGCTATTTTACGACCAAAGTGATTGAATGCACGATCTAACTCCATGACTAGATGAGAAATAGAATGAATATATTTTTCAGGTAGCATGGCACACCAATGCATTGGGTTCCCTTGAAGCGTGTAGGCGAATAACACATAGGTCATGTAATCTTCAAAGATTTCATGTCTTTAACATGAGCTTACAACACTGACCACGTGCCTAACTAGGGCTATGTAGCCTCCACCATCGTATGTTTTATGTGACAAGTTATCCCAGAGCTCTTCTAAGATTTTAAAGTTGTTTCCATAAGACATACACTCTAGAAGATAAACTTTGAAGTTTGTCATGAAAGGTATGCAAAGATTCAAAACAGATTATGAGGGCTCATCTTGTCATCTGGCCCTCCTTCTAGCACCAAAATGTTGATGGTGTTTGACCCACCAACATGTTAGGGGATCTCCCGGGTAAGAATCCCTAACTATACCTCAGATCGTTTCGTGTAGGATTCCCAACAATGCTTCATATGGTATCGCCTTGACTGTGGTTGCGCACAGATGTAAGTAGGATGTCCTTGTTGGTAGAAAGGGTGTGACAAGTGAAGAAAGACAAGGAAGATGTATGAAGGGTTCTAACACACGAAATGGGGAATGAGTGCGCTCCTTAGAAACCTATGGAAACACACAGCTTGGAAGGGAAAAAACAAGAAAAGATAGATCATAAGATGGAAGGCAAGTTAGCAAATGATCCAAAGTGATGGTTAAACCAACAGCACATCTTAATACAATTCATACATCCATATATAGAAAGATTCCATACATACATGCATAAGGATGTTGGAAATAATACTAAGAGGTGGGGTGAATCAGTATTATCAGGTCAATTATTTTTTCATTTCACAATCAGATTTGCATATGCTACTTCAGTGAGTGAAAACAGCGTATATACGCAACTACTGTTAAGGAAAAACGCGTATAACTTGTAGACTTGTAATTTAATTTATTCTTCTGATGTTGATCATTAATCTATGTGTCAGAACCATATAAACGGTAACCAAGAACAATAAAACAGATCAGACAGTCACACACAAGAACACAAGATATAAGGTGGAAGCCCAATGTGGGTGAAAACCACCTGCTGCAATTCGTCTCTATCTTCTTTCAATTAGAAACTTCTTTTTACAATGGATCTATACTAGTACAGTCTTATACCAATATGCAGGCTTCTACCTACAGAAGGCTACAACCTTCTCTCATTCTCCAGCTTCTCCTGGAAGGGAGCTACAACCCCCTTAGCTCTTTTACTAGCTGAGGTACTAGTAGGTAGGTGCTGACCTACAGAAGGCTACAACCTTCTCTTTTCTTCCAGGTACCACGTTTCATAAATTTTTAAACTGGATCCATGAATAACATCAATCAAACATCAAGTATATCTGCATAACCAATCTCCTTTGCACCAAGCTAAACTGAATCAAATAGTCACTTCTTTGAATGTTGTACCCAGAAAACAGTAACAGTAACCAAAACACTGCAGCAATAAACAGAAGTAGCTAAAACATATTTGAAGAGACGTACACTACTTCAATGTGTACAACCTGCATGCATACACTTCTGAATTAAGGCAAACCAGTGTATATGCTTCTTTGAATTACTAAACATGCATGTATACGCACCTTTGCTGCACCAAACCTGCATACAGATCTATAAAAGACAATTTTCCCTTTTCAAGTATTCAGACATCAATTATACCCAGATTATCAGATTTATAGATCAAATCATGTGCCAAATATAATATATCAAAATCACACAAAGGTACTACTATTCAAGCCTTAAGACCTTGACCCATAAATAGAACTTATTGATCTTTTAGCGCTCAGGTTCCTCCTTGGTTCAAATCTAGCAATGCACCATAACCCAATTCTAGATCTTGCTCTTCATAAGATATTCAATGCTTGAGTGAATGCCTTTACCTAATGATCTCTTCCCCCTTTTATAGTCTTAGGCCTTACTCAATACCATGGTCCAAAACCATAGAGAATCAATACCATGGACCCAATACCTGGGTTCAACACTTCAGACGAGATACCATGGTCCAAAATCATAGGTTCAAATACCAAGGACTAAACGCCATGGACCAAAATTAATTTTTCCCACATGTACATGATTTTCCTTGCATGAAAGTGCATGCATACGTATACGCACCTTTTCATCATATAACCCGCGTGTATACGCGACCTAGTTAAGAGGAAACTACATATATCTCTTTTTTTTTCATTCTGAGAGCCTGAATAGTGATATGTCATTTGAGTGAGTTGCCATCAAGGACAACACTTGTGTCATAGTGCCAAACCTGTGTCATAATGCCAACAATCTCCCCCTTTGGACTTGATGGCAACCCTAAGTCACTCAAAGTTTGTCATCAAGTGAAAAGGGTTATGCTCCCCCTGAGTTTATGCTGAAATCTCTGCTCTATTGTGCTATCCATGCTCCCCCTGACTGTAGGCAAGGTCTGCAAGAAGATGTTCTACAAGAAGATACATGACTTTATACATCATAAATGACCTTCCTATCACCAAATACTCATACATACATCCATCTCCAAATCAAGTGGGGATATCCAAAAATTTACACAAGATAAAATGAGAACATTACATCATCCATCCCAGGCATAGTGGGGAAACCAAAGTAGGTTGTTACATGTCCTTGATAGGAAAAGAAATACATGACATAGAGACGAAATATCTGCAAAAAGACTATGATAGTTATTAACAACTATCATCAGCAGCATCTGTCAGTCATCATTCAAACCAGCAACCATGTTCTCCTTCTGCACCTGTTCCAACTGAAACCAACACACTGTGAACTTGAACTAAGATCTTCTAAGATAATGCCAAAAATGCATTATTAGAAGTATATACTCCCCCTGAACTTGTGCCATATGGTCTCTGTCAGACCCATATCAGACTCTTTTCATCCTGAGTCTGGCCCACTGATTTCCTTCAAACCAACATATACACGATTGTATCCACAGAAACCAGCGTATATACGTGGATGCTCCTCATGAAACTCACGTACAACCACTTTTCTCTAAAACAGATAAATTTCAACAGCAACATGATGCATCAACTACTCCCAGCTTCTATCTAAGTTATTCAAATGTCTCCCTGGGCAGTGGTTTGATGAGTATATCAGCAACCTGTTCCTTGGAGCGAACATACTCCAATTTGACCTTTTGTTCAAGTACTTGTTCTTGGAGAAAATGATACTTGATAGGTATGTGCTTGGTCTTTGAATGTATGACTGGATTTTTTGAAATACTAATTTCACTTGTATTATCACATAAAATGGAGATAGGTGGAGTACAAGTGATTTGAAAATCTTGCAAAATTTGCATCCTCCAAAGGAGTTGTGTGCAGCAAGATGCAGTAGCCACATATTCCACTTCAGCTGTAGATAAAGCAATTGAACTTTGTTTCTTGTTGAACCAAGATACTAATCTGGGACCCATAAAGAATGCTCCACCACTAGTGTTTTTTCTATCATCCACGCTTCCTGCCCAATCTGCATATGTATATGCATGAAGTGTGAGATCCGTATCTCTAGGATACCATAAGCCATAGTTTTGTGTTCCTTGAATATATTTGAAAAAAAAAATTAAGTGCCTGAAGGTGTGCTTCTTTTGGATTTGCCTGGAATCTTCCAACTATTCCCACTGCATGCATGATGTCTAGTTGGGTACCTATCTGATAGAGTAGACTACCAATCATGGATCTATAGGTTGGTTGATGTACTGTTGTTGAATCATCATTTGTGCTGACGCTGCATCCTGTTACCATAGGGGTACATACTGGTTTTGAATCTTCCATGCCATATTTCTTCAATATCTCCTCGAGGTACTTGGTTTGTGATAAAAAGACTCCATCTTTATTTTGTTGGACTTGTAGACCAAGAAAATATGTCAGCTCACCAAGAAAGGACATTTCAAATTATTTCTACATCACCAAATCAACGTTTTGACTCATGGCTTCTTCATTGCTACCAAAGATGATATCATCAACATACACGACAAGTATTAGCAATTTATCATTATCAATTTTTACATATAGATTGCTATCTGCTGATCCTTTTGAAAAACCTTGTTGATGGAGGTATTTGTCCAGACGATAATACCAAGCCCTTGGAGCCTGTTTAAGACCATAGAGTGCCTTCTTAAGTGTGAATACAAGTTTTTGATCATTTCCAAGGATGAATCCATCTGGTTGTTCAATATACACTTCTTCTTCCAAGTCTCCATTTAAAATGGCAGATTTCACATCCATTTGAAATACTTTGAACTTCTGAAAGCTAGAAAGAGCAAGGAACATTCTTATGGCTTCAAGTCTAGCAACCGGTGCAAAAGTTTCTTCAAAGTCTATACCTTCTTGTTGAGCATACCCTTTACAAACAAGTCTGGCCTTGTTTCTAATAACATCTCCATTTTCATTCAACTTATTTTTGAATATCCATTTTGTCCCTATGACATTCTTATCATTTGGTCTAGGAACCAACTCCCAAGTGTTATTCTTTTCAATCTGCTCAAGTTCTTCATTCATGGCCTTGACCCAGCATTCAAGTTTGCATGCTTCACTTACATTTCGTGGTTCAGTGGAGGAGAGAAATTCTAGATAGCTTGAAGCTTCTGAAATAGTTCTTCTTGTTTGTACTCCTACCTCTTTCTGTCCCAAAATTTGAGTTTCTAGATGATTCTTCTACACGTACCTTAATGGAGTATTTTCTTCTATCCTTATCTCTTCTTCTGGTGCCTCATGGGTTTCTTCTTCATCATAAGTCTGATTTTACGTTGAAGGATAGTCCTCATCATCTTCAAAATCTTCAGATTTTACCTGCCTTGGAATATTTTCTTCTTCATCAACCACTACATCAATACTTTCAACAATTTTTCCAAGACTTTTATTATAACACTTATATCCTTTGTTGTGGGGAGAGTAACCAAGGAGAATACCTTCATCTGCTCTAGGTTCAAACTTGCCAAGGTTTTCATCATTCCTTTTGATGTAACATCTGCTTCCAAAAATTTTGAAGTATTTTACTGTAGGAGTCTTACCATACCAAAGTTCATGAGGAGTCTGAGTGTTGTTTACCCGAACGTTTGTCTTGTTGAGAATAGTAACGGCAGCAAATGCAGCTTCCCCCCAAAAGGTTGTAGGAGTTCCAGATTCATCAAGCATAGCACGAGCCATTTTTTGAATCGTTTTGTTCATCCTTTCTACTACTCCATTTTGTTGAGGAGTCCTTGCAGTAGAGAATTCCCTTCTTATTCCATGTTCTTCACAAAAATCGAAAAATTCATCCGAGGTAAATTCCACTCCTCGATCAGATCTGAGGCATTTGATTCTGCGATCTGATTTGTTTTCAACCAAGGCGTTGAATGCTTTGAACTTTTCGAAAGCTTCATATTTATGCTTTAGGAGTCCTATCCAACACATCCTTGAAAAGTCGTTAATGAATAATATGAAGTATTCCTCTCCTCGAGGTGACCTTTTCCTGGATGGACCACATACATCAGTATGGACAAGTTTAAGTGGCTTACTAGCTGATCCTTCCTTCTCAGGGAAATTAGTTCTGGTTTGCTTGCCAAACTGACATGATTTGCATATTGTATTGTCTGGAATTTTGATGCCAGGGAGATCACGAACCATCGGATATTTGCATGCTTTCCTTATCTGAGAGAAACTTAGATGCCCCAATCTTTTGTGCCATAGCCAGTGTTCATCATTCTTCCTTGGATAGCATTGTTGTTGTCCTCCCTTGAGTATGTATAAATTATTTGGAGTTCTTATGCCTTTGATCACTATTTCTCTTGTATCAAGCTCACGAAAAATACATCCATTTGATCGAAATATTACCTCATTTCCTTGATCACACATTTGACTCACACTCAATAGATTATGCTTTAAGCCATCAACATACATAACATTTCCATCTTTGACCTTTTATTTCAAAATAACAGAACCTTTACCTTTTATGAGTGCAGGGGTGTCATTTCCAAATGAGACCTTCCTTTCCTTTTCTAAGGCACTATATGACTGAAGTTTTTCTTTATCACCTGTCATATGTTTCGAGCATCCACTGTCGATGTACCATTGATTTTCCTGCCCTTCCATATATAAGGCTATACCACATCTTTCTGGTTGCGGTTCTTTCTTTCTCCATGTTTTAGGACTCAATGAAACTTGCTCCTTCTTAGCTGTTTGCCGAAACCTACTCCTGCATTCAGAGTCTTCATGCCCGAAGTTGTTACAAATAAAACATTCTATTTCTTTTCAAGGGCAGAAAATTTATTGTAAGTCCTTTTCATGATCCTAGTCACACTTCTTTGATTTCATGCTTCTCTAGTCATGATGGTCTTGTAGGCAACATATTGAGCAGCTTTGTGTCCAAAGTTATGACAAGAGAAACATTGACCATTGAATAAATTCCTGCGATTATCAAACCTACCGTCTAGGTGATTGTATTTTCCATAGGCAAATTGAGAGTGATTTACCTGCGGTTGGTTGTAACTTCTATTCATCCTTGAAGTAGATTGCCCCCAACTTACTTGGTGAACTTTGTTCATCCTTGAAGTAGATTGACCTTGATTTACCTGGTGATCTGCTTTATGCCTTTGTCAATTGTCAACCTGTTCACTTCTCCTTGCTGCATCTAGATAACTTTTGGAGGTGGATGCCTTATGTGCTTGAGATGCTTCTTCAGAATATCCAAGACCTGTCTTGATTAGAGGAGAATGCTACACTTTGATAATCTCATCTAAAGTTTCAGATCCTTTAGCAAATCTTAGATTAAGAGCTTTTGTTTTCTCAATATCTTTCCTTAGTCCCACAATTTCACATTCTAACTTTTCATTGTGTTTTTCCTTTTCAACAAGTTGGAATGTCAAAGTATCTATGATCATACTCTTTTCTTCTAAATAGATTTTAAGTTTAAAAATTTCTTCATAGAGATCATCTTCATCCATAGCATCTAAGAAATCATCATCTTCAAAAGCCATCAAAAGTCTATAATCATTACATTGTTCAACTTCAACATTAATTGAAAATCCATCACTATCTTCATCTGTATAATAGCTCTTCTTACTTACATTCTATTTTCTGTTCCATCTAACTGGTTCCTTACCTTTGTCAAGCTTATCTTTATGAGGACACTTGGCTGCATAATGACCAACTCTTCCACAAGCAAAGCATTTGAAAGGTAGCTTACCTCTGAATCTTCCAGAACCCCTGTTGTGGGGAAAAGTATCCAACACGGAATGACCCTATCCCACTCTAAGGGTGATAGTTCCTTAGCAACAGCTGAAGCAAAGCTATCTAAAGTTACTTCTTTATGGCATGCAAGAGACGAAAGGAAGAGATCTACTTACCGATGTCTTGCGCAAATGGTCGATCCAATCTCCTCTATTTGCTGCTTGTTCCCAGCTCCAAGTCTTCTCACGGGCCCAGCTACACGAGATCCTGCGAAAAAGACAAGAAAAGGAAACTACAAGAAGCATGCATTCATAATTGATTCAAGGATTAGCATAAATCAAATACGCAAGTAAGACAATACACCATTGAAACACATGCGGATAGAAGAACCTCAAATGCTTTATTAATATAAGTAAGTAAGGTTCAGACGGTGATACAACCGTGAGAGGTCCAATCCAGCATCACCTTCCTGACGAAAAGAAATCTCCTCTTCACCTCCCTCAAGCAATCACCCAATACTCACAACTGTAAACCAACAGCAATTCTTTGCACTAAATTCCGGCCTCTAGATCCCATGGGATGAGATCCTTATATAGAGTTTTGGAGTGAAGATAAGTCAGCTTGATGTGTGACTTGTTGTCCTCTTCAACTCCAGTTGTTCTTCAGTCCTTGAGTCCACTCGGAGTTTCTACCTTCCACTTGGAGTTTTAGAAGCTCTTAACTCATCATTAGGCGAATCTTCTGATCCAAGTGTCATTTTGGAAGCTTCCTGGGCACTGGCACATTGAGAAAAGATTCCTCCACATGTCAAAGTACGCCCAGCGTAGGTAGCCTTTGTTGCACTTGCTATGCAGCGCAGGTACACCATAGAGCTTTTGACATTCAGTGCAGATGCTTAGTGGAGCAGCTGCTTTGATCCAAAATTGACTTGTTTTTGAGTGTTTTTCAGTGGAGAACTGATCTGAAGTGCTGTGGTTTGCTGACCTTGTTCCTCTAGGGGTAGGAACAACATGTTTAGGGACTTTGGATCCCTTAGATTATTGACATTTCATGCTCTATGCTGTAAGGCACAAAAATGTCTATAACAGTTGCCCCCTAAAGTATGAGGTCGTTTATCGGGTGAAATGCTTTATTAGGAGGATCCGAAGTTCATTCAATCGTCGGGAGGTGACCTGTAACAAAATACAATACAATACATTATCTTTTCATACTTTCTTTTCATGATCTAGCTGATGCGGGCATTTCCCATGCTCAGCTTTATAAATACATTTGCTGTACATAGATAGACGATCGTCTGATAATAGACTGATAATTATCATCCTTTTAGTAGGATGATCATCTGCTGCACATGTCTATGTTTTTTATCTCCTGAATATATATCGCAGCCCGGATGGATGAAACTAGATCCGGGGTCTTCAAACTTGTCCGATCTTCACTCTAGTACAAGTCGATCCATGTGAGAATTTCTTGAAGTCGAACATGGAAAGACATCGCTTGATTACCAGTCAATAATGTAAACTGTTAACAAGCGCGAGAGGAATCACCGATAATGATGATGACCCTCAAGGTACTGTAGCACAATTCATGTGGCGTGAATATAGGATCTGACGTCGAACACCACGCAAAGTCTCCTGGTCGAAGGTCATTAATGTATACCTATCGTCGGAAGTGAGAAACTTGCCATTGAGGCATGAAAGCTTCAAAGTACTAAGGGGGTGTTCCTAGATCAACTTCTTGGATAATGAGCTGATGTCGACAAGAAGTGATCCATCAAAGGAGGGCCTTAATGAATCCCACATCAGTGACACGGAACGGAGCTAGTGATGATGGTGAAAACGATCTGTGAAATATGATTCAGGGTGGCGGTCATGGAAGGATGAAAGATGATGTATGGTAGTGGATGGGACCCGGTTGACACTTTCTGAATGACATCTCTTGAACATATAATGACACTGATGTGATGGATCGGTAGCATTACCCCATGTATGGATGGTATGGCGAGACCATGGTGAAGGGACCGGTGAATGATAATAACCCAACCCGATATTTACGGAGGCAAAAGTGTCATGTTCAAGAGCGACTTGCTACCATTAAGCTTTGAGGTTCTCCCAATTTTTCCCCAGTCATTTCTGACCAGTACCTCTTTATTTTTGTCAAGCTTGAGGAGGATAACATATGCTTGTTCTATAACCTGCCCTTCGGGCAAGCCCATCGCTATGTTTTAACGAGCCTAGCGATAGGGAAACTCGTTCTCATCTAAAGACAAGTTTGTCGCTATTCAATATTTTTAACGAGCCTAGCGACAAAGACAACTCGGTCCTTTTCATTTTTAGAGAGTCTGAAAAGCATACATAAAGTGGACTCCAGGGGTCCTTTTTCGTCATCTAATCCCTTAAGTCCGAAAAAGTATAAAACAATACAGAAGGGATGAATGTTCGATATCTTTATCGAGCCGAACTAGACAAGCGCTCGCTCTTTTTGTGCAATAATCCCTCAGGTCCAAAAAGATTAAAATCTAGAGGAGGGATAGCTCTTCCGGTCCTTTTAACGAGCTGGAAGGCCAAAACTCGGCAAACTTTTCATATTTTACGAGTCAGTGAAAAGAGCTCAAAGAAGACTCGTCTTTTGAGGAACGAGTGATAAACAGGGATAGCAGCAGATTCCAGGTACAGGTTGGAATTTTCCAATCACGACAGTATTACAAGGATGGCTAAGTGAAATCACTCTTCGCAGCTGTTCCTCAAAATAGGTAAACAATCAAGTGGATGTGAATGATCGGCCAAATGAAAAGTGGAGGTGACGGTGCACAAACATGACCAAGGCTTTTATGGCTGATGAATTTACGGTCTCAAATGGTTATTTACCAGTTCATTTTTTCTGGATGAGCTTGAACTCTGGGGGGAAGCTTGCTCACATGCTTATGTTTATTTTTTAACGAGCATGAAGTCCGCGTTAAAACTGCTCAGTTTTGCGTTTATTTTTTAACGAGCATGAACTCTGCCAAAACTACTCATTTTTACCAGTCATAAAGTAGGAAGGTCTCCTGGAAGATTGCTATTTTTTAAGGAGCTTCATCTCCCTACGCTTTGCTCCATATCCTCTCTTTATGCAAGCTGGGTATCGGCTAATCTATGAGTTTAACGGGTTAGACCTACAGGTTTAAAGGGAGGACCTAAAAAACTAAAAAACAAAATAGCCGCCCGTGCTTGCATTCCAAGAGGTTTGCATGCCCCCAGGTGTAAAGTCTAATTTCAAGGTCGCCCCTACTTTTCCGTTTAAAAACTTTTGTTTTCAACGGGTGAGGCTTGCCTCTTTCTGGTTACCCAAAGATCGTTCTGCTAATCCTTTCAAACAGAAACTTTCTTCGGCGATGTATATCATTAGGTTACTCAAAGATGGTTACAATTTGTTGCAGCAATAGAATCTCTTTCTTTGGAGGCTGCCCCTACTTATCCTTTAAAACATTTGTTTTAATGGGTGAGGCTTGCCTTTTACCCAAAGATAGTTACTACTTGCTGCCGCAAACGGATCCCCTTCTTTGGCAGAGCCTACTTATTTAGACAAAGGTGAATGACCTTTGTCAAACAAGTAACCTTGACAAAAGAATCCTCTTCCAGAACAACCCCATTCCTAACTGCCCCTTCTTCTGCATGAGAGCTCTTGCCGGCTCTTCTGTTTTACGAAGATGAAGGAGGGGACGGGGTACGGACTAGTCATATTCTCCCATGGAAATTCTACTTTACACCCAAGGTTTTCTCTGACCCCAGCAGACCAGGATGCATGCCCCCTGGGTTCCGGCCCTACTTTCCCGAATCACTCGCACTCATCAGGAAGAAGAACCGGAGGTAGAGACCTTTCTTGATCAAATAGACCATTCAGGATAGGTATGTGACTATTTGCGATGCATGATCCCGGAAATGAAAGTTGGTCTACGAGCTTGACCATTCTTCCTTCGTATGGAAAACACATTATTCGAAAGAGTGAGGAGACTATTGCTTCCATGCAATATATGTAGTCTCGTCCAAGGAGTAGGTTATAATCCAAGGGTCCTTGGACGACCATCAAATTCATCTTGACAGCCTTCCCTTTCAATGTAATAGGCACATTAGGTAGAATCCCTAATGGTCGACTGGTTCCTTTGTCAAAACCCGAGAGATTCCTTATCTCAGGCAAAAGCGCTGGGCAACCCAGTGCTTTCCAAGCAATAGAGGACAGGATACTCACAGATGCCCCTTCATCAATGATAGTTCCAGCCATCACCATTTTGTATATTTGGACTATAATTCTAAATGGTATACTGGCTGGCAACCAGGGTCTGCCTAGTTGGTTCCAATCAAAGGACACAACCAGGTTGCTTGGTGGTGGGACCGAATATACGGCCGGGTATGATCCTGACGATGCTCCTTCCTGCGATAAAGGAGTGGGCACATTGCCCTGATGTTCATCAGAATCGGTGTTGATGAAAAGAATCTGGACGGTGTCATCCGTACTCTCTTCGGTAGGGGTGTCAGCTGAAGATGAATCCCCAGTGACTGTGGTATTTGAAGATGAAACTTCTGAAGGGAGAACTGGGTCAACTGCCGTTTTGACCTTTGGACTTTCGTCCGGTCTGGATTCAGTAGGTTCACTTTCAGTGACTGACACTTCAGCTGGCCCTATGAGTGGGGCAGCTGTATTTTCAACCAACGAAGGACTTGGCGCGAGTTTTTGATATCCAGGAGGAAGTAGCAACGGTGCAACCGGTTGATCTTCCAAAACTCTCTTTGCTTCATCTAAAAATGGACAACGGCAGAGGGCGTGATTGCCTTCACACAGTTCGCAGGGGAATCTCATTCCCCTTCGTCGTCTAGATCCTTCACTTTCGTTGGTCGACGGTAAGCATTCAACCTGGTTGTCAGAGGTTGACGCTTCCGAACTGTGCAAACGAGGGGACCAGTCCCTTACTATCCGGGGAATACTAGGACAATCACGGTGGAGGTGGTCCCCTCTACATATGACACATGGCGATTTTGGCCCGGTCCGTGCTGTGTGTGGATTTTTGTTAGATGCCTTTTGCTTGCCCCCAGGCACCTTTGGCTCCTTCTGCTTCTTTTCTTTCTTCTTCTTTTCCTTCTTCTTTTCTATGGGAGCTCCGCTTTCGGCGGCTTGACCTTTCGAAGAAGAAGGATCGGAGGAAGGCTTATAAGAAGTGGAAGGCTGGAGGGTAGCTCTAGACTGGTCTAACTGTTGACTCGACTGTTCAGGAACCGTGGTGGTCTGAACTACAGTGGTTGAGAATAGCCAAACTGGCAGGCCAATTGTCAGTCCTGGAAGCGACAACGTGGCCATGTGGGGCGCACCAACTTCTCCCCAAGAGGAGAAAGGGCTAGGGTTTCCATCATGTGGAATCCCTTGGTTGGTGTGTTCCATGTTCTCAACCTAAAGATCAACGTAGGAATAAGGGGTGATTATGTTCCGTTTAGAATGAATTTTATATGACGACGCTTTAGACACAACTTGCTTTTTCAATTTTTAAGAGTCGAGAAAAAGCTAAAGATGACTCTAGTCTCCTTCGATGTATTAACGAGCCCGAAGTGACAAATGCTCGGATGGACTTTTTCAGTTATAGAGTTTGAAAAAGGCCAAAAGAAACTACTCTGGAGTTCTAGGCAGAGGGTGTGCCAAACCTTTCGCGAAACCACAGAATACGTTTTACGGTACGAGTGGTCGATCTTCGTGAATGCTGTGTTCACTGCATCGCGATCAGTAGGGCGGCCGACACGGCTTCCTATGGATAAAGGCTTTGTTCCTATAGGGGTCTCCCAATATACGCGACGGTACGTGGGAGCACAAATCCATATTAGTGCCATCGTCCCTCAAGAGGAATCACCCACCTTCGTAGAGATCGACAGTCACTATGTTTAACAACGCCGGTTCACATCTCTACCTAGACCTCTACTGTGTTTCGTTATGTTTCAAAGCGTTGTTAGATAAATTCAGTTCTTTTTAGGTTGATCTTGCTTAGCAGTTTTCCTTTATGGATCACCACGTGATGTATGATACAACTCCTAAATGCAGTCTAAGAATGATAAGCAAGCTTTTTCAATTCTTTCAACTTATGAAAATCTTAACTACTGAAGGAAAAGAAAGACATCATCTTTTCAAACAGATCATAGAGCACACACTGATGCACTTTCCTAAATCGAAATGCAAACTGTCAAAATGCACATGCACAATGCAAGTATTTCTTTTCTTCTTCCTTAATGTTGATGTATTACAAAAAGAAAGCTGTTGTATAATTTCGAATTCAATTTCAAGCGAAAGCAAACAAGTTTTTGTCCAAAAATCAAAAGAACACCTTAATATTCACTCGTTTCAAACACGAGAAATACTGAAATCCAAACCATATAACGAAAGCAAATGCTCAAGCAGCTATGAACAGCAATAAACTAGCTCTTAGAATCACAACGACACTTTCTCACAGGTCTAGATCCAAGAGGTCACAGCAAGACTAGTTCACTTTCGCTATGGGAAACTGTGAATGAAAGCAAGAAATACAATAAGAACAATCACGGTTTCTTCATACAACTAAGGCGGAATGAAGGCAAAGAAAGGTAGTATCAGCTGGGTATACAGGTTGACAATAGGCTGCAAAAACAATATTGAAAACTGGGCAACATACAGGAGGGAACCCCAGTTGCACAAGGCAAAACTGGATCAGCGCAGGTGTTGCACTGTCAATCTGACATGCAGCGCAGGTAGCCCCTTCGGGACCTGCGTTGCAGCGCAGGTAGCCTTTGCTGCAGCTGCACTGAAGAGACAACTCTCGTCTCTCTCAGATTCCGGGTCACAGTTTGCTCAAAAATCAATGGTTTTTGGCCAAATCAGAGGCTATCAGCCAAGTATACACTAGAGGATGATTAAGGAAGATGAACACTATCACAAAGAGCTAAAAAGAGTCCTTGTGGATCAGCTCTTCAAATCATAAACATGCCCAGCACTAGGCTAGAGTAGCTGCCCTCTACTTTGCATTCGAAGGATTCGGATGCAGTTCGATTCGGTACTCCCTTTGTTTAAGAAATGAATTGCAAGAAACACAAGCTACCAACAAGACACGATCCCCAGCGGAGTCGCCAGTCTGTTGTGGGGAAAAGTATCCAACACGGAATGACCCTATCCCACTCTAAGGCTGATAGTTCCTTAGCAACAGCTGAAGCAAAGCTATCTAAAGTTACTTCTTTATGACATGCAAGAGACGAAAGGAAGAGATCCACTTACCGATGTCTTGCGCAAATGGTTGATCCAATCTCCTCTATTTGCCGCTTGCTCCCAACTCCAAGTCTTCTCACGGGCCCAGCTACACGAGATCCTGTGAACAAGACAAGAAAAGGAAACTACAAGAAGCATGCATTCATAATTGATTCAAGGATTAGCATAAATCAAATACGCAAGTAAGACAATACACCATTGAAACACATGCGGATAGAAGAACCTCAAATGCTTTATTAATATAAGGAAGTAAGGTTCAGGCGGTGATACAACCGTGAGAGGTCCAATCCAGCATCACCTTCCCGATGGAAAGAAATCTCCTCTTCACCTCCCTCAAGCAATCACCCAATACTCACAACTGTAAACCAACAGCAATTCTTTGCACTAAATTCCGGCCTCTAGATCCCATGGGATGAGATCCCTATATAGAGTTTTGGAGTGAAGATAAGTCAGCTTGATGTGTGACTTGTTGTCCTCTTCAACTCCAGTTGTTCTTCAGTCCTTGAGTCCACTCGGAGTTTCTACCTTCCACTTGGAGTTTTAGAAGTTCTTAACTCATCATTAGGCGAATCTTCTGATCCAAGTGTCATTTTGGAAGCTTCCTGGGCACTGGCACATTGAGAAAAGATTCCTCCACATGTCAAAGTACGCCCAGCGTAGGTAGCCTTTGTTGCACTTGCTATGCAGCGTAGGTACACCATAGAGCTTTTGACATTCAGCGCATATGCTTAGTGGAGCAGCTGCTTTGATCCAAAATTGACCTGTTTTTGAGTGTTTTTCAGTGGAGAACTGATCTGAAGTGCTGTGGTTTGCTGACCTTGTTCCTCTAGGGGTAGGAACAACATGTTTAGGGACTTTGGATCCCTTAGATTATTGACATTTCATGCTCTATGCTGTAAGGCACAAAAATGTCTATAACAACCCCGTTGAAGTTTTTTGACAAAGTTTGATTCTTTCTCCTCTTCTGACATATGTCCTAACTCATTGTAATCTCCTTTTCATGAAGCTTTGAATGAAGCTTCTCTCCTGTCTGATGGTCCCCCTTTTCTCATTTCGAAAGCAGTTAGGATTTCGTGCAACTGTGACATGGTAATGCTCTGTAGATTCTCCTTTTCTTCTATGGCAGAAAATTTTGATTCAAACTTAGAAGACAAAGATCTTAGAACCTTTTCAACCAGGGTAACTTCTTTTATTTCTTCACCCAAGTTTTTCATACGATTAACAATATCATCTATATGTAAGAAATAATTAGCCACACTTTCATCATTGTGCATTCTAAGATTTTTGTATTGAATTCTAAGAGTTTGTAGTTTTGCACGTTTTACCTGATCGTCTCCTTCGTAGCTCATAATAATCTTGTCCCATATCTCTTTTTCGGTTTTGAGCTGCATAACCTTGACGAATTCTGATTGAGATAAACTCGCTAATAGAGTATTGACAGCCTTTGCATTTGTTTCATACTGCTTCTTACCAGCCATATCTGTAGGAGTTGCTGATGGTAATGTGTATCCTACTTCCAAGATATCCCAAACTTCTATACCAAGAGATTGAAGATAGGTTTTGATTCTTACCTTCCAATAGATGAAGTTGCTCCCATCAAAAATTGGTGGCCTAATAGATGCCTCTTTTTTGTAGTTGCTCATGATGATAGATCTTCCTCCAAGCGATCAAGCTTCTTCTGAAGGACCTTATCTGATACCAATTGTTGGAAATAATACTGAGAGGGGGGTGAATCAGTATTATCAGGTCAATTATTTTTTCATTTCACAATCAGATTTGCATACGCTACTTCAATGAGTGAAAACAGCGTATATATGTAACTACAGTTAAGGAAAATGGCATATAACTTGCAGACTTGTAATTTAATTTATTCTTCTGATGCTGATCATTAATCTGTGTGTCAGAACCATATAAACAGTAACCAGGAACAATAAAATAGATTAGACAATCACACACAAGAACACAAGATATAAGGTGGAAACCCAATGTGGGTGAAAACCACCTGCTATAATTCGTCTCTATCTTCTTTCAATTAGAAACTTCTTTTTACAATGGATATGTACTGGTGCAGTCTTATACCAGTACGCAGGTTTCTACCTGCAGAAGGCTACAACCTTCTCTCATTCTCCAGCTTCTCCTGGAAGGGAGCTACAACCCCCTTAGCTCTTGTACTAGCTGAGTTACTAATACGTAGGTGCTGACCTATAGAAGGCTACAACCTTCTCTTTTCTTCCAGGGACCAAATTTCATAAATTTTCAGATTGGATCCATGAATAACATCAATCAAACATCAAGTATATCTGTATAACCAAACTCCTTTGCACCAAACTAAACTGAATCAAATAGTCACTTCTCTGAATGTTGTACCCAGAAAACAGCAACAGTAACAAGAACACTGCAGCAATAAACAGAAGTAGCTAAAACATATTTCAAGAGGCATACACTACTTCAATGTGTACAACCTGCATGCATATGCTTCTGAATTAAGGCAAACCAGCATATACACTTCTTTGAATTATTGAACATGCGTGTATACACGCTTTTGCTGCACCAAACCTGCATACAGATCTATAAAAGATAATTTTCCCTTTTCAAGTATTCAGACATCAGTTTGATCTGGATTTAAACAGGAACGCAATAAAATACAGAGATAACCATAAAGACAGATATGCAGTGGAAATAATACCTCAATTCATTACTGTAAAATACTGAAATATGCTTACAAACAGAAATGGAAATAAACCAGCTAGGGCGATGGTAGCTTATCTCTGAGAAGAGATGTGCTGGCTACATGCCTCTGAACTGTCTTACAATGAGGCTCGAAGGCCTATTTATTGTTGAGAAACAATGGAAAACCCTTCACATTCCAAAACCTAACCCTAGAAGATGAAACGCCAAATTATGGGTCCCGTTTTTGGGTAAGTTGGTACATCAACTTCCCGGGGTCGCGAATTGGTCATACTATCTCCGTTTGACGTGCATGATAGCCCGTTGGAAAGATCTCTCCGAGGACTACGACAAAAAAGGCGATTTTTATCAGAAAAATCACTAGCGATAGATTTCCAAAAAAACGTCGTTTAGGGCCTCAAAACGGCTCCGAAAGTTTAGGACCTGAAAAACTACTAAAAATAGTAAACTATGCTATAATTAAGGAAACTGAAAAAACTGTAAGAAGCACTAGAGGGGATCCAAGTGGAATTAGCGGGTGGCCACCAATATCCACCTGGATCATTCCTCCCCCCTTAGGAAGAAATGGTCCCCATTGCGTTGAATTCCTCCATGAGATGAGGGAACTTCTGTTGCACTTGGTCCCTGGTGAGCCACTTGCCCTGGTGAAGGAGTTGTCCTACTTTGACAACTCGATACAGTTGGATATTCTACTGGCGAGTGTGCTTGATCTGTGTGTCCATGATCCGATCAGTTGCAACTTGTTCCATGCAAGCTGGATTTAACTCTGTGGGTGTGAGTTGTTCTGCCATGTCGGACGTGTCTAGTAATGGTGGAAAGTATGGCCGAAGGCGGTCGACATTGAACACCGGGTGTAGGCCAAGGAATGGGGGAATGCTAAGCTCAAATGTATTGTCTCCCACAGCCTTGGTAATGGTGTAAGGGCCATATCGGAGTGGTCTGAGTTTTCGATAGGCTCCGGTAAGGCGTTCCTTTTGCAAATGCAACCAGACTTTGTCGCCCACTTGAAACTGGTGTGGCACTCGATGTTGATCATGTCGATGCTTGTACTTGGCATTTGATTTCTCCAGAATGTCGTGGACCTGCTGGCGAATATGTTGGATGTGCTCAATGAAGCTATTTGCCTTATCTGTTTCGGACTGGACATGAGCAGAATCTGCGTGAGTAGCTGCAAATGGCATGGCCACATCGATGGGACATAGTGGCTGGAATCCCAATCCCACCTAGAAAGGGCTATAGCCAGTCGAGCTATGGAGAGCCCGGTCGTAGCTATGTTGAACATAGGGGAGGCTCTCGTCCCATGTGCGTGGATGCTTGGAGTTGTACATGTGCAGAATGTGTACGATCATCCTGTTGACGACCTCAGTCTGGCCATCAGTTTGAGGATGGAAGGTTGTGGACTTAGTGAGTTTGGTGTCCAGCATCAACCAGAGGCTAGACAAAAATGTACTGAGGAACTTGCTATCCCGATCTGAAATGATAGACTGTGGGATCCCAAAGTGTACCCATACTCGTTCAAAGAAGAGTTTAGCAGTGGCTTCTGCTGTGATATTCTTCTTGCAGGCCACCATAATGGCCATCTTTGAGAACCTGTCGACGACCACAAAAACACAGTCATTTCCATGCCTAGTGGAAGGGAGGCCTGACATGTAATCTATGGAGATGGATTCCCAAGGTCGACTAGGGGTAGGCAGCGGGGTATAAAGGCCTTGCTTCTTGATGGTCAGTTTGGCAATGGCACAAGCAGTGCATGATCTGATGTACTTCCCGACATCCTGTCGAAGATTCAGTCAATAGAAATATTTCTGCAGTACTGCCACGGTTTTTTCGATCCCAAAATGCCCAATGGACCGACTGTAGTGTGATTCCCAGATCATCTTGGCACGCTCGCTTGAAGGAACACAAAGGTGACCTAGGTGGCATAACAGGTCGTCTTGGAGGTGAAAATCTGGAACATGCTGACCCTCCAAGAGTGTCTGGTATGTGTGGCCGAATTCCGGGTCACTTTTGTAGAGCAGTGGCCAATCAGAAGTCTCGTGCCCACAAGAGTTGAGCACGGTGGTTAACGCCATGATCGGTGGTCGACTGAGGCAATCTACAACATTATTGGTGCTACCCTTCTTATACTTGATATTCAAATGGAACTGTTGCAGGTATGTGGACCACTTCTGATGGCGATCATTCTGCAATTTCCCTTGGATCTGTATGAACTGCAGGGGTCGGTGGTCCATGTGGATGACCGTTTCCTTCCCCAAAATGTAATGCTTCCATTGTCGGCAGGCCTGCACAATGGAATACATCTCTTTGTCATAAGTGGGATACTTCTGGACTGTGTCTGAAAGTGTCTCACTGTGATATGCCACTGGATGCCCGTGTTGAGTAAGGACTGCCCCAATAGCATAGTCAGAGGCATCTGTCTCGACCTCAAATGGTTGTTGCAAGTCTGGTAATGCAAGAACTGGTGCTGTGCAGAGTCGATCTTTCAACTCTATGAATGCCTTCTGTTGAGATTCAGACCAAAAAAAATTTGCTTTCGCTCCTCCCTTAGTGACCTGACTCAAGGGCCAAGTGATATGAGAAAATCCCAACACAAACCTGCGGTAGAAGTTGGCAAGGCCTAGAAAGCTGCGAAGCTTTGTCAGAGTGGTTGGAGATGGCCAATCCCGAATGACTTGGATCTTGGCTGGATCCACATGCACCCCCGTTCATCAATAATGTATCCCAGATACTGAACCTGGGTCATGCCAAAAGTGCATTTCTCCAAATTGGCACATAAATTGTGTTGTCGCAGTGTTTGGAGAACCTGTCGGATGTGGTGGAGGTGCTCTTCCCAAGTCTTGCTAAAGATCAAGATGTCATCCAAGTATACCACTACAAATGAGTTGGTGAATGGCCGCAAGATGTTGTCCATTAGCCTCATGAAAGTTGCAGGAGCATTCGTCAATCCGAAAGGCATAACCAACCATTCGAAAAGGCCCTCCTTGGCTTTGAAGGCAGTCTTCCACACATCGGAGGGTTCGATTGGTACCTGGTGATATCCTGACTTCAAATCGATCTTGCTGAAATATTTTGCCCCCTTTAGTTGGTCCAGGAGGTCATCAATCTGTGGGATTGGGTACCTATTACGGACAGTGATCTTGTTCAGCGCCCGATAGTCAATACAGAGTCTCCAAGTCCCATCCTTCTTTTGTACCAGCACGATCGGGCTCCCACAGGGCGATGAACTCAGACAGATGTGACCTTTTTGCAGCAGCTCCTAAATTTGCCTCTTGATTTCATCATTCTCCAGAACAGAGCGCCGATAGATTGGTCCATTGGGCAGCGGCGAGCCTGGGGTCAGATCAATGGAGTGCTTGACCTGATAGTATAGAGGAACCCCTGCGAGGGAAGTGAAGATGTCCTCATACTCCTCCACGACCTTGTCCATCTGTAGTTTTCGTGCGGAGGGGCCCTGTCTGGAGGTCGTGGCCACCGTCTTCTTCTTTTCTTGAGGGCGTATCATCAGGAAAACAAACTTCCCGGTTTTGGAAATGATCTTAATGCATTGTTTTGCAGTAACCAAAGAGATGGTGGTAGGCGGTGCTACCTCTGGTATCCTGTACAACTTATTTCCCAAAGTAACAATAACAGCACGGGGCCTTGACTCATACACAGCATGTCACTTCCACAAGTATGGTTGTCCTAATAACACATCACAAACTTCAAGGGGAGCAATGTCACACAATACCTCATCCATGAAGGGCTGGATGTTGTATGGAAGGCAACACTGTTGGCTCACGCGAAGATCCCGTCCTTGTTGCAGCCACCCAATGGTGTATGGTTGTGGATGCGTTGTGGTCGGTAAGCCCAGCTGTTTCACGACCTCTGCCGAAATGAGGTTCTTTTGGCTCCCGCTGTCAACAATGAACTGTAGCAGGGAGCCCTTTACCCACATCTGGGAGTGGAAGAGACGCTCCTCCTCCTCTGGATCTTCAGGTTCCTCCTTCTGGATCTTCGTGGTGGCAACGGTGGCGTTGGGCTCTGCATCGATAATCTGCTTCCCTTTGTCATTCCCCTTATCGGGTTCTGACTTAGAGTCAAAACATGCATCTGATTCTGAAACCTTTAGCTCGGCCACTAGTGACTGCTTGGCCCGACACTCACTTGTGTTGTGAGTGGAGCTCTTATGGAACTCACACCACTTTCCGGTGTCCTTTTTCGGCTTCACGGTGCTGTTCTTTGCTTGCAGCTTTATCAGGTTGTCTTGGGCCGCCCCGCCCTAGCTTTGTCCTTTGTTCTGCGGTTTGGGGGCACCTTTCCCTTGTTTTGGATTTGCAGACCCAAAGTCTCGCTTCTTCTGTTTAAACTTTTGCTCGACCTTGACGGCATATCGGTATGCCGTGCCGAGCGAGGAGATGTTCAGGAATTCTATTTCTTCTTGGATGTACTTGTGTAGGCAGCCACGGTATTTGAGTACCAAATGCTGCTCTGTATCCTTGATACTCAACTTTGTGTGAAGGGTATGGAAAATATTAGTAAACTCTGGTACGTCTTGGTCCCTTCCCTGCCGTAGCGTGGTCCACTTTATGTATTGATCCTCATAGCTTCCGACAGGGTAGTACTGCTCCTTGATGGCATCTCAGAATGAATCCCAAGTTGGTGCGACTGAAAATAGTGAGCCTGTACTTTCATCCTTCTGTTCGCAGTAGGTTTCCCACCAATCCTTGACGTGGGGGGCTGCTTTGAGAAGAGCGAAAATAATCTTTTCCCGACTGGAAAAATCATGAACAGAAAAATAACCCTCTAGCACATTTAACCATTTATCGACGGCATCTGCGTATATCTGACCCTCGAATATGGGGATTTCAAAATTAACTTGTACCTTAAATGGTGTGGCGTTTCCAGAGTTGTTGTTGGAAGCTGATGCGTCGCCCCTGGGTAGCCGCTGAAGGATTTGGGCAAAGTTGTCCATCATCGCATTCCTTTGTCGCTCGAGGGCTTCTTCGAGCAAGATTTTGATAGGATCTCCTACCCCATCGTCTTTCTTTTCATCCACCATGGGAGGCCGTCGAGATTTGCGAGGCTGGTCTTGCAAAGGTTCGACAAGTTCAAGCCCTAACTCCTTATATCCCGACCTCGTTGGGGACATGCAGAGAAAAACAAAGAAGAAAAGCAGACCGCTCTGATACCACTGATCCGGATTTAAACAGGAACACAATAAAATACAGATATAACCATAAAGACAGATATGCAGTGGAAATAATACCTCAATTCATCACTGTAAAATACTGAAATATGCTTACAAATAGAAATGGAAATAAACTAGCTAGGGCGATGGTAGCTTATCTCTGAGAAGAGATGTGCTAGCTACATGCCTCTGAACTATCTTACAATGAGGCTCGAAGGCCTATTTATTGTTGAGAAACAATGGAAAACCCTTCACATTCCAAAACCTAACCCTAGAAGATGAAACGCCAAATTGTGGGCCCCGTTTTTGGGTAAGTTGGTACATCAACTTCCCGGGGTCGTGAATTGGTCGTACTATCTCTGTTTGACGTGCATGATAGCTCGTTGGAAAGATCTCTCCGAGGACTACGACAAAAAAGACGATTTTTATCAAAACAATTGTTGGCGGTAGATTTCCCAAAAAACGTCGTTTAGGGCCTCAAAACAGCTCCGGAAGTTTAGGACCCGAAAAACTGCTAAAAATAGTAAACTATGCTATAATTAAGGAAACTGAAAAAACTGTAAGAAGCACTAGAGGGGATCCAAGTGGAATTAGCGGGTGGCCACCAATATCCACCTGGATCACAGTTATACCCAGATTATCAGATTTATAGATCAAATCATGCACCAAATATAATAGATCAAAATAACACAAAGGTACTATTATTCAAACCTTAAGACCTTGACCCATTAATAAAACTTATCCATCTTTTAGTGCTCAGGTTCCTCCTTGGTTCAGATCCAACAATGCGCCATAACCCATTTCTAGATCTTGCTCTTCATAAGATATTCAATGCTTGAGTGAATGCCTTTGCCTAATGATTTCTTCCCCCTTTTATAGTCTTAAGCCTTACTAAATACCATGGTCCAAAACCATAGAGAATCAATACCATGGACCCAATACCTAGGTTCAACACTTCAGACAAGATACCATGGTCCAAAACCATAGGTTCAAATACCAAGGACTAAACACCATGGACCAAAATTAATTTTTCCCACATGTGCGCGCTTTTCCTTGCATGAAAGTGTGTGCATACATATACGTGCCTTTTGATCGTCTTACCCGCGTGTATACGCGACTTGGTTAAGAGGAAACTACGTATATCTCTTTTTCTTTCATTCCGAGAGCCTGAACAGTGATCTATCATTTGAGTGAGTTTCCATCAAGGACAACACCTGTGTCATAGTGCCAAACCTGTGTCATAATGCCAACAAAGAAAACAACTGCGTACATCATTAGAGTAACCAAGATAGCTGAAACACAATAACAACATATGCATGAAATGTGTTGGCTCTGTTATATTAAGAAAGTGAAAGTTCCAATCACACATATAACCATGACCAACTACTAGTCCCGACAATGGAACGTTACAGTCACTGTCGCCTACTCCTCCAAAGAGATATACTAGCTCTGCACTGTGGAGAATTAAAGGCTCATTACAATACCCTCCAATCTTTCTCTAAGATACACCTATAGGAATCTTGGCTCCCAAAATCCTCTACAATGAGTTATGAGGTTCTACAAATAGAAAAGTGTGGGGTGAACCTTGACATTCCCCTTTGTGACTCTTCACCTACCCTCATGACTCTTCAACTACTACATGGTTGTTACATTCAACCATCGACACATGGTCTTTCACTTTTACAAGATGTTACATTAAAATCTGCACATGTACCCATGTGAGACAAAATAGGTCTGAGTAATCCATACAAGACATCAATAAGACTTGGATAGTTCTGGGAAGACCAACTCTTTGACATCCTCATGATGATCGACAGTGACGAACTGATGCCAAACTTGGTAGTCCGTGATGGTGTCTGTGTACTCTGTGGTGACATCCTTATGGAAGCAAACTCTTGCTTCCGTTGCATCTGGGTACACTGCTTTGGCTCCTATGTCCAACTCATGTGATAACATGCACATCATGGTCTTGAGTGTGGGTGGGACAACAACATACTGACGCATAGTGTCAGCACTGATCTCCAAGTGTGTGCTAGTGGCTATGCAAATCAACTCATCGTACATGTCCAACTCCAGTCGAACTTGGTTCTTTGTCTTTGCCTTAGTGAGTGTGCTAATGGATTGGATAGCATTCATGCATGCAATTACATCCATGCTCATGAACACTCGTGCATTCGATCGACAACACTTCTCACCCTGTCTTCTCTATGACAACCACTGAGATGTGTCTATATCCTGTATGGGCACAATTCCATCAGTCTATGCATGTTGCGCCTATTGTTGTACCTATTTGTGCTATGCTTCTTTCTCTCTGTTGCACAGCTCCTGTTTTCCCTCGAGTTTTCGTGTTAGGGTCCCACCCTAACCCCCTTATTTATGTAATAGGATCACGTCATAGTCAAGAGTCAATAAAGCCCATATTAATAATTGTAAGTGGTTAATCCGCAATTAATGACGGAACCACAATTAGTTGCAAATGGGCCGTAGTATTAGATAGATGGTATTAATAAAACCCACCATATTGGCCCATGGTATTGCATGTATGAGTCATATATAAAGGATAAAGACTCCCTGCTAGGAGCATCGTGTCTTATTTTGTAGTCGAGCTCTACTCTATTGGAGGTTGCCCCCTCGAAGAGGCAAGTGAACATTACTCTCTGAATAATAAAATCATTGCTATTCTATGTTCTGGGTATCTTTTCTTTGCATATTCTATATTTGGGTATCATTTTGCAGGTTAAGAGCATAACAAGTGGTATCAAAGCACTTTCCAGGGCTGGTGGGATGTCCATTTCTTAGCAAAAAAAAATTTTGGCTAGAGACATGTTCTGGCGTCTTTAAACCATGGGATCTGTCGTCAAGTGCATAAACCTACAGATTTGGGGAGGCATGCACGCAGGAAATACAAGAGGTGGTCACGTCTGTTGGACTCCCTTGTAACCCCTGTGGGTACCCCTTCGAGTAGTAGCGCATTAGACAGAACCGTGCACGAATTGTCTTCCATGTACCCTCTAGGTATATCGGAAGCCCCCTAGGCTCCCTTGAAACCTCGCCATAGATAAACCGTCGGCCGTCTTGCGGCTTCAATACATCGAGAACAGCACTCGGGGAGATTACTCGCCCGTACGATAGGGTAGTCGGGTTGTATAGCTAAGGGTACGGTCGATCCTCCTTAGTTAGAGCCCTGAAACATTGGGCCGAGTACTACTGCCAGACCCTTATGTATATTGCGATCTGTAGCACCTGACACTCCTCAAGACCATAGTTCCCTTTTTCTATCAGGGGATCACACAGCATCTCTTCCAGACCTGCTTGTGCAAAGGGGTGCAGCAGCAGCAGACATTAGTCCCACAGTCTCGAGTTCGCAGATCAGCCATTCTGATCTATTAGATCCATTAGATTCGCAGAAGCAGTCTGTTCTGCCATCAGATCCGCCATTCAGATCTCTCAGATCCACCAGATCGGAGTCGTTGTGAAGGGTTCCTATACCGGGGTATAATTTTCACAGGACTTTTGGCCGCATTGACATTTTGAGGATTTGGCCACTACAGTATTGATAAGGAAGGAGTAAAACTCCGTTAGGAGTTTTCAAAAAGAAAAAAAAGAGTCTGAGATCTTCCGGGGCGCTTATTGGTGATCTAGCCCATCAAAATCAGGACGACAAGTTGAGCAAGGTGGTACCATTCAATTATTAGTGAAAATTTTTAGGCGGTCCCAAATTTTCATCAGGTTGGTGCATGGTAGAAACTAGAGCTCAAGCGATGGCCAATGAAAGGATGGACAAACTTGAAGAATCCATGCACACCCTCAGCCTTCAGCTTACCGAACTATGTAGCCAGGTCGCGCAACTCATCCCGAAGGACAAGGAGCAAGCCCATGAGGAGGTGTATAATGGCAATGGATACAATGAGGGTGAGTCTAGCCACTCTCCTCACGTCTGGCACACCCACCAACCACCCAGTCAGCGACCTCCCAAGTTGGATATGCATAAATTTGACGGCTCTCACCCGTCGGCATGGATAGCACAAATGGACCAGTATTTCAAACTGAATCGTATCTTAGATGATGCGACTCAGCTTATGTTGGGGAGCATGTACTTGGACAATGAAAGGTGGCAATGGTGGGAATGGCATCAACGTTGCAATGGACCTTTTAAGACTTGGACCCAATTTACAAAAGCTCTTCAAGGCCGCTTTGAATAGGAGGACTCTTTTTTGGGTCATCTTACTAAGCTCCGACAGACTGGTACAGTGGATGAATATATTACAGCTTTTGAAGCCTTAAACTTCTGCACTTGGGGTCTCTCAGATGCATTCTACACGGAATGTTTTATCAGCGGTCTTAAAGAAGCCATCAAAGCTAAAGTCCTACTGCACCACCCTCCCACATGGACGAAGCCTTGCAAGGTAGCTCGTAACGTGGAGCGTGCATTAGCAGCCCAATACAGTCGCCCAAATTTCTCCGCTAAAGGTCGCCCCCCACAGGCTCACAACATGACTCAAACACTTAAGGTCCAAAAGGTGTCACCTGCGGAAATGGCCGAAAGAAGAAAGCAAGGACTGTGTTACTACTGTGATGAAAAATACTCCCCAGGTCATAAATGCAAGGAGCCCAATTTTTTTCAAATAGATGCCACTGACTACAGCTCAACAGAGGAAGATCCACCACTTGAGGACCATGAGGCGCTAGAAGAAGACAACCAACAGGACAATGTCCCTGACGAACCGTTATTTCGCTGCATGCGTTGGCAGGGATTTCTTCCCCTCAAACTCTCAAAATCAGAGGTTTTATTAAACATCGCCCAATAGTAGTCTTGATTGATAGTGGAAGTACACATAATTTCATCCATCAAAAAGTTGCAGAAGTAGTGCATTGTTTTGTACGCGCAGTTTCTAACTTCCAAGTTCAAATTGTGGATGGAGGCACAATGAAATGTGAAGGCCGCTGTGAAAATGTCAAACTTCAAATGGGGGATTATCAGTTGAAAACCCACACATTTGCCATCCACATTGGGGGTTGCGACATTGTCCTCGGCGCTGAATGGCTCCGCACTCTTGGGCCAATCACAATGGATTTCCAGGAGTTATATATGAGTTTTAAGCAGAACAACTACACACATACCCTCCGTGGACTCCAGGCGGGAGCCCCCTCTATCATCAGCTCGCATAGGATGGAAAAATTGTTAAAAAAGGGCAATCATGGAGTTGTAGCTCAATTTAATGCCATCCAGGCAGTCGAAACAAAGCCTCTGCCAATTCATCCTGAGATGCAACAGATTTTAAATAACCATCTGCCGGTCTTTGACAAGCCTCATGAGCTTCCACCCTCGCGAGGGGAACATGATCATAGCATCACCTTGGTTCTAGGGGCCCAACCCCCAAATGTGCGCCCATACAGATATCCGTTCACCCAAAAGAATGAAATAGAAAAAATCATCAAGGAACTTTTGGAAGCAGGTGTCATTCGTTCCAGCATTAGTCCTTATTCATTCCAAGTGGTCATGGTGCTCAAGAAATATGGGGAGTGGCGGATGTGTCCCGACTTCAGGGCCCTCAATGAGTTGACAATCAAAGATAAATTTCCCATCCCGGTGGTTGATGATTTGCTGGATGAACTCAATGGGGCTCAATTCTTCACTAAGCTGGATCTTCGCTCAGGCAACCACCAAATTCGCATGAAGGAAGTCGACATCCCCAAGATTGCTTTCAAAACTCATGAAGGCCATTATGAATTCCTGGTCATGCCATTTGGTCTTTGTAATGCCCCCTCTACCTTTCAGAGCCTTATGAACCACATTCTCAAACCATATCTCAGGAAATTTGTCCTTGTCTTCTTCGATGACATCCTCATCTATAGTTGCACTTGGGCCACACATCTTCAGCATGTAGATCTACTCTTGAAACTGCTCTGCAAGCATAAATTATTTGTCAAGATGTCCAAGTGTTCGTTTGGCATGGCCGAAGTAGAGTATTTGGGCCACATTGTGGGGCATGCAGGTGTCAAGGTGGACCCCAAAAAGATCCAGGCACTGCAGGAATGGCCTCAACCTAAGACCTTGAAGAGCTTGAGAGGATTTTTGGGTCTCACAGGCTATTATCGTAAATTTGTCCGCAACTATGGTCGCATAGCGAAGCCCCTCACCCAACTCCTAAAGAAAAATTCATTCTTCTGGAATGAGGAAGCACAATAGGCCTTTACAGCTCTAAAAAATGCCATGTGTTCCACTCCAGTCTTAGCACTCCCTGACTTCACCAAATCTTTTGTCATTGAATGTGATGCTTCGGGTACCGGTATTGGGGCGGGCTTAATGCAGGAAGGGCGACCGTTGGCCTTCACAAGCCAACAACTCAGTGGGAGGAATCTAGGCCAATCTACCTACGAGAAGGAAATGATGGCCATCTTACATGCAGTCAAGACCTGGCGACCTTACTTATTGGGGCGACGTTTCCAAATCCACACAGATCATCAGGGTCTTAAATATTTTTTGGAGCAACGCCTATCCTCCCCACAACAAAATAAATGGCTAGCCAAAATGCAAGGATATGATTATGAGATCATTTACAAGAAAGGGAAAGACAATAGTGTAGTAGATGCATTATCTCACCAATTTGAGGAGGAAAGTACTCTGCTAGAAATTTCCCTCCCCATTCTAGAATGGATTGAAGAGGCTCGCAGGGAATGGTTTTCACACCCCGGGCTCTCCCAACTCATTTCTCAATTGCAGGTAGATCCAAATTCCACCAAGGGCTACTCATGGCAGGATGATATTCTTCGCTACAAGGACAGAGTCGTAATATCACCAACATCCACCCTCAAAAGTTGCATTTTGGCAGAATTGCACTCATCTTCCATTACAGGACATTTGGGCTTTCAGAAGACGTATGCTCGCACCAGAAAAACATTTTTTTGGATAGGCATGAAAAAGGACATCCTTACTTTCGTAGCAGAATGTGATGTCTGTCAACACCATAAAGGGGAAACCATCAACACACCAGGCACATTACAACCATTGCCCATTGCCGCATCAATTTGGACGGAGGTTTCTATGGATTTCATTACAGGTCTTCCAAAGTCAAGGAACAAGTCAGTCATCATGGTGGTTGTGGACCGACTGTCAAAGTATGCTCATTTCTGTGCCCTACCCCACCCGTTTACACCAACTTTGGTTGCTAAATCTTTCATGGATCAGATCTTCAAATTGCATGGCATGCCCACTTCTATTGTGTCCGACTGCGACCCGATCTTCACCAGTAATTTTTGGCAAGAACTCTTCAGAATACAAGGCACTCAACTCAAACTCAGTACTTCCTATCATCCATAAATAGATGGTCAAACCGAAGCCGTCAACAAATGTCTAGAAACCTACCTTAGGTGTTTCACTTCATAAAAGCAACACCTTTGGGTACAGTGGTTACCTCTGGCTGAATGGTGGTATAACACCAAATATCATGCCACCACCAAAATGACTCCCTATGAAGCAGTATATGGTCAACTCCCACCTTCACCTACTTCGTATCTCAAGGGATGCTCAAAAGTACAAGCAGTGGATCAACTCCTACAACACCGCGCAACCATGCTCGCCCATCTTCGAGAGAATCTTCATCAAGCTCAGAACCGCATGAAGCAATAGGTAGACCAACATCACTCAGAGCACCAATTTCAAGAAGGGGATCAGGTCTTTTTACGGCTACAACCATATAAGCAAACATCACTCAAGGACAAGGGGTGTCAGAAACTCTCTCCCAAATTCTACGGACCATATCAAGTACTTCAGCGCATTGGAGAAGTGGCCTACAAGTTAGCCTTGCCACCTACTGCAAAAATCCATTCAGTTTTCCATGTCTCATGCCTCAAGAAAGTGATTGGGAACAATTGTAGAATTCAGACCAGTCTACCTGAATTGGACGAAGAAGGGTCCATCTGGCTTCAACCCGAACAGGTCCTAGGCACACGAGACAAGCAACTGCGCGGCCGCATGATTAAGGAAGTCCTCGTCAAATGGAAAGACACCTCTCCGGAAGATGCAACTTGGGAACCAGCCACTATTCTTCAGCAGTTTCCGTAGCTTTAGCCTTGAGGACAAGGCTCATCTTAAGGGGGAGGGCATGTTAGGGTCCCACCCTAACCCCCTTATTTATGTAATAGGATCACGTCATAGTCAAGAGTCAATAAAGCCCATATTAATAATTGTAAGTGGTTAATCCGCAATTAATGATGGAACCACAGTTAGTTGCAAATGGGCTGTAGTATTAGATAGATGGTATTAATAAAACCCACGGTATTGGCCCGTGTTATTGCATGTATGAGTCATATATAAAGGATAAAGACTCCCTGCAAGGAGCATCGTGTCTTATTTTGTAGTCGAGCTCTGCTCTATTGGAGGTTGCCCCCTCGAAGAGGCAAGTGAACATTACTCTCTGAATAATAAAATCATTGCTATTCTGTGTTCTGGGTATCTTTTCTTCGCATATTCTGTATTTGGGTATCATTTTGCAAGTTAAGAGCATAACATGTCGCTTCAACTTTTGCAACTCCTTATTTGTTTCCTCGATCCTCTTTTTCTCTCTTTGTGTTTGTGTGATTCTCTTACCGTGGTTTTGCCTCTTGGCCTCAATCTCCAAAGTTTCTTTCATAATAAATGGATCTCCTTTGAACTTGCAACTTTTCTCTGCCTCTATGTTGTCCACAACCTTCCTCCTTCCTTGGTCGTGCGCAGGTCTGCTACCCTCTGTTGTTGCTAATTGTGTTTGTCTCTGCGATGCCACTATTATTTCATCTCGATATCCATGTCTATGAAAAACTTGGTGTCTTCATAGATAGGAATGTTCATCGACACTTGCTCAACTACATCTCGAGTTGCGCTCTCAACGGAGTCCTTTTACCCTGCTCCCTCGGAAGCCATTGTACCTATAGTACTGAGAGGCAGACAAACACCTGTAATACCTTCAGACATAGAAACACCCATGGAAATCAATCTGTCAATTAAAACCAAAACCAAATGGAGGACTGACATGCAACATACCTATGTGACTGTTTGTGAACATTTCACAATTTTCACTGGGAGACTGGGAGACTGACTGCCAAAATTGCATAAGGCACAATCTCGACTGTGAGGAGGCTAACTAACTGCTGGAACTACGTAATGCACAGTCCAACCTAACCTGTTGAGGGCTGAAACTGCATAATGCACAATTTGAGTCAGCAGTGACATGTAAACCAACAAACATCATTGCATAGTTTCTGGGGCTAGCAAGGCACTTCCTCCCAGAATTGCGTAATGCAAGCCTGGAGGCCAGTGCTAGGACAAATTTTCACAATTTTTGGAGGGAAGGTAGAGCCTTCGCTTCCAGAAATGCGCAGTTTCTAGTTGGCCAAGGTAGCCTAGACGTACCAACCGGCAACTGGAAACATAAGAAGTTTGAATGCATGGTGAAGCTTAGTGCAAACAAGAGTGAATGATCATGCATGCAAACAGTGAGTGCAGGATTCAGAAAATGGGAAAGTAAGTATGTGTTTGAAGAGAGTCGCCACGACAACGATTGTTAGTGTAGAAACAGTGTCATGCATGCGACAATAGTGAGAAGCAAAGAAAAACTGAAACAATGCTTCTACAAGCTAACATGCATCAAAACAACAAGAAGCATTCACTCAAATCAAGAAGACAACACTTACACAAAGAGAAATAGAAAAAGTGATAGAAATGCAACACAAGACATGAAAAGCAGACTTACCATGAAAAGGTTGAGTTGAATGTGCTGAAGACTCCTAGATGTGATCTGGGTGTCAGAGCTACAAGAACAATGTGAAGAATGAGCTCTACGGTGTCTGACAAATGAGTTTTTATAATATTGAGGTTATGACGTGCATGCCACAAATTTAGGAAAAAATGACACTTGGTGAGAGGTTTCTAAAATTATATTTGCATGTAACCTCCAGCTGCTAAAAATAGATCCCTAAAATCTAGGGATTCTTTTTCTTTTTCTTTTTCCAAAAAAGTAACCCATGCATGGAAATCAAGATTGCTCAGTCCTAAAGGGAACCGGTCAACCTAATAGCACATGCAGTAGTCTGCAAACCTGGGGATGAAATTTGTGCATTTTTTGGGCTAAGAAAGGCTCGTTGTCCCTCAGGCATTATGAAATTTCTTGGGTCAACAAGTCACTGTCTCCCAGAATTTCACAATTTCTAGGTTGAAGCCCAGTGTTGGGCTACATTACGCAATTTTCTGAGGGAAGGCTACATGGATCGATTGCGCAATTCTAGAGTTCAGCAGGATTGTGCAATTTTTGGAGGGAAAGTTGGTTCCCCTCTAGAATTATGCAACTTTCAGGGGGAGCATCTCACCCAAAAAATTTCTTAAGTCTGGAATGACAACATGTGGGTGGGAGACAAACAAGTTGGCATGCACAGGCTGTTGAGCCATTGAAACTCAATTGAAGCCTATGTACTTGATATTGCAAGACATGCTGCGAAGGATAGTTGGTAGGGAGGCTCCAAAATGAAGTTAAGGAAATATTTTGGACGATGGTTGTAGTCGCTACAACATGTGCATAACTTAGTTCATTATGCAGAGCTTAGGGGCATTGTGTGGAGCTATTTATTTTATTTTATTTTTGGAAAAAAATATGACATTACCTTTATTATTGGAAAAAAAATATATCATTACCGATAAAACAACTAATTTTTTTTCAAAAAACTTAGCCTATTGTGTGGAACTTAGCTCATTATGTGGATCTTATAGCCTATTGTGCGTAACTTAGCTCATTGCACAGAGCTTATAGCCTATTGTGCGGAACTTATCTCATTGCTTGGAGTTATTTATTTTATTTTAGTATTGTAAAATGATTACATCATTACCTTTATTATTGGAAAATGAATACATCATTACTGAGAAAACAGCTAACAACTTTTGTGTCACAAATTTAACCTAGTTTGTGGAACTTAGCTCATTGTGTAGAAGCTCATTGTTCGGAGCTTACAGCCTATTGTGTGGAACTTAGCTCATTTTGCAAAGCTTATAGCCTACTGTGTGCAACTTAGCTCATTGTATGGAGCTCTTTCTTTTATTTTATTATTGGAAAATGAATACATCATTACTGTGAAAACACAATGCAAAAATAAAATCAATTAAATAATGATATGGGTAGAGATTATGCTACATCGCAGTTATGACCCTTAGTATAGAACATGTCACTCCAAAATTTTGATATAATTTTAATATATATTTCAACCTAAAAATAATTTGTTAAACAAATTTATTAATAATCTTCAAAAAAAAAATCAATTAATATCTTAATCATTATTACATTAAATTTAAGTTAAATAATGGAAACAAAAAACATTCATATAAATAATCAAAGTTTGAACCACATTAATAGCTTATACTTATATATTTTAGAGTTCATATCTTGAAATACACACACATAAAGAGTGTATAAGTATGTCGTTGAAGAAACTAATTTATAATACTTAATACACAAAGCTAGCTAGATAATACTAAAAGAAAATGAAGAATTAATGTTCATTTAAGGTTTTAGAAGCCACATACAATTGATTCTCAATGACTCTTTATCAACCATCGAACAAACTAAAATAATACAAATAACTAAGTCATAATATTCTACATAATTAAGACCAATTTATTGAAATTTAAAGTCACGAGTGGTTTCATGGAGCTTTCCGCTCATCCATGAAGATGGCATTTGAAGTATTGTGACCAAATTTAGTTGAGGGTGAAATTAAGTCGGAAGAGTGATTATGTGGGTTATTATGCATCTGACTTTAACTTGCAATGATATCAGGGAAAAATTCATGTGCAACTATATATCCAATATAGTCATGAAGGAACATGATTCAAATTCCCTTTAACTTACCCTAAATAGTTAGCTCCCTATTTTCGTATTAAAATTGAATTTTACCTTATTATTTTTCAAATAGATTTCTATTTAAAGTTGTCTTTCCATGTTTCCTATAAAATATATAATAGGTAAAACTCTTTTATAGGTAAAACTTCTTAGTGGAGACTTCTTAAACTCATGGTTACCATTCCTTTAAGCTCTCGATTTAAAAGTTATGAAACAATTGTTACAATAATAATAACGTTCCATGATGCTTCCATGTTCTTAACCCCACATATTTACCCAATATATTTCTTAAACTCATGGAGAACATTCCTTTAAGCTCTTAATTTAAAAGTTATGAAACAATTGTTACCATAATAATAACGTTCCATGATGCTTCCATGTTCTTAACTAATAGATGTTGATTAAACACCCAAGATCCTTATGAGATAGAAAAAAAATGAGCTTTTAAATAGGAGGAAGCTAAATGGTGCTGCTAAAATCATTTTGCTTGACTTTTATCCTTTACACTATGGTTGCAGTTAATGCTTAAAATCAAAATCAATTTTGTTTGACTTTTATCCTTTACAGTTAATGTTTAAAATGAAAATCAATAAATCATAAACAATCAAATGAATCTCAAATACAAGGTATGAAGATACATGCAAATATAAAAAAATTGACATAAGAAGATACATGCAAATATAAAAAAAAATGAGATACATCTTCAAAACCCAATATATGAATAACAAGGAGATTTCATTCTTAAAGGATAAATCTATCAAAGCTGGTCAAGTGAATAGCAAGGGGTCGTAAGGGATAAAAAAATTATGAATTTTTTTTGGGATATCTATATATATATATATATATTATATTTTTGGTTTGTTATTTGATTTGTTTAATTAAAAGCTTGGAAATTTATTAGATGTGGAATTTAATATATATTAGAATTGAAAATACATGAGTAACATGTTTTTTTTTTTATGTATTTCTATTTTTCTTAGTTTAGGTATACTTAAAAGTATACATAGTAGGTATTGGTAGGATGGTAAATATAATTATGCATCTAACAATTTCTCATGGTTGAAATTTGAGTAAATCTATAAGAAATATATTAAAAATATAATTATAAAAGGTAGGTTTTTTTTTATAAAATATAATTATATTTATAATGTTATTGATTATTTTAAATTTTTTTACAATTTACATTTTATAACCCATTTTTTTACCTCAAAATTTCATTAATAAAACTCTTAAACTTAAATCATATAACTTTATATAAAACATAAATATAAATATTCCCTCATGTAATAAGTAAATACATAAATCAAATTTTGGCTCTCCTGAATTAAGTAATAGTTCTCTTTGAACTTGCCTTCCTATGTTTCTTAATGAAATGTAAAATACGCAAAATTCCATTGCATCTTCAACATATATTTCTGAAACTCATGAAGACCATTCCTTGACACTCTCATGTCGAAAAAGATGAAGTAATCCTTAACTCTCTCATCTCCGAAAAACGATAAAATAATTATTACGAGAATGATAATGATAATGTTGCATAATATTTCTCAATCCTCAATTAGTAAATGACACTATCCTTATAAAATCGAAAATAGATGAAGCATTTAAATATAAAGAATCCGAATGATATCGTCAAATGTTACCTTATTGGTTACTATCCTTCACAGCATGGTCACCTTCAGTGCATAATTAATAAATCTCAAATAATGAGATGAATCCGAAATATAAGACATGAAGATACACGCAAATGTAAAACGATGATATGGAGCCAATTTTCAAAACATGATAGATGAATAACAAGGATTTTTTCATTCTTAAATCATAATTCTGAGTTTTCCTTCTTAAATCATATAAATGTATTGAAAGTATAGTTATGGATTAGAAGTTTTATGTATTGAAAGTATAGTTATGGATTAGAAGTTTTATGAGGTATAATAAGAAAAATTTTAAGTTTAGGTTTATTGTTGTTTTTCTGAATATTTGGTAATCACATGGAATTAATTGTGCCAGTGATTGTTGATTTTCTGAATATTTTGTAATCACATGGAATTGATTGCCTCCATGTCTGTCCCATTTCCATGTTGGCAGAATCAGCAATCGACATAAAGATGCCCTAAGAAAACAAATGTTTATTAATAATTTCTTTTTTTAAATACCATTTTGATTCAAATTTAAAATCAGTTACAGCTGAGTTGCTTAAATATGCTATGTTTTGGAGTTTTTTTTTTGCTATAATTAGCATTGTTTTGGTTAAATCTTATTTTTATTGCTTAAAATGGTTTTTTGACTATATATATGGATTCAGCATGTAAATCAGCTATGGTTGAGTTGCTTAAATATGCTATGGTTTGGAGTTTTTTTTTTACTATAATTAACTTTGTTTTGGTTAAATCTTATTTTTTATTGCCTAAAACGGCTTTTTGACTACATATATGAATTAACTTTGTTTTGGTTAAATCTTATTTTTTATTGCTTAAAATGGCTTTTTGACTACATATATGAATTCAACACGTTGAATAACCCAAGACACTTGGATTGTGGAGAGTGTAGAACTCAAATTTGTGATTCCAAGAAATTTGTACCTAATTCTAAACAAATTAGATACAAAATATGTACTAGAAAACCTTCCAAAAAATAGAATAAATAAAATAAACCCATAAGCCCTATCTTTGAACTCAAGCTTTTGTGATTCATAATGTTTAGAGAAATAGCTCTTCAAGATCAATCACATGCATATTTTGAAGTAGACTCCTTTGAATACAACCTATGTAATTCATTCAAATTCGAAATCGAAATCAACTGTCATAATAACCTCAAAACCAACTATAACTATAATCCAATTACCACTATAACCACTAATATAGTAATATTCATATTAGAGTGTATTACTAATATAGTAATATTCATATTAGAGTGTATTTGGATTAGTGAGAGTAAATTTTCTCATCAATATTTACCTACCATATCTATAAAAGAATATTTTCTTCTCAAAAATCTAATCTCATTCAACTCGTCCCTTCCTTGTAGGAAAAAGATGAATGTTTTTGTGTTCTGGCATATTCTCCACCCACACTCTAGGGCTATTCCCATCAAATGTGTTATTCGCATTAAGTAGCTTCTCTCTGACGCTTCAAAGCTCGGCCCCATAACAAATGCGTATGTATGCTTGTATAAAATGTAAAAGAAAATAATCTGTTAAAAAGATTTCACTAATGTCTGTCTCATCTGTTACGAGATCCAGCGAATCTAAGAAAGCACTGAAAAAGGTGTCTTCTAAAGGAATTTCAATAACAAGAACTTTATTAAACGAACCTTACTGTCTCGTCTATTACAGTATCCAGTAAAGCTGAGAAAGCACTGAAATAAAAGCTGATAGCGGCATGATGCGGTGTACTAGTGCGCGTGCAGAAGCAAATCATATTTTCCAACAACATATATATTCCATGCAGGATTTTGTGTGTCTCCCCTTTGGATCTATTATGTCGCGTGAGAACCGCAGCATCCTCATCATTAGAAAATCGAAACTATTACAATAGACTTTATCTAAAATGCGTGGCCATGCTTGTTTCCACCAGCCCTGCAGATCGTATTTTCTGAGTCGCTTCAGAGTTGCCTGGGCCTTTGAATTTGAAGCTTTTTGCATGTAATGGACACCCATTGTTTAAAGACCTAGGTGGTTTGACAAAAAGAAAATGGCGAAAGCAGTGGACAGAATAAATTTCCAAGTGCCATCGCGGATTGGTTCTGAAAGATAAAAAGTGAATATTGTCGGCCGCGTGATGATGCACGTGGGATCCAGAACTGGGATGGATGTAAGAGCACAACCGAAGAATTTTATGTGTTAGGAGACGAGGATGCACATGGTCCCGCGTTAAATGATTACGGTTACTTTATTTGGACACCCTGCGCGCACAAGAGGAGTATAGCGTTGTCAATGATGTATAGCCTTGCTAGTTGGGAGAGTTTAATGATAATCGAGTTTAATGATAATCTTCTCATCTGAGTTTCAGCTTTATAACACGATCATGTTGAATAATTTTGATAAAAAAGTTTTACATACTATTAAGTAGGACTTTCCCAGTACTTTTTCAGTACTGGGAAAAAATATAACACGTATATACATTTTATTTTTAGCTTTTTAAAACACATATTTGCTGTTGCTACTCACAAATTGCTAGTGACCAATTAGAAGGTAATTTTGTTACATAGTCAACATTACAGTAGGCTTTCAGGAAACAAGCATGTCATAATTAGAAAAAATGATAACAACAATCTGTCCCACCACTCCACCTACCATCGCTTGACAAACACCCAAATACACCCCTCCGCATACCATCACTTGACAAGCACCCAAATACACATCCCAGGGTTGGCTGCTCCGCATTATTATTATTATCATTGTCGGGCTCGTTTCCATGGCATCCATGGCCGCCGAAACTGAAAATGGGCAACCTGAGTTGTTCACAGGACCTTTCTCTGAGTAATAACGATCTAAAAAATGATAAACAAAGAAAGTGAACGGGAGATATAATACATGAAGCAATGTTGAGCACATATTCGCAGTTTGATTGGATACAGGTCGCATTTTGTTTGTACTGTCATGGCATCTATCACAGGAGGTACAAGAAAAAGGTGGTATCTCCACTATATCTTGTCTATGGAATAGATGTGGAGAGGATAGTGATTGGCAATAAGAGAATCTACTCAAAAGCCAAGACAATCGTCGCTGTATGATTGGAACTGGGCATGGATGAGTTCCCTGGAAAAGTTTTAGTCTTATTTGTATGATGGTCGTGGGTCATTAGGATAAAAAATTGAGTCTACTTTTCATATATATAGGATAAATATTTTAATTTATTTTTCATATTATCTTTAGTAAGTAAAAAATTGAATTTTATTTTTATATGATGATGATAAACATTAAGATAAATATGGTTTATTGAACATTAAGAAAGAGATTAATTGAAATTTTCTAAAATTTTATTTCTATGATCTAAAAGAAGGGAGAGAACTCTATAGTTGTTTGACTTAAGAAGTCAAAAAGGTTGGTAGTGTGACAAAGATTTTGGAAACGAGAATAGATGTGAATAAGAGCCGAAAGTATTTTTTATTTTCAACCCTCCTAGGATTGCAAAGGTGATAGACTCTTTGGTCCAAGGTGTTTTGGGAATACACCGACTCAAGTTTCACTTCGAAGTTCATGAGAATTATTTTTCTTCTTAGCACTAGTCAAGACAGAAAGACAATTTTGGTTAGCAAGATTGGGGTTGATCACCTCCTTATAATACTTAGCTTCCCTTTTCCTTGTAACTCCTTATCATGCCACAATTTATTCTTAAATTTGGAAGTAATAGTGTGTTTAATATTATCTTTATTCTCCAAGATTATCTCCTCCTTTATCTCCTCCTTTATTCCCCAATGGTCCAGCCAAGACTAGGTACCTTTATGATGTAATAGTGTGTTTAATATTATCTTTATTCTCCAAGATTATCTCCTCCTTTATTCCCCAAATGGTCGAGCCAAGACTGCTTATCTTTAAGACACCCTTGCTTGGAAAATGGGGTTTTTCACTAGAGTTAGAGGCGATTTTTGAAAACCTCTTTGCTCCCATATTGTAAAGTTTCTTCCTATACATCATATACCTAAACATAGTCATACTCTCAAGGGTGAAAAGCCTGCTTAGATAAAGAGGCTAGGGTAAGGGGTACTCCCTTTAATCTTGAGGTTGTAGATATAAATTCCGTGGATGAGTTGGATCCTCCTCCACTAACCCCATATCTCACACTCATTATATGACAAAAGTGAGGAGAGTCTCAAAGATGAACTTATTTTATTCTATGCCCAGAACATACAATTGTGTAGAAAGGTGTGTCTCTTGGGAGGTAAATTTTTATATTTTAAAGTTTTTTATTATAAATATTGAATATTACATACATGTTTGAAATTTAATGAAAAAAATATAAAATTGTGATTTGCAATTAAATTTATTAACTTACATTTTATAAAAAAAGATTTGTAAATACTTGTATTATTAAAAAGTTTTGCAATCACATCTTTGACTTTATATTTGAAGTTTTGAATTCATGGTTGCAATTGTATTTCTTGTTTGTCTTGATGTAATTTGATTTATATGGTTAGGCTTTTTTAATTTAATTTAAGTTTATAATTAATTCAAACATCAAATTGATGTATAACATTCTTTTGTTTATGGAATAAAGATTTATCCTCATTCAACAATTATTTAATTATTAAAATTTGGAAAAATATACGTACTTTACCTTTTTAAATTTCAACTTATAAAATAAAGTTCTTATTTATTAATATTTATAAATATGAAATAATATATTTTATTATTAAAAACCCAACTCAAAAATGGTAATAAATTAAAAGTTGAAATTTTTATTTCAACTTAAATTATTTCTAAAAAAACTATTTTATCTTTTGTTTTTGTTAAGATAATAAAGTTATATGTTTTTTAATAAACTCAAATTAAGCAACATGAGGTTGTAATAAATTGAAAATTGTAAAAAGTTATTTAGAAAAGTGTTATTAACCTTAAAATTATTGTCAAAATTGTGGTTTTTTTTTTATAACTTTGAATTTCTCTTGTATAAAGAGATATCAAATTTTAAAAAATAAATTAAAAAGCCTAAAAAATTATTTCAACTTAAATGAAAAGGCCTAAAAAGTTATTTCAACTTAAATGATAGGTAGAAAAATGATATTTTTCTTAAAATTATGATAAAAAACAATTTTAATAAAATTATGTATTTTTTAATAAATGGGGATCTCTCAAATATAACGAAATATGACATCACATCTTAATAAATCTTTATTGATCAAATATTTATAACTATCAAGTTTTTAAATATTTATATTTTATAATCATTTAATTTATCTTTTTTAGTGTTTCATAAATCTAAGTTTAATGTGAATTTAGAATGATTTTTTGTTTTATAACGTTGACAGTTATATATATAAGAAGTTATTATTATTTATTTTTTCATAGATATGTGTATGTTTGATGTTATTTTTTTGTTATTATTTAATGTCATGTAACAACAATTCCAATGTTTTGTTGAGTTGTAAAGCACTTCACTAGTTTAGGTGATATCAATGAATCAATCTAATTAATTAAACATTTTGAGAGGATGTGATTTCAACAAATTTGTGATTTCTTGTTGTTTAAAATGAGCTTTTAAATGTATAAATAGATTTAGTGCCATAATGCATATTATATATTTCAAATATACAATTCTAAACAATTTCTCCTTTCCTAAATTTTTACAAAAATTAACCCAGAAAAATACCTAGAAAGAAACCAAAATATTTATTACTTAAACTATATCACAATAAATTATGAATAGAACCAAAAACTCTTTTACTCATTATCAATTGATAAAAAAAAAAATAACAATGATAAACAAATAATGAATTTTCTAATTTCCTACCTAATTTATGAGATTTCAAATTAATTAAATAAACATTTCTTTTTTCATAACCAACTCATCATCAAATTCAAAAATAAATTTAAATTTAGAGAAAGGAAAACCTATTTATCAATAAAATAATATTTATCTTTAATATTAAAATTTAACTATTTATTTATAATAATAAATTTTTCTTCCTAATGAGTTAAATATTTATTTATATTATTATAAAAAATAAATTATATATATTATTATATTATATTTACATAGAATGTGTGACTTATCAATCACAAACCTTTTATCCTTTTTAAGGATAAATTAATTTTTCGCATTTCATCATCATAGCAGCACAATAGAAAAGAGTAGCATTTTCATTATAGACTATATGCCTAATAATTGTGCATTATAGACTATATGCCTAATAATTGTGATAAGGATAGTGATGTGCTAAACGAAGCTCTACTATTGTCAACTCAATAAACAAGACAATAAACAATGATGATACGTTGAAACATGAAAAGTTTGTTATAAACAAATGTGGTAAAAATTTTAATATTAAATATATTATTCGATATAATTCATAAATAATTGGAAAAAAAAAATTACTTTACCTTTTCTTTATTTTTATAAAGTAGTAAAAGAAACCGCATAATTATTCCTTCAATAATGGTATCATGAAGTATGATTGGTTTTTTTCAAATTTTAACACTTAAAACATTAATACACAATTGAGAAGAAAGATGACTTTACTTTCTTAACGTATCTATTGATCGTTAATACTAATTAGTTGTTAATATTCCAATACATATAAATAAAAATATTAAACATAAATGCAATGGAGGTAAAATCTAAATTGTTAAAAAAGTTTTCAGATTCGTTAGTTAGGTATAAATTTGATGCCTAAATTTATTTCTTCCCATTAAAAAAATCCTTTATAATAATTTTTTTTTCTTTAATTTCCACATTTGATTTTTGTTTTTATTTATTATTTGAATATTATATAGGGTGTGTTTTTGTCCATAGAAAAAAATATATGTAAAAAATTTTTTCCCTGTGGTAGTAAATTTTTAATTATTTCTCGATAATAAGATAAGTTTCAACCAAATAATTTTATAGAGGTATATGTTTTATATTATTTTAAAAAGATCAAATATATTCATCTATGTTCAGCATATGAATTGGGGAAATTATTTAGAGTCACTATTCACTTAATTTTAAATATTTTACAAATTATGCTAACTGATTCTGGAAAGGTTTTCAAATAGCATGGTGAACCCCATTAACTATAACTTATTTTGAAGAGAAAAAATCAATCTTAGCATTCAATTTGATGAGTTGGAATTAATGAGGACCTTATAAATAATAAAAACAAGTTTGAAGAAACTTTTAAATAAGAATATTATAGGATTCTAACATTTCAAACAATAATTATATGCCCACATGAATTTTGAAGAGATTCATAATCTTATCACAAGGAAGAAGAGTAGAGAGTTCACTCATAGTAATAGCTAAAAGGCACAAACCTTGTTGTATTTAGATTCAAGTGTGAAAGTACAGAAAGCATCATAGTCTTAGTAACCACACACTTGATATTTCCATATCTAACCGCAAGATATATTTGTTTCTAATCAAATTAATAAATAGATCGATTTTATAAAAATTGGAATCTATCACAAGTGTACAACATTAAAGAAACTACAAAAAAAACTCTCAAAATCAAATGAAAAACAATTATTTCACCTATATAGATAATAAAAGTGAGTTAGTATTTTATATAAAATACCAATGGTCCATGGGTGTGGACATGTCATGTGAGTCTCAAATTTTAAGATTTAAGGCTTCACTATTCATGCTTTATGCTTAAGTGTAGTGTCTTATGCTTAAGTATGTACAATGTAGGATCTTATAAATCTAAAGATCCACTATGAATGAGTCTATGCTTATGTTGAAGCATAATCTTAAAGTCTTGGTAATGTGGGTGTTCCATAGCATGATATTTATCTTGGAGTCTCAACTAATAGAATCACTATTCTTTTAGTTTTCTATAATTTTACTTGAAATAAATAAATAAATAAATAAATATATATATATATATATATTCCATTAAATTGACAGCTTGGAAAAATTGATAACTATTACACAAAATTTAGAATAATTAGTATTTAGTGGTTAAATAAAGAAACTAAAGGTAAATACATGTTAAATTTAAATTTAACTGATGTTGACTAAGATTTTGTATTCCGGCATTATTATTATTTATATAAATTATTAATTAAATTAATTTAAATTTGTTCTCAATTTTTAGTTTTGTTTTATATATATGTTAATTATGCGATTGTTTTATATTAATTTCTAATTCAATTATTTATATTTATATATATAATGTGATTGTTTTATGTTAAAGAGAAAATTCGAAAATAATTTTTTCATAAAATTCAATTATTATATCATCTTGGAAATCCTTTTTAAATGATTTAACACTCAATGAGGATTTATAATTCAATTAAAAATTTATATAGATAGAATTATGTTAATTATGTGATTGTTTTATATTAAAAAGCAAAGTACACGGCCTGGAGTATGCCGTAAAACTGCTTCTGCTTGGCTAAGAGCTCGTCTTCCTCGGACGTAAGGAAACAGGTTAACGGCCCAAGACCCAGAGGCATCTGGCAGGAGTGAAAGCCTGCTCCCTTACGGACCACCAGCGGGTTATTACAGGTGGCGTGGTTTTCCTTGATAACAGTGATGAGTTAAACCGACATTCGCGGATAGCAGCCAGAGATGGCTGTCCTCACTGTTGGTTTGACACCTGAGTTTGATAGGTTTTGCCACCTTTGGAAAAAAAAAAAAAAAAAAAAAAAAAAAAAAAAAAAAAAAAAAGCAAAGTACGAAAGGAAATTTTCATGAAATTCAATGATTATATTATCCTGGAAACCCTTTTTTAAGATTATTTAACACTCTTCATAATGAGATATTTAACAAAGAGAGAGAGGAAATTTGGAAGATGATTTAATACGCTTCATACTAGAATATTTAAGAAAGAGAGAAGGAGATTTGAAAGAAAAATTTAGATAAGTATATAAGATAGTTTGACTCCTTTTAAATTATAACGATGTTGATCATAAAGAGGATATTTAATAATTGAAATTATTAATTTTATAATTTTTTTTTATCATATTTTAGTAGTTATTTTTTTGTACAAATAAGAATTGGTGTACATTTTTGGAAAATGTGGAAGACATTTTATCTAACATTTATAGAAAATATGTATCTTCTATTTTTAATAATATTTTTTTTTATGAAAGATGTTGTTAACAAGGTGACAATTTCAGTTGGATGACGATTTTTTGTCGGAATTCGACGATTTCTATTCAAGAAATTTGGCCATGCGAGTGTTTGAATAATTCTTTTGATTGTGGAAATAGATTCAAAACCATAAAAAACCCTAAGGCACCAAAATCATGAAACTTGACATCTATAACCTAGATTTCAAAAAATCCTACCAAATTTCATCAAAATCATTTTGGATTTTCCATTCTTTTCTAGGAAAAAATGTTGCCTCCTTATAATACTTTAGCATAAAATCTGTTTCAGTTACTATCTTTCCTTCTCTTGTTTAATAATTTTTATTTTTTTAATAATTATTTTTTTACCCATTGTTTCTGAAATTTAAATTAAAACATTTTCTTGTTGGATAAATATGCATAAATCTACATGTCGAACACCTAGAATATGTTCATTTACACATAAATAAGATATAGTGTTATGGATATTTGTGTGATTAAAACCTTCAAAGATGGAATTATATACACAACACCAAAGGAAAATTATTAATTCAAACAATAATTCACATAAAAAATTCTTAGATTGATCATTAAACAAATGATCCTCTATGCCCCTTAAAAAGTGTGTGTGGATTGATATGGTGTTATTCCATGGATGAAATTTCAATATCAAGGAGATGTTGATGATTGAACCATTGGACGACTCTCATATAGGATATGACTATGACTATTAGAGTAATAAATTATGAAATATCACTAAATAAGCACACTAAACAGAAAACCATGTTAGACCAAGTTTAACCCAAACTAACTCCTAATGTCAAAATATCGAAGCATTCACCCCTAAAGAACAACTTACAATAGAATTAAAGGATATACAAAAGCGAAGGAACAATTAGAGTGTATCAATGCTTAACGAGAACTTTTTGAACTACTAGCATAGACTAAAATTATAGAAAAATGTGACATTAAAGGATTAGTGTGCAATATGTTGATATCAAACTCAATGTTGAGCATGAAAGAAATAAATAGCCATTAAAAGATTATATAGAATATGTCAACGTTGAAGCTTGAAAAATCTAAAAGAGTTATAGAGAAGTTTTTAAGATATAAAAGAATGCTCCAAATGAACCAATAACATATGAGGAAATCCCATGAGTGGAATATAACCCTAACATATGAATTCCACTCCTCTCACTTTATTACGTGAATTTCTTCATCCTCCACATCCCAACTTTGTTACTTCAAAACAACATATTTTGCGGTCCTAGATTTTACCATATCCTTTTGGATCATACAAGGAAATAAAGCATGAAAGGATGTATATCTCTTTATCTTCCACTAAAGTTTCTTATTTAGTAATACAAAGATCCTCTACAAACACCAATCTAGTTTATGCTTCGATAGAGGAATTGAACCACCTTACTATGCCTATATGGGAATTTAACTCTCCCCTCTCTATAGATTCCTTGAAAATGGCATTTCCACTTTATGAATCCTTCCTAGAATCCATGATTGTATCTAAGAATTCATTGGGATACATATCACCATCCATTGTAAGTAGTGTTGGGGGCGATTTCTAATCATTATAGGTCATACTAGACATGAGTCACCAACCACTATGAGTCTTATTGGAGACTTATCACTAACCAATACAAGTCATGTTGGAGGTGAGAAACAAAATATTGTAAGTCATTGTGGGGGTCATGGACAATGGACACTATTGGCCAGTCTACGTGAATAAGATATACGCCTAAGTTCCATTGTAGGCGTTGCATGGGAGATCATCTTACTCACATGTTCCCTCTTATTTTAGTAGTACAAATTGTGTGGTCCTCATATTAATTATATTCTAAACCATTTATGCTTTCCCAACAATATATTAAACCATTAGCTAATGAAGTGGTCATGACAATGCAATATTCAACCAATTCCATTATTCTTTTGAATATTGATTAATTTATTTAATCGTTCTACTTAATGTGGTCTTTGTTTGATTATATCTCCATTCTTATGCCAAAATTTATCATTTAACTTCATCAATATAGGTCATTGACCCGCCTAAGTCACACGATTTCTGGTATTCTCCATTGCTTTTAGATGGAATCATCCTTAAAATTGAGAATATTGTTGATATAGGTTGTGGAGATACCTGTCATTAGTGGTTACCAATTCTTGAACTATACATTTTAGAATATGGCTACCAAAGGAGTTACTTGGCATGGATTAAGAAAGGGATCTTACCTAAAGAACTATAGTGCATGTGTTATAAGGATAGATGGTTCTTATACCATATTCTATATTCAAGGTTTACAAATTTCAAGTTTCATATTCCATGGCACATGTTCTTATCATAGGTTTACATTTTAGATCTATTTAGTTCTTTTCTATTGTTTTTAATCATGTATAGGAATGTGGAGATAATTGTATTTGGTGTTTTTCAACTTGATCCACTCTAACAAGTATTGGACCTTGAAATTGGGTATAAGTTAGTCTATTTACCTTGGATTGCTCAATATCATTTTCTCATTCTATTTTTCTTTTCCTTAGGATCAACCCCATCAAACTGTGGCACGTAACCTTCTTGATTAATGGAAGTGGTGTATTTTTGGTGTTATATCCTACTATTCATAAGTATCCAAATTATAACCATGAATTTACTTTTGATGCCCATGTTAAAGTTATTCATATACACAAGATCCATATCTATTATCCCCATCACTATTTATTGAAATATCATGTATAAACTTTAAACATTATATAGTAGTGAAATGCATACTAATATTATTAATAAAAAGGAATGAAAAACATGGCAATAACACATTACATAGATATTTACCTTGGAAATCCAAAATGGGAAAACTAGTTAACTATTTAGAGACATGCCTGTAATTTTTATCATCAATCAACTTCCTTATTTACAATAAAATTAATATTATCATGTGGAATCAAAGAACCCCAATCCATTAACCATATATTAGAATTTAATTGTAGTTCCATAATCAAAATTACATTACCATGGACCACAAAACCATATGCCATAAAATTTCTAAAGGAGAAAACAATACTAAGAAAAATTTCTTGATAAAACCTATTGATGATTTTTGCTTATGGATCCTAAAGGGGCACCCTGGGCCTTTTCATAGGGGATACCACTACCCATGTTACACCCCTGTGACCTTCCTTCCTCATTTTGATATTGTGCTTATTGGTTTAGAAAATGAACCAATATCTTTTTATATTTATGTCTACCCATTTATTTATGGATGGAAAGTTGTAGGCCTCTTCAAATTGATACTTTTATTATCTTGAAGTGTAGTTCAAAGGAAATTGATAAACCTAGCATATCTATATCAGATGGTGCTCCTTGGTATCCCAAAGTGAAACTAGAAATTTTTAGAGAACATTATTATTTCAACTTTTTCTTTGATGGTATTTTACAAGGTATGGGAATGCACATCTTACCAATCCCACACACTAAAACCAATAGATAATCATATTTCCTCCTAGTTTTAGGTAAATTGCCCATTAAATCTATGGATATTCTCTATGATACGCTAGTATGTACTGATAAGGGATGATATATACTTTCCTCCTAATTTTTTTATTGATACTGCAAAAAAATAAATTGAGCTACTTATTCCTCAAGTTTACATTAGTGGCAGATACCTCTATAGATAAGCCATTATTTTCTAACACCAAAATTCCTTGGAACTTTGGAGGTATGAACCACTCTAATAAGTTGTATTATATCTCTTTTAGGAACATATCTTATTTTTTAGTAGAAAACCCCATCCTAGAAATGATAGTAAGCTTTTATATCACCATCTTCTTCATGATCTTGGCATTCTATCTACCAAGATACCTCCTTGAATTTTTCATCTTTTATGCACTCCTCTTTATATGCATCATTGGTGATATTCTTCATGTGTACAATAGTTACCAAAGTTATGATATTTGGTGTACATGGCTTAATTACCATCTATATTAACCTTTTAGTACTTATGTTATTATATTTATGATCAAATGAATTTGCTACAAAATTATCATCCATTTGTAGTGTCCTATTTGCCAAAGATTACATCAAGCCTACACATAATTTAGTGGTTAATGACGATAGTGGATGATGGTTTCCTTTCCCATCAAATAGTACCTCCATTTATTAATAGTTTATACTAGAGCATAAAATCATAACACACTACAAACTCACTTTTTGGCATATGTCATTGAACATCAACCTCCATACACATGGAATTATAAAATTTTCTTAAACTTGTTTATTAATACCTTGATACCATGATTAATTATGAACAATATGGCTCCTTCATGAGCTACAAAATTTCCATATGTTTTGATATAAAATTTGTTATAATATGCCTTGCATACAAAACACTTATGTAATACCAACAATATAAATGTCAATGCATAACAACATATATATACAAAATAATTACAAGAACAACATAATAGAATTAAGCAAGTAAGAGAAAATTATGCACATAATTTAAGAGAATATAATCAGAATATGTATACATTGTAAAAGCACCATTCAGTTGTAGACCTCAAACCTTCCACTACCATCAACATTATTGTTTTAGATCTGTCAACATTAGGTCACCCTTGAGTCACGGATATGACTAAACCAATGAAAAGGATATTTAAGGAAACTATGTCTCACAGTTAGTACAAAAAATGACTGGGAAAAGGTACCGAACTTTTTTAAATATCCCAACCTATTGCCTTTCATTCCCCATCAACTTCCATAGTCAAAACAACTGTACTTCCTTATCTACTTTACAATGCTTCAATTTTTCCTTTTGAGGGCCACATCATATTGTAACTAGTAATTATTAGAGCTATATGGCTCTAGGAGCTCTAAATATTTTAATGTAGCCTCTAGGAACCCTCCAAGCCTCACAGAAGGGGAACCTATTTTGAATAATTATCTATCTAGGGCTTCATCCTTCCCCAAGATAGAAGCTCTAGATAGATAATTAAAAAACCCATCCTAGAAATCATACACCATTGGTTAATTGATCCATGAACAAGACATCTACATCTACCAACAATCTCTCTTATTCTATACAATCATGCCCTTCAAAGATGAGGTGTTGTGTGATATTTCCCCACTCAAATTTTGTGAAATTCTTTTAGCACAACCTTATATGTGGAAACTCCATTCTATTTATGAATCATGTCCCCATAGAGTCATTGTTACATTATGGAGTCATATCTATAGGGTACCAAAGGTAGTTCTGACTATTGTAATTTTATCGATCTTAGAAAAACAATCCCAAAATGTAATCTCTTATATTATAAAGCTTTTCCTCTTTATGGTTTGGTCAAAATTTGAAAGGAATTTCAATGAAACCACCACAACCTTAGCACTAAGGCCCTCTACAAAATAGAAGTAGGTGGACAATTTTGTAGGATCATATACATATATCATCATTGTGACTTGTGGGGTTGTCTTTGCACTACCAAATAAAACACCCCATTGGATTAATACCTAGTTTTTCTTTACCTAATGGCCCAATATATAGATTTTCTCTCTTGGAGAATAAGGAAATAATACGTCGAATTGATGAGCTCATCCAAAAGGGCCATATTTGACTGAGATCCTCATCTTGCACGTACCGATGAACCCATGAACTAATGATCTTCTTGATCAATGTGATGGTGCCAAATTATTTCGTAATATTGATCTAAGTTTACGATACCACCAAGTTCTAATTGAACAAAACAATTTTTAGAAGATAGTATTTACATCTAAAGAAGCCCTTTTGAGTGGTCTATCATGCCCTTTCACTTCACTAATGCTCTAGAAATATTCATGAGGATGATAGATAATATATATTGGCCACTCATCAACTTTTTTGTGGTTATACATTTGGATGACATCCTAATATTCATTATAACCTAGGAATTTTTTTTATATCATATTCAATAGGCCTTAAGAACCCTATGACAACACAATTTGTATTCCAATTTGGAGAAATGTGTATTTGGCATGTAGAAACATCAATATTTGAGATACATCATGGATGAACATGGTTTGTATGTGGACTTAGCTAAGATCCAAGTCATTTCAAATTGGCCAGCCTTGGTAACCCTAATAGAGCTTTGCATCTTCTAGGGCCTTTTTAACTTCTACCAAAAGTTCATGTTGTTTTCCACTCATATCACTTGGACCTTAAGTCGAGAGAACAAGGATGAAGCTAAATAAAAGTTTTACTTGGTAAATCACAATAGAAATAATTTGAGGATCTAAAATTATGCCTCTGCTTCGCATACCAGAACTACAAAAACTATTTTATATTGAGACATATGCCTTTGATTATGCTATCGATGAAATCCTCATTTAGCAAGGGAATTTGGTGACCTATCACAGTGAAACACTCTATGGTACTATCCAGAGATACCACACCTACGAGAAGGAGAGTACTCCATCATGTTGGCATGCCAATAGTGGAAGCACAATATTCTCAAGAAGGATATGATCATCCACACCAATCATGTGCCTTCATGTAGACACAAGGAAAATTATATAATGAATATCATAAAAAATTGTCCACATACCTAAGAACTCCACTTAAACATCAAGTACAAGAAGGACACCAACAACCATGTTTTATAATTACTTTATCATTCCTTGGTTATGGCATTAACCATAGTTTTTAACTCGTGTGGGAACAAGACCTTTCTGTGGCCACAAGTATACAACACTGACTCTAACTTCACTACTACATAATTAATTTTTATCACAAGTAAACAAGTTCCACATTTCCACCTTCTAAATGCAATGTTGTGCTACATAGGCCACCTTCATGTTCATTTAGGTGAGCATGCCAAGTTAATTTAGGAGGCATGTTATGATTGGATTTGGCATAACTTTGGTGTGGAGAGACAAAAATCATACTTCAAAAGTATTTCTATTGGCCAAATATTCAATAAAATGTCCATTGATAAATTAGATCATGCATTGCCTACGTGATTGCGAAACTAGTCATCAAGAAGCAAGGGTTGAACACTCCTCTATATACCATAGGGAAGTCTTAGGAATCAATCTCCATAGATGACATTTTAGGTTTACTTCCCATAAGGAACAATAATGATTGTATTTTTTTGGTTATCGATATGTTCTCTAAGATGATCATTATAGCATCGTGAAGAGCATCACAGTTGAACCCGCTGCTAAATATTATTTCAAAATTTTTGGGTTCATTTTGGGTTAGCTTATACCATTATTTTGTACAAGGATAAAAGGTTCCTTAGTACCTTTTTGTCTATCATATAGTCTATAATGGATACCACGTTGACTAAATTGACCATGTTTCATCCCCAAATAGATGGACAAATAGAAGTGGTCAACAAGATGGTTTGCATATATTGCGCATGTATAACTCCATGCATCTACACATATGGGATGAAATGTATCCATATGTTCAAAATAGATATAATAGATCCCTCCATAACTCTTCACAATCTTTTTTAGGTATGCTTAGGGTTTCAACTATTAGCCCTAATTGATGTATCTCTACCCATGGAATATTCACCAATAGATTGAATCCTCCTATGCTCAAGCTGAGGAAAAATAAGGAAGCCAAATTTATTGAATAAATACAACACCTAAAATGATAATTTCGTGATATCCTGCAAAATTCCAATGCTAAGTACAAGCATTGACATAACAAAGATCAAGTCCCACACAACTTTTAGGTTTTTGATAAGTTGTGGCTGAATATATATATAAAGAGAAAATAACATGGACCTCTAGGAAGCTCAAACCAGTTTATTGTAGGCCTTTCATAGTTTTAAAGGTTGTGGGTAAAAATTCTTTTTAATTTGGTATTCCCATTTCGATTATATTAGACCTAGTATTAAATGTGGAGCTACTTCAACCATATTTTCCACCTCTATTAGAAACCTAAAAGTAAGTTAAGTGATTGACCCTCATAGAAATCAATCATTACTACATTATATCAACTAAAATAGATCATATCATGGACCAAGGTGAAGGACACTAACCAAAAAAACATACAACTATATCGGGTTCTCAAATTAGTCAACCTTATTCACCATGGAAAGTGGCTCATCAAGAGCCAAATTTAGCATAAATTTCCTCATTTCATTAATGAAATTGATACAATGGAGAACATTTCTTCCTAAGGGGTGAGGGGTGATCTGGTTGGGTATCTATGTCCACCCACATTTTCCACTAAATCAATGGTTCTCTATCTTCTTGGTAGTTTTCCTATGGTTTTTCAGGTCCCAAACTTCACAGGGGACCAAGGGTCACCATGTCATCCTTGGCCCTAGATAAAAGTTATAATTCTCATATAGTTATTTCCAATGAGCTATTGTGCACCATAAACAAATATTTTATGCAATAGTTGCACCCACAAGAAGTTGATGTACCAACTAACTACCTCAAGGACCACAAACCTTTTGGTAGTTCACACTATAGCTTTATGATTTTGGACCTTTAGTTTCATTTCTTTATGTTAAAATTCCATTATTTTAGCCTCATTTAATAGCATTTTGCAGATGCATGTAACCATCTTCTGTCTTTGTAGAGATAGATACCATCATTCTAGCGAGTTTGTGTTCTACAATATTTTGTTATTTTATTTATCATTAATGTAATTATTTGAATTAAATTATTATATTATTTTTCATCCATATTGATGTTTTATGAGTGGAAAAATTCAAAGAAACAACTCAAGGGACTATTTTTACCAACAGGTCTCGATTTGGCAAACTGGAGTATAAAACCTTTCAGATGTAGTTTGACACATCAAATGGATTTTTTTGGCTAAAAATTTTCCTCTTAATTATGAAACTCCTTAATTTTTTATACATATATACCTTTCCAATGATGCAAGAATCACCTAAATCAGTGTCTATAAGCAAAAGTTATGCCACCGGAAATCAACCTTCCTATTTTAACCACCATGATTCGAGAGGATGCCATGTTCGCTCCCATTATTCATGGAATGGGGATAGAGATGTGATCATGATGAATATTAATATATAATATATAATATTGTAGTTATATTTTAGGTTTTAAGGATAAAAATATAAACACTAGGAGGCTATTAGGTTGTGTTATAATTGAGCCACTAGGAGAAAAATGGGTTACATTATATTCGAGTGCATTTTGTTCCATATATGGGTAGAATAGTCGAGACTAGATAGTGAGAGATAAAAAAAAAAAAAGATTGTTTGTGCATTGTAGAATCCCATGGGGCATATCTCTCACTTCTTTTTACTTGCATCCATTTCTATTGAACAAAACAAAAGTAGAACAGCCTCACCCCTGACTAGGTTTTATCTTGAAAGGGTCTCACATATAATATCTTATGTTATTATGGTTGTGAGTGATTGCATTTTTTTATTTTCTCTATTTTCTACATTCTCTATATTACATCCATAAAAATAATACCTTAATAAATCTATAAGTATAAGGAAAATAACTCTCATCATATAGATTTCATATTTTCAGTATAAACTTACTAAATTTATTATGATGATCTATTTGGTGTAATATCGATCGAAATTTACAAATCATATTAATATCATAGTGGGTATATTATGGGGATTTTTAAGGGATCCTGATTCATTAAGATGAAAGTCTTAAAACTTTGGCCATCCTCGACGAATCTATTAATAACCCTCAAGATCTTGCAGAGGATTGGTTTACACAACTAGAAGCATAAGTCATAAATATATCATAATCTGAGCCTCCTCATGGTGTCCTTGACCAATAAGCTCAGGTTATTTGGAGAATATTGGTGTTCTAACACAAAGGTTGGATTGGAGATGAAATCAACAAATCGAGAAAAAAATGAGAGGGAATCTAAGAAAGAACTTAAAAATGAACAACTTAATTCAAGTGCCATGAACCATTCACAATATGTATTCAAAATGGTAGTTGAGATATCGATGATAATATCATATTTACATCATTGTAGAAGGGGGTGAATTTGAGTGTCCTTTAGCAATAGGAAGAGAAGGAAATGACCTAACTATTTCATATAAAGTTATTAGTCAAGAAGACAAAAGATGATGCTTTGTTAAATTTAAGATCATAGGAAAATATCATTGTAGTAGATTTGGTCAAAAAATTGGGATTGGGATTTTGTAATCATTTAGGCCGATATCCATTGGGATGGGTAAATAAGGATGCATAAATAAAGGTAATAAAATAGTGCAAAATCATGTTTGCTATCAATGTTGATTTTATTGATGAAGTAGAACTAGTTGTAGTTCCCCTTTACGTATGTGGAGTGCCATTTGGAAGTCCCTATATGCACATTTGTGATGAAATATTCACATAGAGATCTGACCAGTACTACCTCATCAAGGATGGAAAATCCTTTGTGATAAACGTATGCAAAGGTAAGTCCAAATTATTGTTGGTAAGTGACAACGTGGTTCCAACCAAGCCAAGAAACTGATCAATTTTAGAAAGAAGTATGTTTAAATATTTTTAAGAGAAATTTAGTTCATGGAAGATTCAGTGAGAGAAAATACATGCCTAAAGGGGTGTAATGAGGAACATAAAAGATATTTGGAAGAGTTATTATAGGAATATAGGGGTGTGTTTTAGTATCCTAAGGGGATAGTGCAAGAGGGAAGTGGATAACAAGATACATCTATTGTTAGACTCCCTGTTGTCAAACATTAGGTTGTATAGACAATCCATTATAGAAGTAAGTGAGGTGAAGAAGTAGTTTTGAAATCTATTAGAACAAGGTGACATTCAACCAATTTCCTCACCACTTGGGTCACCCATTATCAATGTGTCAAAGTAGGATGGAACTTGGTGTATTTGTATTTATTATAGGGCATTAAACAAAATTATGCTCAAGAATGGGTAAGCTCTACTCAAGATAGATGATATAATAGATCAATTGCAATAAGAGAAATACTTCAGCAAGTTGTACCTAAATTTAGGATATCACTAAGTTTAGGTTAGAGAAGAAGATACTTGGAATATTTCCTTCAAAATAATATAAGGTTTGTATGAGTGGTTATTCATGTTATTTGGCCTATGCAATGCACTAGCTACGTTTATGATGTTAATGAATGATATATTCATTTGTTTTTATCTATTTGGATGATATATTGGTATATAGTGATACCTCAAAGGAGCACATCTTGCATTTGAGGTAGGTTCTAGAGACATTAAAGAAGCACCAATTGTTATAAAATATCAAGAAGTGTGAATTTTCATAGCAACCTTTGGTGTATCTAAGGTATGTGATAGGTGGGGGAGAGTTGAAGATAGATCTTGCTAATATGGAGGCCATCATGAAGTGTTGAATGATAACTAATGTTTCTAAGGTAAAGGATTTCATTAGGGTAGCACAATACCTGAGGAAATTCATAACTTTACTTTTAGAATTAAAAACACCACTCCACACCATAACCATAAGTGGAAACCATTTCTAGTAGGGAAAGGATCAACAAAGGTCCTTTGAGGAGTTCAAGAAGAAAACCAGTCAAGCATTGGTTCTAGTATTATGAAACTTGCAATAGCCCTTTGAAGTGGAGATAGATTTGAGTGGGTATGATGTGGGATAAGTCTTGATGTCGTGAGGAAGGTATATATGGTACCATTTTGAATTATTTCATGGGGAGGTTCACAACTACCCTACCAAAAACAAAGAGATTTATGCCCTAGTTAAAGTTGTGAAGAAGTGGAACATTATCTAATGGGAAAGGAGACATTAATTTAAATATATCACCATCCAATATAGTACCTACAAACCCAGACTAAGATACAATAGAGAAGGCATTACAAGTGGATGGGATTTTGACAACAACTTCATTTAGTGATCAAGTACAAGAAGGGAAGCATAAACAAGTTGGAAAACATGTTTTCAAGGCAACCCACGTCAAGGATCAAAGCTTTGGGAACTCTTATAGACATGAAGCCTTTCACCCGTGATGCATACAAATAGTCATACGTAGAGGATGAGGACTTCAAGGAGATGTTTCAGCAGTTGCAAATGCATATTCATGTGAATGATGGTGACAATATGGTTTAATACCATCTCCAAAATGTGTTACTCTATAGGTTAGATAAGTTATGTGTTTGTAAATGTGAGAAACTACGACCAATAATAGAGCCACATATCTCCAATGGTGTGGGAGTTTTGGTGTAGTGAATACAATGGCCAACTTGTAAAGGTATGTGTATTGGCACAAGACGTGCATGAGGTAGATAGGTTCATAAGAAGATGTATGATTTCTTACCAACAAGCCTATTAATAAGAAATAGGGTCTATATCACCCCTTGTTTATAACCACTCATCTTTGGGAAATAATTTCCATGTAACTTGTGGGAGGTTTACCAACAACCAAGAAGGAACATGACGACTTATTTGTGCCAGTTGACAAGTTCAGCAACATGTATGTTTTAATTCCCTATAAAAAGACCATTACTGAACAAGAAGTTATGAACTTATTCTTTGGATAGGTTTGGGTGCACTTTGGGATACTAAAGAGCATCGTTTTAAATACGGACATAAGCTTTTGCAATGCATTTTGGACTACATTGTGGGAAAATATGGACACAAAGTTAAAGAGGTCTACAACATTCCATCTACAGACAAATTGGAAAACATAAGTAGCCAATAGGACTTTGGTGCAACTTTTGAGGGATTACAATCAAAATTATCTAAAGACTTGGGATGAAAATTCGGTATATATACAATACTTTTATATCACATAAATCCACATTTCTACTGGTAAGTCCCCATTTGAAACATTTTTTGGATGTTTTCCACATTTATATTTAGATATTTCATATAGAAAACACAGAGGAATGAGGGAGGATCTTACAGGGGATGCCTTAAGAGGAGATTTTTTATTTTTTTTTAATATCAGGCAGATCAATCTACAAGTATAGGAGACATTGCAGAAATGATCGGAGAAATACAAGGCTAGGCATGTGTTAGTAGTTAGGAAACACCCTGGCTACAAGAAAAAACCTAAGGTAACCTCAAACCTCTTTTAGTTTGAAAGGTGGCCCTTCAACCCTGATAGGGATCTCTTTGCATAACTCAACTACTCTATGGTCACTGTAGTACAAGGTTTCACAATTGAGTTTGGTGGCCAGATTTAGATCATAGGATGAAATTGGTTGGGCAGTTTACAAAACATAACATTGGGCATGCAGTTGAGTTTTGGACAAGTGAGGTTACAAATCTAATGAGAAAGCTATAAAAAGCATGATAGTAGAAAATCTTTTGACTATTTGAGAAATTGGAAGAAGAACAATAAAGTGAGGCAGAGTTTATAACTGACTGAAATAACAAATACTAATGGCTAATAATAGAAGAAAGGAGCATAAATGAAATCCAATCTTAGAAGCTAACATTTTCAGACATGGAAGAAATCTTGTATTACAAAGAGGAAAATTGACAGAGAACTAAAACACATGAGTTCCATAAAAATTTCTCATTAAAACTGCAAATATATTCAAGACTGCTCAAATATACCAAAATGCAAATATGTTTTTTTTTTATAAAATTCCAACCCTTCTTCATTGTTCATAAATTGTTTTATAAAACTTACATAAACTGTTTGCAAATAATAATATCCATATTAATTACAAAAAAATGAGATATCTAAAATATCTTTGAAGATCATGCATGTATGATATAAAACTTAAATACATTCTGTTTTTCCTAAAATAGCCACAGGAAAAACTGTTGATATGTAGGTGAAGTAAAATATCTCTCAAGATGTCTCCCTTGGGAAAAGAAATAGGTACCTATCTAGTGGCTCAGCATCCTAGCCGGCAAAGCAGGTCCCTCTACAAATCAAGTCCAAAACTCCTCCAAAAATACTTTTTTGTTCATCCCTCTTTCCTTCAAAACTCCTCACAAAAATGTTGATATTGTTCCTATCAGATTCACTCATTTTTTGTTTGTAGTTTTCGCTGACAGGCTCATTGTCATCATTTTTGTTTCCGCCTGATTTCAAAATCGGTGAAAACCATAGGGTCAACATTTTCGCTTGTCTGAATATTTCTGACAATAGAGATGTCAACACTCCCTCTTTGCTCCAAAATCACTGACAGGCTAACTGTCATCATTTCCCTGTATCATTTCTATCAACTAGCACACATATTTTTTGCCCCAAAATCACTGACAGTAGCTCTATCAACTTTATAAAAAATGTTCATGATGGGAATGTCAGCTCTCTGAATTGTTATGCTACACACAAAAGTTGTAAGGTCGACTGTCCACAATAATATGAAAACCATGTGTCATGAAAAGATAGGAAAAATTATGAATTATATTCCCCCAAGCATCTTAGTTGACGGCGCTAGCAGCTCTAAGCAATACATCTACCTTCTCCTATCTCTTCCTTTTGCTCTGCCTTGCTTCCATGGGTACCTTTTTCATAGTTTATCTACCTCTGCTCTTCTTAGAGCTTGTAGCTTTTTTCCTATTTATAGTGAGGTCTTTCAGTGGCTTGTTGTCAACGTCAATCACCTCCTTGGACAACTTTGGGTTGTTTATGAGTTTGATCTTGTATCTTAACTTGTTAGTTGGCCTGGTATGTCTATTTCCACCCTTGAAGACCTTAGATATTGTCTCCTCCTCCTTGCTTTCAACATCTAGTTATTTGTCCTTAGGATCCTCTATTTTAGCGGTGTTTGCAGGGGAAGTTTTGGAAGGTGGAGTTCTAGCATGGCAAGAACCAACATCAATAGGTGGATTCACAAGGGGTATAGTGTCTGGTTTATGAAGCTGGGAACTTTTCCTCTGGTAAAATTTAGGGATCTTTGGACCAGATGATGTAGATGGAACTCCTATATTTTCCTAGTTGGTAGGGGGCTCAATAGGAACTTGATTTTTAGCTTTTTCCCCTTTTTTGTCTATCTGTGGTCTGCCCCTTCTTCTCTTAAGGGGTTGAGGTTGAAAACATCACGAGAAAAGGAAATGATTCCAGATTCTTTATGCCTTAGCTAGCTAGATTTATATTATCAATTTTATTGGGGCTTTGTGGTATATAAAATGAGAAGAGGGATTAGTTTGTGCCCTAAACCTAGATTCCATATCTTTAAGGCTAACTAACAAATAAAAACGTGTAGTTTGGGAAGAGGAACAAGTCCTGCCTTATGTGGAGCATTTAGCATCAAATGCTTAGAGAAAGTTAACAAAGGATATAGTTTAAAACTACATGAAATGGGTGACATGACCTTAAGCATATTGGGTTGAAAGGATAGATTCTAGGCAAGTCTAAATGCCATACCCAAGAGAAGGTGGAGGAAAAATTTCCTCACCTCATTCAGTAAAACTTTTTGGGACTAAAATCCTCTCAAAATGGGGATTTGTGATATATATTGGATCGTTATATTATTTTTCATCCATATTGATGTTTTCATATTGGAAAAAGTGAAAGAATCGTCTAATAGGACTAGTTTTACAATCAGGTCCCAGTTTGGTGAATTGGGGTCTAAAACCTTTCAGAAGTAGTTTGAGGCATCAAAAAAGATTTTTTTGGGGGTAAAACTTTTCCTCTTAAGCATATCAACTCTTAACATTATTCTATACACACATACCTTTCCAAGGGTGTAAGAATCCCTCAATCAATGTCTATATGCAAATATTATGCCATCTAGAGCTCAAACTTTCTATTTTGACCATCATGATTCAGGAGAATGCCACATTAGCTGCCATTATTCATGAAAAGGGGGATAGCCACATGATCATGATAAAGAAGTCTCTAGAAGAGTCATATTGCAAATCTATAGAGTTGAATAAGTAAAACCTAACCACTAGTAGGTTATCGAGTTGTGCTATAACGAGACCACTAGGAGGAAAAGGGGCTACATTCTATTCGAGTGCATTTTTTTCCATAGATCAACAATAGTTGAGAGTGGATGGGGAGAGAGAAGAAATATAGCGTTTGTGCACTATAGTAGCCTACAGGCCACATCTCATTTCTTTGTACTTGCATCCATTTCCATTCAGAGGAAGAGAGAGCATAATAGTCTCACCTTCTAGCTAAGTTTTCTCTGAAAAGGGGTTCATGACATATATCTTTTGTAATTATGGTTGAGTGATTGTATTTATTTCCCTCGATTTTTTACATTTTTAATATTACATGCATAAAACAGTAATTTGATAAATCCATAATTTTAAGGAAAGTAACCCTCGTAGAATAGGTTTCATAGTTTCAATATAAATTTATCATATTTGTTGTGACGAATGTGTGGTGGAATATTCACAATAGTTTACAGATGAAGTCATCATCTCTCTCTCTCTTCAGAGATAGCTACCACCATTTTAGTCTATTTTTGTTTATAGTATTTTATCATTTAAATTTATGTATTAATGAAAATTAGGACTTTACTATATTATTGTGCTCTACTATATTTTTCTACAAGAACTTTTCATTTCCTTTCCTCCCTTTCATTTCATTACTTGTACAACCCAAATAATTAAAAACTCAGACTTTATTAATATTAATAATAAATTTAAAATTAAAACAAATATATATTAAATAGCTTAAACATTAAGAAACTTAATTTAATTTACTTTTTGTTTTGCTAGGTAATGTGAGTCTTGAGATGACTCGCAAACTTAACGTATGGCTTCTGTAGTTTTGACCTAGGAGCATCTAATTCGTCACAATCCCTCACGGAGCCTCGTCCACACCAACATTTAAGATGGATACGTTTTCTCCCATGGAGTTTCGAATATGTCACCTTTACACCACATAGTGCCTTAATAGAACGCCCTACAATTGTCTACTCTATGCCTCATAGATTAAAAAAATTAAATTTTACAAATAATAAAACAAAAAATAAATATATAATAACATTATTAACTTTTTTATTTCTCTCGTCAAGTGGGTGTAGTTGGAGTAGTAGAGAGGAGTTTCTATTATCCTCCTCACTTGGATTCCCGTCCCAGTGAGATTGACATACTTACTCCTCAGGAAACATTTCTACATGAAAAATATAATCAACTCACCTAGACACAGGTTAACTAATATTAATTTTCAATACAATAAACACTAAAAAAAAATAACAAAACTCAAAATTTATTCATTTATCTACTATTATTATTATTATTAATAAATTTTTCTCTTTTATAAATATCTATATTTTATATAGTATATGTATCTATATTTTATATAACCTCATATATTATTATTAAGTTTAGAGGAACCCAATCCATATTCAAATTCAAATGCATTGAAATACAACATCAAGAAAATAAAATAATATGGTTCTATATGTAACAATGTTATGTACGTCATCATTCAATTTAAAGTAAGAAGGAAAAATCAATGTTCAAATCGATACAAATCATGATTGATATTTAAAAATACAAGATCCTTACTTCAATAAGGAATAATGTTGAAGGAATTAACATTATTGCTTAATGTAAAATAGATTAACATTCAATGTACTCAGAAAAAGATCAATATCAAATTCATTGAAAGACATTATTATAATCTTGCGTTTTTTAAAAGCAAGATGCTTAAGTTCATTACTAGTTAGTTATTAGCACTAGTTAATGTATCAAAGGTGAGTATTTGATGTTTTATAATAATAAAAAATCAATGTTGAGATGCAAGACATCATTTAAAAATTAAAGAATGTTATAATATTAAAATGAAATATATGTGATTAATTATTATTAAGTTATTTTACTTAAATTTATTTAAATTGTAATTATTAGTATTAATGTAATATATATTATTTTAAAATTTGCTTAAAAAATAAAATTGATACATTAAAAATAATCAAATATATTTATAATAAATTATTATTTTTAAAATATAATTTTTTATTATTTTATTTAATATTATATATCAAAATTTTCAAATTAAATAATAATAATAAATTATATTCATCCTTTTATGCTTCGTTAATAGAGATAGATCAATATAAATTAAGTAAAACATTCATAAATAACGCAGGTTAACTTAACTCAAAGTTTTCTTATTTAGAATATTTTAAAATAAAAATTTATAAAAAAAAATAACAAATGGTATAAGTTTAAATATTTATTTCATTATTTTTAATTTTAATAATGATTCTGAGATATATGTGCTTTTTTTATAAAATAAATATTATTTTAGTTACAAGAATGTTTTAGTTTTTTTTTAAGATTTTTTTTTTTTTAAGGGGGCTAGTCCCCTAAAGAAGCTTTTATATTAGGTCCAATTGTACAATATTTACATATATACAAACGTCATCAGTCACATCAATCACATTATACCGGTATATACACGAATAAACATAGGCTACCGCGCAACGCCACACAATATTGGGAATCGAACACAGGCTGGGTGTAAGGAAACAAATTAAGAAATCAAGACACTAATAGCTTTAATTGAATAATAATGGTGAATTATCTTTCATTTTTTAATGATGACATTTGTATTTAATTGATTTTGCTCTATTTTTAAATTTCAAATCTTAATCTAGGAAGTCATTAAATACATAATATGAGAAACAAAGAAATATGAATGTTGGTGTCCAACATTAAATAAGATGCATAGGAGATCATGTATGTGTATTGTACTACAACAACAACAACCAAAAAAAAATAAATCAAATTAATAAAATTATACATATAAAAATGAAATATAAATATGACTCAAAATCAAAATATGTACATGATACCGATTTAATCATATAACTAATTAGCATTTACTACAATTATTTGAAAGATCAAATGGAAGATACACAAAAACTTCAAACAATAAAGTGTACTTCTCATTAAATCATCCAAATCAAAATGTATTATAAAAATACTTAATCACTTTTACTGTGCATTGAATTGAAAAATACAAATTAAGGTAGAGATTAGTTCATAAATAATAAAAAATTCCATAACCAATAAGTCTCAATAATCTTTCTAAAATAAAAAAATTGAAAATTTAATTGACAAATCTTACTCGCCTCAAAATTGTGATACATCTATTTTTTTCGCACGGCTCTGCAACGAAAATCCTTCGCGTTTGCCCTGCTTCCCTTGGGCTCGGCTCTGCCCTGCCCGATCTGGGTGTGGAGCTTGGCTCTTCGGAGAGATCTTCGGCGTGCGGGGCGTTTAGGATCGAAGAGGTTCAGGCTTCGTGCTGCTATCGCGTTTTGACAGCTCTGGGGGTCGATCTGAGTTGGTGCATGGGGTCCCTGCTTTGATCCCCGCCCCTCAATCCCCGTCCATGGCGAATGGAGGCGATCCCCTTCCGCCTTCAGATCTAGATGCATTATGTGCCCTTGTTGCTGCAGCTGATAAGCGGCCGATCTCGCTCTCGCAACAAAAGTTCGTAAAAAAGCTGGATAACATCCCTACGGTGTCTCTACCAGTAGATGATGCGTGTAGATCAGCGCTAAACCTAGCCGAAAGGGGCCTCATCGGCTAGTTCACAGGGCTATGGCCATCCCCGAAGGCAGTAGATGAATGGGTCAATCGAAACTGGATCCCATTGGTTAAGGAAGGAATAAAAAGCCATTTTGTGGGAAAGGGGTTCTTCGTCTTCGTGTTTGACAGCGGGGAAGACCGAAGCTTGATTTTCAGAAATGGACCTTATTTCATGGGTCCTCGAGGGTTATACTTGAACAAATGGTCTCCAGATTTTGATCCTGCTCAAGATGTGCCCACAGCCGTCCCTGTTTGGGTGCGCCTCCCGCACCTCCCTCTCCACTGCTGGAGTCAGAGCTCGCTGAAATCCATTGGCAATGCCCTAGGCAGGTATATTGATCAGGCCCCGAGGAAGGATCAGTTCTCCTGCGCACGCATCTGTGTGGAAGTCGATCTGGAGGTCGGGCTTCCTGAAGCCATCAAACTTTCAGTGGCAGATTGGTCGCATATTCAAGAACTAGATTACGAACAACTGCCCTTTAAATGTCGACATTGTCATGAATATGGGCATTTTGCAAGATATTGCAAAAAAAAAAATGAGGAAACAGCAGAAAAAGAAAAAGGAGAGCAGTGGAAGCAAGCAAAGAGAACAGCAAGCAACAGGCAGAACAACAAAAACAAAGCAAAAGAGACAGGGAACAAATCAGGGCAAGAAGATGCAAGCAATCAAACCAGTGGAAGCAGGGAAGCTAACAGCATTGTAGGAGACAAAAACCCCTTCGAATCTCTTACACCACCGGCAGATCCTCCAGAGGCCGAGCAGGAAGATCCACCACAAATGAATAATGTAGACTTTCAAGAGCCAGGTAACATCCCAAATCCGAACTCTAGCAATACCCCTTCTCCTTCTTATGCTGACATCATAAAACAAAAGAAGAAGAACCTAGAAAACACGGGCTCATCTGATGAGGAAACATTTGAAAGGCCATCAAAGAAAGTGGGAAGAAGAACAAACAAGGAAATCAGGGAAGAAGAATCAGAACGGCAAAAAACCCTAGGCAGTCAAACTACCATTGAAATGACCATCGGGAGAAATACAAGACCAAGGGCGTCCAAGGGAGGAGGCCCCACCCCATCAAGTGGTAAATGATGTCGCTGGTCTCTTGGAACTGTAGGGGACTAGGTAATCCCAATAAGGCAGAGGCTATCAAAGACTTATTGAAGATGGAAACCGCGGACATCCTCATGCTCCAAGAGACTAAAATAGAAGGGGAAGCCCTTCTAAACACTAGCATCATGAAATGGAAATATGACTCAGGAAAGGCTGTCAGTGCAAGGGGCTCGGCCGGAGGAATAGGCACACTTTGGTCAAAAAACTCCTCCTCATTAGAGCGATTTTCTGAGACCCAACATTGGATCTTCACAGAACTGTGCCACACTGTAAGCAATCTCTCCCTTGCTCTGTTCAACTTGTATGTTCCTGTTCATTATGAAGAAAAGAGAGAGTGCTGGAGGACACTCTTGGATTATATAGAGCAGAACAACCCCACAAATATAGTCATAGGCGGTGATCTGAATATAATTCTAGATCCCAAAGAAAAAAGAGGAGGGATTTACTCTAGGGACCCTTTCATCAACACAGTGGGAAATCTGATTCTGCAGTGGGACTTAGTTGACTTCAAACCCGTGAAAGGAAAATACACCTGGACTAACAACAGAACAGGAGAAAATCAAATCTCTACTAGGTTGGACAGATTTCTCATCAGCAACTCATTAATGATGGACAACAAAATAGTTTTCTCCAAGATCCTCCCAAAGCTCACATCAGACCATAAGCCAATCCTTTTATGCATAAAAGAAGAAGAAGATCTTGGCCCCCTCCCATTTCGTTTCAGCCCTCTCTGGGCAGGTAAAGAAGGGTTCTTTGAAACAGTCCAAACAGCATGGAGGATAGATGTACTCGGATCCCCAAGCTTTGTGTGGGAACAAAAAATAAAAAACACAAAAAAGGCTCTTAAAGATTGGATAAAAAGAACTATGCAAACCCCCACTAGGCAGAGAAAGGAAGCAGTTCTTCAGCTGGAAAGAATACAATTCGAAATGGAGGAGAAAGATCCCTCTCCCACAGACTTAGCCAATGAAAAATCTGCCCAAAGGAATGCATACTGCTCTTTTAGAAATGAAGAAGAATATTGGCGCTTAAAGTCTCGAAGCCTGTGGCTCAAATCTGGGGATAGAAATACCACATACTTCCATAGACAGTGCAGGGCTCGCCTCTCACGCAATCATATAGCAGAAATCACTAGCACTAGTGGTCAGGTGTACAAAGGATTTTCTCAAATCAAAGAAGCAGCTGTAAACCATTTTCAGAATCTCCTAAGTAAGAAAAGAAATGGGAATGAGGAGGATGTAGAAGAATTTCTCACAACCATTCCAAACCTTGTCAGCATGGAAGATAATGACTCTCTGTTGAGCCCAATCACAGAAGAAGAGATAATTAATATAGTCTGGTCCATGGAACCAGACAAAGCTCCAGGACCTGACGGATTCTCAGTTCATTTTTATAGAATTTGTTGGGAGATAATCAAAACTGATCTCTTCAGAATGATAAGAGGAATCCTGAGGAAGGCAAAAGTGGGTGGAGGAATAAACTCCACCTTTCTCGCTTTAATCCCCAAGGAAAAAAACCCAGGCTCCTTCGACAGATACAGGCCGATGTCACTCTGCAACTCATCCTACAAGATCGTGGCCAAACTGCTGGCTAACAGAATGAAGCCCCTCCTCCAAAAGCTTATCTCTCCGGCTCAAGGTGGATTTGTGAAAGGCAGACAAATCTTGGACAATGTCATTCAGATCCAAGAAGCCCTCCATTCCAGTCAAACATGGAAAGAACAAGGTATGATTATCAAATTGGATATGTGTAATGCTTTTGATCGAGTTAATCGTTCTTTCCTGTTTAGGGTTCTTGCAGCCTTTGGATTCAACCAGGATTTCATAAACCTAATCAAAGCTTGCATTGAAAACATCTGGATCGCCCCAATGGTGAATGGCAGACCAGCAGAGTTTTTTCTAGCCACCAGGGGATTGAGGCAGGGCTGCCCTCTTTCTCCCTTTCTTTACATTCTGATGGTTGATTCACTAAGCAGGAAGCTGACTCAGGAGAAACAAATCGACTCCATACCTGGGATAAGAATTGTGCAAGGTATAGCCCCAGTGAATCACGCGCTCTTTGCTGATGATTCACTCCTTCTCGGGGGTGCTTCCACGAGAATCGCTAACTCATTCAAAACCATTCTTCAAAAGTATTGCAGCATCTCCGGAGCGTTAGTCAGCGAGAGGAAAAGTGCTGTTTACGGATGGAATACAGATCAGCAAACAATTGAAAGGATTGCCAGCGAATTGGGGTTCAAAGGCTATGCAGCGTGGGATAAAATAAAGTATCTTGGTTTACCTCTGACGATGGGATCCAACCACAATCACTTGTGGGAGGAGGTGATTTCTAAGTTCAAAAAAAATATTGCAGCGTGGGGTGGCGTCTGGGTCACCACAGGCGGCAAGCTCACTCTAATACGTTCTGTGCTTTCAGCCTTGCCTACATTCCAAGCCTCTCTGCTGATGGCTCCAAGACAAATCGCAGATCAAATCTCCTGTCTAATGCGGAATTTTCTGTGGAACGGTGGGAAGGGAAACAGCAACCGCTTTCATCTTATTAACTAGGAAACAGTGAAGCGTCCCATTGCAGAAGGCAGACTCCAAATTCGTGACCCTCAGCAAGCAAATCTAGCTTTGGGTTGTAAACTTCTATGGCAGTTAATAACCGAGCCCACGCACCCTATCAATTAGCTCTTAAATCTCAAGTACCTCCAAAATCAGCTGATCACCTCCTTCAATCCAGCGCTTTCTCCTAGAGGAATGCAGGCTTGGAGGCTCTGCTGTAAAGGGATCGAATTCTTCAGAACCCATCTATATAAAATTCCAGGGAACGGCAGAAATATATTGTTGTGGAGAGATCGAATCATGGGTCATCCTCCACTTTCAGCCATTAATGAAATTGTTGATTTAAGAGCTTGGTTAAGTTCAAAAGGAATCCGGAAAATCGAGGATATAGCAGAGTGGGATAACAAAGGCAATTGGCAGTGCTGGTCATTGCCTAACATTCCAGCGCACTTAAAAGATCAGTTAAAAACTTTCACAGATGCAATTACAGACTTTACTCTAGTGCATAAGGATGAGGAAGATTCATGGGGATGGGGAAAAACAGGGGTGTACACAGCCAAACAAGGATACCTACAGATGCAAGGTAAAAAGGATTCTCCGCACCCGGAAACAGTGTGGAAGCAGATCTGGGAAAACTTCAGCATTCCCAAGATCAACTTCTTCTGTTGGACTTTATTCCACAACAAAATCTTGACTGGAGATAATCTGTGCAGAAGAAACATTGCTGGCCCTCATCGATGCGCACTCTGCAAAAATGCATTGGAAACCTCAGTTCACATGTTCATCGAATGCGAGTATGCACAGAAGGCCTGGACCAGCTTCTTGACAGGGCTGAATGTGAGACCCCCAGCACATTGTACGATCACAGACATGTTCTCGTCTTGGAAAGCTCGATACCCCTACAACATTATTGATAAATCTCTTTGGCATAAGGTGTGGATTGCAGCTCCAAAATATGTCTGCTGGAAGTTGTGGCTTTCCCAGAACGAAACTGTCTTCAACCAAAAAGAAATCACTGCAGAAACTGTAGCGGAGCAGGCCAAGAAACTCCTAATAGAAACTCTGAGACAATCCAATGTCAAAGATAGCTCCCTTCGAAATGAAGAAAGGGCCTGGCTGGATGGCTTCTCCCCCACGCCGAGACCTTCAGCATTCACTCACCCAATTCATAAAGAAAATTGGCAGATTAGAGACACCTCGGATAGTTTCCAGAAGTGGTGGAAATCACAAGGAAAATGCACCATCTTCTTTGACGGAGCCTCGAAAGGCAATCCAGGTAGGTCAGGAGCAGGGGGGGTCATCTACCTCCCGAATGAGAGAAAAGAGGACTTCAGTTGGGGACTTGGGCTCAAAACCAACAATTAGGCAGAAGTTCTCAGTCTTTTAACAGCTTGTCAACTGGCCAGAAAAGGAAACCCAAAGGAAATCATAGTTTTTGGAGACTCAGAATTGCTGATAAAATCTCTAATAAACAAGAAAGGGCTCAAGGATCCAGCACTAAACAAGCAGCTTACAAGAGTGATCAGACTCATGAAGGACTTTTCCTCAGTACAACTCTTCCATATCCTCAGAGAATTAAACACAGAAGCAGACAGACTGGCAAATACAGGATGTAATCTCGAAAAGAGCATGATCAGCATAAATGCAGGAGCACCGAATATGGCAACTATTCCCTAAAAGGGCAAGGAGGTCTTGCAAAAGCAGAGAAATGTATTGTTTGTAACAGCGAATTGTAATTCGTGATCTGGCTTCGGCCTCCCATAAATAAAAATACCCGTTTCAGTTAAAAAAAAAAAAAAAATTGTGATACATCTAAGAACTCCAACCTAACAAAGAGGAAGAGGCCACCTTTTTCTAAACAAGTATCCTAACATGTCTAGGATACAGGTAATTTGACATGTATATTATGAGTAAAAGATGTGGCAAATACATATGTAACCCATATTTATCCTATTATTTAATAAAATTGAACGATAAATAAGTATATAGTTTTTTTTTTTTAAGTTAGAAACTGAGTTGGAAAATTGTATATTATTTTTTTATTTTTAATCATGGTGAATTGGGGAGTTTTTTGGGTAAAGTTTAAATGATAAATAAGTATTAAAAATATTTTTTTTTTACAAAAAAAAGGTTGGAAAAGTTTATGTATATATATATATATTATGGTGAGTTGGTAATGGGAGCTTACTCTGTGAGCCTTGTTACAACAATGGTTCAAAGATGACCTCCAATAGATAGAAAGAAAAACATCCTAGTATACCAACTACTTTATTGACCTTGATGAAAACTAAACTGAGAAGAGGGTGAATCAGCGCTACATATTCATGAACATTCAATTTCTTTTCTTTAATCTCATTAACTGACACATTACATGAGCATCTTAATAAATAATGACTAGAGGATAAAATAAGTGGACCATTAGTCAGCAAGAAATTATAAACTATATATTATTAATCAAAACTTATAAGAAAAATAAAAAAGCACCTAACATGATTAAAAAAGTGAGTGGGACAGTTTCTTACCATGGATGTATCCAATATGTACTCATCTAACAAAAGCCATAGTTTGAAGAGGCCACATTTTCTGGTGAAAAACAATGGAAATTTCAGCTTAATTTTGAGAAAATCTGGCCAATTTTTTTGAAAATCTAACTTACAATTTTCAAGCTTTAAGATTTTGAATTTTGGATGCCCAAGATTGAATCCATTTCCACCATTAAAAAACGATTAAAAACTCTTAGCATTAAATTCCTTGAAAATTTTCTCACCAAATTCTGGCCAAAAAATATTTCACCTCCAAAAATTATAGTGTTCTTACACGTAAAACAAAATAGTAAACAAAATCAATTTACCCAAGAGAATGTCATGAAGCTCCTATTTTGTTTCGTACTAGTGACCCGCTGGTAAAAAGCTTTTGGCCGTAGAGCTAATCTTCACCGCCCAAGCGAAAGAAAGAATAATAATTATTGCGTTGTTAAGAAGCAAAAATACTTTCATATAAACATGTAGATACAGTGTTTGTTTACAATTCATGTCCGACAGGAGAATGTGATTACGCCATGGACGACGAAGTAAAACCGGTGGAAAACCATTTGTAAGGGCCTGAGGTAAAAAAAGGCTCGCCGGAAGAGATGCCCCTTCCTTTTTTCATCATAAATTATGAACAGTGCTAATGTCGACAAAACATATGAACCAGGAAACAAATTTATAATACAGTACGCTCAAGTACTTTGCATATTCACCGACAATGATCATATCGATGAGATTTCCCCGGGATTTTCAACGTACAAAGATACAGAAACAAACTGCCCCTTCAATGGAATTCAGAGGGTGGGACTGTTAATTAGAACAGTCCCTCTGCTTCTGAGTCACTGCTCGTTTCATCACAATCTGATCCACTGGGACTCCCCAGAACAATGCTCTCCATGTCGAGAGTTAAAGAATTGGCAGACACAACATCGTTGTCGGGCACGAAGGGCGGCCTGCAGAGGGTTTCGATGAAATCCCAGCGAAGGCCTGCGAAGAAAGCATGGTTCTTCACATCGGAGGACCCGTTGCGGGATCCCAATCTTCTCCGAGGATCCTTTTCCAGCAACCTCAGGATAAGATCATGAAGAGGCGAATGGGGGCCTGTAATTTGAGGCTTCATGAACAGGATTCGCCGGTAGGTTTCCCTTTTGTCTGAGCCTCTGAAGGGAGTTTTCCCATACAACATCTCGTACAATAAAATCCCCAGAGACCACCAATCCGCAGAAAATTCATGCCCACTTCCGCTTACAATTTCAGGAGCCACATACTCTTCCGTTCCAACGAAGGAATTGGACCTGCCGGAACTCGTGCTGCTTGTCCTAGTTCCGTCTTCGCTGTCATCGGAAAACCGGCGTGAGGAATTGGGCTTTTTCTTGGAGGGGAGAAGTAGAGAATTTAGGCTTAGCCATGACTTCAATGGATGTGGGGAATTACATCGCCCTTTTTCTTGTGACAGAGCTGCGCACGATTTCTTGCTGGGAAGCGGAAGCCTGGTAGAAAGATCGAAATCGGTGAGCATGATATGCCCAGTGCTCTGTATGAGGATGTTCTCCATCTTCAGGTCTCTGTAAACAATCCCCTGCCCATGAAGGTGCTCCAAGGCTAAAACCATTTCAGCCGCATAAAACCTGAAATCACATGTCGCCATTATTACACTAAATATAACTATTTTATCAATATTACAAATAAAAAAGGTAAAAATTGTTCTTCAAACTAAACTAAATGAAAAATGATGATCGAACTAAATGAAAAATGCCCGCCCATTTGATAACAGACTCAGAAAACATAAATAAAATAAAAAATTGTTCGCCAAACCATTCCAACTAAATAAAAAATGCTCGCTCACCTAATAGCAGACTCAGAGAACATTTTGTCGGGCTGAATTTGCCTGAGACGACGGAGATCGCCTCCCGGGCAGTACTCAATGCCCCAACCAACGATCTTGTCTGTCTCCACTTGGGCAATCAGAGATGGCAGGAAGGGATGGTGTAAGGAAGAGAGAATCTCCCTCTCCCTCTCTATACCCCTCCGTCTGTTAAACCCTGCATCTTGCCCTGAGCCTTTATCAGCTTTGGCTATCACTTTGAGAGCAAATGGATGATCCCAGCCCTCCCTTAGAACCAAAAACACAGTGCCCGTTGCCCCACGGCCGAGCACCCTGAGAGCCCTTATTTCTTCTATGGGCATCAGGAACTTCTTGTTGGGATTCATCACCTCAGCATCATAGCTTGCCGGCATCCCTGTAATTTTGAAACAGAAAATGAAACGCTCAGCGGTCGGTTGCGTGCTGGAGTTGATAGGTGGGGAGGAAGGAGAAGGTTGGGCGTACTAAACCGAACAAATCGTTACAGGCTTTATAATGTGAATTGCAGAATTTGAGGAGTAAAGTGGAGAGGTCGTGGGTATTCACGTGCAAGGAAGATAAAGTTGGGAGCATATTTTAATAGTATTCGAGTGGTGCATGAGAATATCATTTCATGTCGCAGGAAATGTGGTCTTTTCATCTCATTGTCCAAGCATCGTCGAGCTGAACTCGAATATCTGTCTGTCTCACGCTCGAATACCGGTACCTATACCATACCCAGCGCTCACAAATTCCATTCCATCCTTCATCACGTTAAAGGTATGGCACAGTTGGTAACCTTCCGACCACGGTTAAAATGTTGGTTACCTTGAAACTATCTTGATTTTAGATTCCCATAATAGGAAGGTGAGAGAGATGTCAAAGAATTGATCTTGGTTATAGATTTATATTTTTGTTAGATTCTCAGATAATTACTTGCAATTGACAGGATGCCCTAAGTTTTTTAAGAGATATTTTTTACGGTCAAAGCTGTTTAATTAGAGTTAATATATTTTTTAAAAATGGGGGGCGAGTCCCTTGAGGAAGCTTGTATTAGGCCCCGATACATTATATACAATCGTCTTGAGGAAGCTTGTATTAGCCCGGTGTACAATATATACATTATATACAATCGCCCTGAGGAAGCTTGTATTAGACCCGGTGTACAATATATACATTATATACAATCCTCAGATCTATCACATCAAACCAATATACATGCTGGATGATACAGAACAGCTGCCGCCAAGCGCCACATATGAGATTCGATCACGGGCGGGGTGCGAGAAAGCCGACTTCCCCAACCGCATGAGCTGTGCACTCATATGCAAATTAGAGTTAACATATTTATGAAGTGTTTAGCGTTAATAAGTCATAAATTTTTGGTATATTTCGCTTATGCACAATTAGATATACTCTAGGTGTTATAATGGTAGCAGTTAGCTTTCATCTTAGACCTTGTCTAAATTACTCCAACAAATTACATATTCGCCATGGTAATGAAAGAAGTAAAAAAACATGTAAGTTAATTGGTTCATGAATATTGATTATATTAATACATATACGTAAGCAAGAAAGACTATTGTTTTAAATGGTTGACAAGATTCAAATCTTATGATTAGAATTTACATGGATGAAAAAACTTTTAATAACACAAATAATCACAGATCCTTATTTATGAAATGCAAATAACTTAATAAATTTAATCACAACTCATTATCAAATAATGATGATGAAAAAATTAATTTTAATTAAATCTTAAATATACACATAATAATAATAATAATAATAATAAATCTAGTATAAACATGCTTATGTTTAAGCAACATAGTCATTTAAGTTGCAATTGATAAATTCTAATATGTAAGATTGAAGATTGAAATATTTCATTGTGATATAAGATAAGAGTGTTACTATTAACGCTACTTGGGATATTTCATATAAGATAAGAGTGTCATTGTTCATTATCCACTTGAGGGAAGTTATACATTTTCTGTGATTTGATTTTGTAATTCTATTTTTTTTATATTATTATTATTATTGTTATTATTGTAAATTTATTGGCAAGTGAAACTCTCAAAATTTTCAAAGAATTTAAACTTCAAACCACATTTTTCACAATCACAAATTAGACCCTAAAAACTAACTTTAATATATAATTTACATATCACAAAAATTTTATATTAAAAATAATAATTAAATACTACAAATAATTAATTGCAACATTAATCTATACTCAATTTATACTTTATAAATAAAAACAATAACTTAAAATACTCTAAATATCTTCTTGCCAAATTACCAATTACTTCAAATTATATCAATTACATTTAATTAAATAAAATTTAATTATACAAATTTAAGCGAATTTAATAACATAAATGTTTAATTCAAATAATTTTTAGTTTAATTTAATTTCGATAACTTTTAAATTAATTTTAAAACAAATTGATTGAAACATATACCCACAAAAACCTTGAGAGCATGTATGCTGCGTCTTCAATCCTCCTAAATTTAAAGTTTTATAAATCAACTTTAATTTAAAATCCTTTAACTATAAGACCCATTAAATTTATTATGATTAAATAAAAGTTATTTTAGGATGATTTGATAATGATCCTTTTCATTAATGGTTCTCCACGTGTAATATTCTAATTTTATTTTTTTATAAAATATAATATTGAAACCGTGACACCTGTGATGAATTCATTTAACCATGCCATATCTCCAAAGAATGCTTTTCCAGTGCTTTGCTTACACATTGTATTGGTATAAATTTCCTTTTTCACAATAAAGTTACGTTAATAAATTGACTTACTTTACCATTATGGATTTATCATTCATTTTCATCATTGTTTCTCTCTAAGGGGTGGAAGTCTAGAAAATGATGCAAAGTGTAAAACTTTATACTCAATCTACAAAGATATATTTTCGAGGAAATAATGTACGTAACTTTTTGTAATTCGATAATAATTTAGCTATAAGTTTCTTATATAAATTATTAAGATCTTAATTTAAGGTGTAATTATTTATATATTAAATAGTATAGTAAATGTATATTTTTTGCCAGATTATTTGTTAAACTTTACGGGCCTTTATCCTTTGTTTGTGGTGATTTTAATTAATACTAAATTCAATTTATATTCACTTTATATAATAATAAATAATAAAATAATAATAAAGTTTTTTTTAATCTAAAATGTTGAATGTGAAGGTTTTTTTTTTTTTTTTTTTTTTTTTTCCTCGCATTTTTATACCATTACATCTAGTGCATAAGTTGTTCTTTTTAATATTCATTTTGATATATTGTTCGTTTAGATCCATCTTAATTCTGGATCTATCAAAAATTGAGGGGATCAAATCTCTTGTGGTGCAAGCCTCCTTTTTTTTAGTGCAAAATTTGAGGAAAGGTTTGCACTTCGAGAGACTTGATCACTCTTGACACTTAATAGATCTAGAGTTGAGATAGATCTAGGATGGTTTGATACATATAAGTTCGGTAGTTAAGATAGTCTACTTGAAGCTATATTATTAGACCATAAAACCTAATAAGCTCCTTTGTTATATTGTAAAACCCAACAAGAATATATACATGTCTTTGCAGGAGTTGAGGATATTAACTATCCATGGTTTAATTTTATTTTTAATGTTATCATTCAATCTCCTAAATAAAACTCAATAACAATTGTATCTAAATTAAGTTGTTATTAACATATGAGAGACATATTTTAGTGGAATTTCATGCGGAGGTTAAAACCAAAGGTTGACACAATCTAAAATGGGCAACTCCAATAAATTTTAATGCAGACGAAAAAATGATAAACAAAATGTAGGATTGCATGCACCCAATTTTTTTTTTTTGTTCTCGCATTTCTCTTCACACTCAAGAGTAAAATTTCAAGCATATAAAATAAAATGAATAACATCCACAACCTACAAAAATCTAATATTTGAAGTGTGTGTAACAAAGTGAGTGAGGTTGTTTTTCCCAAGTTTTACCTATAAGACATACATGTGTAGAGTTATTAAGTCTTCGTGTAGTGTGTCTTTATTCAGTGGTTTTGTTTGCCAAATCGGATATGGAAAGTGCTCAAGATTATGATATTTGTGTTGGAAATTAGGATGAACTTTGATCTAGCTAAAAAAATTTATTGCAATGAATGTCTCACATGAACAAAGAATACCTTTAAATAGGATACTTTAAAGAAGAATACCATGGGCAAAACCATGGGTCGTGAAAACCTAGATCCCAAAAACTTCCATTCTTAAATTTACTAATTTATCTCAATTTTATTTTAATTATTAATCTTTTATTTATTTTATGTTATTAAAAAAAATTATGTAATTTGACCCAGTCAAAATGTTTACATAACACAACATAGTGTGTGTGTGTGTGTGTGTGTGTATATATATATATATATATATATATATATATATATATATATATATATATATATATATATATATATGACATTTAAAAAATATCCACATGTTGAACTGATACACATCTAACATGCAACCTTTACAGATATAACATATAACACTTACACATCAAATGCCTACACATCTCCCCCATATTTGGTTGTAGAGCACCTCTCGACACAACCATTTTGTGTGCATTACTTTTGGTGCAAAATGTAGAGGTGAGCTTCGAACTTGTTATTTCTAATCTATATTGCCACTTTCCTTATCTTCATTTCCACTTTCCTGCATTTTGCATGTATAATGTAGAATATAGTCTTGATGTGGGCTTCTTATGGATTATTGTGTAGTATCGTTGAGGTATCTGATGTTTTGAGTGAACCCTTCACTAATCTTCAAGGACAGAAAGCTATATTGTAGATACAAAGAGTGCTAGACCACAATTAAAGACATGAAGAATCAAACCATTAGGAGATGTAAGGAAATTGTGAATTATTATAAACATTAAAATATTTTACTGATTATTAATTATAGGGATGGAAAAGACAAATTGTTAAATAATAAGATTAGGTAGAATAAATTAAGGTTTGGTCAAAATTAATAAAAAAGGGGGCAGGGGGTTTAATGTTAATAAGCAACAGGTCATTGTAGTATTAAAAGAATATTCTTAAAAAAATTATAAATTATAAGGTTTAACAATGTTTTTATAATATTTTAATTAAATTTGGTCAAATTGACGAGGATTTTGGTTGAAATAAGATTAATGAGGATTTTGGTTGAAATAAGATTAAGGTAAAATAATTTTATATTTATATTAAATAAAAGATGGAAGTTAAAGGTAGAAAAAAAGTGAAGGATTTAGGTTAAAATTGGAGAAATAAAAGTTAATTAAATTATTAAAATATTAAAAGAATTTATAATTAATAATTTAAATTATGACATAAAACTAAGGAAAGATAGAAGGAAAAATGGGTAGTAAAGTTATAGAGAATTAAAGATAAATATAGGTAGAATATGATTTAGATTGAAATATACAAAATGAAATTTAAGGATTGGGATTAAATAAGGATTATAATTAGATTAAGGAAGATATAGAGTAATTAAATGATTAAATAAAGAATTTAAAGTATTAGAAAATAGACTATACTAGCATTTGCACCACATGTTGCAAAGGAAACGCCGTAAGGCAATGATATAAAAAACAACAGCATAGAAGAAAGAAGTCAAAATTTTATGCAAATGACATAAGAAACAACAACATAGAAGAAAGAAGTCAAATTTTTATGCAATTTTGTTTCTTTACCGGTGTTTATTTTTTATCATCAACAAATGGCTAGATCATCTATTCATATTACCAAGAACCTTCGCATTTGAGGGCGTTGCCACAATGCCACAAAGCTCATTCTGATGATCACCGGGAAGGGAATTGTTGTGAGAGATGCAAATTGTTTCCATTGTTTCTCGAATGGACTCTGATCTTGCACTGATTATTGTAATGCTAATTGCAAATTGTCTCATAAAAAATAGTGTGACTACAAGCATAAGCAATTACTTGCCTTTTGTGACAAGCATATGTTTGATAGAGAAAAATGGAAAAATGCAAAAGCAGAGGGGATTAGTAAAATATTTGATGTCTAATCTAGGGTGCATACATAGCATCGGTGTAATCTAGGGTGCATACATAGCAAAAACATACCTGGATAGTTAGTGACATTTTCATAAGACAGATTGAATTTCTACCTGATTCATTTCTTCATATCGACCATAATTTTACATAAAATGTCGAATAGGGGTTACATTGAGTATAGTATTGCTAGAAATTTGCATAATGCAGTGTTGTTGGGTGGTATGCCAATGGTGACATGTCACGTGATCATATTTCATTGATATAGATGGTATTTCGAGCATAATTATTTAAGGTTACGTGTAGAATATTTCAAGAGAAGATATGCATGGCAGGTTCTAACTGCCCTAACACAATTCACCCAAAAGATACAAAATTTATCTGACAAACTGAATTATCTTGGACAATGTGATTGTTACATGAGAAGGCGTGCATTGGGCTTAAGATTTTAAAATATCTCATAACCTTTTCCAATATACTATAAATCAAGGCCAAGGAACACTAATGTAGGGAATGATAAACATGCGTAGAAGCTAGGACATTCATAACATAGTAAGAAGAGCATTCCCTATGGGGTCCTCTAGGTCAAACCCATTTCTAATTACATGGCCATGCACCTCATTTCCTTGCTGCGGAGCTTCTAGGCCAGCACATGCACCAAGTACACTGGAAAAGGTAACATGATCAGTCTGACCATATCCCTTTACAAGATTAGTCCATGACACCACATCTATTTCAGGCATTCTATCGAATAATTGTTGTGCTGTAGAATTGTGCACAAAAGTGCACAAATTCTTACGAATTCTAAGAATGATGTTAAAATTGAAACAAGGCAGGGTGCAACCATTTGGTTTCCATCTCTGTTACAAGTATTCCATGTCAGAGCAGCTATCCATTGAATATATGATAGATCTTGCCTCTGTATAGAGGCCCTTTTGGGCCATGATCCATTTTCCTTTGAAAATATTACATTTTCCTGCATCTTTCTTTGGATCGATCTGAATTGTCTCTAAAACCTTGCATTCATTCCTTTTAATATCTTGAATTTAAGACATTTTCTCTATGCTACTTCTTGTGTTTACACTATCGTTGTCAAAGAAATAGTGACTGGTATGGGACCATTTTTATTGTACAGGCAAGATCAACATGAAATTGGGTTTAGGAGCTTCAAGGCCATCAAATATTGAACTGAATGATCGTCAGGTATCATATGTACCCACAACTCTTTCAATCAAGGAAGACTGTTAAATTGAGAGAGAAGACATTAGAACAAAAGGGAAGGAAGACAACCAGTGCCATATCAACAACGATTTCTTTATGTGAAAATAACTTTGACTTACAAATCATAAGGCCTAAATTATCCATATCTGCTAAAACAATTTGCAGAGTAATATGGCAGCTTCATTAACTTGGGAAATAAACATGCCACTGAAAAATTTGAAGGAATGGTGGAAAATTAGCAAGAAAGGAGCAGGGCAATCTTATATAATTTCATTGGCTTCACATTTGAACATTATGTTGTTCTGAACCATGATACCCTAAATTCATATATTAATTCAATGGATTTCATTAGGGATATTCTCTGAAACAATGCCCTATCCTTGAAGCAAAGTAATAGAAGAGTACTGCCATTTCTGTGGAAACTGTATATGTTCTGAATCTTATTTCTGGATAAGTTAATGTCGGATATATGATCTGTTCGCTATTTATTTCTGTGAATGCTGTCACAGTTTGCTTCTGATATTTTTTCCAGTTGATAGACAACTTTCAAGACTTTTGCTGACTGCAAAACACAATTTCATGAACAACACACAACCAAACAAAGCAAAGCAAACTGTGTGAATGGCAAATAATGCCAAAGGGGAAAGAATAATATCTGAAATCAGTGAGAATCTATGCCCATGCAACCTACAAGATTTGTACGTGCTTAATATTGGCATAAATTCTACACCAATTGGGCTTCACATAGACCATTTTTCTCAACGCATATTTAGGTAACTCTTACATTTCCGAAATCTTCATTGATGACTCTTCCCTGGCCAGTATTCATTAATATCTGACTTGAAACCCTAGAAAAAATAGTGAATTTTGACCCATCAACTGCAACAAAAAACTACTGGTTCGAACTTCTTGTTCAATATGTATATGTTGTTAAACTTGGCTAATTCTAGCAAACAGGCAGCTATTCTATTTCATTTCATCGGTTTACTATTCATCACCAATTTTCCTTCTGTTACATCACAGATTAGCTCACACGCCTGCAGTAATGCCTCTACTTATGCCAATGGAAGTACTTTTTCGAGCGATTTGAATAGGTTAATGGGTGATCTAATGAAGAACGCACCTCAAACAAGGTTCAACACTTCTTTCTATGGCAAAAGTCCTAACAGAATATATGGCCTCCTCCAGTGTCAAGGTAACATATCTAGCCAAGACTGTTCAACCTGTTCACAAGAAGCAAACGATAGTGTTATACAACTTTGTAGAAAAGACGTCGGCGCTCGAGTATGGTTAGAAAGTTGCTTCCTGCGATACGAGAACTTTATCCTTTTTTCAAAGCTAGACACCAATGGGACTTATCTAGTTATGGTAATTGAAATTAGTACAAGTAATCTATACAATTTCAAGACCACTACTTCAAATCTGCTTTTCAACGTGTCTGATGAGGCCTGCAATTCTGCAAATAAGGGATTCACTCAAGGCTCAGCTACATGTTCTACCAATGGTAAAGTTTACAGTTTAGTTCAATGTTGGAGAGATTTATCCAGAAAGGATTGCAGATCTTGCTTTCAACTACCAACGAATAACCTCCACCGATGTCGTTCTCTGAATGGAGGAGCCCAGGCACTATCAGGAAGCTGCAGGGTTCGATATGAAATATACCCTTCTTTTAACACTAGTACTACTGGGAATAGTGCTAGTCCACTTTCATTCTCTAACTCCTCCCGGCCAAACCCTTCTTCCCATATGACTCAGGTGACTCAGGCGAATGGAGCTTCACACACCACGTCAAGTAATCCCTCATGGCCACATCTAATTTTATGATTTCCTTGCTTTTGGCCACATCTAATAGAAATTGATTGTAACTTCAATATTTGTAAATAACAGTACAATGCATTACATGATTTGCTCTACAGAAAATTCTCTGGGGATTGTGGCAGGCGTCTTAGTAGCGTTAATGGTCTGTTTGTTTGCCCTAGGGAACAGACTGAAATCTTTCTTTTCAAGGAACCCAGTAACATGTCAGCAGAATGAAGGTAGAATTAGTGGAATTTATCTCAGATTTTAAGAATAATTGACCTTATTCTTGTTTATCTTATTCTAAACTTATCTTGATGGCAGATTTTAAGAATAATTTTCAAAATATTCTAAATCTACCATCTAGAAATAAAATTGAATCTATAACCAGGCATCTCTTTAACACAGCCCATTCATATTTATGTTATCTAATGAAATTAGATTCTTATTTGCCTCTTCTTTTTCTATGTAGAAAAACATGTTATTGATCCAAAATCGACACTAATCGAACATGAGCAAATTATTTTCACCTTAGAAGCACTCACAGAAGCAATGGATAATTTTCATGAAAACATGAAGCTTGGAGAGGGAGGCTTTGGCCCTGTATATAAGGTATTTACCTACCCACTATTGTTTGCAAGTTTAACGCTATCACTTTACATCATCTTCCAGATAGAGGAACAGGAACAGGGATTTTTCCATGGTTTGTTGATGGACTGATTCTTCCAGTGAATAACGAGAGACGGAAAAGAAATAGCTGTGAAGAAGTTGTCTGTAAGGTCTGGACAGGGCAAATGAGAGTTTATGAATGAAGTGAAGCTTGTTACCCATGTTCAACACCGAAATCTGGTAAAGCTGCTCGGATGTTGTGCCGAGGGTCCCGAAAGGTTGCTTGTTTATGAGTATTTGCGAAACAAGAGTCTTGACACCTTCCTGTTTGGTATGTCATTTTGAATTTTGTTTCCTGTATGAGGGAAAGATGATCAATTTTTCATAAATTAATGAGATTGATTATGTAAAAGGTTTTGAAAATTACTATTCTTTGAATACAAATACAGATCCAGAGAAGAAGAGACATCTTGATTGGCAAAAACGCTATAACATCATAATGGGAATAGCTCGTGGTCTTCTTTATCTTCATGAGGATTCACAGTTGCGAATAATTCATAGAGACATTAAAGCAAACAACATTTTGCTTGATGAAAGGCTGAATCCTAAAATAGCAGACTTTGGGCTAGCAAGACTCTTTCCTGAAGACGAGACTCACATCCAAACAAGAGTTGCAGGGACATAGTGAGAATATTTCACTCTACCCTTCTCTTCTCTATGCAATTTATTTGAAATTAATCAATTTGTTAAACAGCTTAACATTTATGCAATCATGTGCCACAATCACCCCCAACTTATTTGAAGAGTTTCTGATTGGAGTATGTAGCGGTTACATGGCGCCAGAGTATGCAATGCAGGGGCAACTATCCCTGAAAGCTGATGTGTATAGCTTTGGAGTGTTAATCCTTGAGATTGTGACGGGAATTAAAAACAATGATATAAATTTTTCCCCAGAAATGCAAAGCCTATCAGAATGGGTAAGACTTCAATTCATGATTTTTTTTTGGTATGAATAACAGTGGATTGCGATAAATCAGAATAATGATGATTTACCTTGGATGGGATGCAGGCATGGAGATTACAGAAGCAAGGGTGTCTTCTGAATATGATTGATTCCACAATAATGGAAACATGGCAGCAGGAGGAAGTCGTAAGATGCATTGAGGTTGCTCTTCTATGCACGCAAGCTGATTCAGGCCTCCGTCCAACCATGTCTAATGTTATATTAATGATCTCAAGCTCTCCTGTAACATTACTAAATCCAACACAGCCAGCATTTCTTAAAAATAGTGAGAGTAACGTCATTACTGAATTAGAAGCTAGATAGGTCCCTTAAGGGTTGATTGTAAATAAAAATATGTAAGGTACACGGGCGGGTTAGGAGATTGAAATTATTTTGTTAGAGGTTGGTTAATTAATAATTCATGGCGTCCACGGACAAGGGGAATCCTCCTCTCTTCAGAAGAATGCCCAGTGTTTTGTATGTATTCTCATTGGGTGAAGCCTTTAGTTTTAACATTTGATGAAAAACTTCAGCAGCCTCTCTCAATCTTCCATCTGCAATGAACAGGCTAATGACACTATTAAAAGAAAGAACGTTAGTAAGAAATCCCGATTCTAACATTTCCTTTGCAATTTCAGTGGCTTCATTAAGCCTTCCATTCTTTTTGTATAAGGACAACATCATGGAAAAAGAAAATTCATTTGCCTGCTGCTTTTCCTTCAAGACTTTGAATACTTCTTGTGCTTCAGTCACCATATCAGTGCGAGCATAAAGGTCAAGCATACAGCCTGATAAAAAGGCATCTGGCTCAACACCCAATTTCTGTATGCGTTTGTACGTTTCATGTGTGAAGCAGACAGTACAAATAGTGATATAACAGCACAAGGCTGCACTGGCTACGCGGCCCTCAGGCAGGAAGAAAGACATGAAACCAAGAAGAAAGACACGTTTCGTCACTGCGAAGACACGTTTTGGTTCAGTCATTGCGAAGAGTCTCATCGCCAGGAGGCCTGGCCTTTCATGGCCCATTGCTAGATCCTCCCTCTCTGTCTTCCAGCTGGTGGAAAAAATAATATTTTTCTATGAAAAAAACAGATTAAATCAAGCGCAGAAAACACCCCAATCGTCTAACACACAGAATCAATGGCTCAGGATCGCACACGTCACATTTTAGGGATGTCTTTCTCAGAGGGAACGCCTTACGGCGTAATTAGGATAAATAGAAGGAGAAAATTTGATGGAAACAAATTATATAGAAAACAAGGGAATAAAGAGGGTCTGTTGGAAGGAATCAATAGAGTGTGGTGATTTTTGACATTAGGGTTAGAAGGTAGAAAATGGATCATGGGCTTCCAAGATTGGCTTATTTGATATATGTCTTCTTGATTAAAGTTATTAGGGTGTTTTTCGATTTCGAGAGCTTCCCTAATGACTCATTTCGAGTGGAAAGGGGCAGAGGCTAGGATTTTGGTATTGTCAAATTGAATTAAATGTTGGGTCTTGTGAGAGTGCTCAATGACAATGGACTTAGAGATTCAATTATGAAAGGTGTCAGTGATGTGTTCTTTAAGGTGAGCTTTGAAGGATCTCCCAGTTTGTCTAATGTAAGACATCCCATCGGCACAAGGGATTTCATAGACTCTGGGGCTGAACATAGGGCCATTTTTGTCTTTGGAGGATCAAAAGAGCTAGCTAAGGGTAGTTTGGGGTTTGAATAAGGTTTTGATGTTCCTTTTTGAAAGGATTTTGGAAATATGACCAGTAACTCCCTGAATATAGGGGAGGGAAAATTTGGTTGAGGGAGGGTTGATGGCTGAATTTTTAGGATTATGGTCAGGGTGGAGAATGGAATAGAATGCCTTTCTAATCGAGTATCTATAACCATTAGCTTTAAGGGCTTTGGTAAGATGGGATTTTTTAATAGGAAAGGATTGAGAGGAAGAAATTCGAATGGCAAGAGTAACAAGGGTTTTTAGAAAAACATACTTTTGTGAAGGATGATGGTTGGAGTTGGAATGGAGGTACTTATCAGTATGAGACTTCTTTCGATAGACTTGGTGGGTAAGAGACCCATTGGGGAGGTGAGTTACAAGGACGTCAAGAAACAAGAGGGAACAATTACTTTCAATTTCCATAGTGAAAGTGATGTGGGGAGAAATTTGATTGAGATGAGTGAGGAAGGCTTGGATTACCATAGGACCAAATAACAAATGTATCATAAAAGAAATGCTTTGAGAGCATGGGTTTCAAGTGGTAGCTATAAAGGGTTAAGGCTTTAAAATTCTCCATGAAATTTTTGGAAACAAAGGGGGAAAGTGAGGAGCCCATAGTTGTGCCCTCATTTTTCTCATAGAAGATTCCATTTAAAGTAAAGAAGGTGGTGGTAAGGTAAATCATGATAAGGTAAAGGGTTTTAGAGTCAACTAGCTTAGATATTAGGTCAATGGATTCTGGGACACGTATTTTGGTGAAAAGGGAGACAACATAAAAACCAACCAAGAGGACATTTTCGTCAAGCATTAGGTGTTTGGTTTGCACAATGAAATCGATGAAGTCTCTTATGTAGGAAGAGGATTATTGAGAGAAGAGACGAAGTTTCTTAGCAACGTATGAAGAAATGGCATTGGTGGGACCACCTAAGGCACTAACGATACATCTAAGGGAAATATATTTTTTGTGGATTTTAGGTTGACCATAGATTTAAGGGGTAATGGGGTTGGGGGTATGAGAACAGTTTGGATTGAAGGGTCCAACGATGAGGATTTAATGGCTTTAGTTACCTTTTTAGTCACATAATTAATTGGGTTTTTATTTAAGGGTTTGTATGAAGAAGAGGAAAGGAGTTTCAACCTCTTACTTGGTAATCAGAGGAGTTCATAATGATAGATGCATTACCTTTATCAGTCTTTAGAATAAGAATGTTTGGGTTATAATTAAGCTAACATAAGGCCATAAATTATTCTTTAGAGAGGTTAGGCCTGGGGAGCTCATAGTTCCATAGAATGCGACCACATTCTTGTTGGAGCTCTTCCACTTCATGGAACGGAAGATGATGGGAAATTGATTCAATGGAGAAAATGATGTCTTCAAAGGGGATATTTAAGGAAACAAGACGGAAGTTGAAACCTTTTTCTAAAAGAATTAAAGAATTCATCAAGATCAATGGAGGATAGTTTAACCATTTTGGCATTAAAAGGAAGAGGAGGAGAAGGAATGCAATTAATGGGGTTAGGAGAGGGACAAGCACCTAAATTTAAATTATAATTAGAGTTTAGGAGGGAAATATGGATGGAAGAATTAATTGAAGAGATAGGATGAAAGTCATTAAATATATGGGGATGAGAAGATAGGATGAGAGTCATTAAATATATGGGGACTAAGGGCACAACTATTGATTCAGCAGGATTCAAGATGGCCTAAAAAACAATGTTCGCAAAGTACGATGGAAGTAGTGTCAAGTTGAAGAGATCAATGAGGCAATTCTAATAGCATTAAACTAAGTTTGTATGATGAAGTTACTGCAGTTTGAAGTTTCACAACAAGAAGTAAAAAATTCAACCCGACCATAACACATCGCAACCTCTTAGAGTGACATGTGGTAGGATTTACAGATAGCACATGGAAGAAATTTAAGTTTGACACATGACATTACAAAATTGGGTGAATTGTATAGTTGGTAGTGATGTGGTCCAATGAATGGGCGCCATGTGGCCATATGACAAGGCACCATGTGACCCCAAGACAAAGACTAAAAGTCAATGAATGGATTGGCATCGACAGGTTTGAAACCTATAACCTCTGAGGAAATACTACAACACTCTACAAATAGGACAAAAGGTCATTCATTGAAAGATTTGGCAGTTATGTGATATTTAAAGTCATGTTATATTGCATTACCATAAAAGGAGGGTTAGTTGACAGAGCCCACCCACATTGGCAAACCTCCAACCACATCACATTGGTGGTATATTGTTAAAATGACCTCCCAAGTTGGCTGATAGCACATGTGGATATATATTAAAGTTTGGAGGTTTATCATATAATGGTTTATGCCATTGGAATATGTTATATATAACATATGGATAATATGAGTCTATAGACCTTTAGAATGACATACCATAATTAACAAGAATGTTGACCACAACCAAGACAAGTGGGTCAAGGATTTTAATAAGGTTTGATTATGAGCCATATATGGAATGCATTTGTTATATGGATAATGCATTGAGTTTCTATATACACCATTTGGTTACCATATAGTTTATATATGTTATATTTGTTAAAACAATATACCAATTTTAAAATTTTGTTATAACAAAGGGTCATAACCCCCATTGGTTTGACCCTAGGGTGCGGACCCTCAACATTTATATATTGTAAAATAAAATTCTATTGCACCATACAATTGGGATTTGTATAAAGGATAAGCCTTTGTAATTTTGTAGCACAATTACAACTATTTTTGTGATAACTTGTAGAGCTTTGGCCCTTTTAGAGAATTTCGAAAGGAGAGTTTTTGTGAAGGGCTTTTAGAGTCTTTTGAGAAGCCACAAAAATAAGGAGTTAGCTTTGGAGATTGAGGATTTGATGTAATTTGAGTCATATTGCATCATAATTGAAGAAACCACTCCATTAGAAGTGGACCTGAAGATGTATCCCACACTTGGTGAACTCCATTATTACTCTTGTTTCTGTTATTTTGTGTTATTTGTAGTGATTTATTTATGTCATCATATTTTTAATAAGTTTTGTCAAGCTTGGTATTCTGCATTCAATTTTTAAGCGTGATAAAACATAGGATCATTATAAAAGATCTTTATCAAGTTTGGTATCAGAGCATGATGAGCTAGTTTGATTTGGTTGTTGAGTGTGAATGATTACCAAGTCAAAGCTTAAGAAGGGATAAGGTGAAATTGAAGCTTACAATCTTGAAATTGGTTTGAGGAGATTCACTCAAAGAGGATATATGTCTTCACCAATACGAGAGAATCCTTTTAATTATAAGGTGGATTTTCACGAGGTGTTTGATATGTTGCAATCAAAGGTGGAAGAGCTCTATAAAGAGAAAGAGCTTAAGCAAGGAGATGGTACCAGTCAAGTAAAGAATGATGGTGATCAACCCCCTCTTCCTCCTTATTCTCCTCCTCATTCTTCACCTCCTTCTTATTTTTCGCCACCGTCATCTCCTCATAAGAAGAGTGCTTCAAAGAAGTCACTATTAAAGTTGGATGTTAAGTTTGACTTACCATTGTATAATGGCCTTCTTAATATAGAATGATTGGATAATAAGATTCAAGAAATAGAATTTTATTATTGTATTCATCAGATTGATGAAGAAGAGGTAAATATTTAATTGGCCTCCTTTTGGCTTGAAGGCACAACACTTGTATGGTGAGAAACCAAATTTCGAGAAGGCAATAAAAAGAATATTAAGCTCCTTTCTTCATGGTTATAATTCACCAAAGCATTAAAGAAGAAGTTTTATCCATTATCTTATACATAGAAAGAAATTATGGAATGGAAAAATCTAATACAAGGAAAAGGAAAAATCATGCAAAATTTTACTGAAGAAGCTTAGAAACAAAGAATTGGCTTTGAATATTCCATTAGATTCTCGAGAGACGCTTTTGAAAGATATTGGTCCATTGTATAGTTAGCTCCGCCATAATCTTTTGATGTTTAATCCCACTAATTTTGGATGAAGTATGTGTCCAAGCTACTCATCTTGAGTCAAGGGGAAAGAGTGTGCAAAATGATTTTGTGAAGAAGCAACCATCCAATTTCGCTGAAGGAAAATAAAAAGGAAAGTAAAAGAAAAGTAAGAAAGTTGCAACAATGAAGAAAGCAGAAGGAAAGCTAGCATGATTGCATTGTAAGAAGGAAGGGCATGATTATGCTTATTGTTGGAAGCTACATCCTTATCAAAGGCCTAAGAGGTTTGGAGGTAAAGGAAAGAAAAATATTGTTGGGACAATGCAACAAGATTTGGGATCCGATTCAGGAGATGAAACTCAAGTCACAACTATTGGAGTACAAGGTAAAGCATCTTCTCATGCTAGTGTAGTTCTTTTGTTCCTTCTCCTAGTGTTGAAAGCAAAAGAAGTGATCGTTTTCATGTAAGGGTGATTATTAAGCATACAAAAGTAGATACTCTTTTTGACACTGGTTCCCAAGTGAATTTGATTTCTGAGGAAATTTTCAATAAGATGGGATTAGAAACGACACCTCAAAAAAAACCTTATCCTCTTGGTTGGGTTTGTGATACATTAGAGAAATTATGAAGTAAAAAGGGGCCTCAAAACAAAAATGTACAAGAAAATGAACTTTATAAGAATAAATAGGATTAAATATGACAATGTCAATCATGGGGGATGATTCACCATTTTTGGAGTAAAAAGGTAAAAAGATAAAAATAATTAAAAAAATAAGACAACTGCTTTTTCAACTCATATTTTCAACTTACCTCATCATGATTTTACTCAAATTCTGAATGGGATCACTCGTTGGATGTAGATTTTAAATTTACGTGCAAGGAGTACCCATGTTGCATACTTTTGATGGAACCTACTACACACAAAATGTGAAATACATGAAAAATGTGATTGCAATCATGCTTTTTCATCTATTTCACATTTTTCATGTAGCAGGGTTCATCGAAAGTATGCAACAAGGGTACTCCATGGATGTAAAATTAAATTATAAATCCAATGAGTGCCCCCACTCGAAATTTGAGTAAAATAATAGGGTGATAAGTTGAAAATACGAGTTGAAAAAGTAGATTTTTCCTTTTTGCCTTCAAAACTAGATGAGGTAATTTAATATTATTTTATTATTTTTATTATTTTATAATATTCCTTAGGAGTCCCATTTTAGACCTCAAAATTTCTCTAATGAATGTGAATTTGCAAATGAAGAAACAATGTAAACTAAGATTTGCTTACTTCAAAATCTATTGATGAGGTTGAGTTAGATGTGGTTCCTCTTGGTATTTGTGGAATCATTTTGTGAATCCCTTATTTGTATGACAAGAAACTCATATTCTTTTGACATGAGAAAAACTATCACTTCACCAAAGATGCGATTGAGTAAATTGTAAGAGCACACAGTATTGAAGACTAATTTATCACTTGTTAGTGTAGGAAAAATGAAGTGACTTATTAATTCTAGCAAGAATTTTGTACTTCTGGTTGTGAAAGAAAAGGATATTGGTCAATATGATGATTTTAAGGGTTTTGATCTGTCTCATAAGGATGAATTCGTTAAACTCATTTCTAACTATGATGAGATTTTTCAGGAACCTAAAGGATTACCTCCTAAGAAGGATATTAAACATGAAATTCAGCTGCAAGAAGGTGCACCTCTTCCGAATATTGGAATGTACATGATGTGCATGATTGAAAGTGCATATATTAAGAAGCAGGTTCAATAGTTGATTGAGAAGGGATTCATCAGACCAAGTACCTCTCCATGTCGATCACCTATTATGATGAGAAGGATGGTACATGGAGAATACACATTGACTTTCAAGCACTGACACTAGAAGAAAAAAGGTCATTGGTGAGGTTCATGCCTGTGACGAACCTTTAAGGTCTGTCACCAATGTCACATATGGTGACAGTCTTTAAAAAAGTGTTGTTGTAAGTGTGTATAGTGATGGTTCTTTAAGGTTTGTCACCAAATTCATTTTCAATGACACTTTTGGTGAGGGTAGTTAAAGGCCCGTCACTAATTCTCTCTTTGGTGACACTTTTGGTGAGGATCGTTAAAGGCCCATCACTAATTCTGTCTTTGGTTACACTTCTAGTGACGATCTTTTATTAACCTTCACCAATGCTCTTTTTGGTTACTTTTGGTGATGGTCAAAAAATGTTCGTCAGCATTGATCATTCCAATGAGTTTTTGATGACGCTTCATGCCAATGACAAACCTTTAAGGTTCATCACCAATGTCACATATGGTGACAGTCTTTAAAAAACATTGTTGTAAGTGTATATAGTGATGGTCCTTTACGGTTTGTCACCAAAGCCATTTTCAATTACACTTTTGGTGAGGGTCGTTAAAGGCCCGTCACTAATTCTCTCTTTGGTGACACTTTTGGTGAGGTTCATTAAAGACCCATCACTAATTCTCTCTTTGGTGACACTTCTAGTGACGATCTTTTATTGACCCCCACCAATGCTCTTTTTGGTTACTTTTGGTGATAGTAAAAAAAATTTCATCATCATTGATCATTCCAATGAGTTTTTGATGATACTATGTACCTGTTACTATATTTTTTGTCAAAAGATAATGATTTAAGACCATTGTTGTGGAGTCTTTTTCATTATGTGTCCAAGGTCATAGTGGTTATAGTCAGTCAATTTGTTAAGAAGTAATTAGTGTGTATCATTTCCCTCAAGTCATAAGAATATAGTTTTCCTATGAGTCAACACATGATTCATCTCTATTAGGTTTATTATCTAGAAAAATCACTTTAAATAAAGTTCCAATAGTGTGTGTAGGAACTATATTATTTAATACATAATCAATCTCTATCAATTCTATTAATGAGAGAGACCTGGCACTCCTCAACGCTCATGGCACACCTTAACATGCTTTGTAATAGTACACTAACATTCATTGGCACCTCGCATGTCTTGGAATATCTTTGCCCCTGGAACATATTTGTACCTAGAACATCTTTCCATGAGTACTAGGATGCCCAGGCACATATTGGCATGCCCTAGCATAGCATAGAACTCCCCTATCATGTGTTGGCATGCCCTGTAGTCCCTAACATGCCTTGGAATAGCTTGGGATAATATTCCATTAACAACATTAGCACTTGGCACACATTGGCACTTGGCATGTATTGGAACATATTATTAGTGTGCCTAGAATGCCCCTTTTGAAAAAGATAAAGTCTTGACTTATTAACCCTATTATATGTTAATTTCCTTACATTTTAGCTTGGCTATTCCTTTTGTTGCCTTGAAACTCCTTGACGCATATTGGCATACTCTAGCACCCTACACATCCTAGCATGTCTTAGCACCTGGCATGCCTTGGCACTATTTGGCACATGTTAGCACACCCCAGAACTACCTAGCACACTCTAGAACTTATTGACATGCCCTGATATTCCCTGGCATGCCTTACCCATGCTTAGCATACTTTGTCACTCCCTCCTTGGCATGGAAACTAGCACTCATTGACACTCCCCAACACACTCCCAACTAACACATCCTTGCACATGTTGGCACATCTTGGCCGCATGCTTCCCTAACACTCTAACATTTCTTAGCATTGCCAAGCATGCCTTGTCACTCCTCCTTAGCAAACTTGCAACTCATTGAAACTCCCCGTCATACACTATTATTCATTCATTTCCATGCATTATGACCTAGTGCTCCCTTGTGTTTCCCTAGCACTCCCTAACACTCCTTGGCACACATTGGCACACCCTGACACTTGGAACATATTGGAATGATTTCCTAACACTATCATTCCTTAGCACTACCTAGCATACCTTGTCACTCCCCCCTTAGCACACCTAGAACTTTCTAACACTCCCTATCACACACTCTTATTCATTCATTTCCATGAAATTGAAACTAGTTCTCCCTTGTGTTTCCTTGGCATTCCCCAACATGTGTTGGCACCACACCGTAGCACCTAACACATCTTAGGTCTTAGCATATCTTGGCATGACTAACATGCCTTGAAAATCTCTAGCATGTGTTAGCACTTCATGGAATTCCCTTCACACCTTGGCACTCCCTAGTTGTCATGCCCTCATAGATAGCCTTACTTTTTTTGTGAGTTGGGAACCCAACCAAGTCATTGAAAAAATAGTGTTGTGCCTAGCCCAAAGTCTCCCTTTGTCTGAAACTACTTTTTCCATCCCCTTATCACAATCATAGGCTTGCCTCATGCAATTCCTATTCTGAAATTCTCCTAACGCACTTCATCCTTGGGACTCCTGGAATTCACTAACACTCCTTTAGAGACACTCTTATTTGTTTGTTTCCATGCACTTTGACCTAATTCTCCCTTATGATGCCCTGGCACTCCCCAAAAATCCTCAACATGCATTGAAGTTGTCTAGCATGTGTTAGCACACCTTTTCATTCCTTCACATGCCTAATCACTCCTTATCTATCATGCCCTCACAAATACCCTTATTTTTTCTTAGACTTGGGAACCCAACCAAGTCTTGCTGCAACTACAACAACTTGGCTAAGTTACAGGTACTACAACTAGGCTATTCCTTATTTACCTAAGAATGACCTATAAATCATCTTAGGCTACTCATGTCCAATCTTAACTCATCCCACTTAACAAGTTACCAAGTCAAGGCTCACGTCCAACCGTGGCCATAAAAACAACTAAGAAACATAGTTTACATCTTGACATGCCATAACACCTGGCATGTCTAACAATACCTTGGCACTATGTGGCATGTGTTAGCATCCCCTGCATTACTTGGCATTCTTTGGCAGTCCCTAACATACCCTACCACTCCCTGACATGCCCCGGCACTCTAAGATGCCTTGACGCTACCTATCATACCTTGTCACTCCTCCTTAGCACAACTAAAACTCATTGACACTCCTTGTGACACAATCTTATTCATTCATTTCCATGCATTTGAAACTAGTGCTCACTTGCATTTCTCTGGCACTCCATAACACTCCTTGGCATGTATTGGAAAACCCTAGCACCTAACACATCTTGGTGTGTTGCCCTAGCCTCTAGCATGCCTTAACAATTCCTAACATACCCTATCACTCCCTCCTTAGCACACCTGGAATTCACTGACACTTCCTGTCTCAAACTATTAAGTGTTCATTTGCATGCATTATTTTGACCTAACGCTCCCTTGTGTTTCCCTAACACTCCGTAGCACGTGTTGGCACACCCTGGCACTTGGCACATCTTGACCACATACTACTCGGGCATGCTAGCATGACTTAGCATTGCCTAGCATACCATGGCACTCCCTCCTTAACACACATGGAACTCACTGACACTCCTTGTCACACACTCTTATTCATTCATTTCCATGCATTTTGACCTAGTTCTCCCTTGTGTTTCCCTGACACTCCCTAACACTCAGCACACATTGGCACACCTTCGAACTTAACACATATTGGTATGCTTCCCTAACACTCTAGCGTGCATTGGAATTTTCTAACATATATTGTCACTCCCTCCTTAGCACACCTGGAACTCATTGACACTTCATTTCAATCAATTTGAAACTAGTGCTCCCTTATGTTTCCCTAAAACCTGGTCCTAACACTCCCTAGCATGTGTTCACGCCACACCCTAGCACTTGACACATCCTGGAAAGCCTTAGCACTTGGAACGTCTTGGCATGCCTAACATTCCTTGGAACTATATAGAATGTGTTAGTACTTCCTAGTATTCCCTGCACACCTTAGCATTTTTTTGCGATGCCCTCATAAACAACCTTACTTTTTTTGCGGCTTGGGAACCCAACCAAGGCATTGGAAAAATAGTGTTGTGCCCAACCCAAAGTCTCCCTTTGTTCGAAACTGCTTTGTCTAGCCACTTATTGCAACCATAGGATTACCTCCTACAAGTCCTATTATGAACATCTCCTAGTACACTTCATTCTTGGGACACCTAAAATTCACTGACACTCCTTAGCACACGCTCATATTCGTTCATTTCCATGCATTTTGACCTAGTTCTCCCTTTTGATGCCCCAACACTCCCTAACACTCCTTAGTATGCATTGACACTGTCTGGCATGTGTTAGCATGCCTTTTCATTCCCTAGGATGCCTTTTCATTCATTAACATGCCCTGGCACTCCTTAGCTATCATGCCCTCACAACTACCCTTAATATTTTTGGGACTTGGGAACCCATCCAAGTCCTTCCACAACTACAACAACTTAACCAAGTTACAGTTACTATAACTAGACTATGCCTTATTCACCTAAGAACTGACTATAACTCATCATAGGCTACTCATGTCCAATTTCAACTTATCCCACTTAACAAGTTACAAATTACCAATTCAAGGTTCACGTCATTACCCAACCTTTGCAATTATCAGTTTTCACTTCTATCTCATCAGGGAAGTAGCTTTTATAGATGAATGGTTACAAAACAAGGACCCTATGAGCCAATCTTTCATGTCATCGATGTGGTGCCCACACGAAAACAGACTTTCAATGTTTATCATAACTAGACACTCTATAATGGGTTTCATAGATACCCAATTTATAACAATGAGTGTCCTTCTATTGTCGAAGCCTATAAGTAGTGGAAGAAATATATTCTACCAAAGGAAATGACCATCTACACCATTTGTAGGCTTTTTCCTACTCTAGGTGATCCTTGGGAGTTAGTTCCCATGGATTTTATGTCATTTTTTTCGTCAGTTTAGCATGGTAATGAATGTGTTTTTGTTGTTTTTTATCGCTTCCTTAGGATGGGAATTTTGACACCCTGTAAGAAGAGTGTCACAACAAAATCCACTCATAAGCTCTTCTTCGAGTATATTTTGGTTCATTTTAGGTTTCCAAAGACCATATTTCCTGATAGGGATAGTTGGTTCCTCAGTATTTTCTGGTTTAACCCTTGGTCCATGATGGAAATCAAGCTTAACCAAATCCATTGCATTCCATCGCTAGATCGATAATTTAAAAGTAGTCAATATGATTATTGTAGATGTCCTTAGAATATACAATTGTGATCATCCACATACACATGTTAAAATCCTTCCATATTCTCAATAGAAATTTTACATAGATCTTCATATTTCTATTAGCCACAAGCCTTTTCAGGTGTGCTTAGGGTCCCAACAATTCGCACACATTAATGTAGCTATATTCATGGAATAACACATGAGGACACCTCCCATGCTTGGAAGGAGGTAAGAAAAGCAACCAATTTTGAGGAATGTATCCAACAAATTCAACAATGAGTTCGTGATATTTTGTAGAAAGTTGCCAACTACAAGTACAAGTAGATACACAAGCCATTGGGTTTCGCATAAGTTTCAGGTTGCTGACAAGTTATGGTTGGACATGCATTAAGAGAAATTAACAAACTCCCATAAGAAGCTCATACCACTTTAATACGATCCTTACACTGTCACCAATTCTATGGGTGAGAATTCTTTTGAGGATAGTCATTGGACGATTTATATTACTTCAAAGATATATGTTTGGATGATTTATGCTTGATGGGGTGCATGTCTAGAAAGAGTTCCTTTAAGAGAATGGAAAATATGATCACACCATTACTAACATAAATAATTGGGATTATTCTACTTGAATGATATTAAGTAACTACACAAGAGATTTTAAGAATGACATTTTTAGGGTTTCTTTTATAGCAAGTTATGCGTATCATTATGTTTTTTTCCAAAGCATTTACATATGAATAGTTTTTTTTAAATAGTGCATCACTCTAATATTATTTCTCTTACATTCTCCTAGGTTATAATTCAAAACAAAATAGGTACTAAAACTCATGAAACTCTTATTTTTTGCTCTAAATAGTTATAACTCCCAATTGTGCTACTTCTAATATTCAACTTGCACTATTGTTAAGACTACTTCCTCTAATTCCTATTGTTCCTTCATAAGTAAGCTAGCTACCAGGTGGACTTGAACCATTATTAACAAGCTAGTGTATTGTTACCTAATTGTATTTAAGAAGCATAAGGGGTGGGGTTGGTACGAGGCCAATGTTGCTAATGTCTAGTGCCATGCCTACTACTAGGTTTTGATCCTCCCTAGATAGAAGGGGAACATATGTTGGACTTAGAATATGGTTTCCCATTAGTTCCTTTGATTCTTTCTCATCCACAATATCATTCTACATTGTATCCAAACTATCACTTTCTAATCACATATCTCTCATAACCCCACTCCAGTGTGTTCATCAGACCTCATTGAGGTGCCTTGAATACTACTCCTTATTGAGCTATATTTATCACCAAACCTTTGCTTCACAACCATTCACCTATCCTATTCAAATTCTCCAAATCTCTCATCCTCACTTCACTACTCCCTTCCTCACTAATCTCATTTTGCAACTCCTCGTGGATTTCTTCTTTTTATCACATCTAGTTCAACCACCACTAGTTATTTATCTCTACTTCCTCAAAGCTTGCTCAACTTTCTCTTTAGCTTTTGTGTCCTCCATGGTCATTTGGTCCTTTGAGCTCTCATCTTTGCCAACCTCATTGTAACCCATTCCTAAATGTAAGGTTTTACAACAACATGTTCAATGGGTTAGTAGGAAACAACTTTTCCTTCACCAACAACATTTTTATCCTTGTATGGTTTGTGTTCACCAATCTCTCTCAAAACCCATTCTAAAATTGGTCCTTATATTTTGAGTACAACTAGTACAATTCTACTACAAACTAGATACAATGCATCCTTCCATTGTCTGCTCTCCCCAAAAGTCTATTTCTTGATTAACCAAGTGATCACAATGCTCCAAAGTTATTGGATTTAAGATTCGACTTACTTGTCTTCTTGTCTCCTCAATGGTGACGTGGGGCTTCACCAAGAATATGCAACCATTCACACAAAATCACTAGAAAACTCTATATGTAAAATTTCAAAGATGTCTTCATACATGAATGTCTCCTTGAATTTTTCCATTCTCCAACAAAATAGTGGGGCTTCCTCGTTAGAAAATATTTCATTCTATCATAAAAACAATATTCCACTTGTGGTTTAGCCAGTCGTTCCTTCATTTTTCTAAGGCCTCAAAATCATGTCGTGGTCGCAACAAAATAACCATTTATTGGCTTTAATTGGTAAACTAGGATCCACTTAAGTGTCCAACAAACATTTTACTAGTGTAGGATTAACATTATCAATTCTTGAAGCAAGGAAGGCCTCCCTTGAGGAGTGTTACCAAGGAATTAGATAGGTGGGGAGCTCTACATAGTGAAGTTATCATGTTGTGATGGAGTGCTTTTAACTAACATTCCATATACATTCATTTAACACTATGCAATCCAACGGCAACGATAATTTGTTGTTTGATTATGCTATGACATTAAATTAATAATGGAGAGAGATTCAAGAATTAATCTAAATGTAAAGCATAACAACATAACATATATATAAATCATTGTGGAGCTTTTGAATCCAAAGTTGAATATAGCTACTTAGAATGTGATTTAGACTTAGCTAGTTGTTAGGCTCAGCAAGCAAAGCTTAAGAGTAGAAAGTGAGTTTAGGATTAGGATTTGATCTTTAACTATGACTACAATCATCTCTGATCTCATGATCAAGAACATTTTTTTGAAATAAAATTTTCAACCTATACCTCCTATTAAACTTTACAAATAATTGTCTACCTTATTTATAATATTTGTGTAATAAATGTCAGCTGTCAAATCTTTTTTCAATCACAATTTTAATATCCATTTTTAACATATGTTTTTGAATCTAAAATTATGCTTTTTATAAATAATTTTTACCTAGATTTTTGACATATATTATATTGTTTTTTTGGACAGAATACTTTTCAACTTTATTATCAACCTAATTTGTGACCCCTATTTAAAATATGGGTGGATCACAAAGTCACACAATAGGTTGAAAAAACCTTTTCGTAAGTAATTTCAAGGTGCATTTGAGGCATAAAAAAAGGCTTATGGTTGTAGTGCTTGCTAATTCTCTTCTACTAATTAACCATAAATATGAAGATGATCAAAATAAACACCATGAAAGGGGAATCAATTGTCCTTGGTGAAGAGATAGAGAGGTTGTAGATGAGCATAGAGGTTGGGTAACTAAGGAATCTTTCACCCATTAGTTAAATTGATCATTATTTATTTGAGAGGCACATTTTAATCTTCCAAGTTATTCCTAGAAAACATTCAACATATTGGACTCTTTCTGCCTACACTAAAGAGAATTAAAGGGAAGAAAATCCCTAAGGCATTGTCGACCATAGTAGGGGAAGATCTTCCTTATGTCGTGTAGGGAAGTGAAAGAGAGTGCCATTGATATTTGTGGGTTAGATTATATGTGTAATGCTTTGTAATGAGTGAAGTAACAATTCCATGAGAGCAATGGGTTGGGTTGAGTGAGTGGGAGCCTATATCTTAAATTGATTTTCCCTAGTGACCTTATAACCCAACTTGGGGATGGCATCTTAAGTTGATGCCTATGACTAGGAGGAAAATTGTTCATATGAAACTAATTTCCTTGGACCATTCTTAGTTAAAAAACAAGTGTCTATGAAACTTTATTGAATATTATTTACTGTAATAAATTAACATGGATAATGCATGTTATGTGTGGTCAAGTTTAATTTAAACATATATTCTTGGTTGCTATGAAATGTTAATGAATGCTTGTTTAATCCCATTGCGTTTTTGTTATTACACCTTATGTGTGCATTAAATGAATTACATACCTCCTTAAGAAAACAATATTTGTATTATAATGGTGAAATGGTCTCTCAAGGGCCGAAATTTTAATGGCCTATAAGTGATGATCCATCTATGGCTGAAAATGCATGGGATGGAGATGCCACATTATTTTTGCTACCCCTTCAAAGTTTCGACTTCTTACTAATGTTTAACCACCACTTTAACTAGTGCAACCAATTTCTTAAGTAGGCTCACAATTTTGTTTTTGAATTTATCTTGCATGTTTGCATTCCATTCATCCCATCATAGAGTCATTTCCCAAAAACACAAACAACATAAATATGACATATCCACAATCTTGAGTTTTCTTAGTCATTCAAGATCCAATATTAGATAAATTGGCATAATTTCATTGTAGCTCCATGGATAGTTTAAATGATTCCTCTGGCTCAAACATATTATTAGGTTTAGCTTCAAATACTACAATCATTTTTGTTCAAGGCTTGATTGTTCTACCAAATTTAATTGTGATTACATTGGATTAAGAGGGGGAGAATGAAAATATAGTAATTAAAACCATGATTTTTTTTGTCCTTCCAACTTAAATAAAAGCTACTTTTTTAATGAGAAAAGAGTGCAAGAGAAGATGTTGAGATAATCTATGTGCCTTTTTAAGTGATCCTATTACCAATTCAATTCATTCCATTAAAAAACACACTCTTCTAATGCTAGATAAGTGTCCCATCTATATTGTAAAAAAATAAAGAGAAGAAACTTAATATAATTCAATAAATTTATAAAAATCAATCCTCAACCCCTCTTTCTTCATAAAAATGGGTAAAAAGACATGAATAGAATCAAAACTATTAATTTTAAAAAATATTACTTAAATTTACAAAGTGTAACAACTTATTCATTAATAAACTCTTTATTTTTTAATCTTAAATTAACATATTAATATTTTATCAAATCATTTATAAAATTGGGTACTTCACTCCAAAACATTTTAACAAAATATCCATGCTAATTGTAAAAATTCAACCTATAACAGAAATGCCTAGAAAATTTAGTCCCACTATAATTATGAAAGGGAATTACATGGTAAAATTTTGTGAGTCAACATTAATTCCTAAGCACTATTAAACACCCATGTGCACACATTCTCACCCTCCCTGAAAATTTAAATTTTGTTCCCTTTCTTTTCCGCCATTTTCATTTTCTAAATTCTCACAATATATTCACTCCACCATTTCCATTTTCTAAATTCTCACAATATGTTCACTTGCGCATTCTTCAATCCATTTTAGACCTGCAGGCTTCTAGATCTGTAGGGTATCACATTCCCGAATTCACATTCTCATTCACCAGGTATTTATGCTTTCTTATCGCTACAATTCTACAATTAGAGCGAAACTAGTTACCTCTGCATCTCTATGGCTCAATTCGGATGGGAAATAGCCACATTTAAACACCTGAGGGGCCGCCACAGTTTCGATGAGCTAGGGAAAAACATATTCGATTTCAGGTCGAACCCTAAGTGTTAGATTTGGCAAATAATAACTGAAACACTACTTAAAAGGGCAAAGGAAATGTCAATATTCAAGGGAATGGCCATTACAAGAGGGACAAAAATAGGCCAGAGAAGAGAAACCCTGTTGGATTGAATTTGGCATATGGTATTCTCCGCAATGAGTTAACTGGTTCATAACTATTTAGTTGCTTTGGACACTATGTTTGTATTTTGATGTCTAAGTTGAAAATTCTTTCCATGGGATACCTCTCTAATGTTTGAGTTCATGTAAGACTTCTCAGGGTTCTTTCCCAGAGCTAGATGCCCCTTTTGTGTGCCTCTCTCGACATCCCTAGTGGGTTAGTCTGGGTTTATTGTAGGAATTTTTTCATGGTCTCGGTGGTATGAATATGTGTTTCTGCTTCGCTGGTTTTGGAAAGGGTGCTCCTTAATTGTAATTCTAAGTGTAATTTCTTGGGGTTTCCTTTGCCAATAATCTATCTTATCATTGTATTAAGAGCCGCAATATCGAGGAGTCTTTGTCAGTCAAATTGTTGGAATCATGGTGGGTTGAGTTGGCCAAGTGACTGTCTAGCACCAGATCTCTCCTATATATAATCGTCTTTCCTCGGTGTCTTTCCATAAAATCCACTTGGCTTCTTCATTTTACTAAGTCCACTGTGTTGTTCTTCCCCTGCTCTGTAATTCCCTGAGAGAATCTGCTACGATGAATTTAGCAGGATTTGGGCTAATTTTCTTGGTGGCCTTGGTCATTATAAGGCTATGGTGCTAGCCTAAATCCATTGGCAGCAGCTTGTTGAGCTTGCCCCGTGGTTCACTGGGGTGGCCCTATATAGGCGAAACGTTGCAACTCTACTTGCAGAATCTGAATGTTTTCTTCACCTCCAAATAGAGAAGGTGCTTGTTCATTATCAAGAAAAAATGATATGTTCTGAGCCATGATGAGAATGATGATGATCATATCATTATCAATGGAGTAGAATTAGTGTTTCCCTAGTTTTGCCTACCTAGTTTAGAGTGGTTCTCAATTCCGGCTGCGTTCGTCTGTGGTGAAACTTTAGATAATGTTCAGTGTTGTTTGGTTTTTTTAAATTAGATCTTCCGCATCCTTGGTGAGAGGCGGCAGTATAAATCCCTACTTGCAGAGAAATGGAGATATCACGGTTGGATCTTGGGGGTGGCCATCGTGGAATAGTGGCCACTGGGAGCGTTTTTCTGGAGGAGAAATTCTGCAGAGCCTGCAGTTTCTTGGTTTTTTAAATCAGATCCTCTGCATCCATGGTGAGGCGGTTTCTTGGTTTTCTAAATTAAATCCTGTGCATCCATGTTTTTTGGTTTTTAAAATTAAATCCTGTGCATCCATGCTGAGGCGGTTTCTTGGTTTTGTAAATTAGATCCTCTCAATCCATGTTTCTTGGTTTTTTTAAATTAAATCCTCTGAATTAGACCCGCTGAATCCATGCTGAGAGGTGGTTTCTTGTTTTTTTAAATTATATCCTCTTCATCCATGTTGAGGCAGCAACATAGATCCCTCGTTGCACAGAAAGCCAGAGAAACCGGGCCTGCCAACGTCAGTGTTGAATATGGCTGGCATCAAGCGTTTTTCTCGGGGAGAAATTCCTGGAGAGTGAAGATGTTAAAGATGGAGTTAACGGCGTAAATACACCTTCGTATACAGTGCATAGGGCAAGGAAAAAGGGATTGAGCAATGCCCTAACATGTCTGTCAATGTGGATTCATCCCTTGGACGTAAACATTTTCTTAACTGACTTAATTTTGTTGGGTGTTATAAAGTCTTGACTCTGTTTTCTTGATTGACTCTGTTAATTTCGGTGGGTGGATTCTCCCAGATTAGACCTGCTACATAGACATTGAATCTAAGTGGAAGGATTGAGAAACGTCGTAACCCTTGCAAATATTATGTCTATCCTTTTGGATTCATCCCTCGGAGGTAAGCGCAACATTTTCTTGACTGACTCTGTTAATTTTGGTGGGTGTTATAAAGTCATTGTCGATTGCACTATGGAGATTCAAAAATGCATGTGTGATGAAGAGATTTTTCAGATTGCACTGTACTTCCATAAAATTTCTTGCAGATTGCTTCTCTCCTAGCTTTCTATAGGTTCCCTAAATAATATAAGGGATTGTTTCTGCATTAGGTATCTTAGTTTTGCACTGAATTATTGATGCACTCTGTTATATTTTCTAGGTTAAGCATATTACATCCAAGGGCCCAGCAACGCTCTTCAATGATTTATTATTTTATCATTCGTAGATGAAGCCTGAAACCTACCTATTATCCAAAATCCTATATCGGTTATTTCGTTACCATTTTCATTCCCTCCCGGAAAGATTGATTGAGAATGAGTAGGTTCAGGAGGTGGCATTGGATTGGGGAATCGTTTAGTCAAAACTACTTCACCGGTCCTACTGCCTATTCTCTGGCTCTCTAACTATAGCTTAGATCCCTCTGCTTGTATGTCTCCAGGTGCCCTTCCATATTTTTGCAATAGAAGCATATATACTCGGCCTACATGAATTTCTGTATTTATATTTGGATTCAATATGTTTGGATTATATTGAATTTCTGGGTTATGTTGGACTTAAATTGTAATTTAGTGGCTCAAATTTTCTCAAGAGTCACATGTGAACCATATGGATTGTTATTATTAATATAATGATTACAATTTACATAGTGGACAAAATATTATGTTTGATGGCATTAAGATTTTTTAACAATAGATTTGTTAATGTCATCAAAATATGAGCCCTGAAATATTCAACCCGAGACCCATGGTGAAAGGTACGATGGATACGTAGGCGATATATGAAGCCTAGGGTTGAGTTTGGTGGAGTGTTTTATTGGGCATTTCCCATTTGGCCGATGGAAGCACAACGCATGCAATCACAATTTGGAGACTTAATTTACGGCCATATTGTTGGAAAACACAACGGTCATGCTCAAAACAAGCAGTATATTGATGCCTCCAAATGATCAAGACAACCAATAGTTTGCTTCAAAGTTGGCGTTAAATGCACCCACTCTTGAATTTGCAGAAAAAGATAGGGGCAATCTACTTGCAGTTAAATGTAAGAGGGTATGACCTTGAATCATAGGATCCATGCATACACAAAAATTGTGGCCATGCCAAGATACAGGTACTACTCAACATTTGATGCACACATCATGGCATGAGAAGAAACTGTGCAGGTCATCCATAGTGACCAAGTTGATCCGAAAAGCTGAGGATGCAGGCAGAAAGCGAACTGGCCTGCCCTGATGTGCACAATTTGTTATGGGGACCGACCCACCCATGGCATCTGCTGCTACATCATCTCAGCAAATGGATTGTTGCTCAGTTGTTGGGTCACCCCTCCACCTCCCCGACAGACACCCTCCATAAATAGTAGCTTCACCATTTTGCATTTTGGGTGGGATGGAGTGCAATTAGGTGTTTTGATTTAGTCTGCAATTCTATTTTTTTGATAGAACCATCTAATTTTGGGGCCAAGGGATAATGTCATTGAGTCTTAGTAGTCCATATAGGAATGCAGTGAGAATCGAACCTGGGACAGTTATATCTGCTCAAACCAAACTAGTTGGTTTGATTGACTGGTGTTTCTACTATATTAATGATTAGTTGATCATGGGATCAACATGGTTGTCTGCTTGGTCTTAAATATTTGTGAAGAACAATAATAAGATACATGACTTTCCCCTGTTAGAAAATATCCTCTTCCTCTCCTGCTCCGCACTTCCTTATGAAGTAATATTTCTGAATGAGCTATCCTGAATGTGACTGAATGTAAGTGGCATTGCCAATAATTGTGTGTAAAATTCCCTTGCTGTTTTTTTCTCAGTTCCTCGTGAAGAGGAGATATGAATGAGTCTGAACCCCATTGCCATTAATTGTGTGAAACGTCGTTGCTGCTTTTTAAGGCTATATATAGCCACTGGCGTCAAGTATGCACATCAATTAATAGTCTGCACCACCCTTTCATTCATTCATTATTCTGTTTTGGTCTGTTCCTAGTAGGTTGGATTTGGATTATATAATGGTGTGAGTTCCTCTGTGTGAAAGAATACTCTGGATAGGCCTATCTTGTGATAAATTGGAATCATAGAATCTCCCTTCCTTCTCCCTCTCCTTAACCTTAATTCCTTGTACAATATCATCATGAACCAGTTATAGCCAAGTGTGAGCATGGTAGTTATGAACCAGTTAAGTCATTGCCGAGGTATTCTCCTATTTAATTTGTTTTGGAAACTATGTTTGTATTCTTATGTCTAAGTTGAAAATTCTTTCCATGGGATAGCTCTAGTGTTTGAGTGCTTTGAGCTTCATGTAGGAGTTCTCAGGGTTCTTTCCCAGGGCTAGATGCCCCTTTTGTGTGCTTCTCTCGACATCCCTAGTGGGTTAGTCTAGGTTTACATTCAATACCATCTGCAAATTGTAGGGAAGTATCCAGGTTTCCCCACCTAGTTTTCCCTAGAAAAGAAGTTGAAATTTTTCTCCACATTGTGAACTTTATGTCGTTAAATATTTATGCAAAAATAATATATTTGTTAAAGTGCAAATATTAGACGCATAGATACATATTTCTTTGTTTCCTAATTTTTAGAGGGTGCTTCTTTTGGAACTGTCCATGTGTGCAAAATCCTGGGGGGTTTTCTATGAGGTTTTCTTTAGGAAAAATGTTGAAAACTCTCTCCGAATTGTGAATTTTATGCCTTCAAATATCTGTGTAAAAGGCATATATTCGTAAAAGTGTGCATATGACGCAGATAGACATATTTATTTGGTGCCAAATTCTTTGAAGGTGCTTGTTTTGAAGTTGTCTATGTGTGTGTGTTGATTTCTCTAACCCTAGCTTTTGGCTAATCATTGACTCGATAGATTCCTTTTCAATTAAATAATTATTGCTTCAAATCTACTGAATAAAAAACATTATTGAGATTTTAACACAAATAAAAATAAACAGTGGAAGCAAAATAATCACATCAATCTCATACACATGCACACATAGATCTCCACATTTCAAATTGGTTGTTTTATCAATTAATATTCAACATACAAGGGCTCCCTTACTAGTATAATGGCCCATTGAGGAAAAATACAAATACAACAAAACTTTGGGAAATTCCAGCTAATGAAACCCTTCAAAACTCATCATTTTATTTTGCTAGCTAATATGGATCCTTCTCCCTTGTTATCCCTTGCACTCCTCCTCAGACTCCGCACACTTGGATGAATGTCCTCTAGCCACTCATTGAGATCCTCACTACCTCATTGTCTTGTGCTCGCTAATGTGTCTTCTCTTTTTGCCTAGCATCCCTTTTATAAGTTTGAGTTATTGAGTGAATTCAAAACTTTGATTTCCAAGGTGATTCATTGTTGAGATTAAATCTCAACATCACTTGAGATCAATGTTTGAGATTTATTTAAGTCATTAATGCAAATAGCCTCTGCATTTCATTAGGTTAACTCAATTTTTCTTATAAAATCCAATTACTTTAATAATTCTAGTAATTAAAGTAATTTTCAAGGTTAAGAATCTTTTGGACTATTGCCACATGTTTACACACTTATACATGTATGGAAGTACCTATCCAATGCCTTAGGATACATGCTATAGATTATAGTTTTCCTATGAGGGTGTAGCAGCAATGAAATAAGTGCATCGATTTTAGGCATCTTGTGGTTGTTGCATGCAAGCATGCTTGTTTAGTGTTTTCCAAACTTAGATAGAGCCATATTTAGTATGCTTTTATAGTTTGACTTAGATGCTCACTTTTCTTAATTTAGATGTTTTTCTTACTTCTATTTTATGCACAGACTTTTCTTTAAGAAAAGTGCACAGTAGAGAAGGGTTCTATATTTTGAGCAGGGGACACACTTCTAGGTAGGAGATACTCTATTCTAGGAAGCTTTTGCCATTTAGGTTAGGTGCATTATCCGAGAATCCCAAGAGTGGTGCTATTGTAGCAATATGAAATTTGTTTATTTTGAGTTCTTCATTAGAGCATTGATAGTATATTATTTATTCCATGCAATACCTCAATAGTGTATGATCAAATTACAGTTAAGCTTGTCATAATATTTTGACTTACCCTCTTTTAGAGGGAAACTAGAGCGTGTGTCAAGCTTGCACATCACAATTGTATCATGCAGAGTTTACCTGGCACGAGTTTTGTGGATATAAGTAGCCAGATAGCTGTTGGAATTCAAGAGGCAACAATATTACAAAGTGGGAAAGAGGTTTCGCAGTTAACCTTCCTTTCACATTATGGTTGGAGTCAATTTCTTGGCAAGATGTTGGGTACCCCAACTTCCTTTTTATAACTAAGTGCAAGATTGAATCCTTCGACATATTCCTCGCTCAATTATCATTAAGTGACAGGTTTTCTCAAAAGTGCTTCACATCTATAAACTTTACCAGAGCTGATATTAAGTCTTTGGATGTGGTTATCTTTTCAAAGCACACACATACAAGAAGACGAGGAATAATATGACTAACTTATTTCAAGTTATCTTTCTGTGAATAGGGTGTTCCCTTCCATAAACTTGAAAACTCGCTCTGCTTCTTTCTAGTGAACAACTTTGGGACTTTTCATGAATTGTGAGACAATTCCAACCCCATAACTATTAATTTCTTATTTAAATTTATACCCACTATATTAGAACCCACACAAGGAGAATTCCATTCCCATTTCAAAATAACCTGCAATCGACTTATACCATGCTATTTAATATTTTATGTATTTCTTCGCATCCTTGGCCTATGACATAAAGACACAATAGGCTACCTTGCATTTTCTATACTAACATTCCTAAATAATAATAAAGTATGCCCAAATCTGTCATTTCAGATGATCTATGCAACTCACCTTTTGGTTTTTCGATTATCGAATTTGTTACTGATATTGATGAGATCATCTACAACCAAGGCCACAGTGACAATATCTGTTATAGTTTTATTCACGTTGCACTAAAGGTGTTTTTTCTTCTGCAGCACTACAATACATTGCAAATTTCCATTCAGCAAAGAAGTGTACCCAGTAGCTGCCTTGGTCTGTGTGCAAATGGGTTGAATTCACATTAGACTTTATCTATTATTTTTAAGGTTTTTATCCTTCAATAGTACTTCATCTCAGCATATCCTTTCAATCTACACCTTCAACAGATGCATACAACCTTGGGGTACATGCTACAAATTCCAATTTTGTTATGAGGGTATAGCAACGATGAAAGAAGCGCATCGATTTTAGGTATCTTATGGTTGTTGTATGAAAGCATTATTTTCTAGTGTTTCCCAAAATAATCATGTCCACAAAGGTTCTAACTTCTTACTAACACTCATATTTGAAATAGAACAAAAAAGTGGCACCACAATGTATTAGAGCAGAAGTGTGTCTGGACTTAAGATGATGCAAGTTGGAAATGAAATCTTTCCTATCTATATCAAGTTTCCTATCAATTTTCTGCTGGAAATTATTCCTAATTATTTTCATTCTAGAAATGAGACATTATTATGATCACTCAATCACCAAATCCGACCTATGGGGCTCTCTTGCTTCTAAAAAACACGTAACAACTACAGTGATAATAGCTTTGTCTAATTTTTTGGTTCCTATTTTTTTGAAATATATTGACATCCCTTTCTATAATATGCTCTTTGTATCCTAAACAACTTTGAACAAGGGCCTACAGGTCCCCAAACTTTAAACAAAATCCTATCCGAAACAAATCCCTTTGAAGCACACAATTGATCAAAATCATGAAAACAGTGTCAAACCCCCTTTTTGAAGAAATGATGAGAAAGAGAGAATAAATATACAGGTACAAACCCTTGCAGTCTCTCAGGAAACTTGCAAGGAAGAAATATTTACTTGTTTGAAGAAACATAAATTGACCTACCATAAAATTCCAATGAAATGTGCGGGAAAAAATACACCATGAGGCCATGTTTAAGCTAATTGTGTAACAGTGCTCCATTTCAATAAATATTTGTAAGCCCAATGACATGGCGTTATCCTCTTTATCCCATTGAAAATGTCATCACAATCCCAAAACAGTGGTTGTGTACAAGAACAACCAACCTTTGAGAGAACAAGAAAAAGTAAACAACCACAATGTAGTAGATGCATAGTACCAACGAGGCCTTCCACAAAAATGCTACCAATATCAAGTAGGCTATGAAACCAGCCTAAAATAATTCACATACCATAGAAATGACCAACGAGGACATTCACATTATTACTTTGTAGAGGAACATGTTTTGTGTTTGTGGCATGCACTTTCACTTTAGAGTATGCTCTTTTTGACCTTGTCCCAACATCCACATAGGTCAATCAATCTGACACACACTGCTCCAAATATAAAATATATGAAAACTACAAAAATGCCTGAATATCAAAATTAGAGGAGACATAACAAGATGAACATCAAAATTTTATGTACAATATATTTTGTGGATTGTTGGGAATTGAATGAGCTCGAAATGTGTCAGAAAGTTGTTCCATTCCTTTGGAATCTTTCTATCCACAAATTAATCTATAAACTCCTTGATATTATTCCACTAGCGAGATGATGGTGAAAAATGAATCAAATGAATGTTTGTGTGACTTAGATAAGTGAGAATCGAGGTTCGGGAGGACTTCACCACATTCTTTTGATATAGGAATAAAAAGAGGATTAATATAAATTTTTTACTAGTTATTTTACTATGCTTATAGGTGTCATTTGGAAGAGGGAGAGTTTAGAATTACTCATGGTATTTTAGTAATCCTGGGACTTCTTATTACTTGGGAATGCCACTCTTTTTTTTTCTGAATTTGTCTACTCCTATATTGATACAAAATAATTTTACAAAGAGGCCTCGGCCTCAAGAAGTCTAGCCCAGAGATGCGGCATGCTCACATTACATAGCTGAACACTGACCAAAAAGACCTGCTGAAGACCGACCAGAAGGGCTTCTAGGATCATGACCATGACTAGTTCATAGAAACAGAAAACTCCAATATCGAAACTGAAGACTGACCAGAGGTAATTCAGCAACCAAAACAGGATACCTGGGCCCAAGCAAGAAAACAGAGAAGCGCTACCCAAATCAAAACTGAAATCAGACCCCAAAAACAACTGTAACCAAAATCGAGACCCAAATACATAGCCAAAAGAATTCCACCCACGCAGGGGAAACCAGCAAATTGACTTTGGAACAAAGGACTGAGTGTGAGAACTGTATAACATATAATGGCGATAAAATAGGAGGGAATTGAGCACCTTCGAGAAATGGAGAAACAAAAACCATTAAACGCAGACCTGATTAAGCTTCATGAGAGGTGGAAGGTTTCTCTTCAATGATGTGGCACCCATAATTGTAGGGGTCTTCATCCTCAGAGGGATGGCCCTCTTTGCCTGAAGAACTGCCACCAGTAGGGACGCTCGAACCAGCTTGATTATTCATGGCCTAGGTTGCAATGCCCTTACTCGGACCAGGATCCTTACTCTACCTGTTGTCAATTTGAGAAGTACTAGGCCTATCTTCCGCCCTCGTCACCAGAGTCACCCTAGGGGTCACAGCAACCTGACCAGAAGTAACCTCTCGAAGCTCAATGGTGACTGAAGCTAAGAAGGAGAAATTACTGAGAGTACAGGGGAACTGAAAATGAGAGGTATGAGATGGAGAATTGAGAGAGTGTTCTACTAAATTAAGCTACCCACAACCCCATCCATGACCACTTCTGGTAACACGATAGCGGTCAGAGCATAAGTCTGAGGAGTATGACGAGGAGTCCGTAGTGGAGGAGGAGGGCTGGCGGATAACTCGCCCCCGGGAGCTTCCCCTCCTGCAACTCATTCTCTGGCGCAATCTGGGCATAGTGAGAAGAACAGGAGGTTCTGAACGGGCTGCAATACTGTGGAGGCAGAGGGGGACAGAAAGGGGCTTAGCTTCAGCACACAGAGGGGCACTGGGAAGGACAAAGGATGAACTACTATTGAAATTGCAGAAAGGGTTGTGAGAAACATTAAGGCCCGACGATAAATCCACACAGTGATCTAGAGCCCAACGTTTCCCTGGGCTGGTTCGAGATTGCAGCTCTGCGACAGCAAGGGAATAACACGAGCATAGGGGATGAGCCTGAATGAATCCAGGGAGGGGCGTCATGATCAAAGAATTAACAGGCTGGTGTGGAGGGACGAGCTGCATTAACGCAGCATTGAAATTGAAAGCAGAGGAATTAATGACCATCATTGCGCGAGGCCGAGTGGCGGTGGTAATAAGCCACGTGCCAACCCACCAAGCCACCCACGTACCGATCACATTGTTAAACACCCGAATTCGGGATTGGGAACGCCACTCTTAAGTACTAGCGGTGTCTTACTTTAGTAAAGGATATCACCACTTATGTTGTTTGTCATCCATTGTGTACTGAGGATGATAGGGAAATCCCCAAAGATACTAACATGCTTGGAGGATAGGGGATAGAGCATTGGTTTCTTTTCTAACATTCTACCCACATTTACCCAACCCTTCACCTATTTCCACCTACCACAATTTTGTACACATACAACTAATGGAATGTAGAGTGCGCAACAAGCAATCTTTTTTTTCGTAATTGCATTCTTTTGTGAATATTTGCATTGTTGGGTACCTATTTAGGTTCCAAGTTAGGTGCCTCTCTCAACCCTTCACTAGAAAGCTCCTTGATTTGCTTGATGACTTGCATGCATTCCTCTACATGTTGTCAAACCCTATTTGGGTTTTGGGTAGGAACTTCCTAGGGTGAAAGGGAGTTGAGAATCTCTCCCCTTCCCTCTTGTTGCATCCCTTAATATAATTTTTAATTATATTTTTATGTCTATAGTAGTTTAATTTCAAATTCATTCCTTTCGTATTTAATTTGGTTTAGAAACTATGTTTGTATTCTTATGTCTAAGTTGAAAAATCTTTCCATGTGATATCTCAAGTGTTTGAGTGCTTTGCGCTTCATGTAGGAGTCCTCAGGGTTCTTTCCCAGGGCTGGTTGCCCCTTTTTTGTGCCTCTCTCGACATCCGTAGTGGGTTAGTCTGGGTTTACATTTGATACCATCTACAAATTGTAGGGAAGTGTCTGGGTTTTCCCCACCTGGTTTTCCCTAGAAAAGAAGTTGAAATTTTTCTCCACATTGTGAACTTTATGTCATTACATATTTATGAAAAAATAATATATTTGTTAAAGTGCAAATATTAGATGCATAGATACATATTTCTTTGTTGCCTAATTTTTAGAAGGTGCTTCTTTTGAAATTGTCCATGTGTGCAAAATCTTGGGGGGTTTGCTGTGAGGTTTTCTTTAGGAAAATGTTGAAAACTCTCTCCGAATTGTGAATTTTATGCCTTCAAATATCTGTGTAAAAGGAATATATTCATAAAAGTGTGCATATGACACAGATAGACATATTTCTTTGGTGCCAAATTCTTTGAAGGTGCTTGTTTTGAAGTTGTCCATGTGTGTGTGTTGATTTCTCTAACCCCAACTTTTGGCTAATCATTGACTCAATAGATTCCTTTTTGATTAAATAATTATTGTTGCAGATCTATTGAATAAAAAACATTGTTGAGATTTTAACACAAATAAAAATAAACAGTGGAAGCAAAATAATCACATCAATCTCATACACATGCACACATAGATCTCTGCCTTTCAAATCTGTTGTTTTATCAATTAATATTCAACATACAAGGGCTCCCTTACTGGTATAATGGCCCATTGAGGAAAAATACAAATACAACAAAAATTTGGGAAATTCCAGCTGATCAAACACTCCAAAACTCATCATTTGATCTTGTTGGCTAATCTAGATCCTTCTCCCTTGCTATCCCTTTCACTCCTCCTCAGACTCCGCACACTTAGATGAATGTCCTCCAGCCAATCATTGAGATCCTCACTTCCTCAGTGTCTTGTGCTCACTAATGTGTCTTCTCTTTTAGCCTAGCATTCCTTTTATAAGTTTGAGTTATTGATTGAATCCAAAACTCTGATCTCCGAGGTGGTTCATTGTTGAGATTAGATCTCAACGTCACTTGAGATCAATGGTTGAGATTCATTTAATTCATTAATGCAAGTAGCCTCTACATTTCATTAGGTAACTCACTTTTTCTTATAAAATCCAATTACTTTAATAATTCTATTAATTAAAGTAATTTTCAAGGTTAAGAGTCTTTTGGACTATTGCCACATGTTTACACACTTAGACCTATGTGGAAGTACCTATCTAATGCCTTGGGATACATGTTGTAGATTATAGTTTTCCTATGAGGGTGTAGCAGTGATGAAAGAAGTGCATTGATTTTAGGCATCATGTGGTTGTTGTCTGCAAGCATGCTTGTTTAGTGTTTCCCAAACTTAGATAGATCCATATTTAGTATGCTTTTATAGTTCGACTTAGATGCTCACTTTTCTTAATTTAGGTGTTTTCCTTATTTCTATTTTATGCACAGATTTATCTTTAAGAAAAGTGCACAATAGAGAAGGGTTCTATATTTTGAGCAGGGGACACACTTCTAGGTAGGAGATACTCTATTATAGGAATCTTTTTCCATGTAGGATAGGTGCTTTATCTGAGAATCCCAAGAGTGGTGCTATTGTAGAAATAACAAATTCGTTTATTTTGAGTTCTTCATTAGTGCATTGATATTATATTATTTATTCCATGCAATACCTCAATAGTGTATGATCAAATTATAGTTAAGCTTGTCATAATATTTTGACTTACCCTCTTTTAGAGGGAAACTAGAGTGTGTGTCAAGCTTGCATGTCACAATTGTATCATGCAGAGTTTACCTGGCACAAGTTTTGTGGATCTAAGGAGCCAAATACTTGTTGGAATTCAAGAGGCAACAATACTACAAAGTGGGAAAGAGGTTTTGCAGTTAACCTACCTTTCACATTATGGTTGGAGTCGGTTTGTTGGCAAGATGTTGGATACCCCAACTTCCTTTTATGTCAGTGAAAGATTGAATCCTTCAACATATTCCTCGATCAATTGTCATTAAGCGATGGGTTTTCTAAGAAGTGCTTCACATCTATAAACTTTACTAGAGCTGTTATTGAGTCTTTGGATGTGGTTATCTTTTCAAAGCACACACATACAAGAAGACAAGAAATAATATGACCGACTAATTTTAGGTTATCCTCTTTTGAATAGGATGTTCCCTTCCACAAACCTGACGTCTCGCTCTACTTCTTTCTAGTAAACAAATTTGGGACCTTTCATGAATTGTGAGACAATTCCAACCCCATAACTATCAGTTTCTTATTTAAAGTTATACCCACTAGATTAGAAACCGAACAAGGAGAATTCCATTCCCGTTTCAAAATAACCTACAATTGACTTATACCATGCTATTTAATATTTTATGTATTTCTTCACATCCTTGGCTTGTGACATAAAGACGCAACATGCTACCTTGCATTTTCTATACTAACACTCCTAAAAAATAATAAAGTATGGCCAAATCTGCCATTTCAAATGATCTATGCAGCTTACCTTTTGGTTTTTCAATTATCGAAGTTGTTACCTATATTGATGAGATCATCTACAATCGAGGCCATAGTGACAATATGCATTAGATTTTTTTCCATGTTGCACTAAAGGATTTTTTTCTTCTACAACACTACAATACATTGCAGTTTCCATTCAGTGGAGAAGTGTACCCAGTAGTAGCCTTGGTCTGTGTGCAAATCAGTTGAATTCATAGTAGACATTATTTGTTATTTTTGAAGGTGTTTCTCCTTCAATAGTACTTCATCTCAGCATATCCTTTCAATCTACACCTTCAACAGATGCATACAACCTTGGGGTACATGCTACAGATTCCAGTTTTGTTGTGAGGGTATAGAAACGATGAAAGAAGCACATCGATTTTAGGCATCTTATGGTTGTTGTATGCAAGCATGCTTGTCTAGTATTTCCCAAACTTATATACTCGCTTTTCTTAATTTAGGTGTTTTTCGTAGTACTATTTTATGCACATATTTATCTTTAAGAAAAGTGCACAGTAGAGAAGGGCTCTATATTTTTAGCAGGGTACACTCTTCTAAGTAGGAGGTACTCTATTCTAGGGAGATTTTGTCATGCATGTTAGGTGCTTTATCCTAGACAAAGTTCCAAGTCCCTGCCAGACAAGACACTGGTGGACAAAGTTCCAAGTCCCTAAATTTTCCAAAAACCCACCTGAGCCTAGCTATCTAGCCTAAAATCCTTTACATTCCAGTCATCTCTTGGCTGTGATTTTGTAGGAAGAGCCCTGTCTGGTTTGGTAGGGCTAGCTACCAAATTAAAAGCTTGGTTTGTGGTTACCTCCATTGATCTCCACATCAATTTGGGACATTGTGGAGGATAACAAAGGGCATGACAACTAGGGAGTGCCAAGGTGTTCTAGTGAATGTAAGGTTTCCAAGTCATGGAAAAATGTAACGGTAGTTACGAGGTCATGACTGCCAAGGTGTATTAGGGAATGCTAGGGCATGATAACATGTGCCAGATAGTATGAAGACATTTCAAACAAGCTAAGATGTGCCAAGTGCTAAGGCATGCTAAGATGTTCAAGGGTTCCAAGTCCTTCCTCCTCTTCTTCGATATGCTATGCACTTATGACATTTCCTTTACAATATTTGGTGAATTTGTTAGTTATAGGTCATTTATAGCTTATAAATGTCTTCAGAGTTTCACTTCTAATTGAGTATTCAACTGAACATATTTATTCTCTTATACATAGATATTTTTCCCTCCACCCACTTTTCATAACTTTAATAACCATTAGGTAGGGACTTGCAACTTCAATGCTGCTTTTCTTGTTTAGTAAAATATTACCGAGACTTTAATTTATTGAAAGTTGTAGAATTTACAATTTATGAAGTTTCAATGTCTAATTTTTAAAATTATAATTATTTAAAGGGTGCTAGCTCAATGGAAGAGCACCTGCTTTACAAGCAGGAGGTTGGTGGTTCAATTCCATCGTGCCCTGACATCCATATGGAATGGCGACGATCAATTTTTGGTGATGGAGGCTCTTTTGACCATCACCAATGAGCTTTGGTGACATTTTTTGACCCTCACCAAAAATATGAAATGGTGACGGTCAACGAACGCCACCATATATACGCATCAATAGTGACGACCCTCAAAGGTCTATAACCATAAATCGTTGTTGTTGATATGAAATGGTGACGGTCATTGTCTTTCATTATAGTCATTATTCGTGATGAACCTTTAATGTCACCACAACTCATATACTTCTAGCAATGCGGCTTTTGGTGACGGTCAATGAACATCACCATATATATGCACCAATAGTGACGACCATTAAATATCCATCATGATAAATCATTGTTGTTCATATGAAATGGTGACAGTTACTATCTATCATTATAATCAATATTCATAATGGACCTTGAATGTCACCATAACACCTATACTTTTGGCGATGCCACCTTTGGTGACATTTAGTTTTTGGTGACCGAGGCTATGGTCCATCACCATTGCTCATATGCAATGGTGACGGTTGCTATCCATCATTATAAATCATTATTGGTGATGAACTTTGAATGTCACTACAACACCTATACTTTTGGTGACGCCACCTTTGGTGACGTTCATTTTTTGGTGACGGAGGCTATGGTTCATCACCATTGCTCATATGAAATGGTAACGGTCACTATCCATCATTATAAATCATTATTGGTGACGAACTTTTCATGTCACTACAACACCTATACTTTTGGCAATGCCACCTTTGGTGATGTTCAGTTTTTGGTGACGAATTCTCTTTTGACCATCACCAATGAGTTTATGGTGGCATTTTTTGCCCCTCACCAATGTCCTTTTTTCTTGTAGTGTAAATAAGATCACGATAAAGATCGATACCCTCTTCCTTGTATTAATGATTTGTTAGATTAGTTGAAAGATGAAGTTTACTTTACTAATATAGACTTGCACAGTGGTTATCATCAAATTTCGATTGCAGAAGGCGATGTTTGGAAAAACACTTCCAAAACTAAGAATGGTTTGTTTGAATGGTTAGTGATGCCTTTTGGGCTTTGTTTTGCCACTCATTCAAAAGTTGCAGAAGGTAACAGTTCAAACAATATTGCTAGAACTTGACGAGGAAGGAAAAATCATATTGGAACCTGGAGCAGTCACAAAAACAAGAACTCGACAGCTATGAAATCGATCAATTTCAGAGTATCTCATCAAGTGGAAGAACTTATCCGTTGACGATTCCACATGGGAGGACAAGAATTCTATACAAAAGCATCAAGAACTACTCAAGCGTTGAGGAAAACACTTTTTTAAGGAGAGGGGCATGTTAGGTCCCTACACTACTAGTGTAACCCCTTATTGTTATGAGTACAACCCCCTTATTATATTGTTGTGCCCATGTAATTCCCATATTGTTATTATTGCCTCATAGAAGCCCACTATTATTATTATTGTGCCCTTACATTATTATTGTTATGTCGGCTCTAATTACATTATGACCCCTTAGACTCCTATATATAGAAAGGAGGTATTGTCATTTGTATCATCCAAGAATTGTTAATTTTTATAATGTAAAGGAGGTTGCCCCCTTGAAGAGGCTTATTTCTAAGGCATTTATCTATATTTTCTATCTTTTTGTGAGTTGGTTTCATAACATTATCAAACGTATGATAAAGAGTTTTATGCTTTAGTACAAAGTGTTAAGAAATGGAATAATTAATTAATGGGAAAGGAAATGATAATACATACATATCATTAACCATTACAATATTTGCAGTCACAGACAAAGCTACAACATTCAAGACATTTCAAGTGGATGGGATTTCTACATAAGTTTCATTTGGTCATCAAGTATAAGAAGGGTGTAAGTAACAAAGTGGAATATATGCTATCTAGACCTTCAGTTAATGCATTTGTTGTCTTGTATAATGATTCTTTAGAACTTGACAGTTATGTCGAGCAATATGCTAGGGATGCAAACTTCAAGGATGTATATGAGAGGTTAACTCATGGTTCGCGAGACAATAATTACTATTTGAAAGGAAATTTAATCTACCATGATAATAAATTATGTATTGCTAAAGACGAACAAATGCATGTGATTAAAGAAGCCCATACTTCTTGTAGATCAGTTCATTTTTGTGTAAGGAAGACTATAGCTCATTCATAGAGATTTTGTTACTGGCCTCAAATGAGAGAAATAATATCGTGATATTTTAAAAGGTTTGTGTTATGTGCCACTAGTAAACCCAATAATAGGAAATTGGGTTTGTATATACCACTTCCAGTTCCTTCTTGTTCGTGGGAAAGTATATTTATGGATTTCATAGGAACATGACAATCATCAGCAACATAAAATAACAAGACATTGATAACGGAGTTTGTCCAGGAGGGACTATGTCTCCGGGCCCCGGTGTCAAGATGATGTAGGCCACTGCATTAAGTGTTGTCAACAGCGATGATGTACATAGGTGGTGACGTCGCTATTGTACAAGGAAAATGCCCTCACGCATGAGTGGCTCCAAGAGATGTTTCGTTGTAGGAACTCTCATTCAAAAAGGACTCCTATGAATATGGCCTAAACTCATGCATGATTATAATGAGCATTTCACCAACATGGCATAAAAGGGATCTCAATGCAAACATACATGGTGACACATGAGTATCCCATCAACATAACAACAAAGGGATCTCACACAAAACATGATGACTCATGACAGCAAGTACATCCCACAAATGATTTCGCGTCACATCAAGCAAGAATCATGAAACAAGTAAGAAAACTAGATCCCAAATCAAACATAAAATAGGGATATATGCATCACAATGCATCTCATAGCAAAAGAAGTACAAGGACGCACTGCATATACCTCACATCCTGGGGCCATCTAAAGAAAAGGATGTCAAACTGCTAAAGTTGGCCATACCATCAATCTCGCGACATTGAGTCTCATGGAAATGGCTACTCACACATGAATGTTAACACCTGCACTCCACTTTGAAAAGTGGCCAAAAAATGAAATGATCAAATGGAAGATCTGAATGCACCATCAGATTTGTGGCATTGAATAATGTAAAATCAACTGTCAAATTTCTGAATTCTAAGAAAATGAAAATCTGGGGCTTAAGGAATCTTTTAGATTCCCCTTAAATTCCTCAAAGATACCCTCCTCTGGGACATTTGAATATATGCTACTCAGAGCAAAATTTTGATTGTGCCATCAGGTTTGTGTCGCTGAGAGGTGTAAGATCGACATAAAATTTGTCCAATTTGGACACTGCAAAAATTTCACCCTCCTAAGAATTTGGCTCAATCATGGTTCTACCTGTCTCTTATTTGGATCATGGTTCCACCTGCAATAAATTAATTAAAAATTATGTCTCAATTTCCATGCGCACTCCTCTGCTCCTCCATGCTTGGCGCACTAAACAAATGATAGGGTTATATGTAAAAATGTGGGCGGAAATATTAATGCAGTGCCATAGTGCATTGGTTATGGTGGAGTTAACAAGGCGGGCAGATCGGGGGATCAAATCCCGCCCCCACCAAAATTACCCACAGCAATATTTTGTTGTTATACAAATGGTGTGGTTGGTTTGTATACAGAACCATTTTGGTGTGGAACCGTTACATGTTAAACGGTTCACTGAATGCGGCGAAGGTTGGTGGTTTAGTAATGTGTGGGTTGTGTTTTGGGTTGGTCGTTGCCATATGGGGCCGCCCAGTGGGGGTTGACCCACATGGGTCTGGCGAGTTCAATCCCCGCTGGCTCCACTTTAATTAGCGTGCACATACTTTGAATGGTGGCCCATACATTAACGTTGATTGTCATAAAAGGTTTGGTAATGTTTATCATATGGTTTGTAAACCATTAATATAACCAACGTATAAAAGGTTTGTAACTTTTATTATATGGTTTGTAAACCATTAATATAACCAACATATAAAAGGTTTGCCTTGACTTAGTTATATGGCTTCACCATGATATTTGATTTTTATATAGTTTTTGATATTTTTTTTAGCTTTTGTTTTATATGGTTAATAATAATAACCATATGATTTGATATTTGCTTTTTGTATTGCACCATGTGTCTATAGTTTAGTGGTCATTAATTTGCCACATAAACTTAGTGGGTTCCACCTACTGACTGGGATGCCATGTGGCACACTGTGGGCCCCCTTGTCATGTCAAACTTTGAATAGTTCCATCTTTCGCATACGAGCTCGGTTTGACGAACCGTTTGCACCACCATGATCACGATGACGAGATCTTCAACATGAGCCTAGTTCAAGCACAATCCAAAGACTTTGATTTTTGAGCCCTCTCTGAGTCCTCTAGGACTTCTACCTATGTCTGGTGCCACCTAGATCAATCCTCCCCATTGAGGAGCTTTTGGTCCTCCAAAAGCATGAAAATAATATGCAACTTCTCTATACCTTGTCTACATCACAAGCATCCTAAGAGGTCTCGCTTCCATCTCTTTCACCTTTGTTCTTCGAAGCCTTAAGCAATGAGATGACACCTGCAACCTCTGCAAATCTGTAGTACATTGTTTTAAAAATTACATGCTTGACTTACATGACCAACTAATGACCCAAGCATCCCATACTTTCCACGAGTTTATAACACATACTCGGTGGTCAAGTTTACATTAAAATGGAAACAATACCCCAGCTACAGAAACAAGGCCAACATATCATTGTTGCTTCAACAAATGATGGAAAACACATCATCACTGCAACACGTGATTTACAAAAATAAGGCCAAACACTATTGTTTCTGTGACAAGTGATGGAAACACGACATCACTTTCATAGTTTATCATGCAACTCAAAATAAGACCAGACATCATTGTCGCTTAACAAGTGATGGAAAACACATCATCACTTTTACATTTTAAAATGCAACAAATGATTTACAAAAGCATGACCATGACAAGCTAACATATCTAGAAAACATTTTTCACTTATCGATGTGAATGGGTCATCCCCCTGTGGTGGTTTTGCTTGTTGAATAACTGCTTCACCTAGTTCATGCATCGACGCTTTGTCTTTAAGGCGTTGCTCTGGATGGAGCCTCCAACAAGTGGCTCTTTGATGGCCACCTCTATCGCAATGACTGCAATAGGTCTTCTTCCTCTAGATCTTCTTAACATGTTTCTTTACCTATTGTTGAGAGGGTCTTTCATGCCTCCTCATTTTGGGTGCTGCTATTCTTTTCCAACACTTAGAAAATGTATGGTTATGTAATCCACAAAAGGTACATGTTTTTCGATGCCTTGATTTATGTCCATCATTAACAACATGATTGTAATGGAAATGAACATTCGAATATCGAGACTGCTTATACCTTTCCTTGCCGTATCTGGTGTCATTATGGTGATAAGAGCTTGCCTCAGCTGTCCCTGCAATGGGCACTGCCCTGGGATGATGGGGATGTGTTCCCATCATTTTCTTTCCTCACAAATTTCAACGATATCTCAAAAGAATCTGACACCTTCGAGCATTCTCCTTCAATGTATCCCATGCCTACAAATCAAGGTCTCTGCACAACCTCCAATGATTGAGTTATGCCTTGGTTATTAACACCAAGTTTTTCTTCCTCCTTGTACCTCATCCTGGTAAGGAGCCTCATGTTTGTCCCTGTAATTGGTATCTCCACATCTCCAACACAAAGCATACTGTGTGAATACAAAACTAAAAGAAAATCAACATATTTTACCTCCTCTATTGATTTGGAAAGAACTGATGAGGGCTTCTCATCATCTGTTGTTGGTGGTTCATTGGCTGTCGTGGCACATTACCCAACTGCCTTTCCGACATACCCAAGTCTTGCCTGATGGGGTAATTCTTCTACTTTGATCGGGTTGACAATGCCTTGGCCATTAATGCCCAATCCTTTTCCTTCATACCCCAATCTCTTCAACAGTTTGGAGTCAATTCATGTGGTATGATTTTCAAAAACAACAAAATCATCATCAGGAAACAAACATGAAGATGGAGAACTACTTTTTACCTCACATGGGTCACACTGCAGCATTTCTAAGGCCTCATCCTTAGCTTGCAGCTGTCGTAGAAAACCTTGTTGCTCCTCTTTCTCGTCATGTAGAAGCATCTTCAATTCAACGTTCTCTGTTTGAAGATTTTGGTTGTTGTGCTTCAGTTCTTCCAAGGCCTCTTCCGTGGCTCGCAACTGAAGTTGTAATCGCTCCTTTTCCTCTATCTCCTTCTGTAGAGCTTCATACATTATTTCCACCCTTTGGAAAATTTTGAGCATGGTCTTGTACATCGCTTTTTCATCCTCTGTCACTGCATGTTCCATTGTTCACGCTTGCAATTCACATCCATGCAAAGACTGCTCCGATACCAAACTTGATCTGAGTTGACTCAACTCCCAGATTTAACCAATATCTTTTGCTTTCATGATGTGATTAGAATTGCATTTAAAATAGCATAAAGGAACATAAATGCATGTTGTAAAGAAGAAGGAACATGACAATCATCAGCAACATAAAATAACAAGACATTGATAACGGAGTTCGTCCAAGAGGAACTACATCTCTGGGCCCCGGTGTCAAGATGGTGTAGGCCGCTGCATTAAGTGTTGTCAACAGCGATGATGTACATAGGTGGTGACATCGCTATCATCCAAGGAAAATACCCTAATGCAGGAGTGGCTCCAAGAGATGCTCCACTACAAGAACTCTCATTCAAAAAGGACTCCTATCAGTATAACCTAAACTCATGCATGATGATAATGAGCATCCCGCCAACATGGCATAAAAGGGATCTCAATGAAAACATACATGGTGACACATGAGTATCCCATCAACATAAAAACAAAGGGATCTCACACAAAACATGATGACTCATGACAGCAAGTACATCCCACAAATGATTCAATGTCACATCAAGCAGGGATCATGAAACAAGTAAGAAAACAAGATCCCGCATCAAACATCAAATAGGGATCTATGCAGTACAATGCATCTCATAGCAAAAGAAGTACATCAACAAACTACATAGACCTCACATACTGGGGCCATCTAAAGAAAAGGATGTCAAACTACTGAAGTTGGTCGTACCATCAATCTCGCGGCATTGAATCTCATGGAAATGGTTGGTCACACATGAATGTTGACACCTGCACTCCACTTTGAAAAGTGGCCGAAAAATGAAATGATCAAATGGAAGATCTGAATGCACCATCAGATTTGTGGCATCGAATAATGTAAAATCGACTGTCAAATTTCTGAATTCTGAGAAAATGAAAATTTGAGGCTTAATGAATCTTTTAGATTCCCCCTAGATTCCTCAAAGATTCCCTCCTCCGGGATGTTTTAAGATCTGCTACACAGATCAAAATTCTGACTGTGCCATTAGGTTCATGTCATTGAGAGGTGTAAGATCGACATAAAATTTGTCCAATTTGGACACTGCAAAAATTTCGCCCCCGTCAAAATTTGGCTCAATCATGGTTCCGCCTGTCTCTTCTCTGGAGCATGGTTCCACCTGCAATAAATTAATTAAAATTTATGTCTTGATTTCCATGCACTCTCCTCCACTCCTCCATGTTGGGCGCACTGAACAAATGATACGGTTATATGTAAAAATGTGGGCAAAAATATTAATGCAGTGCCATAGCGGGTTGGTTATGGCAGAGTTAACAAGGCGGGCAGGGCGAGGGATCAAATCCCATCCCCCGCTAAGGCAACCCATAGCAATATTTTATTGTTATACAAATGGTGTCATTGGTTTGTATACGAAACCGTTTTGGTGTGGAATCGTTACATGTTAAACGGCCCATTGAATGTGGCGGAGTTTGGTGGTTTAGTAACGGGTGGGTTGTTTTCTGGGTTGGCCGTTGACATATGGGGCTGCCCGGTGGGGGTGGCCCGGTGGGGGGTGGCCCACATGGGCCAGGCGGGTTCAATCCTCACTGGCTCCACTTTAATTAACGTGCACATACTTTGAATAGTGGCCCATTTGTTAACGTTGATTGTCATAAAAGGTTTGGAAATGTTTATCATATGGTTTGTAAACCATTAATATAACCAACATATAAAAGGCTTGTAATGTTTATTATATGGTTTGTAAACCATTAATATAACCAACGTATAAAAGGTTTTCCTTGACTTAATTATATGGTTTCACCATGATATTTGATTTTTATATAGTTTTTGATATTTTTTTTAGCTTTTGTTTTATATGGTTAATAATAATAACCATATGATTTGATATTTTTGTATTGTCTTATTGTGCAGGGTAAGGAGAAAATGTTAATGTGCCACATGTCAATAGTTTAGTGGTCATTAATTCGCCACATAAACTTAGTGGATCCTACCTGCTGACTGCGATGCCATGTGGCAAACTGTGGGCCCCCTTGTCATGTAAAACTTTGAATAGCTCTATCTTTCGCATACGAGATCGGTTTGATGAACTGTTCACACCACTGTGATCATGACGATGAGATCTTCAACATGAACCTAGTTCAAGCACAATCCAAACACTTTGATTTTTGAGCCCTCTCTAAGTCCTCTGAGACTTCTGCCTGTGTCTGGAGCCACCTAGATCATAGTGCTTCTCTTTCTGCATGGAACCATGTAAGGCACTGAAAATTCCTTGTGTAGTGGAATTGAGAGCATATGTGACAATAACACCACATAATTTTTTCTTGGTTGGAGAGGTGCTTATAGGGGATGTAGGCTACTAAGTGGAAGATGTCATTGAACTTACTCAGTTCACAGAATTTATTGATCAAATGGTTGGGTTTGTCACATAATGTGCATGTGATGGGTGACTTTCTCTGCCAGGTGGTTTTTTATTTCTTTTGGCTTGGTATAGAATGGTGATGGTGATGGGAGGTGAAATGACGGGGCCCTAGCCATCTTTTCTCATCAAACACACATAGGGCATATAGGGGTCCTTCTTCACCAGGTAGGGAGATGGGTTATGTGGATTCCGTATTTAAGTCCACCAAATAATGATTTTCCTTTACGAATTTATGTACAAAATTTAATGTTTTGCAGAATTGGGGAAGGTGAGGGCACCTCCTTTTGTGATAATTCTCCTCGCATATAGTACATATATGGTGTTGATGCTTAGGTTTTCTTCTTTGAGCCTCTTGGGTGGTTGTGTGGACCTGGTAACGTGTCCATAAATTTGGGCAGAAGTTTACCAGATGAGTTTGTTCATCACATATAGCACATGGTAAAGCAGAGAGGTGGAAATACTGCTCATTCTGCCTTCGTGTGTTGTAGACAAGTACAGAGCTAGATGATGCCTCTTCTTGTATGTATAAGATTTTCTGAAATTTATTGTCCTTTTGATGTTGGGTTAGCATTATTGGCTCATTCATGTTGGCTTGGATGACACCTTTGAGTGTCTCCTGGAGTTTAGGGATATTAGGACAATGATGAGTATAATTTCCATATTTATCTCATATAGTGCACGCATAGTTGGTGCGTACTTCGTTTTTATGCAAGGGTATGATTTTCACTCCTTTTGGTGGAGTTGGGGTTACTAATGTTTTAGAGGCATTCATGATTTTTTTAACTCAATCCCCAAATTCCTCACATAATGTGCAGGGTTGCATGGTCTTGGAGGAGTTGGAAGTTTCTCCTTTTCTACCATTTTGTTTCACCCTTTTGAAGGCTCCAGTTGTGGTAGGCATGGGACATTTTTGAGTAGGGGTTATCCCCTGAAGTGGAGGTACAAGAAAGCTTCATTCCTGCATGTGTCCTGACTCAACCAATATGGTCATGGGGACTAGGTACCAAATTGGTATTGCGAGAGCCATATTTGGAAATGTGAGGGTTGCTATGGCTTGGTGTGAGACAAACCCGAGTGGGGGGCATAAGAAGGGGGTTTACGTAATGGCTTGAGGTAAAGTCCTGAATTCTTCATTTGTAAGGGGTGGGGTGTCTGGAACCGATTCTGGGTTTGGGTGGTGTTTGATGAAGTCATCATGCACATCGATGCTTTGGTATTTGGGACAAGCTCTTGTCTTATTGGAGGGTCTCCTGGGAATGTTCCTAGGTGTTAAAATTGTCAACTAGGGCCAAAATTCATGTGGGTCATCTTATTCATGGCTGATAATATTTTTATTAGATTCCTCTCGTCGATAAGTGTAGGATTGATATAAATATCATCTGATTCTGATAAGTATTCATGGAGATATGAATTTATTTTGATTATGGAATTATTATCAAGCCGACCTACAACTCATGTAGGCTCAGAAGCCCAACAGTCACATCTATTCAAACATCATCATTTGTGTATAAATACAAGAGGACTTTTCCTCATTTGCACTCACTCATCTCATCATATCTCTCTCTCTCTACTGCGCAGAAAAGAGTCTCTTCTCTACTGCGCAGAAAAGGGTCTCTCCCTCACACATGTGAAGCCGAAAGCTGTTGAATCTGAAGCTGCAACTGCAGAAGTAAAGTTTGACCTGTGTGGACTAGAAGATCTCCTCATTTGAACTATGTTGTAGTTCATCTAAACCTCCTCCGAAAGCCGCAACTTTTGGTGGTGGAATCATGCCAATCCGACGATCGGTTTGTGAGATATCGTCTACCCTAGTTTGATGATGAAGCTGCTAATGCTGATGCTGCAGATCTAGGGTTTGCTACTATTGATATAAATCAGATTTATTGTACTATTTCTCTTTGTTGAATTATTGAAGATAAAAGAAGATTTGTTCAAAGGGTTTCCCTACACATTGTGGGGTTTGTCCCTAGCTAGCAGCCACATCTTGTGTCTCTTGTCTTGGCTTGTTTTCTATTGATCGTTTAATGTTCTATCTGCACTTTAGAAAAAGAAGTAAACTGTTATAAGCATAGAACATACCATAACTTAACATGGAATCAGAGCTGAGGTGAAGAAAAAGCCCGAGCAAGAGAAAGAGAAATCACCGAAGAGAAGATTGGCAAGGCTATCCTAAAAGAACTATGGGGTCCTCAACACTCTTTCCTTCCAAAGACTCCGTGAGAAATCTGACTATCATGGATGGAATATTTCTATTGATCTAACCCTTGAGTATCAAGGAGTGTTGGATCATGTGAGAGGCAATATTGTTGAGCCTCCATCAAATGCACCTCCTGTTGCCAGGAACAAATGGAAGAACGGAGAAATTAAAGTGAAGAAGATCATCTGGGACTCTATTGACAAGCACTTGGTGGCCTACATCTCTGAATTGGACACCTCCAAGGAAATCTATGATAGACTGGTGAGTTTATTTAAAGTTAATGATGCAAATCAAGTTTTGTTTCTTAGAAATAAGCTGAGGGAAATCAAGAAGGGTAAAGATGAGAGTATGCAAGCATACTTCTTAAGAATAACAAATATCAAGAACGATCTCCCATCTATTGGGGAGGCTATTACTAACAGGGAAATGGCACTCATGACTCTTGGAGGATTACCATCCGAATGGTACATGTTCAAGTCTACTCTTCTAAACAATAATGTAATTCTTGGTTTTGAGGAATTAATGGCTAGATGCATTCAAGAAGAAACAAGGGTAGAAGAGAAAGAAATGCCCATGCCTAAAGGTCCTCCTGCTGCCTTTTCTTCTCATAAGAAAAGAAATAATTATAGGACTAAATCAAAAGGAAATGTTGGACCTAAGGGTGGAAGAAAATGACGATGTTACATCTGCGATAAAGCAGGTCACTATGCAAGGGAGTGCCTTGATAGAAAGGAATCTCACCGAGATGATGATCAAAATCCCTCTGATGGCAATCAAAGGAATGAAAAATTCAATATCAAAGGTAAGAGGAGAGCTGGAATCGAGGAAGAGGACAATCATTCAAGAAGGCTAGAAATTCTAGGATGTATTAAATGCACCTGACCTCAAAAAGAACCTAGTGTCCATCTCGGTAATGGAAGACAAAGGCTACAAGGTAACCTTCAGTGATGGCAAGGTACGTATATGGAAAAATAATATTAAAGATGTCTTTACTCTTGGGTTTAGTGTTGATTCATTATATCAAGTCAATGGAAGTCCACTAGGTGTCATGTCTTATGACACATCTCTTCAATCCAAACTTTGGCATCGGAGGTTTTCCCCCCTTCATTACAAAGCTATACTCGGTGTAAGACAAATGGTGACAGGGATGCCTGAATTCCAAGTAGAGAGAGAAGGTGTATGTCTAGGATGTGTTGAAGGAAAGCTCAAAAGGGGACCATCCCCTCAAGCCAAAGCAATACCTCCGATATATTACAGTTGGTTCACTCAGGCATATCTGAGGCTAGCATTAAGAGGGAGACTACTACACCACATACTCCTTGGCAGAATGGTGTGATGGAAAGGAAGAACTGTACGATTGTGGAAGCTGTCTCTATGGGTAGATGATGTAACAATGCCTGATTTGGAGGAACCCATGGATCCTATTTGTCCACCTAAGCCTTCCTCTTCTAAGAAGAGGCCTTCATGGCTTAGGGGGCTACTTGATGATGCTGAAGGAAATGTTGCACCCCGAGGAACCTTCCATCAAAGTAAGAAACCTAATAGGTATCAGGGATACCTGACCATCATGAGCATGATCATACAAAATGAGCCTTCATCATTCTTAGATGTCGTCAAGCATCAAGTATGGAAGGATGCTATGACCATTATGGAGAATGATGTTTGGGAAGTAGTTTCCAGACCCCAGGACAAGACAATTGTTACTTCAAAATGGCTTTACAAGATAAAGCATGCAATATATGGAAGTACAGAATAGTATAAGGCTCGTTTTGTTGCTCGTGGTTTCTCCCAGAAGGAAGGTATAGACTATGATGTGATATTTTCACCTGTTGCCAGATATACGACCATCTGCTTGATCATAGCCCTTGTGGCTTAACAAGGATGGAACTTACATCTGATGGATGTCAAGATTGCATTCTTGCACAGTTCGATCAAAGAAGAGGTCTATGTGGAGCAACCCGAAGGATTTTAGAATTATGATTGAAATGTCATGTATGCAGGTTGAAGAAGGCTCTCTATGGGCTGAAGCAAGCACCCTGAGCATGGTATGAGAGGATTGATAGCTACTTGATGAAGCTGGGATTCACTAGGAGTGAAGACGATCCTAACCTTTACTTTAAGGTTGAAGATGAAAAACCTCTCAAACTGGTGCTATAAGTGGATGACCTCTTTCTAATAGGTGCATACCCTCTCATTCACAAATGTAAGAGGGAGTTGGCTTCTTAATTTGAAATGAAGAACCAAGGACTTGAAGTGTGGTAGAAGCCAAGGGAAATTTTCCTATCTCAAGGAAAATATGTGGTGAAGATTTTGAAAAGATTTGGTATGATGGACTGCAAGCCTGTGACTACCTTGAGGATCTTAACTTTCAAAAGTTATATGGTAGTGATGTCGGACAAGATTTGGGAAATGCCTCTGAGTTTCAAAACTCGTTCGCATTGATGTTCTTGGTGAACCTCCATCTGAACATATGTTTTGTAGTTAGCATTGTGAGCTCATATTTGGTTGAGCCTCACTAGATTGGTTCCAAGAATCTTCTGAGATGTCTTCAGGACACAATCTCTCATGGATTGAGATACACTGCCGGAAATATGAAACTACATGATTATTCGAATGTTGATTAGGCAGGTAGTGTGGAGGGTCACTGGAGCAATTTTAGTGCTATTTCTCTTTAGATTCTGCTTCGATATAATGGATGAGCAGGAAGCAGAAGTCGGTGGCCATAAGCACCGCCAAGACTGGATAAATATCTATGAGTATGAACTCGTATGAAGCTGCCTGGTTAGGGAAGCTCTTCAATGAGCTGTTTGAACACATACCATTGTGAAACGCTGTAACAACCATAGGTGGGATTCGATTATTGAGGAATCATGTATTTGTCAATTGCTCCAGCAGATAGACATCATCTTGGATATGGTAAGTCGATGACCAAGGAGGCTCCATCGCATTAAGATGATGTACAAGTCGATACACCTTGTCAAAGCCCCAAGGAAAGATCTAATCTGTGATTTTCCCAAATGACTTGGAGTCATCAAGAAACCCTTGTACAAGGGTCCTGCATGTTGCATACATTGAGCTCTAGGAGCTCTAAGGGCTTGTGGTTCTTACTGGAGCAACATACGACCATAGGGTGACTCACCCTCCCCTGGTGGTGTGCACTAGAACAAGATGATTCACTCTCTTGTGGGACAAGATGATTTTCTTTCTTGTGGAATAGGATAATTCACTCTCCTATGTAGCAGGATGATTAGTTCTCCTGTGAGGCCTGGATTGATGTGTTCTCCATGGCGACTATAGCAGGATTGATGTGTTCTCCTGTGAGGCCTGGATTGATGTGTTCTCCATGGCGATTGTAGCAGGATTGATGTGTTCTCCTGTGAGGCCTAGATTGATGTGTTCTCCATGGTGATTGTAGCAGGATTGATGTGTTCTCTTGTGAGTCCTAGATTGATGTGTTCTCCATGGTGATTGTAGTAGGATTGATGTGTTCTCCTGTGAGGCCTGGATTGATGTGTTCTCCATGGCAATTGTAGCAGGATTGATGTGTTCTCCTGTGAGGCCTGGATTGATGTGTTCTCCACGGCGATTGTAACAGGATAGATGTGTTCTCCTGCGAGGCCTGGATTGATGTGTTCTCCATAGCGATTGTAGAAGGATTGATGTGTTCTCCTGTGAGGCCTAGATTGATGTGTTCTCCATGGCAATTGTAGCAAGATTGATGTGTTCTCCTGTGAGGATAGGATTGATTAGTTCTCCTATCGAGGCATCCTACCCATGCAGTCTGGGACTCATGGGAAGTACCTCTCATCTGATTAATGAGCAGGGAAATGAAGTTAGGGACCATAGTAGTACCGATGGATGCATCGTTGTATCTACCGTACTCCCTACGTTAGGATGACCTCCATTGATCTGGGATCAATGATACTGGTATGGGACCAGTGGTAGGAGTTGTACCACACTATGACACTGACTTCGGGTTGCTTGAGACTGGTCTGGGACCAATGGCACATACTCTAAGACTGACTTCGTGTCAGTGCAATACTAGTCTAGGACCAGTGAGAGTGGTACATACTATGACGATGACTTCGGGTCGGTTGAGACTGGTCTAGGACTAGTGGTACACTCTCTGAGACTGCGATACTGGTCTAGGACCAGTGGTAGGAGTGATACTCACTATGAAGCTGACTTTGGGTGGGTTGATATTGGTCTAGGACTAGTGGTATGCACTGTGAGACTGACTTTGAGTCAGTGGAGGATGATACTGTTATGGGACCAGTGGAGTTGTACTCACTATGACACTGACTTCGGGTTGGTTGAGACTGGTCTGGGACCAGTGGTACATACTCTGAGACTGACTTTGAGTCAGTATGATACATCCTCGATCATTTCTTCTTCTTCATAATTCGGACAAAAGTAGAGCAGAACAGAACAATGCAAGAGCAGAGAAGAACAGAGCAGAACAATACAGATTAGTACAGGGCAGAACAAGACAAAGTAGAACAGGAAGAGAAGAGCAGAGCAGGGTAAGGGTTAGGCTGTATAGGGTAGTGCATTTGATGGATGAATAGTAACAACCGATAGACAGATTGAAGATGAAGTTCTCCCTAGTTGAGAGGGAATGTTAAAATTGGAAACTAGGGCTAAACTTGATGTGGGTCATCTTATTCATGGCTGATAATATTTTTATTAGATTCCTCTTGTCAAGAGGTGTAGGATTGATATAAATATCATCCAATTCCGATAAGTATTCATGGAGATATGAATTTATTTTGATTATGGAATTATTATGAAGCCGACCTACAACTCATGTAGGCTCAGAAGCCAACAGTCACATCTATTCAAACATCATCATTTGTGTATAAATACAAGATGAATTTTCCTCATGTTCACTCACTCATCTCATCACATCTCTCTCTCTCTACTGTGCAGAAAAGGGTCTCTCCCTCACACATGTGAAGCCGGAAGCTACTAAATCTGAAGCTGCAACTGCAGAAGTAAAGTTTGACCTACGTGGACTAGAAGATCTCCTCATTTGAACTATGTTGTCGATTCATCTGAACCTCCTCTGAAAGCCGCAACTTTTGGTGGTGGAATCAAGTCAATCCGACGGACGGTTTGCAAGATATCGACTGTCGTAGTTTGAATGAAGCTGCTGAAACTGCATAAGTAAAGTTTGACCTGCATGGACTAGAAGATCTCCTCATCTGAACAACGTTGTAGGTTCATCTGAACCTCCTCTGGAAGCTGCAACTTTTGGCTGTGGAATCATGCCGATCCGACGATTTGTGAGATATCGTCTACCCTAGTTTGATGATGAAGCCACTAATGTTGATGCTGCTGATCTAGGGTTTGCTACTGTTGATATAAATCAGATTTATTGTACTATTTCTCTTTACTAAATTATTGAAGATAAAAGAAGATTTTATCAAAGGGTTTCCCCACACATTGTGGGGTTTGTCCCTGGCTAGCCACTACATCTTGTGTCTCTTGCCTTGGCTTGTTTTCTATCGATCGTTTAATGTTCTATCTACACTTTAGAAAAAGAAGTAAATTGTTATAAGCATAGAACATACCATAACTTAACACTAGGAGGGTTGATGGCTTAAACTGGCCTAGGTTGAGCTCAGTGTAAGTAGTGACCACCTCTTAGGAGGAAGATACTAGGGGAAACATGCCATTTAGTGTGGGTGAATTTTCCTTCTCATAGTTTATGAGTTGATCAATGCTAATGACCTTCCCATTATGGGGGAACATCATTGTTCTGAATACCAATGAGGCGAATGTGAGCATTTTGTAAATATAGCTTCGGCCTAGTAGGATGTTGTAATCCAACTTTGTGTTGAGTACTTCAATGTATATTAACACATTTTTTCCAGCCAACTTAACTGGCACGCTAGGGTATAATCCGAAGGGGGTTGAAGGGTGTCCGTTGTATGCTCTGAGCATTATGTCAAAAGGCTTAAATTCATGGGATCCTAATTTTTTCTAAATTGATTTGGACATGATGCATGTGGAAGCCCCTTCGTCAATGATGCAACGATGGATGTTGATATTCTGGACTGAGATAAGGATTTGGGAAGCGGCAGTTGAGAGCAACCATGGAGTAGCTTTGTCTAATTCAAATACCATGAGGCGGGAATCAGATGGGTCGATTGCACCTAAAGTAGAAAGTAGGGCTTTCTTCTAGGTTGGGCACGTCTGCACGACTCCAAGTGTTGACATAGTTGATGGTGATTGAGATAATTCATCAACTATGTTGTAGCTATGGGCAGCTTTTGAATTGGGCCCTGCACATCATAAGGGTCCTTTGACCATTTTAGGCATGGCATCTATGGAAGTTTGCATGATGGTCAATGATCTAGTAGGTATGGCCGTAGCCAAAGTGGACGGATTGGGCTCTGGGGGAGTCTCATAAGTTTGATTCCTCATTTGTAAGAGGATTTCCTCCCCTGTCATGAAGATATCATGGTTCAAAGCATTATTGAGGTTCCCTCTATATGGGTGAGTTTGGGGAGTTTTTTGTTTTGTGTTAACAATTCCCTAATTAGGGAAGGGGTCTTGCATGACTACAGTTTATTGGCCACCTTGTCCCCTACTGTATTGTATCCTTTTCAAACCAATAAGTTGAGGATAGTGATGGGTATAATGGTCGTACTCCTTGCAGATAGTGCATGTATGATTAGTCCAGAGACTAGTGTTCTTGCCCTATTTCTGTGAGTTATTGTTGGTCATACCCTGGTTTTGGTTCCAGTTGGGGTTATCCCTTCCTGGTGCCCTTGGGGGTTGCTGTTGATTGCTGCATCCCCACTTGGGTTCTCCCTTTGGCTTATTTTTAGGCTTTCTCCTAGCACCATTGGAAGGGTTAACTGAATTCAATTGTTCTTCTCATTGTTGCGGTGAAGCGAGAGAAGGTTTCACTAGATTCACCCATGCATTATTTTGCATTGGCGGGATATTCTGTTGCGGTGCTGGGAAAGGAGAATATTGGTTCTATTGTCCCTGGTTAACGTACTGATTTTGGGGAGTATACATCTTATCCCTACTCCAAGAGGAGTATTGATTTCCCTTAGGGGGGTGATACGAGCCTCTTTGCGGGGGCTGGTGTTGGTTAAACCTATTGACTATATTCTGCATAGGTGCGGGTTGACCATTATAATACCTTGTATTTTGCAACGGTGGTGTAGCATCATATGGTGGGACATTAACTGGATACGCAAGGTATTGATACTTATTGTTGTGATGTCTTTGGGATAGGGCCTCAATTAGTCCATCATCAGTATTGGATGCAATTGTGATTTCTCGATAAGACTGCAGGTGCGGGGAGTCTGGGAGCACATGATAAATGTACCCATACTAGTTATAGATAAGCTCCATTTCTTGGGCTTTATTAATGTCTTATTCCTTAGTTTGTGGGAATATTTTAGCCACGTCTTTAGAGATTTCAGAGGTGAGGGATCTCAAGAAAATGCCCAGGAGGACTTTATCGTCAAAGTCAGTTTTGCACAGGCTATGGAATTTCTGCCATTCATGGATATGATCAGATATGTGAGTAGCTTGCTTTTGTTTGAAGTTGGTTAGGAGTTCCAAACCTGAATCATGGCGGACCGGGAGTTGGAAGAAAGTATGGAAAGTAGTAGCTAATGAGCTAAAGGTTTTGTGAGATGCAGATGGCTGGTCTATATACATTTCGTTGTAGGCCCTATTAGGGTGCATTTAAATAGTCGTAATATAATAGTATCTTCTATTATACTATTAGACAAACACCATAGGCAAAATGTCATGACATTTTTCCCTGGGTCTTCACCCTACTTTCCCTCGAAATTTGAAATATCCCAAGGGAGCTTTGTGGGCATAGCTGGCCAATTTTGGCCATGTGCGATCGGGTCATTGGTTAGCTTTCTTAAATATGGGAGATTTAACGAAGCTAATAACTAGATCTGTGCATTACCTGTCATCGCAAAATGATTCTAGACAACTATTTGCAATGGAGCCCTCTGTGGGGATGTCAACGAAAAACTACCCTGATGGGTATCTTGGGGACTGTTCGGAGGAGAGGTGTGCACACTCCCAAAGGGTGTAGTATGCATGGATCCTTCTGGAGTGGTGAAGGGTTTGCTTTTCTGAGGATGAGTTCCAAGAAAAGATGCACCAATAAAGGAAGATCAAATAATGGTGGCTGAGTGACGTCCTCTTTGCCTAAACGGTGGGAGTCCTGGCACACCTCCTGGTAATGGGGGGAGATTTAAAAAATGTCTAGATCAACGAGGAGTGGTGGGGTGCCTTATAGTGTCGATTTAGAGTGTGTTCTACTTTGTGTTTGGTGAGGGAAGGATATAAATATCAATGCAATTGGTTCACATACATAAAGCAAAGAGAAAATATAAATGGTTTATTATCCTTTAATTTAAACTACATGATCAAGCAAACAAGAATTTTTTTTTTGTTTTTTGTGTATAATAAAGAGTCCTATGAAGATATAATCATCATTTCCTCTATCAAAGTAATTGGGCCTTACAAAGATATCCTCTGATGGGTCCTAGGGTGACGTCCTGAAAGAACTGGCAACGCCTTCCAGCAACAGAGGAATCAACCAAGGTAATGTTAATGAGGCTCAAGTGTTTCCTACATCGTCACCTATAGGGAAAGGATGCCCTAGATTTGGTCACTAAGTACCTTCGTCCCACGTGAGCATTCGAGTATTTAGCTTCTTGGTATTTGGTTACCAGTATTGATCACTATATGGGTCAAGTAGCCCCAAAGAGTACCGAATGAACTGGACCTAAGCCGAACCCCCTCTAAATCGGGTCTATGCCATGCTCAGGTTTTCTTTTTTGTGCCATTATTGGAGGATTTTAAGCTCCCTAAAAAGTCAACAACTATGTTTTAATGGTGTAACATGACCATGGTGGCTTATGGGATGCCTACTCCCAATGGTCTAACCTGAGCTATAAATTTTTTGGTGGCCCCTGTGGGGAAATTTAATTTATTTGAGTTATGGTTGTTTCTAAAGAGGTTTAATTCACTCATGGGGTGACTTTGTAAGCCAAAATAGACTACGTAACCAAAGGCCCAAAAGTTGGATGATCCTTGAGTACAAAGTGTATGAAGGCGTAGTGTGTGATGCAAGTGAGGATACAAAGTGTGATAATATGTGGATATGTGATGATCCTTTTCAGTATCCTTCTAATTACACTAAGTGTTGATTGTTCCTTGAATGGAAAAAATACATATATTTGTGGATTATGGGACACTTATTTTTTTCCTATTAAACTGTGTGGAGTTTAATGAGGGAGATGGAAATTCAAAATTTTTCGAGAAGGTTTTCATATGCGATCCCAGATTCGTCTAAGAGATGCAAGGGAAGCAAATATTACTTACTTTATCTAGTAACATTTTCTCCTAGTCCCAAAAAATTGTTTGGTTAGTAGAAATATTCGTGGATAATGGGCCACTTACTTGCTTCACTAATTAAGCTATGTGATTTGCAGAAATTTAAGAAAAATAGTTTGAAAACATATGTGGATTTTGACCACTTACTTTCCTCCCTAATTAAGCTATGCGGGTATTTGTTGCAAATTCAAAAAAAATATCTAATTACTTGATGAATTAGGGTTCATTCAAGCAATCAAGGGTACTAAACAGAAAAAAAAAAAAAAAAATGCAAAGGTGAAGGAAATTCACTAAAAGTTTCCAAACACCTCAGAAAATTTAAAAATACAAGGATTTTCTTTGCTTTCTATTTACGGCGCAGTTTTTGCATAAACATCCGTGTGCCCTGCGTCTATTGGATAAAAAAGCTCGCAAATGGGAAATATTTGAAAAAATTTCACTTCCACAAGCTCAGAACAGATCCTCGGGGACTGTAAAAAAATATAGGGAGGTGAAGAGCTCCTTCAAGGATGGTTGTGCAGAGAGGAGGTCCTACAAACAATCTCTAAATGAATGAAAAGAGATCAGTATGGTCGCCATTCCTGTTGTAGTGTTTTTGGAGCACAAGTGTACCAAAAAAACACCCCCTAAGTAGTGGATTGTTACCTACAAAGGATCATAGTCAAAATTGGTGTTGTTAGTGGACAGAATTAAAAAAACACAACATTGTAAATAGTGGAAACAATGCATACATAAACATAAACTTAAATAAAGAGCTGCATAAACAAAACAATGCTCAAATGGAGAAAACACATTATTAATATATGGAAAAACCTCCCTTTATTGATTACTGGTGGTAGAGGTTGAATACAATTAGAATCTTAGACAATTGAAGAGAATTCTTTGAGCTAGGGAGCTCAAAAATCCCCAGCAAGGGGGTTTCTTTTCCTCAATCTCTTTGAAAACTCCTCTCTCAAAGAAGTGTGAATACTTTCCAAAGGGTGGATTCCTCTTCACTCACTAAGATGTTAGGTTTCTTACAATAAATTTGGCCAACATGCTAGTGCTCTTCACTTCCTTGGTTTGAACAATGGAATGGTAGTTTTCTCAAACAGCAATTTGGCCAGCATAACAATGTCTCTTGTTTTGGCTCTCCCATGGCCTGTTTATGTAGAGTATTTTGAATCCCTTTTCCCTCTCTTGGTACATGTATGATAAAGACACATGAGTAGGACAAGAGGATTCCATTGAGGGATGCACTTCTCCAACGTGACTCGAATTCGACTGTACTAGGCTGATCTCATGTCAAAAAATCAACTCCAAGTGTGTAGAGTGGTCTTGGACTACTAAGTCATATTTTCTACAACCGCACGGCTTTTGGAGGTTATTTCGCACGTGCATTTATCGAAGAAATATACTCTTTTCCTTAATTAATTTCATTTATAAAATTTGGATCTTTAGGAAAACTTTTGATTTTTAAATCTTCATGATGTATTCAGTTGGAAAAATGTCCACCTGTATCTCCCCTAGGTCTATGGCTAACCTAGAACAACAAAGAGACAAGGAACACAAAGTTTTTCCTTAAAGTAAATAGATGACAAAGTGAGGCCTACCTGGAATCCTTCGCACACTTTTCTCCTTCTTTAGCTTGGAAGCTCCAATTCTAGCTCTGAATGCCAAAATTAGAACCTACACAGTCAGATAACACAAGCTAAGAAACTACAATATCTATGCAGTATCATCTAAGTACTTCATTCAATAGATCAACATGATATTGAAATAAGTGAAATAACAAAATCACATATAGGGAAAAAATGAATTCTTTGCATTAATATAAATGGAAGGAGATTACAACCATAAGTAGCAGTTGATCTTGTAGAAGAGCTCCTCCAAGTTGTTGACTTGTCCTTTCCTTGTCACAATATGCACCTCCAACAACCCTAAATGCATGAGATAATAACCACTCACTGTAGGAGGATAAGGGTAGAATCACTGTCCAAAATCCAACCCCCAACCACATAGAAGGTTGGGAACATATAGAGAAGTAGGGTAAGTTGGGAGTTCTTATCCAATTACCAATATAGGGTAAGAGATCCACCTTTGATGGAGGGATAGGATCAAAGGATAAGTGGTGAAAACTCCAAAGTAGGGAAGGATAGGATCCGAATGTTTTATCCAAGGTAAGTATTTGAAACAAATTTTGGAAACTCCTAGAAGAGGAAGCTTCTGGAATCCCGACCATTATCCTGAATTTCTAGAACCAACATAGGTGCAAAGGGGAGCAACCTGCTAGTGACCAAATCATGCCACAATTGAGAAACATGCTGGTGAACGCATCCCAATAGGCTTACAGGGAGTGTTGGTCCTAGAACTGGCTCAGATGATGTAGTTTAGAGCTGAAATTCTGGGGTATGAAGGGAACATGCTTAGGGCTTTGTGCAAGATGGTGACGAGGGGAATAGGATACTGATTGATCCCATTAGGAGGCTCACTTATCAGATGTGAAAAAATGGCCTATAACACAAAGGGTGTTACAAAGATATATTTTTTATGTTCAATGATAGATGAACCTGTTTGCATATTTACAACATTAGTCTAAGCCATTGTATATGATCTTTAAGCAATGTATAGTTTGTCCAGTCGTCAAAATAGATTGCCATTTTTTTATAAATATATTCCTAAAATACTTTGACAATGATTCGTGAAAATATTGTTGGAGCATTTTTTAGTCCAAAAGGAATTAACCAATAAGCAATTGAAGCAAATTCAATGATGAAAAACATTATTTTCTCCTTGTCTTCTTCTGCAATAGGAACTTGATTGTACCCTAAGAAACCATTTGTAAATGAATAGAATTCATGACCTACGAATTCATTTATGATTTAATCAATGAACACGCTAGGAAATGGATTAGTCACTATTAATTTATTCAAGCCACATTAATCAACACATATGTACAGTCTAGTGAAGTCATGCTTTTTGGGTTGCACGACCATGGGACTTTCCCATTATGATGTCTCAATTGGGTAGATGATTCTAGCGGCAAGCATCCTCTCTATTTCCTTCCGAACAATGGGTTTATACTTATGAGAAATCTTGTAAGGTCTCTTTTTAATTCTCTTAGATCTTGGGATGACATTGGGTTTCATCTCCCCCATTTATTTTACAAATTTCTTTAAATATTTATAGTCATGGGTGAATACATCTTGATATTTTTTGAGTAAGTCAAAAAATTTCGCTATTTTTTTGTCCGAGAAATAGTCACCAAGTTGGCTGATCTTTGGTTGATCATCATTTGATATATCAACTTCTCTTATCTTGAGTTCTGCATCCATCCAGTTTGGTGCTTTTGACTCATCGAGTAGTTGGTTCCTTGTTTTTATTTCTTAGTATGCAGGTGGAAAGTTTGGCTTCTCGAGTTTCTCAATATCTTGTTTCTCAAATTTATACACTTATCTTATTCTTTTTTTATTTTCTGGGTGATCTTTCTTCCAACAAAAGCTTTGGCCAAGGATAAGTGCTTCTTCCATTACTAACCGACTGTCCATTTTCTGTTGTGATGTACATGACACAAAATTACAGGTCGACGAGACATCGACTGTAGATTTTGTATTGTCATTTGGTTGTTCCTTTATAAACTCCTTTATTTTTTGAACTACATCGATCAATTCTCATTCCTCTGGCTTAAATTCAAAATCCTTAATGAAACTTTCTTTCAATTATTTCCATTATAAATATTTCCCTCGAGCTTCTTCTATTTTATACCATTTGTTGGGAAAGTCATCTAAAGTATTTAGAATCATATGAGTCTAGACTCTCTCATCTCTTTATCTGATCCTACACCATTCAGACTCATAGTTTTGTATGTGAAGAACGAGGTCCTATCTGAGGATAAAGATGGGTATATTTTCTTGTTCATAAATATTCCGACCTCCAAATCATTCAATAAAATATGTCATCACTATCATCCATGTTTGGAGTCGATATGAGTGGGTTTCCCACCATCTTGTTGCTTGAATCGTAAACGTTTACAATAGACTTTGCATCCTCCCTTGTTCACTAATAGATTTTGTTACCTGTTCAATATGCTTAATAGGGGAAGCTAGTTCTTTAAATTGAATCATGATGATGGAATCTTGCATTAAATCAGTTAGAATCAATGATGGTGTTCCCCTACAATTTTTTTCATTGGGAATAGGCATTGCTTTAATAGAATAACAGGGTCAGATTTTCCTCATTGGGATTTCTTCAATTATCCAACACTTCTTTTTTTTATTCATACTTTTTGACTTTCCAACCAATGAAGAGTGGTGAACCTGTTAAAATTTCACTGAAGTAATTTGGTTCCACATTGACCTGATATTCATGTAGTATTTGGTACAAGCTTCTCATTTATGATTCTTCTTTGAAAGCTTCAACCCATGTTTTTCCTTCATGCAGATCCAAATGAATAATAATTTTCTTGTTTTTACCTTTGAGCTTAATTCTATCTATTTCTAATGAGATTGTTACTTTCATCCTTCATCCCCACTTTCTACCAACTAGTGTAGGGTATGTACATATTCCATCGACTAGGTTGATGACTTCAAAATCAACTATCGTTGGGATTCCCATATTTGAAATTTTTACTTGCCTTAGTGTCCCAATAGGCCCAATGAATCTTTGGCTGCCATGTTAAGGATAATTAGTCATTCTATGCAGATTTTGTCTTCACATGCTAATCCATGTTTCTCGTGGGAATATGTTGACTTGTGAGCCAAATTTGAAAATGGATTTTCTTACCATGTAACCATTTATTTCTAGGTCGACTTGTGGGTCATGATCTTCAAATTGTTTTCCTCGTGATAATTGTCGTACATTTTTACATTTCTCCTTGCTTTCGTTACAACCTTTTAGTATGTTTAAAAGCTCTACTAGACGTTCAACTAAGTATTATTCCTTTAAAATCTCCAAGAATTCTTCTAATATGACATCCTTTTATAGTTTTTGTGTCAGCTTCTTTTGTTGATAATTCGACTACTATTGTCATTGTGACATTTTGTACCTGCATATATGGATGACTAGTGGTATTTTTAATTGGTCTAATAACCTGTTGATTGTGATTATTATCTCTTCTAGCGCCTTAAATCATAACAACATGAAGATTTTTTGAATTCAGGATATCTTGTTTTGGAACAGTTTGGATTAAATTCATAGCTCTTTTATTCAAAACCTTTTCAATGATCTTGGGGAAATCTTTCAAGGAGTGATCCCCCAAGCCACACATATTGCAAAAGTGCAAGTTAATCTTATTTTAAAGAGAATTTTTGGGTTGTATGTCCCTCCCGCCAACAATTAAAGTAGTAAAACCTTCCTTAACCTCAACCATAACCTCTACCTTTGTCATTGTATCCCCCTCATCTGCCACCGTATCCTCCTTGACTATTTCCTCTTCTACCATAGGTTAGTGACTCGTTGAACTGATCTGTGGTTTGTGTGTGATAGACGGCATGATAATTTTGATTTCTATTTCCAATTAGCTGAAGCTCTTACATTGAGTGTGTTTTTTCTTACAAATGGTTCACCATTTGGGCTTATAATTACGAAGATTGTCCTGACAATATTTAGTAGTATGATTTGAGGTGATCTAACATATATCGTAGTATATGTCGGGCAATACCCATTGGATATCTTGATCAAATTAATAAAAAAAATTACAAGTATCCTTAGTATGTCCTTCAATCCAACAATTAGTGCACCATAAGTTATTCTTTTGAAGTATCAATGCCAACAACGAATTTTGTAATTTTCTCAATCTTGTCTTTGATTTTATTATCAATTGATGAGATACTTGATTGACATCCATTATTTATTTCAATACATTGAGCCATCTTGAGAACCTCTTCACAGTTTTTGAATTCATGTATTCTCAACAAGTTGTGAATATTTTGGAGGAGACCAGCCACATACCATTGAACTAATAAGTTTTCATTGATGATATGTGGGATCTGACTCAAAAAATATTTGAATCTCTTGCCATATTCTCTCACTATTTCATTGGGTCATTGTTTAATTTTATTTAACTTCTGTGTTTCCAGATGTTCTACATCTTGGGCCTTGAAGAAAGTGAGAAAATTAGTTTTGATTTCTTCCTTTGATTTTGGTTGCTTCTTAGTGAGATTCATGAACCATGTTAGTGCACGCTTCCTCAAGGATGCTGCAAATTGATCCATTTATTTTTCCTCATCATTAATATCATTGGTAGACCAGAATTTCTCACAAATGAACCAATGTTTTCTTGGGTCTTCATCAAACTCATAGAGGGGTATGTGGTTTAATCCCATTTAACTTATTAGAGGTTTTGACATTCCATATGTTTAAATATTACTTGACCGATTATTGACGCTAGGATCGACGATGGGTTGACTACTCATAGGCATGTCTCCTTTTTGATTTTCGACATTATCTTCCAAGAATGACTATCGATCTGGCACACTCTATCTATGTATTTGGTAAATCGACTTACTCTGAGTCACAACTCTTCACCAATCAGATTTTTACTTTTGACTTCTTTGACATATACTAATTATGGTGCGGGGTACAATCATGAGATTATTGATTTGGAGAAGTACTTTTTCAATTTCTTTATTCTCATTGTTTGGTTAATTCTCATTAGGATTTATGACTTCTAGCTAATTTCTTTGTTCATCTTTGTTATGCCAAATAGAAGGTAAATCTAAATAATTGTGTGATGTTTGCGGAAGGAATTCTCTAATGATGGGACTTGTTATTGATATAGTCAGAATTCGCCATATCGCAGGACCATAATCATCAATTTCCATTATGTCTACTTTTCACCTTCCAAGGTAGATATAGATACAAGATTCTTCTTCAATCCTAGTACATACATAACATCATGTAGATGTATGAATTCACCATATTACAAATGAAATGAAATGGAACCAAAACCCTTTGGAGGATAAGTAGAATTGTCCCTAAGAATGATTTTCAAGTTTTTCTCCCTCTCAATCAGGTTTAAGAGGACTTCACAATACCTAGTGAAGTGTCTAGAGGCCCCACTATCTACCAACCAACTATCAAATGAATTTGGAAGAGAGGAACTAGGAAGAGTATAAATAAGAAAATATTCATATTGAGTAAGAACTGCATTATTTCCATACCTTGAATTTTTTGATCTCTTTTCAGGACAATGGACTTCTTCGCGATCATCAAGAACATCCCTTATTTCATTAAACGTGTTTCTGTTGTATCCACGATTGTTTTTGTACTTGGACCTTGGAGCATATCTATTTTTTGGACAGTTTGTAATATTCCAAATTGAAATTTATAGGTAATAATAGACACATGAACTAGGCTATAGCAAATAAATTTTACTACATATGCACTAGTCAATAAAACACAAGAAATAGGGCAAATAATTGAGTCATTTTATTAATGTGGAGAATTGAGTCAATGATATGATAAGAAAGATAGAACCTGGGTCTGCTACTGCAAGCTATACAAAACCTAGGTGAGAGTCAAATACCCAAGTGTCGGAGAGGTTCTCCACCAAAAATTGTGCCTTGCCCAGAAAATGTTATTGTTGGTTATGGAATGGAATTGGAATTTATGCCCTAAAGTGTGCTTGGAATGATTTGAAACTCTGTGAGTGGCCTCCTCACTAGACGCCAAACAAAACCTAAAAATATCTCACAGACCCAAGTGGTAGAATGGCTTGCCCCTAATAACTACACTTTGCTCTAGAAATATTATTATTGTTGTTGGAATGGAGTTGAGATTTCAACTGTCAACTTTTCTCAGAAACTTCTATAAAATTAGCTAGGGAATCCTCTCAATAAACCCACGAAAACCCATAAAGGCTTTAGGTTGAATCCATTAACCCCCGGTGACCCCCCAAAAAATGTGAATTGCCCAATTTGGCTAGAAAACACCCCGTAGTTCTAATACTGTTGAATTATGCCCAAATACACAACTAGAAATTTCCTCATGCTCCCCTACAAATTTAACTTTGGAAAGTCAGTCTTTTTCTAACCTCCTTACTCCATGCTTCAACTCTCTCTCAATGCTTGTGTAGGTTGTGTCCAGTGCGCACTTCTAGAATTAACAAATTCGGCCCAAAAAATAATGTTGATCTCAGGTTTTCAAATCTACTACAAAATCACTGGCATCAATAGTGAGAACCACCTGCAAAAATAGTTGGAACTCCAACCCAAAATAATTGATTCTCCAATGAGAAACTCAAACTACCTTTATGCCCAAGGAGTGTGTAAAACTAAGTGAATACGTGCAATAAATCTCTATGGAAATCCTTAATTGGACTCCCCAAATTTCCTCACTAGGGAGACACTCGATGTTCTTCAAAATGAGGGTGGAATTTCTGCTCAAAAATTCCTTGTTCTGAATAGCACGGGTTATCTTGGCTAAGCATCTCGAGAGAACTAATTATTAAATTAACAAATGACCAAAAAATCCCAAATGGATGCATCCAATCTCTATTTATAATTGTTGGCCATCTCTCCCTTGGTGGTCCCCACCTTCCAGTGTTTCGCACCCCTTCCTCTCTCTCTCTCTTCTCACTAGTGCAAATTTCCTCTTGGGTCAAATTTTCTCTCCTTGTGGTCCCCACTATCCACTAAGGATATAATTTTCCTTTTTCCTCCTAAGTCCCAATGTCAGAAATGTCTCCCTTTTCCCAAAATTGTCTCTAATGCAGAAAATAAAAATTGGGGATATTACAGTCCTCCCCACCAAAATTTTCTTATCCTCAAGCAATGCATGAATAAGAACCCTCTCAAACTATTGATCACCACCAATAATACCAGGGTCCCAAATCTACCACTGAGTCATCCCCAGTCTTTGCATTTCCCTGTCATGAAGGAATCCCTTGATACTAGGATCCCAAGCCATCCTGATCAATGTGAAACACCCCTTTCTTTGCTCACTATCCAGCCAGGTATAGGTAGCAGAAGCCCTCTATATACTATCAATAAGTAGAGCATCATGATAATGTAGGACTCTATCCATATCCCCATGAAGTTTCCCTACCAAGTAGTCCACCTCATACAATCCAAGAGTAAACTCCTGAAGATACAACTCAATCCCTATGGGGATGAAGTCTCTCCTGGATGATCTTCCCTTTATATCCTCCTACTGACCAACCTTCTATGTTGATGAAGTCCCCCATGCCATCAACGAGTCACAAAATCCCAGTGGAAGATTTGAATTATCTTCCTCTGTAGTATCTAGCTCATCCCTAAAGGTCATTGAGTTGTCTAGTACTCTGATGACCATGTCCCATGCTAGTCTCAGAAGGGTGTCACCATGTTGTCGTTGTGCCACTCTATCTCTAATAGACTGCCCATTGTGTGCACATTGTATCCTCCTCCCTTGAAATCTAGTGGCGAAATATTGACGAAGGCTAAGCTCATCCTACCTAGGTGTCTTTATGATGTTGATATCTACCCATCCATCGATAATCCCGATCTTGAGCTGCAACTAGAAATTCCTACCTCACCAAACAATGGAGGCCTCAAAAATCCCCCATGTTTCAACCCCAAAGTAAGCTATATCACCCTTTACTATGGTGCTACTCCTCATGAAATGGAGTGGCCGTCTACCAACTAAATCCATGGATCCCATAATCATATCTGTTCCAATGTAGTCCTAATGACTACTAAAATCCACCTACCCCGCATATCTGCTCCCTGCATGAAATCAATTTATAGACTCCACACAGCATGAATCAATCTAGCGCATGCAAAATTTCCCCGCGCCTGCGATATCACATTGTGGGATATGCAATTCTGTCTCTTAAAAACGCACCTCGATATGGCATGGAGACTAAACATCCACCTATAAGAAAGGTAAATCACTTGTTGTATATGTCCCCATGACACCTCGAAATGCCACACCCAAAATGTTTCATGTATCCCCTTAAGTGTAAGCTCAAGGGTGGAACATATTCTACCTTTGTAGCCAACCATGCACTCCCCAAACCCATACATGTCAGCTCGTGCCCTAACCCAATGCCATCACTGAGAAGTCTCTCCCCTGGTGCATTGAGTCCAATCCAAATATCTCAGGTGAGCTCCCTTTGCCCTGTTATTCGTGCCTAGAGTGTCAAAAGGACAACATCCAAATAATCTGTGCCTACAAGCAATGTAGAAGAGGGACAGGTGTGTGAGTCCCCATGGATACCGTTAAGTGTCACTCATCTGCATCCTCGTCAATCCTAGGTGAACTACACCCAAAGGTATGTCTAGTTTCCTCGTCCATAAGTCTCCTTGAAGGCAACACTCCAAGACCCCATTATGCAACACCATACGCCCCTGCATACCACTGAGTATCCATGTACCCCTCGGCATGTCATTGTACATTGCGACTTATCCATGTATACCAATGGATACCCCTGATACTATTGTACAGTCATGTATTGTCTTTTATCCTATCTATGTCACTATACTTGACACTCCCCGCGTGTACTCAATTCAATGTGAACTACTTCTCCTACTCCACAGTGCAATCCAACACACTATGACACACCACCATGCATCTTCATGCCCACTTGCAAACCACTTCTCAGCGTTGTATAATCCTATACACCACTAGATGCAATGTCCTAAAGCTAAGATAGTACATGTCGTCCTATAGCATATTGGAATCACCACCTCCACCTTCACATCACCATACCCTCTGATGCATGGATTTTACCTCCAAATCCTCCCTGAGGGATCCAAGAGGTGAATCTCCCTATGTACCAGTAGTGATACCACCACTGCTTTGCTACTTCATATCCCTTATGCACCACATAACTGTGGATAATCCCCAGCCCCATACAAGGCACTATCTTTTGGCCTTCCAATGCCACCAACTTCGTCAATCTCTTGCCAGAGTGTGTGGATCATCCTGTGCCCCCATGCACAACAAGCTACCAAGATGACCCATGGGCCAACTATGCCACCAATTCTATAGTCAATCTATGTATCTGTTAAATGGTAGGTAATCCCACCTGGATCCCAATGCCAACCTAGACCTCTAGCATCCTCAATCCCTTAACATGCATGTTGACCCTCACTTCAGTCTATGACCAACTCCATATGCCTCGCCCACTCCATCGGATACAAACTTATAATCTCTCACCATCCAACCCCAAGGGAGGGATACAAAGGACAAACTCCCACACACATAACTAATCCCCCATCTTGTGAATGGTGTCCCCTACACAACTCATGTCGCCTCATCTCACTAATCTATTCAACACATAAACTTTGTCGGGGTAATTTTTCATCTCTCTCTCCATTGTGCAGAGGTAGCCTAGCAATGTTGCAAGCTCCGTCTATATAGGCCTGAAGAGAGATGTTGTCTAGAGGTATTATAGCTTTGTTGATGGCTTGTGCATTTGTCTTCTCTAAATCAGTGGCTGGCCCAAAATATGATTGCTCATCCTCCTCCATCATGTCCTCAACATGAGCCTCCAATTGCTCCTCCATCAAAAACCATCATGCAAAACATCCTCACAAGTCAGTTATAGCTGGTTGTCATCTGACAAATCTATCATAGATCTAGATTCATCTATACCTATTGACTCCTCATCAACAATGGATATGTCTCCTAACACCTCATCATCTTGTTATGTGCTACGCTCACTTGAAAATCGGACAAAGTCCTGGACACCTCATCGATGGATGGATCTATGGGTGTGTGTTCTACTCTTTCCACCAATGTGTCAACTGGAGATATTAAAGGAAACTCCAAAAATAGTGATTCATGCGTCACAGTGGGTCAATTTATCTTCTCCACACAACCACCAGGGGTATCTACCCCATGCTCGATGTCAGGAATCTCCTCCGTGTAGTGGGTCTTTCCCTTGGTGCACCAATATGATGATCCTGCTCCTAATATATGCTCCTCAAATGAGATATCCCTCCTTAACCTAGGGTCCAACACCTCATACTCATCAATACTACCTACAAAGGACCTCATTAAATCTGTAAAGGTGTCTGGATTCCTCTCCTTCTCTGATTCATCCAAAAAGTGAGGCATGATAGGTCAGTTAGGCTGGCCATGGATGTTGTTTCTCTAGAATGTGCATGCATGCACACGGCTTCTACGTTGGTTATGTTTCAACATTCCCATAATGTGTTGCATCCTCTATAGGACTTGTTGGTTTTTACCTCACCAATTGTTGGCTCTACCTCGTCAACTCATCCATGATCCCTTGTGTGCTCTTCCCTTTCTGCAACATTGGAGTGTCCATAAATTCACTAATCATTGTGCATGTATGTCTAAAACCTCCATGACCTTTCTAGCTTCCCCACGGTTGGCCGATATCATGCTCTGATACCACTATAATACTCCAAATTGAAATTTATAGCTAATAATAGACACATGAACTAGGTTATCGCAAATAAATTTTACTACACATGCACCAGTCAATAAAACAAAAGAAATAGGGTGAATAATTGAGCCATTTTATTAATGCAGAGAACTAAGTATATCATATGATAAGAAATATATAACCTAGGATTGCTACTGCAAGCTATGAAAAACCCAAGTGAGAGTACAATACTCAAGTGCCTTAGAGGTTCTCCACCAAAAACTGCACCCTGCCCAGAAAATGTTGTTGTTGGTTGTTGAATGGAATTGGAATATCTACCCCGAAGAGTTCTCAAAATGAGATAAAACTCTATGGGTTACCTCCACACTAGATGCCCAAAAAAACCCAGAAATATCTCACAGACACAAGTGGTAGAATGGCTTGACCCTAATAATTGTGCTCTGCTCTAGAAATACTACTAATGTTGTTGGAATGGAGCTGAGATTTCGACCCTTGAATCTGCTCATAAAATTTTGTAAAATTAGCTAAGGACTCATCTCAATAAACCCACAAAAACCTAGAAAGGGTTTGGATTGAATCCATCGACCCCCAGTGACCCCCAACAAGTGTGAATTTCCCAATTTGGCTTGAAAACACCCCACAGTTCTGATATTACTAAATTAGGCCCAAATCCACCACTGGAAATTTACTCACACTCCCCTACAAATTTAACTTTGGATACCCTACCTTTTTCCAACCCCCTTGCTCCATGAATTAACTCTCTCTCAATGCCTGTGTAGGTTGTATCCAAGAAACTCTGCACACTACCAGAATTAACAAATCTAACCCACAAAATAATGTTGATCTTAGCTTTGAAAATCCACTACAAAATTACTACCATCAATAGAGAAAACCACCTACCAAAATAGCCAGAACTTCAACCCAAAATAGTTTATCCTCCAATGAGAAACTCGAACTACCTCTGCACCCAAGGAATGTGAAAAAATGAGTGAATACCTGAAATAAAGCTCTGTGGAAATCCTAAATTGAACAACCCAAATAACCTCAATAGGGAGACACTCGAAGTTCTCTGAAATGAGAGTGGAATTTCTTCTTGGAAATTCCTTGTGATGAACAACATTGGTTGTCTTGGCTTAGAAACTCAAGAGAATTAATTGTTGAATTATCAAATGACCAAAAGATCCCAAATGGAGGCCTGCAAGCTCTATTTATAATTGTTGGTTGTCTCTCCCTCTATGGTCCCCACCTTCTAGTAATTTTCAACCCTTCCTCTCCCTCTCTCTTCTCAGTAGTGCAAATTGCCTCTTGGGTCGAGTTTTCTCTCATTGTCGTCCGTACTCTCCACTAAGGCTGTAATTTTCCTTTTTCCTCCAAAGTCCCAATGTTAGAAATGTCTCCCTTTTTCAAAAATTGTCTTTAATGTGGAAAATAAAAATTGGGGATATGACATAATCTCGAGCATAGTGACCATGCTTGTGGAAATTGAAGCATTCAATTATTCTCACTCTTATATTGGATTCCTTTGATTCAAGGGCAATCTTTCTTGAATTAAATGCCCTCCCACGTCCTTTCTTCATTTGAGAGGCCAATGCAGAGGGATATCCTTCTTCATGATTTTGAATTCTTCCTCTAATTATCATCTTGGTTTCTTCTTGAGTTCACTTTCCAATGAGCTCATCAAATGAATAGAACCTTTCATTGTTGCTAATAGTTGTGATGAATGTCTCCAAAATTGGAGGAAGAGCTTGAAGTGCAGTTAGTACCAGCTCTCTATGAGACATAGGTTCCCCGACATTCAGTAGTTGATCCTTGAGATGAGGTATCCTTATGAAGTATGACTGTAGAGGTTCCCCCTTGTTCATCTTGATGTCCTTGAGTTGATTCTTCAAGGATAGAATGTGATTTAAATTGTTGAATTCATACATTCCAACCATTTTATCATACATTTCCTTGGACTTCTTCAATTTGGAAGTATAAATATCTAAATGATCTTTCAATGAATCAATAATAATCTTCTTAGATTTGAGCTCACCTTTCTTTTACTTGGCCTTGATAGTAGCAGAAGCATTATCTGGAGGCTTGGGTAATTTTCCTTCCACATATTCCAAGGCATCATTCTCATCCAAGGTCACTTCCAACTTGATTTTCCAAGCAACAAAATTTGATGAGGCATTGAAAAGGGGAAAAGATCCACATTCCTTTCAAATAACAAATCTTTTGTCAAGAAACATAATGAGGAAGGTAAGCAGGCTTAGCCAAATGTTCCTAATACTTTAACCCCCACTAATGTTGCGAATCAAGGGGACTCATCTTCCAATGAATATCAAAGTGATGGTTCTAGTCAAGAAAGTGAATATGAGGAAGATGGTGAGAAAATGAATGTGTTCAATGAATCCCAATCTTCTAACACTATGTTAGGTGACACATATACTCATCCTCAAATCAGTGAAGTAAAACTTAAATAAAAATAAGATGAATGTATATTGAATATTGAGGATAGTGGAAGGTTCAAAGGATTGAAATATTGGAGAAAGAATGATAAAGAACCCTCTTCAAGCTCTAAAGCATAAAAGGGGAGGGATCTTCCTCACAAGTAATACCCTAAGAAGGATCCCCTTAAAAAGGATAATGCCAAGAATGATCCTCCTAAAGGGGAGCCCAAGCACAAGACCAAAGGTGAAGAGGTAGAATTAAACATTGATGTAGGTGTTGCAATAAGCAAAATGAGTATGTAGGTTCCCATCAAGGGAATTGTAAAGATCTTGTCCCAAATGAGGAAAGTGATGAAATATTTAGGGCTTGATGAGGAGGAACCACCTATTATGTTGCAAAACATTCATTTCACTAAAACCAATTTTGACCATGAACCATTCCTATTGACCTTGAGCATAAATAATCTCCTCCACAATTGTATGTTTAATTCAGGGGCTTCTACCAATATCATGCCACTAAATTTCATGAAGCAACTCAAGTTAAATATAACACGAAAATATAAGAATTTGTGTGGCTTTGATTCTAGGTCCAATCCCATTGAAGGTCTTATCAAAGACCTGAAAGTGGCATTAGCTAGGAATGTATATATATCCTTGCTCATGGAAGTTGTATTTATTGATATACCTGATGTATGGGGAATGTTGTTATCTACAAAATGGGGTGCCACTGTTGGTGGCCAACTTCAAATAGACTTATCCTATGCCACCATCCCACAACCTGATGTGACTCGATTCATTCTTTGTAGGGAGCTCCAATTTTTAACTTTGAGGACCTTGTCCTACTTCAATATCTCGATAGGCTTCCTAAGCTCAAGGATTGAAATTCCCTTGCCACCCATCTGCCCAAGGAAGTGTGTATATGTAAGAGGCATGACCCCAAAGAAATCAAGCATAAGAAGAAATGGGTGAAAAAACCTAAGGTGGAGTTTAATGTTGGGGAAACAGTGTTGGTAAATAAGAACCTCATGCCTATCAATATCCATGGTAAGGTTGGTGAAGGATACTATTACATTGTTATACTTGATGATGAGCTTTGGCCCAACCCTATCAAGGCTAGTCACATCACCCCTTTTCTTGATACTTGACATTGTATTTTATGCATGTTAGAGTAGGATGCATTGCATATTGATTTTTGCATAGATAACATCATCATATCATGTTCTCATGTTAGAATATATGCATATAGATTAGACTTGCATTTTAGAATATATTTTATTTTTTATATGGTTTTTATTATTTAATGAAAGCATGGGTGATAAATAACACCCTGGATAGATGATTCCAACAATTGTTTTTGCTGTGCAAGATACAAGTTTGTGGTCCCTGTTACACAAAAATATCGTCACCATGATTATTTGCAGTCAGTATGGGTCTATCATCACTTGTACTGTCCTCCTAAGCAAGTCTCAGACCTCAGATCTTCAAGTCAAGCTTTGGAAATAAGAGAAAGACATTAAAAATCAATGAAACTCTGGTTCTGCACTTTCTCTCACTGTCACCTATGGTCCCGCACCTTCTGTTTACAAAAAGTGTGGACCTGCCCACTCTGTCCCTAAAGGTGTGGGTATGGAACCCTTTGAAAGTCAAAAGGCACAAGTTTTATCTTAAAAAACTCACTTTGGGTTAATTCTAGAGGATTCTAGAAGGAATTTTGATGTGGATTGTTCACTCTGAGGTGGTTCATGCATCCCAAAAGAGAAGGAGCTAATCCCTTGATGAGAGGAGCTATCCCTTTGAAGAAGGGCTTTATCCCTTTGAAGGGGGACCTAGTAACCTCCCTCCATTGCACTATAAATTCAGGCATTGGGCTGGTTGCTGAGGAGGTTAGAAGCTGAACATTTTTGAGGGTAAATGCTGGTGAAATCAAGACTTCCTATTTGAGCTTAAGAGGAGAGATCACATACCTTTTTAGCTTCATTGGGGAGTGAGTGAAACTTGTCAAAGTAGAGGAGACTTCTTGCTCGACCCTGGGAGGAGCTTGTACAGCATCAAGGCACAGGTTGTAAAGTTCTTCTTCTTTTGAATTAATACAATCAAACTCATTTTTCTCAACAAGTATCTCATGCTATTTGTTTCATGGACTCCTTGACTTTCATGTTAAATATGTTTTATGATATTGGCTTTTCAGGGGCTATTTAATTTGTTTGCCTTGTTTGTGTTTGCAGATTTGCGACAAAGGAGCTCATTTGGATCGAAGGAGTGAGGGCATCCACAAACTTGCGTTGGACCTAAGGTAGGCCCTAAAAACACTTGTTTGCCATTGTTTATAAAAGCATATTTAGATAAAGATAGTGTCTGGTTGGTTTGCTTGTCATTAGGTCTTCTTTAGATTCTAGGAAGGTCTATCTTGTCCGCAAGATCGACTTATTCCGTGAGACAAAATGGCGACTCCATTGGGGACTTGATTGTTTTCCTTGTTTTTACTTTGACCTGAGAAACTGTGTTTTTGTTTCTGTTTTTGGCTTGTTGTGTGTAAAATTGGGTAGAGTTTGTAGATCCAGGGTTATTTTTCATTTTTCATAGCTTTGGGAGAGGACCGCACCCTAGCCTTTTGACACAGTGCGTACCTATCCGCACATTTGCTTTTAGCACAGAGCGGGACCGCACCTGTGTTAACTGTGGGCCTACGGACCTTGTCAAATTTTTGAAAAACCTAAGATTTCCTCTGTTAGTCAGCTTAGTTTTTGTTTAGAAATTGTTATCCACTGCCCAGACCTGCATATAACTTGTCAGAAGCTTTCCTTAGATTGATTTCATTAGTGTTAGGGTTTTAGGTGAAATTCCTAGGAGTTTTGCTTGTTGGGCTTGTTTTTCATTTTGGTTGTGTAGTGGCTCTAAGCTTAGAAGCTGTAGGGACTTCAAATCACCTTGGTGTCTAATAGCCTTCTTATGAGTCTGACCATTTATGAAATCTCCCCTTGTTGAGGAATCCGCTTTGAGTTTTCTCTTTACAAAACTTCGAAAAGCTTGTGTTTAAAAGTTTGGATTTTCATTTTCAAAAAGTAAACAAAATTGTTTGTTCTTGACTGATTTGTGATTCTGAATAAATTGGTCCTTAGCTTACATCTAGCTAAGTAAAACATCCTTAAAAAAGACATCTTGTAGGCTTTGACTTCAAATAGGTTTTTATAGTTTATAGATCTCAAAGTTAGTCATTTCCATAGTTTTGAGTGTTTTATAAAAAATATAAAAAATCTCTTTTGGAAAAAAGTTTGTTTTTTGTAGTGGTTGAGTGCTTTGAAACGAAAAAGGGAAATTTTTGTGAAATAACTAGTTGTCTCGTTTTGAGTGCATTGGAAAAGGACAAAAGCTCTTCTTTTAATTTGTTTCTTAAGAAGGATTTGTGTTTACAAAATATTTGCATTCTCAAACTCTTTCTTAGTTTAGAAGTTCATCGAAGAGAAAAAGATTGTTTAAATCATCTTAGGTGCATTTTTAGTGATTTTGAGTCGATTCTTCATACCACGAGTTTCCTCTCCACACCTTTTGACTTAAACAAAAACCAATAAAAAATAAACGCTTCAAGTAAAAATCATCTAGTAACATTTTTATTTCTAGGGCTCTGATACACCAACTTAGCTTAGGCTAGTGTCTTGGAGTAGGAGAGTAATTAACTCTCCAAGACAGTAAAAACAAACAAGTAGTTATATCTTGTGGTAGGGAAGAAATCCAATTATTGCATTTATGCTCTGGGAAAGCTCCTCTTAAAGGAGAAGCATGAGATCGTGTCTGAACCAGTGTGGGAATCAATCCTTCCTCATTGGGAACGACGCCAGATATTCACGTATTAAAAACGATAAACCTCGGATTAACCATTGTTGAGGTACCTGGGGTCACTTGTTGGTAAACCTTGGATTATGTCAAGGAGCCTTCAAGGGGATTGAGCTTGCTACTCTGCCCTTGCGTGCGTATCGGATCGTAGACTGTTCCCCTAGGTATATTTGTTTCGGTTGGTAACCTTAGTGGCCATATTCTTTAGGATTCTTCCTAAGGTGACAGTGGTGGGAAGATCCCACTGTACTTGGAGCAGACGTCGGCTAGACTCACTTGGATTTTCTGGGGGGTTCTCTTCACTCGAGACGGTTAAGTGGAGGAACTTGTGCTAGTCTATTCATTAAGCAGGTTGTCGGGGTAACTACTCCAACCGCCATTTCTGTATTGAACTCTGCGACATTGGATTTCATCACCAACTAGTGTTTTGAGTACGGAAAGTTACTGTTTGTGTGTGTTTTATCTCCTAGATTCTTTAAGCATGTGATTCAAATTTGTTTGGTTCTTTAGAGGCTTTAGGTGGTTTTCATTGAGATTTTACTTTGTTTGCATGTGAAGTAGTTAAAAGTTTTTAACCGTGGATAAATTACCAAGGAAGTCCCGTAGACTTCAGGGTCAACCTCCTGAGTTTTTAAACGTGGCTGAATTACTGAGGAAGTCCTGTAGACTTCGGGGCCAACCTCCTGAGGAAGTCCCGAGCCAGCTTGAAGGCTTGAAAGTCCTCGTAACTCCTAGAGACAGTAGCGTTGGGTCACCTGAAGAAGGAGAATCTTCTTTGATAGTACATCCTGATTTTCAAACATTAGTGGCAGATTATAATCCACAGTCAGTGTCTGTTTCCGAAGTTACTGGTAGCTTTTCATCTACTAGTGATATAGGTGAGGAACCTGAAATATCCGAGCCTGAAAGTGAATTTGCTGCTACTCCGACATCGGGGTTTGTTTCTCCAGCTTCTAGTGGTCCTGGTTCACCTAGGGTAGAAAGAGTAATCACCCAAGATCTTCCTTCTGGACTCATTGCTATTGAAGAACTTGCTACTCCGGAAGAAGAAGTAGGCATCCCTATCCCTGAAAATCAACCTGTTATCGAGCTAAGGGAGCGTGAATCAATTTTTTACAGTCCACCTAGGAGCAGTACTTGGTATCTTTCTTTGACTAATTTCTTAGAAAACCCAGGGTTAAGTTTTTCACCACCTCGCGCTCCTTATCACCCAACACCTAGAGGTTATTATCCTCCATTAAATATTTCGTCCATGTTTACTCAATCGCCTGAATCTTTTTTGTACGGCGGTCCCTCTGTTCCCTCTGGGTATCAGTCCCTTTCTGGTACTTTTTCGGGAGCATCTCCTCAACCCATTGAGCAAGGGTTATTAACTGGAAGCAATGGTACTAAGCCGTTGAGCGTAGAGACATTCTCATGATGTCAGGTTCTATTCCCAATCCTCAACCTCAAGGTGGCCAGTTGCCAGTTACCGCCTGGGGGGCAGCCTTAATTATCGCCTGGGGGGCAACATCATGGTACCCAATTTGCATCTGGGGGGCAACCTCAAGGACAGTACATACCTACGGGATAGTACGTTCCTTAAGGTCAATCCCAAACTCAATATGTACCCCACGGTCAACCCCTGTATCAATTTATACCTCAAGGTCAACCCCAGTATCAGTACGTGCCTCAAGGGTATCAACCCCAAGGTCAGTACTCGAACCAAGGTTTCCAACTACCCTCCGGTCAAACATATGTTCAAGGAACGGGAAATGTACCTTTAAATTATCAATCCTACCATCAACCCAGTTATGGTCCTCAATATTCTCAACCTGTTATGGGTCAGTACCCCAGAATGAATATAGTGTGGGATCCATCGCAAAATCAACAGGTGTTGCAGCCAAATGTATAGTTGTCATCTCAAACTGGACAACCCTTAGTTTCTGGTACACCCCAGCAACCAGTCCAGTCTAACATTCAAACTTCTGTACCTTCAGTAGTTTCTCAGTCTGGGCCTAGTACACCTCGTACTCCACCTCAAACGACTGCTACAACTGCTGCAACATCCGTTCAATCTACCCCACCTACTTATGGAGTATCGACAGCTCTGTTTCTATTGTTCCTGTATCTACTCCTCAGACATCTTTACCACCGTCTGGATCTACGATTCAAACTTCGGTTCAGATGCCTGTAGGACAACCTGGTTCAAGTACGGTTGTCACAAGTCAACCACAATTTACTTATCAACCGTACCACGGACAGTACCAATTCGGTCCTGCTGTGAAGCAACCAGTCTATCAGTATCAACCGTACCCTGGGTACACTTATCAACAACCTCAACAACCCCAGTACGGTCCGGTTAATCCTGGTTTTCCGGGAGGATACAATATCCCAAATGAAATTCTTATTCCTAGTTATCCTGGATATCCTCCTCCTGGGGCTAGTCTCATGACCCAGAGTTTTAGGGACCCTAATCGTTAGTTACCGTTTATCGCAACTTTGGACTTACCTGATTTGTCGCGCCTAACAAACGATCCCATTAATTATCTTCCGTTTTGGCCGCCAATGTCGAATAAGTTGCCCAGTGACATTCCTAAGTTCGAAGGTAAATCAGGAGAGGACCCGTCGAACCATGTGATGACTTACCACCTCTGGTGTGCGTCTAACTCCATTTCAGATGATTCAATCCGTCTTAGACTTTTCCAGCGCACTCTAATTGGTCTCGTGGCCAAGTGGTACATTGAGTTACCGCGAGGCATTTTTTATAATTTTAGTTAGTTAGCTACCTTGTTTTTAACTCATTTTCAGTTGCCAGTTCGATATGACAATGGCACGGAATTGTTAACTTCGTTAAAACAATCGACATCCACGTACATTTCAGATCATATTCATGAGTGGAGACGTCGATGGCGTTTAGTGAAGGTGTTTATTCCAGATCAGATTTTGGCTGAGTGGTTTGTAAAATCTTTGTTGCCAAAGATCACTGAAGATGTAGCTAAAGCCGGAGTTGTTACTGAGGAGCAAGTAATTGCTCAAGCATAGTACCTTGACTTGGTCTATACTCAGTCAGGTACGTTACATGAGAAAATCCCCAATCTTCCCAAGCAAAATCAAATCGCTACAGCTCCTTCGGGATCTCATGCCACCGATGGTATGATTGGTACAGTTAACACTAAAAGTAAGAAGAAGTCTTCCAAGAATTCTTCTCCTATTATAACCTTGCCTGATTCCCCAACATGAGATTCTTCTACAGAGATTTCCGCCGATATTCACGTTGTAGAGTCATCTACAGCCAAATCAAAATCCGGTGGGAAGAAGAAAGGAAAGAAGAAGAATAAAACGGACAAAAATTCAAAGGAGAAACCTGAAAAATTGGAATCCAATGATGAAAAGCGCAAACCTCGTTATCCTTGTCTCATTTGTGACGATGAACATTTTACAAGAGACTGCCCTCATCATGCAGAGGTTGCGAAGATTGTCAAAGGTTCCCAAACTCCTGCTGTTTTGAAGGATCCTTTTCCAGCTCAAGACAGTAAGATGATAGGTTCGTCCTCGAGTGCCAATGAAGAACCCATACTGATGATGTCCCATGTTAGTATTGCGACTCGATCACAAGATTATGGTAGTAAAAGTCCTGTTGATGGTAAAGAAGCAGAATCTTCTCATTCTAATCCATCAACCTCAGCTCCCGGTTCCAATCCACTACAGATCGAGAAACCTAATCCGGACTTGGTAATCAAACCGCCTGCCAAGGGTATACTTTGAAAGTCAGCTTTCAATCCACATGCGAGAGCAGCTCAGAATTATAACATTTTTTAGGATTTAGCTATTTCACCCTCAGCAATGTCGGCTTTAGAAGTGCTGCAATCATGTCCAGCACAACGTAAATTACTTTTGTCGGCTATAGGAGTTGTTGACGTTCAGGAATCGAACCTAATAATTTTCGATCTAGAAAATAGTACACCACGTTTGCCTCATCAAATGTCTTTCCAGATTCCAGTGATAGTCAAAAACAGGCCTATTCATCGGACTGTAATTGATGAAGGAGCCTCAACGTGTATTATGTCGATACAGTGTTGGAGATCGCTTGGTTCTCCTTCGCTAAATCAATCCCCGATGATTCTAAAGGCCTTTGATGGCCATGGGTTTCATCCTTTTGGTATTCTACGGGATTTGCCTATAGGGGTTGAAGGAAAAACCGTTAGTCTAGATGTGGAGGTGGTTGATGCCCCTCTAGATTACAACCTTCTCTTGGGTCGAAGTTGGTCTTACGCTATGACAGCGGTCATTTCATTGGTCTTTTGAGTACTAAAGTTTCCACATAATGGAAAGATCATAACAATAGACCATCTGGCTTACTTTTCTTCCAACCCAGCCTCTTCTGAAAGTATTCAGCATGTCAGTAAAACGACTATCCCATACAGGGATGTTGGAGTAGGACTAGTTAAAGATGCCAGTTTACTGGGAATTTTTCCTTTTCCTCCGATCAACGCATCGTCTTCATTTGCAACCATTCATATGATCACATCAAACACCATTATTTATGATGATCCTTGGATCATTCCTTCTGAATCTGAGATCGGCTCATTTGGTGATGTCATGCCTTTGAGTCCATATGAAATTGCGTATGAGGCCGTGCAATCGTTTACCGACCCATCTTCAACCGAAATTGACTTCATGAATGTGGTCCATGAGGAATCACTTTTCACATCAAGCTCGGATTTAATCACGTTTTCTGAACTTGTTCACTCTAATGAGCAAATTCGTGAAATCCTATGTGTAGATGATTTACCATGGGAAGATCTCCATCACAGATCTTCGTTTTTACCCGAGAATGATCATTTTGAAAATGATTTCTCATCAATTTTTTCGACTGAATATGTCAAGGAACCTGAGAATCCAATGAAACATCCTAATCCATAGTTAAATTTAGGAAACATCTCTCGAACTATTCCTATTGACATTTCGGTTAAGCCCGGAATTGTTGAGAACATTCATATAGGTGCCTCATGTACAGATGACGAAATTCAGATATATAAGGCCCTATTTCAAGAATTTTGCGACGTGTTTGCCTGGTCCTATGAGGAAATGCCAGGAATTGATCCCGCGATTGTTGTTCATAAGATCAAGACTTACCCGGACGCTAAACCCGTCCGGCAACGTTTGCGTCAGATTCACCCAAGAAAAGTTGTTGCAATTAAAGCAGAAGTTGAAAAAATACTCAAAGCAGGTTTCATTTATCCGATCCCGTTAACGGATTAGGTATCGAATATTGTTCCGGTTAACAAAAAACAAGGAACAATAAGAATATGCATCGATTATAGGGACATTAATTGAGCCTGTCCAAAGGACAATTACCCAACTCCCTATATCGATCAAATTATTGATGATTGTGCCGACAGCGAAATATTCTCCTTCATGGATGGTTTTTCCGGATACAATCAAATCAATATTCTACCTGCCGATCAACCAAAAACGGCTTTCATTTGTCCATGGGGGACATTTGCTTATTGCAAGTTATCTTTTGGGCTCAAGAATGCTGGAGAAACTTTTCAAAGGGCCATGTCTTATGCGTTTCATGACATCAAGCATATTGTGCAACCGTATCTCGATGCCTTGCCTGCTCATTCATTACATCGAGCTGATCACCTCTTCCATTTACGAGCAATCTTTATGAGGTGTCGGCATTATCGGATTCGGTTGAACCCACACAAATGTGTCTTCTATATAGAAACAGGTCGATTGCTGGGGTTTGTCGTTTCGAAAGCCGGCATTCGCGTCAATCCCTCGAAGGTCGAAGCTATCATCAAATTGCCTCCTCCTTCGAGTCTTCGCCAACTCCAAAGTTTGCAAGGGAAAGCAAACTTTTTACGACGATTCATTCCTAACTACGCCGAAGTTACAAAGGGTTTCACCCGGTTGTTGAAACAGAATACTCCATTCTATTGGGATGAGATAGCTCAGAAATCTTTTGATGCACTTAAACATGCGTTGACCCATGCACCGTTATTGCATCCTCCCAACTACAACCAAGATTACTTCTTGTATCTCGCCGCCTCTCATTCCACCATTGGAATGGTCTTAGTTCAGGAAGATGAATTCGGAAATGAACATGTGATATATTACCTTAGTCGAACTTTAAATCCCATTGAGCTAAAATACTCACATGTGGATACATTGGCATTGGCAGCTGTTCAAGGTGTCCAACATTTTTGTCACTACATTTTACTACGTAAAACTACAGTAATTTCGGATTGCAACCCTATGATCTACATTTTGACCAAGCAATTGCTAGGGGGCAAGTACTCTAAATGGATTGTTATCCTGCAGGAGTTCGACTTGGAATTTGAGAAATCCAAGTCTAAGAAATCTTTAGTTTTTGCGGAGTTAATGTGTGATTTCCCGCGTGCTAACACGGAAACTGTGGCGGAGGAGCCCATTGCGGATGAATCCTTATTTCTAATCAGTACTTTAGATCTGTGGTATGGGGATATCATTGTTTATCTCCAGACCCAATCCTTTCGACCAGAAATTTCAAGGTCAGAACGTCAAAAAATTCGATTCCAGTCCCAACAATTCAGGATTATTGGAGATACTCTTTATCGCCGTGGGGCGAACTCTGTGTTTCGACGTTGCATAACTCACGAAGAAGCTGAAAGGGTTCTAAATGACTGTCACTCTAGAGCGTGTGGCGATCATATGTCTGGGTATACCACAGCCCAAAAGATATTGTGCGCTGGCTACTTCTAGCCATCTTTATTTAAAGATTGTATTACGGCGGTCCGAAAATGCCACAACTGCCAAATTTTTGATCGAAAGATGTGCGCTCCACCTGCTCCTCTCCACCCTATAATTGCCGTTGGTCCTTTTGCCAAATGGGGTATCGATTTTATTACATGTAACCCTCACTCGGCCGGGGGGCATGCGTATTTCATCCTTGCGGTAGATTATTTTACCAAGTGTGCCGAGGCGATGCCTACATTTGAGGCAGACGGCAAGACAACTGCAATTTTCGTGTTCAATCACATAGTTGCTAGGTTTGGTGTCCCACAAGTGATAATCACTGATCATGGGCGTCATTTTCGAAACGTTATGATGACCGAACTTACAAGCCAGCTTGGTTTGCGTCACGATAGTTCAACCCCTTATTATCCACAAGCTAATGGTCTGGTTGAATCCATCAAAAAGTTTTAGTTATCATGATCCGACGAATCATTGGGATTCATCGGTCGAATTGGCATAACATGCTATTTTCAGCGCTTTGGGCGTACCGAACTTCAGTAAAAACATCAACAGGGTTCACTCCTTTCCAACTAGTCTATGGTTTGGAAGCTGTATTACCCATTGAATGCGAAATCCCATCACTGCAAATGGCCATCGAGTTACTTCCAACCACTTCTAAAGAGGAAAAGCGTTTGTTATACTTGGCTCAATTAGATGAGAATTGACGTGATGCTGCATTGGCGATCAAAACTCACGCAAAATGCATGAAAGCTCAGTATGATCGAAATGTGACCCCTCGAAATTTTTCGGAAGGAGATCTAGTCTTAGTTTACGATCAAGCTAATGATAAATTAGGCGCTAGAAAATTCGTTCCTATGTGGCATGGTCCCTATGTTGTCAAGCGAAAGCTAGCAAAAGGGGCCTATCAATTGGTAGACTTTGACGGGGACTCTTTGGGTAAACCTAGAAATGGTCTTTACTTGAAGAGGTATTATGCTTAAAGAATGGGTATGGATATTTTTAGTTAGGATAGTTTTTCTTTCTAGCTAGTGTGCTTTAGATTAAACAGTGTGCTTAGCTTAGAGAGTGTGTTTTTTTCGTCATTATTCCTGCTTATCTTGGTTTTACTCTTGATATTGCAGATGTCGATGCCTCTCCAAACATACATTGGTTTCGCTGATGGTGCTTGTCGTAATACATGGAACATTTCTTCCGCAGCTTGGGTTATCTATTCGCCCTTTGACGAGTTAGTATCTATGCATGGGGTAAGCCTCGGTCAAACAACGAACAACATTGCCGAATATAGTGTAGTGATTGAGTTATTATCTGAATCTATTTCATTTGGGATTCGGAGTTTGATAGTGAGGTTAGATTCTGAACTCGTTGTATTACAGCTTAATAGAGTGTATGCCATTAGAAATCTAGTGTTATTAAGATTATTTTTGAGAGTGCATCTCTTGGAACGTGAATTTGATTATATTGAATATCAGCATATTCCAAGATCTTTAAATACATTAGCAGATGCAATTGCTTCTTGAATTTTAAATAGACATTGCAATAATCATACATGTAAATTTAAAACCATTCCATAACATGATTTACAAGATAAGCCGGTAATAGTAATATATATATATATATATATATATATATATATATATATATATATATATATATATATAGGAGTGTGTCAAAAAATACATCGTCCTCGATCATAGGTTGAAAAACACCTTATGAGCGGCAAAAATGATAAGTACAAAAAACAAAAATGTCATATGTACCCACAATAGGCGATCATCCTATCACTGGTGATGATCTCTATAAGAAACCACTGCATGGGCCACCTTGCAAAGGAACCTCCTAAAAGGTCCCGGGACCCCAATCACATAGCACTGAAGTCGAAGAGGAATGTCATCTATAGTGGTCTCCGGAATATCTCCTGTCAAGCGCTCGAGATGACCCTCCAACTCGGCCAAAACCTCTGCTGATTCATCCTGTGGGGCTGGCGCAGGTGCAACTGGTTGTTTCCTCTCGTAAGGCCGGAGAGCGGCTGGTCACTGTGGACCCACATCTGCATTTCAAACTTTTGTTATCAGTTTTGAGACGATGGAAAAATAATAAAAAAATTTAAAATAGGAAAAATGTTGAAAATGATTTTACCTTAGTCATCCCACTGCTCTCCTGATGGAAGAACCATGTCTGGGTCACCACGAAAATCTACCCCAGTGTAAGGGAAGTCCTGAATAGAAAAGACCTGGTTTTCCAGCCATTGGAAATACTCAGGTTTGAATTGAGCAACCTTTGTCCTCTCGTCCAGGTGACAGGCCATAACTGCGACCCATCGCATCAGTTTGAGCTCTCGAGGAAGCCCAGCTCCAACACTAAGGTGCTGCGGGATCAACATGGGAACCCTCTCCAAGCCAAAACTCACAACCAAAGCCCCATAACCAAAGGTCTTTAGTTGTCCATTTTTGGCCCTGGTCAATTGGCCTTTTAGATTGGCCAACACGGCATCGCACCAGTTGAAGATGGTGCCTCGAAAGCAATCAACTGCCATACGCATCTGGGATCCGGTGGAAATATGTAATGCGGCAGCCCCGCAAAGTCTGGTGAGAGTAAACGCAATCACCATGAGTTCAGGACGGGATATGGTCTTTATGTTTATCCCTTTGTCTCTAGCCTGGCTATTGCAGAACTCTAGCCGGAGGCTATCGACAGACTGGCCACCTGGCCTAGCCCTAAACAGAGTCAAGTCTTCGCGTCTCTTAGGCAAACCGGTCAAGAAATATATGTCCGCTGGCTCGATTTCGAGCTGGTGGCCACCAATGAAGAAGCACTGGTCCTGTATGCTCCATCTGTCAACCAGCCACTGTAAGAAATCCACTTGAGCCCTCATGCCAGGAATGGCCCAGAATTTGTACAAGCCGCACACCCTCAAAGCATCAAGTGAAGGCTGATGATTCCATGTGGCAGCATCCACATCCTCATGCTCTCGTTCATGCCAATCTAGCATGATGTACTCTCTGCATCAAGTAAAAAGATAAATTAAAATGCTAGAAATTATTTTATTTGGTCCAATTTTGAGAATTTTTGGGTTAAAACCCTTGCGACGGGGACCGCACCCTCTAGGTTAGACACAGTGCATGGGACCGCACCTTGTCTACATGGAAGGTGCGGACCCCTGGCTTTTTCCCAATGGAGAAAAAGTCGGGGTCCGCAGGCCAGCAGTGGTAAACCTGCAGGCCCCCGCGCGCGGGTTTTAAGCCTAAAAACCCTCCCAAAAATGAAATGAATGACTAAAACAAAAATTGAAATAGTCAAAAATGAAGAGTAAGATGATGTGGATTACTTGGAGAGACGACGTTCGATTCTAACGGTTGGATTTTACGCAATATTCACGGGAAGTTTTCTGAACAAAAGCACTATTTTCTCACCTAAAACTCAAACGGTAAAAATGAATTGACAAAGGCCCTTTTTATAAGTTTTTTGAGTAAATAAATTGCAAATTTGTTTATGTTTCACTTTGGAAAGGTATTTTTGCGACATTTTTATTCATATTAAATAGGTATGAGTAATGTTTGTGTTTTTGTGCAGGATAACAGATTATTCAAGCAAAACCTATCGTTTTCGACGAAAAAAACATTTAGAGTCACCTTTAAGCTCTTTTCTGACTCCTAAAACATGAAAAGATCATCGAGTTTTTCTTTTAAACACGTTAAAACGGAATTAAAAAACGGTCCACTTACAGCTCTTTTCTGACCGTAAAAACATGAAAAGATTGCCGATTTTTGTCATTTCAAATTCAATATTGGTTATAAAACGACGTGTCATTGATCACTATTTTACTTTTTCGGATCAGGGACACTAATTACGAAAAGTACTCCTTGGTCGTAAAAGATCAAGTGGTTCTCTCAAGTATTATTTTATACTTTTTCGGGCTTGGGAGACACAAATTTACGAAAAAGGTCAACCCTAGAATCTTCTTAAGTTTTTTCAGACTCTCTAAAATTGAAAAACGCCGAGTTTCTCCTATACTGGACTCGTTAAAATTTCACAGTAAAGGACCTGTTCAATTATAGACAGGAACGAACCACTCCTTTTTAGGGTTCAAATTTAAACTAAGTTGGACTCATCTGAAGGATGAGCTTATAATCAAGCAAATGTTATCCTCCTCAAGCTTGTCAAAAATAAAGAGGTACTTGCCAGAAATGGTGGGGGAAAAGAGAGAAAAATGAGCCTGTTTGTCATACTTTGTAACCACTCTTGAACACGACACTTTTATTCACCTAGGTTGGGAAATCCTTTTCCTAACAGTTGATCAAACCACATTGAAAGTCTTCAGCCAGTTTCTGGGTATTAACTTTGGGTCAATTGTCACCAAACCATCTGTCGTGTCGTTATGTGTTCAAGAGGTCACTACCAATAAGCCATTCATCTGAAAAATATCTATCATCCATCTTGACCATCCCTGAGTCAGTCCTTGCAACTAAATTTCTTCGAATTGATCTATGATTTCATGTTGTGGACTTGCCTACGACGGATCGCTTTCTATCGACTTCAGCTCATTATCTAGAAATATGATCTAGAAATCGTCAATACCTTGAGATCTGCATGCCTCAATGGCAGGTTTCTCGCCTTTGACGGAAGGTTGCATCATTGACCTTCGATCAAAGGATTCCATGACATGTTCGACATCAACACATTTATTCGCATCTCATGGATTGTACTGGGTACTTTGAGATCCATTGACATCACTGGTGGTTTCTCTCACACTTGTTAACAGTTTACATCATTGACTGGTAATCAAGTGGTTTCTACCATGTTCGACATCAACACATTTATTCGCATGGATAGAATCGTATTGTTTCGGGAAGTAGAAATGAAGGCCCTGGATCTAGTTTCCACAATCCAGGCTGCGAGGAATTTTTTATTCATTATATAATGGACTATTCATAAACAGATGGCTGCGTCCATACTATGTCCACATGAGTCTATACTTGTGATGTTTTACAAGATCATTCCTGTATCAGAGCAGTAGTTAGTTTTCTAGTCAGTTTTGATCTGAGTATGGGAATGCCTACCTTAGCAATGATATGATCTCATATATATATCTTGCATTGAATGTTTTTACAGGTTCCAACCGGGCTCTCCACAAGATGATCCTCGAAATGATAAAGTACTTCACTCTTCCTAAATGATAAATGAAATCCTCATCTACTACAGACTTTGCACTTTAGGGGGCAATCTGTTACACAAAAATATCATCACCATGATTATTTGCAGTCAGTATGGGTCTATCATCACTTGTACTGTCCTCCTAAGCAAGTCTCAGACCTCAGCTCTTCAAGTCAAGCTTTGGAAATAAGAGAAAGACATTAAAAATCAATGAAACTTTGGTTCCGCACTTTCTCTCACTGTCACCTGCGGTCCCGCACCTTCTGTTTACAAAAACTTCAGACCTGCACGCTCTGTCCCTAAAGGTGTGGGTGTGGACCCCTGTGAAAGTCAAAAGGCGCAAGTTTTATCTTAAAAAACTCACTTTGGGTTAATTCTAGAGGATTCTAGAAGGAATTTTGACGTGGATTGTTCGCTCTGAGGTGGTTCATGCATCCCAAAAGAGAAGGAGCTAATCCCTTGATGAGAGTAGCTATCCCTTTGAAGAAGGGCTTTATCCCTTTGAAGGAGGACCTAGTAACCTCCCTCCATTGCACTATAAATTCAGGCATTGGGCTAGTTGCTGAGGAGGTTAGAAGCTGAACATTTTTTAGGGTAAATGCAGGTGAAATCAAGACTTCCTAGTTGAGCTTAAGAGGAGAGATCACATACCTTTTTGGCTTCATTGGGGGGTGAGTGAAACTTGTCAAAGTAGAGGAGACTTCTTGCTGGACCCTGGGAGGAGCTTGTACAGCGTCAAGGCACAGGTTGTAAAGTTCTTCTTCTTTTGAATTAATACAATCAAACTCATTTTTCTCAACAAGTATCTCATGCTATTTGTTTCATGGACTCCTTGACTTTCATGTTAAATATGTTTTATGATATTGGCTTTTCAGGTGCTATTTAATTTGTTTGCCTTGTTTGTGTTTGCAGATTCGCGACAAAGGAGCTCATTTGGATCGAAGGAGCGAGGGAATCCACAAACTTGCGTTGGACCTAAGGTAGGCCCTAAAAACACTTGTTTGCCATTGTTTATAAAAGCATATTTAGAGAAAGATAGTGTCTGGTTGGTTTGCTTGTCATTAGGTCTTCTTTAGATTCTAGGAAGGTCTATCTTGTCCGCAAGATCGACTTATTCCGTGTGGCAGTCCCTAAGATTGTTGGTGTTCTCATGACCTCTTGTTCAAGTACATGGTTCGTGCACTCCATTGAGAGCTCATGTTTCAAGTGGAGCCAGATGTTACCCACCACTAGTGGGTGACCCCATAGGAAAATTTTTCTCCTATATTTGTCTTCATCCAACAGCCAGGAGCCCCTAACAACCATTAGTGTAGTCAATATATTATGCCACTTGATCTCCACCCCCTGAGCCAGTCATCTATCCCCTATCCCATCTATCAAGATCATATGTTTGAAGGTGGCCCATCCAATCCTAAAGGTATGTTTTTCATTGAGCAATTAGGTGCTTATGCTTGCTTTTCCTTAGGCACATTGGTATGGATTATTGGGTGACTTGGAAGGAGGAATGGTTTTGGCTATAGTTGTGTTCCATCATCTTAAATGATGGGTTAATACTCAATCCTAGTTTTGTGGGACCTCCCCTATCGTCTTATAGCCTCAGGATGGGCACTACTTGCAAAACCCCAATTTTGGTAGCACTGTCTCGTTTTCCCGTTTCATGTTTTTCACTCCTCTCCACACATTACAAGCCTTATTTCATCATCTTCTCTCTCTGGGTCCACACAACCATCAAGGCCACAAGGCTTCGGTACACCCCTTCCCCTTGTCCACATGTTTGGGTCTGGTCTAAAAATGTTGTTGTGAAGGTTGGTTCAACTCAAAAAAGGTGATTAAAAGCATATTATGGCCACAAACAAAAGAAAATGAAATCAAAAAATGCAAAAGATGGTTGGTACATTATATTAGCACATGTGCAAAAGCCAAACATTAGCTCTACCCCTTCGTTATGGTTATCACCCATGTTCCTAGGGCCCCATGAGTTCCCCTTGCATCATTAAGGAGCCCATGCACGTCCCAACCCCTATTGGGTGATGAATTGCCCCACCTTAAGGGGGTAATCACTACTTATATCATACACGGCATGCCCTCATATCCTAGAGACCCAAGCAGTAAAATAAAGAAAAATTAAGAAAAGTCAAAAGGCAAATGAAGAAGAGTGGAAAAACAAAGGGTGGAATAACTCATGTACCAAAATTACTACCTCCTACATCTATACACCCAAGTATGTGAAAATCCCTCATCATTACCACCCTTGAAGCCATGGAATATTTCCTTGAGACCCATGTGTCCCCATCCATACCATCATCATTCACATGACACCTTATCACATGAAGGATGTATCTTGGAACTGCATTTCCCTTTAGGGGCTAGGAACACCTACTAGGGTTGTTTATTAGCCACTCCTTCCTATGGAGCTAACATTTTTACATGCTCAAAGCCCCAATTTTAGAAGGGAAGCCCATTATGAAGTCTCATTTGTGCTCTTGATTAACAAATTTGGTTCACTTAGATGCACTAATGAGTTATTGTACTTGATGGTGAGGAGACACATTGGATCTTATATGTAATTAGCAGGTGGTCTCATCATAGGCTTGACAACTTAACTGGGGCCCAAGCTCTCTAGAGGATCATATTGACATTTGTAGGGGATGCGTTGAGAGCCATGGGACTCCATCATGTGATTTATCATCATTTCATTCCATGGGCACCCACAACACCTTCAACAGTTTGTTCATTACCCCACATTATTTACGAGATGATGCACTTGGACCAGCATGATCCAACCGACTTACCATGATCAAGGTGGTTGATTCAAGGCCTAGAGGATGTTGGATTAGTGGGTCCTAACCTAGGTTCAGATTTAATTGCACCAAACAAAACCCTACACTACTGTCCCTTTCGGCATCAACCCGCATAACGCAGGTTGAAGTCTCACCCGAAGCAGTATGGGGGATGCTAGAACCAAGTTTCTGCATCCAAATATCAGTGTGATGTCTTTTATTGACCTAGATCTACCTTCGCACAGATATACAAGCCCCTAGGGCTCAGTAATGCAAGTTCCTTTAAACAACCTCTAGACCTTCGCGAAGGTCTACGATCAGTCTTTGCGGACCCTTAACAGATGAATGATCCACTTACGTGCACCATAAAATAACCCTAGATCTGAGTTCACGTAGATCTACTTAAGTACTCAATAAACATAACATAATGTATTATAATCTTCACGAAAGTACCTAACAAGCATTGTGTATAGTTAATAACACTTATCTAATAGAGTTGTGCATCAATAAATCAATATTTCATAAATACATTATTCCATCACAGCATATATCGCAAACATAAATAATAGAAGTAAACAGATAAACACATGAATTTCTTCAACAGTCTTATTTATTGATCTTCAATATGAGGTTACAGACTTGAACTGCCCTGCACATTCAGCTGCAGGGGTCCGCGCACTCAGCTGCAGACTCTACTCTAGGCCTCCATGCACTCAACTTCGGATCCTTTTTCCTTCTATATACATGCTGCTTACTTGCCCTTTTTTCCTCTCTCATACATAGACATCTATCTTTGCCTTAGACTCTCTAAGACACACCTATTTATAGCTTTTTACATACAATCCCATGGTCCGTAGACCATGGGTGGATCTCAAAACCAACTCGAATTTACATAAACAAGGGGCTAAAACCCCCTTTTGACTCCTAACTGTCTACGCACTCTACATCCACAAATTGCAGAGACTTTACATCTTTTTACCAAAATTTACATCAAGACTTGGGTTTTTAACCCCAAAACTGACCTAGGGGACCCCATCCCAACAGAGGAGGTTTGTCTCATCCTTGAGACATGGGAGGAAATTTTCCATCACCATAGCCCTCATTGGAGTAGTTTACAGACATATCTTTCATTGGAGACCCATGAGACCAACAATTATTCCCAAAGACCACCTTTGAGCACCACATGATGGCCTACATAGAGATCAAGGAGCCACCCCCTTTTCCATCATTCATGGATCCCTCTCTCTCATCGTGGCACCTAGAGGACTCAACAAGGCCCTCTAACAACCCTTCTTCATCATGACATCGTCATTTCGGCTCACTTATGGATGTCTTCTTCATAACTTTTGTCAGACACTTCATGGGCTTGTCACTAAGACTTGTATCTAGCACATTATTTTATAATTTTTTGGGCTAATTAGGCTAAATTGAATTAGGAGAGACTCATATAAATAGATATTAGTCTCATTTTTGAGAAATCATCATCATCACTTGGATCTCTCTCTTGTACAAAGAATTCACACTTTTTCTTGGACGCTACTAGAGTTTCTTTGATGCATTTTGATATCTTTGGAAGCTAAAATTTCAATTTTCTTTGAAGCTACATCTTGATTTATGGTTATATATATATATACTGTCATCTTTTAAGTACTTCTTGTTGAAATTCTTTCTTGAATAATGTATAATGTATGGAATTATTGAAATTAGTTAATGTTATTGTGTTCTAATTTTTTGAAAATCATTATTAAAGGCTATATGGTTGGCAATTGCATATGTTACTCTTTGCATGACAATAAATGAATGTTCCTAATGGATTGAATTTTGTTTTTCTTTCATGAAAATCCATAGATATTAAGTGGGTAAATGTTAAATATTGGTTGCTATGGCATCATTCTTTAGCCTCCTTAGCGACAATTTTGGCAAATATTGAGTCATATGAGACTCCATAGCCCAAGAGGCTATAGGTTTTAACCCCATACAGAAATTACCTGCATACGAATTCTAAAAACAAAAAATAAACAATGGCGAGAGCATAACACATAAAACAAATATACATAGAGATTTTCCCCCGGATCCCAAAACTGGGACTACCAGATTGATTTTTCATTATGTTCCTTTAAATGTTACAATACATATATATACATGTCGAAACATCCATATACCCAAATCCATTAACCCTGGATTAGAACATAGTTGTAGCTCCCTTGGTCGAATCTACAAAATATCATTGACCGAAAACCATCGCACCCAAAACCACGTGCGAAATCCATGTACAAAACCATAGGTAGGTTCACCCACCTAATATAGGGTCCAAAAACAATTATGGGGCACTGCCCCCAACCCTGTAGAGGGGGGCTACAACCCCCCTCAAACCCCCTGACACGGGAGGCTGCACTCGGCGTAACAAAGGGGGTCCTCCGCCCCCCCTTCTAACCCCACGACTTAACTACTGGGGCAAGTCATGGAAAGAGTATAACACAACCCAACAAAGGCAAGGCACTAATTTGAAAAATTTGGTGATCATCCCTCCTTTTCTAATTCTTTTCTCTTCTCCAAATTTTTGGACAATCTTTCCTTGGATGTCTATCTAGGGCACCCTGTGAAATTCTTTAGAGGAAGAATTTTCAAATCCATTTGGGTAGAAATCTTCCTTCCTGTCTCATCTAGATGATATCAAGTTTTGGTTGAATTCCCGCAATTATTTGTCCATAAACCCTTATGCCCTAAAAGGGAAACCTAGTTCGTTTTCCTTAGATAAGGTGGCCTTCTTGAGGGTCATATGAACCTTGTATTTGATATAAAAATTATAAAAGACCCTTTTGTCTCTCTTACCTTGACCTAGAGAAAACTTTGGAGGAATTTCTTCCCATGAAAATCACAAAATCCTAGGTCTATCATAAGCCCTTTCGAGGTCTCTCAAGTGAAGCGATAAACATGTTTGAGGTATCAAATTATCTTACAAAGCTTCTTTAGAGATCCTATCTCATGTTGTAAGTCTTGACCTTATGTACATCCATCATTATTGCAAATCTCCAACCCTAAGTCTTGATTTCCATCCTAGGTCTTTCTTGGAGAGGCTTTAGCTTCATTTAAGCATTGAGACTTAGTTGTGCCTCTCCTTGAATGGGCTTAGTGGAATCACTTGACACATAAATCACTAATAATTCCCTTTTCAAGTGATTCCTCTCCTACTAGAATTCCTCCCATTGGTGAAAGTCCATAAAGAGCACAGTACATTAACTGAGCTGGCAATTGGTCTTTGTCCCATTTTTGTTACTTGGTCTAGTAGTTGTCCCATAGGTCCCCTCCTAGTGCCCTACTAGATTGTATGGCATCAGAGCCATTATCCCTAGTATGGGAGCCCTAAGGTTTTCTTATTGAAGTACTAATAAGTAACATGTTTTAGGCCATAAATATTATGTATTATTATTTATTTGATTATTGTTTTATTTCATTATGCAAAGTTGTTTAAAGTTGGGAATCTCTAGAGTATGTGTATGTTTTTAGCTGAGGCATAAACCAGACCTAGGGTGCATGGAAATTATAATATGGTATTAGAGCTACTTTCAAGGGCATCTATATCAAAGTGTGCATATGTGTCAACTCTAGGAGGGTGTTCTAAAGTTGTTGTAGGAAGTAGTGGTGTTGCCAAGGGAGTTGGCCAGACATGGAGTAGAATACTCAATAGAGAACATGGAGGTGCGGTCTTGACTAGTTTGGTGACGAGATAGGATGGGAGTTCTGGTGTATTAGTGGAGAACTCTGTGCAAAAAAGTGTGTTGAGTGGCTAATTTCTGACACTGTTGATGGAATTTTATTGACTTGTCAAAATAATTTGTGACAACTTAGATTCATTAGCAAGGAGTGCTTTTTCATGGACGATGTAGATCCATGTGAATGACAGGTTAATCATGAGATGGTATCCTCATTGGGTTGAAAAGTTGCACATCCAGTAGTGGAGCCATGTGCATATGAGGTGTTTGACCTAAGAGATGAGGACACTTTTAGAGTTGAATTGTTGTGATCTATAATAGACTAGGCCAAGTGTTCAACTGTAGCTCAAGACTAACTTTAAAAGGACACAAGTTCATTTTCAACACTTTTTGGGAGGAAAATCAGAGTGAGCCAAGGGAAGGTTGTCTAGGCTCAAATGGAGACTGCAAAGGAGAGTTAGCCGCCCAATGGAAGTCTAATGTTTAGGGTTCAAGTGAGAGAGTGGAGTCCTCGAGGCCATACGAGGAAATTCACAAACCATGCAAGGAAATTCATGGTGCGTGCAAGGAAAGTTGTAGGCCATGCAAAGAAGTCATGGTACATGCAAGGAAGTGTGGACAATGCATGGAAAGTCATGATAATGCAATGAAAATTTGTGGCACATGAAAGGAAGTAATTCCTGTGTAAAGAAAAGTCATGGAGGAGAAAGGAAAGTTGTGGTTCAAATGACCATGTTGGATGCTCTAAAGCGAGAAGCTTCTAGTAACATGTTATCTTCAAAGATTCGAGTATTCCAGAAGGATGTGGTTTTAGATTAGATTCAGAGGAAGTACCACTTCCAAGTAGTGGTGGAAATGTCTTCCTCACTAAGAGGGAGTGTTGAAATTTGGTAGCTCAGAAGGTATTTTCGAGTGGAACATCCTTTTGGGATTTTATGGGCAAGGCGCCCAAATTTTGGGGTTTTGACCCAAAGGAGTGGGCTTGTAACCAAAGGAGGTGAATTTAATATTTTAATTTAATGTTAAGAGGTTGTATTAGAGGTCACTTGAAGGACGAAGGCTTCCTAAGGAACCTGTTGACCTTGCTTCCTACCCCTACCTACAGTTAGTGAGAAAAGTATTTAACCCCACAAGGTGTGATTGTTGGAAAGGAACCAAGAGAAGGGGATGTCATGTATTCCCAACTCTTTCCATTTAAGCTATCTCCTAGGCTATTTATGGGGGCTGGTCCCTAAAATAAAACTAAGTTAAAGATGTGACGTTTCATGGACAATGTTAAAGTGATGTGGATTACTTTTTTAAGGTTACAAGAAAATATTGTAGAAATTTTGAATAATTTAACACATATTCAACAGAGATTATCCTGATCATGTACTATTGCGGAATACATAAGCTCCTCTACATTGATCATCAATATAGCAGCATCAATAACAATAAAACATCAAGAGCATTCACACATTAACACAGTATGTAACCCGGGGAAATCATCTCGCTAAAAACCCCACACTATCTGTATATTAATGATTGAGACCATGTAACATTACAAAGTACAATGCTTATCACAAGAAATCCAGTACCAGCTCCACCTGTTACACACAATACAGCTAAGATCTGATATCCAAATCTATTCCACTGCTTGCCTGCCTCCACTGCTCAATACCTGCTCAAGAATGAATGAGAATGGTCTACCAAACTCGTATTTTACCTCCAAAGAATCACTCACAATGTGTAAGACGTGAGCAGAAGCTACAAACTGGGCAAATACATGAGCAAACTCATTGGCATACTCAATCCCTTGATTGTGCAACATCTGATGCACAACTATAGTCACAACTGATAGCAATCTGATTCTCTAACACCTGTCCCTGCTGAACTGAACATGCACTGACATGCAACTGAGTTAACTGATGTATTCTATAGTTGTATTATGAGTTAATAATTAGTTTAACAACTCATCATTAGTCTATTTGCAGTTAGACTAACTACAACTAGTTTAACCAAGTCAAACTGAACACAACTCCATTAACTCCACAATCAACTCCACCAAACTCAACTGATTGAGTTCTAACTGAAGTCATGCATGCAACAACTCAACTGACTCTTAAGAAAAGCGTACTTCCTTCTGACAGCTGCATGGGCCACATCTGTAGCTCAAACTTAAGTGCTCCAAGAGAATAAGATCAAGTTTATAGTCCAAATATTATTATGAGACAATAATATTTGACTTTTCTATTTTTGACAGCCAGTCTAAAAATAGACTTTGATCACCCACACTGTGGTCACCCACACTTTAGTCACCCACATTGTGATCACTCACACTGTGATCAAAAATAGAACTTGCGCCATAATTTGCCTGCGGGCCCACTTAGTGAAGGCGACTCTTTTCACTAAAATCCATCATCTTGTTGCAATCTCAACACTCCCTCTTGACAAGATATGGATTATTAGCAACCCCTATCCTGCCTTGGTTGTACTCGAATTTGCTCCTGGTGAGAGCCTTCGTCAGAATATCAGCATCCTGATCCTCCGTTGGAATGTATGAAAGCAACATGATCCTCCGTTGCACACAATCTCTGATATGATGGTACCTGATGTCAATATGCTTAGATCTATCATGAAATACAGGATTAGCCGAGATTTTAATGCAACTCTGGTTATCACAGTAAATCACAGTAGGATCCAAATGAGAACCGAACAAACCAACCAGGATCTTCCTCATCCATATAGCCTCGCATGCAGCCAAACTTGCTACCATATACTTGGCCTCCACTGAACTGAGTGCCACGGATCTCTGCTTCCTACTGTACCAAGAAACTGTTGTCGATCCAATACTAAAGACCCCTCCTGATGTGCTCTTTCTGTCCGTTGGGCTCCCTGCCCAATCTGCATCCGTGAAGCCACATAGCTTCACCTCATCCTCCTGTTTGTACCACAAACCATATCCTGATGTGCCTCTCAAGTAGTGCAATACATGATTGCCCGCCTTCCAGAAGAGCTTGGTAGGCTTAACCATAGCTTGTGAAAACTGGTTAACTGCATAGCATATATCAAGTCGTGTATTGACCAAATACATCAGCGACCCCACCAACTGTCGATAAACAGTGGCATCCACTTCTTCTCCCGAAGTGGCATCCTCCTTCCTCCAACCTCTAGGAAGAGGAGTATCAATAGGCTTGCAGCCATACATGTTGAACTTCTCCAGTATCTCCCGAGCATACTTGCCCTGAGAAACAAACAGTCCACCATTGCGCTGCCATATTTCCAATCCTAGGAAATAGTGAAGGAGGCCTAAGTCCTTCATCTCAAACTCTGTAGCAAGATCCTTCTTGCATGACAGTATCAACAGCTCATCACCTGTTAGAATCAAATCATCAACATACAGTACAATGATAAGCAACTTACCCTCCACCAAAATCTGGTATAGGTTAGGATCCACCTCGCTCTTGGAGAATCCAAGTCCTGTGAAATAGCTGTCTATCCGTGTGTACCAAGCACGTGGTGCTTGCTTCAACCCATACAGTGCTCTCTTGAGCCTGCACACATGCGACTCGCTGCTGAAGACCTCAAAGCCTTCGGGCTGCTCAATGTACACCTCCTCCTCAATGACTCCATTAAGGAATGCAGTCTTCACATCCATCTGATGAATGTGCCATCCCATCTGTGCTGAGAGAGCAAGAATCGTCCGTATGGAAGAATACCTTGCAACAGGTGCAAAGGTCTCCTCATAATCGATCCCCTCTATCTGTGAAAAGCCTCAGGCAACAAATCTTGCCTTGTACTTCTCCACACTCCCATCAGCTGCCTGCTTGACCTTGTAGATCCATCTCGAACCCACCACTAATTTCCCTTCCGGTCTAGGAACAATCTCCCATGCACTGTTTCTAACAATAGAATCATACTCTTCCACCATGGCGTCTACCCATGCGGGATCCTCCACAGCTTCCTCGAAAGAGGATGGCTCAGTCACAACACACTTGCTCATCAGAGCCGTGTATCCAGTGTGCAGATCAGGTGACTGTCTCTGCCTGCGTTGGGCTGTAGGTGGTCCTACAACTTTCTCTACATCTTGAGCCAGTCGCTCAGCTTCTGTCAAGTGCTTTCACCCTCTGATGGTTGGCGCTGCATGAGTGGTCTCTTCCACTCCATGAACCTTGTCCTGTGGCTGATCCACGTCCTAAAGCTCATCCTTAGGAACTAATAGCTCCTCATCTGCATTCAAGTGTAGCTCCCTCTCAAGCGAACACTTCATGGCTTTCTCCTCCTGAAATTTTATATCCCGTCGCACAACAGTTTTACCATTGTCTGGAAAATACACACGATAGTTGTGGGGCGTATCAGTGTACCCCACAAATATCCCAACCTCTGCGGTCAACTCCAACTTCTTCCTGGCATCCTTCGTCACATGCATGTAAACGTTAGCACCAAAAATCCTCAAATGAGAAAGATCAGGCTTCTTACCAGAATAAGTCTCCTCAGGTATACTCATGCCAAGTATCCTATGAGGACAACGGTTCTGCACATAAATTGTTGTATTGCATGCTTCCGCCCACAAGTGAAGGGGTAGGCCCTGATCATGCAACATTTCCCGTGCAGCACCCACAATCGTTCTGTTCTTCCGCTCAGCTACCCCGTTCTGCTGTGGGTTATGGGGAGCTATGAGCTCTCTACGAATCCCTTCTGTCTTGCAGAAATCCTTGAACTCGTCCGAGATGTATTCACCACCATTATTGCTCCTAAGAGCCTTCACCTTCTTCCCCGACTCCTTCTCGACCAGTGATTTGAATTCACAGAACTTTGAATATGTCTCGCTCTTCTTCTGCATGAAGAAGATCCAGCACTTACGAGAGAAATCATCAACAAAAATCACATAATACCTGTGTTTTGCTGTCGAAGCAACTGAGAAAGGTCCACACACATCTGTGTGAATTCTCTCAAGGATCGTCGTGGCGCAACTATCCTTCTCGTGAAAGGTGGCTTTCACAAAATTCCCCAAAGTACACCCCTTGCACTGATCTGACTGCGCAAGTGTGCCTTTAGGAAGCCCTGTAGTGATCTGCTACAGTATCTTCAAGGCTCCATGGTGAAGGTGACCCAATCTCCTGTGCCACAACTCGCCATCATCCCAGCTCACCAATCCTTCTGCCTTGCCCGCCATTGCTGCGCATCCATCTACATGCAACTGATAAAGGTTCCTCACTCGAACCCCTATCTTCCAGGTCTCACCAGTTGTCTTGCTGCGCAGGAAAGCCTTTCCCTCACTGAAAACAACATCATACCCCTTGTCTTCTAACATCGCCACTGAGATGAGATTCTTCGTCAATCCTGGAACATGCATGACTTCCTTCAATATGAAGGGTTTACCAGACTCCCTCTCAACGGAAATGGTACCGATACCGGTCGCACTATATCTACCATCATCGCCCATCTCGATGTGCACTCCAAGGTCTTTGTCCTCCAGATCAGAGAACAAATCTCTATCTCCCGTCATGTGAAAAGACGCACCACTGTCCAAGAACCACACTAATCCCATCACACTTGAAACCAAGCATGCGATCAATGAAAAATCAAGCTCAAACTGTGAGGCTAGAGCCTCTCCTGCTGAAGATCCAGCAGCCTACTTGTTCTTCTTCTTCTGTGGACAATTAGTGGCATAGTGTCCGTGCTGGTGACAGTGAAAACACTTCACCTTGGACATATCCTGCTTCTTGCCTTTCGCACCAGACTGGGAAGCTTTCTTGCTCTTCCCTTTCTTTGCTTTGGCAGCCAAAGCATAATTCTCTTCATCAGATACCTTTGATGAAGATCCATTCTCACCTTTATTGTTTTTGAGTTTATCCTTGAGCGCTAGGTCGCTCTTGATTTGGAATAACATTTGCAATCCGTTGAAAGACATTTCAACAACACTGCTGCAAATTCGAATTCCACCAGCACCAACTCAACCGCTTTCGATCTAAGATTCGTGAGAACACAATATTTCTCGTACAAAGATTGACTGTATGGGCATTCACCTGATATCTCACCTTCCAAAGGAAGGATGAATCCAGAGGCTACCTGGCCCGATTACAGACTCTGCCTGAAGAAATAGAATGTAAACACTTCCTGAATAGTAGATCTAATGATCAACAGCTCCGATACCATGTAGAAACTTTTTCTACAATTATCTAGCTCGCTCTGATACCATGTAGAAATTTTGAATAATTTAACACATATTCAACAGAGATTATCCTGATCATGTACTATTGCGGAATACATACACAATACATAAGCTCCTCTACGTTGATCATCAATATAGCAGCATCAATAATAATAAAACATCAAGAGCATTCACACATTAACACAATATGTAACCCGGGGAAAGCATCTCGCTAAAAACCCCACACTATCTGTATATTAATGATTGAGACCATGTAACATTACAAAGTACAATGCTTATCACAAGCAATCCAGTACCAACTCCACCTGTTACACACAATACAGCTAAGATCTGATCTCCAAATCTATTCCACTACTTGCCTGCCTCCACTGCTCAATACCTGCTCAAGAATGAATGAGAATGGTCTACCAAACTCGTATTTTACCTCCAAAGAATCACTCACAATGTTTAAGACGTGAGTAGAAGCTACAAACTAGTCAAATACATGAGCAAACTCATTGGCATACTCAATCCCTTGATTGTGCAACATCTGATGCACAACTATAGTCACAACTGATAGCAATCTGATTCTCTAACACCTGTCCCTGCTAAACTAAACATGCACTGACATGCAACTGAGTTAACTGATGTATTCTATAGTTGTATTATGAGTTAATAATTATTTTAACAACTCATCATTAGTCTATTTGCAGTTAGACTAACTACAACTAGTTTAACCAAGTCAAACTGAACACAACTCCATCAACTCCACAATCAACTCCACCAAACTCAACTGATTGAGTTCTAACTAAAGTCATGCATGCAACAACTCAACTGACTCATAAGAAAAGCGTACTTCCTTCTGACAGCTGCATGGGCCACATTTGTAGCTCAAACTGAAGTGCTCCAAGAGAATAAGATCAAGTTTATAGTCCAAATATTATTATGAGACAATAATATTTGACTTTTCTATTTTTGACAGCCAGTCTAAAAATAGACTTTGATCACCCACACTGTGGTCACCCACACTTTGGTCACCCACATTGTGATCACTCACACTGTGATAAAAAATAGAACTTGCGCCATAATTTGCCTTCGGGCCCACTTAGTGAAGGCAACTCTTTTCACTAAGCTCCATCATCTTGTTGCAATCTCAACAAATATGATGTGAGAAATATGAAATGAAATAACCATTAACAACCATCAACACATGAGATAAGAATAAGTGTATGAAAGAACAATTCCCTTTAAATTATTGCTAAAAAATGAAAGATATTTGCTTAATATAAAACAAATGATTTCAAATAAAATCACAAGTAATCTTGAAAGTGAAATAAGAAAATGTTAGCACAATGAAACAATCAATACAAGATAGAAGGATGCTTTCAAATATATATAATCAAATTCTAAATCATACAAGTATATCTTGCAAAAGGAAAACAATTGATATTCTACTCGCAAAATATAAATGAAATAATGCTTGCCAAAATAAAGTATTCAATTCAACAATGACAAGTAAAATGACCAATTGCAAGAAAAACCATGAGATGTATTGGAATGAAATGCACCTATACTAGATTTGAATGTAGATATCTTGGTTAATTTTTAATCTAAAATTCCTAATCTATGTGAGAACTCTTCCTCTTCATCTCTTACCAAAGGGTAAAAATTGGGGTGACTAAAAGAAAGAGGGGGTGAGGGCACAGATGTGTCATTAATGATACCCGTCCCTTGAGTCTTATGAGCTAGTGTATGCCTTTGTTCCTACAAGGGGACAATCCACCTTCATAATTGCAAGGTCATGACACTTTTACCTTACCTTGTACCAAATGGAAGAAATTTCCAAGAAAGTATTTTTCCCTATGATTTCTATCAACCAAGCTTAAGCTTGGAGATTGATTTTAAATGTGTAACTAGGATGCCTACTATGACATGCAAGTAAATTTGCAAGTGCTATGTAAAAGATATAGATGCTTTAAACACAAGATTGCATAAGCTTTATAACATGTAAAATTTAGAAATGAAAGTATTTTCTTTGACTTATGATAAATGGATGATCCACCTAAAGAAAATTTGAAAATTATGAGCGATTGTTTTTCATGTAAAATAAATGGCAATGCTTGTGAAAAGTAAACTCAAGATTGTACTCAAAATAGCCTTGAAAAATAAATAAACTTTAACTTGAGATATTATGCTTTAAACACAAGATTGCATAAGCTTTATAAAATGTAAAATTGAGAAATGAAAGTATTTTCTTTGACTTATGACAAATGGATGATCCACCTAAAGAAAACTTGGAACTTATGAGCAATTGTTTTTCATGTAAAATAAATGGCAATGCTTGTGAAAAGTAAACTCAATATTGTACTCAAAATAGCCTTGCAAAAGAAATAAACTTTAACTTGAGATATTATCTGAACATGAAATAAATAAATGCTTTGGAAAGTGAAATTGTCAAAATACCAAATGCATCAAAACTCAAGATGCATAATTTTGTTGCACAATGATGAAGCATAATTGATCTTTAGATAGCCTCATGCTAAATGTATTAGGTTAAATAAATGCTTTCATGAAAATAAATTGTTATAAAATGAAATTTAGCTTGTGACATGTAGCAATAAATGTAAATTGTGCAAGCAATTGTAGTGAACTTTAGCAAATTAAGTGAGATGCATGGTTGTGTTAATTAGAAAATTAAAGCATGCATATAAGTGAGAAGAGAAGCTAGAATCAAAAAATAAAACCAACCACAAGTTCTCTCCCAAAGTGGAGAGATAGGGATGCCAATGGGTAAAACCCATGCTCCCAAAAAAAATAAAAAAATTATTAATTAAATTACAAGAGGCAAGGGCTAATGAAAGCCTCCTCCAAGATCAAGGAAAAATCTTTCACAATGAAGCCTTTAACCATAGAATTTTCCTCGATGAGCTACTGTTGCAAATAAGGCCTTGAAATCTGAAATTTGGAAGGGTGACTTTAGATACAAAAATTAGACTCAAGTAAAGAGGAATTTGCATCCAAAACAAGAGAGGCTAAGCCTCGTCAAGCCCATGGCCAAGAAAGAGAAATGAAGCCCCAAAAATGGAACTCGGTCTTCCCAAAGAGAGCCTCAAATGCCCATGTCCAAGAGAAAAAGTCTTGAATTGAGAGCCCAAGGTCTTGCACACAACTTGTCAACGGTTTCAAGTGATAAATCTCACAAATTTTCACAAGAAATAAGTTAGAGAGGGTTGTAATACAAATCAATTTTTATCTATGAAAATAATCAATAAAATTACAAATTATGTGTACAATATAATCTACAAAGGCTAAGATACAGAGTATGAGTAAACTCTCCTCTTTGCCTAGCCATGATTTAGCTCTAAAATAGTAAGATATTAGCAAATGAAGCACAATATTTGAGAAATAAATATTGAATTATGAAGCAAGAGATATGAAACCAAAGCTCAAAAGAAATCCCCACAAGACAAATTCGAATGATAAGATTTTGGCAATTGACAAATGTGTGTTCTCCTTGGGTACTTTCGAGAGTGGGTTGCTTTACCCAAGAATTTCCCCTCATGCTTGAAGCTCTATCAAAGAAATATTTTCTACACAACTTCACATGAACAGATTAGATCCACATAGGCTTAATCAAATGCAATGAAGAGAAATTCTAGAGATATATTTGACATCAACTAAAATGTTTCTGTATCTGGAGAAAGTAAATAATCCTTATGTTAATGTGAGATAGATACACATCAACGTAACCTGAAAATAAATATGGAAATAATAACATAATGAAACAAGTGGAAATATAAGAGAAATAACATCAAGAAGTTACCATACACAAGGAGAAGAACACCTCAAATGTAACCCCAAAGTCTTGTATTAATTTGCAAAGAGTGTACAATCTAGTAGAGTATCCTTAAGCACAATAGCTCATATTCCATATTACAATATGAAAGCTCAATGCTCTATTATATAGAGATTTGGGAGAAAATACCAATGTAGATTCCACATGACAAATGGCTATGTAGCAAATCCCAAGGAGAGCAAGTCAAGTTCCAAGTGGAAATGAGAGAGACACCAAGGAAAATTTAATTCCATATGTGGCACCATGGGACCCTCAAGAAAAATTGAATTATCTATGTGGAATAATGAGCAGACCCAAGTGTGAACCAAAACAAGGAATCTAACTCCAATAAAACTCTAAGAACAAACCATGTGATGCCACCTCAAATGCTTATCCCAATGAGCTCAACATAGATCCTCCTCATGAATTGTGCGGTCCCTCCTCAAGGAAATTTGATGTGCCATGATGAATTCCAAGTGTGAAGGTGAGGAAAAATAAGTGGAGACAAAATCCCAAGAATATCTCATTCAATATCTCTCCAAAATCTTTTGTGTGCATTAATTCCCAAAAATTAGATTTTCCAAGATAGTTGTTGCTCCATTAACTCCAAGAATATGGTTTCCTTAAGTGAGTGGAGTATTTATGGTGTAAGGTGTTAATTCATCCTCCACATGTCCCTTGACTCAAATCTTTGACTTGGGATAATTTCCAAGTCATTTCCATGTCATTTTGTCACATGAAGCAATTTATTTCTCTCCATTTAATTTATTTTTGGTTTAATTTATTCCCAATTTTTCCACTAAACTTAGGAAAAATGGGTTTTGAGGGTCTAGAACACATTATTAACCCCTCAAGGTATGTCATAGTAGAAATTTTAGGGTGAGAGGTGCAATTATTATTACTCATACCCCATACAACTTATCTAGACAACATTTATTACATTTCATATACAAATTTTATTGTAATTTCCACCCTGCGAAAATCTAAAAAATTAAAAAACTACCACCTAGACCTAACCAAATTCCACAAAAAAAAATTGTGTGATCTAGTATTGTAATATACATTGACCCTAGACACTAGGACTCACCAAATTCCTCACCATAGAACCATAATTTGGATTTGGGGTATATTTGGAGGAAAAAACTCAATTAGTTATTAAGTCCTAGTGGGGAGATGATAATTAACCAAGTAAAAAAAAACATCACAGAGTAATACTCACTTGATGATAAGGTCTCAAGATACCGAGGCCTGTTACATGACTCAAAATTCATCATACTAGCATCACTTATTACAATTCCCCACAGGGCTTGTAGAATTTGGGTACAACCTAAAATGATAAGAAGAAGTAGAGTTTAAAAAATTTGGTAACATGATGATTGATGGTACATGCATCCTTTGGTACATCCTTGGGAATGGAGTCTTGAGATAATCCTCAGGTGCTACTCCAATGGTCAAAATTCAGCTCCACATGGGGATGCATGCTAGATATGAAGTGATAGTGTATACGAACCTAGAATCTGCATCCACTGACAAAAAACATATATTAGTAGTATCCATTCAAAACATCATCAAACAAAACCAAGTACAGAAAATGAAGAAATGGAAATTTATTCTAAGAGCATAAATGACAATTTATTCATGAAATAAAACTACTTCACCAAAATGACAAGGGATAAGGTTATAAATATGATACAAAAAGATGCCCCATGGCATCAGATATCCTCTTTGTAGAACAATTTGAGTGATTGGCCATTTACATGTAACTCTAGTGAATCTCCATCCAAGGTTCTCAAATGGTAGGAATTTTTTCCTAATGCTTCTCTGATAATGTATGGTCCAAGCCATAAACTGTCAAACTTACCATGATTACATGTATTTTCATTCCTGCGATCCCATAAAAAAACCATATCACCATAAGAAAAACTTCTATCCCTGGATGATTTTCAAAATTCCTTTTTACCTTAGATTGATTTTTACAACAATTTTTAAAGGCCCTTCTCCTAGTTTCATCCAATTCTACGATTTGGTCAATCCTATGTTGCATGCCATCTTTATCAAATGTAAAACTTTGTAGAAATTGTTGAGCTAGTAGCCTCAAGTGCACAGGAAGGATAATGTTGGTTTGAGGGGGCTTGAATCAGGTTCAGAGTGTGTTGTGCACCAACAAAACCCTCAACTACTGGCCCTTTCAGCAATGATCTGCAAGCAATTCGTAGTCTCACCCGAAATAGTTATGGGAGGTCATAGAACCAGGTTTTCACAACCAAAGGGATATCCACGAAGTGGCACTATGTATTTACTTCTATTGTATATCAATCTTGTAACTTTACATGCATAAGAACTTCGTGCAAATGATTAGTTTATAGAAATGCATAAAACTCTAACACATAATAGTATATCTTACAGGTCTTCACATAATTCAGTGAAAATCATACATAATCATGTACATAAAATTAGACAATTAACATATACAAAGATACAATACTTTGCCAAAACTTCTTGTTTATTAAACATATCTTCAATTACATTCACTTCTATGACCTGCACACCCAGTTGTAGGTGGTCTTCGCACTCAGCTGCAGACTCTTCAAGGTCTCCACACACTCATCTGCAAAGCATTCTCCAAAACTACAGACTACAGATGTGAATATAGAGATTTAATTCACTTATTATATTTCATTACTTGATGATCCATAAAACAAGGACTACTACCCAATACCCATTACAAAATAAATGTTTTATCCCATCCCAAAAGCCCTAAAATTCTATGTGATCCACTCCTTCTTTCGCGGGGTATTTTACCCAAAACTTGGATCAAATTGGGCCATGCCCAACAGGCCCCCAACACTCACTCGTGACTCATCCTAAGTCACTCAACTTTGATGCCCTTGATCTTCATTGCGATCCCATTATATACTGCATTGTAATGTTGCAGTGTGTATGCCATCAACTTTTCTTCTTGTTGCACCTCCTTCAGTAAGGCATATGTAGTAGGGCTAACGGTATTCTACAGTAGCTCTGATCCCTTTTCTTCAAATCCTTTAGTTGTTCATCTACTGCCTGCGAAAGTTCTAGGGCTTCCTCCTTCCATGACTAAGTCCTCTCCTGCAAGATCTGTGCTTTCCTCTGCAGATCATCTATTTGTGTCTGGAGGTTCTTTCCTTTGGAAATGCTGGTAAGCCTCTGCAAGAATGGTAAGGTCTTCACAGCTTCTAGGATCTCATCGTGCCACCTCTACTTGGCTTGCATTTCTTCCTCAATATTCAAGACATTTGGATCCTCCTGAAGCGAGGTCCAAATCTGCATCGTGTCATCAAGCAACTTCCCACACTCTGCCACTGTATCAGATATGCCTTTCAATGTTGTGTTGAGGTCCCATTGTCTCTTCTCTCAAACCTCTGGTGGCGTGCTTAGCTACAACCTTATTTTTAGCTCTAATATCTTCACTTCATAATCAATTTTCATCTTACGTCCCGATCTTTTGTTGTGTCAATGGTAACCTAATATGTGGCAGTAGCGCAAAAATGAACCATTCCTTATGTTGTTGTTGGGGTATCTCAAAGCTCACTTGACCCATCAAAACCTTGAATTGTTGATCCAATTCCCACATAGATTCAATCGGTGCTTTCTTGATCTCTTTCAGCTTTGTGATACACTGTGATTCTGATTTTGGATTCTTGAACTCTGCTACCAAGACCTTCTTAATTTCATCAAACGTAGCATTCAGCTTACTTGTGAAGTATTTAATTTACCATGGTAGTTCCCTCTACCTCAAAAACGTGATGAGCTACGCCTTCTTTACATCATCATTATTAATCTAACTTTCCATCCATACTGCATAATCTACGAACCAAAACTGGTCAGGGTCCTCTGTTCCCAGTCCTGTAAAGATAGGTAGCTTAATGTCATCAGCCATTCTTCTTCTCGAGGGGCTAGGTGGAGAGGGAGGTGGAGGTGGAGGTGTAGGGGAAGTATGGGGAGGGGGAGGGGGTGTGAGGGGGGTGGATGGATGGGGAATCCCAAAGATGCCCTGATTATTTTCAGCCCTTGACTTTGGCTTGCCTTCAAGATGGGAGGGGGAATATCGCAGGGTTGTAGGGTTACTTCTTTCTTCTTCATTCTAAGATCCCAACATAGGGCTATAGTAAACCTCAATAAAATTCTTCAGATCTATTCTATATCATTTTCCACTTCGCATCGCTCTTGGTTTCGGCTTATTCTTCTTTGCCCAAACATTAATTTGAGTGCATATGCAAAATCCCTTTTTCACACAATAAAATTTTAATCCAGAGCTTCATAGAATTAAAAAAATTACCTCGTGGTCCTTTGAGGAATCTTCGTTTAGCTTCGTTATAGGACACACTTTGATCAATCTCAAGCTCAATGATAAATCCTCCCAAAATACTATTGATCCAGAAATCAACAGCCCTTGAGATATTTTTATCGATTCTCTTGAGTTGTTGTATCAAATTAGGGTTCCACTTCTTAGGTTCATCGCCTTTGAAACATTATTATGCTCATCTAACTTAAATATCCACTCAAGAAATTCAATCTGTAACGAACCAAAGAAAATCTTGTATTGGTATTCAAAGATATATCTCTGCAACCAAGCTTCAGTAGATAAACATGGGTTTCCGTTCTCTTTTTATGCAAATTCTCTTTCTTTTTGTTTGACCCACTCCTAGAGTTCTTTCTTAGACAAATACCAAATCATATCCCTTTAAGAAGATCTGGTTCCCGACAACAGAACCACTTGTTAGTTTGAGGGGGATTGACCCAAGTTCAGAGTGTGATGTGCACTAACAAAACCCTCAAATACTTCCCCTTTCGGCAACGACCTGCAATCAAGTCATAGTCTCACCCGAAGCAGTTATGGGAGGTTGTAGAACTAGGTTTCCACAACTGAAGGGATATCTGCAAAGTGGCGTTGTGTATTTACTCCTATTGTATATCAATATGGTAACTTCTCATGCATATGAACTTTGCGCAGATGATTAGTTTACAAAAACGCATAAAACTCTAACACATAACAATGTGTCTTCCAAGTCTTTGAATAATTCAGTGAAAAGCATACATAATACATGGACACCGATTAATTTAAAATACACACAGTGATCTGCTTTGCTTCTGGTGAAACCAAGTCCCCGTATAAATGTATAAAATTTATGATACCACATCCTTGGTGACTGTTTTAACCCATACAGAGACTTCTTTAACTTGCATACCAGTTCTTTCTTACCCTTCACTGCAAAGCCTTCAGGTTTCTTCATGTAGATCTCTTCTTCCAAATCCCTGTAAAGAAATGTTGTCTTCACATCCATCTATTCTACCTCAAAATAAAAAGTAGCAACAACAGATAAAAGTAATCTAATAGAAGCTACCTTGGCAACAAGAGAAAAAAATATCACCAAAATCAATTCCTAGCACCTGGGAAGAGCTTTATATTTCTCCACCTTTCCTTCTACATTTGTCTTCTTCTTGAACACCCATTTGCTGCCAACATGTTTCCTTACAGCCGGCAACTCCACCAGATCCCATGCCTCATTTTTGTGCAAAGATGCCATTTCATCAACCATGGCCTCTTTCCAGAGTTTTCCATCCTCTGAATCTACTGCTTCCTTCATAATTCTGGGATCATCATCAGTAATAGATAAAGAAAAATTTGAATAGAAAGTAGATGGACTATACCTTTCTGGCTGCCTTCTTTCTCAAACTGATCTTCTCACACCTGGAGTTTGTGGCTCTTCATCCTCTAATGCCTCCTCTGTTGTAGATTCTGATTCTTCCTCCTTAAGCTCAAACTCTATCTTCTAAGGTTTCTTTGGTTGGACTTCATGTTTAATAACATCTTTTACCTCTCTGAACACCACATCTTGTCTATACACAACCTTCCTTGTTACTAGTTTCCAAAGCTTATAACCCTTTAAACCATCCTTATACCCAATAAAGATGCACTTTCAGATTTACTATCCAACTTGGTTCTTTTCTCCTTCGGAACATGTACATATGCATCACATCTCAATACCCTCAGATGTGAAAGAGAGGGTTTCATACCTGTCCAGACCTATTGTCGAGTCTTATCCTCCAATGATGATGAGGGTGATCTATTGACCAGGTAACATGTTGTCTCCACCGCCTCTGCCCAGAATTCCTATCCTAACCTGGCAGCACTGAGCATGCTTCTTGCCCTTTCCATCAACGTCTTGTTCATTCTTTCTGCAACTCCATTTTGCTCAGGTGTGTATGGAGTAGTCTTCTACCATGCTATACTACACTTCTTACAGAATTCTTCAAAGTCCTTGCTGCAAAACTATCCACCATTATCTAACCTCAACACCTTTATCTTCTTCTCTGTCTAGTTTTCCACCAGAGCCTTAAATTCTTTAAACTTGTCAAAGACTTCATATTTCTTCTTAAGGAACTATATCCATGTATTCCTTGAGAAGTCATCTATAAATGATACATAGTACACAGACTTACCCAGTGATGGAACCTTCATAGGTCAAAACACATCACTGTGCACAAGCTCTAATATATGTTTCGCCCTCTTACCACTAGAGGGGAAACTCACGCGATTCTGCTTCCCATATACACAATTTTTACAGAAATCAAAATCCAGAGAGCTATTGCGCATACCTTCTACCATACCTTTACCATGAAGTATTTGAAGGCCCTTCTATCCAATATGTCCAAGCGTTTGATGCCACAGCATGGTCTCTTCTCCAGAGACCACTAGATTTTCTACTCCACTTTCAGGAACCACAGAACTGTTGCACCCATCAATAACAGTGCTACCTTACAACTTGTACAGAGTTCCAATCTGAACTCCCTACATCAATACCAGTGCTCCCTGAACCATCTTGTAGGTATCTTTCTCAAACATTGGTTTTACACCTGCATCATCCAGCTTGCTTACAGAAATCAGATTTCTGGCCAATGCAGGAATATGTAGAACACTCGGAAGTGTTCTAACCCTTCCACCTTGCAACTTCAAATTTACTTTTCTGTGATCAATGATTCTAGCCTTCCTATCATCTCCCAAGAAGACATCACCACCATCATATTTCTGATACTCACATAACCACTCTCTATGGGGAGTGAAGTGAAAGGATGCACCTGAGTCAATCAACCATGCCTCATGATCTACATGTGTACTTGAAGAACCCAAGTACACATCCCCACCTTCATTTGAGGTGATTTTCACCTCTACAGAAGGAGTATCATCAGATCCCTTTCCTTTATCAGGAGCTTTAGATTTACAGTCCCTTTTGTAGTGCCCTTCCTTTTTGCATTTCCAACACACCACCTTTACAGGTTTTCCTGGAGATTTAGATCTCCCTCTAGGTTTAGATCTCCCACTCAATGACTTGATTTTGTTTCTGTTCTCGGACCATCCTCATACAGACAAGGCATCACCATTCTAGATCTCCATATTTTTCCATCTCATCTCCTCCATCAACAAGGATAAGACTATTTCATTAAACCGCAAGGTAGTTGCATTGCTACCTATTGCAATAACTAGACTATCCCATGAATCTGGTAGAGAATAGAACAAACTGATGCACTTATCCTCATCTGAAATTTTAATATCAACAGATAATAACTGACTTACCACAGTATTAAATGCGTTCAAATGCTCTGTCACCGAGTCTCCATCTTTCATCCTCAAGTTATACAACTTTTTCCGTAGGAACAATTTATTCACTAGAGACTTAGATTGGTACAAAGTCCCTAACTTGTCCCACAAAGCCTTAGTCATAGCTTCCCCTGATACATTCAGCAATACTAAATCTGAGACACATAATTGTATTTTTCTCTTTTCCTTCTGATCCAACTTCTTCCATTCTTCATCGGACACTCCCGTTGGTTTAGTACCCGGATCTACCGTGATCCACTGATCTTTATCCACCAATAGATCCTCCATCTTGAGTTTCCACAACTCAAAACTACGACCATTAAATTTCTCGATCTCTATCTTTCCATTGCTCGCCATCTTCTCTCACCACCAGAATCGATCCCATAGATCTCCCACTGAACAGGGTCTACCACAAGCCCGAGCAAAACCCCTCAACAACAAAGGCATCCCCTTGAAGCCAAAATAGCTCTGATACCAAATGTAGGTTTTAAACACGTACAGAAATTACCTGTATACGAATTCTAAAACATAGAAAATAAACAATGCGAGAGCATAACATATAAAACACATATACACAGAGATTTTCCCCTGGATCCCAAAACTAGGACTACCAGATTGATTTTTCATTATGTTCCTTTCAATGTTACAATACATATTTATACATGCCGAAGCATCCAATACCATGGACTGAAAACCATCGCGTCCAAAACCATGGACCAAAAACCATCTCATCCAAAACCATGTGCGAAAGCCATGCACAAAACCATAGGTAGGTCTGCCCAACCTAATATAGGGTCCAAAAAAAAAAATCCCAAGGGCACTACCCTGGACCCCGTAGAGGGGGGTTACCCGTTATGCAATCGGTGCAACGAAGGGGGGGCTCTGCCCCCCGTCTAACCCCCTAGTTAACTACGTAGGCTAGCCATGGAAAGCATATAACACAACCCAACATACAGAGATACAATACTTCGCCAAACTTCTTCTTTATTAAACAAATATTAAATTACATTCACTTATCTAACATGTGCACTCAGCTGCAGGTGGTCTGCGCACTCAGTTACAGACTCTACAAGGGCCCCACACAATTTGTTGCAGGTGGTTTGCGCACTCAATTGCAGACTCTTCAAGGTCCTTGCGCACTCAGTTGCAGAGCCTTCTCCAAAACTACAAATTACATATGTGAATACAGAGATTCAATTCACTTATGATATTTCATTACTTTCTTCTCCTTTACAAAGTATTACATATCCTTTTATACAATTCATATATACAAAAACCATGGTCCACATACCATGGATCCATAAAACAAGGACTATTACCTGATAACCATTACAAAATAAGGTATTTGTCCCATCCCAAAATCCCTAAAATTCCGCGCAATGAATATATCTTTGCCAGCTCTACATAGTCCACTCCTTCTTTCACAGGGCCTTTTACCCAAAACTTGGACCAAGTTGGGCCATGCCCAATAGGTAACATCCAAGCCATAAACTGCTTCAAAGAGACTCCTTCTTGCTGAAATTTTCTTTCTAATCCTATCAGCCCACAAAGCATATTTAATTTTACTATCCCATTCCCATTTGTTATCCCCTACTATCTTCTTGATTATGGTTATCAATTTTTATTTCTAGACTCAGCTAGGCCATTACCTTGAGGATAGTAGTTTGATGAATGGGATAAGACAATACCATACTTAAAGAAAATATGAGAATTCAGCAGAGCTAAAATCCTTGGCATTTTCAATTCTAATCATGGCAAGGACACCAAAACGAGCAATAATATTATCTTCAAGAAAGTCCATCACTACTTTGTCAGTGGTGTGTTTTGTAGGGATGGCTTCTACCCATTTAGTAAAATAATTAGTAGTAGTTAAAATCCATGAGTAGCTATTACTTGATTTTTTATTAAATTTCCCTATAAAATGAAGCCCCCAATGTTGAAAGGGAGCTTCCATGACCACAAGCTGAAGAGGCAAAGAAGCTAACTTTTGCTTCCTAGTGAATAGTTGACAAGCTTGGCAACCTCTAACATACTTGTGCACATCAGCAAAAATAGAAGGCCAAAAATAACCAATTGTTAAGATTTTTTTGGGTAGTAGTCTTGGCAGCATAATTTCCTCCAAAAACTCTTGAGTGAAACTCAGTAAGAAGATTTTTAGTTTCAAATTTTTCAACACATCTAAGTATCACCCCCTCTATATTTTTCCAACCCAGACCATCCTTTTTTTATAGCAACTACAACCACCCTCCAAAATTTTGCATATGCTTCGATTTTGAAGCCTTCCTTCTAAACCACAGCAGCTCATCTTGCATTGATCCAGGTATCCATGCTTCGACTGAGACTTATCTTTTTCATTTTGGTTTTTTTTTTATCACTTAGTTGATTTGCTGACCCACAAGCCAATATCCTGACTTGGTCCCATAACAATCTTAGGCTTGCCTCAGAAAACTGCATAATTTTTTAGGGAAACTAGCCTTGTTGTTGAGAATTGCACAGTCCTGACTATGCTCTGGAAATGTGCAGTTGTGGAGGGGTAGCCTAGCACTGAGCCCAGAAACTACACAGATCTCATTGTGCTAAAAAAATGTACAGTGCATGAACCGGAGTGTTTCCCAGTCCTTCCCAGAACTGCACAATATTTCCAGGCAATGCATGGCAGTTTTCCCAAAAACAAAATCAAAAAAGTAAAAAAGAAAAAAATCATCCCTAAAAAATAGGGATCTATTTTTAGTAACCCAAATGAGGCACTTGCATTATTTTTAGAAATTGTCGCCAAGTGTCACTTTTTCCTTGATTTTAGGCATGTGTGTCATAAACCTTAACTTGGCCAAATATATTTAATCGACGCTACTAGATCTCATTTGCACACTTGATATTGGAGCTCTAACATTCCTGAGGAGATCAAGGAGCCTTCGGTGTGATCATTGTCATTTTTCTGGGTGAGTTTTACTTTTCTCATCTTTTGTCACTTTTTCTATTGTTTTTTGTTTTTTAGCTTGTGTGAGTGTTGTTTCACTTGTTTCTTTGCACAATTGCTAGTGTTTTAACTTGTTTTAGCTTGTAGAAGTGTTGTTTCAAGTTATAGATTTCATTTCCCAAGTGTCGCATGACTTTTCCTTTTATTGCACCAACGGTCACTGTTGCAATGAATCTCCTCACATGCTTTGTTTTCCTTTAGTTTAATCAATTTCTTCACTTGTTTCACATGTATGCATCAACACTTAGTCAGATCTGCACTTAGTCATATATGCACTTAGTTAGATATGCACTCAGCATCACACCATCTTTAATATCTACTTGTTTTTCAAACTCCCCTTGCGTAGATCTAGGTACCCTTTCCCAAATATCAATGTGCACAGCTAGCTCTACACAATCTAGAGATTTAAGCCTCTAGCTTGGCTTCTGGAATTGAGCAGAGCCTAGCCTAGGCTGGCTCCAACTATGCATTGCGCAGTTCCAGGAGCCAGTCTCCTAGCTTGGCCACTAAGACTGCACAATGCACAATCTCTCCTAGGCCTTGGCCAAGATTGAACTACGCATTACGTAGCTCTAGTCATCAAGCTCCCAAACTGGCTGCTGCAACTGTGCAATGCTCAGTTCCCATAGTTAGTGAGTAACCTCTTTCTGTAAAAACCTTGCAATCCTTCCCATCATGAGCACGTCTTGCTACTTGATTGTGTCTTGAATTTGTTTTACTTTTAGCTGACATTTTCTTACCATGAGTGTCCTCTATGTTCCATAGATATAGCAGTTATTGAGCATATCTCTAGCAGTTACAGTTAACATGGCATCCAAGAGAGTTGCATCAAAGGAAGCCCTCGAGAGTAGTAATGGGGAAGTAGTTGAGTAGATATCAGTTTATCTACTAGTATATGTAGATACTCAGTTGTTCATTGAGAAGGGAAAAACACTGACATGGCAGCAATTCAAATACACTTTTGCAAAGGACTTCAAGGCAGACTTAGAAGACCAGTAGGTTTATCTTAGCATCCATTGATCAAGATTAGACAAGGTTGCATGCAAGTACCCTGCCTTCCCATGTGCATACATCATTAGCTGGATTGTCTCACATATAGATGAATAGACTATGACAATGAGAAGTGCCAGTGGGAGAGATCTTGCCACCTTCAAGACAGAGAACTTTTAGCAGATGTATCACTTGCCCAAGCTGATGAAGTGCATGGACTCACTCTTTTATGCCACCCATAGCTATGTGAACATGAGAGACATTATCAAGCATTGTGTGAAATAATCGTCGAAGTTTAGATAGACACCCACCCATGTTTACAAGAAAGAGTCCCTCATGAATGCTTACCAGTTCTTGATCATATTTTCTTGCAGAATATATGGTCAAGAGAACACAGAAACCTTTCCTGAAGGGTGGGTGGTCTTACTAGACCAGTTGGTGAATGATGGGAGGCCATTCAACTAGTCGGATATGTTGGCTCATCAATTGAGGTCTCATGTGGCTAAGGATCAGAATCTTCCCAAGAATGAGCAAGAAAGGGTTTACATTTCTGCATATTTACAGGATACAATATGTGTCCAGCAGTAGTTCCCTAGCATGATTTGGACATGGACACCACAAGAGACTATAATCAACATTTATTGCAATTTTCTTTATGACTACAACTATTGATGGGTGATGGCAATGCTAAATTACCATTTTATCATCCCATTATACAAGATTATATTTGAGTAGGATCCACCTTGCATGTCCCGAGAAGAAATGGAGGCGATAGTAAACATTGTAGACTAGTATGCCTCACCAGGTGGCATCTTCTTTAGAGTGTTTGGTGGAGAGAAGCATCTGCATGTTATACCAAGGTATGCCACTGACAAACTGATCATGCAAGAAGTTTCATACCACCTCGCTACAGGGTTGTTAGCAAGACTACATAGGAAGAATAAAGCATCATGGCCTACTCTACCTTTACAGATCAGATTATACGAGACTAAGAGCTTGAAAGATGTCAATGTTGAGGCTAAGGACATAGTGAAATTCGATTTTGTCACTAAGGACTTTAATTTGTATGAACCCTACAGTATTTTCAAGGACAATTGTACAAGATTTTACTTTTTGTGGATCCATGGGACATTCCATTGGCTAGAGGATAATCCTTGGAGGTACTGATAAAATGCCTCCAAACTCCATGATTCATTAAGTATAGCAAGAACTTGGAAGGTTTCTTTGCAGAAAGCAGTAGGTCCGGAAGAAATAGCAATAGAAGGTCGCAATCCAGTGTAGGATAAGGGAAAGAGGAAGGTTGTTGAGAATCTAGAGGGAGAGAAAAAGCTACAAAATGAAGGCAGATCCTATCATGGAGAAGGCAGCTTTGGCAGTGGAAATAAAGAGGGAGCAGAAGATGAAGAGAGCAGAACGAAGGAAGAGAGAAATGCAAAGGTTGTAGGAAGTAAAACTGAAGTTGCATGAGACAGAGAAGAATTTGAAGGAAGAACATGAGTTGAGGATGAGAGAAAGAGAAGAGAACTAGAAGTAGGAAGAAGAACAAAGGCAAGGCGCGATGACAGAGAAAACAATGTTGATACAGGTTGATGAGCCGAAAAAACTAGCTTATGAGGAAGAGGGTGAATAGATGTAGGATCGAGAGCTTTCTCAAAAAATTAAGCAATTGATTGAAGTGATAAACATGGATTTCGAACAAGATTCACAACGTGAAGACACTAACCTGATGCCAAAAGCACCATAGGTCATCCTTCAGGCTCCACCACCTCTAGTGTCAGAACCAGCCCGGAGCGAGCAAGGAGATGTTGTTCTCCTTGATGATGATGTGGTCATGGATGTGTACAATATATCATTTGATGGGTTGTAGAAAAAGATTGTATAGGCACAGAGGAAGCACTTTCTGGATGATCATGCTTCACATGCATTCATCAAAGAAAGGGTGATAGTGTCAGAAACTAGGAAGCATCCAACTTCCATTGCCTAAGATAGCTTGGCCTATGTAGGCACAACAATCTCAAATGTTTAGTATCTGACAGCCAAGAATGAACAGCTGGAAAAGAACTTACAGGCTATCAGGAAAGAGGCAAAACAACTCCGAGCATGAACGTAGAATGTAGTTCCACATTGGGGATATGAAGACATTGATACTTGCTGAAGTATCAACACTTGGTGATACCATGTGGAATCTCTATGACAGATTTTTCATCGTGCATAAAGCATTTTTCCATGTGCATGTCCTATAGTAGCAGAGCAAAGAGTTTGTTAAAGCTCTCAAGAACATACATGCTGCCATCACCCATGTGCAAGAGTGGAAAATGCAGTACAAAGGGGGCCTGCTTGACTTAGAGAAGAAGATGAAGCCATAGGTAGAGTTGGAGAAAACGAAGGTTTGAATGTTGATCCAGAACAATGAGCAGCTCACCTCATTCATCGACATCATATAGGCCTCATATGTGTGGTTGTACAATAGTTTGGATTTCATGGTGAGAAATCATAGGATCCCATCAATCGGTTCCCTCACCGATGCTAAACCCAAGAACTAAGTTTGGTCAGATATCGATGAGTACTTGGAGAAACTAATACGTGTGGCCACTAGAGAAGACTTGGAGTTGAAATTACACAACATGTAGAAGTATATTGGTGGTGTTTTCAAGGTCAAGACCATGTTTCTCATGCTTCAGAACAAGTTGGATACAGGTTCCAAGACCATATACCCAGATGCCATGGAGGCTAGAGTTTGCTTCCAAAAAGACACCATTAAATAGTTTGGGGACACCATCACACAGTACCAAGCTTGGCACCAATATGTGACCAAGAAGCATAAAGTGGAGGTTGTTGAGTTGGACTTTCCCCAAACTCCAAAATCATAGTGTTGTGTCTTATTAGGCTATCTCTAGCCTATTTTGTCTTATACGGGTACAAGTGTAAAATGTAATATTATTTCTAAATATGTTGTAAGTGAAATTCCAAGTGTAAATATTGGAATATGAAAATTCATTATGTAATGCAATGTGTCATTTAGTGAAGAAGTTGATGAGTCATGAGGGAATTCAAAGAGTCACAAAGGGGAATGTCAAGGGTCACCCCACCCTTTGTTATAAAGAGAATCTCATAACTCATAGACGAAGCTTTTGGTTAGGCTTAGGCTTAGGGAAGGGTTGGGAGTATTGTTAAGAGCCTTGGCTTCTCCATAGAGTAGAGCGAGTATACTTATTTGGAGGAGCAGGTGTTCTTGACTGTAATGTTCCTCAATTGGGGCTAGTGGTCATCAATGGTGTATGTATGGATCGAACTTTCACTTATAATAATAATATCATAGCCAACATTCTTGCATGCATATGTTGGTAATATAGTAGGATTGTTCTTGTTGTATTGGCAATGTATGTTATTTAAATTACGCATATGCTTATGAACTACTTTTTATGCATTTGTACAAATCCTTTTGAATACATGTTGTTGGATTAAGTCATCACTTTAACTTGTGGATTATTCTGCATTTTAGCTTGTGATGTCATTTCGCTCGTGTGTTCCTTTCAAGATGTGTACTATTACAAGCCTCTAAGGGGTGCACTTCCTTTTCCCCTCCATGTGTTAGAACCTTCATGCATTTCACTTGACTCTCTGCGGGGTCATACAATTGCTCTCCCCCAAAGTTTTCATACTTTCCTCTGCGCGTTACCGTGGTCAAGGCATTACAGTACCACCCACTACTGGGACTCCTACTCCAAACAACGCGAGGTCTAGTTGGGACTTCATATTTTGGAGATCCTTTGAATGTTGGTAGGTTTAGCACTGTCAACACCTTCATAATGCAATACTTAGTTGTTTTAAGCGTTAATTCTCTTATTTTATGGCCAAGTAAATGGTTAGGACAAGAAAAAATTTGCAAGTAGTAAATAATGTCTTTATACCATTCAAGTTGACTCAATCTTTGAAGTTCTGATGAAGTTGATTTCAAATCATTTTGATAAATCATTCCTAATGCTTTCTCATTCCCCTCAGTCAAGATCTGGGTCAATCATTGGCCTTTTAATATCTCGGTAGGTCTAATGTCTAAATCATACTCTTGAATCTTTAAGACCCACCTAGCTCTAGTTCCTAAGAAATCAGCTTGAGTTAAAAAGTCCTTGACAGTAGAGTGGGGAACAAATGAAATTATTCTAGAATATCCCACATAAAGTCTAAATTTCTTAAGAGACTTGACTAAGGCATAGCCTGTTTTTCCATGTAGATATACTTCAACTCAGACCCTTGAAGGGATCTACTCATAAAAACAATAGGTTTCCCATGCCTTTCATTATTCTTTTGAAGCAACACTCCAACAATAGTACCTTAAGATGCAAAGGAGAAAATAAAAAACTCTTTTGAATAATCAGGGCTCACTAAAACAGGTGCTTTAACAATAGACTCCTTAATTTCTTGAAAACCTTTTCTTCCTTCATTTCACCAAACAAACTTAACATCTTTATTTAAAAGGGCTTGAATGGGTTTAGAAATTTCAGCATAATTTGGAATGAACCTTCGAAGAAAATTGATTTTTCCTTGAAGGATTGAAGGGTTTTAATATTGTGAGGAAAAGGAATGTTTTGAATGGCCTCAACTCTCTCAGGGTCAATCTTGATCCCATCCTTTGAAATGCTATGACCAAGCAACTTCCCCTCAGTCACTCCAAAAATATATTTATCAGGATTTAAGGATATTCCATACTCTCTACACCCATCAAAAATTTTCCTTAGATGGCCTATATGGGAAATTCCATTTTTAGGGAAAAAAAGTTAAATCATCTTGATAAATCTCAAAAAATTTCCCAATTAGACCCTTAAAATCATAGTCCATGGCCCTTTGAAAAGTTTCCCAACATTTTTAATCCAAAAGGCATCCTTAAATATTCAAAAGTACCCCATAGTGTGGTGAATGTTGTCTTATGTCTATCTTCCTTCTTCACCGTGACTTGGTTATATCCTAAAAATCCATATAATAAAGACATAATTTCAGATCATGTTACCCTTTCTAATAATATTTCCATATTAGGTAAAGGGTAATTATATTTTTTACAAGCTAAATTAAGATTTCTAAAATCCACACATAGCATGATTGATCCATTATTCTTTCTTACAATAACCAAGTTTGAACACCATGTGGAATGCCTAGTATGAGTTATAATTCCAGCTTGGAGCATCTTTTGCAACTCTTTTTGCAAAATGGAGGCTAACTTAGGATTTATTTACCTAAGTTTTTTCCTAAAGGGTTTGGAATTTTCATCCTTAAGAGGGATAGTATGTTCCATAACAACCTCCATATATCGTTTCAACTCATCATATGAAAATACTAATACATCTCTATATTCTTGAAGTAAATTTATCAATTTATTCATTTCTTCTTCATTGGTGTCCTTCCCTATTTTAATAATCTTTAGATCATGAGGAGTACCAATGTTTACTTCAATGAATTCCCCTGGGTCAATTTTCTTATCATCTTTTCTCTTTGAAGCATCATTCCTATCAAACATTTTCTCCACGGCTACACAATCCTTAGGAGTGGGATTTGACACAACATTACACTCCTTGTAGTCACAACCTTATTCTTTGTAGCCAACTTCAAAATCAGAAAAATCCTCCATATTATTCAAAAATTGAATCACTTGCCTTTCATCATTAAAGACTTTCCATTGCTCAATATTATCGGGAACTGATAGTCTAAAAATAATTTCCAACTTTATCTTATCATCTATCAAGTTCTCCCCAAGTTTTAAAGTAGATGCAGCAATAGCCAGCTCATCATCTTGTTTATTTACATCGCTTGGAATTGTTTGAAGATCTAATGCATCAACATATTCTAAATTATCCCAAATAGTATTACGATACTTCTTCAATCTATCATTCTTGCATGAAAATTTACTCTTTATTTCAATAATGACTAAATCATAACCCCCCTTGATACTGAGAAATTTAATCTTCAAGCCTTTTTCCAAATCTAGACCCAACAACAAAGTTTCATATTCTGCTACATTTTGTTGATGGTGTTGGACCCACCAACATGTAAGGGGATCTCCCCAGTAAGAAGTCCTAATTAGACCTCAGACCATTTGGTGTAGGAGTCCCAGCAGTGGGTCGTACAGTAATGCCTTGACCACAATTTTGCACAAAGTAAGATAACTATGTTGGTAGCAAGGGTGTGACAACTGGAGTAAGACAAGGAAGCTGCATGAGAGGTTCTAACACACAAGGGTTGAGATGAGTGTACCCCTTGGAAACCTGTAATAGTGCTTGGATTGGAAGGGAACACACGAGCGAACGTGCACCACAAGCTAGAAAGCATGTTAGCGAGCAATCTAAAGTGATGGTTAAACCAAAAGCACATTTCAAAAAGATTCATACATACTTAAACAGAATAGTCCATACATGCGTGCGTAAGAAAACAATACATATATCATTTAGAGTAAACCAGATAGCATAGAATACAATACAACATATGCATGAAATCTGATGACTTTGTTATATTAAGAAGTGTAAGTTCCAGTCATACAATACATCCATGTCCAACCACTAGTTCCAATAGTGGAACGTTATAGCCACAACCACTTGCTCCTCCAAAGAGATGTACTAGCTTTGCACATTGGAGAAGCCAAGGCTCATTACAATATTGTCCAATATTTCTCTAAGATACTCCTATGAAAGCTTGGTTGACCCAAAGCCTTTACAATGAGTTATGAGGTTCTATTTATAGCAAAGGGTTGGGTGACCCTTGACATTCCTCTTTGTGACAATTCATCTACCCTCGTGACTCTTCATCTACTCTATTACTCTTACATCCAACTATTGACACTTGAACTTCCACTTGACATGATGTTACATTACAATGCGCATGTGCTAGAGTGAGACAAAATGGCTTGAGCAAGCCATGCAAGACATCACTGACACTCAGTCCGTTGTGGTGAGACCAACTCTTTGACATGCTTGTGATGGTGAAGCTGGTGAGCTGATGAAGAGCTTGGTCATCCGTGATGGTCTGTATGCACCCCATGGTGACATCCTGTTGATGCGAACTCTTGCCTCCATTGCATCCAAGTGCATTGTTGTGGCTCCTTCATCCAACTCATCTGCTAGAATGCGCATGGTCTTATTGGTGCAACTGAATCAGCAACACACTAATACATAGTGTTTGTACTGATATTCCAGTGTGTGTTGGTGGTCATGCGCATCAACTATCAACTACATGCTCATCTCCAATCAAACTTACTTCTTGTATTCGCCTTGGTGAGTGCGATGAATGGGTTGGATTGCATGTGTGCACATAATGACATGCATGTTGTTGAATCCCTTGCATACAATCAACAACACTGCTCACCATTTCTACTCTATTCCAGCTACTGGGATGGATCTATAACTTGTACAGGCGTAGTTTCATCCATGAGTGCATGTTGTTTCCCCCTGTTGTTCATGTTCCCGCTGCAACTCATTTGCTTGTATGTGCAGCTCATGTTCTTCCTTGAGTTGTTGCATCATCACATGCAACTCCTTCTTTGGTTCACTCTCTATCTTCGCATGATCTCCATTTCATGTCGTCACCTCAGAGCCTGAGTCTCCAAAGTTTCTTTCATCATCAGTGGATCTGCTTGAGCTTGCAACTTTGTTCCGCCTCTATGTTGTCAACAACCTTCCACTCGCATTCATTGCATCTGGTATGTTGCCTTTAGCTTATGTTCATGATTTTGCTCGCTGTGATGTTGTTGTCGTCATATCTTGATGTCCTTGTCTACAAACAACTTGATGTCTTCTTGGGTAGGCAAGCTCATAGACACTTGATCGACTGCATCCCCAAGTGTGCTTTGAACGGTTTCTTCATCTCTGCTTTCCTGAAAACCATTGTACCTGTACTTCTAAGAGGCAGATGAACACATGTGGTACCTGGAGACATGGAAACACTCATGGAAAGCAATATGTCAATCGAAAACCAAAATGAACTTGAGAACTAACTTACAACATACCTGGGTCATTGATCATGAAGGTCGTGCAATTTTCGTCGGGAGGTCGAGAGACTGACTGGCAAGATTGCACAAGGCACAGTCTGGGCTGGTGGAAGATTGACTGACTACTGGAACTATGCAATGCATAGTCCAGTCTAGCTACTAACTGCTGGAATTGCACAATGCGCAATCTCAGTTGGCAATGGTTGCATGCTCAATGACTGCATTGTGCAATTTTCTAGGCCAGCAGTCACTGTCGCTCAGAAATGTGCAAAACAGTCCTAGAGGATAATGCCTGGGCATCTTTAGAGGAAGACAGAGCCTTCGTTCCCCATATTGCGTAATGTTGTTTCAGTGAAGGCAGATTCTGGGCCAAGGTTGGCCAAACTCACCGACAGGAAACTAAAAGAAAATATGACATTGAATACATGGTGACACTACGTGAAAGTACAAGTGATTGACAGTGCATGAAAACATTGAATGAAAGATTCAGTAAACATATCAACATGCATGTGGGTGAAGCGAGTCACTGAATTGGCTACCGTTTGTGCAAAATAGTTTCATGCATGCGACAGAAGTGAGATAGAAACTAAAACTGAAACGGTGCTAGTATAAGCTAGTATGTATCAGAACAACAGCAAACACTTGTTGAAATCAAGCAGATAACATTCATACGAACCGAAACACAAAAGGTGCCAGAAATGCAACACAAGACATGGAAAGCGGGCTTACCCCAAAACAGTTAAGATGAATGTGCCAACAGATCCTAGATGTGATGTGGGATGTCAAAGCTGCAAGGTTGATGTGACGAATGATCTCTACAACGTCTGGTTGATGAGTTTTGATAAAATTGAGGTTGTGACGTGCATGCCACAAATCTAGGGAAAGAGACACTTGGTGGGAGGTTTCTGAAATGATCCTTGCATTCAACCTCCAACTGCCAAAAATAGGTCCCTGAAATGAGGGATGTCTTTGCATGTTGTCTTGGGAGAAGTAGCCCATGCATGCAAGTCTAATTTTCTCAATCTCGGAGGGAATTGATCAACTCAGTTGCACATGCAAGAGGTTGCTCAACTTCTCGGAGAAAATGTGCATTTCTAGTTGGGACCTAGGCTGGCTGTTCAAAATATTTTTGCAATTTCTGGGCAAAGTAGCTGACTATTGCCTAGATTTTGCGCAAATTCTGGGCTGAGCAGACCAGCTGGGAAAGATTGCACAATTTTCTGGGTGAAACTTGCTCAACAGAATTGCACAATTTTTGGGGCCCAACAGGCTGCCAGCTAGGATTGCACAATTTCTGGAGTGAAGGTCGGTTTCCCTCTAGATTTGTGAAATTTCTTGAAGGAGCTACTCAGCTTGCTACTGGACTAAGTCTAGATGAACAACCTATGAGGGGAATGCATCAAGCTTTTACCAACAGGTTATATTTCTGCAAGAAAATCATTGGAGCTTGTGTACTTGATGAAGAAATACATGTTGCTGTGAAGGTTGGTAGGAAGGATCCAAAATGAGGCTAAGGAAAAATTTTGGAGGGTGGTTGTAGCCGCTACAATACTTGGCGACACACTGGTAGAACTCCAGCTCTTTGAATGGACCTTTTTCATGAAAAGCAAGTTTAACACAAGTATTTCTCAGTTCTCAGCTTGTCTTGGTTTCACACTAGCTTGATTGCAAGATGTAGCATCTGCCAAGCTCTTGGTCAATTGACACACATTCCAAGCCAAGTCAACACAGTTGTTTCAATTGGGGTTGAGGGGTATATTGATGCACAAGCATTATAGTCGTCAAAGTCTTAGTTTCATCTCTAGTGTTGCTCCACTGCATCAGGCCTGGACAGTACCCTGGCAGAGTCACATAGGAACACAAGCATGGCTCTGCTGCCAATGAGCCTGGTCAGTACCCCGTCGGAGCTACTTGCATCACCTCCCTACCCAGGAAGTCTTTCTCTTATTTTTCCTTATTCATTTTTCATTTTTTCAAACTTTTTTCACTTTTTCATTTTTTCATTTTTCATCTTCATAACTGTGCATAGCACTTATTCATTTCAAAGGCAGAAGAGGGATCCCGACTTATTGAGAGAAGAAGAGGTTGTTCCTACAGAGAAGTAGTTTATTATACCTCTGACATGCGTATTAAGGTTTCCCCCCTCACCTTACTCTACTTGACTGAGCTAAAAAGGATTAACCCAAAAACAACCGACTAGAGTAGGTGATACTAGTGAGCGTGCAAGCGTTGTGTTTTCACCAAGGTTCACTTCGAACAGTGCGTATTTTCCATTGATGTATCATGGACTGAAGACAACAATTTATTCATACAGAGGCAGGATGATAGATAACCAAGTAGTGATAGTTGCACAAGGCCTATTGTACTTTACCCAACTTTTTTCAAGAGTCATACATGGTTTCACGTGAAACTAACCTACGAACAAAACAAGAAAACTAACAAATGGAAAAGCAAAGAAAGAGCAGAAGAAAAAGTGAAAGCAAAGTGGGCAAGCGAACAAGCAAGCAAACAAACAAACAAACAAAGCAAGTAAGAAAACAAGCATGCAAGCAAACTGACTGAAAGCAAACACTACTCCTACTCCTAAACTAATAGTGCATGGGCCATCTCATGTGAAGTGATACTTCCAATGTAGCCACAGGTGCATGGTTGACCCATGTTTGTGAAGGCAAGGTTCAAGAAAATACAGTTGTGCGAATGAGCAAACAAGAAAGATGTAACAGTGAAGGCAAACACACTCTGAGCTTACAAGCGACCATAGAACAGAGATGAGTGAAACTGCATGACATGCACTCTGTGGAGCTGCCATGGTGTTGTGCTACATTGCATGCAAATGTTGAGTGTGTGCATTCTCTTGACTGTGACATGCAAGAAAATGTGAGAAAGGTAGACCACTTATGTTGTGCATGTGTGCTTGCTGTGTAAGATTCCACCAATGCATGAGCGATGGGATCGTGGTGGAGGAAGCGAAATTTGGGTGTTTGGTTGATCTTTAATGAAAAATAGAGAGAGATGTGGAGCCTTGAATGTTTCAACATTTTCCTGACCGGGAGTGAAACCAACCTTAGGACAGCAAGGGCCTAACATAACCATCAGCTCAAGTTGAAGTGCCTCAGCAGTCTGTGGGGTTTTGACTTTGTTGACAGATATATCATTGTAGACCAATGTCTTAGATAGATTAACAATGATTGAATCAACATCATGATCAGATGAAGAAGTAGAGAGATCACGATAGCCAAGATCAGAAAATTTAGGATGTTTCTCGGCATCCTCATGATTTGATGAACTGGGCAGAGTGGTAGATGAGAAGAAAATATGTTCACCCTCTATGTTTTTAGGAAAGGTAGATGATAGATCAGACAGATTTTCTGAGGAAGATATGTCCTCTCTGCATTGTAATGACAGACTAACATCCAACATGTCTTATGAATGATCGGAAGTAGAAACATCCAGAAATGGGTTTTCACAGGGAAATCAGCAGTGGAAAAATCACAAGGGATGTCAGGATGAAGCAAATGAGATGGGGTTGGAAGGGAGTCATCCTTCAACGTGAGCTCTTCATTAGATTCCCACATACATTCATCATGAATGATGGCATAGGTTGGCTTCATAACACCAACTTCGTCGACAACTTGATCCTCGTTCACAACAGGTGAGGAGTCCGAAATTGGGGAACACAAGATAGTACAATTTGGAGGATCAACAGAACGCGAGGATGAAGGTTGAGGGCACAAATCCACGTGAAAACCAACAAGGTTTCAAGCCAAATATACATAGATATCCAGAGCACGTGGGGTGGGAGGATGTGACAATTCAACAAAGGTGTGTGCATGATCTCCCACATCACTCCGTTGTGGTGGAGTTGTTTGATGAGGTGAAGGTGGACAGTCACTTGTGATAGTGATTGTGCCTTCCTATGATTGCGCAACTCCATCAATAAAGTTTGCTAAGCGAGGTTCGAATATGTGAAGAAGATACTCAAATATTCCATAAATAAATTCCCAATCAATTTCATCTTCAGGAAATTGATATGCAAGATTACAGAAGCGTGTGTAAAAATGATCAACGGATTCATCGGGTGCTTTTCATAATTTCATAATTTCTTGATCAAGTGTTTCATGGTCAAAGTGATTGAAAGCATGGTCTATCTCTGTGACCATATGAACAAGAGAATGAATATATTTTTCAGGCAGCATGGCACACCAGTTCATTAGGCGCCCTTGAAGCATGTAGATGAATAGTGTGCAACTCATGTATTCCTAAAAGAATCCATGTCTTTTGCATGAGCCTATAATGCTGATCGTGAGCCTATCTAAGGCTACGTAGCCTCCACCATCATATGTTTCATGAGACAAGTTATCTGAGAGCTTTTCTAAGATATTGAAACCGTTTCCATAAGACATACATTCCGGAAGAGCAACTTGGTAATTAGTCATGATAGATGTGTAGAGATTCAAAATAGATGTGAGGACTCAGCTTGTAATCTGGTCCTCCTTCTAGCACCAAAATGTTGACGTTGTTGTACCCACCAACATGTAAGGGGATATCCGTGGTAAGAAGTCCCAATTAGACCTCATACCATTTGGTGTAGGAGTCCCAATAGTGGGTCATATGGTAATGCCTTGACCGTGATTTCACATAAAGGAAAGTAAGATAGCTCTGTTGGTAGCAAGGGTGTGACATCTGCAGTAAGACAAGGAAGGTGCATGAGAGGTTCTAACACACGGGGGTTGAGATGAGTGCGCCCCTTGGAAACCTGTAATAGTACTTGGCTTGGAAGGGAAAACAGGAGCGAAGATGCATCACAAGCTAGAAAGCAAGTTAGCAAGCAATCCAAATTGATGGTTAAACCAACAGAACATTTCAAAAAGATTTATACATATATAGAATAGTCCATACATGTATGCGTAAGAAAAAAATACATATATCATTTATAGTAAACCAGATAGCATAGAATACAATACAACATATGCATGAAACGTGTTGGCTATGTTATATTAAGAAGTGTAAGTTCCAGTCATACAATACATCCATGTGTAATCACTAGTTCCAATAGTGGAACGTTACAGCCACAACTACCTGCTCCTCCAAAGAGATGTACTAGCTCTGCATAGTAGAGAAGCCAAGGCTCGTTACAATATTGTCCAATCTTTCTCTAAGATACTCCTATCGAAGCTTGGTAGACCAAAACCCTTTACAATGAGTTATGAGGTTCTATTTATAGCAAAGGGTGGGGTGACCCTTGACATTCCCCTTTGTGACAATTCATCTACCCTCATGACTCTTCATCTGCTCTATGAATCTTACATCCAACTATTGACACTTGAACTTCCACTTGACACGACGTTATATTACAATGCACATGTGCTCATGTGAGACAAAATGGCTTGAGCAAGCCATGCAAGACATCACTGACACTCGGTCCATTATGGTGAGACCAAATATTTGACATGCTTTTGATGGTAAAGGTGGTGATTTGATGCCAAGTTTGGTCATACGTGATGGTGTGCATGCACCCCATGGTGACATCTTACTGAACCGAACTCTTGCCTCCATTGCATCCAGGTGCATTGGTGTGGCTCCTTCATCCAACTCATCTGCTAGCATGCGCATGGTCTTCTTGGTGCAACCAAATCGGCAACACACTGATGCATAGTGTCTATGCTAATATTCTAGTGTGTGCTTGTGGTCATGCACATCAACTGTCAACTACATGCTCAACTTCAGTCAGAATTGATTCTTGTATTTTCCTTGGTGAGTGCATTGAATAGGTTGGATCGCATGCATGCACACAATGACATGTATGTTGTTGAATCCCTTGCATGCGATCAACAACACTGCTCACCATATTTTCTCTGTGCCAGCTGTTGGGATGGATCTATAACTTTTATGATGCAGTTTCATCCATGAGTGCATGTTGTGCCCCCAGTTGTTCCTGTGCCTGCTGCAACTCATTCACTTGTCTGTGCAGCTCATGTTCTTCCTTGAGTTGCTACTTCAGCACATGCAACTCCTTCTTTGTTCCACTCTCTGTCTTCATGTGATCTCCATGTCGCACTGTCACCTCATAGCCTAAGTCTCCAAAATTGATTTCATCATTAGTGGATCTGCTTGAGCTTGCAATTTTGTTTCGCCTCTATGTTATCAACAACCTTCCTCTCGCATTCGTTGCATCCAATATGCTGCCATCATCTAATGTTCATGATGCTGCTCGCTGTGATGTTGTTGTCATCATATATTTATTTCCTTTTCTACGAACAACTTAATGCCTTCGTGGTTGGCAAGTTCATAGACACTTGATCGACTGCATCCCCAAGTGTGCTCTGAACGGTGTATTCATCTCTGCTTTCCTAGAAACCATTGTACCTGTACTACTGAGAGACAGATGAACACCTGAAATACCTGGAGACATGGAAACACTCATGGCAAGTAATCTATCAGTCGAAAACCGAAATGAACTTGAGAACTGACTTGCAACATCACTGGGTGACTAATCATGAAGATCGCGCAATTTCTGCCAGGAGGTCAGGAGACTAACTGCCAACACTGCACAAGGCACAACTTGAGCTGCTAGAAGGCTAACTAACTGTTGGAACTGCATAATGCATAGTCCAATCTGGCTACTAACTGCTGGAATTACACAATGCACAATCTCAACTGGTAATGGTTGCAGGCTCAGTGACTGCATTGTGCAATTTTTTGGGCTAGTAGTCACTATCACTCAGAAATGCATAAAACAGTCCTGGAGGACAATGCTTGGGCAGAAATGCACATTTCTGGAGAGGAAGATAGAGCCTTACTTCCCCAAATTGCATAATGTTGTCTCAGTGAAGGCAGATTCCGGGCCAAGGTTGGCTAGACTCGCCAACAGGAAACTGAAAGCAAATATGACAGTGAATGCATGTCGACACTAAGTGAAAGCATAAGTGATTGATATTGCATGCAAACATTGAATGAAATATTCATTATATAGATCAACATGCATGTGGGTGAAGTGAGTCGTTGAATCAACGCCCGTTTGTGCAAAACAGTTTCATGCATGCGACAACATTAAGATAGCAATGAAAACTAAAACGGTGCTAGTAGAAGCTAGTGTGTATCAAAACGACAACAAGCACTAACTGAAATCAAGCAGACAACATTCATACAAAGCGAAACACAAAAAGCGCCAAAAATGAAACACAAGACATGGAAAGTGGGCTTACCCCAAAACAGCTGAGCTAAATGTGTCAATAGCTCCTAGATGCAATCAGGGATGTCAGAGCTACAAGTTTGATGTGAGGAATAAGCTCTGCAGCGTCCAGTTGATGATTTTTGATAAAATCGAGGTTATGAAGTGCATGCCACAAATCTAGGGAAATCGACACTTGGTGGGAGGTTTCTAAAATGATCCTTGCATGTAACCTCCAACTGCCAAAAATAGGTCCCTGAAATGAGGGATGCCTTTGCATTTTGTCTTGGGAGAAGTAGCCCATGCATGCAGTTTTTTTTTCATTCCTGGAGGGAACTGGTCAACTCAACTACACATGCAAGAGGATGCTCAACTGCTAGGAGAAAATGCGCATTTCTATCTAGGAGTTGGTCTAGTTGCTCAGAAGATTTACACAATTTCTAGGTAGAGAAGCTGACTGCTACCCAGATTTGAGAAAATTCTGGGAAGGATTGCACAATTTTCTCGTTGAATCATGCTCAACAGAATTGCGCAATTCTGGGGCCCAGCAGGCTACTAGTCAGGATTGTGCAATTTCTGGAGGGAAGGCTAGTTTCCCTCCAGATTTGCGCAAATTCTTGAAGGAGCTTCTCAACTTGTTGTTGGACTAAATCTGGATGAACAGCCTGTGAGGGGAATGCATCAAGCTTTGATCAATGGACTCTCTTTCTACAAGAAAATCACTGGAGCTTGTGTACTTGACGAAGCAATACATGTTGTTGTGAAGGTTGATATGGAGGCTCCAAAACGAAGCTAAGGAAAAAAGTTTTGGAGGGTGGTTGTAGCCGCTACAACGCATTCTTAGTTTCATCAAATTCCAACCTATGGGAAAACTTGAATATATGACCAAGAGGGGAGGTAAGGGAAATTCCAACACCCTTACCAAACCTAGAATGGGCACCATCAAAATTCATCTGCCAAATTCCATTTTTCTTACTTTCCACATCCTTCTCCGAAGGAGAAAAAGAATTAGCCAAGATAGCATAATTTCCCAAGTTATCAGATTCATACACGATTTCATTTTGAGGATCCTTTGGATTCTCCGCATGATATTTTCTCTCCAATCCCTATCCAATCTAATCATGATGCCCTCGCTATTAGGGATCGTAGAATAACTTAAATCCATTTGTAAACTACCCCCTATATCATCCCCCACTTTCTAGATAATAACATCCCCCAAGCATCCGGAACATCAATCACCATGATATCCATGGTGATGATAATATCAGGATTTATAGCCAAGTGGACTTGAAGATCCTTCATCAAACCACAAACTTCAATAATATTTGAATCCATATCACAAATGTTGTGGTAAGGTCTAGAAATCCTCAAGTTTAACTAATTCAAGACCTTCTTAGTCATGACACAAGATGATGCCCTAGAGTCAAACATACAATTGTTTAAAAGCATTACATTAACCAACATAGTGATTAAAAAAGTTTGATGATCTCTATTATCTCTACACATATCACTACTTTGCAAAGTGATAAGGGAATCCTCATATCTATCATTATAAAAATTTGACATTTCTTTCCCATGAGGTGCATCAATAGCTTTCAACAATTTATACCTTTGGGAAGGAATCTTCATAATTTTAGTCACAGGTACTAAAATATTTTCATTATTTATCCATCCTACCAAGTTAATATTCAACTTATATGTCATTGGAGTGAAATTTTTATGGGCATTTTGATTCCTTTCCTTATTTCTCTCCCTTTCTTTATCTTTCGCTATCTCTAAAATCTGATTTGATGAATGCTTCTCCCCATACAATTTAGTAATATTATCCAACTCTTCACAGTTATTCACACTAAGGGAGTATGGATACTTCTTACTTACTTTTTGGCTATTCTCCCCAACTCCCATCCAATTTTCCAATGACAAATGATGCTCTTTTCCAACTATATTGATTTTCTCACTTGTTCCAACCATTTCTCCCTTTGGGGTCCTTCTTGCATAAGGACAAGTGATTTCATCATGTATGTCATAAAAAGGTCTACAATAAGGAATTTAATAATAAACTAAGTTAGTAGACTCAAGTGGATTTGGTGGCCTATGCTCATTGGGAGGTCCCCTCTTTTTCCATCTATCATTTCCTTGATTTTGGAATCTCCCATCTTGATTTCTTTCCATGGCCACCAATCAATTTTGGATAGCATTAATTTGACTAGTGTGATTTGCCTTCATACTCTTAATGAGTTGGGTTAATTATTTTATAGGATCATGTGTAGTCTCTCCCTTAGTCTTTCCTTTCGAATCATTAGATTTTTATGTCCCTCTATTAAAACCAAGAATTTCAGATTTTCCTAATTACTTTCTAACCCTTTCCATCTTTAAGGCTTCATTTTGAGCTACACCTAAATTTGCAGGCTCCTTCCCCCTCAACTCATAAGCAATATCAACACCAAAAGCATCCAAATATGAGCATAAAATAAATTCATTAGGAGGTTTAATAGCAACAGGCATTCTTTTCACCAATTCATTAAATCTCTTGTTAAACTCCCCCATGGTTTCATTCTCATTTTTCTTCATGTTATTAATGGCATTGATCAAGTGATTATTTTATTTCTTCTCTCCAAATTTTCCTATGAAATCATTGATGATTTTTGTAAAGAGTCATAAGAGTTGGCAGGTTTCTCAGTGAGCCAATCAAGAGCATCCTCTTCCAAAGAGATAACAAAAAGTATCATCTTTACATCCTCGTAGTTAAAAGTGTTACACCATTTAAAGATGAAAACATTGAATTTATTGACATGTGATGCATCACTAATGGCATTATTACCTTGAAAAGAAGGCACCTTTTCAATATACTTGTCACGGATATTGTGAGGATAGCCATTTATGTTAGTAAAATTACAAGGAGAAAAAAGATCATTCATGATGTTTGGCTCTACTTGTTCTTGAAAAAGCAAATGAATATCAAAAATAGCCTCTTGCCTATGATTAGCAAGGGTTTTACTATGAGAAATCCTATTTAACCTCTCTCTCAAAATCTTTTCAGGATTAGGAGTGGGGATAAATAGACCACTTGGATTTCTCCTCATAGAAACTCTTACAAAACTTGAATTCAATGGAGTTGCCACTTGAGCAAGAATCTAAACCTAAAGTTCAATATGCTAAAACCAAAAGGTAGTTGATTTCCTAGGTACAAGAAAGCTTGTCCCCGGTAACAGCACCAAAATATGTTGACCCTATCGCCCACACCTACCTACATTTAGTGAGAAAATCATTCAACCCACAAGGTGCGGTTGGTGGCATGGAACCAAGAGAATAGGTTGTCACCTATTCCCAACTCTCTTCATTTAAGCTATCTCCTAGGCTAGCTATGGGGGGTGGTCCATAAAAGAAAACTAAGTTAAAAATGTGAGGTTTCTAGGAGAATGTTAAAGTGAATTGGATTACTTTCTTAAGGTTACAAGCAAATATGATGTGAGAAATATGAAATGAAATAAACATTAACAACCATCAACACATGAGACAAGCATAAGCATATGAAGACCAGTGCCCTTTAAAGTATTGCTAAAAAATGAAAGATATTTTCTTAATATAAAAGAAATGTTTTCAAATAAAATCACAAGTAATCTTGAAAGTGAAACAAGAAAATCGGATAGCGACCGTCACCATTTCATATGAACAACAACGATTTATTGTGATGGATATTTGATTGTCATCACTATTGGTGCATATATATGGTGACGTTCGTTGACCATAATCAAAATCCGCATTGCCAAAAGTATAGGTGTTATGATGACATTCAAGGTTCGTCACGAATAATGACTATAATGACGAACAACGACCATCACCATTTCATATCAACAACAATGATTTATGGTTATGGACCTTTGAGGTTCATCACTATTGTTATGCTCTTAACCTGCAAGATGATACCAGAATACCAAATATGTGAAGAAATATACCCAGAACATAGAACAATGAGAAATAACAGCAAGTATTTTATTATTCAGAAAGCAATGTTCACTTGCCTCTTCGATGGGGCAACCTCCAATAGAGCAGAGCTAAATATAAAATAAGACACAATGCTCCTCGAGGGGAGTTTCTATCCTTTATATAGGATTCATACATGCAATACCATGGGGAAATACCATGGTTCTTATTAATACTTTCTATATAATACCATGGCCCATTTGCAGCTAACTGTGGTCCCTTCATTAAATGCGGGTTAACCACTTACAATTATTAATATGGGATTTATTGACTCTTTACTTAACTATAACTATGACTCGATCCTATTACATAAATAAGGGGTTTAGGGTGGGACCCTGACATGCCCTCCCCCATAAGAATAGCCTTGTCCTCAAGGCTGAAGCTGCAGAAACTGCTGAAGAATAGTGGCTAGTTCCCAAGTTGCATCTTCCGGAGAGGTGTCTTTCCACTTGAGGAGGACTTCCTTGATCATGCGGCCATGCAAGTGCCATTCTCATGTGTCAGGAACCTGTTCAGGTTTTAGTCAGATTGACCCTTCTTCATCCAGTTCAGGTAGACTGGTTTGAATTCTGCAATTGTTCCCAATCACTTTCTTGAGGCATGAGACATGGAAGACTGGATAGATTTTTGCAGTGGGTGGCAAAGCTAGCTTGTGGGCAACTTCTCCAATGCATTGAAGTACTTGATACAGTCTGTAGAATTTTGGATATAGTTTCTAACAACCCTTCGCTTTGAGTGATGTTTGCTTATATGGTTGTAGCCTCAAAAATACCTGATCCCCTTCTTGAAATTGGTGTTCTGAGCGATGTTGATCTCTCTGTTGCTTCATGCGGTTTTGAGCTTGATGAAGATTCCCTCTAAGGTGGGCCAGCATGGTTGTGCAGTTCTATAGGAATTTATCCATTGCTTGTACCTTCGAGCATCTCTTGATATAAGAAATAGGGGAAGGAGGGAGTTGACCATAAACTGCTTCATATGGAGCCATTTTGGTGGTGGCATGATAGTTGGTGTTATACCACCATTCAGCTAGAGGTAACCACTGTACCCAGAGATGTTGCTTTTATGAAGTGAAACACCTAAGGTAGGTTTCTAGACATTTGTTGACTGCTTCAGTTTGACCATCAGTTTGTGGATGATAGGAAGTACTGAGTTGTAGTTGGGTACCTTGTAGCCTAAAGAGTTCCTGCCAAAAGTTACTGGTGAAGACCAGGTCACGATCAGACACAATGGAAGTGGGCATGCCATGCAATTTGAAGATCTGATCCATGAGATATTGAGCGACCCAAGTCGGTGTAAAAGGGTGGGGTAGGGTGCAAAAATGAGCATACTTAGAAAGTCTGTCCACAACCACCATGATGACTGACTTGTTTCCTTACTTTGGAAGACCCGTAATGAAATCCATAGAAACCTCCGTCCAGATTGAGGCTAGGATGGGCAATCGCTGTAATGTGCCTAGGGATTTGATTGTTTCTCCTTTGTGGCGCTGACAAATGTCACATTCAGCTACAAAAGTAAGAATGTCCTTATTCATGCCTGTCCAAAAAAATGATCTTCGAGTGCAAGCATACGTCTTCTGAAAGCCTGAATGTCCTACAATGGGAGATGAGTGCAACTCCGCCAAAATGCGGCTTTTGAGGGTGGATGTTGGTGATATTACGACTCTATCCTTGTAGCAAAGAATCTCATCCTGCCACGAGTAGCCCGCTGTGGAATTTGGATCTTCCTGCAATTGATTAATGAGTTGGGAGAGCCATGGATGTGAAAACCATTCCTTGCGAGCCTCTTCAATCCATTTTGGAATGGGAAGGGAAATTGTGAGCAGGGTACTTTCCTCCTTAAATTGGCGGGATAACACATCTGCTACAATATTTTCGCGCCCTTTCTTGTAAATGATCTCATAATCATATCCTAGCATTTTGGTGAGCCATTTATTTTGTTGTGGTGAGGATAGGCGCTGCTCCAAAAAAATATTTAAGTCTTTGATGGTCTGTGCGGATTTGGAAATGTCGCCCCAATAAGTATGGTCGCCAGGTATCTACTCCATGTAGGATGGCCATCATCTCCTTCTCATAGGTAGATTGTCCCAGATTCTTCCCACTTATTTGTTGGCTCGTGAAGGCCAAGGTTCGACCTTCCTGCATTAAAACCACCCCAATACCCGTACCCGAAGCATCACATTCAATCACAAAAGATTTGGTGAAGTCAAGTAGTGCTAAGACTCGAGTGAAACACATGGCATGTTTGAGAGCTGTAAAGGCATGTTGTGCTTCATCATTCCAGAGGAATGAATTTTTCTTGAGGAGTTGAGTGAGGGGCCTAGCAATGTGACCATAATTGCGGACAAATTTGCGATAGTAGCCTGTGAGACCCAAAAATCCTCTCAAGCTCTTCAAGGTCTTAGGTTGAGGCCAATCCTGCATTGCCTGGATCTTTTTGGGGTCCACCCTAACACCTTCACGCCCCACAATGTGGCCCAAATACTCAACTTCTTCCATGCCAAAAGAACACTTGGACATCTTGACAAATAATTTATGCTTGCGGAGCAGTTGCAAGAGCAGATCTACATGCTGAAGATGTGTGGCCCAGGTACAACTATAGATGAGGATGTCATCAAAGAAAACAAGGACAAATTTTTTGAGATATGGTTTGAGCAGGTTGTTCATAAGGCTCTGAAAAGTGGATGGGGCATTACAAAGACTAAATGGCATGACCAAGAACTCATAATGGCCTTCATGAGTTTGAAAAGCAGTCTTTGGAATGTCGACTTCTTTCATGTGAATTTCATGGTAGCCTGAGCGAAGGTCGAGCTTAGTAAAGAATTGAGCCCCATTTAGTTCATCCAGCAAATCATTGACAACCGAGATGGGAAATTTATCTTTGACTGTCAACTTATTAAGGGCCCTGAAGTCTAGACACATACACCATTCCCCATCTTTCTTAAGCACCATGACCACTGGCGATGAATAAGGACTAATGTTGGGACGAATGATGCCTACTTCCAAGAGTTCCTTGATTATTTTTTCTATTTCATTCTTTTGGGCGAACAAATATCTATATGGGTGCACATTTGGTGGTTGGGCCCCTGGGACCAAAGTAATGCTATGATCATGTTCCCCTCTCGAGGGTGGAAGCTCATGAGGCTTGTCAAAGACTAGCAGATGCTTGTTTAAGATCTGTTGCATCTCAGGATGAATAAGAAGAGAATTGGGTTCAAAGGAATGGATGGCATTAAATTGAGCTATAACTCCATGGTGGCCCTTTTTTAACAATTTTTCCATCTAATGTGAGCTGATGATAGAGGGAGCTCCCGCCTGGAGTCCGCAGAGGGTATGTGTGTGGTTGTTCTTCCTGAAGCTCATATATGACTCCTGGAAATCCATTGTGATTGGGCCAAGTGTGCGAAGCCATTCAGCACCAAGGACAATGTCGCACCCTCCCATGTGTATGGCAAACATTTGGGTCTTTAACTGATAATCCCCCATTTGAAGTTTGACATTTTCACAGTGGCCTTCACATTTCATTGTTCCCCCATTAGCAATTTGGACCTAGAAGTTAGAAACTGCTCAGACAAAACAATGCATTGCTTCTGCGACTCTTTGATGGATAAAATTATGTGTACTTCCACTATCAATCAAGACTATCACTGGGCAATGCTTAATAAAACCTTAGATTTTGAGAGTTTGAGGTGAAGAAATCCCTGCCAAAGCATGCAGCGAGATAACTAGTTCTTCAGGTACATTGTCCTGTTGGTTGTCCTCTTCTTCCTCCTCTGGTTGCTCAAGTGGTGGGGCTTCCTCCGATGAACTGTGATCAGTAGCATCAATTTGAAAGAATTTGGGCTCCTTGCATTTATGCCCGGGGGAGTATTTCTCATCATAGTAGTAACATAATCCTTACTTTCTTCTTTCCGCTATTTCTGCTGGTGACACCTTTTGAACCTTGAGTGTTTGGGTAGTGCTTTGAGCCTGTGGGGGGCAACCCTTGGCGATGAAATTTGGGCGATTGGACTGGGCCACTAACGCACGTTCGACTTCATGAGCTATCCTACAAGCATGCAGCCATGAGCTAGGGTGGTCTAGTCGGACATGGGCTTGTATGGCTTCTTTGAGACCACTGACAAAACATTCCACGTAGAACTCATCGTGTAGACCTCCAGTGCAGTTCCTATCTGTCGGAGCTTAGTGAGACGACCCAAAAATTCAGATTCATGGTCAAAGCGATCCATAAGAGATTTTTTGAATGTCTCCCAAGTTAAGGGCCTTCCATAGCAACATTGATGCCATTTCCACCATTGCCATCTTCATTGTCCAAGTACATGATACCCACACTAAGCTAAGTCACATTATCCAAGATGTAATTCAGTGTGAAACATTGCTCCATTTGTGCTATCCATGCGGTCGGGTGAGAGCCATAAAATTTATATATGTCTAGCTTGGGTGGTCATGGATGGGATTGTTGGTGGGTGCCAAAGAGGTGAAGAGACTGGCTAGACTCACCCTCACTATTTTCATTGCCAATATATGCCTCCTCACGTGCCTCCACCTTGCCCTTAGAGAGTGTTGCATTTAAATCCTTTAGCTGCGACACGACCTCTTTCAAGGCTGATTCAAGGTTGTCCATCCTCTCATTCACCATAGCTTGAGCTCTAGTTTGTACCATGCACCGAGCCGATGTACTTGAAATTTGGGACCGCTCGAATTTTTTGGCACTAACAATTGAATGGTACCACCTTGCTCAGCTCGTCATCCTGATTCTTATGGACTAAGTCACCAATAAGCGCCTCGGGGGGTCTCAGACTTTTTTTACTCCTTGCTTAGGAATACTGCAGTAGCTGAATCCCATAAATGTCAATGCTACCAAAAGTCCTGCAAAAATCACTCCCAGGTATAGGAACCCACACACTACTCAGATCTGGATGGAATATTTGATGGATCTGAGAGATTTGAATGGTTGATCTGATAGATCTAAACGGAGGAACTGATTGCTGCTACGGATCTGATGGATCTAATAGATCTGAATGCATGTTCTGATAGATCTGAACGGCGGAACTAATTGTTGCTGCTACGACAAAACCCCACTTGCGAGATCTGATTTGGCAAATATTATGCGTGATCTAGAGATAGAGAAGGGAACTATGGTCTCTAGGAGTGTCAGGTGCTATAGATCACAATATACATAAGGGTCTGACAGTAGTACTTGACCCAATTTTTCAGGGCACTAACCAAGGAGGATCAACCGTACCCTTAGCTGTACAACCTGAATACCCTATCGTACACGCGAGTAATCTCTCTGAATGTTGTTCTCGGTGTACTGTAGCAGCAAGACGACCAACGGTTTATCTATAGTGCGGTTTCAAGGGAGCTAGGGGGCTTCCGACATACACAGAGGGTACTTGGAAGACAGTCCATGCGCGGTTCTGTCTAATGCACTACCACTCGAAGGGGTACCCACAGGGGTTACAAGGGAGTCCAACAAGCGTGACCACCTCTTGTATTTCCTGCGTTCATGCCTCCCCAAATCCGCAGGTTTATGCGCTCAACGACAAATCCCATGGTTTAAAGACGCTAAAACACGTCTCTAGCCAAAAAAAAAAATTGCTAAAAATTTGAGATCCCACTAGCCCTGGAAAGCACTCTGATACCATTTGTTATGCTCTTAACCTGCAAGATGATACCAAAATACCAAATATGTGAAGAAATATACCCAGAGCATAGAACAATGAGAAATAACAGCAAGTATTTTATTATTCAGAAAGCAATGTTCACTTTCCTCTTCGAGGGGGCAACCTCCAATAGAGCAGAGCTCAATACAAAATAAGACACGATGCTCCTCGAGGGGAGTTTCTATCCTTTATATAGGATTCATACATGCAATACCATGGTTCTTATTAATACCATGGCCCATTTGCAACTAACTGTGGTCCCTTCATTAAATGCGGGTTAACAACTTACAATTATTAATATGGGCTTTATTGACTCTTTACTTAACTATAACTATGACTCGATCCTATTACATAAATAAGGGGATTATGGTGGGACCCTAACAACTATTGATGTGTATATTTGGTGGCGTTCGTTGACCATCACCATTTCATATTTCGGTGAGGGTCGAAAAATGTCACCAAAGCTCATTGGTGCTGGTCAAGAGTCTCCATCACCAAAGATTGATCATCACCATTCCATATGAATGTCAGGGCACAATAGAATCGAACCACCAACCTCTTGCTTGTAAAGAAGGTGCTCTTCCATTGAGCTAGCACCCTTTAAGGAATTAGTATTTTAAAAAATATACCTTGAAACTTCATAAATTGTAAATTCTACAACTTTCAATAAATTAAAGTCTCAACAATATTTTACTAAACAAGAAAAGTAGCATCGAAACTATAGGTCCATACTTAATGGTTATGGAAATTATGAAAAGTGGGTAGAGGGAAAAATAGCTATGTATAAGAGAATAAATACGTTCAGTTGAATACTCAATTAGAAGTGAAACTCTGAAGACATTTATAACCTATAAATGACCTATAACCAGTAAATGCACCAAATATTGCAAAGGAAATTTCATAGGTGGATAGCATCTGGAAGAAGAGCATTGATGAAAACAAATGCAATATGTTATAGGTTGAGTGAAAGAAAAATCTCAATGTTGTTGTTTGATGTTTAGATATCTGAATGATATCTAAACTTTTGCGCAAATGTAACACGGATCTTCGGAAACCATGAACGACATATGATAAAAAAAAAAATTATATATATATATCTATATATATATATATATATATATATATATATATATACCCCTTCACATAAACCAACATGCAATTTGGAATTTCACAAGTCCGCACTCAAAACATGACAACAACCAACAAATAAAAAAATTGACTTGGACAGAAAGCAATAGGTTCACCTTCATTCTTCAGTTGCTTTTGTTTATTTTAATTTGACTTGTGACATTCTTTCTCTAACAAGGAATCAAAATCATCACTAGTATTAAATTCATCCAACATAGAGTTTGGATATCCCACTGACATCGGTGTTTTTGTTGCCATGCCTGAAAACCATGGAGTTTCTTGTCGATAGTAGAATAAGACGTGTGCCTGCTGCTCAAGAACACATTCCTTATTAACCATTGTTACTTGACAAAAACCAAAGGGACAACACAATATCAGCGTACACAAAATCCCCTACTAAAATATAATCATAACTTAGCTAAGAAGTCTAAAAGATGTTCTTAATTAATAAACTTTGTATTTGAAAATACTGTTTCTTTGTATTTAAAAAAGACTATGTTGTACAACACGTTTGTCTATTTATCCAGAAAATTATATCATAGCATGTCACATAGTAGAAATCTACATTACCTAAAGTAAAAAGACAAATTTGCTCAAGAAAATAGATTTAGAAAAGAGCTTTGAAAACTATAAGTTTGTCTTCAAAGCTTTAATTAGTTTAACAACAAACTAGTTGGAGTTTGAAAATCAAAATCATTCATAGGAAATGAACAGGACAATGGCCAAAGTCGTTATTCATACAAATAAAGCTAGAGTCACTATTGCCATTGCAGATCACTGAAATTTGGGCAGTGGTCTAACAGTTAGAGCTTATTTGTCAGGAAGACTCGTCAATACCATCAATTTTTTTTCCACAGTCTGTTGTGTCTCTAGATCCAGATTAGATAGCTTGCTATTCTCAAGTTCTACCTTTCAAGTACTAATTTTTGGCTCACCCTTTAAAACACAATTCTACCACTCCATTTTATTTTGTTTTGTCAAGAGAATTGGCAGGGCCTTCCCATCCTATGTTTTACATCATCAATAACCATCCATCAATGATATAAAGAATAACAGATACACAACAAAGGCCAAAGATGTTCTTGTTGCATACCTACATTCTAGGACTCATCTGAACTTACTAGTGCAAAGAGCTCACCCTGAAAAAATAACATCCACGTGGAATTTACAAAACTTTTTTAAATCAAGCTCCAAGTAAACCAATCAAAATATGAACATCCTTTTAATCAATAAAATCTCTAACTTAAAATAAAAGTGGCCTAGAATTGAATGTTATATCAACTATGTCAAGTAACTAACATCAGGTGAGAAATACAGGCCATGCATATTGGATTAGTGAAATAATTGATCTGATAAAGCTCAAAATCAAACAGATGACTTACAGCTAAGAAACACAAATAAATGACTTAGAACTAAGACATGAGGTTGCCCTTTCAACCCTGTCATTAAATAACTCTTCTTTATGTCATAGACCATTAAAAAAAATTTGATACCAGGTGGAAGTGGTATTGTAACATTAACCTCTGATAATTTGTGTCCATGACTACTTCCCAAGATGTGCTCCATTACCAACATTTGGGGCTAGATAAGATACATGCAAAAAACCATAAACATGAAAATGAAATCTACATCCTTGTAAAAAAATGGGAGGAAAAAAAGAATCCACAAATTGAAACACACTGTAGGATACCTCATTCTAGCAAAATGATTATCTTGTTCTGAACAATAAAAAAAGAAATCAGGAGAAATGTAATTTTTGCCACATTTTGACAATGAAATATTTTTCATATTCTATGAACAATTGATGAAAAAAATCAGCTAAAGCTTGTCAACATCATGATTATAGTAAAACATAAAGGAACCACTCCAACACATATATAATCCTAAACATAAGCATCTATACATATAAGTATTTATTGAGGACATTGTATTTTGTGAAAATATGGAAGTCAAATCTTTGAAATAATACAATTTATGGTACCACTGCCTTACGAAGTCCATTCATTTGAGTATTTACAAAGTCCATTCAAGAATTTCTTCAAAGTTCAAATTTCAAACAATTAACATGTAGCCTAAAAAAGCTCAGATTTGAAAAGGAGATAACCCAAAGATGTAAAGTATATATATCTCACATTTATATATCCTAATTTCCAGAAATTGAAATGACACTTTTTAGCATACTATTGTGAATTTAGCCCAAAATGCTAGAAAAAAATATTGATGGTTATTTTGCTAATATAGAAGTTTTATACATGTTTTTATTTAAACAGTTAGCTTGCAATCTCAAACATATTTAACGATGCACACAATACATTGCATCTTTAGTGCTGGTGTGTGAACTTGACACAACGAAGTCCAACATTTAATAGTTTTCCTACAATATGAACTAGCTGAATGGGTGAATAATAGTATTGTAGGTATGTGTTATGAATATATGTATTGCCGGCCAATAAGAGTATGGTTAGAATAGTCATGTCCAACCCTTCCAAGTTTTCCTATAATTTTCACTAGTCTAATAGGTGAACAATAGAATTGTAGCTGTGCATTTTGCATCACTTACCTAAATCCAACACCTTCAACATAGAAATTTCAAAGAATATGTCCAGAACTGGTAGGTAATTTGCAAAATGAAAGAGTTGGCTTGATTGTTTCTAGAAAAGACTATATTCTTACACTGTTCAATGTAAATTCATGACATTTTGCCAAGCCTAAATGGAACAAAAAGAATCCAAGCTAGAAGGTTATTTAAAGAATCCTTACTTAGCCAAGGTAAAATGTTAGCCATTTTTTGTCAAAAAACATAAATGTAAAAACTTTAATAAATTTAGTGAAGAGTCTGTAGAAATGTTCTTATCAAACCACTAATGTAAACAAAGCTAAGAAATATTGCTTTGTAAAAGAGATATTCATGGTCAAATTAACAAGAAAGTGAACTTTTAGCATAGTTAATGCACTAGTGCGTTTGTTACAATATTTGGCCCAAACAATAAATAGAAAAAACCCATTTTCAATTTAGTAGGAGCATGTTGGGAAAATAATCTCACAATAATACCCATCATTGAACATTCTGACCCACTAAATCACTTTTACATCCTTTTGAAGTCCTTCAACAAAGTACTTAAAAGTTGTGAAAAATGTCATAACAATACTTCTAGCTATAGAACAAGCATTTCAAGCTTGCCTCTGTTTTATGATATGGATATTTGTCCTTCAAACAGATTTATGTGGCACAAAACCACTTTCACGCTTAAGAAAAAATGTGGTTGTAAATGCATGGTGAACTCTCTTAGCACAAATATACTCTTAGTATGGTATAGGATTCTCATACTAGTGCCAGGTTTAAGGGTGCCAAAGACTTTAGATTTTAACTATGATATGGTGCACGCTTGACTTCAAGACAACATATTCTTTACGAATTTCATGTTGGGAAACCTCCAAATCTATTTCCAGGAAAACTCAAGTTAAATGGAAATTTCTTTGTATAATGGTTGTGATTCATATGGATGCACATTAATATATATGTTTTTTCCTAAATTTGAATAATTTAAGTTTTTTTTGGTAAGCCAATTTTTGTATCTGGTTTTTATCTAGTTCTAATTCGATTTGATAGCAAAAAGAACTCAGGAACTTGAGAGGATATTTTAATATCCTCCGCAGCCAAGTTCAATTGCCACTTGTTGTTCATGAGACAATTGTTGATTTGTACAACAAACGTATGTATTCTTGGAATATGATCTAACTATGAATATGGAAGTGTTCAACTATATTTTTGAGGACATTGTATTTATGAAAATCTGGAAGTCAAATCTTTGAAATAACACAATTTATAGGAGTGACAAGGTATGCTAGGCAGTGGTAAGCTGGAAGTCGAATCTGAAATAACACAATTTTGGACAATTGAGAACTTCATATGTGTGTGTAAGAACTGAAATCCATGAACACAATCACAACTCATCATATAATGCTCTAAGATCTCCAAAACCCTAGATAGAGAAAACCAATAGAAACCTTAGCTCCACCAAAGATATTTCAAAAAATACTCAAAAAGATTGATTGTTGGAGTATCTTTGGTGGAGCTAGGGTTTCTCTTGGTTTTCCCTATCTAGGGTTTTTGAAATCATGGAGAATTATATGATAGGTTGTGATTGTGTTCATGGGTTTCATTTCTTCTTTATATATATGAAGTTTTCAGGTGAATGCTCCAAGAAACACTAGCACCTTAAGACAAAAACACATAAAGTACAAAGAAGATTGAACGAGAGAGAGAGAGAGAGAGAGAGAGAGAGAGAGAGAGAGAGAAAGTAGCACTGCTCTTACATCTCTAACCCAAGTATGAAAAGGAATATGCACAAGTGCATGATCGAGTATTATAACAACTCACTCCTTCCTCTATTTATATGAGAGGTAAAGGGGCTTTACAATAACAAGTGGACCTAGTCCACTACAAGCAAACTTGCAAGACACAAGTAGGTCCACCCATGTGAAGCACTCTACTCTAAGTGACATGTGTGAGGCTCAAAGGTGACAATGATTAACAAGAAAGGCCTCCATGGCATGAGCATTGTTCCCCAAGGTTTGAAAATCCTCCAAGGTTCCAAAGCTCCAATGCATCTCCATGGTCATGTGTATCCTTAAGGAAAATGCATATCCAAGGTCATGTGTCGCCTTAAGGACTCCCACACCTACATATCCACTCCCTCAACCCAAGAGTCCACATGTCAAGTGTAAACCTCCATGCAAGCAACCAAGCAACCCTGTGCTATCTAGGGCTCAATAACCTCCTCTGAAATACCCAACTCTACTCCAAGCACATAAACTCCCTTCATGCATCAACAACATGAAGTCACCAAGCTCCATACTTATCCAACACTTCAAGGAAGAATGTCTTTCAAACATCCAAACAAGGTCTAGCAGCAAATAGTAAACCACCTCCAATGTCCAAGTCCATCCTGGAAAAGCATGGTACAACCATACACCATGAACCCCACATCTTTCATTCCTTCTTTATATATATGAAGTTTTTGAGTGAATGCTCCAAGAAACACTAGCACCTTAAGACAAAAACACATAAAGTACAAAGAAGATTGAACGAGAGAGAGAGAGAGAGAGAAATTAGCACTGCTCTTACATCTCTAACCCAAGTATGAAATGGAATATGCATAAGTGCATGATCAACTATAATAAAAACTCACTTCTTCCTCTACTTATATGAGAGGTAAAGGGGCTTTACAATAACAAGTGGATCTATTCCACTACAAGCAAACTTGCAAGACACAAGTAGGTCCACCCATTTGAAGCACTCTACTCTAAGTGACATGTGTGATTCTCAAAGGTGACAATTATTAACGAGCAAGGCCTCCATGGCATGAGCACTACTCCCCAAGGTCCAACAATCCTCAAAATGTCCAAAGCTCCAATGCATCTCCATGGTCATGTGTCTCCTTAAGGACAATGCATATCCAAGGTCATGTGTCACCTTAAGGACTCCCACACCTACATATCCACTCCCTCAACCCAAGAATCCACATGTCAAGTGTAAATCTCCATGCAAGAAACCAAGCAACCCCATGCTATCTAGGGCTCAATAACCCCCTTTGAAATATGAAACTCTACTCCAAGCACATAAACTTCCTTCATGCACCAACAACATGAAGTCACCAAGCTCCATACTTATCCAACACTTCGAGGAAGAATGTCTTTCAAACATCCAAACAAGGTCTAGCAGCAAATAGTAAACCACCTCCAATGTCCAAGTCCATCATGGAAGAGCATGGTCCAACCATACACCATGCACCCCACATCTCACGAAGCACCCCCAAGGCCCAAACATGGTGTAAACATTTTCAAAGTAACCCGAAAAGCTAAAAATTATGTCCCTCTCATCATAAAATCCTTTGTAACTCCATGCATATTCGGTTACAACTTTCACTCATAAATGTCACTAATCAAAGTTTTCAACTCCTCTTTTCTACAAAAAGTGGGAAGACTAACTATAAAATTACCATTAGACATTGGAGTAGAGGCTTTTTATGAAGGTGGTCTGAAAGAGACCATTTGGGGCAAGGGCAGTATCCATACTACCTTGGTCCTAAGTTGGCATCCATACCTTGACGAAGTTGTTTGTGAAGTGTGCTATTGCACGGATTTTGGAAGAGACTATTTGGGGTAGGCAACATCCATACTGCTGTTGATTTGACCTGAGTTGGCATCCATACCTTCTCAGAATAATTCCTTTGTATCATATTTATTTTCTGGGTTACTCAGCTACAAACTACTTCCTGCTAGCATTTACATTTGTTCTTCAAAGTCAGTATCCAATTCTGGTTGAAATCACTAGTATTTTTTGTCGTTGCTTGTCTTCATATCTTTGCTATTATTTTTTAATTATTCAAGTTTTTTCTATAGTTAGGGCCTTCTTAATTTCTAATTTTTGGTTTGCTTTATTTTTCAGATTTCAGATCTAGTTTTGTAATTTTTGGATTTCAAATTTCAATTATAATCGCAGAATTCTGGGTTGGCTCAAATCATTGGTATTAGATCCCTAATTAATAGCAGATTCATATCATATTTTTCGTTACAGTTCAAATTATTTACTTATGTTCACCAATTTGTTTATCTTTCAAGGAATCCCTATAAGCAAGACAGAGCAAATCACAACTCAGAGATATATTGTCACCAACATACACATCAACACAGCAACACTCATAGATGCATTCATAAATGCTATATCATACATTCGTATAGAGGAGGAATCTACTACCCCTTTCATTCCTTGTCCTCCTCCTTTTCTTGTGCCTTGTGTTGAACCTATTCAAATCAAAAAATTTGAAAATCAGATCACTAATATATCCATTCAACCTTCATCCACTTCCCATCATTTATATATGATGGAGGAAACCAAGGAATGGTTCATGAAGACTTAGGTGAAGACCAATCCCTTGATTTTTCAAGATGATATTAACACTCACAACTTTAATCTTGAAACTGATCTTATCAGCAATCTAAGTTTCATCAATATGTGATCATTCTTACACCTTAAGACCTATCTCACGCAGTCATTTCCTCCCCCTATTTACAGATTTTACAATATCCTCAATGTAGATTGTTTTGAAAATGTATAAAATGATTATCTAATTTCTAACCTTTACCATTTGGCAAGGTCAAAGTTTATTTTCCAATAAATATATATTATCCCTTTGATCAAATTAAAGATGATCATCATTCCTCTCATCCATTGGTAATCAAGGAAGTAATTTGCAGCCCTCAACATTAATCTTTTTTACAATGTCAAAGATGACAATCCTCCTCTTAGGCCTTAATCGTTAAAAGACAAGTTCCCAAACTGTTAAGTATCCTACCATGCAATATGTCATCTTTGAGTTTGGCAAAGTCAAATTTGATCACCAATCCCATGCTTGGAGGTCTTTGGAATGGGAAATTTTCCAAGTTAGCCTCTATGATGATTTTTTTCCATGCCATGTCTAAGGGGGCACCTACTCATATTGTTCACCAACACCATCTCCTACCCTAATTTATACTCCCATGGGCCAAAATATGCTTTTTGTAAGACCAACTTTGCTTTCTACCTATTATTTTCATAGTACCAAAATGTCCACTTGCATAAAAACTGCATGCCATGTACATAAATTGCAAACCTGATGGATGATAAGGAAAAGGGGCTATCCTATATGCCATGAAACATCATATTCCATACTTAGAATGCACCCCAAGGTGTCAAAATTGCATGCCAAGTGGAAAAATTGCATTTCTCAGGTTAAAATCTGCATTACAGCCATACTTGATTGCACACAACCTCCTACAGATGTACATATGGAGAAGTCATAAAATATAGTGCTACATTATTTCTCCTTGTGCATCTTCCTACACTTCCATAATTCTAATGTACACCTTCAAGTGAGAGTATTGTGTGAGAAACAATAGAAAAAAAAAATAGCTAGAACATTGGTAATAACATCAAGGTAAAAAGGTAAAGGGGAGGAATTTGGATAAATAATTCGTTTGGTAGCATTGGCAATTTTTGATGCAATTCTATGCATGTGTTTCATAGATGCAGGGAATCTCTAAACTATGATCTCAAGCACATGTGTGATTATGTATGTGTTATATTCATGAACATGGTAATGGTTAAATGAATGTGTAGAAAAATTCCATTGAAATTGACAGGTCACTGTCAGGGATCATTCTCAAGGAAGAATGACTAATCATGTTTATGAATTGAATGCATGTATGGATGACATGCTTGAGATTCCTGGTTATGTGAGGAATTCATTGAGGAAAAGGGAATTTTTTCTACTATTATTTTACTGTCATGTGATTATGAATTTCATATGCCCATGTTTATATTATGATGATGAAATAATGATCATGAATAGTTATTGGGATAGGTGGCCCACCCAAGATTGGGGGTTTCCTGAGCCTACGAGAAGTGATGGGTAGAGACTGTGTAGTAACTAGATTCTCATGATATTGTGTAATGTGTATATGTGTATTTTTTTGTAATGTGTATATTTCACTACTACATATAGCACTAAATTGCGACTACAAAGTCTAACGGTATGGCCCATACTGTCGCAAAGGTCAAGAAAAATGTCATATTTTTAGTTTTGGTGCCCATGTTTGTCACAATTACAAAGTCCTATTTTACATGAGTCATAATTGTGACGTATTATTTCTAAGGAAAAATAATTGTGACAAATTACTTATATGGTTGCAAGTGTGATGAACCACATCTGTGGTCGCAGTTGAGAAGAACCATGTTTGTTGTCGAAATTGCGACAACCATTATATATGTTTTTTATTTGGTCTAAATCTAGATTTATATATATATATATATATATATATATATATATATATATATATATATATATATATATATATATATATATATATATATATATATATATATATATATATATATATATATATATATATATATATATATATATATATATGTATATTGAATATTATTTATATATGTTTGTAGCCTTTTTAAAGTTATGCATGACCACACTAAGCAAAACGATTAAAACATTTGGTGGGCGCACCTAGTACCAAGTATTCATGATACCTAAACACTGCTCTGTCGCACCACTTCACCATTTCACAACCCCTACTTGTTTTCGCTGATTGTGCCATGTGTTAGTCCCAAAATCTCTTCGCTAAGTTCCCGCCTAAGCACCCCTTCGCTAGAATCTAGATTCCATGCCGACAACAGCTAAGGTATAAAATACAAAGGTAACAAATCTAATGGCTTGAGATTGAGTGAGAATTCTAGTTTAAGTTTCACCGATTAACCTAATTCCATCATGATTTCTTGTAGATACCATTTAAGATACATATATTGTACCAGATGATTCAGATATTGTAGCTTAATACCTAGAGATACAAACCCCATCGCTTGCAGATCCAAACCCATGGCCACTTAGAGATCCAAACCCTTGGAGTATATTTAGAGCTTGTTTCGACCGATCGTGCCACTTATAGATCCAAACCCCACCGCTTGGAGATCCAAACCCTTGCCAACAAAGACTAAATAATGGTATTACTAGGGTTTTTCTTGTTGTTATTGTTAAACGAATATCTATGGCATAGGATTAAATAATTTCTTTCATTCATGGAATATAAGACCTCATATGTGTGCCAAAATACAATCCAAAAAATACCATACCTACATGGGAAACTCTATGAATTCCACCAAGATGAGACAACATTATTTGGTAGCTTACTCAGCTAACAATTTTGCCATCACATGGAGACAAAACCACTAAGGTATTACAACAAATTCAAGGGCCTCAAGAAATAATACCAGCATAGTCAAATTCTTTTTTAAATGAAAACAAAAAAGATATTTTGTTAGCCCACAAATACTTACAACCAAATGTGGTTTCCAAAGTTCTTATACCCAAGCCTTAAAATCTAATTAGATAGAACTCAACCAAAAAAGTACATAGAGTGTGCATTGCTTGAACTTATCACATACACCAAAATGAACACCAACAAATATGTGCATAGGAGTTTCATCAGAAAGGATTCTATTACCTCAAGGAATCCCTTTAAGACAACCTTTCTTGACATTTTTAGAGAAACAATCATTGCAATTTCTACCTCCATGAATAACCAAAGAATTGGTAAACTCAATTCATGCCCAAGGGCACCCACTTTTAGGTTCTATCATGCCTTGTGACAATGTCAGCTGCCCAGGGCCATTGCAAAATGACTAGGCTATCAAAGCAAAGAATTAAAGACAAATAATGGGCACTAAATGTTAACAATACTAAGCATTAAGCCCTAGCAGAACACATACAAAATCCCACTTTAGAGGTATTCATCCCATGTCCTTTCTAAAAAATGAACACCAAGTGATCCTTCCTTCTATCGCATTCATTTAGAGAGATTATCCATTCTTCCACAAAAATATATAATTTACAAAGAGATCAACTTGGAAAAGATAATTATCGAAATAAACAATGATAGATGCTCTATACCTTTGCTTATACTACCTATGCATTGAATTTGACCTATGCTTTCCTTGATGCTACAGGGTCTCATGATTTTGAAGTTTACATATTACCAACCAACTTTGTATTTTGTTTCACCATGATAGTCTACTATTATGAAATATTTTCGGTAAAATATTGCACTCAAAACCTAGCAGAACTCTTAGCATCCTTTATTTTTCAATCTTGACATTGAGCCCCATAGCTTAAGATCATCCATGCACATATATTATGAGGTACCAAATTATGGGATATTTCTTAAATCCAACCTAGCCTTCTTATACGTTGTTAAATAGGATAAGTTATCCTTCTTCCACAATAATTATTGGTAGAGGAACTATTCCATCTAATTGAGAAACCATGGAAAGATACGTCAAAACACTGAATTTAACCCAGAATGCAAAAGTAGCCTCCTATGCAAGAATTTGGATGGTTTCCTATACAAGAATTTTGAAAAAGGCTAGTTTCAAAAAGCTACTTCCCAAAAAATTCTAAAATTTGAGAATGTCTTTGATATGCACGATCTTCAACAAGTATAGGCACCTACAACGATCTTGTTGAATAGCAAGAAATATAGAAGAGGTAATGAAGATAAATGCATTGAATCAATGACTAGGAGTTTTAAAATATATATATCTTTAATACCTCAGTAAAAATATCAGATTGCAAAAAAAAAGTGGCTTCATCCTATGCAGAAAAAAAGAGTGAAATAACAGATTGCAAACCATATTCTATAAAAGTATTCCAACTATCTTATGTTGTAATTGATTTTTATTCCAAAATATATGGTGTAGACATAGTGCTTGATTTCATAGTTTCTATATCTAGAGCTTGTAAATTTTAATGTTTTCTTCATGCCAAAGAAAGATTGTAGTTCAAAGAGTCATCACTATCCTAGAAGATTTGTCTAATAGTTAATGTGCGAAAGAAGAGCCATATTTTAGAAGGGTCTATACACAATAATTTCCAACAATTTCTAACAAAGTTGTTGGTAAAATGGTCAAAGAATTTTGTAGTTTGCAACCATTTCTGGTATTACTGCCGAGTTTCTAAAAAAGTTAAGTGGGTTCTCAAAAAGGTTGTTGGATTCCTCCTTTGTGTTTCATGTAGATGCAAGTTGAATCCATTAGTATAAAAGTTTGTTAGACACCTAATCTGTTAGGGTTGGTGGGGAGGAATTCCAATATTCATTGAAGTCCAAGTGACCTCTTGGAAGATGAAAACCAAGGGTCATAAAACTATGTATTAATATGTACATCTTGTGAATATAATAAATCCACATGAGTTATTCAAATATTTCCTATCAATTTTGTGTGTGTTTGACCTGGTATCATTGTAGGTTCCTCTCTAGCCTACTTAAATGTGTGAAAGCCATTAGTTTCATGGCCTTAATGTGGGAACCCTCACCAAAATTGTGCCCTCTCTATGCATGTCAATTTTTCCTATTGAAACTACACCTAAGAATTTTACCATTTATGTTTTCCATATTGCAAACCTAACGCACTTAGCTACCCCTCTTCCTAGTTTTGTCACAGCTCTAACCAATGTTCACCCACAAGTTTGTCAGTTCTATTTAATGCATGTTAAGGAAACATTGGCATATGATGCTTCCTCCAATCCTACACCCATTTCTCTCCTACACCATTTGAAACCAAAGAAATGCACACTACTCTTATCTAGTGGACTCTCTTATGTTTGTTGTAACCCTATTTACCCACAATTAACCTTCAAATATAGTCAGCCCTATATTCAAAGAAAATATCATTTCTTTATGTGTAATAAGCTCTTACCACCATTAGATGGCATGGTAGCCTTACCAACTGAATATTGTGCATCAAAAGAATTGATATAACAAAAAAAATTGCCATGTGTTGGAGAAACCAAACCTTGAAAGAAATGTTGCATCGCACTTTGCAAATTGCAGCCTCATGAGCAACTCCAGTCTTCAGACTTTCCAATAATTCTTCAGACTTCCAAAAAATATGTATTGTACATGGAATTTTCAGGTCTGGAAAAAGTTACATTATGACTGTTGTCATCACTTTTTCTCACAAGAACTTTCAAGGGTGGGGAAGCAATGAGAATTCTAGTATCTACTGCAACAAATGTTGCAATTGATAGGGTTTTGTCAGATATAAATGGTGTTGAAGATGCAACATTGAAGGAAATGCAGGAGAAAATGAATGGAGCATCTCTCAACAAGAGGTTGGAAATTGATGAGAAGCTAAAATCTTTAAAGGAATGGAAGATTTCCAAATGGAAGGTGAGACTCAAAGATGAACAAGTGGTTGGTGTCACCTGTTATTCGACAAACACTTCAATTTTGAAGGGAAACAAGTTCTAGATATACATTCTTGACGAGAACAGGTTTGTGTTGGTGGTTTAATTTCTGAAGCAAGGCAACCATCAAAGCTTGTTATATAATGATCTTATTCAATTCAAACTTAGAGAAAAAGCAGCCTTTTTAAACAGTGGATGTAAATTTGGCAGTGATATACCTATCCTTTCAGAATTGTTTGATTGAGTATTTTGATGGGCAGAGTTTAATTAGCATATAAAGCCTCAAATTACAGCAGGGTACCCTGTGTTCATATGTCTATATGACTCAGTTATGATGAAGATAAGGGTAGATAGGTTTGGAACTATTTTCACCATCAAATAATAGTGAAACAATGACCTTTTAACACTTTATGGAGTGCAAAGATGAGATTAGACATTGTGATAGTTAGTAAGTGATCTAAAGGCTACACGCAACAGTGATTGATGAGGCTATCTATTGCATCAATAAGTATATTCTTATCAAACTTCTCAGGTTAGATACCAGATTCCCAATGGTTTTTGGATCCAAAATTGTTCATGCATCAACAAACCATGTGTAAGTTCAAGGAGAAGTCAACTCGCTTTGGACATTTCCTGGCAGGAAGGGAGCACACTAATCAATCATTATGCTCTGGGTTGATGAGGCTAGGGGCATTAGAATTGGTTGGAGTCAATACAAACAATTAATTTTGATTGTTGCATACCTCTCCAAGAAAAAGTTGTGAACTGACTAATATAACTAATGATCTTCTAGAATAGATGCATATGGAAACAAGAAAAGAGACCGAACATAAGTTTGGAGAGGTGAAAACTGGGAAACATCTTGAAGTGGAAAGAACATGTTTTGTTTCTCTGGATTCTATAAATGACAATATCATTAACTTGCAATTTGAACAAACTAATCATAAATTTTATGTCTTTTGTTTTAAGGTCCCTCCTATTTATGATGATTATGATCATTTATCCATGTCATGGTTTATGCACTCAATGGAGTTGGCTTATGTTACTCCTTTTTGAATATTTCGTGGTGCATTTGTTTTGTTTTGATCTTCAAAATTTGAAAGAATGTGAAACGAATGGGTGGACCACAAGGAGAAAACTTTGGAATACAAAGAGACAACATTTCAATTTCAAATCCCTGCGTTGGAATATAAAGAGACAGTGAGTTATATAAAGATATATTTTGGAATGTTGAGCTGCTAGTGAATCAAATTTTGTGAGACCTAGTTCATGAATTGCATCAGACTCAACCAAGGAGAAGAAATTAGGATTACACACGTGCATTAATGTGGAAAAGTGTGTTAAGGGACACTATAGAACTTTGCTACCTAAGAGTTATAGTGTGATACATAACAAGAAACCCAAAACATATGAGAAAAACAAGTGGACAACAAGACCAAAAGAGATGATGCATATTAAGACAGAGATAGGCTTGTATGTACATTTATTTTGGATATGAAAGAATGAGCTACAAGAATAGAAAGGATCGAAGAAATATGAGAAATCACAGTAACTTGTAATTGTCAAAACAACTGCGATAGAGTTCAATCCTATGACCCAATCAATACAAAACTATGTAGCTACAGTGTAACATTATATGATGAACACTACGATTGCATAATGATTTACAAATGGAGTGTAAATATTCTTGGATGTCAAACCTCCATGACAAGCTATGTATATGTTTAGTTCTTGGAAAAATTTGTTGGACATGCAATAATATCAGACCTGAGAATGAATGTTGTTGTAATTATTTGGATATAGGTTGCTAAGTGAATAGATCCATGTGAAATTCATGCCAATGTCCTTTCAAATTCACTATCATAAAGTATATTCTTATTTGTTGTTGGAAATGAATTTCTCTCCCATATATCAAATGGAACAACACTAGCTAGTGTATAACAAATTGCTAACAAAGAACACACCACTTAGCCTAACAACATCTTTATTATCATAAATTCCAGTTTGATTTAAAAGCCAGTGCATGAGTAGCTTGGTCATATTTTACTATTTTATCCTTTTCTATATTTTCCAGTCACAATGATGAGCTCAGAGCTTCCAGACTATGTCTGTTTGTGGTCCCATTACTACTTCCAATAATCTCAGCATGTGTGCAAGTGCTAAGTCATCTTTCCTTTGGGACTGTGGACAAGTTTCAAAACACAGACAGACTTTGAGAGCACATCATCCTCATAACATGACACATATTGATTCATGTGTCCAAGAAAATTTTATTATGATCCATAAAACCATGAGTGGAAAGAAAATATGCATCAAGACAAACTATCTACATCAACATGAAAGGTCCATGCATCACCAAGATCAACCTAGAATAAGAAGCATGAGATCACCAAGAAACAAACCATCAATGAAAAGATGGAGACGATGTAGTAGAGGGAAATTACCATATTCATCAAACTGTTGTACATCCACATGAACAGTATCATCTCAAAGTTGGGCATCACTACATTCTGGAAGGAGAAGCATTTCTAGGTTGTACACCTCAAGATGAAGTACCAACAATGATGACCTCATCTAGTAAGGGAAGGATGGAAGAAACATCCACAGGAGAGGATGGACTAGATGATGAAGTAATCCCTTTAGTCCTGACTCCCCATAGACTATTCAATAACTACAAAGGATGAACTCGGAGGAGTTTGTAAAGGTGGACCAACACAAGATGGAGATGAGGAAAGGTTCACTACAACCAGCTGGAAGTCATCAACAAGAAACCCAACAAGAGAAGAAGAGGTATGTTCCATGGATACATGCTGAGAGTCATCACCGAAAAGGAGCTATAGAAGAGATCCTAGTAGTCATCATGAAAAGGCTCATCAAAGATAGCATCATGATGCTTAGTCACTTGGTGAGAGGGAGGGACATAGAGATGGTACCCCTGAAAAGTTTCATAGTAACCAACCAAAGTCCTATGAGTAGTCTAACAGACAGGTGATATATCATGTCTTTCATGATACAAGTGGGTCCATGCACTCTATCCAAAGAACCTAAAATGTGAGATAGAGGACTTCGACCCATGCAACCAATAAGTTTTTGACCTTAATTTTGCATCAAGGAAGAATTTGGTCTGGTCATGGAGACAGTATTATCTACAAAATATTTAACGTTGTAGATCATCCCACCATTTTAATTACCATGGGGAGAGCACTGTTATTTCCGATGTAGTGAGCTATGAATTTACCAGTTAGAGATTTTATGTCTCAAACGATTATAGGAACCAGTGATTTTAATTTTTGTTTAATATGGTTGTTGGTAATCCAAATACTTTAATGAGATATTGAACTTAGGTGTCGGTCAAAAATCCTATTTCACTGATCTCAAATACTAGGTTGACAATTGGGTCTACTATGGAGGAGGTCAAGGAAGATGAGATTGTTCATCATCAGCAATGGGATGTGGAAATTCCGGTTGTAGATCAGATACCTAAGGGAATTTTGGAAAGGGTTGAAGCTAGTGGTTATGATAGATTGTTATCATTGAGCAGTGATAAGGTGTTTTATAGGTGTTATCTAGTGGCTTTATAATGGACCACGATCATCCTAGGAAATGCCCATTATAATGGACCATGAACATCCTAACCAATCTTGATACATTACTATCAAGCAGGGGTGAAGCTCTACTCAACCAGGGAAGCATGGACCTTCCTTCTGAACAATGCAACTAGGGCTTTAGGATAGGATACTAAAGGAGGGCACTGCCTAACTCTATTTAGCCAACTAAATTATCTTGGATTGATGCTCAGACCGGAGGCAAGAAATAAGATTAAAGGCTTGGACAACTAGATTGATGTTCGAGGGATGCTCACTCGAACCATGGCCAGAGGGTGTAAATGGATGGCACCCCCAATTATCTTTCTTTTTTTCTTTGTCCATTGGCCAAGAAAAGTAGTTCATTCCTCTGCTCAATCCATTAAGCTTGTTGGCCCTTATCTCCCTAGATTCATTTTGTTTGAGGTTGCCCACTTACTATTTCGGGACTTGACCACTTCATCTTGCACATTCATCCAAGGAGTTGGTTGCATGGGATTTACTCATGTGAAGTTGGTTGGAGATTAATTAATTTATTGTTGTTGACTCTTTCCTTGCAGAAGTCTTGAGAAGTTGTAACTACCTAAAAGATTATTTATTTCTTTATTGAGGCAGTTGCACATTTGAGAAAGAGTCCATGATGAATCTTTCTACTTTAAAAAAGTTGGAGGCTTTACCAAGCCTTTCTTGAGGATTCATCCAATTTGGATTTCACTTTAATGCTTGCTTGGAAAGTCTACAATTTCACAACATTGTCTACTTAATCCAAAGAAATGAAAATTAATGGGACCAACAACATTCTTCCACAAAAAAAGCTAGTGGATGTGTTCACTGAAAGGCACATAAATTTCACCACCATTTCAGCCAAATGTTGTATATTTGCAAAATTGTGGCCTTCTCAGTAGGAATTCATTCTTTTACCTCCAATGTAGAAACTCAAAATACCTAGTGTTCTGAGTCCTAGCAATGTATAACTACTAATTTCAGGTGCCTGGAAGCCAACCAAATGCCTTTGACAGCTCCAAAAATATTCTTGTGCCAGAAAGACAAATACAAGATATCCAGACGTCCTGATATAGACAGATGCCAGTAAGACTACTACACCACACACTAAAAACCTTTATGGCATAAAATCCCCATGTTTGACAACTACAACACATGTTCTGAAGGTTATGGTACTTACTCCTTCCGATGAACATTTGCTTCCTGCTCAGCTCTCCTCTGTTTCCATAATGCCTCTCTCTGTTCTATCTTTTCTCTTAACATTTTGACCTCTTCAGGTGTTTTTTTAACTACATCCAAGAAAAAAAAGCAACTTATTCACTATATTGACAATATGAAGCAGATGTACAGAAATGTTATTGAACTGCTCTTCACTGTGTTTATAATAAAACAAGATCCCTATTCGTGATGTTGTCCAACATATAAAAGCTAATGATTAAACATGTACATAATTATTTTCAATCACCATTCAACAGAATTCTTGCAAATTAAATAAAAATGGTTTGGTCATCTCACATCATCTAACATTACACACAAACTAGAAGGGAGTCCTAGCACCTAGATGCTTATCCCACAATCAATTTTCTTTGTAACAATCTTGTGTTAGAAATTTCTCAAATTTACAGAGGATCAATAATAGAAAATGTGGACTTTGGTCACTGACTGCACCCAAGCACACACTAAATAGGATAAATATTGATAAAAGTTGAGAGAAATAACTTGAGCCTAGAGATAAATTCAAAAAGCTATTTTCTCCATCGAATGAAACAAGTTCTTAAAAATAACCAGAATTTCTCATGGCTATGGATTGAACCATTGCCAGTTTATGGCCTAACCTAGTTTTACAAATAAAGGTCATTTCTTCTAGAAAATAAGAACAAGCATACCTATTATTCATTCTAGTCTTTATTCATTCAACATCATATGGAATCACTAAATAAGAAAAAATGAAAGGGAAGCAAGAAACAAACCAAATTCATGGAAGATGATAGCTCCAAAACTTAGGCCTTCTTCAACTTTCACAAGTTGCAAAGTCATCCATGGTCCTATTTCATGAAGCTTCACAGAACTTTGAGTAGATGATCTATTTACTCGACCACAATCATTCACAAGTTTCATTGTTGTTGCTTCATCTTCCATCTCACTTTCTGATCCATAATTTGGCCTGTCAACAATAGATAATCAGTCATAAAATAATTTCACAAATGGAAGCACTGACCGTACTCAAACCTGTAACTCCTACTTTCTACATATTTTAATTTTTATTGATCATCCCTATTAAAAAAACATCAAACAACTGTATAAAGGCACTTGATAGCTAAAAACTAACAAGAGGGGCTTTGCAGCTAAAAGTTAACAAGAGTAAAAATGAGTGATTTTTCATTTAAGATTGGAATAGACAGAATATGCTATGCAAGAGAAAAAAATTTCGTCCAAACCCTAAAATAAAATGATTTTTCTCACACAAGGTTGCTAACTGCACTTCTCCAAGTGAGAAGATTGTTCCAGCATGCACTGTTAGAGGGAAAACTTATTGTGGGTTTAAGTTTTAATTCAATTGAAAAAATGAAATCTTATACATATTTGTAATGTTAGCCAAGTCTTTGCCAAGTCCGTCCACATTTTTCCCTCGTTCTTCCCCAAATCCAAAATTTTGATTGTCCAAGTTACTCCCACTTCTCAGTTTTGAAGCATCACTTCACATCACCCTTCTGCCATAGAAGGGCATTGTCCCCATGTATATGATACTTTGTTACCAGATCTGCCTTGGAGGTAACCTGGATCTGCAGATTGAATCCAAATCTGGCAGAATATGCCTTGGAAGCAACCTGGATCCACCAATCATATCCAGATCTGGCAGGATCCACCCAGAAATGCATCCCAAATTTGGAAACAGGTAGGATCCTCCTAGGAAACATATCCTGCAAGAATTTAAGTGCCCAGAGCATGTGTATCCCACAAAATTACAAATACCTGTTCAAAAAAAGATTCATGAACATTTGTGTTTGCTTGACGAAATAATAAAAATGTTAATAGTTAATACACATGTGTGCTTCCTTTCTGAAACAATAAAAAGTTGATGCACTAAACCCCTCTTCACAGTTTCATCACATTCATGTCATTGTTATGTCCATAAACATAACAAATATCATTCTCCTCTCAACTAGTTTGTGGAATCTCATAGATGTTATTATGTGTGCAGATGATGTTTATGAAGCTAGAAATCTATAAAAAAAAATCAATTTATAGAGGGAAACAAGTTGGGTTGATGTTCTGATGAAGTATGTGAGTTGTAGTGGCTGGGATATGCGAAGTTTTCCATGGAAGGATGGTCGAAGTTTTGAAGAAGCTTGATTTTGACTATGACTTGGAAGGAGGGATGACTTGGGGATCTTATGGAGGAAAGTGTATTGGTCTTGGTCTTGATATCTCATTTTGATATGACTCTGGAAGAAGAGGATTGCTTGGGTTTTCCCTAGTTGCAGGATTTTTCCTTGGGGTGGAAGCCTATATCTTGTGTTTTGTCTCTGGTGATCTTCATGTTTTTATTTTGGTAATTTCTTGATGAAGAAAAGAAACACAAATAATTGAATAAGAAGCCAACTAAGTTCACAAGTAATTATCATGAGAACTCACCTTTTACAACCAAATTATTCTATATATTTTGAAAACAATATCGTCAAGGTATAATAGATTGTAGCAGTTAAAATTGAAGCAGTAGGTGTTCAAATCTTTGATAAAAACTACAAGGAAAAAAGACAAGTTCCCATTGCATAAATTCTTAGAATATCATCTTTTGTTCTCGGTTCTGTTGATGCTCAGGATAATTAATCCCTTATGGAGGAGGTTGGGAGTAAAGAGCTCTTAGAGGTACTACACAACTTACGAAAAGAAAAAATTCCAGGTCCTAATGGGTTCCTTGTAAATTTTTTTGGGGATGCTTAGACTTCATGGGAAAAGATCTGAGAAGGCTTGTAAATGAATCGAGATCTATTGACAAGATGCTAACAGCTTTTAATGCCAACTTATAATAATTATTCCCAACTCTGGCAACCCTCTCTCTATTGACCAGTTCAAACTGATCTCTCTTTGCAATTGTATAATATCATCACAAAATTAATTGCCCAAAGGACTAAGACCAATTTATCTAACACTATTTTTGAAGAACAATTCAGTTTTCTAGAGGGCTGAAAGATACATGAATAAGTTGGCATTGCTAAAGGAGGTCTACACTCCATTAAGATTAAAAATTTGAGGGATATGGTAATGAAGGTTGATCTCTCAAAGGATTATGACAGAGTGAAGCTCCTTTTTCTGACTTGGATATTAAACTGTATTTCCTTAGTTTCTTATATTGTACTTATAAATGGATCTGCAACCCCTTTCTTTATACCTAAGAGAGGTCTTAGGAAAAGTTGTCCACTTTCTCCTCATTTAATCCTCTTGGTGGCAAAACAATTAATTAGGGCCTTGAAAGAGCACACTCAACTGGAGTGATTGGAAGGTAAAAACTAGGTGCTTGATTATTATGAGTTAAGATTGGTTGCAGGTTGTGGTTCCCTTGGTGCCTCATTCTACCCCCTCACACTTTAGTCACGGCACACCTCAAGTGAGACTCCTTACCCTCTCCGGGTAAGGTGAAAATGTCGACATTGTTCTAGACTACAGCGGAGCCTTGTTGGCCCCTTGTGCCTGAACCCAGGGTCTCTTCCCTATTCCCATTTTCGTGCCAACACATGCCAAGTGCTAAGGCATGCCAAGATGTGTCAGGTGTTAGGGTGTGGTGCCAACACATGCTAGTGAGTGTTAGGGAGTGCCAGGAAACACAAGGGAGCACTAGTTTCAATTACATGGAAATGAATGAATAAGAGTGTGTGATAGGGAGTGTTAGCGAGTTCCAAGTGTGCTAAGGAGGGAGTGACAAGGTATGCTAGGCAGTGCCAAGGCATGCTACAATGCTAGGGAAGCATGCCAAGATGTACCAAGTTCCAAGGTGTGCCAATGCGTGCTAAGGAGTGTTAGTGAGTGCTAGGGAAACATAAGGGAGCACTAGGTAAAAATGCATGGAAATGAATGAATAAGAGTGTGTGACAGGGAGTGTAGTGAGTTCCAGGTATGTTAAGGATGGAGTGACATGGTATGCTAGGAGATCTAAGGCATGCTAGAGTGTGAGGGTAGCACCAACCAAGATGTGCCAGGTGCCAGGGTGTGCCAATGTGTGTTAGGAAGTGTTACAGAGTGCCATGGAAACACAAGGGACCACTAGGTCAAAATATTAATGCATGGAAATGAATGAATACGATTTTGTGACAGGAAGTGTCAGTGAGTTCCAAGTGTGTTGAGGGAGTGACAATATATTCTTTGCAATGCTAAGGCATGCTAGAGGCCAGGGCAATAATATGCCAAAATGTTCCAACTGCCAAGGTGTGCCAATGCATGCTAGGGAGTGTTAGGGAGTGCCAAGGAAACACCAAGGAGCGCTAGTTTCAAATGCATGGAAATGAATGAATAGGAGTATGTGAAAAGGAGTGTCAGTGAGTTCTAGTTGTGTTAAGGAGTGAGTAACAAGGTATGCTAGGTAGTACCATGGAATGTTATAGTTCCAGGGCGACATGCCAAGATGTGTCAGTTGTCAGGGAGCGCCATGGAAAAACAAGGGAGAAATAGCTCAAAATGCATGCAAATGAACAAATAAGAATGTGTGATAGGCAGTGTCAGTGAGTTTCAGGTGTGTTAAGGAGGGAGCAACAAGGTTATATGTTAGGAAGTTCCAAGGCATGCTAGATTTCCAGGGCATGTTAGGGAGTGCTAGGGAGTACCAAAGCATGCCAAGGAATGTAGGGGGTTTTAACATGTGCCACATAGTGCCAAGGAATTGTTAGATGTGCTAGGTGCTATGGCATGTCAAGATGTAAACTATTTGCTCAGTTGTTTTATGGCCACGGTTGGACGTGAGCCTTGACATGGTAACTTGTAAATTGTTAAGTTGGATAAGTTGAAATTATACATGAGTAGCCTAATATGAGTTATATTCAGTTCTTAGGTGAACAAAGCATAGTCTAGTTGTAGTAACTATAACTTGGTCAAGTTGTTGTAGTCGAGGCAAGACTTGGTTGGGTTCCCAAGTCCCAAAAAAGTAAGGGTAGTTGTGAGGGAATTATAGCTAAGGAGTGTCAGGGCGTGCCAAGGAATGAAAAGGAATGCTAACACATGTCGAACATTGCCAATGCATGTTGAGGAATGTTAGAAAGTGTTAGGGAATCACAAGGGAGAACTAGGTCAAAATATATGGAAATGAACAAATAAGTGTGTGTGCCAAGGAGTGTCAATGAATTCTAGGTGTCTCAAGGACAGAGTGTGTTAAGAGAAGGTCATAATAGGAATTGTAGGAGGAAAGCCTATGGTTACAATTATAAGGAGTTGGTCAAAGTAGTTTCAGACAAAGGGAGACTTTGGGTTGCGCACAACATTGTTTTGCCAATGACTTGGTTGGGTTCCCAAGTCACAAAAATAGTAAATCTATCTATGAGGGCATGACAATCAGGTAGTGCCAAGGTGTGCCAAGGAATGTCAGGAAGTACTAACACATGCTAGACAATTCCAAGGCATGTTAGGCATGCTAAGACAAGCCAACTGCTAAGGCATGCCAAGATGTGCCAGGTGCCAGGGTGTGGGCCGAATGCATGCTAGGGAGCGTTATGGCCAAGTGCCAAGTTAACACAAGGGAACACTAGTTTCAAATGCATGGAAATGAAGGGTCAATGTGTTGGGGTAAAAACACAACCCCCCAATTTTGATTTGTTCACTTCATATAATGGGGACCCTTTCTATAAAAATTTTGGCTAAACGCATTTTAGGATTTTTATTTAGTTGATTATCCTACGATGTTATTAATTTTTCATTTTCTTTGGATTCTTGTTTTGATTGCTTTGTTAAAATCGATTTTTTATAAGCTTCCCATTGACTCTTGTTTCGCCTCATTTGGTTAATTGGTTTGAAAATGGTACTCCTTTGAAGTCTCATCATTTATCTAGCCTGAGTTAAAAATGCAAAAAATGTTCAATATTGCATTTTGTAAATAGATTAGTTTAATAATGCATTTATTTCAAATTATAACCCCTAGTTAGTTGTTATTAACATTTTTCATTTTTCAGCCAAATCATGAAGTATCGAGATTTTAGTAATTTACTCCAATTTCCCAAATTGATAACTAATCTCGAAAACCCAAATTTTGAAGTGATTGTAGTTTAATTTTCATTTTTATTAAAGTGGTTGTAGTTTATAAATTAAACTTCATTAAAATAAAACAATATATATATATATATATATATATATATATATAAATATAAATAAAAAAATAAAATTAATCGCATCGGGAGATTGGATCTGATCGCATTGGAGCTTTCATATATCGCAAGTTTAACAAAATGCCGATACCTTCAATCTTCCCAATTACCGATCCCCTGATCATTAAAAGGTTCAATGCATCGCATGGAAGTCTTCACTTAATACAAGTTCTATGCCCCCGACTCAAAACTTTCTCCGATCTGATAAGTCAAACATTGACTTTCAAGCTAATATCTCCATTCGTTGTTTTAAAATGGATTATGTATTAACGTATGGTGAGAATAGTAATGGTTTGAAATAAGTTTAAATATTTAATATATTAAATTTTAAATTAAATAAATTAATTAATATATAGAATTTAATTAATTTAATTAAATTAAAATTTAATTATTATTTTGATTAATGTTAATTAGTTTATAAAATAAGTAATTATATTAGTTAATTAGATTAATTTTAATTAATAATAGTTTATTAAATAATTAGTTTAGTTTATAATTAACAATTAAATTAGAATTAATTATTAGATAATTAGAATTTTAATTTAGGATTAAATTTTTAATTAAAAATTCTAATTTTTTTTTAGCCTAGCAACAGAAATTTCAGAATTGTGCCAGTTTTGACTCATCAACTTTGGAGGCTCATAAATTGAGTTATACTTGGCCAAATGAGGCCCAGGACGGCTCATTAGAAAGATCAAATCAAGGAGAATATTTCTACAGAATTTTCACTAACAGATTTGATCATTTATTAGGTCGAAAATTAGGCAGAAGATCAAGCTCCGAATTTTGAAAACAAAATCAATTTTCTGAGTTTTATTTTCTTCATTTTCATTTGCCCAAGCCTCTTCTAATTGCATATTTGCTCATCAATAATATCCTTGGCCAATTAAACCATCCCAGGCATTAACAGAAACTTACATTTTATTTTCAATTATTTATTTAAATTGAATTTGATTGGTCTTGTTTTAATGCCAGAAATGATATTTTGGATGTGATGGTTGCATCTTAATTCATTTTGATTTCTTTTTGCAGAAAAACAATAAAAAAAATATGAAAAAAATATCTTAATCAATGAAAAGGCTCCAACAATTAAAGATTGGAATTTTAAACAAATAAAATTGGATTGGGCAGATTTTTCTTCAACAAACTCTCATCTCAAAATACTTTTGGAAATACTGCTCTCCTCTACAATTCTAGACTTCTAAAAGCATTTCTGTAACAGGGATTTAGAGTTGTAGGTGAAAGGAGTGGAATCTGAGATCTGGAAATTATTGAGGTTTTTCTTCTACATTTTGAGTTATGTATAATGAACAGAGTTCGCACTATTGTAGCTCTGGTTTTAAAAGCAAAAGCTCAAGCATTGTAAAGGACTATTAGAGACTAGAGCTAGAGAAATGGATTCAATAAATTGGTATTTCGAATACTATTATTTTAAATGCTGGTTTCATTTTTTATGACAGAAATGTCTCAATTTACTTTCATATTTGTGCACTTTTGTCGGTATGAGTAATTTGTCTCTATTTTTTGTTATTATGTATCTCTGCTTTTATGGATTAAATTCTGATTTCTGAGTAATTATTTATTCAGAAATCTATCTTACAAAACTGATTTATTAAATAATGATGTGTTATGAACTATTTCTGCATATTATTGTTTAATTATTGAATTTACTTATTTGACAATCAATATCATTTTTGTGAATTTCTTCCTGAGTGTTGTTGATTGATTATTTCAGTTAAAATGTCTCAATAGGATGTGTTTTGATATCCATAATATCAGTTAATTGAACTACTTCATAATATCAGTTAATTGAACTACTTCATTAACTTGATATTCATTATAAGCAAGACATGTTTAAATCTCAATACTTTAAATATCTTGCTCTTGGTTGGGTTAGATCTATATCTGCCTAATTAAGATAGGATTAAAATTAGTTTCTTTTGCTTGCATTATAGAATAAGTTTGCATTTAGAGTAATTTCTACATTCTTTTAATTCCTCTTCTCAAAGAGGCAAAATTTTAGTTGTGGCTTGACTGAACCCAAATCAGCTTAAGGGTCATTCTCTTGCCTGATCAGTAAGAAGAAGTGATCTGATATCCCTATCTATTGGTAATTAAATATACATCATAAACCAATAGCGATAGGGAAAAGGTAACTGGACCTAGTTAAACCAGTCGGAGCCACTAATCCAAACAGAAAAGGAGCTGCTTTAAAGTCCAGACCGGGTGGTTATCCCCCATTGTTGTTGCAGCGATTTTCGAGGCATCAACATTTTTGGCGCTAGAAGGAGGGCCTGAGACTTTTTGTCTATTGGAGTCTTTTCAATTTTAACATTTTATTTAATTACGATGGCTTCTCTTAAGCTTCCAATTTGGAGTTGTATCCATGGACATGCATATTACAATACTCCACTCGAAGTGGTAAGACTCTTGTCTCAAGTAAAGTTTAATGGTAAGAGGAATTCTTCTGCTTTTAATCATGTCTTTCAATTTATTCAAAAGGTTTCAAATTATGATTTTCAAGGAATTGATGAAGGCATTTTATGCAAAATTTTTACTCTCACATTTGCGGCAAAAGCCAGAAATTGGTGTAGAACTCTTCCAGTTGCCTCAATTCACAGCTGGGATCAATTTGTTACAATTTTCATTTCTAAATTTGACGGCTATGATTATGAACAGATATGTGACGAAACTGAATATCTACAAAGGTTTGAAAATGAGTCTGTTAGAGATTTTAATATTCGATTTCATTTGAATTGTTTAAGATTTAAAGTCGAAGATAAACCTACGAAAGAAGAATCACTAGATTGGTTTGAATATATTTGTTCTCTTCCTCTCATTCCCAATCCATATGAAATTAGTTCAAGCTTTGTTCCATCCCCTTCCAACATAAATGAGAATTCCAATTTGGATGTGTAAATAAATTGTGATGAAGTGGTTTCACAAAGCTTAGAAAATATTTCTATTCAAATGCAAGAAGACAATAGCAACAATTTTGGAGAAAGAGCTGCATTGGAATCTGAAAGTTACTCTACAGTGAATTCAGAAAATCGGATCGCAAATCAGCAAGTGCAAGCAGCAATCAAAGTAAATAATAAAATGCAAATTGTTGTACAAATTTATGAATTTTTCCATGATGAACAAATGTCAAAATCAAAGCAGCAAAGCAGTCTTCTTCAAGAAAGCATGAGTACACAAAGGAATGATTTATAATCTGAAATTTACAATCAGCATAATGTACGAGAGTTCTCAAACCGAGACATTTTTAATTGCATTATTTCAGAATCACATTTTTCCCTTTATCCTGATATTTTTAATGATGGTAATTTTTCCCCTCTTAGTATTAATAATGTTTCAGAAGATAAAGAAGATGATCTAAATGAATCACCAATAATTTTTTATCAAGATAGAGAAACAATTATTTATCATTCTTTTGTCATTACTGAACATGAAAATTCTATTCCTCCTTGTTTTGATATATTGGATGAGATCGAAGGTAATTCTGGAGAAACTTGTGAAGTCGTTTATGATAATTACTTTGACATTGAAGATGTTGATTTCTATTCTTGTTAAGAGAATTTTCATGATAAAATTCAAATAACATCTGAGAACGAGGAACATTTAAATTTAGAAATTATCCCAACCAATCATCATTTTAGAGTAGCAAATTATCTTCATGATTTCACCATTCAAGAAAACATTCCAATTTATAATTCATATCATGATCAAGCTCTCATTCCTACTCATAATCATAATTCTCTTTCTAATTCACAAGTTGAAATTCGAAATTACTCAAATTCCATAATTCTGGCCAATCCTTGTGAAAAAAAAAATTTATTTCAAAACAATCCCAATTGTGTTGTAACATTAGTTGTACAAATAGTGATTTCATTTTATTTTTGTTTCCTCACTTATTTTGTTTAAATTTATATTTCTTTTTGATTTTATTTTTCAGAATTTTAACACTTTACGCTGCCATATTGAGCACTTTACTATCAAGCACTCAATTGATAAATTGCCTTATCAGGAAATTAAAGTTCCATGTTATAACCATAAACATCAAAAGTTGTTAACATGTCAATGTCAATCGATGTTCATTTCCTATCAAAAGCTTCTATTTTCTCAAAGACAATGTCAACCAGAGAATATATTTTTACAATCTGGACAGCAATCTAATTCAATTAATAATTTTCAATTGTATTTAACAGATTTCCATTCATTTTTCATTGACTCATTTAAAAAATATTTAGAAAGTTTTACTTCAAGGAAAATTTTTAATGGCTTAACATTTGTACATAACGCTAACAATTTTTTTCAGACCTTTGAATTTAAAAGCTCATGTCCACAATATGGCATGTCATCTCCTTTTTTGAACATTTCCCAATCATTAATAAAATCAATCTAAATTTCTATGATCCAATTGGTATTCAATTGGAAAGGAAATTTCAAGAGAAATAAATTTTAATTAAGTTGTAACAATAACTGTACATTCTAATTTCATATTTATTTTCCTCAGTTTAGTTAGATTTGTATTTTTATTACTAACATTTGAATTGTACATACATGTAGGAATTAAAATCAGAAAATGGTTACATTGGAAATATGACTATACTTAGTCATTTTCATGTATATGGTTAGAATAGGAGTAGAATTAATTTAGTTTGTTTATTTTTTTTATTTCAATAGTTTTGCAGATTAAAAAATAAAACAAAACAATCAGCCCTTCTCATACATGTTCAGTGAAAACATTTTCTTCCTATCAGAAAATTTTAATTCTTGCTTTCCTTTTTTAAATTTCTTACAGCAATACCTCTACTCTGCCTATTTTGAATAATGTCTTGATTAAATTCAATTAAGGTTGCACTTGGCATCGATCGCCTCAAAGCCACTTTTCTTCATTTCGAGATTTCCTTCTAAGATTTTCTTTTGAAATTTATATGATAAAGGTTTTGAGGATATAAAAGCTTCATGATCCCATTATCCCATGAAATGTATGACTGTCTATGATAAGCTTAATTCTAATTCAATCATTATTAGTCAGTCTAACCTTTCGCGGTAATCATATGAAGTTCATATTATCTTCCTCGAAATTTGCTAAGGATGTCCATTCTGCTGTGTGCACACATTCAAATCTGTTTTGATATTTTTCCACAATTAGTGGCTTTATCCCATTTTGATCTTTAGTTTATTATTTGATGCTGCAATACGCATCATATTCATTTACTAAAGGAATTATTGAACAGTCACTATAACAATACAGATTCTTCTCAAGTTATTCAGAATAAGCAGAGGTAATAAATTGTTGTTTCAATTCAAAAGGGAAGACTATTTTTATATTTATTTCTGGTAAATTTTATATTTCCTGAACATGAATAAACAGATTTTATTTAGGCTGATTGCACACTCCGATTTAGAATAAATGATGAGATGATTTTGAACAAAGTTAGAATTTTGATAAATCCAAGGAAGGATTTGAAGATTCATGAGGTAAAATCTGCAGACAATTTCCTTCCAGGTACGCATTTACAAGTTCGTTCTCATCTATTATTAGCTTCTCTTTTCCTTAGATTATTTTTCATTTTTTTTTTCTATTTTATTTACAGGTTTTCATTTGTTTTCAAAAACTTGAAGTAAGCAGCAAACCATTTCAAATTTGCAACAGGTTCAGGGAAATTTTATTTGTGATTCATTAGAATTTGAGCATTTTTAACTTTGCTTTCAACCATCAGAAAACCCAATTGAAATTTCAAGCAATATCATAGAATTCAACTTGATTTTCATATTGTTGATACTTCAGTGAAAATATTCGCAATACTACCATCCCACTCATCTTCATCAATAATTTCATTTCGATATCACATCATCCACTTCACAGCCATTTGTAGCGAAATATTTCATCGGAAGTACCTTTTAGCATTTTTGATAACAAACAGTTTCTAAAAGATCTTTGATGTATTACCTTGCTCATATGTCATATTGCATTTCGCATATCGGAGGTTTGCAGTTGAATATTCTTCCATTATCATGAATCATTGATCTCCGATAAACGACTTTACCAATATTACGATGACCACATAATTCTGGATCCGATATGAAATTCAAATCAAGTTTATAAAATATCACGTCCACTCAATCGCAATAAAAGTAGGGGCATAATTTTAAAGGGCCGATATCTCAGATTCGGTGTGTTATTAAAATCCCATCATAAAGTTATCAGGTCCACTCTTCATCGCATATCGGCGTATCAAGAAGTGTTACATCATGTGCTTAAAATTTTCGATCGCCGATTAGCCACGGCATTCATCGCATATCGGCATCGCAAGAATCATATTGTGTTTCATTCAGTACTTAAAGTTTGTCGATCGTCGATTAGCTACGTCATCCATTGCATTGCCGATATTGGCATTTCCAACATGATTATGCTCCGATATTCCGATACGCCGATATCGCAATCACTTCATCGCATTTTTATTCATGGCCATACCACTATTCCGAATCTACAATGCACGATGTGCAAAGTATAAATCGCAAGATGCAATGTGCGATGTGCAATTTGTGACATGACTGTCTCCGATCCTAAATATAACATTTCTTCAATGGTGTGATCGCTCCATCTCATCGCACATGTTCTCATATCGGCAATTTACCATTTCAACCTCCGATGCGATAAACTCCAACACATGCCTCTATATGCAATATGAATCATCCGATAAGGCATTGTGTTAATTTAAAGCGAGCTTGGGTAACCACTATGGTAAGAAAGTAATTGATGACAAATTTGCAGCATATTCAAATCATTTCAATTTCTCATACATTTCAGTTTTAAATATATAATTCCATAATTTAATAAGAAATTCAAGACCTTTCTATCTTCATATTTAAAGTTCATTATCTTGGATTTGGTCTTAATTCTGGACAATTTATAAAATCATGGAGTTTATATGAAACTTATAATATTTTGAGAAACAGTCATTACTGCAAATTCTCATTCTTATTTCTCATGCATTGGTTTTAATTTCAATTCCCTTAAGCACTAGGCACTCAATTTTTACATTTTACTGCTTGCTTTAGTGTAAATAAAATAAATAATGATTTTGGATTATAGGATTTTGGTTAGTTTGACTTCTTCATGTTTTTAATGTTAATTAAAACAAGAAGTCAGCTAGTTTGGAGAAACTGATACCTTTCAGGTAAGATCAAAAGCAATTATCCAATGGTAAGATTCATTTACCCACTTTCATTAATTACCATTTCATTAATTTAGTTTCATTTTTGTTTTTAAATTATGCTGATATAAAAATCTATTTTGCAGCTCTTCATAAAAGCTTCCAATCCTCCGCCAGATCATATTTTCGAAGTCCATACTCTACTCCTGACTTTATTTCAAGAAGCAGCAATAATCTTCATTGAAACAACTACACCAGGAAGTTTATGAACCTTTAGTTTTTTTCTTTAAGCATTCCTTTTATTAGAAAATGATTAAGATGATGCTTTGAAACAAAAAGATTGATATTAGACAGAAAGTTTTCATTGTGACTGAATTTTATCGTCACTGCTATCTAAAAAGCCTTAAACACTTACAAACCTGCAAGGTATGATTTTTCTAAATCTCGACATAAGAAGGATTGGTTACACGATTATTTTCTTTTTCTTGATATTGTTGAGACATTGGTATAAACATTCTTGTTTGAGTTTATCGTTCGAAACTTGGATTTTCCTTTCACTTTTCGAATCTCTTCATTTTTATTTTTCTTTGTTGATTTCTTTCTCATTTTAGCATAAGAATTATTTTTCCTTTAGTTTTAAATTTTGATTTTGGTGACTTTGCCATGATTTATATGGAAGGCCTACTTGTTACCTAACAATGGTCAGCATACATGGAGAAAAATTGTTAATAGTCACCTATTAGCTTTTTCTTAAATCTCTTAGTAAAGTGTGATTTTCTTATTATAAAGGTAGACATAGTTAAGGAAGATATTACCAATTTAAAGAAGTTGACAAAGTATCATAAAATCTGGAGAAATTTCTTTTCATCAAAATTGTAATTATTTTGAGATTTCAATATTTTATTAAGATCTTCCAAAGTTCTATTATCAGTCAAGAAAAGTTATTTTTAACCAAGTAAAGACACTTTACAGCAAAGCATCTTTAACTCTGAAATTGTCATTCTTAACTCTCAAGGAGTCAATGATTCTCCCTATCCCAAAAAGTCTTATTTTTCTAAAGTGTGATCCAAAAATATATTTAAACTTAAAAGATAAGAGGTCTCATCATGAGCCTACTTAACATGATCACAGGGGAAAATAGGCTGACATTACCAATACTACTAAACAAACCAAGGTAATGGCTTATGATTGCAAACAATTATAAGACAAGGGGTCTCATCACGAGCCAACTTGTTCAGTCAAATTATAACCAATGAGTGGCATTGTTGACTTTCTGGCTACCAAACTAGGACAATGGCTTTTAATAACTAAAAAATAAACATATATAAATGGATTTATCTCTAGGTCAATAATTCTTAAAAAGATGGGATTTTGAATCATTGATGATTAAAAGGTAACCCTGTCGAGACTATAGATGTTTGCTGGTAGCAGTGGCTCTACTTGTGACAAATGAGTATAATCTAAAAGCTAAGCTATAAAGTGACCCCTGTTTTATCTCTACAACTAATTAAGGACTGATATAGAGTTTTGAAATATTTTAATTTATGAAGAATTTTAAGGAAAATTACAGTTAGATGATTCTTGCTTTTATTCAGACTAATGAATATAGTCAAGCAATCCAAAAATAATTTTCTCTTCTTTAATTATTTTTACTTTAATTTTAGGAAAATCCCATTCATATCAAACAGATATAACTGGTTCTTCTCCCATGTGTCGCCATTGTTGTGGTAAAAACACAACCCCCCCATTTTGATTTGTTCACTTCATATAATGGGGACCCTTTCTATAAAAATTTTGGATAAACGCCTTTTAGGATTTTTATTTAGTTGATTATCCTACGCTGTTATTAATTTTTCATTTTCTTTGGATTTTTGTTTTGATTGCTTTGTTAAAATCGATTTTTTATAAGCTTCCCATTGACACTTGCTTTGCCTCATTTGGTCAACTGGTTTGAAAATGGTACTCCTTTGAAGTCTCATCATTTATCTAGCCTAGGTTAAAAATGCAAAAAATGTACAATATTGAATTTTGTAAATAGATTAGTTTAATAATGCATTTATTTCAAATTATAACCCCTAGTTAGTTATTACTAACATTTTTCATTTTTCGAAAGCTTTTTGCTTTTTTTTCTTTTTTTTTTTGTTTTCGCTGCGTGACCTTGCCGCCGCCCTGCTCCGCTGCGCTAGTCGACTGCTCGGCCCTCGGGCTGCTTGGAGGGCTCCGTAGGCCTCCTGTGGGCTCCTTCCTCGGTGAGGTGCTCCCCTGTGCGGTCTCCCTATGCGGTGCTTTGCCCCACTCCTGCTATTTTCTTCTGAATCCCTTCGTTCTGCTTTGCTCCTAAAATGGCCGGTGGGGTCTGATTTGCTTCAATGGATCCCCCCCCCCCCTGCCTCCTCATTTTGATTCCAAAGCCTTCCTTAAGCTTCTGGAATCCCTGCCGAAGAAGAAAGCTTCAGAATCCATGAAGTTTGTGAAACGGTTGGATGACATCCTAGAGATCTCGCTTCCCCCTGAGGGTCAGATCAAGGTCGCCCTTTCCCTAGCTGAGAGAGCCCTGGTAGGTCAGTTCACGGGCCTCTGGCCCTCCCCCAAATCCATGGAGAACTGGATTGCCAGAAACTGGGCTCCATTGATTAAAAATGGTGTTACCTCGTATTTTTTAGGGAAGGGATTCTTCATGTTTGAATTTACTGACAAAGAGGATAATTATCTCATATTCCGGAATGGTCCCTATTTCATGGGCCCTCAGGGGCTGTATCTCAACAAGTGGACGCCTGATTTCAATCCTTTAGTTGACGTTCCCACAACCATCCCTGTGTGGGTGAGGCTGCCCAATCTACCCATGCATTGCTAGAATTGGGACTCCCTAAAGCATATCGATAACACCTTGGGCAAATTTATCGACCGAGCAAATAACAAGGACCAATTTGACTGTGCAAGAACCTGCGTCGAAGTTGACCTGGAAGTTGGTTTACCGGAGGCAGTGAAGATCAGGGTTGGAAGCTGGTCTCATGTTCAGAAGTTGGATTATGAGCATCTCCCATTCAAGTGCAGGAAATTCCAAGTTTATGGCCACTTTGCCCGGAACTATCCAAAGAACACTGAAATGGAGAAAGGCAAGGACGAAGGCTGGACCCAGGTTAAAAGATCCAAAAATTCTCACAAAGCTAATCGATCAGGAAATACGAAAGGCAATGGTCCTCAGGTGGCCCCTAGAAACCAAACCCCTAGCATGGAAGAGCAAGGTAACAAATACATTCTATTAAGTCTAGCTATGGAAGGTTCCCTAGAACTAGAGATACAGAAAGAAGGAATGATCCTCAAGGAGCCCCTCAGGGAACCAATACAGGTGGAAAGCAATGAAGACAGATCAAAAGAGCCTCTCACTGAAGAGATGGAGGATGTGCAAAGCTCGGAGGAATCAGAAGAAGAAGGCGAAATAGAAGCTTCGCAAGCCTCGGCCAGAAGATCTCTGAGAGGTCGAAAATCTGCACGGGAAAAAAAGAGAACAAGAGACCTATAAAGACAAGCTCCAGGGAAGTCAACCAACCCTTGAGAAGCTTTTGGCAAATACTTCGAAGAAGAACAAAAATCAGCCTCAGAGCTCTAAGGGAGCTCACCTCTCAAAATGTAAGTGATGAAGATTGTCTCCTGGAATTGTAGGGGAATGGGGAGAAGAATAAAAGAAGAAGCGATAAGAAGCCTAATAAGAACAGAAACTCTCGATATCCTCCTTATCCAGGAGACTAAAATGGAGGATCATGTCTTCCTCCAGATCGGCAAGAAGTTATGGAAGCAAAGCGAAGGACAAGCAGTATCAGCTCGAGGCGCTTCTGGTGGCCTAGGCACTATTTGGAATGCAAACAAATTTACAAAGATCAGGGAAGTTAAAAACATTCATTGGTTGTTCCTAAAAATCCAGCACGTTGAATCAGATATGACTCTCTCCCTCTTCAACGTGTATGCACCCGTTAGCATAGCAGAGAAGAAGCCCTGTTGGGACTCCATAAGGAATCTGGCAGATATTGAAGAATTACCTAATATTATTATAGCAAGGGATCTTAATCTAACTTTATCATTGTCTGATAAACGTGGAGGAAGCATCGTCAGGGACCCGGCGCGGGAATGGGTTGAGGATTTGCTTCTCGACTGGGACATGATCGACATCAAGCCTTCGGCTGGGAAGTACACATGGACAAACAAAAGAGTTGGTCCAGGCCACATTGCTACAAGGTTAGATCGATTTTTCGTTCAAAGCTCCTTCCTTCTTTTTGGACTATAATCTAGAATGCATATTCTTCCTTGCAGTGTTTCCAATCATCGTCCCATCAAACTCGAGCTGCTAGCTCATGCGGACCAAGGACCCATCCCTTTTAAATTTAATTCTCACTGGGTCAAGGTACAGTCCTTCTTGTCTCTGATAAAAGAAACCTAGAAGCTCCCTGTCAAAGGTTCGGCATTCTTTGTTTGGGAGGAGAAACTCAGGAGAGTCAAAGCTGCACTAAAGACCTAGGTAAAATCCTTATCAAATCTTGCTGCGGAAAGAAAAATGATCCAGGAGCGCCTCGAATCGCATCATTTGGTCTCGGAAAATGCTAAGATCACTAAAGAGCTGCTTGATAAGGAGGCCAACCTTTAGCGCATGTTCCTTAAGGCTAGCCTGGCAGAGGAAGCGTATTGGAGACTGAAATCCCGCAGCCTCTGGCTCAAGGCGGGAGATAGAAATTCTTCTTTCTTCCATAAGCAAGCACAGGCCCGAAAATGCTACAATTCCATATCTGAAATCAAAGTTGAGACCACCATCCATAGAGACATCAGAAGCATAAAGGATGCGGCCTCCACTCATTTCAAAAATCTTTATAGCGAAGATGAACCCGCCAACCACGTTTCTCCCCTGGTGAATGAGGTGCCCTCCCTGATAACCGAAAGCAATAACCAATTTCTGGAGGCTGAGATCTCTAATCATGAAATAAAAGCTGCTCTCCTCGCTATGGAACCGGATAAGGCCCCGGGTCCTGACAATTTCACTGTCGGATTCATTCATATCTGTTGGTAGATTGTGGAGAAAGACCTATGTAGAATGATACGGAAATCCCAAGAGTGCCAGAAAATTGGTGGAAGCACTAATTCGGCCTTCTTGGCCCTCATCCCCAAAGAGAAAGGAGCCAACTCCTTCAATTGGTTTCGCCCTATATCCCTCTGTAATATAGGCTTCAAGCTGATCACGAAAGTTATTGCCAATAGATTAAAAACCATCCTCCCGGACATCATTCCTACGAATCAGGGAGGATTCATTCAAGGAAGACAGATTGATGACAACTTTGTCCTGGTCCAGGAGGCGATCCATTCCAGTTTGGTTTGCAAAGAGAAAGGTATGGTTGTCAAGCTAGATCTTGAGAGTGCCTTTGACAGAGTGAGACACAGCTTTCTATTGGATGTCCTGCGCAAATTCAGATTTGGACCCAAATTCATCAGATGGATTAAGGCCTGTATCAGCGAGCCTTGGATTGCCCCCCTGGTGAATGGGAGGGCCTCATATTTCTTCAAATCTTCTCATGGTTTGAGGCAAGGGTGTCCTTTATCACCTCTGCTCTTTGTCCTCCAATCTTCCATTCTCAGTTTCCTATTGAACAAAAGGCAACAGGACCAAGATCTTATGGGTCTGAATATAGCGAGAGGGGTTGATAACATAAATCATGTGTTATTCACGGATGATTCCCTCTTGCTGGGCATTTCCTCTGTGTACTCGGCTAAAAGTTTCAATGAAGTGGTTGAGGACTACTGTGAAGAATCTGGAAGCAAGCTAAACAAAGGCAAATGTCATGTCTACTGTTGGAACACCCCTACCTCCACTCTTCAAGCCATCTCCAGTTGTTTTGGTTTCATGGAATCCTCATCTTGGTCCTCCTTCAAGTATTTGGGTCTCCCTATCTTTCAAAAACGTCTTGTCAACAGAGATTTGCTGCCCCTCCTGGAAAAGTTCAAGTCTAAGATCCATTCTTGGGGCTTTAACTGGCTTAATCTGGCAGGTAAAACAGTTTTAATAAAAGTTGTTCTTAATAGCCTGCCCATATATCAATTTGCAGTGATGTTGGCCCCTGCTGGAATCATAAAGAAAATGGAGGAGCATATCAGAAAAAAATTTTGGAAAGGTGGGAAAGCTAATGAAAAGAAAATTCCTCTACTAAGCTGGACTAAAGTCTCTATGCCTAGATTGGAAGGTGGCCTGAACTTTAAAAACTTTAGCATGCAAAACATGGCGTTGGGAGCAAAACTGATCTGGAGGATTATTGCCCCAAATCCAGGGTGGGCTTAGATCACCTTGTGGAAAAAGTTCTTTCGTGGGCAGAGGAAAAGGTGCCTAGACCACCCCAGAGAAAACTCCGGCTCGTTAATACAAAAACTCTATGCAAAATCCTCCTCTCTAATCAACGATCATGCTCATTGGATTCTGGGTAATGGCAAACAAATCAGAATCTGGGAGGATCGTATAATGGGCTGTGACCCTCTGTCTGATGATCGCTCCCTATCAACGTTGAAAGACTGGATGTACAGATCGGGGTTCATTACACTGTGGGACATTTCGAATTGGGAGAATGGTCACTGGCTCAGTTGGATCAAGTTAGAAGTGCCCCAGTCTCTATCCAACGAACTGGCAATCCTCTCAGACTTCCTGCACTGTAAGGCCCCTTTGAATAGCAGAAATCCTAACACTCGTGGCTAGGGCTCGTCGCCTGGGTGCTATTTCATCTCTCAGGGCTACAGACAAATCTCAACACATCCCCACGTTCCCCCAGATCCTAAACCTTGGAAAGGAGTCTGGTCCCAGCGTTCGCTTCCAAAGGTCGACCATTTTTGTTGGCTCCTCTGCCACCAGCGTATATTGACGAACGATAGATTGCACAAAAGAGGATATCACGGCCCCTCTCGCTATTCTCTGTGCAGTGAAAACTCAGAAGCCGCTGCGCATTTGATGTTGCATTGCAAGTTTGTCGTTGATCTTTGGAACGCGACCTTAGGCCCATGGAGGGCGGATTTCATACTTCCCAAGAATATTCTAGAGCTGTTCTCAATCTGGAAGCGGTTGTATCCCGGAGGCTCTCTTCAAAACTTCCATCTCAAAGCTGCCTGGTGTATCCTTCCCAAATTAATCTGTTGGCACACCTGGCTGGAAAGAAACCAGAGGATTTTCAAAGACAAGAAGAGAGCCTTCATTGAGGTTGTCAGGCCACCCGTTCTCCCCAAAGACTGGCAAATTCGTCTTAACGCTTCAGATTTCTTGGCTCTATGCTCACAGCAGGAGCATATTATCCTCTTCTTTGATGGGGCTGCCAAAGGCAACCTGGGCAGATCTGGTGCTGGGGGAGTTGTTAAGAGAGCGGATGGCAGAATTGTCTTCAGATTTGCCTAGGAAGTGGGCTTCAACACCAGCATTCAAGCTGAAGCTCTGGCCCTCTTTCAAGGGCTGAAGCAAATTAAAACTCTCGGAATCAAAGATGCAATAGTGATGGGAGACTCCCAGACTATCATAAAAACTATCATAGACAGCTCTGTCCCATCAGATTTAAGGCTATCCAGGTTGATTTCCAGAACTAGAATTCTCATAAATTCCTTCCAGAGCTTGAAATTCTATCATGTCAAGAGAGACAACAACAAATAGGCTGACGCTGAAGCTAATAGAGCTGCCCTTCTCCCTCACGGAGTCATCCTCAGAGATGGAGAAGAAGGTTGGGAGTCCATTCCTTAACCACCTGGTGATCATGATTTACTGCCTTATTCTGAAGCAGTTCATTTGCATTTTTAAATTGGGGAAAATAGAGGCGGTTGCTAGGAAAATAGATTGTAAAAATTTCTGGTGTAGCATAGGAAAAGAGATCTTGGTATTGGACAATGAGAAATCTGGATTTTGCTCTGCATATTGTAATAAGATTTGTGGCATTTTGGCCAAAAATTAATATATCTCTCTAACCGTTTCTATTAAAAAAATAAAAAAAATAAAAAAACATTTTTCATTTTTCAGCCAAATCATGAAGTATCAGGATTTTAGTAATTTACTCCAATTTCCCAAATTGATTACTAATCTCGAAAACCCAGAATTTTGAAGTGGTTGTAGTTTAATTTTCATTTTTATTAAAGTGGTTGTACTTTATAAACTAAACTTCATTAAAATAAAACTAAAATAAAACTATATATATATATATATAAAACTAAAATAAAACTATATATATATATATATATATATATATATATATATATATATATATCGCATCGGGAGATCGGATCTGATCGCATTAGAGCTTTCATATATCGCAAGTTTAACAAAACGTCGATACCTTCAATCTTCCCGATTGCCGATCCCCCGATCATTAAAAAGTTCAATGCATTGCATCGGAGTCTTCATTTAATACAAGTTTTATGCCCCCGACTCAAAGATTTCTCCGATCCGATAAGTCAAATATTGACTTTCAAGCTAATATCTCCATTCGTTGTTTTAAAATGGCTTTTGTATTAACGTATGGTGATAATAGTGATAGTTTGAAATTAGTTTAAATATTTAATATATTAAATTTTAAATTAAATAAATTAATTAATATATAGAATTCAATTAATTTAATTAAATTAAAATTTAATTATTATTTTGATTAATGTTAATTAGTTTATAAAATAATTAATTATATTAGTTAGATTAATTTTAATTAATAATAGTTTATTAAATAATTATTTTAGTTTATAATTAACAATAAAATTAGAATTAATTATTAGATAATTAGAATTCTAATTTAGGATTAAATTTTTAATTAAAAATTCTGATTTTTTTAGCCTAGCAACAGAAATTCCAGAATTGTGCCAGTTTTGACTCATCAACTTTGGAGGTTCATAGATTGAGTTATACTTGGCCAAATGAGGCCAAAGACAGCTCATTAGAAAGATAAAATCAAGGAGAATATTTCTGAAAAGGTTTCACTAACAAACTTGGTCATTTATTGGGTCGAAAATCAAGCAGAAGATCAAGCTCCGAATTTTGAAAACAAAATCAATTTTCTGAGTTTTATTTTCCTCATTTTCATTTGCCCAAGCCTCTTCTAATTGAAGATTTTTTCATCAATAATATCCTTGGCCAATTAAACCATCTCAGGTATTAATAGAAAGCTTACATTTTATTTTCAATTATTTATTTAAATTGAATGTGATTGGATTTGTTTTAATGTCAGAAATGACATTTTGGATTTGATGGTTGCATCTTAATTCATTTTGATTTCTTTTTGCAGGAAAACAGTAGAAGAAATATGGAGAAAAAGATATCAATTAATGAAAAGGCTCCAACAATTAAAAATTGGAACTTTGAACAAATAAAATTGGATTGGGCAGATTTTTCTTCAACAAACTCTCCTCTAAAAATACTTTTGGAAATATTATAAATGGCAGATTGCAGAATGTAATAAGGGGTTGCTCTCCTCTACAATTCTAGACTTCTAAAAGCACTTCTGTAATAGGGATTTAAAGTTGTAGGTGAGAGGAGTGAAATCTCATATCTGGGGATTATTGAGGTTTTTCTTCTACATTCTAAGTTATGTATAACGAACAGAGTTTGCACTATTGTAGCTTTGGTTTTGAAAGCAAAAGCTCAAGCATTGTAAAGGACTATTAGAGACCAGAGTTGGAGAAATGGATTCAATAAATTGGTATTTCGAATACTATTATTTTAATTGTTGGTTACATTTTTTATGACATGAATGTCTCAATTTACTTTCATATTTGTGCACTTTTGTCGGTATGGTTAATTTGTCTCTATTTTTTGTTATTATGTATCTCTGCTCCTATGGATTAAATTATGATTTCTGAGTAACCATTTACTCAGAAATCTGTCTTACAAAACTAATTTATTAAATAATGATGTGTTATGAACTATTTCTGCATATTATTGTTTAATTATTGAATTTATTGATTTGACAATCAATATCATTTTTGTGAATTTCTTCCTGAGTGTTGTTGATTGATTATTTCAGTTAAAAATTCTGAATAGAATGTGTTTTGATATCCATAATATCAGTTAATTAAACTACTTTATAATATCAGTTAATTGAACTACTTCATTAACTTGATATTCATTATAAGCAAGACATGTTTAAATCCCAATACTTTAAATATCTTGCTCTTGGTTGGGTTAGATCTATATCTGCCTAATTAAGATAGGATTAAGATTAGTTTCTTTTGCTTGCATTATAGAATAAATTTGCATTTAGAGTAATTTCTACATTCTTTTAAGTCCTCTTCTCAAAGAGGCAAAATTTTAGTTGTGGCTTGGCTGAACCCAAATCAGCTTAAGGGTCATTCTCTTGCCTGATCAGCAAGAAGAAGTGATCTGATATCCCTGCCTATTGGTAATTAAAGATACATCATAAACCAATAGCGATAGGGAAAAGGTAACTGGACCTAGTTAAACCAGTCGGAGCCACTAATCCAAATGGAAAAGGAGTTGCTTTAAGGTCCGGACCGGGTGGTTATCCCCCATTATTGTTGCAGTGATTTTCAAGGCATCAACACATTGTAATGTCCCTTCCGAAATTAAATTGTTATGGGTTCATTTATTCTACAATTTTGAAAATTTTGGAGGCCATGGGACCCATGTGATTTTTGGAAAAGACTTAGGAAGGAAAAAGGGGCTGAAATGTTTTGTTGGCATAGCATGGGGGGCACCCACATGAGGAAATAAGCACCACCTTAGAGGGAAGTTCAAATGACTAAGGAGGGAAAGTCGAATTTCTAGTTGGAGGGGGGCCGCATGGGAAAAGAGGCCCACAAATTATAAATAGAGGGGCCCCAGCCTCATTTGGTATCTCTTTGACATAATGAACTCAACCTTAGTTGCTCGAGCTGCTTAGCCGGGTTGCTATGTTGTTTAGCACATGAGTGTTTCCGAGCGGAGATCTCAACCCTTTTTTCGGTGGACTTCGAGTGCCACCCTAGGAATGGAATTCGTACTACCTTGGAGGAGAGTTGGTGGAGTTTCAAAGTCACATCATTCAGTATTCGTCTCAGCTACTACGTGTTTCTGGAAGACGTAGAAGGGGAACATGCAGGTGTTGCTTGTGGGTTCATCCAGGCAGCAATTGCTGGGGGAGTCTGGGCATTCAAGCTACAGTGGAGGATCAACCTTTCGGGAGATTTTTGGAGTAGGAGGTTGCAGCATTGGAACAGTTCAATTTATAGTCACCTAGGCCTGCACAGAGAGCCCTCACTGGGCTCACATGGGAGTTGGAGGAAGGAATATTTGTAGCGCTGAAACTGGTCGGGAGAAGTAGGAGATCATTTGGAGGGCCATTTGAGGAGGATAGTTGGAATTGGGAGAGCAGAAATTGATAGGATCAGTCACAACAACATAATTCGAAATTGGAGGAGGACCAAGCTATGAAGGGTCAATTTTTTAAGGTTGGAATCAAAGGAAACCCTTTCTGGGTTTTTCTGGGTTTTGGGCAATGATCACTGTCCTAATTTTATAGAATTTTCTGGGCAAATCAGAGGGGTCAAACATGGGTCCCAACTCAACTAGAAGCTAAAGGAGCTGAGAGAAATTTGGGCCAAAATTCCGAGGTTAACATTTGGCCAATTCCTTCATGTGTTATTATGGGTTTCTTTTTTTTTCCGGGGAAAAAATCACAACTTTTTATTAAGAGCGATAAAAAGTTTTACAAGCGATTGAATCATAAGCCACCACATCTGGCTCATAAGTCTGTTGTTCTGCTCAACATTTAAGGAGCTGTTTTGTTGTTCTGTAGGACACAAAACCTTTACAATCAACCTCCCAACGGAGGTGCAATAACAACCATGTATCATATATGCGAAACAAAAACTGGGGTCTCCTTCAACAGAAGGAAAACAACCCCAAAAACAAAAAATATAGATGTCTCAAAGCCCGTGAGCAGTTCCAAAAAGGAGAGAAAGTAAAAAAGTCTGTTTGCTGTGTATTAAAAATGCTGCTACTGATATCAAGAACTAAAGAAAACAGAGCTGGAAAATACATGAATATACATATAATATATAATGCCGCTGCAAAACTGCTGTCAAAATGAAGCTGGACGACAGATGTCAAAGAGGCTGTGCATAAGGAGGCATATCTGATCTGACTGAATGCCCCTGTCTGATCTCTTCTATGACCCAGTTGCCCATATCCTGTTGTACACCAGCTTTAGATAGCTGGTCTGCTTCTTCATTCTTGTCCCTGTAAATGTGGCAGATAGAAAAAATATTAAAAGATGCCTTTAATAAGAAAATTTCTTCCACTAGTGTTCTCAATATCTGATTATGACAAGATGCTTCTCCATTGACCCAATTAATGACATTAAGAGAGTCCCCAAAAATCTGTATCATGTTTATGTTTCTGTGAAGAAGCCAGCATAAAAGGTAACGAAGAGCTGATAATTCCGCATAGTTATTAGTGCCATAACCCAGCCCAATAGAAGCTTTTAGTGAGTGATCAGGATCGATATGTATGCACAGGCCAGCTCCAGCCCTGTTATTTTGAGAAGCCCCATCAAAAAAACCCCAAGGAATGCCTTCTTGTATGTTGATTTGTTTTTGCTTTTGCTTAGGATCTTTTTGCTCAGGGGGCGGTAATGCAGAGTAAATGGCCGCAATGTTAGTGGCAATGACGAAAGAGGGAATGTCCTTGTCTTGAAAAATGCTTTTATTCCGGGCAAGCCATATTCCCCAGCAGAATATGAGAGGCAGGTTTCTCAGGTTTCCATCAGGGAATTCTTGCCACCATTTTCTCCAAGCTGGCTCCAAAGAATCGAGGCCCCACCTAGCATTTATCTTGAGCAGCGCAGTGACCTCCTCCCAGATCTGTCTAGAGAAAGCACAAGATATGAAAAGGTGGTTTATGGATTCATCATCCGACTTGCACAGTGGGCATCTACCAGGCCCAACTAAGAATCTTGCCTGTAGAATTTCCCAAGTTGGGATTTTCCTTCTTAAGATACACCATAGAAACAGTCTGGCCTTTGCTGGGCTTTTAAGTTTCCACAATTTTTTGGCCCACCAATCCGGAATGCCCCAGCCTTTCTTTCCCATCAAGAAAAGGTATCCATCTTTAGGCGAGTAATCCCCTGTTTTACTCTGGGCCCAAAGCAGGCTGTCAGGTTCATCTTTTATCCTGACATTTGAACGTTGAAGTTCTTTTATGAAAACCTCCCACTCAGCCTTCCACCTGATATTGATTCCCAAATCGACATCATCCTTCCAAGCCTGTCCCCAGATAGTAGACTGTCCAACCTTCTCCACTAGATTTAGTGATGTAATGCCTTTGCTGTCCAGATGTCTGAGAAGTCCAGGTGACAGAGCATAATCTTCATTGCATCCTACCCAAGGGTCTCTGCCAATCCTGATGAGTCTACCATCACCAACTTTCCAAGCTAAGCCTTGTTCGATCACGGAGAAAGCTTCCACCGTGGCCTTCCATATGGCAGAAGCATTTTTTATCTTCTTGTTTTGACTCCGGATCCAGTCTTCCAAGGGGATGGGGTCAATGTATTTCCTTTTTACCACTCTTGTCCATAAATTTTCCATAGTTATTAGCCTCCATCCGGATTTAGCAGCTAAAGAGAGACTGAATTCTGGAAGTCTTTTAATGCCCCATCCTCCCCATTCTTTTGGTCTGGCCACTTTGTCCCAAGCCACCCAAGGCAGTACTGAGGATTCCTTAGTGCCAGCCCAAAGAAATCTACTACATATTTTCCTGATTTTCTCCATCACTCCTTTGGGGATCCATGTCAGGGCAGCCCAGTATACCGGAATAGCTAGGAGAACAGATTTAATAAGAGTCAGCCTCCCAGCTCTGGAGAGCCACCTGAAACTCCAATGTGATATTCTAGCTTCAATTTTGGCTATGAGCCAGTTCCAATCCTCTTTTTTGTAGCCAACAGGCTTTAGCCAAAAACCCAAATATTTGAAAGGAGTATCCAGGGGCTGAATAGGGAATGGGAATAAATTAGCCAGACTGTTCCTTTCCCTTCTTTCAAAATCTGCCACACAAGCTTGGGACTTTCCTGAGTTAATCTGCATTCCAGTGGCTTTAAGAAAGAGATCAAAAATACATTTTAATTCCTTTAGTTCATCAGGGGAGCCATTAGTGAAAATCAAGATATCATCAACAAAAAGGAGGTGAGTGATGAAGAGATTGATTGCTACCTCTATACCCTTTACCTTTCCCGACCTTCTGGCTTTATGAATTAGTCTGCTTAGTCCTTCTGCCACAAGAAGGAACAGAAGGGGAGATAAAGGGCACCCTTGCCTTAATCCCCTCTGACTGTTGAAGAAAGAGGAGGCCGCACCGTTAACCAAAACTGCAAAACTGACATTTGTGATGCACCCCATGACCCAACTAACAAAAGAATAGTTGAAGCCGAGATGTGTAAGCAACATTCGCAAATAGAGCCAACTGATCCGGTCATATGCTTTGGATAAATCAATTTTGAGCACAGCTCCCTTCTTATTCTTCATCCTGATACTATGAATAACCTCCTGGGCAACCCCAATGGCTTCATGAATTTGTCTTCCATCCAGGAATCCAAATTGTTCCATCGATATGTTTTGTGATAGGATTGGTGCTAATCTGAGAGCAATAACCTTTGCAATGATCTTGTAGATGCAGTTACACAAGGATATTGGCCTGAAGTCTTCGAAACTATCCGGATCATCCTTCTTCGGAATAAGAGCTATAAAAGTAGAGTTGAAGGGTCTATAGATTTCTCCTTTCTGTCTCGACTCTTCAACTACTTCAGTTATTTCTGTTCCCAATTGATCAAAAAAATGGAGGAACAGCTCTATTGTCCAGCCATCTGGGCCTGGGCTCTTGTCTTTGCCCATGAGCTTCATAGCTGCTTCAACCTCCTCCTTTGAGACCGGGGAGGACAGAGCTTCTGATTCATCTTCCTCAATGAACCTAGGAAAGCTTTGTGCCGTTTGGAGGACTTCTGCAATCGTAGCCTCCCCAGATTCTGAGAAAATGTTTTGAAAGTGTCTTTTCCCTAACCCAGAGAGCTCTGAGAAGGAATTGACCATCCTCCCTTCTTCGTTTTTAAGGCGCCAAATAGTATTTGCAGCTTTCCTACCTTTAGCAAAGTTATGAAAAAACTTAGTATTCTCATCCCCCGATTTTATCCAGACTGCCCTACTTTTTATCCTCCATTCTTCTTCCTTATCCAGTAGGATTTTATTTTGTTGTTTCTCCAAATGGAGGATTCTGTCTTTGGATGACTGAGAGGAGTAACCATCAACCTCCATACTTTCCAATTGCTTCAGTTCCTCCCTAATATTTCCCAACTCCTCATTTTGCTTCAGCTTTCTTTCCTTTGCCCAGGAGATTGTGGCTTTCTTCATATTTTTAAGGTTCTCCATGAACAAAAAACTCCTATCCTCATCAGAGTTAGGAGCAGGGTGGCTCCATGTATTATTAAACAGATTGCAGAAAGAGTGGTCTTGAAGCCAAGCAGGATTGAACTTGAAAGGGGCGGGAGGCTTGGGGGGAGGGAGGAAAAGGTCAAGAAAAACAGGGAAATGGTCCGAGTTTCCTCTTTCCTCAACCCACTGTTTGATCATGGGAATTTTTGTTAACAGGGGCTCAGCTATCAGGAAACGGTCAAGTCTTTTGGCAATTCGATCCTCACCCATTCTTCGGTTTCTCCAAGAAGGCTTTAATTTGATCGGAGAAGGATCAGTGAAATTGTTATCCGATATGAGGTTAAGGAAGAATTCAGAAAGTGGGTCTTCTCTGGCAGATGGCCCCCAAGCTTCAGCTCTGCCAATGGAAAAATTTAAGTCACCACCCAGGAGCAAGAAAGGAGTCTTCATCACCGATTTCATCATCAGATTATCCCAAAAGGATTCCCTGCCCTGACAGGGCCCATACACATTTACCAAGGTAATAGGGAAAGAGAAATCTGGGGAAAGAACCTCCATTCCCAATACAGATTTCATAGCCCATTGGTTTATAATTTTAATCCGTCCTTCTTTAATTCCAATGGAAATGCCCCCCGAATGACCAGAAGAGTCAACAGCAGTAAATAACCATCCTGGTAAAAGAGTTTTTAGCAAGGCCTCAACCTCTACGGCCTTACCCAAAGTTTCTTGCAGAAAGATTACATCCAGATTAGAATTGTTTATCCACTCTTTTAATGCCAGTTTTTTGGGTTTGCTGGCCAACCCTCTACAATTCCATGATGTCAAGATCATTTTATAACATTCTCAGGGGGATGGGCTGCTCTAAGAACCCCCGGTATAGAATATTGTTTGCCGTCCGCAACGTCAAGCTTGGCTTTAATCTTTGCTTTGGACATATCCGACTTCCTACCTCGCTTATTTTTGAGGCAGCTTTGTTCAGAGGTTTGACCCAATCCACCTACAGTCCCAGGATCACTAAGTTTCCCTCCCAAAGATCTCAGGTTATATGGACAGGGAGATCTGGCAACCGAAAGAGAGAGGGGGGGCCAATGGTCTTCACGATTAATATCCAGAGCTGGTAAAGCATCAGCAATAAGGTCAATGGAAGGGGATATAGGATTATTTCCCACAGATTTATCAGCATTATTTTCATGAACATTGCCGGATTGAAGCATAACGGAATTATGATCCATGGATTCATATATATTATATTCATGTTCATTACAGGATTGAGATGTAACATGCGGGGAAACAGGAACATGTTCAGGCAAAAGATGTGTTGAAGTAAAGGTTCTTGACATACCCTTTTCTTCGTCTTCGCAATGAGCTTGTATAGCCGGGACTGTCTTGACATGCTCCTCCACGATCACCGTATCTTTGACAGGTTCCACCACATGCACTGTTGAGAAGTTTGCAATTCCCTGATTTCCTTCTTGGTTCGGGACAGTTTCATCCACTGGGACTTTATCAGTTTCCTCTACCTCCATATCCGCTCCTCCGTGCGTCTCCGGGATTTCGTTCTCCATGGATAGCTGATCAGGGTCTTGGACAATTCCTCTATTCGCTGAGGCCCGCCGAAAGTGTCGCCTCCTTCGCATCAATGGGCATTCTTTAGCCAGATGCCCATACTCATGACAGAGATGGCATCGGAACGGAAGATATTCATAATCTAACATCTGCTCGAAAACGTAATCCTTATACTGGAGATTAATTGTTTTTGCTAAGCCTCTGCTCGGATTAAGGGTGGCCAATATACGCGCCATCGATCGATCCTTTGTGTGCAAAAAGGTCATATCTGCCTCCAGATATTTCCCCAACCGGTTACCAATGGATTTAAACACTTCTTCAGTCCACAGGAAGGAAGGCAAACCCGGGACACGAATCCACACAGGAAACTCGTCGGCTCTCTCCTTGTAAGCATCAAACATGGGTGTCCATCTCTTTAGCAGAATGGGAATGTTCCCAATATGCCAGTTGCGCTGTAAAACCCATTCTGCCGAGGCTTTATCTACAAAAACGAGCTTAAACCAACCCTTCCCTAGGACTTGTGCTTCAAACTGAAGTGGTCTATCCGATACAAAACAGGATTCTCCCCACACTTGCAGAAATTCTGAGGAGTATTTCTTACCTCGAACTCTTCCTACCAACGTGCATTCTGCAACAGCTAGGGTTTCTTCAATAGTTACCTCCATTCCAAGGACCAGATTGCCCTCTATCGCCTGAGATCCAATGGGTCTTTGAGACTTCCTCTTCGCCCCTTTGAATCCTAAATCTTCCACCTGGGTACCATAACCCTTACGGCTGACGTTCCTTTCTGTGTTTGTCTGCGGAAAGCCCCCACTGGCTGTTATCTCCGGCTGAGGCTGATTTTGGTTCGCCAAGACTGCTTCCCCGTTCCCAGAAGATGACAGTCCCTTAGTCGGCCCATCAGAAACTGCCCGCACCTCACCCGGTAGCTCTCCGGGACCCTGAACAACCGACCCTTCAAGGGTATGGGATACCCTTGGCAGCGAAGCCCTAGTAATCGGGGGAAGCCCCTCAGATGCCCTTAAAGGGCTGTTACTTGCAGCGAGCCCTAGAATTGGAAAATCTTCAAAACCCTTAGTCAGCTGAAAACGCGGAGTGTCTTTTTTACCTTTTGGGTCCAAGGGTAATCCTTCTTCAGCTGCTCCTCTAGGAATCGAAACGCCGTCACTCTGCTTGGAACCGCCTGCTATGCTTGAAAGAAGTTCCGCATTTTCCGCCGCCTTGTCCACTAAAGGAAACAGAGGGGTATCATTCGGATTTATTTCTCCAAGCCTCGACCGGTCGAAAGCCCCAAAATAATGCTCCACAGCCTGAGCATTAGTGTCTTTCCCCCACATGGACAAAATGTCTTCTAATGCTGGGTCCAAATCGACTAAATCTGCGGGGTTAACCATGGTTATCTAGTAGCAGTTGCTGGTCAATGGCGAAAACCTTCACGGTTCTTGTTGGGAGAAACGAAACAAGGGCGGTAGTTCAAACTGTAATAAAAACAAAATGAAAACCTCTCGGGGATATGTTAACAGGCCTAATCCGTCGCAGTGATTAACCTCCATCTGCCAGTCAACATTGAACCCGCGCCGGCAGCTGTTCTGCATCCCTCTGACCATGCAGACTAACCGTGTCCCTTGCGAGTTTCCAAGCAGCTTCCAGGTTTCGAAACCCTAGTCGCCTCCATGATCGCCTGCGCTCCTCATTCCGTGCATATTATTATGGGTTTCTTGCATAGAGGCTGGGATTAATTTCCCATAATTTTCTGAGCAACAAGAAAGGCTCTAACGATAAATCATTTTAGGTAGCAACACCTTTCTAGGCAGTAACAATGCAGCTCTTGGGTCAAATTACCAACATATTTGAGGAGGGTGTTCCATTGTTCATTTTGGGATTTTGCTAGCTTGTCTAGAAAAAGCCCAAGTGCACACATTCCAGCACCTTGTTGTACACCTCTTCCCATTTAATAAAATGAGTAGACAACATAGCTTGGTTTCCAATTTTGTGGTATGATGGTTTGATTTAATTTTATGGCATTATTTTTATTGTTCATTTTTCATAGCACTATTTTTCCTCGTTTGGAACATTATAGTCCACGAGTTCCAGGTGTGCTAGGGAGGGAGTGACAAGGTATTCTATGCAGTACTGCCAAGGAATGCTAGAGTGCTAGGGAAGCATACCAAGATGTGCCAAGTGCCAAGATGTGCCAATGCGTGCTAAGGAGTGTTAGGGAGTGCCAGAGAAACATAAGGGAGCACTAGGTAAAAATGCATGGAAATGAATGAATAAGAGTGTGTGACATGAAGTTTCAACTAGTTACAAGTGTGCTAAGGAGAGAGTGACATGGTATGCTAGGTTGCACTAAGTCATGCGAGATTTCTAGGGCGACATGCAACTAAGATGTGTCAGGTGCCAGGGTGTGTCAACATGTGCTAGAAAGTGTTAGGGAGTGCCAGGGAAACACAAGGGAGCACTAGGTCAAATTAATGCATGCAAATGAACAAATAAGAGTTTGTGAGAGGAAGTGTCAGTGAGATACAGGTGTGCTAAGGGAGTAACAAGGTATGGTAGGTAGTGCTAAGGCATGCTAGAGGCCAGGGCAACATGCCAAGATGTGATAGGTGCTAGGGTGTGCCAATGCATGCCAGGGAGTGTTATGGAGTGCCAAGGAAACAAAAGGGATCATTAGTTTCAAATACATGGAAATGAATGAATAAGAGTGTTTGACAGGGAGTGTTAGTGAGTTCTTGGTGTGGTAAGGAGGGAGTGACAAGATACGTTAGGTAGTGCCAAGGAATGCTAGAGTGCCAGGGAAACATACCAAGATGTGCCATGTGCCAGGGTGTGTTAATGCATGTCAGCGAATGTTAGGGAGTGCCACAGAAACACAAGGGAGAACTAGTTCAAAATGCATGGAAATGAAGAGATAAGAGTGTGTGATAGGGAGTGTCAACAAGTTCCAAGTGTTCTAAGGAGGGAGTGACAAGGTTATATGCTAGGCAGTGCCAAGGCATGCTAGAGTGTCAGGGCATGTCAGGGAGTGCTAGGGTGTGCTAGGGAGTGAAAATCATGCCTGCAAGAAATGTAGGGGATGCTAACACACACCACATAGGGCTAAGGGATTGTTAGACGTGCTAGGTGCTATTGCATGTCAAGATGTAAACTGTGTTTCTTAGTTGTTTTATGGCCATGGTTGGACGTGAGCCTTGACTTGGTAACTTGTTAAGTGGGATGAGTTGAGATTGGACATGAGTAGCCTAAGATGTGTTATAGGAAGTTCTTAGGTGAACAAGGCATAGTCTAGTTGTAGTAATTATAACTTGGTTAAGTTGTTGTAGTCGGGGTAGGACTTGGTTGTGTTTTGGCCAAATCTAAAAAAAAGTAAGGGTAGTTGTGAGGGCATGATAGCTAAGGAGTACCAGGGTATGGCAAGGAATGAAAAGGTGTGCTAACACATGGCAGACAGTGTCAATTGATGTTGATGAGTGTCAGGGAGTGTCAGGGGAACTGTGGTGAAGTAAAATTATAAGTGCGGACACGAACGAATTCCTCTAGCCCGATAATGGGTCTAGCCACAACAGATACATTATATGGAAGATTTCCTTAGGTTAGAATCAATCAAGAGGGCCTACCTCTTGGTCACTTATCTTACTTGATGGTGTCCTCACTTGCTCGCTCCAGCAATCTCTCGCTTCCTTCTTCAATCTCCTAAAACAAGTAAACAACAACAGCACACAAACACAATAATAAGCAAATTGCAATTCAACCTACTTAATCAGTCAAGAAGCATTAAGACACGATTATGTAATATTACAAAACATGTAGAAAATCAATCGATAGTTGTTTATATTAATATCAAAGAGAGATTACAACGATTTGTCTTGACATCGCAATCTTCCTCTAACAAGGCCAAGTTTCCACACACTTCTGCTAGCACTTCATGATGGCTTCAAATAACAATAGTTTAAAGTCTCTTCCCTTTAGACTTCACTCCAAACCAAACACACTTCTCCCTCACACAACTAGATGGCTACAACTAGTAATAGCTTGCTTGTCTAACCAAAATAGTATACTCACACTCAGCCAACACTCTAATTGTGACTAGGACTAGTTTGTGCTTGGGAAGAAGGGAGGTTTATATAGGAAATATGGATGCGAGATGGATCCTCTTCTCATGGGAGAAGGAATTATCCCTTGAGGTAGTTCCATCATTATAGGGGAAAGGAGCCCAAACTGTCATCCTCGACCCCATCCGGCCAAACAATTTACCAGACTTCTGTTATGGAGCTTCTAGAGATGGAAGCTTCCGCTCTAATTTAAAAAAAATCCATAACAAGACCAGCACGACTGGAACACAGCACATTTGCACCAATCTGCGTGGGGAATAGTGCTAATCTCTTCACACCGACACGGGGGGAGACAAAGGTAATTAGCGTTGGCCTTGTAAACTGGGAAAAACAGAAGTTTCACGAGAAATGGTGCAAAAGGAAAATGATCTGCTCATGAAGAGGGACATAATGGGAGTTTCTCCATGAATGCAAAGCATGTGGGGTTCACTGTAGAGGTCCTCCAGGATCAAGGAACGAGGAGCACAGGGATAGTGACAAAATGATGTGTAACAGGAACACAAGGGAGAACTAGGTCAAAATGCTTGGAAATGAACAAATAAGAGTGTGTGCCAAGGAGTGAATTCCAGGTGCCCCAAGGATGAAGTCTTTTAGGAGAATTTCATAATAATACTTGCAGGAGTCAAGCCTATGGTTATGATAAGGCATGGACAAAGCAATTTCAGAGAATGGTAGACTTTGGGTTTGGCACAATATTGTTTTGCTAATGAATTGGTTGGGTTCCCAAGTCGCAAAAAAAGTAAGGTTATCTGTGAGGGCATGACAACTAGGGAGTGCCAAGGTGTTCTAGTGAATGTAAGGTTCCCAAGTCATGGAAAAATGTAATGCTAGTTGTGAGGTCATGACTACCAAGGTGTGTTAGGGAATGCTAGGGCATGTTAACTTGCACCAGATAGTATGAAGACATGTCAAACAAGCTAAGATGTGCCAAGTGATAAGGCATGCCAAGATGTGCAAAGGTGTGAGAACGCATGCCAGGGACTGTCAAGGAAACAAAAGGAAGGAACAAGTTAAACTACAAGGAAATGAACACATAATAGGGTTAATAAGTCATCAATTTACCTTTTCCATGAGGGGAATGTTAAGAACGCCAACACTAGGTGCCAATAGGTGCTAAGTGCCAAGTGTCAATGCATTCTAAGTGCCAAATCTTCCTCTGTTTCTTCTCATCTACTTTCCAATAATTGATCTCAAATAACTTTAATATTAAACCATTCCAAAGCATACCAATTCATATCAATTCATACCAAACACGCTAAGACTTGCCAAGTGCCAATGTGTGTCAGGGAGTGTGATGGATGCTATGAAGTGGCAAAGCATGTCGAAGAGTGCTAAGGTGTGACAGAGAGTTCAAATACATGTTCAGGAGTGTTAGGGAGTACTAGGACAACAAAATGGAGCACTAGGTCAAAATTCATGGAAGTGAATGAATATGAGGGTGTGTAAGTGAGTGTCAATGAGTGCTAGTTGTCATGCCAAGGAGGGAGTGACAAGGTGTGCTAAGCATGGGAAAGACATGCCAGGGAATATCAGAGCATGTCAAGAAGTGCTAGAGTGTCCTAGGTAGTTCTGGGGTGTGCTAACATGTGCCAAATAGTGTCAAGGCATGCCAAGTGCTAAGACATGCTAGGATGTGCAGGGTGCCAAAGTATATTTCCAATATGCGTCAAGGAGTTTCAAGGCAACAAAATGAATATCCAAGCTAAAATGCAAGGAAATGAACACATAAGAGGGTTAATAAGTTGGGACTTTGTCTTTTTCAAAAGGGGCATGTTAGGCACACTAATAATATGTTCCAATACATGCCAAGTGCCAATGTGTGCCATGTGATAATGTTTGTCAATGCAATATTATGCCAAGGTGTTCCAAGGCATGCTAGGGACTACAGGGCATGCCAACACATGCTAGGGTAGTGTTATGCTATGCTAGGGCATGCCAACATGTGCTTGGGCATCCTACTCATGGCAAGATGTTCTAGGTACAAATATGTTCCAGGTACAAAGATGTTCCAAGACATGAAAGGTGCCAAGGAATGTTAGTGTATTGTTCCAAAGCATGTTAGGGTGTGCCATGAGTGTTGAGGAGTGTTAGGTCTCTCTCATTAATATAATTGACAAAACTTGATTATGTATTAAATAATATAGTTCCTACACACACTAGTGGAACTTTATTTAAAGGAAATTTGTTAGATAATAATCCTAATAGAGATGAATCATGTGTTGACTCATACAAAAACTATATTCTTATGACTTGAGGGAAATGATACACACTAATTACTTCTTAACAAATCGACTGATTATAACCACTATGACCTTGGACACATAATGAAAAAGACTCCACAACAATGGTCTTAAATCGTTATCTTTTAACAAAAAATATAGTAACAGGTACATAGCGTCATCCAAAAATCATTAGAATGATCAATGATGACGAACATTTTTTAACCGTCACCAAAAGTAACCAAAAATAGCATTGGTGAGGGTCAATAAAACATCGTCACTAGAAGTGTCACCAAAGACAGAATTAGTGATGGTCCTTTAATGACCCTCACCAAAAGTGTCACCAAAGAGAGAATTAGTGATGGGTCTTTAACGACCCTCACCAAAAGTGTCATTGAAAATGGCTTTGGTGACAAACCTTAAAGGACCATCGCTATATACACTTACAACAACGATTTTTTAAAGACCGTCATCATATGCGACATTGATGATGGACATTAAAGGTCCGTCACAGACATGAAGCATCATCAAAAACTCATTAGAATGATCAATGATGATGAACATTTATTGATTGTCACCAAAAGTAACCAAAAATATCATTGGTGACGGTCAATAAAATATCGTCACTAGAAGCATCACCAAAGAGAGAATTAGTGATGGGCCTTTAACGACCCTCACCAAAAGTGTCACCAAAGAGAGAATTAGTGATGGGTCTCTAACGACCCTCACCAAAAGTGTCATTGAAAATGGCTTTAGTGACAAACCTTAAAGGACCATCACTATATACACTTACAACAATGCCTTTTTAAAGACCGTCACCATATCCGACATTGGTGATGGACCTTAAAGGTCCGTCACAGGCATGTCCCTCACCAATGACCTTTTTTCTTGTAGTGATTCATCCCCTTAGTCTTATGAGGCAATGTGTGCCTTCGTTCTTATAAGGGGACAAACCACCTTCATAACTGCGGGGGTCACAATGCTTTTACCTTACTTCATACCAAATGGAAGAACTTTCGAAGAAAGTATTTTTCCCTATGATTTCTATCAACCAAGCTTAATCTTGGAGGTTTATTTTAAATGTGAAACTAAGTTAACATGCCTACTAGGACATGCAAGTAAATTTTCAAGTGTTGTGTAAGAGATAGAGGTGCTTTAAGCACAAGATTGCATAAACTTTATAACATGTAAAATTTAAAAATGAAAGTATTTTCTTTGACTTATGATAAATGGATGATCCACCTAAAGCAAACTTGAAACTTATGAGTGATTTTTTGGCATGTAAAATAAATGGCAATGCTTGTAAAATATAAACTCAAGATTGTACTCAAAATAGCTTGCAAAAGAAATAAACTTTAACTTGAGAGATTATCTTGACATGAAATAAATAAATGTTTTGGAAAGTGAAATTGCCCAAATACCAAATGCATCAAAACTCAAGATGTATAATTTGTTGCACAATGATGAAGCATAATTGAACTTTATACAAAGCCTCAAGCTAAATGTATCAAGTTAAAGAAATGCTTGCATGAAAATAAATTGCTATAAAATGGAAATCTAGCTTGTGACTTGTAGCAATTAATGTACATGGTGCAAGTAAATTGCAATGAACTTTAGAAAATTAAGTGAGATGCATGGTTTTTTTAATTAGAAAATTAAAGCATGCATGTAAGTGAGAAGAGAAGCTAGAATCAACAATTAAAACCAACCACAAGTTCTCTCCCAAAGTGGAGAGATAGGGATGCCAATGGGTAAAACCTGCGCTCTAAAAAAAAATCAGAAATTTTATTAATTAAATTACAAGAGTCAAGGGCTAATGAAAGCCTCCTCCAAGATAAAAGGAAAAATATTTTACAATGAAGCCTTTAACCATAGACTTTTCCTCGATGAGCTACTGCTGCAAATGAGGCCTTGAAATATGCAATTTGGAAGGGTGACTTTAGATATAAAAATTAGACTCTAGAAAAGAGGAATTTGCGTCCAAAACAAGAGAGGCTAAGCCTCCTCAAACCCACGACCAAGGAAGAGTAATGCAGCCCCAAAAATGGAACTCGTTCTTGCCAAAGAGAGCCTCAAATGCCCACAACCAAGAGAGAAAGTCTTGAATTGAGATCCCAAGGTCTTGCACACAACTTGTCAATAGTTTCAAATGATAAATCCCACAAGTTGTCACAAGAAACAAGTTAGAGAGGGATGCAATACAAATCAAGTGTTAGATATGAAAATAATCAATAAAATTACAAATGTATGTGTACAATATAATCTACAAAGGCTAAGCTAAAGAGTATGAATAAACTCTCCTCTTTTCCTAGCCATAATTTAGCTTTAAAATAGCAAGATATTAGCAAATGAAGCACAATATTTGAGAAATAAATATTGAATTATGAAGCAAGAGATATGAGACCAAAGCTCAAAAGAAATCCCTACAAGACAAATTTGAATAATAAGACTTTGGCAATTGACAATGTGGGTTCGCCTTGAGTAATTTCAAGAGTGGGTTGGTTCGCCCGAGAACTTCCCTTCATGCTTGAAGCTTGATTAGAGAAATATTTTCTACACAAATTCACATGAACATATTAGGTCCACATGGGCTTAATCAAATGTAATGAAGAGAAAATTCTAGAGATATATTTAACATCAAATAAATCGTTTTTATATCTAGAGCAAGTAAATAATCCTTGTGCTAATGTTAGATAGCTACGCATCAACATAACTTGAAAATAAATATGGAAATAATAACATAATGAAACAAGTAGAAATATAAGAGTAAGAACATCAAGAAGTTACCATACACAAGGAGAACAACACCTCAATTGTAACCCCAAAGTCTTTTGTATTAATTTACAAAGAGTGCACAATCCAACTGAGTATCCTTAAGCACAATAGCTCGTATTCCAGATTACAATATGAGATCCCAAGGCTCTATTATATAGAGAGATGGGAGAAAATCCCAATGTAGAGTCCACATGACAAATGGCTATCGAGGAAATCCCAAGGAGAGCAAGTCGAGCTCCAAGTGGAGATAAGAGAGACACCAAGGCAATTCGAATTCCATATGTGGCACCATGAGAACCTCAAGAAAAATTGAATTCTCTATGTGGAATCATGAGAAAACCCCAGTGTGAACCAAAAAAAGGAGCTAACTCCAGTCAAACTCCAAGAACAAACCATGTGATGCCACCTCAAATGATGTTCTCAATGAGCTCAGCGTAGATCCTCCTCATAAATTGTGTGGTATCTCCTCAAGGAAATTTGATCTGACATTCAACATTCAACACATGAATTCCAAGTGTGAAGGTGAGGGAAAATAAGTGGAGACAAACTCCCAAGAATATCTCAATCAATATCTATCCAAAATCATTCATGTGCATTAATTCCTAAAAATTTTATTTTCCAATATATTTGTTGCTGCATTAATTCCAAGAAATTTAATTTCCTTAAGTGAGTGGTGTATTTATGATTTAAGGTGCTTATTCATCCTCCAAATGTCTCTTGACTCAACTCTTTTATTTGGGATAGTTTCCAAGTCATTTCTATGTCATTTGTCACATCGATCAATTTATTTCTCTCCATTTAATTTATTTTTGGTTTAATTTATTCCCATTTTTTCCACTAAACTTAGGAAAAGTGGGTTTTTAGGGTCTAGAACACATTAATAACCCCTCAAAGTGTGTCATAGTAGAAATTTGAGGGTGAGAGGTGAATTTTGTATTACTCATACCCCATACAACTTCTATATACAACACTTATTACATTTCATATACAGATTTTATTGCAATTTCCGCCCTGTGGAAAATCTAAGAAATTAAAAAATGACCACCTAGACCTAACCATATTCCACGAAAAATTTTGTTTGATATAGTATGGTAATATACATTGACCCTAGACACTTGGACTCACCCAAGGCCTCACCATCAAGTTGTACTTCTGCTTTGGGGTATATTTGGAGTAAAAAACTCAATTAATTATTAAGTTATGGTAGGGAGATGATAATTAACCAAGTAAAAAAAACCTCCCAGAGTAATAATCACTTGATGATAAGGTCCTAGGCTACCCAAGCATGTTACATGACTCAAAAATTGTCATACTAGAATCACTTATTACAATTCCCCGAAAGGCTTCTAGAATCTAGGTACAACAGAAAATGATAATAAGAAGTAGAGTTTAAAAACTTTGGTAACATGATGATGACTAATGGTACAATCATCCTTTGGTACATCCTTGGGCTTGGAGTATTCATATAATCCTCAATGCCACTCCAGTGGTCAACATGACCTAAGGTGAAGTATAAATATAATCCAATCGAAAGGATATTGTATATCAAGTGGGAAGGACTTCACCTGTGTGAGGAGGCTAAAAGGACTTAGCCACAAGCAACAAACAAAGGCTAGACCGAGTTCTATGGTGGTAAAGTTAAGGTTGGAAATAAATAGAAGAAGGGGTTGAAGACTATTGGAGTAGGACCAAGACCTAAGCATAGCCACAAGGATGCCACTTGCAAGAAAAAGAAAAAGGGTCGTAGGGCTAATTAAGGAAGTCGATGGTCTGAGCTACTGGCAAAGGTGAGAACAAACCTAGCCAAGGTTTGTTAGGTGCCAAGTAAGGTAATGAGGACTACACAGATTTTTAAAAGAAGGTTGAGGTCAGGACAAACTTGAAGAGAGTTGGTCGTAGGGGTAAAGGAGGCTTGTTAGGACATATCGCAACCCATAACATGATGGCTAAGGGCGGAACAGGAGGTTGTGGGTCACAACAAGGTTAAAGGAGTAGTCTGCTGGTGTTTCCAGGCAGTTCGAGGCCTACACCAAGAACTGGCAAAGGCTGGTATAATAGGTCGAGGGTAGAACAAAGTTGGAAGAAGCTACAATAGTTGGCTGAGGTCCAAAAGGAAGGCTAAGTGGGCTAAAGGAGCAGTCTACTAGTCTACTAGTAAAGGTAGCAGTCTGACCACTCTTCCTTTGATAGTCACGGACTCCTATTCTCCTGCACCGTGAACTCGTGAATTTTTCTATCCAACCAATCTTCAATTTCTTTCTTAGTTGGATTCCAATGATACAACATCAGACATCTCTATGCAGATTTTGTCCCAACAAAGGAACCATTTGTTGGCTTGTAGGGGCTTGACCTAGGTTTGGAGTTAATTAGCCAAACAAATCCCTGTACTACTGGCCCTTTCGGAAACAGTCCATGGAGCACAGACTGAGGTCTCACCCGAAGCAGTATGGGGGGATGTTGGAACCAGGTTTCTGCACCCTCGAGATGTCTGAGGGGTTGATTTAGCCCAACTATGAATACTTTTGTGCAGGTTACTTCACACGCTTTCCTGGCCTTTGAGGCCTTCGCGACCCTGTTATCTTTGTCTTCGCACAGCCCTAACTAGGGGTTGTGGGGTTTTCATGTTGCTAGAGTAACGATCTGCACTATTTCCCCAAGTCACACTGCGGATCTTACTTATCTTCTTATAACAATTAGTTATCTTTGTGTAAATAGATACTTTATGTTATATTCACTTATTCAGCACATTCATATAAGTTTGCACAACAAATAAACAGTAAACTTGCAATTTATACCCAATATACTTCAATGCATAAAACAGGAAAAGATACACAGAAATATTGTAGAACTTCTCTTTATTAATGCTTCAATTGGTTACAGACTCAACCTGCCCTGTGCACTCAGCTGCAGGGGTCCGCGCACTCAGCTGCGGACTACTAGGCCTCTGCACACTCAGCTACAGAGCCTTCTCCTACTCTACGACCCAAAGACATGACTCTACACTTCGACTCAATGCTTCATGGATTGATTTTCTCCCATGATTTTCCTCTCTTTACCCTCAGAGCTTCACTCTATTTATATAATCCCATGGTCCACGAACCATGGGTAGAACTCTGAAGCCGACACTACATTTACAAAAGTAAGGGCAGACAACCCTATGACTCAATTACAACTTCACGCTCCGCGCCCACAAATCACGGAGTCTTTACATCAGACTTAGTCAAAACTTGGGCTTTAAGCCCCAAAACTTGCCTTGGGAGGATCCCACGCCCAACAAAATACCATGGGAAAGACCATGATGCACAAAACCATGGGTAGGTTTGCCCACATCCCTACCCAACCATCCTTGGGTCCACCTAAAAAAAATAACTTTAGAGTGCTTCCTTGAACTCCGTGTATGGGGGCATACTTCCCAAAGCGAGGAGGGGGGTAGGAGTGGGGGAAGTATGCCCCCATACACGGAGTTCAAGGAAGCACCCTAAAGTTATTTTTTTTAGGTGGACCCAAGGATGGTTGGGTAGGGATGTGGGCAAACCTACCCATGGTTTTGTGCATCATGGTCTTTCCCATGGTATTTTGTTGGGCGTGGGATCCTCCCAAGGCAAGTTTTGGGGCTTAAAGCCCAAGTTTTGACTAAGTCTGATGTAAAGACTCCGTGATTTGTGGGAGCGGAGCATGAAGTTGTAATTGAGTCATAGGGTTGTCTGCCCTTACTTTTGTAAATGTAGTGTCGGCTTCAGAGTTCTACCCATGGTTCGTGGACCATGGGATTGTATAAATAGAGTGAGGCTCTGAGGGTAAAGAGAGGAAAATCATGGGAGAAAATCAATCCATGAAGCATTGAGTCGAAGTGTAGGGTCATGTCTTTGGGTCATAGAGTAGGAGAAGGCTCTGTAGCTGAGTGTGCAGAGGCCTAGTAGTCCTCAGTTGAGTGGGCGGACCCCTGCAGCTGAGTGCGCAGGGCAGGTTGAGTCTGTAACCAATTGAAGCATTAATAAAGAGAAGTTCTACAATATTTTTGTGTATCTTTTCCTGTTTTATGCATTGAAGTATATTGAGTATAAATTGCAAGTTTAATGTTTATTTGTTGTGAAAACTTATATGAATGTGCTGAATAAGTGAATATAACATAAAGTATCTATTTACACAAAGACAACTAATTGTTATAAGAAGATAAGTAAGATCCGCAGTGTGACTTGGGGAAATAGTGCAGATCGTTACTCTAGCAACATGAAAGCCCCACAACCCCTAGTTAGGGCTGCGCGAAGAAAAAGATAACAGGGTCGCGAAGGCCTCAAAGGCCAGGAAAGCGTGTGAAGTAACCTGCACAAAAGTATTCATAGTTGGGCTAAATCAACCCCTCAGACATCTCGAGGGTGCAGAAACCTGGTTCCAACATCCCCCCATACTGCTTCGGGTGAGACCTTAGTCTGTGCTCCATGGACTGTTTCTGAAAGGGCCAGTAGTACAGGGATTTGTTTGGCTAATTAACTCCAAACCTAGGTCAAGCCCCTACAAGCCAACAAATGGTTCCTTTGTTGGGACAAAATCTGCATAGAGATGTCTGATGTTGTATCATTGGAATCCAACTAAGAAAGAAATTGAAGATTGGTTGGATAGAAAAATTCACGAGTTCACGGTGCAGGAGAATAGGAGTCCGTGACTATCAAAGGAAGAGTGGTTAGACTGCTACCTTTACACAGAAATCCATGAAATTCTCTTCTCATCTTTCCCTAACAGGTTGTACGACTTGATCGCAAAGCTAGCAGATAGCCATGGAAGGTGGAAACTCGATAATCCTATTGTGTGAAATCCAGAGTTGGTGTGCAGATTGGAAGTATCAAAGGATAAGATAGCGCGCGTTGTTGATCACTGGCTCAATCGGATTATTGGAGGATTCATTACTGAGTTCGTGGTAGATACTTGAGTTAGCTATAGCGAGGCAAAGTGATGCTTTCTCAAAGGACCGTGAGGTAAGTACGTTAAGTCTCTAAACACTTGGATTAAAATTCTACTATCTGAAAAGTGGATTATGCGAACACATTGATGTTTGGGGCTACGTGAAGTGGGAGAATTTATAGAAATGAAGGTAGTGCAGAACCAGAAACTAGCCCCTTGATTTCACCTCTGCGAGGGGATGAGGAAGAGCTCGAGAAGGTCTCACCAAGAAGTGCGATCAATGTGATAAGGTAGAGGATTCTGCGCATACCACCCCCACCAGACCACCACCAGCTTCACTTCCTTCACCCCCATCTTCGCCCGTACCACCTCCACCTCCACCACGAGTCAATATGGCAAGTGCGATAAAGTTGCCAGTGTTCAAGGGAGTAGGAAATGAAGATCCAAACCAGTTTTGGTTCGTGATAAAAGCCGTATGGGAAGAGTAGGGAGTTACATATGACAACATAAAGAAAGCAATGTTGGTCAGCGCTTTGCAGGATAGTGCAATGACATGGTATATTAAGCATTCTAATGACAATCCGAATGTGGGGATCGCGGATATCCAAATTGCGTTAAACATAGAATTTAGCAGGCTAAAGTCAGAAGCACAATCGATCATCAGGTTCAAGGAGATTACAATGCTACCAGGTGAGACTCCTTGGGAGTTGGATCAAAGACTGAAATGCACAATTCGCAAAGCCAATATGACTTTGACGGATGGACAACACTGCAAATGGTTTGTAGCATCACTAACACTGCATTTGAGGAATGCGCTGTCACAACAGAGGTTAACAACTCAGGCACAGGCCTTAGAGATCGCGATAAGGCTACATGAGACCCTGATATACGATCTTAACCCGGGAGTTTAGCAGATCCATGTGCAGTTGAAAAACTTATGCCTTGAGATGCAGAGTCTGAAACAGAACAAGACAGCTCACCCGGAAGTCCGCGAAGAAGTATGGTGTGTAAAGTGCAAGGGTCAAGGACATGAAAATGACCACTGCCCAGTGTTCATGAATTACCTCGCGGGATGAGGGCCGATGTCATTAATACTGGAGACACAAGCAGGACCTAGCACGGTGCCTGCTTTGTGGTGCGCGATTTGTCAAATAGGAGGAAAGCATGTTGCAGACAACTGTCATATGTTGCAGAAGTACACGCAGAATTCACAACAGTTGTTCTGTAATTTTTGTAGAACAGTGGGACATGATGAGCGTACCTATGAGCTAATGATGGATAGGACTCCCACCTATAGATTTCAGGCCGAAACGCATCCCCTTGAACAGAACACAAGAATGGCGCGAACCGATTTTAGGGGTGCGGACGAGGCCGAGGTGGAGAAGGGCCTAGAAGAGGTCACGGACAACTGATATGTTATAATTGCAGGGGGCCAGGACATTATGCTTGTGATTGTATGAATCTAATGCGTCCATCATGTCTATATTGTACCTTTTTTTATCATGAAATAGAGGATTGTCCCACACTAATAGCTAGGTTACGCGACAAGGGAGCGCTCCAACCTCCCCTGACTCAGAACCTGCAAATGATGAGGTTTAAGCCACATGAGGAAGATCGAAATGTGAACATGTGCTCCAAAGTGGAATTAGGACAGGAGATGATAAAGGTAAACAGCCGGAATATAGTACTTGGGTTCACAAGGCTCTGACGAAACAACAAGAGTTTGATTTGGAGCGCACTAAGGAAACCTTCATGGAAGCCACGAAGAGCTTCGTTGATGCCTCCACTTCAAGAAGCAAAGACAGACTAGAGCCAAAAATGGACCCATCAATGCTAACGACATTCCTAGAAACATGAATGAATCTATTGCGTGACAGTAAGGCTGTAATGGGATTGCAAGAACTCATTAATAGATGTGTTGGGACCATGCCAGGAGAACTAAACATAGTCCGGAAGATTAAAAAGCATGCAACAAGGACGGGTAGAGAAATGAGGTTGACCGTGCAGATTGGAGAATATGAGATGGACCAAGTGATTCTGGACCTAGGATCAGACACGAACATTCTGCCGAAGCAGACATGGGAGCGCATGGGAATGCCTACGTTGCAATGGTTTCCTCTCCAGCTGCGAATGGCGAACCAGCAAAAGATCATACTTATGGGGAGATTTCAGGGAATCATCGTGGATGTTGAAGGGGAAAGCGTGCTAACAGACTTTGAAGTGATAGAGATTATTGATGACATCAATCCCTACCCCACGATCTTAGGAATTGATTGGGCCGCTGACATGAACGGGGTGATAACTCTAAAGAAGCGCAAGATGATTTTTGAGAAAAAGTCCCTGCGCGTAATTGTACCTTTGGACCCTACTGAGGGATTATGCTACACTGAGCTAGTGTGTGACTATGAAAGTGACGATGACTTAGACTACATCTACAAGATAATTGTGTGAGAGCAAGACTGGGTAAATCCCACTGTGGATGGATGGATATCATGGGAGCGTGAAAGCTCATGTACATTGGATTCTGACGAGGAGATAGAACGATGGCAAAACTGGTTACATGAAGTAACCACGTTGAACTGTAACATGATGACAAGATCGTTGTGTTGCATATCGACAGAAGTGAGGAATCTACCTACTTATGATGGGTTAAGTGAGGTAGATGCTTTCTTGAACAGATTTGAAAGAGAGGTGCCAGAATAGCAATGTTTTGAGGCTCTGAAATGGGTACTACGCGCTACGCTAGCAAGGTGGCGGGGTATGCACCAAGGAAGCTTTCAGGACTAGCACAAATGTAGGAAAATGATTTGTGTGCGTTTTGGGAAGCCTCAAATGCGATTAACAGATAAATATAATGGACAGGATGATCTGCATGCACACCTGTCCAAGTGAGTACAGGCATATGTTAAACAACCCATGCAGATGCACACAGACTTCGCGTTAGGGGACATGGTTAATAAGAATTTGTGGGTGAGGTAACTATGTGAACAATCCCTCTAGTTGGGATGATGGAGTGTGGAAAGAATGAGTGTGCAAAAGGTTACCCACGCAGAAGCCGTTAACGAAGTGTACGAAGCACTGAACTGGGTATATAACACGCAACGAAGTGATTGGGACCTGCACGTATGAATGATTTTGTGGGCTTATAGGACAACGTATAATAAACTAACAGGACGTACGCCCTCTAGGTTGGTCTATGGAGCAACCATTATAGTCCCAAAAGAGTATGTTATGCCTAGTCTGCGCATAACAGCGCCAGTGGATATGATAGTTCACGGAGCCTTGGAAATAGGGATCGCACAACTGAATGAAGAAGAATGGTTGGGACTTGAGGATGAAATCCGATAGGGTAATGTTAGGCTCTGAGGACTCATGAAAGAAAGGGTGCGATTAAGGGAGAAAAGCGCTCTAGCAGAATCAGAATTCAAGAAGCTTGAGGAAGAAATAAAGAATAATTTTTTCAATAAGAAAACTGTGGTGATAAATTAGGGTGCGAACGATTACGTTGACAAATTTGGGGACTACCACCAAGATTTGATCAGCTTGATGCCTTGTATTGGACCGTATATTACTAAAGGGATCACCCATGGTGGCAAGATGCAGATGGTAAAGTGCACGACGCAAATAGTAAAAATAAAAGGTGGATTTTTTCTAGGAAAAATGATGGATGACCGGTTGAAACCCTATACAGGTGGCACGGCCACCTGACTAGCTATGGGAAGTACAGTCTTAGCACTCCAGGTAGTTGAAAGGAGACGCGGGACTATAAACTACTTTACCTGAGAGCTGCGCGATGTCAGGGTTGTGCACCGAAGCAAAGTGTCACAAGGTCCGTGACCACGCCAGGGTGGCCGCGCTACCGCGGGGGTTGGCTGGAAAGTGACCGTTGTAGTCACTGTTCACGATGTGATGCTTGCCTTGAGACTAAGTGGAGCAGGTGGTAGGCATTTAAGACAAGTTTTATGGGCAAGATTTGGGAAAATATGTTGCCAAGGGAGCATTAATGGACCGGATTTGGGGGGAACGATCGAATTCAAATTCAAAAGGCGCTATAAATTGCAAAGGGCTGCCCAACAAGAAACACTTGGTCATTTTCAAATTAAGCTATCATGCACCCCAAGTATTCTAAACCGAGACCTGTTTGCCCTATGGAGAGCATTGTTTGAGCACCTAGTTAAGTAGTTGAGAGACTTTTGGCCAACTGAGATGGCAGCGTCTGAAGAAGCCAGGGAAATCGCAGAAATGACCGCCGAAGAAGCCGCATAGACCATGACCATAGGAGATGCCCCTGAGAGCGTCAGCATTGTTGTGGAAATCCCTAAATCACCACGCACACTGAGACCGAAGAAGGATAAGCAACCCATGATTCTGGTGTGCATGTCCCCTAGAAACCCACTGAGAACTAAGTTAACCATGGAGGAGAAAGGGAAAGCAGTTAATTTGGAAACCAATGAGGAGGAGGAAGATCTTGAGGACATCCTAATCGGAGAGGATGAGGAAGAAGACATGGAGAAAGAAACTGAGGCTGCGCACCCTCCAACAAGGTTGCCCACTTATGTCCCTTAATGGAAGGGGAAGGAAAAGGTGCCCAAGGACCTCAACGAGAGTAAGAGCTCTCTGCAGACTCCACTCCTCTCGAACGATATCATTTTTTAAGGAATGCACCTGGGATGGGTACCAAGTTTGAAGTTCGAAGATCGGGATCTCACCGACCATGAAAAATTCCCTCACTTAGCAACCGCGCAGCTCATGAAGCCGAAGCAGAACACCGTGGTAGGAGTCATAGAGTTGGAACCGCGTAAGTGGTTACGCGGAGTCGAAAAGGCAGGATTGTTGAACCTGCTCTGGGTGTTGCATTACCATCACACCCCAGTGATTATTTTCGTTACCAGGCAGCTGCTCTGCCTGGTGCATGGTGGGTGTTTGTGGCTGGAGGAGCCCATCCCCATCATGGACCACCTAATCCATCAAATTACCCGACTCCCGTGTAAAGGAGAAGACCCCGCAGACATTTCGGAGGGTAAAAGCAGTGATTTGGCCATCACAGAGGCCATGAAAAAGAAATACAAGTTGGAGAAGAAAAAGAGGGGCTACGCAATCTCTAGTATCAACAACAAGGCAATCAGAGTTGTGACTCAAATACTGGTAGGTAAGCTCATGCGGAAGTGCCGCACGAATGAGGTGCCTGCGCCGGTGATTGCACTTGTCGAGCAGTGCATCATCAATCAATTGATTTTCATCAAAATCAATTGCTTCCACTGCTTGCACTGGTCGTTTTGATGTAAGGGATAAGTAGAAAAGTAGTAGGAACTACAAGGAACAGTAGAACAGCAATAAATGCAAGGGTATTTACTTCCATGATCTCCTTATTTTAACTTTGTTCAAAAATAGCTCGAGATTTGATCTCATTTTGATCTCATAGAGATTAATGAATCTTTCTTTCAAGATCCATGAAATAGATGTATGTCATTGATAGAATTGGTTCGAGTAACGGAATCTAACTAATGGATTGAATGAATTCTTTGATGGAAATAGTATAACCTAATACGATCACTTTTGATAAGACTAGTAGTAAAAACTAACGTGCATCAGAAAACATTCCGATCAACACATGTCTGGTATAATTTCGAAAGAATAGGATTCGTACGAATAAGAACCTTATGCTCCTCCAGAAGACGTTCGTCAGACATGAGAGATATTTTGCTTGGATCTCCACGATTTAGATGGAATTATGAATCTATCCCACTTCGGTGATGATATAGAAAGAAGTATCCCATATCGAATTTATCCAGAGGCCCACCCATGACCCTGGAATGATAAGGACTAGTCCGTCCAGATCCTGACATGATCATTCAAAGTTCACTTACTATTGGATCGGGACTGACGGGACTCGAACCCGCAACTTCCGTCTTGACAGGGCGGTACTCTAACCAATTGAGCTACAATCCCAATACAGTACAGTTCACCTACTATTGGATAATATTTATTTCATGATAGGTGCGAGATAGGTCATATAGATTATGCGAGTGCTAGGTCGATTAAATGTCTTATCCTTCTCTTTCATTTTTGAAATATATCGATTCATACGGAATTGGGCATCTACGATATGAATAGATATCGATGTTGGGGTTCAATAACCAATTATCTTTTCATTCATGATTAGCATGAATATAACCATACCGATAGATTGGTATTGATGATATTGGTTGGGTCGAGCTATATTTCAACCAGCGTAGGCATATTGCCAACGGATTTACAGTCCGTCCTCATTAACCACTCGGGCATCGACCCAGGAACAAGACAGTAATTGAAAATTATTTAGGATACCTAACGAATGGATCATGGTACCCCTAGGGGAAGTTGAATCCCTGTTGCCTCCTTGAAAGAGAGATGTCATGATCCACTAGACGATAGGGGCCACCAATCTATTCTTTATAATATGAAAGTGATCGGGAAGTTGTCAATAGTATGACCAGAATTCTTGGTTTCCTCAAGTTTTTTTTTTTTCAATAAACTTTCCTATCGATAAAATGGAGTCCCTTCAGAAATTAATTATTGCAACTAAAACAAATCTAAAGCAATTTACGGAATCTCTATTTGTGATCCATCGGCCCAGTTCCGATAAAAAAGACTTTATGGACTCAAATTATACAAAATGTTTCATGCTTGATAATTTTAATCATTTTAATAGTGAATGGGGCTTATCGTTCTCTGATCGAAGTTATCCGGAAAAGACTCAAAAAAATATAAATGGGTTGGTTGGACAAAAGATCGATCCGTATGTTACAATCGAATCGTGGCGGGTATAGTTTAGCGGTAAAAGTGTGATTCGTTACATTATCAACTCGAATAATGGAAGGATCTTTTACATGGATCTTTGATCCATCTAAAGCTCTATTTCCAGATAGGTTCAAAACCTCCCCTATACCATCCATCCAGAGTTCATATGTTACACAACTTCATATACTTTACGTTCCCATATTAGAGTATAGTGCTTCACTTCTTTCCATTAAAACAAATGCCCGTTGGTGTTCCAAAAGTGCCTTTCCAAGCCCCTGGAGATGAAGATGCAACTTGGGTCGACTTATACAATCGACTTTATCGAGAGAGATTACTTTTTTTGGCTCAGGATATCAATCACGAGATTGCAAATCAACTCATGGGTCTCATGGTATATTTGAGTGCAGAAGATTCAAATAAAGATATTTTCTCATTTATCAACTGTCCCGGTGGATCAGTAATACCAGGGGTAGGTCTTTTCGATATGATGCAAGCAATAGTACCAGATGTACATACAATATGCATGGGGGTAGCTGCTTCAATGGGATCTTTCATCCTAATCGGGGGAGAAATGCCTAAACGTATAGCATTACCTCACGCTAGGGTTATGATCCACCAACCTGCTAGTTCCTATTATGACGGATTGGCTGCAGATTTTCATAACGAATCGAAACACGTAACGATGCTTCGCGATTACATAACCAGATGTTATATAGAAAGAATGGACCAACCCGGAGAGGTAATTCAACGGGACCTGAACAGAGATGTTGTTATGTCAGCAACAGAAGCCCAAGCTTATGGAATTATTGATGTCGTAGCAGAAGGTTGATCTCATAGCCGAAGATCCTCTTTTTAATTTATTTTTATAACGAAATGTAAACTGTGATCTCTTTGTTCCTTTTCAAAAAAAAAGGGGGGGGGAAGTGATTCATTTCATAATCACCTGATATGGTATAGTTAGGATCAATCCGAACCAGTTGATTCCACATACAATACAGCTAGAATGCCCACTATTCAAAAACTTATTAGAAATGCAAGACAGCCAATAGAGAATAGAAAAAAATCTCCTGCTCTTCGAGGATGTCCTCAGCGTAGAGGAGTATGTGCTAGGGTGTATGTGTGACTCGTTTGGATCAGAAACTTAAACAAACTGGGAAATTCTTACAATGGAATAACAGAAGAATTTTCCCGCTGTAATCAAGTAAAGATCCATCCTCTAACCTTACCGGGGATGAAATTTATGGTTTCCATTGGTGCAAATCCAATCACCTTGATGTGGGATGAAAAGAAATTCCTCATTGGTAGCGAATGGTCATCAATCCATTGAGCGGGGAAATCATGCAAATTGAAGAAGCATAAAGTTTATGCTCATATTGCCGCGAGAACGGAACAACAGGGTTAGCTACCTGGCCAACCCCTGAATTACATGTCGTTACTGTATTAATAGATCTTGTAATGAGAGTATTTATTACTTAATGATTCAAGAGTAGAGCTAGAGATGGTAAACCGTACAAGTTACCAAGAACATACTCATCTCATATTTCGGAAATGAATAAAAGGCTCCGGCGTATAGAGAGGACCTTACCGTTGGAGAAAGAACCATAGAAATGATGAAACCCATGATTTTTTCTCATTCTCAGTACAAGGTCCCAGTCCTTGCCTACCAGGAAGATGCCTATCCAAAGGGAATTATGGTTGGGAAGGTTGCAGTACCAAAAGCCATTGGAACTTTTATTTTCTAAATAAGAAGAATCAGTGTTATTCTCAATGGACCAAACAAAACAAATGACTAATCGAGAAAAATATTAGCGATTCATGAGAGTAAACTTCAATGACCAGAGTGAAACATGGATATATAGCTCGAAAACATCGGAAAAAAATTCTTGCATTTGCATCAGGCTCTCGAGGGGCCCATTCGAAACTTTTTCGAACTGCTAACCAACGAAAAGCTAGAGCCTTAGTTTCCGCCCACCGAGATAGAGGTAAACGCAAGAGAGATCTTCATCGTTTTTGGATTACTCAGATCAATGCAGCAGCTCGTGCCAATGGGGTTTCTTATAATAGATTCATCCAATATTTGTACAAGAGGCAGTTGCTTCCAAATCGTAAAACACTTGCACAAATAGTTGTATTAGATAGTAATTGCTTTTCCACCATCTTTAACAACTTATCGTATGATGAAATAGGTTAGGTATAGATGAAATAAATAGGTAAAGATGGAATGGATAGAACAGATTCTCCCAGAGAATTCCCTCTGGGAAGGTCGAAATATTGAAAAGTTTTTTCATATTGGATTGGAAATGAACGAAAAGAATTCAATCCAATTCTTTTCCAAAAATGAAATCCTATTGACTTTTTCAACAATATACTCAAGATCTGCATCTTTATCGAACAGATATTCCAGCTCCAATTTGATTAAGGAGTAGGCTTATTTCCCATGGATCAAATTAGTTTTGATTATAAAGAAAAGGTAACAAAGATAGAATACGAGCTCGTTTAATAGCGTTAGTCATTAGACGTTGTTGTTTTCAAGTTAATCTATTCACTCGGCCGAATAATATTTTTCCTTGCTCACTAATAAATCGACTAATTAGGCTCATATTTTTATAATCGATCCGATCTCCCGACCTAATAGGTGACAAATATCTACGAATTGGTTTCAAATATCTACGAATTGGTTTTAAACGTCTGCGAATTGGTTTCAAATGTCCACGAAAAGATTGCTTGGGTTTATCCATAGTTTGTTTCATGAACCTTTTGAATACTATTTATTCCAAATCTTTTTAAAATATTGTTCCATTAAAGATCTTGTTGAAATACCATTTCTTTTTATATCTGTGATTTATTCCTATCCATGGGTAGGAGTAGTACGTTTAATCTCTTTTTTTTATCTCTCCATGAATGGTATGCGTGTAACAATAGGGACAAAATTTATTTGATTCCAATCGAATAGGTGTATTGCGTCGATTTTTCCGAGTCGTATATCTAGAAATCCCTGGGAATCTTTTATAAACACTATCTTGGGTACAACTAGTGCACTCCAAAGTAATTGTTACTCTTATATCTCCGCTCTTGGCCATAAACTTACTCTGAATATTGGTTTTGCTTTTCAACCTCAAAAATAAAAAGGGAAAAAGGGATAGAAGTTGATAGCTGGAGATCCTACGGTGAAACATTTGAAAGTAAAAAAATGATTGATCAAGAGTGAGTTTTCAGTTTTACTTACAAAATTGAATGTGGAAAGAATCTTTAGATCGATATTTCTACTTGAATTCTACCCCCTTCCAGTCCTAAACTTAGATCCTTTTTGGGGCTGAATGCACTAATTTCTCCAAGAGGTAGGAGAAGTCAATCTAGCACAATCTTTTTTCCCTTGGCTTTAAGGGGAGGAAAAAAATTAAAAAAAGGAAAGAATAAGAGCATCTGGAAAAAAACGATTGATTTCTATCAATAGGCCAGCTAAAAAATTGACGCATAAAATAGCTAACACAAGCGTTGTGGAAAGATAGGTCTTTAGATCTTGCATTGTAAATTCTCCTTAATGATCATAATGTGTAAGTGATTCAACCGTATCAATAGTTATGAATCCTAGAGAAAACTCGGAACTGATGAATATATATAATGTGATCCGGGTTGTGGTCCTATTTATAGAAAAGGAAAAAGATGTTTCATCACCATGATGAATAGTGATATTCTAGATAATATATCTTACATGTATAAATTCTTTTCACTCACGAGACCGAAGAGAAATGAAGGTGGAAAAATGTGGGAAACATATTTCGAATTCTATAAAATAAAATTAAAATAACATTGTCTAATGATTAGAAGGGATGTAGCGCAGCTTGGTAGCGTGTTTGTTTTGGGTACAAAATGTCGCAGGTTCAAATCCTGTCATCCCTACCTTTCCCTTCTTTTCTATGGAAAGAAAGGAATGAAAGATCATTTGATATCGATTCGACAGGAACATCAAATAATTGAATCGTATCAGATGTGAAAGTGTTTTGCTCTAAGAGTATCAACAAAAGGTATTTTTCCTTCATCTTCGAATATTAAAGAAAGCACTCTTAGTTCAGTTCGGTAGAATGTAGGTCTCCAAAACCTGATGCTGTAGGTTCAAATCCTACAGAGCGTGATTCTGTTCCTATCAAATCCAACCCTCAAAATTATCGATAATTCATTCCAACTGGAATGAGCAATGGAATCTGACCTCCGAGGAAAAGTAGGAGGCCAATCAAATTGGAGGATATTCCAGGATCAAATATCCAATTGATCACCATGTCGGTATTGTGAATATGCAGTTACGAATAATCCGGCCAAAGTTATAGGAATTAGACCTAACACAATTCTGGATGGCAAAGCCTCAATCATTTCTATTCAACGGAATAAGTAGGGATAATAGCTATACTGGATAGTACCCTTAATTTGCTATGAATCTCAATGATTAGAAATTTATATAGAGGGAATAAACAAAATTATTGAAATTGAAATAGTGAATTGAGAGGGTTTCCCCTTCCTTCATTTTGAATAAGTTGTATCTTGCTCGAACTAATGAATAGGACTAGGGTGAAAATGATAGAAGCCAATAAGAAACCGAAATAACTAATTATAGTTATAGTAGGCGTGGAAGGACTGAATGAAATATGGTTTATACATATCTTCATGAGACAATTACCTAAATTTTTCTTTTCGTAACCTTGAGATCAAAATACAAAAGATCAATTGTCCCAATTCGTACCAATTCTCCTATATCTACTATAGGATATGTATGAATGAACATGGATGAGAGGAGATCTATAGTAGAAATCTCTTCATTATCCTAGAAATCATTCATCGAGCAACTAATGAATCGCACCGGCAAACTCCTTCACAAATTGTCGAATGTAATCTTCTTACAGGGTGAATGAATTCTCAATCAGTACGATTGGATCACCTGGCATTATCTTTTTACCAGTAGCTATCGGTCCAGAGACTAGACCAGAAGAAAACTCTCCACAGACATAGCCAAAGTTTTGTGAATTTCACGTTTAGGTGTAAGAAAGAATATGAATATCCAGTTTGTCCTTTAATTTCTCGATCTTATTGATCCAATCATTCGACCCTCTAGACGGATTAGGTTTTTTCATTATTAATTATTAGAGCAGGTAGAGCCCGATATTACAGAAATTCCACCTATTGCAAAGAGTAACTTGTAATTCACATACCTAAAATTGACTAGGTTCTATTGCACTATCCACGTGGTTTTATCTAATAAGTAACACCTACTCGTTAATACAAGGTACTATATAATAAGTCTGTGGCATAACTCCATCTGTGCCGGATACTATTGGAAAAGCAACATACATCTGCGTAGCACCAATGATCCTCGTGCAATTTGAATTACTGGGTTCATCTACACAGGCATAATGTCATGTCGGAATGAAAAGGGAAGAATATAAAAGAATAATATTCTGGATGAGTTTTATTGATAGTGATTGATATCCTTTGCAAGCGGCACTCATCCTCTTTTTCGGTTCTAAAGCCACCCGTATGCAGAAGTTAATTCCAATCGAAAATTCCCACTATGCTATTGTTACAACATCGATTGAGGGAGTTGGGGCTCCTTACGCCCGGACGGACCTCAGAACATGCAATATTCTCTTCTTTTTGTTGGGATTTAGTCGACCAAATAGAGATAGAATAACTGCTGGGAGGAATAGAATCATTCTATCTCGTTCCTTCTCAGTACTCATCAAAATTGTATTGTTGTGTCAGAAGAAAGCTAGCTATACTGGTCCAGTAGACTTTAAAGATACCCTTGGTATAACATTGACAATCAAACAAGGATTTGAGAAGATATCAGTAGTTTTTCATTTCCTGATCTCTATCTTTCATGGGATCAATTCCCCCTTGACTGACTTTACAATAATATATGGAGCTGAGCATGTCTGGGAATACAGGAGAATGCTCCTTTGTTGACATTATTATTAGTATTAGATACTGGGTTATCCATAGCATTACCATACCTTCTCTATTCATTGCAGGTCGGTTATTTGTAAGCACGGGTTTGGCTTATGATGTGTTCGGGAGCCCTCGGCCAAATGAGTATTTCACAGATAGTCGACAAGAGGTTCCATTAGTAACTGGTCATTTCGATCCGTTAGAGCAACTCGATGAATTTACTAGATCTTTTTAGGAGGCACTAATGACTATAGATAGAACTTATCCAATTTTTACAGTTAGATGGTTGGCCGTTCATGGGCTAGCTATCCCTACAGTTTTTTTCTTGGGATCAATATCGGCAATGCAGTTCATCCAACAATAAACTCTATACTAAAGGAAGAGGAAGTATGTAGATATGACACAACCGAACCCGAATGACCAAAATGTTGAATTGAATTGTACCAGTCTCTACTGGGGGTTGCTACTAATTTTTGTACTTGCTGTTCCATTCTCCAATTATTTTTTCAATTAGGAACAATGATAATATTCTCACTCCAATCGAAGAGATCCAATACACATAATTATCTACGCTATGACTGTTTATGTCTCGAGTATGACCACTTAAGAAAATGTGAAAGGGAGTAAGAGAAATGGCCGATACCACTGGAAGGATCCCTCTTTGGTTGATAGGTACTATAACTGGTATTATCGTGATTGGTCTATTGGGTGTCTTTTTCTATGGTTCATATTCCGGATTAGGGTCATCCCTATAGTAGGGGAAATGCACTTACTGTGGGAAATAGTATACATGCGAAAGTGAAAAATCGATAAGGCCTTACCCTTCTTTGAAGGGTAAGGCCTTATCGAAATCTCTTTTTAGGATTATTTCTATATTAATCTAAATTAGAAGAGAATATTGTACAAATAAAATGACTCTGTCATTTACTTCATTCAATGCCTTTCAGTCAAGTGATGAGCCAATCTATTCTTCCGCTATATGATCGGAAAAAATTTGGATCGATCAAATTTAAATATCTGTCGAAGGAACAACAGAAAAACGGATAATATTAAGTACTAAATATTTGCTCATTTATCTGATGGAAGATTATGCGAAGTTTTTGTAAAAACCTAAACTATGAGAATCTAAATGTGCATATAGAATATTTTCTTCTATTTTTTTGGCTTACAAAATAAAAGAGGAGGAAAAACACCTTTTTTTCATTTTCTCTCATTAGGAACAAACCCTATCAAAAGTTTTATAGGTTTTTTTTTTATGAGTGATATTGCCCCTTACTTGTCTGCTCTTCCTTCTTTAGGAATTTTCAGTATAACGTATAAAATAATCTTCAAATTACAAAGGAATTGACAAATAGGACAAGATCGAAAACCCAATTAGTTCTTCGAATAATGAAATAGGAGAATCGGATCAGAGAAAATATGAATCTTCTCCAAGATTTCTTAGTTATTCTCCTCATCGCTCCTCCCTATGATCTATCTCTATTTTCCGGATCGTTTGGACAAGGAAAGGAGGGAATGGCATGTATATAGTACACGATATAGCATATCGGGGATCGTTCAACAAATTGATCTGTTCCAGTGCTTATGGAGTCACTCCCTATTTCAATTTTATTCCAATTTAGATCTAAATGAACATTTTATCAAGAATATATAAGGGAGAAGAAGGATAAAAGGCTCCGAAGGGGTATTCATTTTTGAATCAATAAGTAAACTTCATGTTCAAAAATCTATGGACCTAAAGATTCATCTCGGCCAACTGAACTTTCTCAAATTGTTTCTTCTTAAGGACCAAAAATATCTGTGCCAGAATGATAGATGCTAAGAATAATAAAAGACCTTTAACATGTAATGGATCTTGAAGTACTATCTATGCATCTCCTTGACCAAATCCACCCAAATTAGGATTATTCGTTAATGGCTGATCGACCTTGATCAATTCGCCTTCTGAAATAAGAAGCTCCGGTCCTGGAGGTACAATGTCAACCACTTGCCCACCGTCTGATGTATTATCGATAGTTATCTCATATCCACCCTTTTCTTTACGTAAAATTTTGCTCACTCTTCCTGTTGCTGAAGCACTATAGACCGTATTGTTGCTCTTACTCCCATCGGGATAAATTTGTCCTCTTCCTCTATTACCACCCACATATATGGGATATTTCAGGAAGTGAGCTTCTTTATCAGTATAAGGATCTGGTGAAAGGATGGGGAACACAAGTTCACTATATTTTTGACCGGGAACAGGACCTATCACAATAATGTTTTTTTTATTGGGACGATAGTTCTGAAAATAAAGATTACCCGTCTTTTGTCTAATCTCAGGGGAAATACGATCCGGAGGGGCTAATTCAAAGCCCTTGGGTAAAATTACAACTGCTTCAAATACGGTATTGGGAAGCACGGACTGTGGAACCTCAATATCCACAGGTTTTTTTGCCAAGTGACAATTGGCACATACAATACGTCCAGTGGCTTCTCGGGGATTTTCATAACCCTGCTGTGCAAAAATGGGATATGCATTCAAAATGCATGTCCGAGTTATGATATGTATCATGACCAGGACGGAAATTAACTGAGTCATCTTTTTCGCCCATTCATAAGTATTTCTATTTTGCATGGTTCAATTATTGGTTCCAAATAATTTTTGGGGTGAGAGTAGGTAGCTATCATAGTTACCTGTCAAAAATTCTGCTACTATATTGATTCAACCAAACCTAAAAATAAGAAATCAGAAGTCTCGCACCAGGAGAAGAATGAAGGGGAGGAATAGCTAATTCCTGAACACGGAAAACACTTTATTATTCTGTTTCAATTGTTTCGGTCGGAGAAAAAAACCTACCTATTCTTTATTCATTCATCGAATGATAAATTACTACAACTGAAGGAGATATATGATTGAAACAACGGAAGATCCAATATTTAAGAATCGTATCTAAGATGACTGGAAAAGTTGAAACAAGACCAGATATGATTCGTTCATTATGGGAAAATCCATAACTTTCAGAGATCGAATCGATCATCAGTTCCCAACCATGGGGTGAATGAAACACAATACATAGATCGGTTTCTAAAAGAATTAGAAAAGCTTTCATTGTATCGCTCAGACTATAGAAGAATTCTTGGATCCAAGAATTGATAATAGCGAGTTTATTCTTACCCAGAATGATATAAGCACTTATAAAAGCAAAACCTATTAGATTTGTTAATAAATGTGATATTATTTGGATACAATCTTCATTGTACATTTCAACCAATTGGATCGTTTCTTTGTGAATATCTATACAAAGAGATTGTGAATGTGTTCCCAAAGAATCTTCCACCATTCTTTCTAACAAGAATAGTTCTTCTATTTTCTCAAATCTTCCCAGAGCATTTTGTTCCTGGAGATAATCAAAAATTTTCTGATATTTAACCATATTCTACCAATTTGTAACCCAAGGCTCCAAACCTTTCCGTAATGAAATAGGAATTACCCAAGGCAGTACTACTAAACATGCGAGATATCGTAGGGAAGCTGATGCTTTATATTCGGACACTTCCAATTCGTGAATCGCTAACGAACCTGATTCACTTGTCAGTTCTATCTGAAATCTAGACAAAGTACGAGTGATAGAATGACGTATGGGATTCATAGATTGATCTATAGCGTAATTGTTTGATCCCGATCAAAAAAATATACTCGGGAAAAAAGTAAAAGGTTTGTTCAAAATGGGTGAGACGGAGCATAAGGAGATCATTCCAAATCATTTATATCTGGACCAATTATCTATTCATTTTTTTCATCTTCTTCTTTTTTAGAAGAATAACTTGAAGTAACATAAGTCTTATTCATTGCCAAGATCCTTTGAATCCTGATCACTAGATCCTTTACGAATATTTCCCCAGTTATCTCCAAAGATGACAAACGCTCTTGAAAAATGAGAGAACAACAAAAAGTCATAATTGGATCGTGATGAGAGGAAAAAAGAGTTTTAGTTTTAGGGAAACCGAACCACTCTATCTAGTAATTGTTGTTTCTGAGACATCATATTCATCTACTGGTACCAGTTCAATTTTAACTTATTGCTTTTTCTATATTACCTCTTTCAGGGGGTCCAGTTTAACTGGTCCGAATTTTTATGCAAGGAGTTCCTAGAGAATTTCCATGTGTTATAGACATATTTGGGCACTGCAACCCCAATAACATATGTCGATAAACCAAGGGCTCTTAAACTCCTAAAAGTGTTGTTTCACACCCTAAAGGATCATGGTCAACTGATTACGTCATTTCCTAGAAGTTGCACCTGAAAAACCACTTAGAACTGGCCAAAACTGGACCATACAGACTACTCCATGCTTAGGGTGTGATGCATACTGGCTGCTACACCAGCCAGGTGCGATGCATACTGAAAGAGCCTTCTGTGGGGTGTGATGGGTGAGAGTAGACAAATGGCAGAGGCAGTTTACTAAGTGGAAACCCAGGGAATCTTCTAGAAACTTCTCATATGACACTTGCCTCTCTGAATTCGCCCAGGGATGAGTAAGAGATCATGAAATCTCCAAGTGGAACCAAGAACAATCAGTGAAATGACACTAATCAAAAACCCAGAAGCTGATTCACCCCTCTGCAAATATCTATAAATGGATCCCTCATCTGAGAGATATGGAGGCTGAAATTTTGTAATTTGTAAGGAAGTGTTGTTGGTTTCTCTTTGAGAAGAAACATTGTATTGTTGGGTGATCTTACTTTTCATGAGGTGAAGAGGGATTTCATGCTGAGAGGATGATGCTGGATCAGACAGCTGGGTTGTAATCCTCTCTTCTACTTCTACTATCAATAAAGTTATTTGAGTTTTCCTCCATATACTTGTGTATTTGTGAATCTTGCTATTTGTGAATGCAATTGTATGGTTAATGTATTTTGATTCTGCATTGTTTATGGTATTATAGATCTCTATGCTTTGATGGTGTTTTGTTGCTTTGCCTCTACAGGTATTCTCTAAAGCGGGACAAGTAGGAAAGGAGTGGCAAGATTTATCAAGGGAGAGAGGAAAGAAGCAAGGAGTCAAGCAAAAGATACAGGTTGGTGCTCTCTGCTTCTCTCTTATCTATCATACATAAAGGAAATCATCAAGTGATTGAATTGTTTGTTTCTAAGATAGCTACCCATCTTAGTGGGACTAGCAGATCAAAAAGACACTAGTTTTCCTGGAAACAAAATGGCAACTCCACTGTGGAGCGAATAGTTTGTTTGTTTGTTAATGTTGTTTTCTTTATAAACTATAGACAGAGCCTGAAGTTAAGCCAGCTAGCCTTCGAATTGCTTTTTCTATACAACTGCAAAGTAGATCAATGTTGCTTCAGTCAATCTCTAGGTTGGTTTATGAACTAAACATCTGACTTGCAAACATCCTAAGTGCCCTTGTGGTAGCTCAATAACCTCATAAGATCATACCCCTATAATTTGTTTTTACTGTCTATCATAGCTCAGCCTAAATCACTGAACTTAGTTGCAAATTTTGAGCAAAAAACAAGCTGAGTTTTGTTCCCTGGTCCATCGCACTATTTGTAACTAGCAACCTGGATGCATCGCACCTCCCATGTGTTGCAGGTGAGATGCATCCCTGTTTCCCTTAAGGACAGGTGCGATGACTGAATGATACTATTTCCTTCTCTGGAATTTGGTTTTTTCTTCTTTGTTTTTAGCTCTATTCAGTAGTTTTGCTGCTTATGATCAGTATATCATTGTTGAAACCTTCTTCCTTTACATTATTCAACCTCCATTGATCAGGAATTGTGAATTTTTTTATGTATTTTTCATCATTTATAGTCCTCCTTTATCAAGAGTAGCTTAATCAAACTGTCGTCTTTTGATTCAAGAGTGTCATAACTGTTGTTTTGAGTCAAGAAGAAGAGTGTCATAAAGTCTTTCTCTTCTAGATAGTTGATTGTACTTTTGTCATTGTATTTGTTTTGAATTGTCAATATTTGAAGTGTCGAAAACAATTTTCTATTCGAAATTGAAAGTGTCATTTTAGTCTTCCTTTCATTTTGAAAAGAAATTGTTGAAGTGTTGCTTTGAAGAAAATAGTTCAGATCTATACTTAGTTTTCCTTTTTGGCATTCTCACATTAAGGAAACGGAAAAACAAATACATGCATGTGCATTTGCATTTAGACTACATGTGGAAAATGATTTAGGAAAAGTGCATTTAGTGTGTGCTCTCTGCTCTCTGTTGAAAGAATCATACTCTTCTTTCCTTAGTAGCTAGGATTTTCATTGCTAAAAGAAAACAAATGACTGTTTATCATTTTAGATTGCATATTTAAGAATTTTACATCTACATCACGCGGTGAACCTTGAAAGACAAACTTCTAAAAAAGATCAACTCTAAAATAAACCTCAATGAACATAAAATCTCTTTGGAACCTAATGCACAACATCTAGAAGTCTAGGCTAGAGATGTATTCTAGCGTCGTAAAACCTGGTAACTATTGTTTTCATTGAAGGTTGGGTGATTCCTCCTCTTTGATACGACAAGTGCCAATACGGACTTGTGCTCCCCATACCGTCGAGTATATATTGGGAGACCACAACAAGCTGATATCTTTTATCCTTAAGAAGCCGTGTCTGCCGCCCTATCGATCGCAATGCACTGAATATAGCATTCGGGAAGATTGACTACCGTACGTAAAATCCTTGGTAATTTCTCTTTAATTTACCACCAAGGTGTATATTGCAGTTTTTCGATTAGTTTGGTAATCCCTCTGTCTAGATTTCCAAAGTAGTCACTTTCGTTCCTTTTTTACTCCTTAAAAGAAAAGGTCCATCTAAGCACTTGTCACTTCAATCTCATTAAAAATCGAAGGCAACTAGAGTCACCTTTAGCTTTTTCTCGACTCTTAAAAATTAAAAAAACAAGTTGTGTCAAAGCATCATAAAATTTATTTAATTCAGAATAACATCCCTGTTCCTTCGTTGATCTTAGGTTGAGGTAATGGAGTCCACCAATCAAGGATTTCCCCTTGGGGGGAATCCTAGTCCTTTCTCTTCTTGAGGAGATATTGGTGCTCCATATATGGCTACATTGTCCCTTCCAGGAATCAAATTGACCTGCCAGTATGGCTATTCTCAATTTCTGTCGTTCAAAACACTGTAATTCCTCAATAATTGAATCAGCAACCAAATGATACTGGAGTTGCCCCCTCACCTTCTACTTCATTTGTTTCTCCCTCTCCTTCTTCCTCTTCGCTTTGTGAAACTAGTGATACTAAAAACCAAGTAACTGAGAAGAAGAAGAAATGGAAGGAGAAGAAGAAGAAGAAGCCAGTCAAGCAAGGGGGCCACCATGCATCATCCGATGAAAATCCACACACCGAACCTTCCAAACCCAAATCTCCATGCATAATTGGCAAAGGGAACCACTTTCATCGAGATTGTCCTTGCATTCCGCAGATCTTGAGAGTCTGGTCTCCCCGCTTGCACCATCCAGTGTCATCAACCTCTGTCGATCATGTTGAGAGTACACCATCGACTAGTGAAAATGTAGTCAATGGAAAAAAAGGAAGATTCAGATTTCCTTGTAGGTTGTGTGAAGGCGATCATGCCCTTCACCATTGTCCTTTTCTAGATGAAGCTAAAAGTGTCTTATATAATTATCTTGCTTCACCGCAGCGACTTTCGCCTGGATACAAGAAACTCTTGCCAAGTCCATCGCTAGTTGAAAATCCGACTAACGTACCTCAATTATCGATTGAAATTCCTATCATTGAAAGCAAACCTTCTATGTCCATACCGGACCAAAGCCAACAGGTCGGGACGGCAGCCGACCTAGTCTTGCCTTCAGAAGGTCCACCTTCAAATGATACAGTTTCCAAAGAGAATGAGAACGACACCGTTCAAATTCTTTTTGTTAATATAGAGTCTGATGAACATGGGGGCAATCTACCCATTCCTTTACCACAGGAGGGAAGTTCCCCATTTCAAGAGATTCATCCAGCCGTTTATTCGATCCCCCCTCCAAGCAATCTAGTCGTTTCCTTCGATTGGAATCTACTAGCGAGACCCCGCCTTCCATCTAATGTACCATTCTGAATCATAGTACAAGTTTACAGAATGATCATGTCTGGCATTATCATAGATGAAGGGGATTTTGTGAGTATCCTTTCCTCAACTTCTTGGAAAGCGCTTGGTTCGCCATCGCTTCTACCTGAGAATAGAAATTTGTCAGGCTTCAATAAAGGAACCAGTCGACCGTTAGGGATCCTTCCAAATTTACCTATAACTTTGAGAAGGAAAAATGTTCACTTGAACGTGATGGTAGTCCAAGGGCCACTAGATTAAAATCTATTCCTTGGGCGTGACTACGTTTACAGCATGGGAGCTATTATTTCCACACTCTTTCGGGTGATGTGTTTCCCGCATGAAGGCAGAATGGTGCAACTTGTTGACCATCTTTCATTTCCCGGTTCAAACACAGCTACGATTCAAGCGCCATCCCTAAATGGTCTCTTTGCACAAGGAATGTCTCTTCAACCTCCAGTTCATCCACCTAATTACTGCAAGTAATTCGGTGAATGCAACAAAGCTTAGGGGGCATGCACCCTGGTCTACTTCGACAAGCAAACCCAGCTGAAAAGATATATTTCCTCGTAGGATATATGATTGATCTGAAACACCATTTCCTTGTAGGATTTGAGTATCAGTCTGAAATATGATTGATCTGAAACACCATTTCCTTGTAGGATTTGAGTATCAGTCTGAAACTCGAAGGTTATGTGATTGGAAGCTCACACCATTCACCTTTGTCTATTTCGATGGACAAAGCCAAGGAAGTGTTTTGTCTGCTCCGCGGATGAAACAATCTTGCTTAAATGCAAGGACTTCCATACGGTGACCTGGAAACTCTACTTTTCTTTATACCTGGGGGCATGCAAACCTTTTTTATGCAAGTGAAAAGCAACCAGCGTAACTCTAACCTCGTAGTGTTTTAGCCTAACTTTTAGTTCAACTGCTTAGGTTAGGTGAATGGTCTGATCCACCATTCACCTTTGTCGGCGACGCACAGACAAAGCAAAGGAAGTGTTTTGTCGAAAACTATCCTACCTAACCTCAGTAGTTCATTAACTCTTAGTGTAGTTAGTTCTGTAGTTGGTCATTTCTAGCCTGCATAAAAAGGCAGCTGAGCAAAGTTTCGCATGGGGCAAGCTCACTAAAAAATGAACCTACTAATAAGAGACATCTTTAATGACGGCTGGCATGACCAATGTTACCATAGGGTTCAAGCTCGTTAAAAAATAAAGCCGCCACCGAGCACAATTTCTAAAGATTCAAGCTCATTAAAAAATGAATCCACCCTCGGTAAATAACCTTCGTGATTCCCTTGCTATCTGCCTTTCAAACCTTGGTTGTGTTCTTACTGTCACCTCCATTCTTTTGGCCAATCATACGCTTCCACTTGATTCTTTACCCTTTTGAGGAACAGCTGCAATGAGTGATTCTGTTAGCCACCCTCTTTACACTACCGTGTTTGAGAAGTTCCAAACTTACCTGGAACCAGTTGTTACCCGAAAATATCACTCGTTCCTCAAAAACGAGTCTCTTTTAAGCTCTTTTTAGACTCATAAAATATGAAAAGATTGCCGAGCCATTGGCCTTTCCAGCTCGTTAAAGTAAGGGGAAGCACCATCCCTCCTCTACATTTTAATATTTTTGGACCTGAGGGATCATTCCACAAAAAGATCGAGCGCTTGTCTTTTTTGGCTCACTAAAACTATCGAAAAGTCATCCCTTTCATATTATTTTATACTTTTTCGGACTTAAGGGATTATGCCATGAAAAAGGACTACTGGAGTTTCCTTTCCGTCTCTTTTCAAACTCTCTAAACATGAAAAGGACCGAGTTATCTTTTTCGTTAAACTCATTAAAACAATAGTGACAAACTTGTCCATCCGGACAAGAGCGAGTTTCACTGTCGCTAGGCTTGCTAAAACATAGCGACGGATTTTTCCAAAGGGAAAATTATAGAACAAGCATATGTTATCCTCCTCAATCTTGACAAAAATAAAGAGGTACTGGTCAGCAATGACTAGGGAAAAAGGGAAGAAAACCTGAAGAACTTCATTGGTAGCAGGTCGCTCTTGAACATGACACTTTCACTCCATCACCATGATTGAGTCAGGTTGGGTTATTCCATTTACCAGTCACATCACCATTGGTCCTCTACACCATCCATTCTTGGGGTTATTGCTACCAATCCATGTCAGTGTCACCGATATGTTCAAGAGAAGTCATTTAGAGAATTCATCACCCAACTAACGCCTCATCCACTGCAATACCTTCACTCTCTATTTTTCATGACTGCCATTCCTAAACCTTGTATCATCAGATCATTTTCACCTCCAGAAAATCATTTGCTTCGTTTCATGTCGTAGATGTGGGATTCATTAAGGCCCTCCTATGACGGGTCACTTCTTGTCGACATCAGCTCATTATCCAAGAACTTGACTTAGGAACAACCCTTTCAGTACTTTGAAGCTTGCATGCCTCAATGGCAAGTTTCTCACCTCTGGCGACAGGTTTACATCAATGGCCTTCAACCGAAAGATTTTGTGTGGTGTTGACATCGACTCATATATTCACACCACGTGAATTGTACTGTAGTAGCTTGAGGGTCATTATCATTATTGATGATTCCTCTCGCGCCTGTTAACAGCTTACATCATTGGCTGGTAATCAGGGGATGTCTTTCCATGTTCGACTTCAGAACATCTTTTCACATGGATCAACTTGTACATTGGGTGAAGATTGAATGAGTTTAAAGACCTCGGATCTAGTTTCATCCATCCGAGCTGTGATATATTCAGGAAAATAAATACATCAAATGTACACCATAGCTGCACAGATGATCATCCAACCTAAGGGATGATGGCTCTACAATAATCACCAGTCTGCAACAGCGGACGATTGTCTATCCTATGTAAATGAAAATGAATTTATAAAGCTGAGCATGGGAATGCCCACCTCAGCTAGATCATGAAAATAATATGAAGATAATGTATTGTATTGTATCTTATTACAGGTCACCTTCCAGTTCGAAAAACCTTAGATCCTCATGATAAAGCATTTCACCCAACATCAAAAAATTTACGACCTCATGCTTTAGGGGGCAACTGTTATAGACATATTTGGGTACTGCAACCCCAATCACATATATCGATAAACCAAGGGCTCTTAAACCCCTAAAAATTTTGTTCCACACCCTAAAGGATCATGGTCAACTGATTACATCATTTCCCAGAAGTTGCACCTGAAAAACCACTCAGAACTGGCCAAAACGGGACCATACAAACTGCTCCATGCTTAGGGTACGATGCATAATGGATGCTACGCTAGCCAGAGGCGATGCATATTGAAAGAGCCTTCTGTGGGGTGCGATGGGTGAGAGTAGACAAATGACAGAGGCAGTTTGCTAAGTGGAAACCCAGGGAATCTTCTAGAAACTTCTCATATGACACTTGCCTCTCTGAATTCGCCCAGGGATGAGTAAGAGATCATGAAATCTCCAAGTGGAACCAAGAACTATCAATGAAATGAAACTAATCAAAAACCCAGAAGCTAACTCACCCCTCTGCAAATATCTATAAATGGATCCCTCATCTGAGAGATCTGGAGGCTGGAATTTTGTAATTTGTAAGGAAGTGTTGTTGGTTTCTCTTTGAGAAGAAACATTGTATTGTTGGGTGATCTTTCTTTTCATGAGGTGAAGAGGGCTTTCATGTTGGGAGGATGATGCTAGATCAGACAGCTGGGTTGTAATCCTCTCTTCTACTTCTACTATCAATAAAGTTATTTGAGTTTTCCTCCATATACTTGTGTATTTGTGAATCTTGCTATTTGTGAATGCAATTGTATGGTTAATGTATTTCTTATTCTGCATTTTTTATGGTATTATAGATCTCTATGCTTTGATGGTGTTTTGTTGCTTTGCCTCTACAGGTATTCTGTAAATCGGGACAAGTAGGAAAGGAGCGGTAAGCTCTATCAAGGGAGAGAGGAAACAAGCAAGGAGCCAAGCAAAAGATACAAGTTGGTGCTCTTTGCTTCTCTCTTATCTATCATACATAAAGGAAATCATAAAGTGCTTTGAATTGTTTGTTTCTAAGATAGCTACCCGTCTTAGTGGGACTAGCAGATCGAAAAGACACTAGTTTTCCTGGAAACACCGTGAGGCACAGGAACAAAGGAAAACCTTCCACTATGAATGGCTTTTGTTGTCCATAGTGCTAGTGGCTGGGGAATTGCCTGAGGACAGCCAGTTCCCCACAATTGCAAGGGATCTTCCGGAGGCCGCAAAGTACACTTCATTTTGGGCCACTAAAGATGCGCACCAGATCCGCGACAGTAAAATATTCTGGGTGTTCATGGAGATGAACATCAGAATGGGGATTAACCGCAAGTTGTGGTTATCACCCACTATCTACAACAGCCTACAAAGTTTCGCAGAGTTTAAAGCGGACTTTCATCACATCTACCTTAGGGCATGCAAGGACCCTACAACGAAGTGGAACAAGCTACCATATATGGCCACAAATGATGTGATCTTCGACGTACTAGAGACGTGGCCGCCGAAATGACGTGCCTTAGACATCTCCATAGTGGAAAAGTCTACTGCACGAAAAAAGGAGGAGGAGGCAAAACTGCGCATAGCACAGTTGGCAGAAAAGAGAAGGAAAGAATCAGTAGCAGCAAGGGCACAGGAAGCACGGGACGATGCACAGATAGCAGCAGAATAGAAGAAGGCAGCAAAAACGGAATGCACGGACCAGAATTTGCCTTCACCTGAGCAGGAGCAAGAGATGGAAATAGAGGTAGAGGAGGGCGACACAGACCCGCAGACAGTGTCGACACTATTGAAGTGCCAATGCTCGAGAGAGCAGATGGGGTCATGCAAGAAGGTAAAAGCATCGAATATGTCTATCGACCCGATCACCCTTACCGAGGGAGATCTGCATGATATAGGAGAGACGATGCACGATGTCACCATAGAGGCCCTCTAGAACTTTGCAGAGGAGAATCCGATTGTGTTGGGAGCCCTCCAAGCACAAATTCAGGAGTTACAGGTGTGCACTCCTCAGGCTGGTACTCTCTCGACCAACCTCGCAGTAGGAATAGTTGTGGCCGAGGAAATGTTGTGCGCTCGTATGACCAACACAATAGTGCTGCCAGAAGGGGCACTGGTTAACGTGAATGAGACCAACAGGCCTACAGTCAGTACATTGAAAGGAATAGGGATAAACATGGTTGTGCTCCCTCAGGAAATGCTCTATGTTCTACAGGATGGGATTACTGCGGAACTACGAGCTAGGGAGAGCCTCGCATTGCAGGTGTTAAGCGAACAAAGGATCAACATGGAGCAGTTGAGCTTGCAGCGCAGCGAGGTCATGTCTCAAAACAGGTAGATGATATAGGTAATTGAAGAAGCCTACCATATGGTCCCTGAGCTGGCCATCCCAGCAGAAGCACCAATAGAGGTGCACATCCAGAGATTAGCAGCTAGGGTGCGTGAGGTGCAAGAAGAAATGGCCAAGGATCAGTTGGAGCTGAACCCTCAGATAGCAGAGCTACGGTTGAAGGCACAACCTTAAACTCCTATAGAGGTAAGGGAACAGTGCGCCAGCACCATTACATCGGGGATGGAGGAGATCAGCAGTACAATGAGGGGCTGCACTAGAATGTTAGAAGAATCGTTCGAGGTCCTCACCACTTTGCAGGAGGACCTAAACATATAGTGCTTAGAAACAGAGACACATGAACTACAACAGCAATATGATAACGTTAAAGGGACCATGCAGACGATGGCCCTCACATAGAGGCTCGTGCAAATGCAATAGGCCAAAGCCTTTAAGGAGCAAGTAGACGCAGCGTGACATAGAGAAGCAGTTTTGAAGGCGCGTGTTCAGCCTTGGATCGACGAGGCCTTCATCATCACAGTAACAATTGAAAGCAAGATTGTGCAGATGCAAGGGACGCAGGAACAGATATAGGGAAGCAGTTCCAACATTGCGGTCTCATAACAACGTGTACAGTAGATCTAGTAGGCAGCTGTTCAATGCACTGCCAACCTTGTAGCAGTCTAAGCAGAGTTGGGAGGTCTCCATACGAAGATCCCTGCATCGACAGAGTGACTCGAGGGCGAGTCACGATGTTTATGTTGGGGGCCTTGTTATAGACATATTTGGGCACTTCAAGCCCAATCTTATATGTCAATAAACTAGGGCTCTTTAATCCCTAAAAGTGTTGTTTCATACCCTAAAGGATCATGGTCAACTAATTACATCATTCCCCAGAAGTTCCACCTAAAAAACCACTCAAAACTGGCCAAAACTGGACCATACTGATTGCTCTACTATCAGGGTGCGATGCATACTAACTGCTACACTAGCCAGGTGCGATGCATACTAATGAGGCCTTCTGTAGGGTGGAATGAGCGAGGATGGACAAATGTCCAAGATAGTTTGCTAAGTGAATGCTCATGGAATCTTCTAGAAACTTCCTCTATGACACTTACCTCTCTGAATTCGCCCAGGGATGAGTAAGAGATCCAAGAAATCTCCAAGTGGAACCAAAAACAACAAGTTGAATGACACTAATTAAAAACCCAGAGATGACTCACACCCTTGCACACATCTAAAAATGGATCCCTCATCTAAGAGATCTAGAGGCTGGAATTTTGTAATTAGCAAGGAAGTGTTGATAGTTTGTCTTTGAGAAAGAGCATGGTATTGTTGGGTCATCTTGCTTGTCATGAGGTGAAGAGGGCTTTGATGCTGGGAGGATGATGGTGGATCAAACAGCTGGGTTGTAATTCTCCCTTCATATTTAATATTCTTTGAGTTTTCCTCCGTACAATCGTGTATTTGTGAATGTTGTTATTTGTGAATGCCATTGTATGTTAATTGTATTTCTGATTCTGCAATGCTTATGATATAATAGATCAAGATGATTTGATGGTGTTTTGTTACTTTGTCTCTACAGGTGTTCTCTAAGCGGGATAAGTAGGAGAGGAGTTGCAAGCTCTGTCAAGGGGGAGAGAGATCAAGCAAGAAGTCAAGCAGAAGATCCAAGTTGGTTCCTTTGCCTCTCTCTTATCTATCATACATAGAGGAAATCCCAAATTTCTTTGATTGTTTGCTTCTAGGATAGCTGCTAATCCTAGAGGGCTAGCAGATCGAAAAGACACTAGTTTTCCTGGAAACAAAATGGTGACTCAGCTGGGGATCGAATAGATGATTGTTGTTATTATTGTTTGTGTTATAAACTATAGACAGAGCTTGAAGTTAGCTAGATAGCCTTCGAACTGCTCTTGCTCTGTAAGTGCATAGTAGATGAATGTTGCTTTAGTCAATCTCCGGTTTAGTTTATGAACTGAACATCTCACTTACAAGCATTATAGATGCCCTTGTGGTAGCTCAGTAACCTCCCAAGATCATTCCTATGTACTTTGCTCTTTACTATCCATCATAGCTCAACTTAAATCACTAAAATCAGCTGCAAATTTGAGCCAAAACCCACCTCAGTTGCTCTCCTTGGCCCATCGCACTGTCTGTCACTGTCAACCAGTATGCATCACACTTCCTGAGCCTAAAAAGTGAAATTCATCCCTGTTTTTGTGAAGCCCAGGTGCGATGACTGACTGAGCCTATTTCCCTCCTTGAAATTTGGGTTTTTTGTCCTTGTTTTCAGCTCTGTTTAGTTGATTTGCTGCTTATGAACAGTACTTCATTACTGAAGCCTACTTGCATTACGTAGATCAGCCTCCATTGATTAGGATTAGCAAATGTTTTTATGTATTTGTCCATCATTTAAAATCCTTTGTCGAAAAGTTGCTTAAATTGATCTGTCGTTTTGGTACAAAAGTGTCATAACTGTCGTTTTGTGTCAAAAAGATAAGTGTCGTCGAGTCTCCCTTCTCTGAATAGTCAATTGAACTTTTTGTCATGTATTTTATTTGATTTTTTGTTATTCGAAGTGTTGAAAGCATTTTCTATTCGAAATTGAAAAGTGTCTTTCAGTCTTCCTTTCTATTTTGAAAAAGAAATTGTCGAAATGTCGCTTTGAGTGAAATAGTTAAGATCTATATTTAGTTTTCCTTTTTGGCATTTCTCACATTAAGGGAACGAAAAACAAATACATCTATTTTGCATTTGCATTTATCTTGTGTGCGAAAAATGATTTAGGAAAGTGCATTTAGAGTATGCTCTTTGCTATTTGTTTGAAAGAATAGTAATTTTCTTTCCCTAGTATCTAGGATTTTCATTGATCAAAACAAACAACAATTGCTTATCATCGTAGATTGCATTTTTAGGAATTTCAAATCAACATCACACGGTGAACCTTTGAAAGACAAAATTTTAAACAAGATCAACTCTAAAATAAATCTCAATGAACCTAACAACGCTTTGGAACCTAACGCAACACATCTAGAGGTCTAGGCTAGAGACATGTTTCGGCGTTGTAAAATCTAGTAACTATCATTTTCATCGAAGGTTGGGTGATTCCTCCTCTTTGATAAGACAAGTGTTATCATGGACTTGTGCTCCTCGTAACATCGAGTATATATTGGGATACCACAATAGGCTTACATCCTTTATCCATAGGAAGCTATGTCTGCCGCCCTATCGATCGCAATGCACTGAACACAAAATTCGGGAAGATTGACTACCATACATAAGTCCTTGGTAATTTCTCTTTAATTTATCACCAAGGTTTATATTGCAGTTTTGCGATTGGTTTGGTAATCCCTCTCTCTAGATTTCCAGAGTAGTCACTTTCATTCCTTTTTGACTCCTTAAAAGAAAAGGTCCATCTGAGCACTTGTCACTTCAGGCTCATTAAAAATCAAAGGGGACTAGAGTCATCTTAAGCTTTTTCTCACCTCCTAAAAATTAAAAAAGAAAAGTTGTGTCAAAGCATCATTAAAATTTATTAAATTCGGAATAATATCCCTGTTCCTTCATTGATCTTAGGTTGAGATATATGGAGACAAATCCGGGAACCACCAATCAAGGAATCCCTTTTGAAGGGAATCCTAGTCCATTTTCCTCTTGGGGAAATATTGGTGCTCCGTATATGGCTACATTTTCCCTTCCAGGAATCACAATTGGCCTGCAAGTATGGCTATTCTCAACCTTTGTAGTTCAAAATACCATGATTCCTTAGCAATCGAATCAGCAACTAGTTGATACTGAAGTTGACCCTTCACCTTCTTCTTTGTTTGTTTCTCCCTCCCCTTCTTCCTCTTCGCTTGGTGAAAATAGTGATGCTAGTAACCAGGTGACTGAGAAGAAGAAGAAAGGGAAGGAGAAGAAGAAGAAGTTAGTTAAGCAAGGGGGAAACCATGCAACATCTGGTGAAAATCCGCACACTAAGCTTTTCAAACCCAAAGATCCATGCATAATTTGTAGAGGAGACCATCTTCACTGAGAATGTCTGTGCATTCCTCGGATCTTGAGGGAATGGTCCCCCGTTCGTACCAAATGGTGTCATCAACCTCTGGTGATCACATTGACAGCACACCATCAACTAGTAATAATAGGCAGAAAAGAAAGGTCCAAATTCCATGCAAGTTATGTGAAGGGGACCATACCCTTCCCCATTGCCCTTTTTTGGATGAAGCCAAAGGATTCTTGCATAACCATCCTGCTTCACCGCAGCAAATTCCACCTGGATACAGGAAGCTCTCCCCAAGTCCTTTACTAGTTGAAAATCTGACTGACATAACTCAACCGTCAGTCGAAACACCTATCGTTGAAAGTGAATCTTTTGAGTCCATACTGGACCAAATTCAATAGGTCGAAATGGCAGTCAACCTAGTTTTACCTTCAGAAGGTCCAACTTCAGATGATACCATTCCCAAAGAGAGTGAGAATGATACCATTCAATTTCTTTTTATCACTTCAGAGTCCGATGAACTTGGGGGCAATTCACCCATTCCTTCACAACAGGAAGAAAATCCCCTAGTTCCCACTACTCAAGGGGTTATTTCAACAGTTTATTTGATACCCCCTCCAAGCAGTCTAGTCACTTCCTTTGATTGGAATCGACTAGCGAGACCTCGCTTTCCTTCTAATGTACCATTCCAAATCATAGTACAAGTTTAAAAAATGATCATGTCTGGCACTATCATAGATGAAGGGGCATCAGTGAGTATCCTTTCCTCAACTGCTTGGAAAGCACTTGGTTTGCCATCGCTTATGCCTGCCATACACAATTTTTCAGGCTTCAACAAAGAAACCAGTCAACTGTTAGGGATCCTTCTTAAGTTACCCATAACTTTGAGAAGGAAAACTGTTCACTTGAACGTGATGGTATTCCAAGGACCATTAGATTACAATCTACTCCTTGGACGTGACTATGTTTATAACATGGAAGCTATTGTTTCAACACCCTTTCAAGTGATGTGTTTCCCACAAGAAGGAAAAATTGTCACTATTGACTAGCTTTCATTCCCCGATTCAAGCATAGCTACAAATCGATCGTCATCCCTAAATGGTCCTTTTGCGTCGAGAATGTCTCTTCAACCTTCATTCCATCCACCTGATTTTCGAGAGTAGTCTGGTGAATGTAACGAAGCTTAGGGGGCATGCACCCTTGAATATTTTGAGACGAACCCAGCTAAAAAGATAGGTGTCCCTATAGGTTATGTGATTGGAAGTGTCATCTCACACCATTCACTTTTGTCCACTATGTGGATGAAGCCAAGGAAGTGTTTTGTTACTGTGTTTTCCAAGGAAGTGTTCTGTCTAATCGCTGACAAAAACCATCCTACTTAACCACAGTGATTTCCATATGGTTACTAAGAGACTCTCCTTTTCATCATGTTGGGGGCATGCAACTTTTTCAATTTCATTTTCTAGCCTTTTAGCTTTTTAGTTTTTTAGTTCTTTTAACTTCTTAGGTTAGGTGATTGGTCTAACACACCATTCACCTTTGTCTACTCTGTGGACGAAGCAAAGGAAGTGTTTTGTCTAAACGTTGATGAAACTATCCTACCTAACCTCAGTAGTTCCTTAGATTTTTAAGTTTTTCTAGCTTTGTCTTTTCTAGTTTTGTCGTTTCTAGCTTACATGAAAAGAAAAACTAAAAACTGAGCATGTTGTCACATGGTTTAAGCTCATTAAAAAATAAACCTACCAGTGAGCATATGTTACTGCAAGGTTCAAGCTCGTTAAAAAATAAACCCACCTTCGGTGAATAACCTTTGTGATTGCCATGCTATCAGCCTTTTGAGCCTTGGTTGTGTTCTGCCATCACCTCCATCTTTTTGGCCAATCAAACGCTTCCACTTGATTGGTTACCCTTTTGAGGAACAGCTGAGATGAGTGGTCCTGTTTGCCAACCTATTCACATCACCATGTTTTGAGAAGTTCCAAGCTTACCCGGAACCAGTTGCTACCCTAAACACCACACGTTCCTCAAAAACGAATTTCCTTTAAACTCTTTTCAGACTCGTTAAATATGAAAAGATTGTCAAGCTATTGGCTTTCCCAGCTCATTAAAGTAATCGAAATGCCATCCCTCCTGTATATTTTAATATTTTTCAGACCTAAGGGATTATCTCACGAAAAATTTCAAGCACTTGTCTTTTTCAGCTCGCTAAAGTAATCAAAAAAGTCATCTCTTTTGTATTATTTTATCCTTTTTCAGACTCAAGGGATTATGCTATGAAAAAAACTGTTGGAGTTTCCTTTTCATCCCTTTTCAAACTCTCTAAACATGAAAAGGACCAAGTTGTCTTTGTCGTTAAACTCATTAAAACAATAGTGACAAACTTGGCCACCTAGGCAAGAATGAGTTTCACTGTCGCTAGACTCGCTAAAATGTAGTGACAGGTTTGCCCGAAGGGAAAATTATAGAACAAGCATATGTTATCCTCCTCAATCTTGACAAAAATAAAGAGGTACTGGTCAGCAATGACTGGGGAAAAAGGGAAGAAAACTTGAAGAATTTTATGGTAGCAGGTCGCTCTTGAACATGACACTTTCACTCCATCACTATGATTCAATCGAGTTGGGTTATTCCGTTCACTGGTTATTTCACCATTGGTCCTCCACACCATCCATCATTTGGGGTTAACGCTACCAATCCATCTCAATGTCACCGATATGTTCAAGAGAAGTCATTCAGTTGAGAAACCACCATCTAGTTAATGCCTCATCCACTGCAATACCTTCACCCCCTAATTTTCATGACCGCCATTCCTGAACCTTGTGTCGTCAGATCGTTTTCACCTCCAGAAAATCATTTGCTTTTTTTCGTTTCGTAGATGTGGGATACATTAAGGCCCTCCTACGATGGGTCACTTCTTGTTGACATCATCTCATTATCCAAGAAGTTGACTTAGAAATAACCCTTTCAGTACTTTGAATCTTGCATGCCTCAGTGGCAAGTTTCTCACTTCCGGCGACAGGTTGACATCACTGGCCTTCAAATGAAAGATTTTGCATGGTGTTTGACATCATATCATATATTCACACCACGTGACTTGTACTGTAGTACCTTGAGGGTCATCATCATTATCGGTGATTCCTCTCGCGTCTGTTAACAGCTCACATTATTGGCTAGTAATCAAGCGATGTCTTTCCATTTTCGACTTCAGAACATCTTTTCACATGGATCGACTTGTACTTCGAGTGAAGATTGAACGAGATTGAAGACCCCGGATCTAGTTTCATCCATCCGGGATGTGATATATTCAAGAATATAAAGACATCAAATGTACACAGAAGCTACACAGATGGTCATCCAAGCTAGGGATGATGACTCTACATATAAAGAATCACCTGTCTGCAACTGCAGACGATTATCTATTATATGTACATGAAAATGAATTTATAAAGCTGAGCATGGGAATGCCCGCCTCAGCTATATCATGAAAGTAATATGATGATGATGTATTGTATTGTATCTTATATGGGTCACCTTCTAGTTCGAATACCTCGGATCCTCATGATAAAGCATTTCACCCGACATCAAAGATTTATGACTTCATGCTTTAGGGGGAAACTGTTATAGACATATTTGGGCACTTCAACCCCAATCTTATATGTCGATAAAATAGGGCTCTTTAACCCCTAAAATTTTTGTTTCATACCCTAAAGGATCATGGCCAACTGATTACATCATTCCCCAGAATTTCCACCTGAAAAACCACTCAAAACTGGCCAAAACTGGACCATACTGACTACTCCACTGTCAGGGTGCGATGCATACTAACTGCTACACTAGCCAGGTGCGATGCATACTAATGAGGCCTTCTGTAGGGTGCGATGAGCGAGGATGGACAAATGTCAAAGACAGTTTGCTAAGTGGATGCTCCTGGAATCTTCTAGAAACTTCCTCTATGACACTTGCCTCTCTGAATTCGCCCAGGGATGAGTAAGAGATCTAAGAAATCTCCAAATGGAACCAAAAAAAACAAGTGGAATGACACTAATCAAAAACCTAGAGATGAATCACACCCTTGCACACATCTATAAATGGATCCCTCATCTAAGAGATCTAGAGGCTGGAATTTTGTAATTAGCAAGGAAGTGCTGATAGTTTATCTTTGAGAAAGAGCATTGTATTGTTGGGTGATCTTGTTTGTCATGAGGTGAAGAGGGCTTTGATGCTGGAAGGATGATGGTGGATCAAACAGCTGGGTTGTAATTCTCCCTTCATATTTAATAAATTTCTTTGAGTTTTCCTCCATACAATCATGTATTTGTGAATGTTGTTATTTGTGAATGCCATTGTATGTTCATTGTATTTCTGATTCTACAATGCTTATGATATAATAGATCAATATGCTTTGATGGTGTTTTGTTACTTTATCTCTACAGGTGTTCTCTGAGCGGGATAAGTAGGAGAGGAGTTGCAAGCTTTGTCAAGGGGGAGATAGATCAAGAAAGGAGTCAAGCGGAAGATCGAGGTTGGTTTCTTTGCCTCTCTCTTATCTATCATACATAGAGGAAATCCCAAATTGCTTTGATTGTTTTTTTCTAGGATAGTTGCCAATCCTAGAGGGCTAGCAGATCGAAAAGACACTAGTTTTCCCAGAAACAAGACTGTTGGGCGTGGGATCCCCCCAAGGCAAGTTTTTGTGCTTAAAGCCCAATTTTTACTAATTCTGATGTAAAGACTCCTCGATTTGTGGGCACGGAGTGCGAAGTTGTAACTAAGTTATAGGGTTGTCCGCCCTTACTTTTGTAAATGTAGTATCGGCTTGAGAGTTCTACCCATGGTCCGTGGACAATGGGATTGTATAAATAGAGCGAGGCTCTGAGGGTAAAGAGAGGAAAATCATGGGAGAAAATCAATCCATGAAGCATTGAGTCAAAGTGTAAGGTCATGTCTTTGGGTCGTAGAGTAGGATAAGGCTCTATATTTGTGTGCGCAGAGGCCTAGTAGTCTGCAGTTGAGTGCGCAGGGCAGGTTGACTCTGTAGCAAATTGAAGCATTAATAAAGAGAAGTTCTAAAATATTTATGTGTATCTTTTCTTGCTTTATGCATTGAAGTATATTGGGTATAAATTGCAAGTTTACTATTTATTTGATATGCAAACTTATATGAATGTGTTGAATAAGTGAATATAACATAAGGTATCTGTTTATGCAAATATAACTAATTGTTATAAGAAGATAAGTAAGATCTGTGGTGTGACTTGGGGAAATAGCGCAGATCACTGCTCCACAGCCCCTGGTTAGGGTTGTGTGAAGACAAAGATAGCAAGGCCACAAAGGCCTCGCAGGCCAAGAAAGTGTGCAAAGTAACTTGTGCGAAAGTATTCATAGTTGGACTAAATCAACCCCTTAGACATCTCAAGGGTGCGGAAACCTGGTTCCTCCCCCCAAGGCAAGTTTTGGGGCTTAAAGCCCAAGTTTTGACTAAGTTCGATGTAAAAACTCCGCGATTTGTGGGTGCAGACCGCAAAGTTGTAATTGAGTCATAGGGTTGTCTGCCCTTACTTTTGTAAATGTAGTGTTGGCTTGAAATTTCTACCCATGGTCCGCGGACCATGGGATTGTATAAATAGAACGAGGCTCTGAGGGTAAAGAGAGGAAAATCATGGGAAAAAATTAATCCATGAAGCATTGAGTCGAAGTGTAGAGTCGTGTCTTTGGGTCGTAGAGTAGGAGAAGGCTCTACAGCTGAGTGTGCAGAGGCCTAGTAGTCCGCAGCTAAGTGTGCAGACCCCTGCAGCTAAGTGCGCAGGGCAGGTTGAGTTTGTAACCAATTGAAGCATTAATAAAGAGAAGTTCTACAATATTTATTTGTATATTTTCCTATTTTATGCGTTGAAGTATATTGGGTATAAATTGCGAGTTTACTGTTTATTTGTTGTGTGAACTTATATGAATGTGCTAAATAAGTGAATATAACATAAATTATATGTTTACGCAAATATAACTAATTGTTATAAGAAGATAAGTAAGATCTACAGTGTGACTTGGAGAAATAACACAGATCGTTGCTCTCGCAGCACGAAAGCCCACAGCCCCTGGTTAGGGCTGCTCGAAGACAGAGATAACAGGGCCACGAAGGCCTCGCAGGCCAGGAAAGCAGGTGAATTAACTTGCGCGAAAGTATTCATAGTTGGACTAAATCAACCCCTCAGACATTTCAAGGGTGTGGAAACCTGGTTCCAGCATCCCCCCATACTGCTTCGGGTGAGACCTCAGTCAGAGCTCCGTGGATTGTTGCCAAAAGGGCCAATAGAACAGGGATTTGTTTGGCTAATTAACTCCAAACCTGGGTCAAGCCCCTACAAGCCAACATATTTTATAGATCTATGATAAATACTTGGCAATTACTAAGTGGGGGGTGAATCATTAATTGTGTCTTTTTAATTATTTAATTCAACTTAATTTCATTTTTCAAGTATTTTCTTTTGCAACTAATGGCTTGTGTATGTGTTCAAATTTTAATTGTTCCTTTTGCAGTTTCTAGAGATATATTTTCATATATAAACAAAATTTAAAATCATTCACACAAGTGAGAAATTCAACATTCAACACATGAAGACACCAGATATAAGTGGAAACCCATAAAGGGACAAAACAACAAATTTTTGGTGGAAGTGATGTGAAGGCAAGGCAATGAGAATGCAAGACAAATTTGTGATGCAAGGCGATGTTGGCATACAGAAGACTTGAGGCAGATGACAAAGGAAAGACTCTAATGAAATACAAGAGTTAGAAAGTGAAAAACAAAAGTATGAAGAATGTTTTGATGCAAAATGATGATTGGCAGAGATATGTTGCAGAACAAAAGTGTCTTCCAAGAAGAACAGAATGAAAGTGTTGACAACAGAATGGGCCTAGATTTTCTTCAAGTTCTTATGACTATAATGCATCTTCTGCTCTCAAAAAAGGCATTATAACGTTGGCCATTCAATATTTAGATTTTGTTAACCTAGATAGTAATGCACCCTATCTTTAGACTACCTATGTTACAGTGTGTTTGCTTATTCATTCGAGTCGTATCTCGTGAAATCATTAATGTTGTATTATGTTATCTTTGTTTTGACTAGCATGAGGTTTATTTGTCTTGACTACTTATCCTTTAAATTTGAGAGTGAATACTTGGAAATGTAGAGACAACCTTGGAATGTAAAGAGAGAAGTTGTTTACGTTAGATACCTCCATGGAAGACTAACAGTTAGAAATCTTTGTTTATAAAATATATTATTTTTGAAGGCTAATAGAGTTAGAGAGTTAGAGAATGTGAGAGCTAATTGAGTTGTTAGTTACTTGGCACACATGGAGCAGATATGAAGCAAATTTGAGAAGTAGAAGAAGAAGGGATGGAGATGGGGATATTCTTAGTTATCGACCAAGTAAAACAACATATTGTTTATTGTATGTATTAGGGGATTGTAATCTCCTTTCAATTTGTAGCTTAATAAAGAATAGGTTGGAGCCTGTTGAGGTAGGAGCCTCCTGTGGGTTGTAGCCTACAAAAAAATTGTGGGAGTTGGAGCTTCCTTGCAAGTTGAAGCATGTAGATTAGAGGTAGAAACCTCTTGTAGGTTGGAGGCTATAGAAAATCTCAGAAAATATGATGTAATAATGGAGTAGGAGCTTGCCTTTGCGTCACAACAATACAAATTTGTGGTTTTCTCCCTTTATCAGTTTCCACTTATATCTGGTGTCGATGTGTGTTGCTTTTATGTGTTGATTTGATGTTGTTGTTCACATATTATATGTTTCTTTTATATTAAATATGTTTTTCATAAGTTGTTATGATATTCATTAAATAGTTTAGACAAAGATTTAAAAAAAAAAAAAAGTTGTCCATGAATGCACTAAGTTGATTCACCCCCCCCCCCCCAGTTTAGTCAAGTTTCCAACAATTGGTATAAATGTCGATTCCTTTTGTGTAAGCCTAAAATTTGGAAGGTAAACCTGGTTGAGTCATCGACTATCATAAGGTACATGTGCTTAGTAATGAAAACTTTCAAGAATGGAAAGAGAAAGTAAAATCTGAACTAATGGGTTATGGACCTAATGTCTGGAAGTTAGTGTGTGATGGATACAACAAAGACTTCCCCTCTAATCAAGAACAATAGTGGAATGCTCAGGAGAAATGTGCAATGTATAACAACATTCACAATATGTATCTTGAGACAATGATATATTTAAATTCTACAAAAGAAATCTAGGATAGGTTGCAGCTCATACATGAAGGAGATACTGGTAGAAGCAGTGCAAAAAAGGAGAAGAAAAGGAGGAAAAAGAAAGTCATTTTAGAGAGAAAATGTCCAATCAAATGAGAGATATACTAGTGTGAATGTACCTAATTTGCATGAAGAAAAAGTAGTTGAAGAACAAACCAAGCTTGACTCAGTGTTGGCTAGAAAGACTTGCAAATGAGAGTAAAGACCAGCAGAAATTGTTGCAGATATGTGATGAAAGAGAGCATGAATACAAGGAAGAAATTATAAACTTGAGGAAACAGTTAGAAGAAGCTAGAAGAATATAAACGATGATGAGTAGTCAGCTGAAGGAGAAAGAAGAAAAGTGTGAAAGATTAGAAGTTTAGATTGGTTTAGCAAGAATTGAACTAGAAGAAAAGAACAATCCATGTAAAAATCTAGAAGAGGAGATTGTCTCCATGAAGAACTCAAAAAAGAAAACAGTTAAAGAGGATACAACATCATAAAAAACACTAGTAGAAGAAGCCAATAGCAACATGATGAGAATAGAAGCAAACAAAAACAAGAAACATTATCAAAAGCCAAAGAATGAAGGGAAAAAAGGGTCCTTTGCAAGAAGTTCATTTGCTCCTAGTGACAAGTTGAGAAAATTTGGAAGATTCCAAAGGATATTCTTTGCTCCTTTGAAATATATCAATTGTTTTTCTTTCCATGAACCTGGACATGTAGCAGTAGAATGTGAGAGAAAGAAAATCGAGACTAATCAACAAAAGGTGCAACAAACAAGAAGGTTCCTTAAGCAAGAAAAAAGAGAAGTCAATCACCCACCAGGTAACAAATCATTTATATGGTTACCATTATTTTTGCAATGGATTTGGACATAAATTTGTTGAATGCAAATTGTATGCAAAGAAGAATATGAGCACAATAAGACACACACCATTTCCAACATTTATTTGTCATATAAGGTGCCTTTTATGTAGAAACCTTGGCCACAAAGCCAAATTTTGCCAACTTCCATGTATCCTAAGGAAGTCTAGACAATGGAGGCCATCGCAAGAAGACCAAACAATGAACCAAGAGGAAACATAGATAATAGAGGGAAACTAACTAAATTGTGGAAAAGAAAAAGGAGCAGCATGTGACTTCAATGACAAATTGAAGTCAGCTTAATCTCAGGGGGAGTTGCTCATGAAGGCGAAGAAGAATATTGTTAATGCCAGTATTAGATAATCAACAACCATGAAATGTGAAATATCAGAGGGAGAGAGAAACACTAAAAATATCTTGGAAGAGATAATCAATTTAAGAAAATGAATGTGCATAAAACATTCACCTAGAAGAAAAATGGCCAAGCCTACAATTCCTACACAATATATCACAAAAATGAGTGTAATATATTTACTACAACATAGAGATATGAGATATGAATATATAGAATACAATGTACAATAACAAAGGCATAATTCAAAGAAGGAATGGAAAACAATTGCAATGGGGTTATGATCATGAATCAAATGATATATGCTCTCAATTTCCATACTAGACGCATATTTTACATTGTAATTGTGCTAAAAACTAGGAGTGTTGGTATCACACCTAAGTGATACCCTTGGGTGAGAATAATGTGCAAGACAGTGTGCTAGCATGGCTCGACATCTTCACTCATTCTCTACTTAGTGTATGGGTAGCATGGCTCAAGTTTCTTGTTTTATTCGGCATAATCATTTGAGGGAGTCCATAGTGACCGAGGAGAATAAAACTATTGGAAATATTTATCGAAAATTTTACTTTGATATGTCTGATTATAGCATATTACACATGCAACCTTTGGAGATGAACCATTCGGGAAAATTGTCCATTATTGGGTAATTTCCCCACGAAATATCATTAAAATTTCATCGTGACCATCAACATTCTTCTTCAACATTTTCAAAATGCGTAATGGAGTTGTTGGACGGATTGTTTGATTTTGAATCCCCACCTCCAACGAAAGAAAGACATTCCTATATTTGTCTATATATATTCCCATCATGTCTATGTCAAGTCATTATCTCTTTTTATATTGTATGTTTCTGGAAAAAAGGTCAAACGAATAGAGGGAAGCTTGTGACTAGAGTCATTCCTGCACAGAGACAGAAGAGATGAGTGGGCCTTCCATACACCTGACTATGGAAGAACAAAAAGAGAATTCAAATTTGCATTGGCAAAGGAAACCATAAAAAAAATTATAAGAGAATAAGAATAGAACACAAATCTACTGAGGCAGAGGAATGTGAATGTAAGAGAGTGAAAAGGAAACCATAACAGAGGTGATTTTTTGAAACCTTGAAATTCGCAGAAAGATTCACAAAATACCTCAAGTTTAGTCAAGTTTCCTTCATATCTGAGAAATCATTTTGATGCCAAGTTATATGCTACCTGTGAGTATCTATGACCATGAATTGTTATGGCAGTATGCAGACACTAGGCCAATATGTGGATGTTGATGAGACTGCAAGGATGCATTACACTAAGGCCAACAATCAGTGAATAGTTACACCTGTGGTTGGAATATGACAAATCTGGACGATTACAACATTTCATTGTGGACCAACGTATTGATATGTGGCCATTAGAAGTCAACCAATGTAGATGCGTGAATATATTTCATAAGATATGGAGAAACGGATCTGAGGGAAGAAGGAAATTAAATCAAAGGAGCGGTATGGTTATAAATATGCTAAGATCGTCTATTGAATGGAACGTTACCTAAATAAAGAATGCTGTATAATTAGAGGATGACAATACTCAGGATGTCAGCGCACTAATATGAATGGTATGACCGCAGTGGCATGCATTACAATTCAATGAATCTGACATGCCATGAGACATGGAGTAATGGATATGAAATATTACACGGTATGCATACTTGAGGGATACATTATTACAGTGGAAACATTCACACATACCTGCAAATTGAGAGTCATCACACAGTGGTGTTGGAGCATGCTTATTACAATTTACCAGTCAAGAGGACAAAGAGTTGGAAGGGTCATTTGATCCACCACCAAATCCTCACCATATGGATTACATTCTCGATGAAAAAAAATCCGTGCACATCCATGGTTTGATTCGCAATCACATTAAATGTGTGTTATGTAAGTCGATCTCACTAAATTTGTTTTTATATAGTTCAATTCTGAATTGTCACCAGATCGGTCCACATTACCAAATTGATTTGCTTCAATTGATCGGTCCAAATTGCTCATTAAGTTGTTACTACTATATGTTCTACCACTATACGGGTTTCCATTGAACCTATTTCCACATAGTTTGATTTCCTTGCAAACACGAAACTTGCATACTATCATATCATATTACCTAAGGAGATGCCCATAAATCAATCTTCGGGACATACAATGTGGTTTTAAATACAAGTAAATGAAAACTCCTACGTTGATGGATAGAGATCTCATAAATATTTCACACAAATACCAAGCAAATGTGAGACAAAAGTGCTACCATAATCTAAACATCTTAGAAAACTCAAGAAGCTAAGGTATGGGCATTGAATTGATATTGCCATTGGTATTGTATGTTTTTAGATATTTTGAGATATTGTTTTAGGAGGAAGCCAATATCCATTCACAGAGTTAGAAACTGGGCAAAGTTTAGTTCTATTGTTGGTATAAATATCATTCACAAAGGCCTCCCTTAACAAGATCGATCTTAATGGCTCTTTGTTTTCCTTATACCATCTATTGATGGAATCCCTCACTCTGAAGATGAAGCCTTGTATGCTTTACATGAAGAAATCCTGCGAAGCTTGAATTAAGGGTGAGCTCCTAATAACATGAATAGCAGGTTTTGTTCTGAATTGGTGTCATAAAAGAGTCTTTTAAGGCATGTGAAACCTAATTCACTATTGTTCAAGGAATTTCTTGCAAAGAAACTAGATCTAGTGGAAACAAAATAAAAAATCAATAGAATATAGAGATGCATTCCCATTGCAGGACTTGTTATGCTTGCCTATTTCTACTCAGGATTAAGTGGTGTATGTGTTGTTTGGGGATATTACAAATGGCTATAACGTGTAGGCCACAACAAATCCTAAGAGATTGGATTAACATAGTTGAATACTCAAAAAAAGAACAACAAGATTTGATGGCTTATGATTTCTGTTAAACACACATGGACAGCAAACAATGTGAAAGATAAATCATTCAGTACATTTTTTTATTAACAGGAGATGTACATTTATAATACAATGTTGTGACTCTTGGGTTTCAGATCCCAAGGTCTCTTGGACTGCTTAGTCTTTTCGGCTTCCACACTAACCCTTTAGGATTAGGTGTCCAACATTCCCCCCCTTAATCCGAAGGGTTATGTATGAGTCCAAGAAAAGAGCTGTAATACAAAATGTGCAAAAAATACATGGCAGCACTAGGCTGAATGTGCTCTATGAAATGTTGGTATAAAGGGCGGTGGTTTAAGGATGACCACCAACACTGGAACGCTAAGTGCAGTTCCCGGAACTCTTCCATTACTTGCAAGAAACTGAAGTTTTCTGCTAGAGGAAGTGATCCTACTGTTTTAAAGAGGGAAACCTTCAACCATAAAAGGGAGGTCTCACCCCGCATAAAAGGTAAAACTTCAACCTGAAAAGGGAAGTCTCAACCTGTGATGGTTTAAGGATAACCAACAACTCTGGAATGCTTAATGCAATTCCTGGAACTCTTCCAAAACTGGCAAGAAGCTGGTGTCTTCTGCTAGAGGAAGTGTCCTTAATCTGTGATGGTTTAAGGATGACCAACAACTCTGCGATTCCTGTAACTCTTCCAAAACTGGCAAGAAGCTGGAGTCTTCTGCTAGAGGAAGTGTCCCAGATTGCCAACTGAAGGCATGTTCAGGGGCATCTTTGTCTCTGGCTACAATTCTGAAACTGGTGTGGCAGGTTGTGACTCAGGCTCGCTTGATGTGACTTTGAAGCTTGTAGATGACCATCATTTCCCCCCCTGTCAGATACAAGGTGAGAAGATGGAGAAAACTCAACTGCAAGACTGTTCAATACTCTGGAACAAGTTCTGACATGTGTTTGGAATATCTTCTTGGCTATTGATGTCCATTGCCAAGAAGCGATCCATCCAAGATGAATCTTTGTTCTTGCAGGACGTTTGTTTCTGAAGCATCTGTGTGAAGAATGGCTGGTTTTATGACAGTGCTTACATGGATGAAGATCAAAACAGTGATCTTTCAAATGGCCAACTCGGTCACAGTGTTGGCATTTTATGATCTGTTGTTGTTGTTGCTGCTGCTGTTGTGGAAGAGGGGCAGAGTCTGGATCAGCTGAAGCTGAATTGTCATGAGGAGCAGGTGAACTGTCATAAATGAATCCAGCACTCTGAAACTGAATGGGCTTGGCATAGTCTGGAATATGAAAGGACAAGTCCTTGTCATATCCAAGACCAGTTCTGTGCTTGTTGTGGACAAGCTGTTTCCAAGGTCTGATGATGGGCTTGGGAAGTGCAGAATGAGTTTCTGCAACTGTTGCTTTATTTGAATGAACTGTAACATTATTAACATGCTGCTGATGGGTGGTTGTCTCAATGTTCTGAACAAAAACAGGTTCAGAATGGTGTCTATTTTGATGTAGCTCTTCTTGCTGTAGCTGTGATTCAAGATGCAAAAAATCGATCTTTTCTTGTACATTTTGCAAACAACTATGAATATCGATGAGAAAATCCTTGCTGATTTTGACTGTATTATTCATACTAGAGAGTATTAGATTGTCCACTAACTCTAATATTGCACCGATTGGAGCCATTTCTAACCTCAAAAGATAGTAAAACAATGAGGAAAAGATGGACACCGAATAAACTTATGGCAACAACTTCAAATCGATCAGCTTGCAATAGATTCAACATACAAAGAATGGTGATATCCAGAAAACAGACTCCTCATTCAAAAAATGAATTTTCTTCAATTCACCTAAGAGTTTAACTTCCAACAAAGCATGCTCCACTCTTCAGCAAGATCCAACTGGGCACTTTCTGTCACTATAAAGATCTGAGTTTATAGTCCTCCTTTTATAGTATCAGCAGCAAGCTTTTGGAGTTATATCCGGGAAGCTATAAAAGAAAACAGCTGATACATAACCACAGATAGAAAAATGTCCTTACAAGCCTGTCTGTGGAACACTCATTAATCTTTGTATCTAAAATGATTGCTCTATAGGGATTCTCAAAAGATATACACTTTTGGCTGCAAATGACACTTCCTCATGAAACAATTACTGATTTGATTCGGTGTACAACTGTGAGCCGATACAGGCACTCGTTACCCTCCAATCTAAACAACAAATACAGTGCTCTTGCTAGCCACAAGATCTTATTACGAGGCTACACATTCAATACTTGATTTTACACGGCAATAAAAAGAAAATAATCTACAGTCTACAAAATGTGGCACACTGATGAGAACGTTGGGTGCCAGAGCTGTATTCTATAAAACCACGAGTCTCCAAAATGACATGTATACAGGTTACTTTTTCAAATTGTTACGTGAAATAATTCGCTTGCCAAAAGGACTACTGCGCAAAGTTGGTAAATGTGGCCGAATTGCATCAACCAATGTAGAATGAAGAGAACCCTTTGACTCCTTTAGAGCACACTGGATGACATAGTTGGCAAATGGATCTTGAAGAAGCTGACCAAATAAGGAACTGTTCTAAGGTTCTGAGCTTCACAACTGAGCTCCCACAGGCAGACTACCTGAGCCACCACAGATTTATATCTTCAGTTCTCCACAGGTTAGGTCTGAGACACAACTGCAATAAGTCCGAGATGTAATCTTCTTCACACTTCTGTCTGCGCCTATGCCTCCTCCAATTAGCTCCACGCACCAGTGTTTGGACAATAAATCAGATTCAGAATGCGTGCCAGAGGGAAAAGAATTAACACCCAGCTACAGAGAATAGTTACAGCTCTCGTCACAGTCGAATTCCCTTTCAGTTCTGAAGTGCGTATTCTTATTTAACTGGTGCAGCTTTCCAGCCAATACAAGATTCACCTTCAAAAATTGATTTCTGCAAATTAGGAACTCGGTAACGATATTAAACTCCTGGGAATTGTCAAGTGAACCTTCAAAAACAATGAAGCCTGCACATTGTGAGACTGCTCCAAAGCAGATACAGGGTCAATAGTAGCTGGACGGTCAGAGCCTATCACCTCAGGAATTCTAAGCAACGTTTTTTTTTTTTATCAGCATGAATCACCTTGAAAACTGCTTTACCCATGTGTAAAGTTGGAGTTAACCCATAGCTCAGTCACCTGTTGTATCAAAATGTTGTTGTAGCAACAAATGGGCCGAAGATATCCCTCGGAGTTGAGAGAGTTTAATGATAACTTCTCCCCCACCCGGGTTCCAATCTTATGACACGATTATGCTGTAAATGTCTGAGGTATGTACCAACCGCTCCTTGAATTAAATTAAGCAGGATGCGGGGCTTCTTCCAAGGTTTCACCGCCCAATAGCCATACGGTTTCAATGCACAGCTTTCACACTCCAATACAATTACGGTTTCAATGCAGCATTAAACCACTACAGCTCCACTCCGCACCAATTCCTTAACAACTATTTTGATCACAAGTTCTTTGCACAGCAGTTTTGTTCATCCTCACACATCAACGAATTTTAGGGACACAATAATGGATTCTCACAGAATCTCATGGAATAAAGACTTGCAACGAACTCCAAACTGTATCCGATAGGAGATGATTAAAAAGACAGAGAAAAAACACAGTGAATAGCAGCTACACCTGCTTAATTACACCAACAATCAAAAAGCTGGGAGTAGATGAATTAGAAGCAGGGCGTCGCAATCCAGAGCTTTCAGGAAACTATCGCTTAGTAACTAAGTTTAGCGCCTACCCAACCTCTTTTCCTCAAAAGACCACCAAATCAACTACAACGCCGCAAATTTTATTTAATATAATCTGCAGGTAATTGACCCCTTGAAAAAAACCAATATAGTGGTTTTCAGGCCCTTTGAAAAGACGCAAAACAAATTGAAATTAATCACCGCCAGTACCAGCTTCAGCTCTCAAGTGTTGTATATACAATGTCTATGTATTATTCCAGGGTATCCGCATCTCATTGTGCTCTGTTCATCGTCTCTGCCGTGCCACTCGAAGCCGAATCCCACAGTGCTGGAAGCCGAGGCTCGAATCTGTACCGGGCCTACTCAGGCGAGACCCCTTAACCGGCATTTAAGGTTCTTGACACCATCCTGCAAATTGCTATCAGCAAGAGGAGAGCTTAGAAATGAGGAAGCAGTTTCAGCGACACAACTTGGGGCATTCTTTGCTGGAATGACAATACGAGCTAATGCTTTCCCTGCAGCTACACAATGGAGTGAGGGAGAAACACGAGCAATGGGACTGTGACAGTGGATTGTGAGGGCAGAGGGAACGGCGTTACCATGCACATAGGCGCAGCTCCACCTTCTACGCTATACAACAGTTCAGTAAATTTCCCAAACAAAGAGAGCGAACCAGGTAATGGCACATTCACTGAAGCGGATAAGATCTCTGCAGCAAGATATGATTGATCTCCATACATGAAAAGCTGTCTAGCAGGGAAAGTGGCAGAAGAGCATATTATGGCAGTAAAGTTGTTACTCAAGACCGAGGGACCGAGGTAACGTATATACCATCAACGGACAAGCGTTACAAATTTTGGGGCGTTTCTCTGTGGGAGCATTGCAGTCAGAGAAGAATATGAAACCGACATAAAAACGCATTAAACACAGTTCTAACAAATGCAGTCATATGGCAGAAATTAGCAGTGCATCATTAAACACAGTTTTGTCAGGGAATAATGATAAATCCCAGGTGGTGCAGCGCTTTTAAATGGTGCGTATATGGACAGAGAACGCAGGTCTCATAACGGCTTGGACAAATGCGTTATATGGCAGAGGCAGAGGCAGCATGTCAGGAGTGCTGGAAAAGAATATGGCAGAGGGATAGGACTGACATGCACATAACAGGCCACAGAAAAACAAGTGGCTCCGATACCATGTTAAACACACATGGACAGCAAACAATGTGAAAGATAAATCATTCAGTACATTTTTTTATTAACAGGAGATGTACATTTATAATACAATGTTGTGACTCTTGGGTTTCAGATCCCAAGGTCTCTTGGACTGCTTAGTCTTTTCGGCTTCCACACTAACCCTTTAGGATTAGGTGTCCAACAATTTCTATATCCTAGAGCTAATTTAGATTAAGTTATGTCAAGTGTCCCTATGAGTAAGAACTTGTGCTAAAAATACTGGAGGAATTTGTGCAATCACTGGATATATATTTATTTTTTATTGTGAACTACACCCCCTTTCCATTGATGTCAAAGGGGGAGGTGAGTAGAAGGATGGAATAAGGAGGATGCTTCTCAGGACAAAAGGGGGAGGATCACAATGTTGTCATCAATGCCAAAGGGGGAGATTGTTGGCAATGTTGTCATTGATGGAAAAGGAGCAGCAAGATAGGTCTTTGATTTCATTGATATATGAATAGTTGATGAGGTGTTATGATGTTGATGCTTGGTATGGCCTAATGCATTATGGTTCTATGCGATGTAGTATGTAACAGAGATCGGTGTTGAAGAGGTTCAAGGAAAGGCAATGAGAATGCAAGACAAAGTTGTGATGCAAGGCAATGTTGGCATGTAGAAGACTTGAGGAAGATGACAAAGGAAAGACTCTAATGAAATATAGGAGTCAGACAATGAGAGACAAAGGTATGAATAATGTTGTGATGCAAAGTGATTATTAATAGAGATATGTTGCAGAACATAAGTGTCTTCCAAGCAAAAACAAAACAAAAGTGTTGATATCAGAACATGCCTATATGTGCAACAAGCTCCTATGACTTTAACGCACCTTCTACTCTCAGAAAATGCATTATAACATTGGTCATTCACTATTTATATTGTGTTACCCTAGATAGTAACACACCTTATCTTCAAACAACGCACGTTAAAGTGTGTTTGCTTATTCATCTAAGCCTTAACTCATGCAATCATTAATGTTGGCTTATGTTATCTTGGTTTTGACTAGTATGAGGTTTATTTTTCTTGACTTATCCTTCAAATTTGAGAGTGAATACTTGGAAATGAAGATACAACCTTGGAATGTAAAGAGACAAGTTACATACTTTAGATTCCTCCATGGAAGACTAATAATTAGAAAACTTTTTTTATAAAAGATGTGATTTTGGAAAGCTATTAGAGTTAGAGAATGTGAGAGTTGATTGAGTTGTTAGTTACTTGGCACATATGGAGCATATGTGAAGTGGATTTGAGGAGAAGAAGAAGAAGAGACATAGATGGAGATATGAAAATTTATAGAGCAATAAAACAGCGTATTGTTTCTTGTATGTATCAGGGGATTGTAGTCTCCTTTCAAATTTTAGCTTGATAAATAACAGGTTGGAGCTTTTTGAAGTAGGAGCCTCCTGTGGGTTGTAACCTACAAAAAAATTATGGGATTTGTAGCTTCCTTGCAAGTTGAAGCTTGTATAAGAATTGAGGTAGCAGCCTCCTATAGGTTGGAGCCTACAGAAAATCTGATGTAATAAAGGAGTAGGATCTTGCCTGTGCATCACAACAATAACAAATTCATGGTTTTCTCCCTTTATGGGTTTCCACTTATATCTAGTGTCCATGTGTTGATTTGATGTTGTTTTTAACATATTATATGTTGTTTGTACATTAAATATGTTGTTCATAAATCATTATGTTACTCATTAAATAGTTCAAACAAAGATTAAAATGAGAAATATTAGTTGTCCATGAATGCATTAAATTGATTCACCCCCCATCTCAGTTTAGTCAAGTTTCCAACAATCCGGTCAAGGGAACTATGGTTATGTTCTAATACACATTTAATGGATTGGGGGTTTCTGAATGCTTCGACATGTAAATAGTGTACTGTAACATTGAAAGCAATATAATGAAAAATCAATTTGTTTTTCCTAGTTTTGGGTTCTAGGAGAAAAATATATGTGTATAATTTATGTCCTTTCCATTGTATATTTTCTATTTTTTAAGAATATGTTTGCAAGTAATTTCTATACGGGGTTACAACATATGGTAGGCGAGAATATTTGGCTTCAAGGGGATGCCTCTGCGGCTGAGGGGTTTTACTCAAGCCTATGGTAGAGCCTGTTATAGTGGCAGATTTACGAGATCGATTCTTGTTGTGAAAGGAGAGGGAAAATAGTGGAAAGTTAGAGATCAATAAATTCAATGAAGAGAGTTTTGAGTTGTGAAAGCTCAAGATGGAGGATCTGTTGGTGGATAAAGATCAGTGGATCTAGGTGTTGGCTTATATGGGTCTGACCTAGGTTCAGAAGAATTAGTTAGCACAACAAATCCCACAGCTACCAGCCCTTTCAGCAACAGCTCGCGGAGCACGGACAGAGGTCTCACCCGAGGTAGCAGGGGAGGGTGTTGGAACCATGTTTCCGCACCCTAGGGATGTCTAGGTGTGGTCTAGAGGTTTCACGCACTAGTTTACAGCCCCGCGCTGCTTGGTTTTCACATAGATCCAGCTCGATTATCTCTTTCTTATTAGTGCACTTCTCTTATTAGATGAAGTAGTTACCAACTACCCAGGTCTTTAAGCAAACATTTAATCTACACAGCTGATTCGCACATAAAAATCATCCTAGATTTACAGTCATTTAAACCCTAAACAGATTAAATCAAACAAATATTATGACATCTCAGAAGAAACACAGGATTTCAGAAGAAACTTATCTTTATTTCCACTTTATCTTTAATACATCTAAATCCGCCCTACACACTCAGCTGCAGGGGTCTGCGCACATAGCTGCAGACTTTCCAGGCCTCTGTGCACACAGCTACAGAGCCTCTACCTACTACCCTTATCCCTCAACTCGAACTTACAGACGCTTTCAATCTCTCTACTTCAAGTACCCATTACATTTCATACTCTCCAAAAATTGCCTTTCCCCCATAGAGCCTCGCTCTATTTATACCCTTCCCTGGCCCGCGACCCCTGCGCGGGTCGACTCTATTTATATTTCTTTACATTATTTTCGGGCGGACTACCCTTTGACTCAACCTATTACAATTCGTGCTCCATGTGTTTTGCAGAGTCTTTTCCCTAACTTTACCCAAAATGTCTGGCTTCACATCCCCTAACCGTTGTGTGGGGCTTCCGCTACCCAATAGTCCCCCAACACAATCATCGTGACTCGTCCCAAGTCACTCGCTAATGCGGCTAGATGCTCTGCCTTGGCTTTGCAGTTCACCTCCCTTTGAGTGGCGCTCATCGTCCTGCTGCTCCTTCATTGTCTTCTGCAACGCTTCATCTGGCTCCTGCTTTAGTGTGTCTACCCCATCTCGCAACTGATGATGCTCATTCTGCTCTGCTCGGTTAACACAGAACACCCCCCCATAGGATTTTAGTACGAGCAGGGAAGCCGTATACGAAACCTCCTGGTACCACTATAGCTACTTCCGACCTTTGTATCTTCTCTTCGCACTGTCTACCACAGCTTGTGTTGCAATTTTGCAAGACCCTGGTTATTGTTCGCAAGATCCCAACCCTCGAGGGACATCAGAACTGACTTAGTAACTGCATTTCTACCCATGGTCGCCGTCTGTCCATCCTTTCTTTGTTCTTTTGCAGTGCGCTGGCCTACCCATGGGCAAGGCAATGGCCTCCAGATCAATTATACTTCGTGTTCCCTCTTTGTCGGGTCATCGCCTACTGGTGAGACTGCAGGCTACAGAATGCTCGCCGCAGTCACCCCCATACTCCTTAGAGAACCCCGCCTTTCCATTGGCCAGCTTACTATCTTTGGGCGTGTTAGCTACCTATACCAATAGGTTTCATATTTTATGATTGGCTATGAAAGGTCCAAATATGCTCTGCTTTGATGATTCAAAGATCACATATTTCCATAAGAATACAATCTGTGCTTATAGCTTAATATGGACTCAAATTTTGATGGATGGTCCAACAGTCTAATCTGGATCATGTCATGTTTTAAATTTTCAGCTTGTAGAATAGAGAAAGAAGTCTGTCCAAACTGTTTAATCTTGGCAGACAAATAGTTCAGGTAGAGAAAAAAGGCTCCCAACAGCTTAATCTGGGACCTTGGAAGAAATAAGGGTAGAAGTAGATAGAAAAGGAAAAGAAAAGGCAAGTAAGGGTCTGCAAGTCCAAGTGCACCCTCCAAGAAGAAATAAAAAATGCTAGGCAAAGTAGCTGGGTAAGTAGATGGGGTTGCAGAAGTGATATTCATTTCCAGAGTGAATCTTGCTGGTTCAGATAAGAAAACAAGGCAAAGGAGCATGTCTAATTCCCCAAATCCCCTTCCACTCCTATTACTAACATCCCTTCATCCATGGAGATTGATGAAAAATCTGAAGTGTTATGATGGTTCTTATGACTCTAAAAGCCACATTTCCTATGTAAAAATCTTTTCATTTTGATCTACTCCTTAAACTAAGTAAGTTTCAGATAAACTTAGTGGTTTTCCCCCCTCATTCACATTTTCCCACCATATTAACCTCTAATACTACTATGTAAATCCCCTATATTACCTTTCCCCTACTAGTATTAACACCATGGTGTATAAACCCCAAATCTTGTATAAATATCCCTCCCCTTGGTATTATAGCCAATAAGTTCTGTGTCAGGGATCAAATGGCATCTGGTCACTTTGATGAACCTAAGTCCAACCCCCTCCCCTCTTCTGAAGTCATTTGGCCCCTTAGAAAACTTCATTTGCCAAAAGAGCCTCATAAATGACCTTGTTTTACCTATACCCGCTTCATTTGCAAAAATAACCCAAAACCCACCTTTTGGCACTTATCCAAAGTTTCTGCGCGCACAGTTGATTTTTTAAATTACATTGAAAAACCTTACAAAGCACCATACCCCGATGGTCTTCCGCCTAAGCGCGCATCCCGAAAATAAATATTAAATAATACCGCGCCCGCGTCCGTATCCACCTATCATGTCATCATCCCGTCAACCGTCGGATCGGACCCACGGGATCCGACGGTCCTTATTGATATCGGAGCGGCCCCCACGACAGAGGTTTAGCGCCCGAGAAAATGACGTAGCGATACGTCAGGGCGCGGCCACGCGTCACCCGTTCAGGACTCTCGGAGCGCCTTCTGACAAGATCTGGTCCGTATCCAAACCGCCCCGAGAAACCGTAGCAGCTAGCGCTTAACCGTAACCGCTACGGCTCTGACCGCCCGGTTGCTGGTCCCACGTCATGCCCACGTCACCCCCAGCCTGCCATCGCATCAGTCCTTTTGTCCGCCCCTCCGCCGACGTGGCTGCCACCGCACCATCCCCCATGGACCCATAGCAGCTCGCCACGTCACCCGATGACGTCAGCTGACGTCATCCGACCTTGACCCCACCAATGACGTCATGCTGACGTCATCCCAAAAAAGGCGCCAAATGGCCAAAAGGTCTATATTTCGGCCAAAAATCACATTTTACGTTCCTTTCGTTCATTTTCTACTGTTGTTTTCTGCATGCTGCTCACGTCCAAATTGCTACCAACCTGCTAAATCGACCAGGAGACCTCCAGAGCACCAATCCTGCCCGCATATACGACCTCTGCTCGCTGTTTATCAGGTATTTCTCATCATCTATCCTCCGTATGCCTGGAATTGTCTGTAAAATTATTCAGAAGGCTTAAGGAACACTGAAACTCACAATTTCACCGGCTATTTCCCTCTGCAACACCTCTATTTACAACTGCAAGGTCGAAAAACACTAGCTGAGCCTTAATTCCCGAGTTCCTATCAAAAAATTGTAAACTGCTCGCGCAATCGTGAGACAGTGGGTTAGTCCATTAAAAACCTGCCACAAGAGACAGAGTGAAACCTGACAGTGGTCCTATTCCTAATTCAAACAGTATTTCAATTGCTATTGGATCAAATCTCCCTCTGCTACCTGAAACTCACTTTCATTGTAAGAAATCATCCCTGGGTTGGTCTGCTCACTTCAAACAGTTCAATTACAGTTCAAAAAGCTTAATAGACCATGGAGACACCAATTGCATTGAACATCAAACCTCTCAATGCCCCTCATAGGGAGTTGGAATGGAAAGCCCTGGGAGATATGGATTATCAAATGTTAGACTGGTTTCCATTAGGCTCCAAATACAATATTCAGATGCTAAATGAGTTGAAAGCCCAGCACCTTAGTGGAGCTGATATCCTAGGGATTTGGGATTCAAACTTGCCCATCTACAACCTCCCCCAGGTAAATTCTATGCCAGAGTTGATCTACAGATGCCAGGAGTGCTATGATCCAGGCCAAAGAGCTGTCCTCATCCCTACAGGCTCAATTCTGTTCCATATCACCCCAGAAAGCATAAATGAGATGCTGCATTTCCACACAGCAAAACCATTGACCCCCCTCCACATGCAGAACTTGATAAAGAAGGGGAATAAGTTGTCAAATGAGCAAGTCATCAAAATCAACCAGCTGTTTGTACAGTCAGGCTCTAAAGCCATCAGAACTTCTCCTATTGGATATCATTACTTGAATGAATTGGGCAGAATGCTAGTAGATTTGATCAGCTATGTCCTAGGGTTCAAGGGAATGGAGGATGTGGATGAAATCATAATGGAAATGCTGTCTGTATTCTCTCCTGGAAAGCCTCCAGCTGTACATTATGACTATGCCACATACATAGCAGACAAGATCCATGAGCAGCTAATGAATCTGCCAAGGGAGAGATTGTTTAGATACTCTTCATACATTTACCATCTATTCTTATTTTATCAACCAGCCAGCTTCCCCATTCCCCTTAAACAAGTTAATGCCCAGGGGAATCCAAGGTCAGTTGTGTTTTGGACCTCTGTTTTTCATCATACCTCTGTATCACCATACACATACTATGAGTTCATAGACTCGTTCATTTATCCAGCTATGACAGTATTGTATGGTGTTCCTCCTCCAAGGTTAACTGATGACATGAGGAGAATTCTCCATCTGAACAAAACCTACAGCATTGGTAATTGGTACTTTTACCAACACCACACAGTGATCAGAGTTTATGGCTGTCAGTTGAAGCCTTATAGGCTGCCAAGGTATGTCCCCATGAGACTGTTTGCCTTAGAATACTTCAGGCAATTTGGGAATGCCGACTACCTCCACTTCCAAAGTAAGAACAAGAAGGCACAGTTGAAGGTAAGGAGCCAGCTGGGCCCTTTCCTATATAACAAAAGAGAGGAAGGATGGAAAGAGGCGGATGAGATCCTAGAGGGACTCAAGCTGCAAACTAGTTTTGAGTGGGTACCATATGACCCCAATCATTTTGTTTCCCTCAGGAGGATAAGATACAAATTGGGCACCTATTCACATGTGAGGCAGCCTGAGATTGAGAAATACGCCAATACATTGAGCTGGGAAGAGGGTACCCTAGAAGAGGAATTTACTGATAAAGAGCTGCTAGAAAGAGAGGCTAGAAATGTTCAAAAGGAAGCTGACTTGGAAACTTGTGCACAGGTTCCCCCCTCATATAAAAGGCAACTCGGAGCAGCTACTTCATCATCAACAACACATCAGCAAGCTGCCGGGAATACTGCACAGACAACCAGCAAAGGCAAAGAAAAGCAGGTGGAACAGCCACCTCCTTTGACAGAAGAACAAGTGGAAACATTGCTGCAGCAACAAGAAGAGATGGAACAGCAGCAAGAAGGGCAGCAGCAAGAAGAACAGCAACAACAGAAAGAACAAAGGCAGGAACAGCCTGCCCAGCAAGAAGAAACAGTGGAAAACCCCAAGACCACTGAACAAAATATGCCTCCAAGGCAAGAAGTTTCACCTGATGCAACAATCCTCCAAACTCCTCAAAAGGAGGATACATTTATTTTTAGAAAAAGGGACAGAGAGACTCCCCTGACAACATCAGCAACTCATGGGGAGAAAAGACAGAGAGTCAATCCCTTCTCAGAAGAAGAGATGCCAATGGGAAAATCTTTTGGTATGGGCCCACCCAGCAGAGAAGCTTCAGCCAGTTCCTGCCAGCAGGAACAGGACAGAACTATGGGAGGAGAGGTCAGCTCCTCCAGCCAGCAAAGGGAAGGAGAAAAGAGCATCAAGCAGCAATTTATAGACATTAAGAGGAGAAATGAGCCCATCAAAATACAACTGTATAACCATCTGTTAAACATGGCTCCCACCAATCAACAAAGACTCATGTCTGCCTTTGATGTGCAGGAAGGCAAAATGATCATGAGTCATTTTAAGCCAACACCAGTGCAGCCCCAATCTGCCTCTGACTACTTAAGGACTAACCTGGAAATCCTTGCCAAAGATATCCACCCAATGGATAAGATAGAACTGCACAAGCAAACAGGTGAGATGGTCTATGCTTCCTTAGCAGACCAAACATTGGATAACCACAGGCTACAGAATAGCCTTAATAATACAGCCTCTCAACTAGAGTTGGAGAGAGCATCATCCCAGGCAAAGGACAACAGAATAAGGTCCTTAGAGGATATCATCATAGAGATTGGGCATGATCCCAAAGATATCAAGGGCATACAAGAGATACTAAAGCTGAGGGATGCAGACATGGCAGCTTTGAGGAGAAAGATTAAACTTCCAGCCACAATTCACCCTCAAACAGATGATGTTGCCCAGCAAAGACATGATCAAGAGGTAACCGCTTTGTTGATGTCTCTATACAAGCAGCTGATCCAAACTCAAGAGAAGCTGGGAGAATCGGAGGCTGAAAAAACAGCACTACAGGCAGCCTTAAAACAAAGAGAAGAAGGGCAAACTTCCCAGCCTCCTCCTCAGATCATAAATCTTGAGGAAACTGCCCCTATTACTGCTCCTCCTCCTCAACAGACTGAGCAAGCAGCACCATCCACTACAGCACCTCCACCAACAGAGCAGGCCCCTAGCTTGGACATGCAAAAGCTAAAAAATGAGATTCAAGCCCTGGAAGCTCAAATGGCAGAGCTGAATGAGACCAGGGATAAATTGGCCAAGGTGAATGACAGATATGATAAATCCAAGCAAGCGGTGGCAGAGAAGGGCAGGGAGGTGAAAGCCCTCAAAGACAGGATAAAAGAGCTAGAAAATGAGCTCAAATTAGATAAAGTTATAGCTGGGCTTAAGGCAATGCTATGGGCCAACATTGGCCAGTCTATTACTGACCAATGGCAGTATATAGAGACAATCCATGAGCAGCTAGAGCTCATCCCAAAAGCACAAGCTGAAATTCACAAGTCAAGGGCTGCTCTAGGCAACATGCCTGAAGTTGCCACCAGGATGATCAATGTGCTGAATTATAAAACAAGTACTCAGTTGGCGAAAATGGGAATTCCCAACAGAACTGAGACCATTCAGTCGATCAAAAGGGTTCTCACATTGAGAAATTTGGTGCAGACATTAGATAGAAGAACCCAGGACATGCAGACAGAGGTGAAGAGGTTCATGGATAAATTCCTGGTGCTGCAAAACAGAGGACTCCCTAGCTTACTGAACAGCGCAGGGAGATTGCTCATTCATGAGCAGTATGCCAAAAGAGTGAATGCATTTGCCACAAACGAAATCAATGAGAAGCCCAGCAACTCAGAAGAAACAGGGCCAGCTACAGGACAGACTATCTACAACAAGGTAGAACATCTATTTTTTATAATGCATGAGATCAATCACCTGTTTGAGGTGGCTCCCAATTTTTTCAAATATACAGAGGCAGAGGAGACTATGGATGCAATTCTCAGGCATCAACTCCCTACACAAGACTGGTGGACAGATGCAATACAGAGAATTTTATAGACAGTAAGCAATTCACCAAATTTTGTTTTTAAAAATATAAATTGTTGAGCAAAGGACAGCTTAAAAAGATCAGCATACATTTAAGATTAAAGCTGAGCCAACTCAGCAGAAATTTCGGCCAAAAAAGCAAAGTATAAAGCTACAGGTGTCCAGGCCGAGAAGCTACAGCAGCGCAGCTCCAAGAGCGCATTTCACAGCATTTATGCAGATCACTCCAACCGACTCAGTGGCCTCCAAAGGCCAAAATATCTTCTGACAAAGCATAAAGATGCATTTACTTTGTATTTAATGCATTTTACTTTGTATTCAATGCTGTAATAACTTTCTAATCTAAATATCTTAAAAGTTGGTAAAGGTATTCAAATCTGAGATAACTTAGAACTCAGATATTTTGTAATGACCGATAGTATATATTTGCCCCTCGCGGAAGTGTGAAGGGTGGTTGTTGATTTCTCCTGAAGAAGTTCTTACGCTGTAATCCTTTCAGAAGTTAATAAAGAAAGTGATGGAATTTCTCGGATTTCTGAAGTGTTGAATGCGTACTGGTGTCTGTTGGAAACTGCTGGATTCCTGTGTATTTCGCCATACAATAAGTCTCTGTAACTCTCTCTGTTATGTATTTTGTTTGTTAAAATCCATATGTTATCTCACTTTAAATATCTAGCAACAAGGAAAAAGAATAACTTTCAGGATTTATTCAATGAATACCCTGAGTTCAATCTGTGTTGTTAATGAATGTTTTCTTCAGATGCAATCTTGATAAGTGTAATTCTTAACTGCTGCACTTTCAGAATACATCTTTCACAGTGGCCTTTGTCACAGGAATTCAAGTTTGCTCCTGTGCAGCGTGTCTCACTTTCACCTCACCAGCTTAATAGAAAATTCTTAATTGCTTTCTGTTGGTTGACACACATCACCATTTAAGCTAAGTTTTTTTGTCTAAGATACACAATAGGCCCTGCAGTTTGAACACCACCAATCCTGCATATCAAATAATTTCACAACTCCAGACTCCATTGCCCAATGATATTTCACTCCCTAAACACTACATCGTAAGACCTGAAAGAAATCCTTCAACCAAAACATAAACCAAAACCTGAGCATAATAGCTAGCCTAAAACAACATCATAACAGAGACAAATCATAAAGAGAGAGCCCTCTCTGATTACAGTTTGGCTAGAAGCTGTGATCCAAAGATTGGTTAGTGGTTACCCCGGCCGTATTCCCTTGGGAGTCATAGGGAACAACCTGGGTGTTAACAGGGCGCATGCCTTGTGTAGCGGTAATGATCAGTTCCATCTGTGTTTCCAAAGCGTAGGTTATGCAGGAGAGTCCCTTTGGTGATTTATAAGCTAGGCGGATTTCAAATGCACTGGTTGGTGCCTATTTCAATTCGTGTAACCTGCTCGTGTAAAACCTGTGACAGCTCGTTCCATAACTTGTTTGTACTGTTGCGTGTAATTTTCTGTCGCCCGCTCCCTTTTGCCATAATGCAGACATCATGTCATGAATAGTGATATCAACGGTCATTATTCCTTTTATTAGCACATCCATGGGATTCCTTCTGCGCAACCACAATCCTTGTATTTGGTCAAATGTACGTGCATGGTAGTACTCGCGCATCTGTCCTCTAGGCTACTTTATCGTCCCACACTCTCTTTCAATTGGGTAGAGTGGTGAGACTAACTTCTGAACGGCCAGTCAGGTGGTCGACCTGTCCGTGTAGAGCTTTAGGCGACTGCCATTCACTCTTCCTGGGAAGTGGTCTCCATTGAGTTTAGCCAGCTAAACCATGCCCCCATCAGTAACTTGTTTAACGACATAGGGTCCCAACCAATGCATGCGAAGTTTACCTAGGAATTTTTCGAACTTACTGTCATAAAGAAATACTAGATCGTTCTCCTTGAAGGTGTGCAGCTTGATATGCCGATCGTGCCACGCTTTCTCTCATTGTTTCTATACCTGCTGATGGAAGCCAGACAAAAATCGGTCTTCCTCTAATTCTTTGAGCTGTGCAAGCCTCTCTTCCAATGCCCGCGGTCTACCATACCAGTTATTTCTGCTATCCATAGGATAGGCATAATGGCCTCCTTGCCATAGACTAAGCGAAACGGTGTCTGGCCAGTCAACTTCTTGCATGTCATTTAGTATGCACATAGCACAGTAGGGATGCGCAAATCCCAGTTGTTGCGTCATGCATTACAAACCTTAGTCAACACGTTTTCCAAAATTTTGTTGAAGGCCTCGACAGTCCCATTTTCTTGCGAATGGTAGGGTGTGCTCTGCTGGTGATATATCTGAAATTCCTCAGTGAGTGCACTAATTGTTTCATTCAAAAAATGCGTTCCCCTATCACTCATGAGAATTTTGGGGCAGCCAAACCTGGTCAGGATGTTCTCAAACAAAAATTTTGTTGTTGTCGCAATCGTCCAATCCTTAACTGGATGTGCCACAGCCCATCAGGTCAAATATTCGGGCACGGTGATGATATAATGCGTGCCTGTCTTTCCTCACAATTCAATAGGCCCGACGAAGTCAATCACCCATTTCTCAAATGGTTGTAGCATTATTTGTGTTTGAAGTGGCATTTCATCCCTCCGCGACGGTTTGCCCATTCGTTGACATACATCGCAAGCCCGACAGTATGCTTTCGAAACTTGATGTAGGGTGGGCCACCATAATCTGGCGCAAAGAATCTTCTGGGCTGTGGCGCAGCCTGCATAATGTCTGCCAGCAACCCCTCCATCTGCTTCAGCCAGGATCTGTCTGCGCTTGAATTCTGGTACATATTGACACAATATCTCGTCGTTGCCCATCTTGTAGAGGTGGCCTGCAATTACAGTAAAGTCTGTTGTGCGTATCACTAATTCCTTCTTTTGCTGGACATAATACCCTTGTGGCACAGTGCCCGTGGTTAAAAAGTGGACAATGTCTTCAAAGTGGCCATCTGCAATGCGCACGGCATATAACTGGGTGTCCGAGAGTCCCTCCTCTAGGCTTGTTGGTTCTTTGCCAGTTTCAATTCGGGATAGGTGGTCTGGTCCTGCATTCAGATGTCCCAGCTTTACAACAACCTCAAAGTCATATTCTTGGAACAGTAGCAACCATCGGCAGATGCACCCCCCCAACACAGGCTTATTCACTAGGTATTTGAGCACAGAGTGATCAGTGTACATCTTAAAATGTCCTCCGAGTAGATAGTGACGGAACTTTTGGAGCACGTATACCATCGCCAATCCCTCTCGCTCAGTAATAGAGTAATTCTTTTCTGCTTTGGACAACCTGCGAATTACGAACGCAATCGGGTGATCAATTCCTTCCGCGCCTTCTTGAGTGAGTACCGCACCCAACGTGATACACGATGTGTCGACATGTACATGAAATTCAACGTCCCACTTTAGAAAAACCCAGATAGGGGCAGATGCCATCTTTTCCTTTAGCGTTTCCAGGTTTTTGTTGCATTCCTTGTTCCAGCAATACGTAGCATCCTTCTTCAATAACTGTTCCATTGGAGTTGTGATCTGGGCGTAATTTCTTATAAACTTCTAGTAGTAGCCCATGTGTCCCAATGTAGCGCATAGCTGCTTTACACTTCGTGGCACTTGCAGATTGAGTATGACAATGATCTTTGCCGAATCCACCATCATTCCTTGCTTACACACCACATGGCCTAGCAAGTTCCCAAAAGGGACGAGGAAAGTACACTTATTTAGGTTGATCACAATCTGGTGCTGGCGGCAGGTATCTAGCATCAATCGTAAGCTCGCGACATGTTTTTTAACCAATCCAAATACGGTCTAGTCATCCAGGTAGACTTCTAAGAACTTGTGGATAAATTCTTTGAACGTGGCGACCACAATATGGGAAAATATCGCTGGCGCATTCTTCAGTCCAAAGGGAATTACCCTATACTAAAAACAGCCCCATTCGGTAGCAAACATTGTCTTGCTCCGATCCTCTGGTGCAATCTTGATCTGATGGTACCCAAAGAATCTGTCCGTGAAGGAGTATGCTTCCTACCCACCCACATTTTCTAGTACCTCATCCGTAAAAGGTGTTGGAAACGGATCGTTAACACAAGCATCATTGAGTTTCTGCAGATCTAAGAAAATTCGGATCTCACCCTTCTGCGTCTTCTCCTACACAACCATAGGACTTGCCCAATCAGACTCTTCGACTAGTTCAATTATTCCTGCTGCCAGCATCTTGTCCAGTTATTCAAGCACCTTGGCTTTGTATTTTGGATTCAGTCGGTAAGGTCATTGTTTCACTGGCTTTGCATCTAGTTTCAAAGTTATTTTCATCATTCCTAAGTCTCCTAAAATCCCTTTCAACTTCGTAGTCTTTGTAGGGAATAAATCTCGGTATTCGCAGAGCAATTAGACAACTTTTTCCACCGTGGCATCGTCCCAATAGTCCCCAAGCGTGGCATATTTGGGCTCTTCCTCTATTCTGATATTTACCTACTTTGTTTTCAAGGGCGTCATGATGTCTGGATCTTCTACCTCAGGACCGTGCACCTCTCGACTCCCTTCAGATTCTGGTATATTTATGTTACACGGTCATCCTCATCATCTTCTATTTGTACATTGTAACATGCTAAGGTCTAGCTCAACTGTCACGACTAGTCGGTCGGCACGAATTCTTCTCGTCCCGGCAGTGTTCTGAAGATGGCGGCTTTTATCAATTGTAATGCATCGTCCACAGTATCCATCCATTGATCTTCAAAGAGAAATGTCGTCAGAAACCCTTCACGCAGGATATCCCACTCGCTGGTGCCATGTCGAAGCTCTGTTTCTGTATACCAGTTCCTTGGAATGGCATCCAGGGTATGATAAAATAAGTGCACACATTCTGGTTGAGGCTCCACACCATAAGCTTTGGTCCATTTGCTCAGGTGTATGTGTGGATTCTCTCGTCCATCATATTTTTCCGTTATTTGGAGCATTGGCTTCCCAAATATTATCTGCATCATGCGCTTATAGCTTCACCAATCTTCGAAGGTTCCTTCATGGGTACCCCACCATCGCGCCGATGTCACACGCAATGCCCATTTGAGAGCATCAAACTGTTGGTACTCTGGTACCGTGCTTTCGAATTCAACCAGGAATTCATCCACTTCTGTCAAGCCATCATATATTGGCAATTCACGATTCTGAGCTTTAACGCAATGCAAGGATTTCATCATCATATTACAATGTAGCGTGGTCACCTCGTTCACCCTGTTTCACCATCGCTCGTCTTCTTCGTCTGAATCTCTGGTGCATGAGCTGGCGTAATCCCATGAGGGTCTCCTCTCCTCCTTTTGCCCCTGTACAGCAACTTTGTAGATACAATCCAATGCATTGTCCCTCTCGTCATTGCGCACAGGTTCTGTGTAGCGTGGTCCTTCCATGGGATCTAGTGGAATGACTACCCGAAGTGACTTCTTCTCAAATATCATCTTCCTCTGTTTGAGGTCAATAACCCCATTCATGTTAGTGGTCCAGTCTATCCTTAGCAACACAGGATACGGGCTACTTTCGTCCATGATTTCAATAACTTCAAAATCCGTCTGGGTACTTGCGCCATCAATATCTACTATAATTCCTTGCAGCCTTCCCATGGGCAAGAACTTCTGTTGATTGGCCATCCACAATTGAATAGGCGACCATTGTAGTGTAGGATTACCCATGTGCTCCCACGTCATTTTAGGCAATACGTTTGCATTCGAACCTAGGTCCATAATGACCTAATCCATCTCGTAGTTTCCAATCTGCACCATTAATCGCATCTCCCAACCCATTCGCAATGCATGTCCTCCTAATTTCCGGACCGCGCGAGGTTCACCCCACCCTGTGCACCTATTAATCACTTCTTATAACCCTCTAACTGTCCTGCTGTCGCGAAGCAGTTTTATGCATGTCTCTAAGAAGGTAGTTAGCATTGAGGAATCCCTATCCAGCTCAGGTCGATCCCTACTACCTTGGGGAGAGACACTCGTGAAGCTTTCCCTAGCTTCCATATTGGTCACCCCATCATCCTCTCCTATGGCTGCACCACTTCGTAATACCATGTTTATCTTGGGTTCATCGTCGCATGGTTTGGATCTCATCATCTGTACGTTTTGCATTGTTGTAGGAGGCGCTGCCTTTTTGTCGCGGATCTGCGCTATCAACATGGGGCAATCTAGCAGCTCATGATCGAATTGCTCACAATAAGGGCATGACACTCGGGTTGGATTGGTACAATCTCGCGTGTAATGTCGTGGTCCCCCACAGTTGTAGCAGATTAGCTGCCCACGACCCCTTCCTGGTCCCATTCCGCCCCATCCTCGATCGCGTCCTGGGAATCCACCACGCGCAAACGTCGCGGCTGAATCCTAACCTTGCCCCTTAGTCTACATTCTGTAGGTCGGTATCTGGTCCATCAATATTCGATAGCTACGAAAATCTCTTTCTTCATGACCCACCCATCTACAAAAGTTGCAAAAGAGCTGCTAGGGGGTATGGTTGTATCTTGGTAATAGATGACAGTTATCAATATTTTGCTTCCCTCCTACCTGACAAATTGTGCACCAGAGCGGGGAAATCGCGCTCGGTCCTGCCTGTACTTCTAGTCCCAAGGGTGCTGGCCCCCCTGTTACCCCAAAATTCACTGAGACCGGACAGTGATCTTTATCGTCTCCTTGGCTCCTATACTTTATGCACCATACTTCTTCCCGGACTTCTAGGTGCGGTATTTGGTCTTGCTTTAACTTCTGTATTTCTAAACATAGATTTGGACCTACGCTTGTATTTTCTGAACTCCCAACCCTAGGTCCTGTACTAAGGTTTCGTGCAACCGCATTGCTGCCTCCAACGCTTCTGCTTGGGTTGAGATTTTCTGTTGTGACAAGGCCGACTTCAGATATGGTGTTAGTGATGCGATGAACCAAGCACGGCACTATGCATCCGTCGGGGTCATGTTGGCTTCGCGAATAGTTCTTTTCAACCTCTGATCCAAATCCCACAGGGTCTCACCAAGCATCATCGTGATTTCTTTGAATCCCACAACCGATTGTGCTTCTGACTTCGGCCAGCTAAACTCCTTCTTTAATTCAGTATGGATGTCTGCTATCCCTGTCGTTGGGTTGATGCTTGAATAGTTCATGTACCATGTTAGCGCGCGATCCTGCAGTGCGCTGACTAAGATGGCTTTCTTGATATTATCATCTGCGACCTACTACGCGTTCCATATTGATGTTAGTACAAACCAAAATTTTTCCGAGTCTTCACCTCCTGCTCCTTTGAACATTGGTAACTGAATCGAGTTCACCATAGTTACCCTTGTTCATCCCTGATCCTTTTGATTTTCCCACACTCCCTTCTATCGAATCCCCACACTTCACACCAGACACCCCTTATGCAGATCCTGGTCCCGGCAAAGGAACCATTTGTTGGCTTATATGGGCCTGACCCAAGTTCGGAAGAATTAGTTAGCCCAACAAATCCTGCAGCTACTGGCCCTTTCGGCAACATCCCGTAGAGCTCGGAATGAGGTCTCACCTGAGGTAGCAGGGGAGGGTGCTGGAACCAAGTTTCCGCACTCTAGGGATGTCTAGGTGTGGTCTGAAGGTTTTGCACACTGGTTTACAGCCCCGTGCTGCTCGGTTTTCACATAGATCCAGCTCGATTATCTCTTTCTTATTAGTGCGCTTCTCTTATTAGATGAAGTAGTTACCAATTACCCAAGTCTTTAAGCAAACATTTAATCTACACAGTTGATTCGCACATAAAAATGATCCTAGATTTACATTCATTTAAACCATAAACAGATTAAATCAAACAGATATTATGATAGCTCAGAAGAAACATAGGATTTCAGAAGAAACTTATCTTTATTTCCACTTTATCTTTAATACATCCAGATCCGCCCTACGCACTCAGCTGCAAGGGTCCGCGCACACAGCTGCAGACTTTCCAGGCCTCTGCGCACACAGTTGTAGAGCCTCTACCTACTACCCTTATCCCTCAACTCGGACTTACAGACGCTTTCAATCTTTCTACTTCAAGTACCCATTACATTCCATACTCTCCAAAAACTGCCTTTCCCCCATAGAGCCTCGCTCTATTTATACCCTTCCCTGGCCCGCGACCCCTGCGCGGGCCGACTCTATTTATATTTCTTTACATTATTTTCGGGCGGACTACCCTTTGACTCAACCTATTACAATTCACGCTCCACGCGTTCAGTGGAGTATTTACCCTAACTTTACCCAAAATGTCTAACTTTGCATCCCCTAACCGTTGCGCCGGGCTTTCGCTACCCAACACTAGGTATTAAACCAACGACAATGTCGACAGAATATTGGACCAATTTGGATCGAAAGGCAAAGAACACAATATGGTTGTGTGTCTCAGTTTCGATATTATTCAATGTTTCAAGAGAAGCTACTACAAAGGATTTGTGAGACAAGTTAGGGGCTTTGTATCAATCTAAGTCTCTGTTAAACAAATTATTCCTACAAAAAAGTTGTATCACTTGAGGATGAGGGATATAGACTCAGTGACAGAGTATTTGAACACCTTCAATGCTATGGTAAGTCAGTTATTATCTATTGATATTAAAATTTAAGATTAATATAAGTGCATTAGTTTGTTGTGTTCTCTACTAGACTCATGGGATATTTTGGTTGTTTCCATAGGTAGCAATACAACTACCTTGTGTTGGAAATACTGAGAGGGGGGTGAATCAGTGTTATTAGAAATTATCACTTTTTAATCTTTTTTAGAGCATTAGTTAATCTTCAGTTATTATTATTTTTCTTCTTTAGATGATCATAAGCAATAATCAACAGTAGACAACACCATACAACAATGAAGAAAGATAAAATAGACGACACGGATATTTTTAGGTAGAAACTCACCTCTGGGTCAAAAACCACTGAATGTTTCTTTAGTAATTGTCTTCTCCCTGTTAAAATAAAAGTGATTACATCAAGATTTTAGCTACAATTGAGGGATGCGCCATCCCCCTAATTTATAGGCCACAACCTGTAGGATGCTACTAGACCCTAATATCTTGTTGCAACTAGAAGGACGCCCCAATGCCCTGTAAAGTAGGCCATAACCTAATGAGTGTCCCAACGCTTTATTTACTAGATGTTGTCGAAAAGGATGCTTCGCTTCCTTGTTAGTTTATCAGCCACAACTGAATGGATGCCACAACGCCCTGTGCAAGCCACAACTTTCCCTAGCACCACCCTGCCACCCTGAAGTGTTCTTAGGCCACAATGTAAAGGTGACTCTAATCACCTTCCTTGACAAGCTAGAAGACCACATTTCACAATTTTTAGACTGGATCCCCCTGTGCTCTAAATGAATACAAGAATGTTATAAACAAGATATTTTTGTTGTGTATACCCTATTAAGTCCTGAAAGCCACTGACCACTGTACAATACTCACCACTACATAATGTTGCTCAAATTTATCACTACACTACACTGCACATCAAACCCTGACTATCAACGTTGTCAAATCAAATAATAATTACACAAGTTAACCACTGCTCATCACTATATAACCTGCAACCACTAACCACTACACATCACACTACTCACATAGGCTACTGCACATCACTATTGAACCATTACATTGCACTTGAATAAATGAGCGTTAATGAGCTCATAAAACTAGCTACCAACATCACTATCCCAAACTTCCTGTATTGCTACATGTGAAGAGTGATGATAGCTCAAAACCAAGGTGCCTCAGGTCATCCCTATGACCTTCTTGCAAAGCTCTCAAACTTGGCACAAGGAGAGCTATCAGCATATGTATTTTCACTTCTATAGTTGATCACAAATTAAATACAGATATTCATATCCCATGCCAATAAGATGTCCAACAAGGTTATTAACACTTGTCAAGAGTCATGTCCATGTGTCAAGTCAACTCACTGCAGGTATATAAGTCTTATGTCAAAATAGGTTCATTGTAGTCTATAGGTTAGGTCTAATAGTTCAAGCTTGAAAGTTATATGTCATAGATTAATCAGTTCAAATCATTTCTAAGTGTCTCATTAAATGAGTTCATAATGTTTTTGTCAAGTTATAAGGTACATAGTCATATCATCAAGTCTTTATGTGAAAAGTTAAGTCATGGACAATCCTATCACAGTCAAATCAATGTGTCAAATAAGGTCATTAACATTGTCATATCGTCGAAGGTTGTATCACTTAGTCAGATGTTAAGTCATTGTCAAATATGTCAAGTCAACATATACATGAAGACTATTAACTAAACTTTCAATACATTACAGTGAATGTCATTTTGTTAAGCAAGGCATAGTTCCACTGCTCAACTCCTTATACAGCAAGTTTCTGACTAGTGATGTTATTATTCATCTATGTCATAGGCAGTCAACTTCATTCAACTATTCTTGTCATATCAAGTCAATTTATGTCAAGTCATGTCATTGTTTTAAAGTCATAGTCAAATAAATCAAGGTCTGTTAAGAATGTTGCCATAGTTAACTTATTAAGTTAAAATCAAATCAAATCATGTTGTTGTTTTAAGGTCATGTCATTGTTTCATTACTAAACTAAATCAGTCACCATATTTCAAAGAAGGATGTCCTAATTTCAACAAGGTCAATTATCGGTTTAGTGCATTTGATACGGATACTGAAATGATGAACCCCTTACTACCACTATATTCTCATGAGAAAAAATATCATATATTGAAAAGGGGACCAATGTCTTCACACATGTTACCTTCAGGTATATATATCATTATGTCACATTATAGTTTCACTCTCTATATAGTTCCTAGGAGTGTTCATAAAACAAGACTGCAATTCAATAATCAAACCCTTTCATGCCTCATGACTACAAAATTAATATAATATGTACAAGATTGTGACCTAGTGTTATTGAGAAGACCTTAAATGAAACCACAAACAACACTTCAATCTGTGTTAAACTTTGGAGGTTGTGATCTGCTTACACTGTCCTAGAATTGAAGTTTATAACAGTGCTTCAAGCAATAAGGCCAATTAAAAAAAAAATCAGATAAAGCCTAACCTAATCAGGAGGCTGAAAGTCCTGAGATATAGTGGTTGTAACTAGGACTTAAAAAATTTCAGAATAATCTCCCCATACGAATCAAAATAAACAAACAAAATATCCCTGAACTAGTCCTAATGAGGAGGTCGAAGTGTTGTTGTGAAAGCTTTCAACAAATCAACCAAAAGACCTAAAATAATATTAAATCCAAACAAATTCCACTTGTTGACTTACCTCAGGTGACTGAACAATTATGTGAAAGAAAATAAGTCCTGGAGATCCTTCGTTGTTCCTTGCCTGAGAGAGATGAAGATTTCAGGGAGTCTTCTACAGGTAGGTCAAAAGTATTTGAGAATGTTATGTGTTAGAGATTTAGATTAGGTTTCTTTTTATAGAGTTTATTTAGGCTAGTTAGGGGCTTTTTAGGTGAACATTGGAGATAGAGAGGGGTTTCGTAGAAACTTTAGGGCATTAGAGTTTTAGCTCAAATATGTCTTTTAATCTAAGGAAGGAGGGTCGTGAGGTTTTAAGTGAGTAGATTTAGGATTAGGTCATTTTGTATTTTAATGAAAATATTGGAGTATACTTAGGCACAAAGGAGATAGAGGGTTTCAAAAAATAGACGTTGGATAATTTAATGGAGATAAATTAAATATTGGTTTTATTTAAATTAAAACCATGAATAAGGTGTTTTAGAATTAAGTGATAGAAACCCATTGTTAATATTTAGGAAACCCATTGTATATTTTAATGTGTAGGAAACCCATTATATTTAACGTTAGTGACTCTAAGATTAATTTTCCATAGGGGTAGCTATTTATTCAATTACCTTTATTATTATTATTATTATTATTACTATTATTATTATTATTAATGTGCTTTGCCTTAAGCTCTACTAAAATTTGAAGTCAATGATTGGTTTACTACCTTTGGATCTTGAAGTTATTCAACTTATACATGGTGAGATTAAGGTTAGAATCCCTATCATATATTGACAACCATTGGTGAATAAGGTGTCATGTCTCTAACCCTTGGGGTTTTAGCCCACAAAACTGGGCCTTCAACTTTAAACTCAATTTTCTATCAAACTAGAAGGAACCACAGGGTGTACCACATATCAATAGAAACATCTCTTCGAGGAGAATCTAATGACCTAGATATTCAACAAAAAATCAATGGTTTGACCCTTTAAAACCCATCAACAAGGTCCAGGTACATCCTCAGTCCAGGGAACCCAAGCCCTAGGACTTGGGTTTTCAACCATTCAACAGTCTAACTACCATCTTGATGTAATTTGACAATTACTAAGAAGCGTTCGTTAACCTTTTGACATCAATGACTGGTGTTTTTGGTCAAATTCAAACCCAGTCACCTCCATGCGTTGAAATCAATGTCAACACCATCCAACAATATCCCCCTTTGTCGTTGATGGAAATACATGTACTCTTCATGCAAGTACAACTCCCGCTGACATCATTCTTAACCTCCTTCTCGAGATTTCAATCTCCTTCTCAAGTATTTTTCTCCCCCTTTGACATTAATGGCAAAGGGTTACTCTGTTGGAAATAATACTGAGAGGGGGGGTGAATCAGTATTATCAAGTCAAATATTCCTTTTTCAAAATCAAATGATATACGCTACTTCAGTTAATTAAACCCACGTATATACGCAACTATTCAGAAGGAAACCCGCGTATACATTGCAAACTTTTAATTTACTTTATCTTTCTGATGTTGATTGTTAATCTGTGTTTGAGAATCAAATAACCAGTAACTAGAAACAGTAAAACAGATCAGAAAGACAATCACAGACAAGAACACAAGATATAAGATGGAAACCCAATGTGGGTGAAAACCACCTGCTGCAATTCGTCTCTATCTTCTCTTTAATTAGAAACTTCTTTTTACAAATGTACTGGTGCAGCCCTTTAACAGTACGCAGGTTGCAACCTGCAGAGAGATACAACCCTCTCTTGTTTTCCAGATTCTCTTGGAAGGGAGCTACAACCCCCTTAGCTCTTGCACTAGCCAAGATACTAGTACGTAGGTGCTGGCCTACAAAAGGCTACAACCTTCTCTTTCTTTCAGGGACCACGTTTCATAAATTTTCAGACTGGATCCACAAATAACATCAATCAAACATCAAGAATTTCTACATCAACCAATCACCTTTTCACCAATCAAAACTGAATCAAAATAAACACTTCTCTGACGACTGTACCCAGATCACAGTAACAGTAACCACACACCAAATCTGAACCCAGAACACTGCAGCAATAAACAGTAGCAGCTAGATCACAACTCAAAAGATATACACTACTTCAATAACCTGAAACCTGCGTGCATACGCTTCTGCGTATGGAACAACCTGCATATACGTTGTTTTCATTCACTGAACCGGCATGTATACGCGCCTTCGCTTCACTGAACCTGCGTACAGATCTATAAAGGATAATTCACTCTTTCAAATATTCAAACACTAATTAACCCAGATTATCAGTTTTATAGATCAAGCAAGCGCCACATATAACAGATCAAAATCATACAACGATACTACCATTCAAGCTTAAAGATTATGATCCATCAATAGAACTTATCCTTCTCTTTGCGCTAAGGTTCCTCCTTCATTCAGATCCAGATCTGCACCATAACCCAATTACAGTATTCCAGATCTAGCACTTTATCAGATATTCAATAATAATTCACATGTCCTTTTGCCACATGATCTCCTTCCTCTTTTATAGTTTTAGGCCTTCCACAATACCACGGTCCAAAACCATAATAAACCAATACCACTGACCCAATACTTGGGATCAACACGTCTGACGAGGTACCATGGTCCAAAACCATAGGTTCAAATACCAAGGACTAACTACCACGGACCAAAGGTAAGTTCTCCAACATATACGCGCTTTTCCTTGCATGAAAGTGCGTGTATACGCACACGCGCCTTTGAAACGTCTAACCCGTGTGTATACGCGTCTTCGTCTAGATGAACCTGCGTATATGTCTTTTCCTTCATTCTGAAAGCCTGAACTAAGATCTGTTACCAAAGAGAGTTGCCATCAAGGACAACACCTGTGCCATAGCTCCAAACCTATGCCATAATGCCAACAATCTCCCCCTTTGGACTTGATGGCAACCCAACATCCTCAAAGTCATTCTCCCCCTTTGTCATCAAGGGCAAAGGGTTGTGCTCCCCCTGAGTACATGCTGAAATTTCTACCCTATTGTGCTAACCATGCTCCCCCTGACTGTAGGCAAGATCTGCAAAAGATGTTCTTCAAGAAGAACCATGACTTATACATCATAAAAGACCTTCCTATCACCAAAAGACTCAATACATACATCCATCACCCAACAAGTGGGGATCATCCACCCAACCAAGTGGGGATACATCAAAAATTTACATATGACAACCAAGTTCATTACATATTCATCCCAGGCATAGTGGGGAAACCAAAATAGGTCGTTACATGACCTTGACACCATAAAAGAGATATTACAAAAGAGATACATGACATAGAGACGAAATGTCTAGAACAAGACTTATGAAAGTCACCAATAACTGATATCAGCAGCATCTGTCAATCAACATTCAGATCAGCAACCAATATTTCCTTCTGTTCTCCCTCTGCCTTTGTTACACCTGAAACCAACAACAGCTGTGAACTAGAACCAAAAGCTTCTAAGATAATGCCAACAATGCATTATTAGAAGATTATCTGCTCCCCCTGAACCTGTGCCGGATGGTCTCTGTCAGACCCATATCTTCAACCAAAGCCTGTCCCTACTGATATCCATCAAACCTCCATATACGCGACTGTCTCTGCACAAACCGGCGTATGTACGCGGATCCTCCTCATGAAACTCGCATACACCCATTTTTCTCTAAAACAGACAAGCTTTAACAACAAGATGATGCATCAACTACTCCTAGCTTCTGTCTGAGGTATTCAAATGTCTCCCTGGGCAGTGGTTTGGTGAGAATATCAGCAACTTGTTCCTTAGAAGGAACATACTCCAATTTGACCTTTTGTTCCAACACTTGTTCCTGGAGAAACTGATACTTGATCGGTATGTGCTTGGTCTTTGAATGCATGACTGGGTTCTTTGAAATGTTGATTTCACTTGTATTATCACATAAGATGGAGATAGGTGGTGTACAAGTGATTTGAAAGTCCTGCAAGGTTTGCATCATCCAAAGAAGTTGAGTGCAACAAGATGCAGCAGCCACATATTCCGCTTCAGCTGTAGATAAAGCAATCGAACTTTGTTTCTTGTTGAACCAAGATACTAATCTGGAACCCATAAAGAATGCACCACCACTTGTGCTCTTCCTGTCATCCACGCTTCCAGCCCAATCTGCATCTGTATAAGCATGAAGAGTGAGATCTATATCTCTAGGATACCATAAGCCATAGTTTTGAGTTCCTTGAAGATACTTGAAAATTCTCTTCACTGCCTGAAGATGAGTTTCCTTTGGATTTTCCTGAAATCTTCCAACTATTCCCACTGCATGCATGATGTCTGGTCGGGTACCTGTCAAATAAAGTAGACTTCCATTCATATATCTATAGGTTGGTTGATGCACTGCTATTGATCCATCATTTGCACTGAGGCTGCATCCTGTAACCATGGGGGTACATACTGGTTTCGAATCTTCCATGCCATACTTCTTCAGAATCTGCTTGAGGTACTTGGTTTGAGACAAGAAGATATCGCCTTCATTTTGTTGGATTTTCAATCCAAGAAAGTATGTCAGTTCTCCAAGCAAGGACATTTCAAATTCTTTCTGCATCACCAAGGCAAAGCTTTGACTCATAGCTTCTTCATTGCTTCCAAAGATAATATCATCTACATACACAACAAGTATTAGCAATTTGTCATTTTCAATTTTTATATAGAGATTGCTATCTACTGATCCTTTTGAAAAACCTTGTTGATGAAGATATTTGTCCAAACGGTAGTACCAAGCCTTTGGAGCCTATTTAAGACCATAGACAGCCTTTTTTAGTCTGCAAACAAGATTTGGATCATTCCCAAGAATGAAACCATCTGGTTGCTCAATGTACACTTCTTCTTCTAAGTCTCCATTCAGAAAGGCTGATTTCACGTCCATTTGAAATATTTTGAAATTTTGAAAGCTTGAGAGAGCAAGGAACATTCGGATGGCCTCAAGTCTAGCAACGGGAGCAAAAGTTTCTTCAAAGTCTATTCCTTCTTATTGAGCATACCCTTTACACACAAGTCTGGCCTTGTTTCTGATTACTTCTCCATTTTCATTCAACTTGTTTTTAAAGATCCATTTTGTCCCTATGACATTCTTATCTTTTGGTCTAGGAACCAACTCCCAAGTGTTGTTCTTTTCAATCTTCTCAAGTTCTTCATCCATTTCCTTGACCCAGCATTCACCTTTGCATGCCTCTTTTACATTTTGTGGCTCAGTGGAGGAGAGCAAAGCCAAATAGCATGAGGCTTCTGCAATTGTTCTTCTTGTTTGTACACCTGCCACTTTCTGCCCCAAAATTTGAGATTCTGGATGATTCTTCTGAACGTACCTGGATGGAGTCTTCTCTTCTATCCTTATCTATTCCTCTGGTGCCTCTTGGGGTTCTTCTTCATCATCAATCTAATTTGGAGAGTAGTCTTCATCCTCTTAGATATTTTCATAATTTACTTGCCTAGGAATGTATCCTTTTTCATCAACCACTACATCAATGCTGTCAACAATTCTTCCAAGTCTTTTATTGTAACACTTATATGCCTTGCTGTGGGGAGAATAACCAAGGAGAATGCCTTCATCTGCTCTAGGTTCAAGTTTGCCAAGCTGTTCATCATTGTTCTTAATATAGCATTTGCTTCCAAAAATTTTGAAATGCTTTACCGAAGGAGTCTCACCATACCAGAGCTCATGAGGAGTTTGAGTGTTGTTCACTCGGACATTTGTTTTGTTAAGAATAACAACGACAGCAAATGCAGCTTCACCCCAGAAGGTTGCGGGAGTTCCAGATTCATCAAGCATAGCACGAGCCATTTGTTGGACCGTTCTGTTCATCCTTTCCACCACTCCATTTTGCTGAGGAGTCCTAGCTGTAGAGAATTCCCTTCTTATTCCATGTTCTTCATAGAAATCGAAAAATTCATTTGAGGTAAATTCCCCACCTCTGTCGGACCTGAGGCACTTAATTTTGTGATCTGATTCGTTTTCAGCCAAGGCCTTGAAGGATTTGAATTTTTCGAAAGCTTCGTCTTTGTGCTTCATAAGTCCTAACCAAACCATCCTAGAGAAGTCGTCAATGAATAATATAAAGTATTCTTCTCCTCGAGGTGACCTTGTCCTAAATGGACCACATACATCTGTATGGACTAGCTCAAGAGGCCTGCTAGCTGATCCTTCCTTCTCAGGGAAGTTAGTTCTGGTTTGCTTACCAAACTAACATGATTTGCATATTGTGTTGTTTGGAATTTTAATATCTGGAAGACCACGAACTGCCTGGTATTTGCATGCTTTCCTTATTTGTGAAAAGCTTAGATGCCCCAACCTCCGATGCCATAACCAGTGTTCATCATCCTTGCTCAAATAGCATTGTTGTTGTCCTTCTTCAAATATGTATAAATTATTTGGAGTTCTTCTACCTTTGATCACTGTTTTTCCTGTATCAAGATCACGAACACTACATCCATTTGATCGAAATATTACCTCGGTTCCTTGATCGCACATCTGACTGACACTCAGTAGATTATGCTTCAAGCCATCAACATACAAAACATTTCCAGCTTTGACCTTTTCTTTCAACTGAGCAGTGCCTTTTCCTTTTATGGCTGCAGGGGTATCGTTTCCAAAAGAAACTTTCTTTCCCTTTTCTAAAGCAGTATATGATTCAAGTTTTTCTTTATCACCTGTCATATGCTTCGAACATCCACTGTCGATGTACCATAGATTTTCCTGTCCTTCTGCATAAAAGGCTATCCCACATCTTTCTGGTTGTGGTTCCTTTATTCTCCATGTTCTGGTGCTTGAGGCTTGTTCCTTTATCTGCCGAAACCTGCTCCTGCATTCAGAATCTTCATGACCGAAGTTATTACAAATAGAACATTCAATTTCATTTTCAAGGGCCGAAAAGTTGTTATAGGTCCTTTTCGCAATCCCAGTCATACTTCTTTGTTTTTGAGCTTCTCTAGTCATGATTGTCTTATAGGCAACACATTAAGCTGCTTTGTGACCAAATTTATGGCAAGAGAAACATTGGCCATTGAAGAAACTTCTGCGATTATCAAATCTACCAGCCAAATGATTGTAATTTCTATTGTCATCCATTCTTGAAGCAAATTGAGAAGTTTTTACCTGTGGCTGGTTGTAGCTTTTGTTCACCCTTAAGATGGATTGCCCCTGGTTTACCTGGTAGTCTTTGTTTGTTCTTGATGTAATTCGTCCCTGCTTTACCTGGTGATCTCCATTGGGCTTTTGCTCATTCCTCCTTCCTGCATCAAGATAACTCTTTGAGGTGGATGCTTGAGATGTTTCTCCATTATAACCCAGACCTGTCTTGATTAATGGAGAACGTTGTACATTGATAATCTCATCCAGAGTTTCAGATCCTTTAACAAATTTAAGATTAAGAGACTTTGTTTTCTCAATTTCTTTTCTAAGGCCAACAATTTCACATTCTAACTTCTTAAGGGATTTTTCTTTTTCATCAAGTTGGAATTGCAAAGTATCAATGATCATATCTTTTTCTTCTAAACATGTTTTGAGTCGAGAAATATCATCATAAAAACCATCTGCATCTATAGCGTCCATGTAATCATCATCTTCAAAGGCCATTAAAAGTTTATAATCATTACCTCATTCATCTTCGTCACTATTTGATAGGCTATCACTGTCTTCATGAGTGTAGTAACTTTTCTTAGTTGCATTCTGTTTCTTGTTCCATCTAACAGGTTCCTTCCCTTTGTCAATCTTATCCTTATGAGGACACTTGGCAGCATAGTGACCGACTCTTCCACAAGCAAAGCATTTGAAAGGTAACTTACCTCGGAATCATCCAGTACCCCATTGAAGATTTCTGACAAAATTTGATTCTTCTTCTTCTTCTGACACGTGTCCTGACTCATAGTGCTCTCCTTTGCCTGAAGCCTTGAAGGCAGCTTCTCTCCTCTCTGATGGACCTCCTTTCCTCATTTCATAAGCAGTTAGAATTCCATGCAGCTGTGACATTTTAAGGTTTTGTAGATTCTCCTTTTCTTCTATTGCAGAAACTTTAGATTCAAACCTAGGGGACAAAGATCTTAGAACTTTTTCAACCACAACAGTCTCTTTTATTTCTTCACCCAAATTTTTCATACAATTAACAATCTCATCTACACGAAGAAAATAGTTAGCCACAATTTCATCATTGTACATTCTGAGATTTTCATACTGAATTCTGAGGGTTTGAAGTTTTGCTCGTTTTACCTGATCATCTCCTTCATAGCTCAGAGCAATCTTGTCCCATATTTCTTTAGCGGATTTATACTGCATAACCTTGACAAATTCTGATTGTGATAGGCATCCTAATAGAGTATTGACTGCTTTTTCATTTGTTCCATATTTCTTCTTCTCAGCTGGATCTGTAGGAGTCACTGATGGAAAAGTATACCTTGTTTCTATGATATCCCAGACTTCTGTACCAAGAGATTGAAGATAGGCAGTAACTCTTACCTTCCAATATACAAAGTTTTTCCCATCAAAAATTGGTGGCCTGATTGATGCTTCCCTCTCATAGTTGCTCATGATGAAAGATCTTCCTTCAAGCGATCAAGCTTCTTCTGAAGGACCTGCTCTGATTCCAATTGTTGGAAATAATACTGAGAGGGGGGGTGAATCAGTATTATCAAGTCAAATATTCCTTTTTCAAAATCAAATGATATACGCTACTTCAGTTAATTAAACCCGCGTATATACGCAACTATTCAGAAGGAAACCCGCGTATACAATGCAAACTTTTAATTTACTTTATCTTTCTGATGTTGATTGTTAATCTGTGTTTGAGAATCAAATAACCAGAAACAGTAAAACAAAGCAGAAAGACAATCGCACACAAGAACACAAGATATAAGGTGGAAACCCAATGTGGGTGAAAACCACCTGCTGCAATTCGTCTCTATCTTCTCTTTAATTAGAAACTTCTTTTTACAAATGTACTGGTGTAGTCCTTTACCAGTATGCAGGCTGCAACCTACAGAGAGCTACAACCCTCTCTCATTTTCCAGCTTCTCTTGGAAGGGAGCTACAACCCCCTTAGCTCTTTCACTAGCCAAGATACTAGTACGTAGGTGCTGGCCTACAGAAGGCTACAACCTTCTCTTTCTTTCAGGGACCACGTTTCATAAATTTTCAGACTGGATCCACAAATAACATCAATCAAACATCAAGAATTTCTACATCAACCAATCACCTTTTCACCAATCAAAGCTGAATCAAAATAAACACTTCTCTGACGACTGTACCCAGATCACAGTAACAGTAACCACACACCAAATCTAAACCTAGAACACTGTAGCAATAAACAGTAACAGTTAGATCACAACTCAAAAGATATACGCTACTTCAATAACCTGAAACCTGTGTGCATACACTTCTGCGTATGGAACAACCTGCGTATACGCTGTTTTCATTCACTGAACCGGCGTGTATATGTGCCTTCGCTTCACTGAACCTGCGTATAGATCTATAAAGGATAATTCGCTCTTTCAGATATTCAAACACTAATTAACCCAGATTATCAGTTTTATAGATCAAGCAAGCGCCACATATAACAGATCAAAATCATACAATGATACTACCATTCGAGCTTAAAGATTATGATCCATCAATAGAACTTATCCTTCTCTTTGCGCTAAGGTTCCTCCTTCATTCAGATCCAGATCTGCACCATAACCCAATTACCAGTATTCCAGATCTAGCACTTTATCAGATATTCAATAATAATTCACATGTCCTTTTCCCACATGATCTCCTTCCTCTTTTATAGTTTTAGGCCTTCCACAATACCACGGTCCAAAACCATAATAAACAAATACCACGGACCCAATACTTGGTATCAACACGTCTGACGAGGTACCATGGTCCAAAACCATAGGTTCAAATACCAAGGACTAACTACCATGGACCAAAGGTAAGTTCTCCAACATATACACGCTTTTCCTTGCATGAAAGTGTGTGTATACGCACACGCGCCTTTGAAACGTCTAACCCGCGTATATACGCGTCTTCGTCTAGATGAACCTGCGTATATGTCTTTTCCTTCATTCTGAAAGCCTGAACTGAGATTTGTTACCAAAGAGAGTTGCCATCAAGGACAACACCTGTGCCATAGCTCCAAACATGTGCCATAATGCCAACATACTCCCCTTGAGAATTTTCTGGCTTCATGTGGGCCTATTATTTGTTTGTGCTCCCCCTAATGAGAAACCTTCTTGCAATATTCTATCAATGACGATCCTTATGGACCTGTGTCCTGTATGTGCTTCCCTTGAAGAGAAACCTTCCTTTGTGAACCTGTAATCCTTCAACTATTTTTCTCCCCCTGAACCTATAATGAAACTACCATCTTGTTCAAACTATTTGTCTATCAATCTTAGACTTGTGCCATATATTGCTACATAGGCTCCTCCTCTTCAAATTTCAAGGAGTCGATGTTCAAAATAGTGAGTCATCTAACAGATCATCTTGACTCAAGTCATTAACTAAAGAAATTGTTGATTCCTTACGACTTGTTATGAATCCTAAAAGCATAACTGCTGAGACCTTGTTGACTTCTTTCTTTTCTTGCTCATCTTGTACTTGTTCATCCCATACCTATTTTATTTTCCAAACATTCTTATTCTCATCGTCAATATTTTCAGTCATGGTTGATTCCATCTTGTACCTGTAGTGACAAGCTATGTGTCCATAGTTATGACATTTGTAACATTCAATGTAATTCATAGAAGATTATGTTTGGTGTCTGTCTTGTCATCTTGCAAACTTTATTCTAGGGCTTTTTCGATAACAGTTGTACCTTCCAGAACCTTCACAATCCCTAGCCATATGTCCATAGTTAGCACATAAAAATCAATAACCATTAAATAAATGTACGTACCTGAATGGTTCATTCGGATAAAATGGTCCTTGATAATTGTACATGTCCACAACTTTACAATCCCTGACCATATGTCCATAGCTAGCACACGAAAAACAATAACCATTAAATAAATGAACATACATGAAATATTTATCGTTCTTCATTGGAGGCAGTGCTATAGTCTATTGTCATCCTTTTCTCTTGAGTGCATTGGTCTTGTTCTTTGGAGTTGAAACATTCTTCTTTGGATTTTTACTTAGATCAACTTCCTTCTTAGAATCATCCTGCAAATAAGTGAAGCTTGTACCTGCATCAACTAGAGCTTTACCAACTTTAATTTCCTTCATTTTTGCTTCATCTATCTTATCTAGCAAGTTTTCTTTTTGTGATCCCTTAAGTTTGTTGATCTCATCGCGGGTTGCATCAAGTTCTTCTTGCTTTTGAGAAATATCTTCTTGAAACCATATTTTCAAGATCTCCCTTCTTTTTTCTGCCTCCTTAACTTGTAGCTTGAGAAGAGTGGTCTTCTCTACTTCTCTGTTGAGAACATATATTTGTTCCTTCTGCTTCTCATTTTCAATCCTAAGCTTGCTTATTTCTGCTAAAGATGTTTTTAATTCCTTTTGTTTTTGGTCAACTGCAGATATGTATCTTTGATCATATTGTTGCCTTTTAATTTATGCTTCCTACATTTGTTGTTTGAGCCTATTAATCTTTGCAAAGGCTATGTTGAGCTCTTGTTGATTATGTTGGACTTCTCTCTTGAGGTGTTGTATCTTTGTATTTTTTACTTCTTCCAATTGTACTCGAAGACTGCTAAAGATCTTCTCTGATTCTTCATTTTTCTTGTTCAGTTGTTTTGTTGTTTCCAATTATGCTTCCAGAAGTTTTTCCCTTTCCTTTTGGCTTTTGAGTCCTTGTATTACCTTGATCACTTGATTTTGAATCCTTGCATTACTCATTTCTCCAATTTCCTCATCATAATTAGAAGGATTTTGATTTTCAATAACATCTTGACCTGATTTCTTTGTTGAATAAAGATTATGAGGCTTTTCCCAAAGAGTTTTAATTTTTGAAAATTGACCAACTTTCGCTTTCACGGAATTTGGCAAAACATTCAAAATTACATTCATGGCATTTGAATTGTACCTTTTAGCTTTGTTAGTAGATGTGTCTCTAGAAACAATTGATTTTCATACTCCATGTGCCTGCAAATGTACTTCCATCCTCGATTCCTGTATCCAGTAATTATCTGCATCAAAATCAGGGATTGGTACACAATACTCACTTTCTTCATATTTTGTTGTACATGTATCTTCCATTGAAATCCTTGCAACCTACCTTTTTTACTTTCTCATCTCTATGCTCTTAAAACTACCTTCTAGCAGTTAAGTCGTTACTGAAGGAACCAAGCTCTAATTCCAATTGTTGGAAATATTGAGAGGGACGTGAATTAGTATTTCTTAGCAATTATCACTTTTTAATCTTTTTCAGAGCATTAGTTAATCTCCAGTTATTATTATTGTTCTTCTTCAGATGATCATAAACAATAATCAATAGTAGATAATGCCATACAAAAATGTAGAAAGATAAAACAAAGGACACAAATATTTTTAGGTGGAAAACCCCCTCCAGGTCAAAAACCATCTAACACTTCTGTAGTAATTGTCTTCTCCCTGTTAAAAGAAAAGTGATTACATCAAGATTTCAGCCACACCTGAGGGATGCGTCAACCCCCTAATTTACAGGCCACAACCTATAGGACGCTACAAGACCCTAATATCATGTTGCAACCAGAAGGATGCCCAAACGCCCTATAGATTAGGCAACAACCTAATGAGTGCCCTAACACTCTATTTACCAGTTTCTATCGGAAAGGATGCTTCACTGCCTTATTAGTTTATCAGCCACAACTGAATGGATGCCACAACGCCCTGTATAAGCCACAACTTTCCCTAGTGCCACCTTTCCACCCTGAAGTGTTCTCAGGCCACAACCTAAAGATGACTCCAATCACCTGCCTTGATGAGCCAGAAGACCACGTTTCACAATTTTCAGACTGGATCCCCGTGTTCTCTAAATCAATACAAGAATGTTATAGAGAAGATATTGATGCTTCGTATAACCTATCAATATTGGTAGCCACTAACCCCTGTACAATACTGATCACTGCATAATGTTGCTCAAATTGATCACTGAACTTCACATCAAACCTTGATTATCAACACTGCCAAATCAACTGACAGTTGCACAAGCTAACCACTGCTCATCACTGTAAAATTTGCAACCACTGACCATTACACATAACTAACTGCAACATAGGCCATTGCACATCACTACTAAACCACTTCACTCCACATGAATAGATGAGTGTTCATAAGCTCAAAAAATTGGCTACCAACATCATTGTCCCAAACTACTTGTATTGTTGCATGTGAAGAGAGATGATAGCTCAAACCAAGGTGCCTCAGGTCATCCCTATGACCTTCTTGCAAATCTCTCAAACATGGCCCAATGAGGGTTGTAAGCATATGTCTTTTCACTTCGATTGTTGATCACAAATTAAATATTGTTATGCATATCCCATGCCAATAAGATGTACAGCAAGGCTATTAACACTTGTTAAGAGTCATGTCCATGTGTCAAGTCAAATCACTGCAGGTATATAAGTCTTATGTCAAAATAGGTTCATTGTAGTCTATAGGTCAGGTCTAATAGGTCAAGCTTGAATGTTATATGTCATAGATTAATCAGTTCAAATCACTGCTAAGTGTCTCATTAAATGAGGTCATAATATTGTTGTCAAGTTATAAGGTACATAGTCATATCATCAAGTCTTTATGTGAAAATTTAATTCATGGACAAGTCTATCATAGTCAAATCAATGTGTCAAATAAGTTCATTAACATTGTCATATCGTCGAAGGTTGTATCACTTAGTCAGATGTTAAGTCATTGTCAAATCTGTCAAGTCAACATATACATGAAGACTATTATCTCAACTTTCAATACATTACAATGAATGTCATGTTGTTAATCAAGGCGTAGTTCCATTTCTTGAATCCTTATACAGTAAGTTTCTAACTACTATTGTTACTATCCATCTATGTCATATGCATTCAACTTAATTCAAATATTCTTGTCATATCAATTCATGTCATTGTTTTAAAGTCATAGTCAAATAAATCAAGGTTTGTCAAGAATGTTTCCATAGTTAACTTATTAAGTTAAAATCAAATCAAATCATGTTGTTATTTTAAGGTCATGTCACTATTTCATTATTACACTAAATCAGTCACCATATGTCAAAGAAGGATGTCCTAAGTTCAACAAGGTCAATGATTGGCTTAGTGCATTTGATACAGATACTCAAATGATGAACCCCTTACTACCACTGTCTTCTGGTGAGAAACAATGTCATATATTGACAAGGGGACCAATGTCTTCACACATGTTACCTTTAGGTCTATATATCAATATGTCACATTATAGTTTCACTGTCTATATAGTTCCTAGGATTGTTCATAAAAAAAGATTACAATCCAATAATCAAACCCTTCTTTACGTTATGATTGCAAACTTAATATAATATGTAAAAGACCATGACCTAGTGCTATTGAGAAGCCCTTAAAGGAAACCACAAACAAAACTTCAATCTATGTTAAACCTTGGAGGCTCAGGTCTTCTTACGTTGTCCTAGAATTGAAGTTTATAACAGTGCTTCAAGCAACAAGGCCAAAACAAATAATCAGATCAAGCCTAGCCTAATCAGGAGGCCAAAAGTCCTGAGATATAGTGGTTGTAACCAGGACTTAAAAAAATTCAGAAGAATCTCCCCATACGAATCAAAATAAACAAACAAAATATCTCTGAACTAGTCCTAATGAGGAGATCGAAGTGATGTTGTGAAAGATTTCAACAAATCAACCAAAGACCTAAAATAATATTAAATCCAAACAAATTCCACTTATTGACTTACCTATGGTGACCAAACAATTTTGTGAAATAAAATAATTTCTAGAGATCCTTTATTTTTCTTGTTCCAGAGAGCCGAAGATTTCAGAGAGTCTTCCACAGGTAGGTCAAAAGTACTTGAGAATGTTATGTGTTAGAGATTTAGATTAGGTTTCTTTGTATAGAGTTTAGTTATGCTAGTTAAGGCCTTTTTAGGTGAATGTTGGAGATAGAGAGGGGTTTCGTAGAAACTTTAGGGCATTAGAGTTTTAGCTAAAATATGTCTTGTAATCTAAGGAAGGAGGGTCGTGGGATTTTAAGTGAGTAGATTTAGGATTAGGTCATCTTATATTTTAATGAAAATATTGGAGTATACTTAGGCACAAAGGAGATAGAGGGTTTCAGAAATAAACGTTGGAGTAATTTATTGGAATAAATTAAATATTAGTTTCATTTAAATTAAAACCATGAATAAGGTGTTTTAGAATTAAGTGTTAGAAACCCATTATTAATATTTAGGAAACCAATTGTATATTTTAATGCATAGGAAACCCATTGTTAATATTTAGGAAACCCATTATATATTTTAATGTGTAGGAAACCCATTATATTTAACGTTAGTGGCTCTAAGATTACTTTTCCATAGGGGTAACTATTTATTCAATTATCTTTATTATTATTATTATTATTATTATTTATAATGTGCTTTGCCTTAAGCTCTACTAAAATTTGAAGTCAATGATTGGTTTACTACCTTTGGATCTTGAAGTTATTCAACTTATACATGGTGAAAATACAGTGATAATCCCTATCATATGTTGACAATCGTTGGTGAATAAGTTGTCATGTCTCTACCCCCTAGGGTTTTAGCCCACAAAACAGGGTCTTCAACTTTAAACTCGGTTTTCTCTCAAGCTAGAAGGAACTGCGGGGCATACCACATATCAACAAAAACATCTCTTCGAGGAGAATCTAATGACCTAGATCTTCAACACAAACTCAATGGTTTGACCCTTCAAAACCCTCGACAAGGTTGAGGTACATTCTCAATCCAGGGAATCAAAACCTTAGGACTTGGGTTTTCAACCATCCAATAGTATAACTATCATCTTGATGTAATTTGATAATTACTAAGAAGCTTTCATTAACCATTTGACATCAATGATTGGTGTTTTTGTTCAAATTCAAACCCAACCACCTTCATGGGTTGACATCAACGACAACACCTTGAAATTTGATGAAATAGTCTTAGCCTTCTTGTCTAGGGATATGAGATGGAAAAATATGGAGAGTCAGAATGGAGATGCCTTGTCAGTAACAGGTTGGTCTCAGAACATAAATAGAAATATTTCCTCAAGTGGGAGATCTAAATATAGAGGGATATTTAAATATCTAGGAAAATTTGTAAAGGTATGTTGGAAATGTGAAAAAGAAGGGCACTACAAAAAGGACTGTCAATCTAAAAATCCTGAGAAAGGAAAGGGATCTGATGATGCTCCTTCTGTAGAGGTGAAAACTACTTCACATGAAGGTGGGAATGTTTACTTGGATTCTTATTCAAGTACACATGTAGATCATGAGGCATTATTGATTGACTCAGGTGCATCATTTCATATGACTCCCCATAGGGTGTGGTTCTGCGAATATGATAAATATGATGGTGGTGATGCCTTCGTAGGTGATGCCAGGAAGACCAAAATCATAGGACGAGGAAAAGTCAAGCTAAAGCTTATGGGTGGAAGATTTAGAATAGTTCTTGGTATTCTACACATTCCCGGATTAGACATAAATCTAATTTATGTAAGCAATATTGATGATCCAAGTGTAAAGATAATGTTCAAGGAAGATACCTGCAAGATGGTTTGAGGGGCACTGGTATTGATGAGGGGAGTTCAGATCATAACTGTGTACAAGATTTTGGGCATTATTGGTATTAATGGGTGCAACAATTCTGCATTCTTGAAAGTGGAGCAAAAATCCTTGTGGTTTATGGTGAAAAGACTATGTTGTAGCATCAAAGACTTGGACACATTAGAGAGAAGGGCCTTCATATATTACATGGTAATGTATGGTAGAAGGTATGTCTAATTGATCTCTAGATTTTGATTTTTGCGAACATTTCATATATGGGAAGTAGAATCGGGTGTGTTTTCCTTCTCGTGCTAAGAGGGAAGAAGGAATTTTAGAGCTTGTGCACAGTGATGTGTTTGTACCTATGTTGGTTCCATCATTGGGTAAATTAGGGGTGATTTTAGGGGCGAATGTTCGCCCTTTGGCGAAATTAAGGGGTTTTAAATTTTTAGTGGGCAATTATTTTGTATCATAGTATACTTTTACAAATCACCTCAAATAGCCCACCTTCTTTTAAGGGAGAGGGTAAAAAAGGTAAATTTAGCCCTTGAAATTAAGAGTTACAACCTTCCATTCGCCCATTTTCAAGAATAGGTTTTATTTAAGTGAATCCATTCGCCCATTTTGAAGAATAGGTTTTATTTAAGTGAATCCTATGGGCCAAAGGCCCAAATACCATATTTATAAAAGAGGTATGGTAAATTAATAAAAATATAAATAAATGAGAAGTATGGTAAATAAAATATATATATATATATTTACTCCATAAATCACCTTATATACATGCAAGGGTGTAAACAAATAAAAATATAAGTAAAGTGGAGGTATGGTAAATAAATAAAACGTTTTTTTTGTTAGTTAAACTTGACTCGGGATAGAGTCAAAATTGACTAGGTTAAACAGTGATGGTTTTGGGGCACATGGTATTGTGCACCCATAGTATTATGCCCGTGGTATTATATGTAATGGAGCTTATAAAAGACTGGAAGGACTTCATTGTAATGCAAGACTTGGAGGTGAGCAGCGAAGGCTCACTTGGTCAGATTGGCTAGGGTTTTGGCCAATGCTAATGAGATCTTATTAGGTTAAGTTTTTCACCGGATTTGGGGTTTTCCTGGATAAACATTTGTGTTTATGTGTTTATGGTTGTTGCTGGTTATTTTTATATTTATTCCTCTTAGTAATTATTTATGTTATGCAGTAAATTTATTAACATTTTTATACTTACTCAAAAGGTATGGTAAATAAATAAAAATATAAATAAACTAGACGCATGGTAAATAAATAAAACCTCTTTTTATATTTAGTCCATAACCCTCGTTCTATTTATGAAGGCTCAAGAAAGAGGTTTTATTTAAGTGAATCCTATGGGCCAAATACCATATTTGTAAAAGAGGTATGGTAAATTAATAAAAATATAAATAAACGAGAGGTATGGTAAACAAATAAAACATTTTTTTATATTTACTCCATAAGTCACCTTATATTTACGAACACTCAAAAAATGCGTTATATTTAGGTGAAACCTATGGGAAAAATACTATGGGACAAATACCATGGACTAGATTGTTATTAATACCATGCAAAAAAACATTATTAACCCTAATATTAGTATTATTAAAAATAAAAATGGCACATGGTATTGACCCATGGTATTCACCAAAATGGCACATGGTATTGACCCATGGTATTCACCTGGAATGTAGCCTATTTAAATGGGGGAATTAAACTAGCATAGATCCATCTTTACTCTAGATCTACTAACCCCCGAAAGGTATCAAATATCGGTAATTTTGATTTCAAAGATATTTTAAAGAAATGCAATGATTTCATTTGTGTATTCAATAAACACAAGATTTTATAATTGAGTAAAATATTCGCCATGCCTGGTGAGAGATTCGCCAAAAAATTATATATACATATCATATTATTGATAAAATCGCCTTCCATTTTTCCTATATACCATGGAGATTCGCCCATTTATTATACATGTAAATTTAGGGGGGCTTCTTAAAATTTTCCCTGGGGTAAATATATGTACTATGTCTCATTTATAAATGACTTCTTAAGTAATACATGGATATATTTTAGAAGGAAGAAATCTGCAGTCTTTGATAGGTTTAAAGAATTTAAGGTTCTGGGGGAAAATCAGATAGAGAAGAAGATTAAAGTGTTGAGAAAAAATAATGGTGGATAGTTCTACAAGAAGGAATTTGAAGAGTTCTATAAGAAGTGTGGTATAGCACGACAGAAGACTACTCCATACACACCTCAACAAAATGGAGTTGCAGAAAGGATGATCATGACGTTGATGGGAAAGGTGAGAAGCATGCTCAATGGTGTTGGATTAGGGTAGGAATTTTGGGCAGAAGAAGTGGATATTGCATGTCATATCACCTTCATCAGTGTAAATCTGAAAGGTGCATCTTTTTTTGGTATAAATATGGTTTAAATGTTTATAGTCGTTGGAACCTAGAAACAATGAAGGTTGTGAACAATCGATATGTTGTATTTAGAGAAGTGAAGGATGTCATGAAACAAGAATCCATACCAAGGGAAAAGGAACTAGAGAAGATAGAGTGTAATCTGAAGAATGAAGATTCAAACTCCATAGAAGAACATGAATCAGAATAAGAAGAACCACACACTTTGGTTTTGAGGAGGTCAGTTTGGGATAGAAGGCAGCCAGAGAGGTATAGTCCATTTGATTTTTGTTCAAATTTTGCTTTATCTATTACTGATGATGATCCTAGAAATGTTAGGGGGGTAGTGGATTCAGAGGATGACAAACTCTGGAAGAAGGCCATGTTCGAAGAAATGGAAGTGGATCTAGTAGAGTTGTCAGTTGGAAGAAAACCCATTAGCAACAAATGGGTGTTTAATAAGAAGATGAATGCAGAAGTAAAAATGGACAAATACAAAGCTCAGTTAATAGTGAAAGGCTATTCCTCGGTGTCAAGAATTGATTTTGGTGATATTTTTTCTCATATTTCCAAGTTAACTTCTATTATATTACTTTTATTTATTGTTGTTGCTTTTGATTTTGAGGTAAAACAATTTTATGTGAAGATGACATTCCTACATGGGGATCTGGAAGAAGAGATCTACATGAAGCAATCGGAAGGCTTTGCAGTAAAGGGTAAGAAAGAATTGGTGTGCAGGTTAAATAAGTTTGTATATGGGTTAAAACAATCAGCAAGGATGTGGTATCAAAAATTTGATACATATATGCAAGGACTTGGCTTCACATGGAGAAAAGTGGATCATTGTGTGTATTATAAATTACTTGGTGATTATGTTATTTATTTGCTCTTGTATGTGGATGATATGTTGTTGATCAAAAATGACAAAGAAATTATCCAGAATGTGAAGACCCAATTGTCCTCTAATTGGACATGAAGGATATTGGTGCTGCAAACTTCATTTTGGGCATCGAAATTAAATGAGAATGGGAAAAGAGGAAGCTCTGGTTAAACTAGAAGTATGTTGAGACAATATTGCAGAGGTTTAATATGCAGGATAGTAAATCAATGAAGGTTCCTATTCTTGAAAGTGTAAAGTTATGTGCAGAACAATGTCCCAAGGCATGGGAAGAGGAAGAGGACATGCCCCATGTTCCATAAGCGAGTATAGTTAGTAGTTTGATGTATGCAATGGTATATACAATACCATACATTGCACATGCAATTGGAGTATTGAGTAGGTTTATATCAAAACTAGGGAAGTTGCATTGGACAATAGTAAAGTGGGTTTTCAAATATCTGTGTGGCACTAGTGATTATGGTCTGAGCTACCAAGGAAGACCAAGATTGGACAAAGTGTTGGATATACATGGCTTTGTTGATGTAAACTGGGCTGGAGATCTAGATCATAGAAGATCTACAAGTGGGTATGTGTTTATCCTATTTGGAGGAGAATTTAGTTGGATGAGCAAGAGACAGTCTATAAGGGCACTTAACTATAGAGGCTAAATATATGGCAGCCACTCAAGCAAGCAAGGGAGCAGTTTGGTTTCCGATATTGTGTTCTAGTATGGGGTTGGTATAGTGAGCTATAAGGATAAATTATGATAGCAAGAGTGCAATTTTCATGGAAAATAACATTTTTTATCATTTGGAGACAAAGCATATTTATGTTCAATATCACTTTGTGACGGACATGGTTTAAAACAAAAGGTTATTGTTGGTAAAGGTGGATACTTTGAAGAATGTTTCAATTTACAAAGTTATTGAGCATTGAGAAGTTTTCTTGGTGTAGAGAAACACTGGGTGTTGTGGCCCTGGACCGATGATTGTATACTCTTGCATCCCATTGTGTGCAAAGAAAATAGCAAGTGCAAGAATGTTGGGTATATGTTATATTCTCTACACAACTAGTGGCAAGTGCAACAAGGGGGTTGTGGCGGGGGGGAACTTGTACTGCCACTTGGAGCCCCAGAGCTTGAGAGAGAGTGTGTCACATCATCCTTCTAGCCACTTCAGAGTTGGCGTAGGGCACCCAGAGCAGGGTTTTGACACATGGAATCATTTTGAGGCATGATTTGAGGGTTTCCCCTCAAGCATTGAGTTTATTATGATGATCAGACATCCATTAGAGTCATTCCATGAATTTTTAGAGAATTTATTGTCCAAAAAGGGCATCATGTCATGCTAGATGAGAATTTTGACCCACACGTGTGGGATTTTGTGGCTTATTTTTGTCATGTTGAGCTATTGGGTTGGCTTGTAACCCATTTTCTTCATGTACACTCAAAATTAAACTTGTCATCGGGATATTAGGCTAATTATTATGAGTGATTTTCCTCATGTAAATAAAGGATCATTCATTTGTATTCTTTCCTCATTACTCTTGGATTTCAATCTCCTTTAGAGAACTCAACTTAGTCTTATGTAAAATCGCTACTAGTGGAGATGTGATCTTTATGATGCTATTGCTATTGGAGATTTATTTTTGTCTTGGAGATGTCTTTTTGGGATTGAAAGAAGGTTATTTCATGGAAGAATTTTAAGTTTTTATTGCAGATTTTTATGGTTTTTCATGTAATTAATTATTTCTAGGGTTTTTTTGGTTCCATGTATAAATGCATATATTTATGTAAAATATTGGTTGATTATTGCATGCTAAATTTATCTTCCTTGAAATCCATAGGGGACCTCCTAGAGAGAATTCCCTATTTAATTTCTCCCATCACAAAAAAGATAGTTAGGGTTTGTATAAATGAAAACAAGAGTTCGCCCCCCCCCCCCCCCCCCCCCCACTCCAAGCACCTATCCATTATATCATAAAATCGTCGTAAGGACCCCATCACCCAAGTAAGTAATAAGCACTAGCATCCTTAATGCTGGTAAAAAATCCTCAAAACACAAATATTTTCCTATTTCTTTTACTTTCTAAGCATTTCAAGGAAAGCTACTAGGGAAAATTGATAGGGTCAAATTCAATTAGGGCATATTGGGGTGAATGTTGAACGTAATAGGCCTTGATCTCAACATTGTTGATTAATTAAAATCAAATATAGACTTTTTCATGGTTGAATCTACCCTATAATGGCTATGTCATCTCCTCTAAGAAATTTGTGCCCTAGAAAACCCTAACCCTAGCTAGGGCATCAACTTACGGCTTAATTTGAGGGTTTTCCTTCTGTTTTTATGGATTATATCTTTTGTAAACCCTTTCTTTGTTACAGGTATTCCTAGAAATACATTTTTTGCTATAAATATTGAAACCATAGGTCATATGAGTCATCCCTAGGCTTGGTGTATACACATTTCCTTTATAAAAATAATTGTGTCTTCATCCATTAAAGGGTGTCTTCAGCTAGCCCGCATCTATATCACTTTTAGCCACATATAATATAAAATACATTTTAGGTGATCATTGGGAAGCCTACTATATTTTGAGGCAACAAGGGGTAGAAGATTACTTCACATGAGACTCAAATGTCTAACTATATCAAGGTATGTAAAAAAGTTACCTCACTTATATTGGGGATGATTAAGTCACTAGGTGTTTCTAGCCCCCAAGGTGAGTAACATGATCCGGGTCAACCCATCAATTCATAGGTGTGTGTGAAATGATGGTCATGGAATGGGAGAAACTTGAAGCAACGTGCCTCAACTATGAGACCAGCTAACAGGGTTCCAAACTCTCGAGTGTAATGATGTAAGGAGGGAGAAATCATGGTGTCATGATTTACCCCTTTGCTTGGCTTTCTTTTTCCACCCCTCCAATGCACCTTTTACTTTAATAATTTTTCTTTATTTGGTGCATATCTTACAAGTCCAAGCTTAATTTATTATTTTCCAATACCCATTTCATATGAAGCAATTTTTAACTCACTGGGGTTGGGACATTCAAGAGTTCCTTTATTTGAGATGAAGCATTAAATGCTTGCGAAACTGGGTTATTGCTAATGAGGGGGGTGGAGCTCATGCTAGGATTTTTTTCATGTGCTAAATAGTGTCCCAACCATATTTTCATGTTACATTTTCTTTCATTGTGTCATTATATGATTTTAACTTTCTTTTAGTTGCATCACCTCTAGGGCCAAGTGTCTGGGCCCAGCTCAAAGATGTGGATATAGGATGTTGATACTAATAACCAATGGAAACCAACCTAAAAAATGGAGGTGGATAACTAGGAGAGATGTAAAGTGGTAAGCATGGATTACCTTGGATAGGTTATATCAAGTAGTTCTCCACCAGTAGTGCCCTTCCTTAACCCTAAGGCCTTAGAGGAGGTCCCACTGGACTAGAGTCAAAGACTAACCTCCCAACTGAAGTGTTCTAACAAGGATACAATTGATATTGGTCAATCATCTAGTTTTCCCCATGATCCATATCGTTATGAACATAACATTAAATGTAAGCACATGGTTCTACTAATGGTTAGAGTGCTTCACGAGAGATGGCCCACCTTTCTTCAAGAAGAATGCTAGATGGGAGGAAGATCTGACATGAAAAATGGGTGGAGAACTTTGGCATAATGTTATGTGTTGACTATCATGGGGCTATTGGTTGGTTGGTTGTCAAATAAGGAGAAATATTTTAACCCAGGGGTTACCCACTTTTGGTGGGTGACAATCCCCATAATAGAGGCTTCCCTAGCAAGGCTTAGAGGTTAGATGAGAAGGTATCCTAGGAAAAATGGATCTCTAAGGATCTTGCAAACTATACGCACTAGAATAGTTTTTAGTAAATGTTGAAAATATTGTTGTCAATGATATCAAAGACAAGGGGAGACTACTTATGTCCAAGATAAACATTGGAAAACAAATATTGTTGAAAATATTTTTTTTAGACTTTTGATGCCCCATTTGGATACCCTATTTATGAAGGAATTTTTACTCCAATCACCTAGCTCAAATGGGAGCATAGGATATATGGTTGTAAAACTTATTTCGAGACCTTTCCAATTGTATATGGCCCTCCTAACTCCATAGGAATGAGGAGATATGAAAGATTTCATCAAGATGATGCAAAAAAGTACAAGCAAGCCAACCCAACCAATTTTACAAATCAACTCCATCAATGAGCGTACAAACACCATAAATAAAGTGAATATGAGATCATTTAAATATAATCCAAGCAAGAAGAGATTTGAAGTTGTAAGAGGACATGAGGAATAAATTTTAGGGTGATTCTTGGTGTCTAAAGGTGGAAGCAAAAAAGTGATTTATGGAGTGAAAAAGTCATCTAGGAATTTTCACTATAACTTTTCTCCTAGGATGTTTCGAAATGTTGACGTAGGAGGTTGACGAAATGGGGTGGTAGTCTAGAATTTGACTACTAGTTAGCTTTAGATCCAATCAGCTGCGTACTAACAGATTTTGTACGTGGATTTCCCCCTGAGGGTTCCGCTTATCTGACCAATCACTGTCGGTCCCTCGTTGACTTTTCCTTATATCAAGCGCTTCAATCCGCACCGTTGATCTCACTTCTCTAGATCCAACGGATATCGCGTCCTCCGCTCACCAACTAACCCAGACGATCTCCACCGTCGATGTGACCCATCCAATCAAACAGCTATCGTGTAATCTCGCGCAAATTCTTGCATAATCGATATCAGGTCGAGAGCACGCAATAAAAGTAGTTTTCTCGTGCTACGTGTCACCCACTTAGGCTAATCGCGTGAAATTTAGGAATACCACTTACCACCTTTAGGGCGCGCGAGATACCACTTCCCACTTATCGAATACTACCACATGCTTAATTCACAATCTTAATAAAGACTCTAAAGGAAATTTTAAAGCTTAAGCTCAATATTAATCATTAATATTAATCAACTGTGATATTCAATAAAATGTATAAACAGAGAAAAATACCCGAATAGGATCCAGAACATCGATACATAGCTACAAATGAATTTATGCACCAAAACAGTGTGCCCACACCAAACTTCAATCAATTATTCAACAAAATGGAAATTATAGAGTCTTGGCCATCTCGGATCGGTTACAACAGTTTGTCTGACCTCTGTTTCAATCTCAAACCCTGTCTCTCACTCAAACTCTCGCGTACTCACTCTGTTCTCGATCATCTAATCTCTCTGTCATTACATTCTCTCCTCTTTTATGAATCAAATCCTATCCTAACTGCATTGACAACTCAATCTCTATTTTTATCAACTCAACCATTAAATCCCTATTCTCAAACTCTGATACCCACCTATACTAACAACTTATCTCCTATTCTAAAAATAATACAATATTCTAATTATTACAATAGTTGGAGTAAAGATAATTTCAAGAGATCCAACCCTCTCTACTAAAACTGATTTTGACCACTCAGGTCAATGAAATTCATCTCTTGTTAGACACAACATGTGAACATACAATCACATTGTTGGCTAAGTCCAGATGCTTTTGCATCAGACTCCCAGGGAAGAAAAGAATCCTTCGTCAAACTTTCAAGATTGACTCCATACTTCTGTAATTCTATTGTTGTTATCCAACTAGCATCCTCCACTGGTTGTCCCTTCCATTTGACTAGATACTAAAAAGAAACTTGTCCTCTGGTTCTTTTAGATACTCTTTTCTCCAAAATAGCTTCCACCTCTTTCTTGATTGTCTTTGGCATTTGTTCTTCCCAATTTAAAGTTTGAACTTCATCTCCTACAAGTTCCTTTTGTAGCTCTAACTCTATCTCCTTGTATGGATACAAATCTGCAACATTGAAGATAGGTGACATTCCAGTCCCTTCTGGAAATTCAATTTCATAAGCATTAGTTGAAAAATTCCTCACAATTCTGCATGGCCCTATCTTTTTCATCTTTAGTTTATTGTAAGTCCCAACAGGAAATCTTTCTTTTCTTAAGTATATCATCACTAGATCTCCCACTTGGAATTCTTTTTCCTTTCGCTTCATATTAGCTCTCTGTTTGTATTTGCCACTGCTTTCCTACAATTTGTCTTTGACATCTTCTTGTAGTCTCTGCATATGCTCTACAAACTCTTCAACTTTTGCACTTCTTGTCTCCTGTTTACCCAAATTTTTGAGTTCATACACACCTCTTGGATTCATTCTAAAAACAATCTGAAATGGACTCATCCTAGTACTTCGGTTTGGAGTGTCATTATAAGAAAACTCATCTTGAGCAAGTGCTAAATCCCACTTCTTAGGATTGTCATACACTAAAATTCTCAATATGTTTCCCAAGCTTTTGTTTACCACTTCAGTCTGTCCATCTGTTTGAGGATGATATGTTGAACTGAAACTAAGGTTGGAACCTAGTTTCTTCCAAAGAGTTCTCCAGAAATGCCCAAAAAACTTTGTATCCCTATTAGACACAATACTTACAGGCAATCCATGTAACCTTACAACCTCTAAAAAAACAAATTAGCAATATGTGTTGCATCACTAGTCTTTTTACATGCAATGAAATGTGCCATTTTGGAAAATCTATCTACCACAACATAAATGGAATCATTCCCTCTTTGAGTTCTAGGTAACCCCAAAACAAAGTCCATACTAATTGCATCCCATGGTCGGTCTGGTATTGGCAATGGCTGGTACAATCCTGTATTTTGGCTTCTCCCTTTAGCATGCTGATAGATTCTGCACTTCTCAACAAATTTCTTAACATCAGTTTGCATCTTTGGCCAATAGTAAAAAGCATTTACCTGAGCAAAGGTTTTGTCTTGTCCAAAGTGACCAGATAATCCTCCACTGTGTTTCTCCTTGATTATGTTTTCCCTCATAGAACATTTGGGAATGCACAATTTGTTACCTTTAAACAGTAAACCTCCTTGGATAAGATAATCTAACCACTGACTTCTGTTATGAACTATTGGATTTTGTACAACTACATAAATATCTTTGAATTGCATCATCTTTATACATATCAACCATTTCTTCAAATCCTACAACACCAACTCTTAATTCTTGTACAATGAAATTTACCCTGCTCAAAGCATCAGCAAATTTGTTCAACTTATCACTTGTGTGTTTTATCACAATAGTAAACCTCTGTAAAAACTCTACCCACTTGGCATGTTTCTGGTTCAATTTTGGCTAGTTGTTTATGAACTATAATGCATGATTGTCAGAATATAATACAAACTCCCTTGGTAGCAAATAATGTCTCCATTTTTTTAAAGCTTCCACAATAGCATAAAATTCTTTATGATAAGAAGAATACTTCTTCTTAGCTTCATTTAGTTTCTCACTAAAGTAGGCTATTGGTCTTTGTTCCTGACTCAAAGCTGCAACAAATGCAACTCCACTAGCATCAGTGTCAACTTGGAAAACTTTCCCAAAATCGGGTAAAGCTAAAACTGGTTTCTATGTAATTTTCTTCTTCGGCAACTTAAAATTTTGGTATGCTGCTTCTATCCACTTGAATGGATGATTAGTCTCTTTGATTGTTTCAATTATTAGTGCACAAATCTGACTAAAACTTCTGATAAATTTTCTATAAAAACTTGCAAGACCATGAAAGCTTCTTACCTCAAATATGTTTCTTGGAGTAGACCAGTTCCAAATTGCTTGGAATTTCTCTGGATCCATTTTCAACCCTTCTTTAGAAACTACAAATCCCAAATAGATTAATTCTTCTTTCATGAAACTACATTTCTTCATATTTATCAGCAGTTTCTCTTTCTACAGATTTCTTACAACCAACTTAAGATGCTCCATATGTTATGCTTTGCTTCTACCGAAAACTAGAATATCATCAAGATAAACAATGACAAAGTTGCCTGCATATTCCTTCAATACTTCAATCATTAATATCATGAATGTGCTAGGTGCAATATTGAGTCCAAAAGGAATCACTAACCATTCATACAACCCACTATTTGTTTTAAATGCAGTCTTCCCTTCATCTCCCTCTCTAATCCTTATTTAATGATATCCACTCTCCATATCTATTTTAGAAAAATACTTTGACCCACTTAAACAATCCATCAAATCATCCATGTGTGGTAAAGGAAATTTATACCTGATAGTAATCTTGTTTATGGCTCTGGAATCTATACACATACACCATTCATCACCTTCTTTTGGACTGAGTACTATTGGTACAGCACATGGACTAAGACTCTCTCTGATTAATCCCTTATCCATCAGTTCCTGTACTTGTCTTCCAACTTCTGCATTTTCTTGAGGAGTTAACCTGTGTACTGCTTTGTTTGGCAAACTTGCTCCAGGTATTATCTCAATATGATGACTAATACTCCAAATGGGTGGTAATGCATTTGGAAACTCATCCACAATAATATCAACAAAATCATTCAACAGAGTTTTGATTTCTTCAGATAAATCATCTAAGTTTGTGGAAGTTAAAATTACCTTAGGTCTCCTTATGATAGCAAAATGCATCTGTTCATCCTTCTTGCAGCAATTCTTTCCCACTCATCAGCATAACACTATTTCCCGGCGCTTCTTTGCCTGCTTCATCCTTCAATGGCAGCAGTATGTGTTTATTTCCATTCTTCTCTAGAGTGTAATTATTTCTTCTCCCATCATGAATAGCTTTCCGACCAAACTGCCAAGGTCTTCCCAGTAACACATGGCATACATCCATTGGCATTACATCACACAATATCGCATCCTTATAAGTACCAATCTATATCTCTACCTTGCATTGTTCCGTCACAATAAGTTGATGTCCTTTTTGCAGCCATGATACTTTGTAAGGATTAGGGTGTATTGTTTTCACTAGTCCTAACTTGTCCACCACTTCTGTAGAAACAAGGTTATCAATGCTTCCACTATCAATTATCACTTTACAACATTTTCCTTTGGACTTGCATGTAGTTCTGAATAAACTCTTTCTCTGAGCTAGTTCTCTTGTCTCTTTCTCTGCCTTAAGCGATACCCTTTTCAATAACAAGGATTCTCCTACTTCAGGTGATTCTTCCTTGTTTACAATTTGAGTTTTCTCTTCCCTTGCCTCAGCCACATTCACATTCCTCTGATTTGTTACTTTATTATGAGGACAGTCCCATGATCCATGTCCCCATTCTCCACATGTGTAACACCAAATTTCTCTTCCTCGGCCTCTTCCTCTGGGTGCAAATCTTCCTCTACTAAATTATCCTCTCTGTGGTGGTCTACTACTTGAACCTCCTGCTTCACCCTGAGGGTGCTGAAATCTTGATCCGGTAGTTCCTCTACCTCTTGCTGAACTTTTTCCTCTATTCCTCTGATTTTTCTTCCTCGACATCTTCTCTTCTGCCTTCAAAGCTGCTTAATAGTCATCTTCAATTGTCTTCAGACTCAGCAAGATGATTTCATCATGTATGTCATATCTCAACCCATTTGTGTATCTGTCTACCTTTTCTACATCATCCCCTGCATGTCCTACTCTAATGCTCAGCATATAGAACTCTTCTGTGTATTCTTTAACAGTCATTCCTTTTTGCCTCAAATTTTGTAATTGTCTAAAAAGATTTAACTGATAATCTTTTGGCATAAATTTGGCTTTCATTCTACTTACCATTTTATCCCATTGTTTGATCTTGGACTTCCCTTTTCTTGCTCTCGATTTTTGTAATTCATCCCACCAGATAGCTGCATGACCCTTCAATCTGGTAACTGCAAATTTCACCTTCTTTTTATCATCAACCTCCTCATAGTCAAAATACTTGTCTAATGAACTGATCCAGTCCATCAATTCTTCTACATTGAGATTCTCGTCATACAAAGGTATTTCCACCTTTGGTCTTCCACTTGCTTTGGCCAATATATTGAGAAATTTCGCAGCTTCACTTTCATCCTCTTCTTCTTCCTCAAAAGATTCTTCTGCAGCACTAGCATCTCCTTCATCAGGTGCTCTCCTCTGAGCAGTCTCCATTTTCTCCATCCTTGTTGATGTAGGAGCATTCGCCTCAAAAATATCATTGTATTTTAGTAGACATAGGGGGTCTTGTGTTTCAAGGAAGTTGTTTTCCTATGCATCAAATTAATGTAATTCTAGTTTTTTTCAGTGATTTTATGAGAGTGGGATCTAATTAAGTATTGAGAGGCATATTGTAAATGTTCTTGAATGAAGGGGAACATGAGAGAATCAGGATAGTTGAGAGTTCATAGGGATTGATAGATTTGGAAATTAATTGTAGATCTTAAATTAAGAATTAGTTCATGATTTATGGGATTGAGAGGATTCTTAAGGTTTAGTTGAAATTATTAAGGATCTGAACCGAAATGGGTTACAGAACCTTTTGTATAAATGTAAGCCTAAAAGGCATATAGAGAGTTAGTCAGTTAGCTAGTTGCTAGGTAGTTAGAGAGTTTAATTGTAGCCTATGGGAAGATAAGGAAACAGAGGCCACTAATTAGAAAATCAGGTCAGAGAAAGAGATTCATTATGTAATCATTTGTTTATATATATACAGAGAATTCAATTCTGAATTGTGTAAGTGTGGATTGAGTAATTGAATGATAAATTGTGTGTGAATTAGAGTAGTTCTGCATAGTATATATATGCAAGTGAAATTAAAGCAGAACACAGAGAAGAAGTGGAAGAAATAAGGATAGTGGTCTGATCGTTTGAATCCGATTGAAGGATCAAAGTTGAAGCTTAGGAGTGACAGCGTTTAAAAGTACACAGAAGTAAGTTTGGGAGGAAGTTGTGTTACAGAACAACCAAAGACCAGAAACCCTGGAGAACACCTAAACCACAGAAGAACGGAGGAGGAGTATAGCAATCAGAAGTGATTGAATAATTTCAGAAAGGATAGGCACATAAATAATCGTATAGGCAATAAGTATGAATAGACCAGAACACTGAGAAATAGCATAAAGGCAAAGAAAGGAAAGGAGGAAGAAATGAAGTCTTCGATGGAATGTATGGATTGATTGAATGGAGCAAAGTCATTGAACAATCAAGTTGCACACGGAAGATCAACGGCATAGAAAGAATTAAACAGCAAAGAACAGGAGCCATTGGATCAGTCAGATCTACAGATGAGATTGTGTGTGGTAGATGGCAGAGATCTTATCGCACAAACTAAAGTGAAGAAGCAAAGGGATTAGATTAAGCCACGTGTTAGCAGAAGGATGGAGCGGTCTTCATAGGCGGTAAGTAGTTTCTTGCGCGCCCTCAAAACGGAAAATGGTATTTCTACGAGTTCACGTGATTAACCTTATGGGTTGACACGTAGCACCCGGAGGAAAGAGAAAACCGCTTTTCTCGCGTGGTCTCAGTCTAATATCGATCGTGCATGTAATCTGCGTGAGATTACGTGATCACCGTTGGATTGAGGCAGGAGAAATAAACGGTGGAGATTGACCAGGCTATTTGGTGAGCAGACAACACGACACCATTGGATCGGATGAGATAGATCAATGGTGCGGATTGAACGCAATAAAGGGAGCATCGGTATATGTGCAAAGGTCCATGGAAAGGTGGAAAGGTAAGGTTAAATGTGGTTATGAAATATTTCTATTATACAAGAGTTATAATAGAAATAAGTGGGATAAAAGTATTATGGTTTAAGTTGAGTTTAACCAAAGACTAAAGAAGGGTATGGTTAACATGTGCGGGTAATAGAATTAACATAAGCTTATGAAGGGTTGAGCTATAAGGGTTAATAAAGAACCGAATATAAGGTTCCACTCAAAGGGTTATTAAAGTTTAAGACTTTGGATAGTAAATAAAACATTTCCACATAGAGTTAGGGAAGGAACATTAAACCTTGATTTAAGAGAGTTTTTCCTAAGTATACGATTGAAATTCCTGGGACATGAATATGACATGCATTTGTATGCATACTGTGGATATTTGTGGCTAAGGCTACATTATTTGGTACCAGAGCTAGTCAAAGCTCTTTTTAATTGTGCAGAATGCAAGTGTGATTGTGAAAGAAAGAGGAGATCAGGTTATTTGAATCTGATAAGTAGAAGGCATGACATAAGATGAGAGTAAGTGATACTCTTAAGAAGAGATTGCAGAAGCATAAAGAAAGCACAGCAATGTTTTTTTTCTTGAGGAAAATGGAGATTCACTCAAATGTGAAGAGTGGATGGAGACTGCTTGTGAAATCATACATGTATTGTTTTATTTAACTCTGGTTTGAGTTTTGTAGGTTAAAGACAGAGTAAAGATTGATAGAAGTAGATAGACAAGGAAAGTTGTATGTGTTATAAAGAACAAAGTTAATGAAAGACTGGAAAAAAAGTGGCAGTGGACCTGAAGAATCCGACTGAAGGTTGGACAGAGAGGACAAGAGTCTTCTCATAAGGAAGCTAAGAAGAAGCATTTTAAAGTGGCCATAGAAATTTGGTAGTAGCAAGATTTTGAAATCTTGAAATGATCTTTGTTTTAAATATCATTGATATGCAGGTAACAGTAATTAGTGAATCATCTCAGCAAGAAGATCACAGCCTGAAGAGCAGTGATGAAGGAAGCCAGTAAGGGTTTCTAAGAGAGAGTGGCCAGAACCTAGTATTTCATTTGTGTTTGAAATACAAGAGGATAGTTTTGTTCTCAAAAGTGCAGATGAGTTGAAGTCTAGAGCATGGAGTGCTCATATGGTTCCAAAGGAGAGAATCAGAGAGATGCCAAAAGACTAAGCTCAGAGGAGAGAAGCTTAGTGAGGTATCATGCAGTAGGGAGGACTTGCTGTTGCAGAGACTTGTGTAGCTCATAGTGAGTGAGGAACTCATAGAGTGAGATGGAGAAGAAGATGACTATTGATAGTCATTGTAGAGGTTCAGAGAAAAGCCACAAAGTGAAGAAAGAAGATGCCAAAGCAAATGGCATATGGAGACAGATGAATGATGAATAAAATGAGAGGAAGAAGGCTAAGATAATAGTCCATCTTGAAGTACTGATGGAACTATTACAGAGGAATGAGAAAGACTAGAGGTGTGGTTTTCTTATGAGAAGAAAGATAAGGTGGCATAAACTACAGAAGAGGAAAGAGCAAATGATGAATGCTCGACTGAAGGAATAATTACTCAGAATAAATGAGTATTTGGAGGAAGATTTGAAGACTGAAGCTTCAAGTGAGGCCAAAAGGTCACATGATTTTAAATCTAATAATTTGTGTATGTTTGCAGGTGAAACATGTGAAAAAGGACAATTTGCTAATATTGTCGTAAAGGAGCAAGAAGACAGGCAGAATCTAAATTTTGTTCTAAAAGTAGATAAGATAGATAGCTCTCATGTAAATTCCTGTACATAGTTGGGGAAAAGTTTTACTTTTCAACATATTGCAAGGACTGAAAGCAGAGGAAGTTTGACTCATGATGATGGCCAAAAGCAAGAAGAAGTAGGGAAGGATATCAAGCAACCAAGTGAAGGACTTGAGGAGATTGAAGAGAAGACCATCGAAATATTTCTGAGTCATATAGAGGACTTGGAACAGCAGGAGGACTTGATGGTTGAATCATCAAGTGAGATCATGAGGTCTTGTGGTTTTAAAACTGACAAGTTGTGTGTGAATGCAGGGATTGCAAAAGACAAACCATCCTATGGAACTGTCTTGAGTGAAGATGAGTTTCCAAGTAAAGTATGATGATGACTTTCTTTCAAATGAAGATCAAGTTGATTTATTACAGCCGAACGAGTTCATAAATTCCTTTCTTAGTGAAGGAAATATCTTCAGTAGAAATGAGACAGTTATGTCTTATGATAAGGAATTTGTTATTAGTAAGGACAAAGAGAAATTGATTTTCTTAAATGGCCAAAGGAAGAGTGATGGACAGACATCTAAAACTATCACAAAGATGGAGGATCAGAATTTTATTCTGATCGAGAATGAAGAAGTAGTGTCACCAAGAAAGTATACTCGTGACAAAGAAGAATATAGTGAGGGTTGTACAGAGCTTTTAGGATAAAACCCAAGTGAGATGGAAAATTTATGGCATGAGATAAGTCTTTTAGAGAAAAGGCTAGAAAACCAAAGAGTAAGTGTTCAAGTTGTAAAATTAGAGCTGAATGAGAATGAAGAAGTTCACTACAGTGGAAAAGAGCAAGAAAACATCATTGAAGCAGATGGTGTGGAAGAGAGACTAGTTAACAGTCTCATGAATTCTTTTGAGAATTTAAATCAACATACTGATGCACTGATAGAGGAGGAAAAATCTAAGCAGAAAGCTGAATTTTAGCCAAAGGAAGAAGAGGCACAAAAGCATTATGTTTTTTATTTGAACAATTGTTTTATGATTGCAGGTTTTATTTTCTACAAGACAGCAGCTAAGTAAAGAAGAAAGAAGGAGATTCTATGTAAGTATTTAATCCATGGAACATAGATACTAGAGTGTTGGAAAGTCAATACTGGATGCAAGAAGAAGTAGCCATGAAAGAGAAAGAGCTTGAAGAGATAAATAATGTGAAGGTGTCGAAGTGAGTGAATAGCAACAACACCCTGAAGCAGAGAGAAAGAGATAGCAGTAAATGGCAGAGTATGTACCATCCCAAGGATGTGTTGGAGATGGAGATTGAAGAATTATGGCAGTTGATGATGAAACAGTCCAAATTGAGGAAAATGACAGCAGGAAGAGTGATCAATCAGAATTTGAAATTGATTGAAGAGAGGAAGATGAACCAGAAGACAACAGATATACAATAGCAGCAAAGGTGTAAGGCATTTGGGCAGTTACAAACTAAAGTTTGGGACCCTGGAGGTTTTTCTATCAACATATGAGAACACATGATCTGGAGATCATGAATGTTTTCAACCTTGGGAGTCTGATGCAGGAGCATTCGACTCAGAAATATCATTGTATTTTAGTAGACATAGGGGGTCTTGTGTTTCAAGGAAGTTGGTTTCCTATGCATCAAATTAATGTAATTCTAATGTTTTTGAGTGATTTTATGAGAGTAGGATCTAATTAAGTATTGAGAGGCATATTGTAAATGTTCTTGAATGAAGGGGAACATGAGAGAATCAGGATAGTTGAGAGTTCATAGGGATTGATAGATTTGGAAATTAATTGTAGATCTTAAATTAGGAATTAGTTCATGATTTATGGGATTGAGAGGATTCTTAGGGTTTAGTTGAAATTATTAAGGATCTAAACCGAAATGGGTTACAAAACCTTTTGTATAAATGTAAGCCTAAAAGGCATAGAGAGAGTTAGTCAGTTAGCTAGTTGCTAGGTAGTTAGAGAGTTTGATTGTAGCCTACGGGCAGATAGGGAAATAGAGGCCACTAATTAGAAAATCAGGGCAGAGAGAGAGAGATTCATTATGTAATCATTTGTTTATATATATATAGATATACAGAGAATTCAATTTTGAATTATGTAAGTGTGGATTGAGTAATTGAATGATAAATTGTGTGTGAATTAGAGTACTTATGCATAGTATATATATGCAGGTGAAATTAAAGAAAAACGTAGAGAAGAAGTGGAAGAAATAAGGATAGTGGTCTAATCGTTTGAATCTGATTGAAGGATCAAAGTTGAAGCTCAGGAGTGACAGTGTTTAAAAGTACACAGAAGTAAGTTTGGGAGGAAGTTGTGTTGCAGAACAACCAAAGACCAGAAACCCTAGAGAATGCGTAAACCACAGAAGAAAATAGGAGGAGTACAGCAATCAGAAGTGATAGAACAATTTCAGAAAGGATAGGTGCATAAAGAATCGTATAGGCGAGAAGGATGAATAGACCAGAACACTGAGAAACTACATAAAGGCGAAGAAAGGAAAGGAGGAAGAAATGAAGTCTTCGATGCAATGTATGGATTGATCGAATGGAGCAAAGTCATTGAACAGTCAAGTCACACACGTAATATCAACGGTGTAGAAAGAATTAAATAGCAAAGAACAGGAGTCGTTGGATCAATCAGATCAACGGACGAGATTGTGTGTGGTAGATGGCGGAGATCTTATCGTGCAAACTAAAGTGAAGAAGCGAAGGGATCAGATTAATCCATGTGTTAGCAGAAGGATGAAGCAGTCTTCATAGGTGGTAAGTAGTTTCTCGTATGCCCTCAAAGTGGAAAATGGTATTTCTACGAGTTCATGCGATTAACCTTATGGGTTGACACGTAGCACCCGGAGGAAAGAGAAAACCACTTTTCTCACGTGATCTCAGTCTAATATCAATTGTGCATGTAATCTTCGTGAGATTACGTAATCACCGTTGGATTGAGGCAGGAGAAATAAACAGCAGAGATTGACCAGGCTATTTGGTGAGCGGACAACGCGACAGCCATTGGATTGGATGAGATAGATCAACGGTGCAGATTGAACATGATAAAGCGAGCATCGGTATACATGCAAAGGTCCTTAGAATGGCGGAAAGGTAAGGTTAAGTGTGGTTATGAAATATTTCTATTATACAAGAGTTATAATAGAAATAAGCAAGATAAATGTATTATGGTTTAAGTCGAGTTTAACCAAAGACTAAAGAAGGGTATGGTTAACATGTGCAGGTAATAGAATTAACCTAAGCTTATGAAGGGTTGAGTTATAAGGGTTAAGAAAGAACCGAATATAAGGTTCCGCTCAAAGGCTTATTAAATTTTAAGACTTTGGATAGTAAATAAAATGTTTCCGCATAGAGTTAGGGAAGGAACATTAAACCTTGATTTAAGAAAGTTTTTCCTAAGTATATGATTGAAATTCCTGGGACATGAATATGACATGCATTTGTATGCATACTGTGGACATTTGCGGCAAATTCTGCATTACTTGTACGCATATTTCGGATCTCATCCAGCAGAACTGCATTTGCTACAGGTTTCCCCTGGCCTATGCCTCCTTCTCTCCTCAATCGCATGTTTATTGTAGCAAAACTTAATCTCTGGGCTACGATACCAAAAATGATGTAGGAGGTTGATGAAATGGGGTGGTAGTCTGGAATTCGACTACTAGTTAGCTTTAGAGCTAATTAGTTGTGCACTAACAGATTTTGTACATGGATTTTCCCCCTGAGGGTCCCGCTTATCTGACCAATCACTGTCGGTCCCTCGTTGACTTCTTCTTATATTAAGCACTTCAATCCGCACCGTTTATCTCACTTCTCCAGATCCAACGAATATCGCGTTGTCCGCTCACCAACTAACCCGAACAATCTCCACCGTCGATGTGAACCATCTAATCAAACGGTTGTCGCACAGTGTCATGCAGATTCTTGCACGATCGATATCAGGTCGAGAACGCGCGAGAAAAGTAGTTTTCTCATGCTATGTGTCACCCACTTAGGCTAATCACGTGAAATTTAGGAATACCGCTTACCACCTTTAGGGCATGCAAGATACCACTTCCCACTTATCGAATACTACCACGTGCTTAATTCACAATCTTAATAAAGACACTTAAGGAAAGTTTAACGCTTAAGCTCAATATTAATCATTAATATTAATAGACCCTGATATTCAACAAAATTTATGAACAAAGAAAAATACCTGAATAGGGTCCAGAACACTGATACACAGCTACAAATGAATTTCTGCACCAGAACAGTGTGTCCACACCACACTTCAATCAATTATTCAACAAAATGGAAAATACAGAGTCTTGTCCCTCTCGACTCGATTACAACAGTTTGTCTGACCTCTGTTTCAATCTCAAAGCCTATCTCTCACTTAAACTCTCGCTTACTCACTATGTTCTCGACCATTTAATCTCTATTTCATTACATTCTCTCCTCTTTTATGAATCAAATCCTATCCTAACTGCATTGACAACTCAATCTCTATTTTTATCAACTCAACCATTAAATCCCTATTCTCAAGCTCTAATACACACCTATATTAACAACTTATCTCCTATTCTAAAAATAATACAATATTCTAATTATTACAATAATTGGAGTAAAGATAATTTCGAGAGATCCAACCCTCTCTACTAAAATTGATTTTGACCACTCAGGTCAATGAAATTCATCTCTTGTTAGCCACAACATGTGAACATACAATCACATTGTTGGCTAAGTCCAGATGCTCCTGCATCAAATGTGAAACTTGGAGGATACAAATAGAAGATCTTCATGTACCAGTGGTTCAAATTTTAGACCTTGATTCCCTATAGTTTTGGAGATATGGTCTAAGGAAGTTAGGCTTCTTGAATGCTCATTAAATCTTCTTCAAACAGGTCAGGATGGCATTTTTGCTATGCCTTTTGTTCTAGGATGTTTCAGATCGTATAAATTGGAGGATATAGATAGAAGATTGTCATGTATCTATGATTAAAGTTATACCTTTGTGCCCTATAATTTTGGATTTATAATCTAAGGAATTTAGGCTCCCTGAATGCTCCTGGAATATTCTTTAAATAGACCTTATTTTGCTACAATTTTAGAGATATGATTTGAGGAAGTTAGTGTTTCTAAGTGCTCATGAAACATGCTTGAAATAAAAATTTTAAAGCCATATTTGTAAAATTGGATTCATGACATGTTGTGCAAATTCATTCTTGGGAAGAAGCCAAAAGCAACAAATTTTGGGAGAAGTAGACTTGGTGGAGGAAGAATCAATAGGTAGACCTAGCGAAGGCAGAAGAAAGTGATAGAGCTAATAAAGATAGAAGTAGAAAACAAACTTGGTGAAAGTAGAAATAACTAACAAACATTATGAAGAGGCGATTAAACTCAATGAAGTAGTTTTGTGCCTACAAATATTTACAGCAGGGGGGACCAGTGTTTCCTATAAGTTGGTGCTTACAAATGAATGTAATAGTAGGTTGGTTCCTGCCAAATTTTTTATATAAAGAATTTTTGTGGTTTTATCCCATGAGGGTTTCCACATATATCTTGTGTTACTTGTTCAATTTATGAGATTGATGTTTTGTGATGTTTGAATGACATTAAATAAGTAAAAATTTCCAGTATAGTGATTCAACCCCCTCTCGGTATAATTTTGAAATCAAACAGTAAAGAAAGGCTTGGGGTGAGAAACAGATTATGGATTGGGAGAGACTATCAGCAAAGACTACGAGGATGGGATGATGTCTATTGATATTCAAGTTATTCTACAGGCCACCATCAATTTATGGATTGTTGTTATAATTTTGGTTTTCAAGAGAATATGGATTTATAGCAAGCGAAACTTTACAACATCAATGGAAATAACCTATTTAAGGTATGATCAATAAATGTATTAAGGATATTTAAAGGGGGTAAAATGGTGATATGTCAAAAATATGTGTTTTATGCTAAAAATGCATAAAACATCAAATAAGACCTAGACGTCAACCATAAAAATGGTGATGAAAATGCATGAAATGATATATTTTTCTCTTTTAAAATTAATAGATGAAATGCAAAACTTCATGATAATGACATATAAGTTCAATTTAACTATAAAATGTCTATATAACCAAATCCTAACCCTATTTTACCATAAAATAAAGAAAAATGGTAAATTTGAGTTCATTGACACACAATGACTAGTGCCTTCAATCAATTGGGAAATGGAGTCAATAAGACAAGATCAAAAGGCATAGGACCTTGAACAGAGAGGGATGAGAGAGATTTTTCTTCACCTTCAAACCCTAGCAACTTTCAATTTTATGAGATTTAAGGTCAAGGGATGAAATCTATTTCCTTTGATGGATACTTGATGGATAATTTTGCATAATGAGAAACAAGAGTTCATAAAAAATATTGCAATTTTTAGTATGGCACAAGATAAAGCCTAGTTTGAGAAATAAATATAAAATTCAAGAAAAATGGCATTAAACTTACACCATGTATCCAAGCATCACATCATCAATCCAAAGAATTCCTCTTCATGCAAAAAATATCCTCCCCGAGACAATTTGCATACCCTAGTTAGCGATTGTGTCCAAGTGAAAGAGAGAGAACTAGTGTGCCATCTTTGCAAGAGAAATAATTGAATTTGTGTGATAATGAATTTATTTAATTCGAATACACTTTATTTATATGAGGGTAACCAAGTTGAATTAGGCATAATTTACAAGTAAAAGCCCCAAAACATGACTTCAATTATTCAACAAGTCCAATAGGTCACAAGCCAACCAAGAGATAGATTTTCACAATGATAAAGCATAATAAATGACTCTCTTTTATCCACCTTTGATTACTTAATTTATGCTTTGCACAAGCTCCTTCTCATTACCCAATTTATTTATTTGGGTCACCTTCCTCTATTTAGCAATAGAGTGGCCTTACGGCTAAGGATTGGGGTGGATGGGTAAATAGTTTGTGAAAAAGAGTGATAATCCCTCTCCTATTGGTCGAGTGACTCCATCCCTCACTATCCTCTATCAGGTGAGCAACAAATCCCTCTATTTATAAATAGAGCTACCTTACAATACTTTGCCTGATGCAGACAAGAAATCCTTCCTTACCACCAAATCAACAAATTAGAACTATTCCACCAATCCAGATCAGCATTCTAGGGAAATACATTATCCTTCCTTTATTCCCAAACAACCATGGGGCCTAAGAGTAAATGGGGGTGACCCCAACCTTTAAATTAAGGAGGGTATAACCTTGTTTGTTACTATAGGTAGAATGAATTTGAATCATCAATTATGGAACTTTCATAATATCATATAATATGTGTTTAACAAAAATAAGGCAGGAGTGATAAAGTCTCATTGTGAGAAATGTTGAGGTAAGGTCCTTATCGCCCCTCCTCCCTCATCTTTCTCAGCAATACAACAACACATGACAGTGAAATAAATGTTGTATTTGGTAGCCTTTCCAAGATTAAGGTGAGGTGAATCATTTTCTATATTGTTTTATTTTCCCCTTGATCAATGCCTACGGGTTGGTCTCATTTGGGGAGTGCCCTTGGGTGAGCCTTACTATATAAGTTATGAGTATTAGTCCAATATGATTTGCTTTGACTCACTAACTCTGGCTTGCTAATTAGCATGGGTTCCAAACAACTGTTATATGTTCCTATGGAATGGGTCCTAGGAAATTATAGAAGCGAAAATTAAAAGGCCATTTGAGTGTGATGTATCCCCACTTTAAACCTTCTAAGGAGTTGGAATTAATGACTCAAAAACCGATTTCAATGACCATTTTAGCACATTGTATGCCCACTAGAACCCGAAAAAGTGTCTGAAGTCATCATCATCATCATCATTTGGGATTTAGAACAAGCACATTAAGAATGTGCAAGGCCAACCTAGGGGTGCCTTGGGTACTTTGGGGTACATAATCAATCCTAGCAATGTCTGAACCTCTGTGCTCAACGTTTCAATATCTGGGGGTGAAGAAGGTGTCATACATCCATGTTGGAGTTCCTCTAGGGCCAATTCCTATCTTTGAGGGGGAAACATTGTGGATGAAAGTTCATAAGTGCTCTCATCCTGTGTGAGACATCCACTTCAAGGTGTTGTAGAAGTATCAAACCATCCCTTAAGGGATATTCAATGCATCTAAGAGAAACCACTTGAGAAGTACCCTCAAGATCAAGTGAGATAGACATCATTAGGTAAATAAACCATTAAAGTATCATAATGGATGATATTTATGCTAGGGTCACTAAAATACTTCAAACAAGCTTTTGTAAGCAAGTTATCACACCTATGTTTGGGATGACTATTCAAAATCCCTATTAGGTGCTTCCAGCCCCAAGGAGATGTTGATAAACCAAGTGTAATGAAGTCTAACACCTAATTTCTCTTCTTGATAATTACTTATGAATATTAGATGTCTTATTATTACTTCTTATGTCTTCTTCATCAATCAATTATACAAATGTTCAATCTTTCAGGAAAATATAGAGATCACAAAGAAACAAGAGAGACCAAAATTAGGCTGCTAGCTAGGGAAAAACCCACAAGGGGAAAACCCAACAATCCTTATCTTATAGCATCATATCAAAATTAGAGATATCCAATACCAAGACCAAGACAAAGATACGAAGTCCAACCCTGCTCGAAGTCACCTCCAAAGTCAATGTTGGTAAAACTTCAGGATTTTTGAACTTGAAACTAGGGCTAAATTTTAGCATGCAACTGTTTCAAAAGTTTCAGCCTCTATCACAAAAATTTTGTCCTTCCACATGTGAAAACTGTCAAAGTCAAAGATTTGGTCAACAAAGTGATATTTCTTCTTGTCTTTATCTTGTCTTTCTCTCTCCTTTGACTCGGATTCTTCTTCTTCTTCGATATGTTCAGGTATGCTTCTTGTTGTGTGAGTGAGTGAGCTTCCAAATGAGTTGAACTATCTCTTATATATAGTTTTCCAGGAGGGTTGACTAGGTGTCACTCTGAGGCCCAAGACGACTAGTACAAGGAGGGTTGACTTGGTCATCTTGTGGACTAATGACTCAACATAAATTTCAAATTCCTTTTTCTTACAAATGTCCAAATGGGACATGACTCAAATAGGCTTTCTTTTGACTCATAATAAATTCATTTTTACTCTTTTTTACTTACTAAGCATGAAGAACATGCATTGGAAAAAATATAATAAATATAGGTATAATAAATAACATCAATGATAAATTTACATTATGAATACCAACTCTAGTTACAACTTCAACACTCCCTCTTAACTAGGGAGGTATTCATAATGAATCAACGGGATAATCTCAATTTGAAATATTCATATAATAAAGGATCCATATTGATAAGCATCAATGATTATAATATCATCATAACCAACATTGTCAATTTACCAAGGCGTTGACAAGTAAGTTCTATCTCTCCACTAGATCAGAGCACAATGCTAGGGGGCATTCATATGACATCGCCACCTCTCCGAGGCACATACTCCACCTAGCTTCATAAAAATATGTCCTCACAAGGCCATTTCCTAATCCATTGTCACAATACTTGACATAACGAAATATTGGTCCTGCAGACCATTCTTATACTAGATCATTGTACTTGACTTACAACTGTTAGTCCTGGTCACAGTAATGTCTCAAGAATGTTGGTCCATGATACTGTTGACTGTGTTGGACCCACCAACATTCAAGGGATCTCCCTGATATGAAGTCCCAACTAGACCTCACACTGTTTGGTGTAGGAGTCCCATATGGTACAATGGCTCGGTTTCCATTATCTTAAAGATATGCCATAGATCTTGCTTGTCAGCACAAGAGAGTGGTATACTTAGTCTTCAAACAATGAGGTTCATGTGCCTGATGAGTGCTTAGTGTCGCTTGTGTCAAATTTCTTTCACTGCAAAGGGAGAGAGTGAGATTGAGTCTCAAGTCAAAAGGGAATAGTCCCAACTCTGTTAGAGACACACAACGCAGTAGGATCTACGCAGCTTCCGGTGGAGTAGTCCACACGGATGTGGTAGTCACAAACACAAAGGTGAAAAGATAGCACATACAACATCCAGTGGAGTAGTCCACACAAGTGTGATAGTCGTTATAACAAGTTTACAAGAATGAATGTGTCGAGTGTCCAACGAAGTAGTCCACAAAGGCAAGACAGCGATAACAACTGATACAACACATTTCCAATAGCATATGCACTAAAACAACCAAAATAGTTCAACTATATTAATACAAGTTAAAGAAACATGCATTACAAGCGTCCAAAGAATATGTGAAAGCGTGCTAGCATGTTAACAGGCTTCTAAATTAAGCGAAAGTTCCAAGACACATTTGTACACCATACATCACTAACCCCAATAACGGGGCGTTGGAGCCACTGCTCGCTCCTCAAAGAAAAGACTAAAGACTCTCAAGGCTATGTGGGAAGAGCCAAGGTGAAAAAAAGTCCTTTCATGTACAAATGAGGGGTATATATAGCCAAGGGTGAAACTGACCCTTGTGATTTTTCGACTTCCCTCATGAATGTTCGACTTACATGACTCTTTGACTTCATCCTTGGGTCTCTTATACTTCCACGTTACATTACATTGATTACACAGTTATGACCCAAAGTAGTGATGTGGTCGAGGCGACTCATGACATAACTCCGCATGACATTGTAGGTATGCACATGTTGGTTGTGTTGTTCGTATCAAGTTGTTGTGTTGTTGAGTGATGAGTGTGCTCGTGGTGTACCATAGCTTCACCTCCACATGGCAAAGTGCATGGAGTCTTTAATGGTCTTGATGTTCACCTGAAGGTTCATGCATGTGCATGTGTCCCTTCGCTTTCTACTCAGTATGCTTCGTGTGTTTGTCTAACCAAGAGAAAGTCTTCTAGCATGCGCTCCTTGTTCATCCCATTCATCGTCGTGCCATGTCTCATCCATGTACCTATCTCTGTAATCACTCATGAAGAGATGACATCAAATCTAGAAATCCCCTAATCTACCATGATGCAATGTCTTTTGTTTCCAGGTGCAGGTGACCAGGACAGAGGACAAGGCTTTGAAACAGCACAGAGCACATGTCAAACCGAGACGCAAGGCTTCGGGACACAGTCAAGAAAAACTATGCAGAGCTCATTGAGAGGTTTGGTTGAGTAGTCCAAGACAACAATGACATCTATGGGATCTGGCTCAATTAGGAGGCAATACTGAGGAAGGCAGTGCGGGCAACAGGAGGCACTGACAGTGAAAAGTGTGCAAATTTCTAGAGGAGGTCGGGAGTGGGCTACGAGAGCTTGCTCGTCAAAACTGTGCATATCTGGGAGGAATTCATGCAGGACATGTCTTCACAGTTTTCAGGCTGAGCGGAGTGTCGAGAAGCAAGTGGACTGTCCATGAAAACTGCACAATTTTTAAGAGGAGCGGAAAGCAAGCTGACAAGGGGACTGCCTGAAAAACTGTGCAATTTCTTGGGACAGTGTAGTGACATGCAGTGGGTGCATGTCCCTCATGTCTGCACAATTTCTTCAGGCAGTGCAAGCAGGCAGGTTGACATCTTTTACGTAGTTTTGGGGATGAGTGCAGCCCTGGGTCACTACTTAAGTCAAATTCTTTGGTTGACCAGCAGGAGGCTTGATGGATAGGCTTGTGGGAAATGCAGACTGAGATGGCTTCTTGGGAAACTTATGCATTGTTCCGGGTGACAGTCAGCTAGGTTGATTATAGGATTGCACGGTGTAGACTGCCTAGAGGGTAGCCTCAATCTCTGCGTAGTTCTATGCAACAGTGCTTGATCACTGAAGGTTGAGACTGCGCAGTGCAGCTCAGTGGAGGACTGGCTGATGGAAGGTGGTTCGATCGGTAGATTTTTGGAAAAATGGCTAAGTGTGTGAGCGAGTGAACTCATGTATACATGACCTTGCAAACACACACTCAACCTGTCTCGATGATAAGACACCTCAAACCAACAAGACAACATGTCTTAGTGACAATGTCTAAAGGCAGACAAGTGTGAAACTTGAGATAGATCATTGAACGATAGTGATGACACTTGTGTGACATTGCTTACAACTTTGTGTGTGAGTGTGATAGATGTTTATATAGTGAACACAACTCATACACACAAAGACAAACCTTCAACATCACCAGAACAAGGTCGCAAGCATGACATAGCAATTAATATGTCGAAGACGACAGTTGGTCAAACAAGTCAAAAGGAAGCAAGACATGTAGAGGAAATGCATGAAATCACATTTGTGTTTGCACACATGCATGTTACGGAAGAAAGAATGATATGATAATGACAAGAAATCATGTAAACTCAACTAAGAGGTGTACTTTGAAAAGTGTTCCTTGCTTACCATACTTACCCTCAAGATGATCATGCATCTGAAGGAGTTTGCATGTGGTCCTGATCCTTTACTATCACTTAGTCTCTTGGTCTTTCTCCTCAACTCCTTGGTGGTGATCTTAGCATGTCACATTTTCCTATAGTCACTGAGAGATAGATCGGCACAGTTTCAGCGGAAATGACTACTACCAGGATGAGGCCATGGGAGGCCCATCTGCACAATTTCTACATGCAAGACAGACAGGGAAGCTTGGACAACACTGTGAAATTTTGAGGCACAGGACACTGCTGCAGGATGGGGGTCCTGGGAGGACACCTCTGCGTAATTTCTGAGTGTAGTGCAGCCCGGACAGCTGAGAGGCACTGTTGCGCAATTTCTAGATGCAAGGCATTGCTTCGGGATGGGTTCCGAGAGGACACATCTGCGCAGTTTCACGTTACAAGGCAGACTAAGCAGCTGAGGGACATTACTGTGCAATTTCTGAAGACAACGGGTTCAATCTGGGGAAACCATTGTGTAGTTTTGGATGCCAAGGGATTATGGGGTCTATACACACTACGGAGTTCTAGCAGGCAAGGGAGGAAGCTTGATGGTTGCAGAAGCAAAGTGCACAATTCTGGGAGGCTGAATGAGGCTAATTTGCTTGGGAAATTAGCTAAGTTTGGGATCAGTGAAACATATGTATACATCGATAAGACTTGACTATGATCGCACACGAACACTTAGTGATGCAACATAGACCATCCAGAATGTATAAAACATACTCTTTTTGATGCAACAACCTTTGTGACAAGAGTGCTTGAAGTGAGTGTGAAGCATGTCTATGTGATGATGACAACTCATGCGTGCATGCTTTCCCTTGAAGCAAAAAACATTCACTTTGCATGACAAACAACAATCCCTATTCCTAAAGATGACCCATGTTGCATAAGGATTCAAATATGAACAACTCTTAAGATCAAGGAGGGGAAGCTTTAGATCATCGGCTTACCAACAAGTGACCAAGGAAAATCGATCGCAGGATCCAAGGTAGGCTCCAAAATTTGTGTGCAAGCCAAACATTTTAGAAGATGGTTGTAGCAGCTACAACATATAATTATCCAATCCACCTTCTCCATATCTTTGTTCATGTACTAGACTCAGGTTTGTTAGTCATGGACATAGTACATGACACGTGGAGAAGAAAGGTGTTCATCCTCACTCCCTCTCAAACAGGGAGGAGATATCCACAAGCCCAAGATTGTCTCAAAAATACTTATCCTTTCGCTTAAAAAGGGACTTCATCAATGCATCAACTACCTATTTATCAGTGGAGATATATTGCGTTGACCACTCTATGTCAACTACCCTACATTAGTACATGTTTTTTTAATCATTCCATCATGTTCAAGTCGTCAAGCAACCAAAGACCATCATCATCTTTCAACATTTTTGTCAAAAATTGTAATCCAAAATTTGTAGCCCAGCAAGGCCATTGTAAAAATGATTCTAGTATGACTTTGAAGCCATGTAAAAACATCTAGGTAAGCCGTTGATTCTTAGCATAGAGTTTCACTATGTTAGGATCCTAGGGTCTAGGGATCAAAGTGTCTCTGCCTCTTTCTATTCATTTTGGCGGTTTGTATGTCAGTTTAGCCTATCAACTACTGTTGTCATAGTCTAAAGAGTTATTGTATGAGGTCACTACAACTTTTTCATAGAGGGTCCTTAAAGACAAGAGTAAATTTGAGAGATTCTGAGTCTATGAGAAGCTCATCAGGTCATTTGCTCATATAAAATCATTTAGGTTTCAAGGGTTATGTATCACTGGTCAAGACCATGAATAAACAAGTATGGTTCATTTATTAAGGTTTTGTTGAGTATTTGTTAGTATTGTCCATCATGCCCCCATTCCACCATTTCTAATTCATGATTCTCTTTCACATACTCCTTATATATACCCTTTCCATTAATATACTATCTTCCATAGACCCCATTTCATTTACATTTAACATCATATGCACACATCCCTCCTTAACTTACCTCTCACCATCATTTCTACTATATCCCTCTACAACTCATTACCATCATTCATATTTCATGATCATAATAACCCTTTACCAAGAGTTTATAGCCACGACCAAACAAAACATGTGAGGCGCACATTTTCGATTTTTTGTTCATATTGCTCTCATTCTCTCTCCAATCTATAGTTCGCACTCTTCTCTGAGAAAATTTGACAGTTTGCATAGCATAAGGCCAAAATCAGCTTGGCATAGATTCGAAAGAAGGTTTTTTCAACTGTGAGAAGGTTGTTGCACAAATTCCAAGCCACGCAGTCGCTGTGCAAATGTTGCGCAAACTGAGAACAACCATTATGGAGGTTTACAAGCATGGAGGTCTGCCACACTTTGCTACGAATTTGCTGCAAAACTGATTATTTTAGTCATCATTTTCAAAAGTTTTTTCTGGCCAAATGGAGCGGAATTTCAAAAAACTAGAAGAGGTTTTTATCAAGAATGGGAAAAAGAACAAAAACCTCCATTTTCTGTACAGGTGTCATATATTGGGAGATTAAAATGCATATTTAAAGCTTATTTTTCAGACTGTGCAATTTACTATTTTAGTCATGATTTTGGGGAACAGATTCTGAGGATCTGGGGCAGAATTTGAGGAAACTGAGAGAGGTTTTTCTCAAAAAAAAGTTAATATACAAAAAAATATCTCAGTTTTTACACAGGTGGTATAGTTTGGGAATTATAGGTGTCACTTGGAGACCCATTTTCACAATTCCTTGTTGACAGAATTCTGAAATTTTTGAAATTCGATTTGTAAATGTGAATATTTTTGGAGTTTTGATGCTTGTTGGGAGTCATAAGGTATAGGTGATGAATTATTGGAAATTGCAATGTTTTTGGAGAGGGAGATGATAAGAAAACTCGGAATTTGAATTTTGTAGTGCAAGTGGTGACTGGGCATTTCTGAGGTCTTCACGTGTGGAAAGGAGCATCTAGTGGATCCTACACTAGCCTGACATCATTTCTAACATACACATCAACTTGGTTTCATCCAGTACATCCCATAACCATGCTGAGCTAGAAGTCTACTACACATTGTTGCGCAACTCATCATTAAGTTGTTTTGTTTTTTCAGTCAGTTTTGGACCTTTCTATTGTTATGTCAGTGATCAAGATACGAATGAATGGATAGGGATGAAATAAGTAGATAAGATAAAATTGATGTTCTTAAAAATGATGTTACAGTTTTATTCTTAGCCTTATCCTAACTTTAACTTTAGAACTTGATGTTTCTAATTTCAATTGGTTTCGATCCTCTTAGTGGATAACAGGTACATTGTATCTAGTTTATGTTTTTTCACTCTGCCTAAATGTATTTAAAACTTAACAGAACATGGAAAAAGGGTTCTGATTTGGGAGAAGGCCTGTGTGTGTATTTTGTTTTGTTGAGATAAATCATCAGTGAAAAGTTTTGCCACTTGACCAGAGATTCATGTGGTATGGATTTCAAGTTTTGTGCCCCTTCTTATGTGTAATGTTAGTATCCATGTCTTTGTTAAATTTTCATTTCTAATTGGTGCTAAAACAATTTTCAGAATTCATCTATGTTGAGGCTATGGATGATTGTTTTTCTTTCTAGATTATGATGGAACTCACCCTTAGCTAGGTGCTCCATTACTGTATTATTCTTGATATTTGTTCAAACATAAATGTTTTATAATTCATTAAATGCTTTGTTACACGTGATTGGATATCATTATGTATATTCAAGTTACCTTTAAAAATCACTCACTATGCTACAACTGATATTATGACTTATAATATATACCTACCTTGCCTCTATTTTGATAAGTATCTCATGCAAGAACTGATATTTTTTTTGTAAAATCTGAATTATGGTTTCATGCCCAGTGGCCCTCCCTCTCAAGTCTATTAACCACCATCATTAAATTACATTTACCTTTACAAATTTGGCCTCTATCTGATGCCCTTAAGATTTATTGTTTCTTACATTTGGAAATTTTTCGAGTGAGGGAGACCCCTCCAATTAGACAAGGTCAGTTTCTAGCCCAAAGAGGTTTGTGGTTACCCCTGTAAACCTTTTCTTAACCTATAGTTTCAATTACAAGGTGCTAACGCACTCCAGGGAATTTTTTACCCTCCTCCAATTATTTGTGTTTTCTAACCCAAATAATTGGTAAATTTTTTCTCCCACACATGCCCCAAAGCTAGAGTCAGGTGCTAAATTTTCAACTATTGCAGCAATTGGAAATTATTCTTCTAATTGATTAAAAATTAAGTGTTGTTTATTTGCTACAAAAAAACAACAAATAAAATCACAACTGCAATTTTCACCCTAAAAACACTACGGAAAATAAATAGGAACTGAGAAATATAGAGCACACACAAATTTGACACAGCTATTTTTGGTCAACTGTCCCTGGAAAAGCCCAATGCAGGAAAACCAATGCAGCAAATGAGGGTTTTATTATTACGCAACAATGAAAATATGAGTACAATGCCAAAACTTGGAAATCCTATGCAAGAAAATCTAACAAAATTATTGAGGGAATTTCTCCCTCCTCCATGGGCAATCCCGTCACAACTTGCCTCAAAAAAATGGCCATCCAAAACCACTGTGAAGGCTTTTGTGCAGATGTTGTGTAACCTGTAACTCGAACTCTAGGAATATGCCTCTGAGTCTAACATCCTACCTGTTGTTGCTGCTAGAAGTGATCCTCTGGCCCTCTAGAAATTGTCCTGGCTTCTTGAAGTTGAATCAATCCCCTGCTCAGCCAAATCGATCTGCCACTCTAAAGCTTTCTACGCAATCCCTGCACAACCTATAATGGAATAAATTGGCCTCTTGCTACTTCCTCTTCGACACTGGAAATCTTCCTCCGTACTCGTTATCTTTGCCCCTCACTGACTCTGCATCCCCTCTGGCTCGAAATCTCTCTGCTTAATTGCTAGATGTTCAATCTATACCAAGGAACTTGACCTCTAGTGTGTCTTGCTCCAACCCCCTCGACCTCCTCTTATAATCACTTGTTGACTCACCAACGACCATGACTAGATCCTCATCAACGACTAAGATCATCTCTGAGTCGAGCCATGTGAGTTTCTAAAGAAATCTTACCTTTCTCAATTCCTAAGTTAGACTTAGGAAATATTTATGTATTGACTAATTAACTTAATTGAGGCATCCCTAGGTGTTTTCTCCTGAAAATTTTTCTAGGTTCAGGAGCTCTTGTGTTTCTAAGCCTCTCTAACCAAATTCGAGACTAAAACACCTATTTGGTGGAACCCAACCATCAAAAACTAACACTCCCTCTTAACGAGGAAGGTGTTCTAGACGATATCATAACATCCTCCTAGACATGTTGCTGATGTATGACAATTGTGACAACCTACCACTACCCACCAAGCCACATAGCAACTCTGATTGATCTACGACTCTGAGTTGAACCACTTACACTTGTGCTACTATTGACACTGTGTTGTACACCCTATACTGCTACCAACTCTACATTGTGTTGCAACTGATCTCATGTTGTTGTTGCTACTACAACTAAGAACAAATCACTGAATCAATTGTGCCAATGGAGTGGCTCTGCAACTGCTTCATGAGTTTTTTACTTCTCCTAGCCTTTGCATTTTCTATCGAGTAATTGTCTGCATTGCAACTGCTCTGTGCCCCTCAACATCGTACTGCAACTAGCAATGCAACTGTCCCTCATGATATGGTTGCGCCATCCTCAACACTGATCCTTCTGCTACTGAATACAGTGGGCCTCTGTAGCAAGGGTAATGATCCAAGAGGAAACATTTTCCAGATGCTAAACACCTATTTGATGCTCAACACTTATACGATTCTCTTCTCAAAGAATCTCGCCGAGCTTTGCACAACTTTGGAGTTTAAAGCTCAATGGCTCCCCCACCTCTCTCCTAGAGGTATAGTTGCATACAAAGCAACATCTTCCTCCAACCTGGAGGACAAATGGTCAATATCTACCAAATTTGTTGCTTACTCTTGCTTCTCCTTCTTGTGACGTTCCTTTTTCTGTTGTTCCTTATGTTATGGTTAGGGTGGACTTTCAAGGTTGGAGGTAGACAGGTCACAGGTGCAGGTATACGCCATCAGCGGGCATAAGGTTTTTGGAGATGTTTTATGGGGTCTCTAAGAGTTCACTTACCATATTTCAACATCAGGATTGATTCCACACAACTTGCTTCACGTTCCACTGCATTTTGATAATTCCGATAAAACAGGGTTATTATTGTGCCTAACTCAATTAATTACGCTTAAGGTAACATTCTGAGAAGAATACTTTACGGAACACCTTAGTGTAATAGCTCGTTGGAACCAGGACGAGAAGATCTCCAGGATGGGATGGTTAGAAGTGATTTTCAGTGGACTAAGAAAATATGGTGGCCAATTTACCATTCTCCCTCATTAAAAAAAAACATTTTAATTAAAATAAAAAAGGGAAATGTGCTCATTGATTAAAATAATAATAAAATAGGAACTTCAAGAGGGGTCCATCAGATCTATAAAAAGAGGAGGAGGAGGCCATTATAGGATATCTTGGATTTCATATTTCTTCTTGTATGAGAGGTTTGAAAAATTATCTATCTACTTCATTTGTAGCCCCAAGACAGAAACCCTAGGGTGATTCAGTGAGATTGGGTGAGTACCCATCTCCCCTTGGTGAATTCATACAGAATTCACAGGAGAGCTTAGTAGTTGCATCTAAGTACAATTTTGTAGGGTCGGTTTCAACATTGGAGCAGATTATTTTTGGACACCAGATTATCTATCTCAGTGATTTCAGTGGCATCATCATGTAAACTATTTCCAATGATTTATTATGATGAAAGCTAATATTATTCCTTCTCATCGTATTATTAAATTGAATGCACTCTATTGGTTATGTTTTACATGGAAATTTACAGTAAATGAATGGTAATTTATGGAGAAATTATGGTTGAGCTAGATTTCTGCAAATTTAGTCAAGTATCCTGTTTGAGATATTACAGTGGTATCAGAGTTATGCGGCCTGACAGCGTAAGGGTTTGTTGTAGGTCAACTTCAGAGGAAGTTTGAGGGTTTACTTGCCAAAATTGTTGGACCATATTTATTTTCTGAGCATAAATTTTATCTCTGAATATAAAATGCCTCACAAATTCTTATTATAGGAGAAAGTTGTCGAGTGACTATAAACTATTCCACGAATTGACCCAGTGGGGCAAATTATTGAATTATTAAGCGACCAAATATAAATGTCAATCAAAGGTGAAGTATTTTGTTTTGAAGGGGCTGTAAATTTTATGGAGGCCTTGGCATTTTAAAGGTGGGCCCAATCGATTTAAAATGCCAAATGTTAGGGCAGGCAAATATTATTATTCAAGTTCCATAAAAAATTTGGATTGTCGTCCAAGATTTTCTTCATCAGACGCAAATATTATTGCGGTCATTCTTTCTTGGGCATAGGTACATTTCCTAAATAATTTATGGGTCACAATCGTTAAAAAGGGGCGTGAAATGAATTATTGATTTTCTCAGTGGTGTATTATCTTGCTATCTAGCTTATTACATCTTCCAGATTCACTAGGCCACATTATTCAAACAGCGGCAGACTCAAGGAGGCTAAGAGCTTTGTCTTTTACATGCCAAGATTGACTTTCTTGTGGAAGGTTGAATACAAAGGTTCAAAATCAGAGGGGTAGAGTATGTATGCCTTTGTAGACTTAGCAGTCAAATTGTTACGCGGAGGTTTTTTCTATTTCTACGATATTTGTGGACTAGTCAAGGTCGAGCCTTTCTTATCAGAGGGGAACGACAACACTCACATTTTGGTGGCCGAAAGTAAGTGAAGTTGAGCCAAGTTTGGAAGGTGAAAGGTTCATCCTGGACTATCAAACAAAGGAAACTTCTCTTATATGATAATGTTAAGACCTAAGGGGCTCACTGCTTAATGTAACTAGGTTCCTCTGTTAAATCTGTGCTTTATACTTTTATACTTATGTCTTAATGACTGTGGAAAATTGTATGATGAAATGGAAATATTTCTAGGTTAATTTGCTCAAAATTCCTTTAGGTTCCTTTGTTAAATTTGTGCTTTATACTTATGTCTTAATGACTGTGGAAAACTGTATGATGAAATGGAAATATTTCTAGGTTAATTTGTTCAAAATGCCTTCGGTTTGATGGATGTAGCATCATTGTCACAGTAATAGATGTATGTGGTATGTGGGTATCCATGTAATCCTCATTCCTAAACTCGATTGTTTTTCATTGGCATTGTTTAGCAGAGAGGATAGTGTCATGCATACTATTGTAGCTTTATATTTTGCTACAACTGATATTAAAGTAGCATTTTGTATTTGTGAGTGTGATTATTGGAGGTCTGAGTAGTTATTGTCCCTTGTATGGTTATGTGTCCTAGTCTGGTTTGTATTGCTGAAGGAATTTAATGAACAGAATTGTTGTCAAGTTGAGTTTTTGGTTTTCATGCCACGTATGCTACCCGTAAAAGGTGAGGGGAGTGTATTGAGGCAGTTGGTCATTAATTGTAATGTTGCCAGTCCTAGTCATGTATAAAACAACCTGATGTAATTGACTTCATTATGGATGAAACCTTCACAAATTCCCTTTATAAGCTAGCAGTAACAATCAACAAATCCTTTTCCAAGGGCATACTCACTTTGCTACAACAAGAGCAACGACAAAAAAAGCATGACTTGTGACAGATTTGAAACACATGAATGTCACGGTGAAATCTCTTTTCAAACTAGAAGCACTGATGCACTCCTTTCCAAAGTACACCAGTTAGAGAGGACAAAACTAATTTGGGCCCTAAAACCAATTATGCTTGCCCTAATACAAAACAAGTTCTTAGAGTGCTCTTGTGAAGGGGTCACACTTCTAGTTTCCTCCTGTCTTAGCAGTACCATGATGTTGACCACACATACACCTCCTTGCAGTGATAACATAATGAGGAGAGTATTTAGACTGATAGTAGAGACATTTCGGGATTTGGATAATAGTGAGGGTCCTACATTTGGGAAGAAGCTTGAGATTCTAGAAGTCATGGCCCTAGTTAGATCTTATGACATCATGCTTGATTTGGAGTGTGATGAATTGATTCTCCAAATATTCCAATGCTTCTTCAGCATTAGGAAACATCATCCTGACGCATTCATAACACATATGCAGTGCATTTTGACTTCATATATGGGAGGCCCTAATACCATTTGCAGGGAGTTGCGAACTAGATTGTTGACCATTTGGAGGAGAGAAAATTTGGTCTCACCTATTGCTTATGAACTAGCCGAAAGGTTGGTTGAGTAGAACATTAGGTTGTTAAGAAGATAGTTGACCAAGGAGGAGCTCCTCAGGTTTGGTGGATCATGCAGCAAGAATGAGCTGAGAAGGAAGGGTCTTTGCTTCATATGTAAGGGACCTTGAGGACCTAACCACTCATTTATGGATGACACTGAGGAGACGATAGGGGCAGATCAGGAGGAGATTCCTTCTAACTTGTAGGATGAGGATTATAGTTCTATAATTGAGTCCATGGACACCTTTGAGGAGCATGAGCAGTCAGGGGGAGTTGTTGACAGCAGCTCAAAGATTCATCCATGTTTGGTAGAGGAGATTGATGAGAAACAACTTGTTCCCATTCAACATGAGAAACACATAGTGGAGCACAGTGTGCATGATGGGCCATCTTTGGAGAGTTAGTTGGTATCTCATGTTGAGCCCATGATGGAGTTGGATGAGAAAACGTCCTTGGGGCCATCATTGATTGATGATCAGGAAGATGTACAGAGGGCCACTACTAGGGAGGTAGTATTTGTAGACATGGGTCATCAGAAGGCGTTGAGACCTGACAAGACAGTTTTGCAGGTGACGAGTGGACCGGTGGAGCATGGAGTTTTTGGTCAGATGAGGGAGGCTCTTTTGGAGACAATGGTGCATCCATCTTTGGGTCTACCCACTTACAAGGTGCAGGTAGATGCAATGGAAGCTAGCGAAGTTGCAGTATTTCCAGGTAGCAGCCCTCTCCAGGACTACATAAACAACAGTGTAGCATGGGTTGCCCACTTATAAGGAGAGGTGCAGGGATTCCTAGACATATCCAATTGATTGGTTGGGTAGAACTGCATGAGTTGAACATGGTGCAGATCAATGGACTTGTACCATATATAGGTGCATGTGCATCTGATCCTTCCCGCAAGATGGATTGGCGGGAGATCATGAGTTGGTATCCTATGGTGGCATGACATTCTCAATCTAGAGCATAGTGCAATAGGAGCCATGGAGCATTGATGCTTTTTCTTGGTGGCGTTAGGATCTAGGAGGATTTGTTAATGACAATCGCAAGTTGGTCTGGGATCTAGGCATTGAGGGGTTCGTTCATGGTGGGTTGACATAGAGGCACAGCAACACCCAGTGGTTTGTATGGGATCCGAGCATTGGGTCTCAGTTGCATTGGGCCACCAGATTGGTCCACAGGTTTAGATTGCTTAAGGGTAAGCAATCTTGGGGTGGGAGGATTTGTGATTTTCCTTTTTCTGGTGTTCCTTATGGCATGGTTAGGGTGGATTTTCAAGGTTGGAGGCAGATAGTTCATAGGTGTAGTTTTAAGTCATTAGCGGGCCCAGGGATTTTGGGGATCTTTTATTGGGTCTGGAGGAGTTCACTTACAATATTCCACCATCAAGATTGATTCCACAAAACTTGCTTCACATTCCATTGCATTTTGATAATTCCCATAAAACGGGGTTATTATTGTGCCTAACTCAATTAATTACGCTTAAGGTGGCATTCTGATAAGAATACTTGACTTGGCACCTTAATATAATAGCTCATTGGAACTAGTACGAGAAGATATACAGGATGGGATGGCTAGAAGTGATTTTCAGTGGCATGAGGAGATATGGTGGCCAATTTACCATTCTCCCTCAGTAAAAAGATATTTTAATTAAAATAAAAAGAGGGAAATGTGTTAAATGAATAAAATAATAATAAAATAGGATCTTCTAGAGGGGTTCATCGGATCTATAAAAAGAGGAGGAGGAGGTCATAAGAGGACATCTTGGATTTGATCTTTCTTGTTTTATGAGAGGTTTGAGAACCTAGTTCTCTACTTCATTTGTAGCCCTAGGATAGAAACCCTTGAGTGATTCAGTGAGATTGGGTGAGTACCCATCTCCCCTTACTGAACTCATCCAAAATTCACATGAGAGTTTAGCAGTTTCATGTCAATACAGTTTAGGAGGGTCGATTTCAGCATCGGAGTAGATTATTTTTGGAGACAAGATTATCTATCTCAACTATTTTAGTTGCATCATCATGTACACTCTTTCCAGTTATTTATTATAATGAAAAGTTAAGATTATTCTTACTCATCGTATTATTGAATTGCACGCACTCTATTGGTTATGTTTTACATGGTAATTTTATGTTAAATGAATGGTAATTTTATGGAGAAATTCTGGTTGGGTTAGATTTTTGAAAAATTAGTCAAGTATACCATTTGGGATATTACATTCTTGTCCTTTTTCATTTGAGGACACTAGATATTGTAGTGACCAAACTCAACATACCTGAAGCATTTGATCTTCGATAGATATGTCTTCTTATTTCTCCTCCCTGTGAGCCTTATCCCTGATTGGGACCTTTATTTTGCTTTCCCTTTGATACAAGGGCTACATTCTCCTCCTCCTTCACACTCTTCAATCCTATGCTACTACCACTAGACTACTCTCGACTCAAGAAAGTCACATCTCCTCCCACATGAAATCTGCCCACAATCGATCCCACCTGGTAGTTGATCTCATCTAGTGATGCCTTGGATGAAAGTAGCCCACTCCTCGGTGAAACCAATGATAAATACACACACCAACTCAGCTTCTTGATTTGTTTCTCCAACTACAGCAAGCTCATTTCAAATATCATGAATCCTGTTGAGGTAAGGGGTAACTCCTTCTCCCTTCTGCATCCTAGTGGTTCTCATCTTTTCTTTCAGGAACATCTTCTGCTTCTCAGAAGGATTTTGGTAGAGTGCTACGAGAGCATCCCACATTTCTTTATTTATATTCTTGATCGCAATGTGTGAGACTACATGATCTATAACTCCATCAGCAATTAACCACTTTGCCTTGGCCATCTCCTTATTGTAGTTCTCTCATTGTTGTGGGTTTGTAGGTATGGCTACAACTCTCTTTGTGTATGTATTCAGACCATGCTCGTCTAGCAGGAAATTCATCCTGGCTTTCAAGGTACAATAATTCGAGGCTCCATCTAGCCTATCCTGATCTCGAAGTCCTGCTGAGGCCATTTTCTGCAAAACTCACAACTGGGAAAATAAACAGGAATATTCTTCTTCCTGCTCAGCTACTAGCACTGCTACTCAAACTCCCTCTTGGAATACATAGATCTGTCTACTAATCCTGCAACTGGAAATCACAGATTTCCTGGATCTAAAAATCCTTTGAGAAATTCCTACGATGTGTGCATTTTCTCTTCCTTACCTAGTGTTGATCCTACTCTATGAATCTGCTACAAAATCAACTACGCCCAGATCAACAATCTTCTCTGCAAAAATGTTGATCTTCTCACATACTGCTTGCTAGAATTTCTCTTGGGAAATAAAATTGTTTTCTACAACCTGTTAGGCACTAAATCTGCCTTAGGCTGAGAAAGGCAGGATCTAGGGTAACATCAAACCACGCTTAACCTAGTAGGTAGCCCTACCAGGTTGGGAGAGGGCTCTCTCCTTGTCAATATTAGAAAAGATGGCCAATGAAGCTTGATATGACTGATGTGATGACTGATTTTAGGCTAGTTATGTGTACAGAGGTGTTTGATTGAATTTGATGATGTTTTGTTAGCTCAAATGTGAAAGGCAATTTTGGGTCTGGGGAATGAGGCTCAGTTTTGCAGAGATCTCTATGGGGCAAGGTAGGCAAGTGATTTGGTACTTCAAATTGAGTGAGATGGAGAGATTTTAGATAGGTGAGGAGTTGGAGAGGGCATGAAAAACTCAAGGATCCTCTTCAAACAGCTGAAAACATAGATAACTAAACAAACCCTAGGTAGAGCACTGCACTTTCAATGTATTCTACCTTTATCCTTGTTTGATTTAGTTAAGATGAAATAAAGATAGATAATGGCATACATAAAACACATGTAAACTTACAATTACAGAAGAAAACACAATACCAAAGCAAGATGCCACATGAATCCCATAAAGTGCTGCAAACCACTGGTCTATTCCTTAGCCAAACTGCTAAAATGAATATATAATAAGCCCCAAGCTTTCCCAAAAGTCCAACCATGCTAATGACTGAAAATTACAAGATATAGGCAATCAACAACTCATCCTAGCCTCTAGGGGTTGAGCTCATAAGATTAGGAGATGTTCCAACAAAATCTAACTTGAGAACTAAAAAGTCGGCAGTGGAACAGCTTGCCTCTAAAAACTAGGAAACTGATTCATTCAGTTGCAAACTACCTTTTGATAGATGAATCTACCTCTATGAGTAAAAATTTAGCATAATTACATAAAAATCCATCATTTCACATTAAATTACATCATTAGTTTGACAATTAGAAGGAGAAAAGTCAAACTATGAAAAAACTAGGCGAAAAACAGAGTTTTTGGCCAAAAATGAGCAAAATTCCTCCAATGCGCCGCACTGATCTCCCTATGAATAGTGCCTATTTGCAGCTGACTTTGGAGGCCTTCCTAGTGTCAACATTTTCTCCAAGTGGTCTTGTTGGAAATATCTACCTGTCTACTTTCCATCACAAGTGGAATTTTTGAATTTTACCTCCATTTGCCCCTCCAAAACTGAGTTCTCCCAACATTGCTTCCTGTGTGTCCAAAAAGGGGCAGAAAGGTCATTTTTGAGGTGTTTTTGACCTTTTTGGAAGCTCAAAACCTGTCAAAATTTCTTGGCCATTTGTGAGCATGCATATTTTTTCATGAAAAATCCAAAAATGCTAATTTTTCCTCAAAAGGAGGTCCCCATCAAAAGCGAGCGCCAGGTGGCACGGCGCATCGGGCAGAAAAACCTGTTTTTTAAGGCAAAAATTCCAAAATTGCAAAAAGTGTCCCAAATTTCTTGAAATTTGGGGTGAGTGTCCTTCATCAAGAGCTGTGTTGGGCCAAGGAAGCCTCAGCCAAGATCTGAATTCTATCTTGCTCTTTTCACCTCCTTGATGCCTTCTTCAACTTGGCCTTCAAGTTTCTAATTCTTGCCTTGCACACTTTGTTTCTTGCCAATTAAATATGGGCCATGTGCCTCAACATATTTTTCTCTCGGTTGGCCTTCTCTAGCATCTTTTCCAAGTGGATATTTGCTCTCTCCAACCAAGATTCACGATCAGCATTGATTTCTTGTTCAAGTGTTGTGAGCTTGACTCTCCTCCTTTTGGCAACTTGTCAGTTTTCTCGTATGTTTCGTAGCTCCATTATGGTTTGTTGATCCTCTAGTTGTTTGTTTCTTTGCTCCAGATATTTGATTATCCACTTGGCTCTTTCTAGGTTGAGAGACAAATGCTAAATTTCATCTTGTTGCTCCCGAATGATCTCTCTAAGCTTTGAGCTTTGTGAGCCCAAATCGGTGTCATCATCCTGAATAAGAATAAAATTTGTCTCCTACCCTCCTGAAGGTCCCTCATCATGTAATGGTCGCTTGCCCTTGTCCTGTACCTGCTCTGCTGATGGAGGGAATGAGACCCATTCCACCCCGGATGGAGATAATACTTGTTTTTCTGCTGCAAACAACCTTCTAGTGCCCTTTTGATAAGTGACAAACACTGGCGCACTAGCGGTTTGTGTCTCATCAATCTCCTGCCGATGTGAAGGTCCACCTGTCTCATGAAAAGTTGCTAGAGGTACTTGAGGACCTGTGAAGAGCTCATGTGAAATGAAATCCTCCCATGAGATGTTCTGTAAACCAAGCTAATGCAAGACCACAATTTTGATTAGTGCAAAATGATATATGCTATTATACTGCTGCTAAGGAGTCTCCCTGTGCACTAAGGTGGTCATCTTCTCAATGTTCTGGCAAATAAAGTAGGGGAGATTCATCATTCTCACTTTAGTAAAGTGCATCAACAATCTAATATGATAGGCATATAGGCGAGAAAACTGGCCTTCACAGCTGAAATACTTAATTATGAGTTTCATCAAGGGAGCATATGAGTCTTTTAGATACCGGAAGGGAAAAACTCTGCTGAGATGTCTCTGATAACCAGCCTTGATGTAAGGCTCATAATGTTCTCTGTCAATCTATTGCCTTTTATTCCACTGCTCACCGACATTTGCAATGCCAATTGTTAGAGAAATAGACTCCGGTGTCAAGGTGAATGTCACACCTGCTAGAGTGACTTCGCCGTTATGAAGATGGAGCACAAACAACCTGGCCAACTCATGATAGTACTAGACTCTCTCTACCATCTCACAGAACTGATAACAAGATTGGTGTTGAAAGCATGTGACAGCAAGAGGGCAGGCCTGTAGCTCGGCAAGTGAAGTAGGCTCCTCTCGTATATGTTTACCACCCTTGTGAGGTCTCCTTGGTGCATGCATTTCTCTAGGAGAATCACTGAGTGTCTCTTCACCTCGGTCATAGGAAGGATCAGACTCCATGTTTGCCAATGTTTGAGTTTTCCTAATGAGTATGAAGAGATTTATGGTGTCTTTTGGTTTTTGCTGTCAAGGATGAAAATGTATGAGGGACTGTGAAGGGAAAGTATATGAGGGGTTTTGGGAATGTTGTTGACAAGTTTTTTGGGAAATAAGGGGTTTAGGGAATAGTACTTAGGTTTTTGGGACAGAAATTAGGGTTTGGGATAGTGGGAGTTAGGGATATGGGGATAGTAAATTTAGGGATATGGGAATTAGGGAATGAGTTGGTGAAACTGGAAAATAAATGAAGGAATCAAAGAGTGAGGGAGTGATGGAGTGGACTTAGCAGCAGAAACACAAATTGTAAACCCTAAGCAATTGTTTTTGAGCAAAAATTGCAAGGAGGTAGGGTTTCAGTTTTATCTCATTAAATCACCATAAACTTTAAGAGAAACTCATTCACTGGCAGTGGAAGAAGGCTTGAATTACTTGAACAAGTGGAAATTGAGAAAATTTGGCAGTTTGAATGAGTTTGTGGGTGAAATCGGGCTTGAAGCACTGTGCGCCGTGCCAGCCCTATGCGCCGCGCCCACGACCCAATGCGCCGCGCCCCTGAAACTTGCACAGTTTGCTGCAATTTTGCTCTTTTTCTCCAACACGGCCTTTCTCTTACTCAATCTTTCTCCTTTAGATGCAAATGATCTCTTTGAACATGACAAATGATTTATATACAAAATATTTTAATTTTTCACTCATAAAAATCCACTTTTGTAATGTTTACATTTGACTTACTTTTCAAACTCTGTTTTTGGGAAATTTACTTTACTTTTTCCTTTGATGAACTGAATGATTTGATTTTTTGTTTGCCTTGCAGGTGATGGAGTTGCTGAAGCTTGGCAAGGTGACCAGGGTTGCCACTGAAGTTATTTACATATGAAAGCACTGAAATTACATCAAATTTATACATAAAAACATAAAATACTCTGTTTGGAAAAATCAATCACTGAGTGAGTGATTATGGAAATTATTGTTGCTGGAACTTTATTTATTCTCCTCATGTGCCTACTGACCGTTATTGAGAATTTTGAAGACCTTATTGATGAAACCCTAGACCTAATGGGACCTAAAACCCTAAAAATGACTTTTACAGATTTAAAGACAAAAATTGACTACAGATCATCTAGATGAATGAAAATGGGCCAGCACATGAGGGAAAATGTATAATAAGCCATTACCATCAGATGATCCATGATCCTAATGGAATGCAGCTGACTGAGTGAGACACCTAACATGCAATGCAACAAGAGAATTTGATCACTGATGGAGGGATGAATATACCGATACTAACATTGTCTCCAATGGGGATGGTAGCTCCTTAGAGGTGCCAAGAACTATAGGTCTCTTGGAAAGCAAGCAGTGCCTTTTTCCATTGGGCTATGGAGTCAATAACTTCGATAAACCAAAACCAAGCTCTTAACTCAATTTCAGGACTGAAATATGACTCAAAACTGACTCAATTTCAAGACTGAAATCAACTGAAAGACCTGACTCAAACAAACCAAACCAAAACTAAAATCAAACCTCAGTTTTATAGCCTTCACCTCGGGCCCCAAACTGAAAGAATGATGACAGCACACACTTGCAATGAAATTAAACAAACCGGTATGTACAGTGATACATATGACAGCAGAAAACATTTCAAAAATAGTACCATTTGAGCAGCCGACCATTGACTGGCCCACCTGGATAGTCTTCTCCATTCATTTCTTTCAGAAGGAAAGCATTTTGGCCTCGATATGCAGCAATTCTGAAAGGTCCTTTCCAAAGATTCTCAAACTTGCCATGCTTACCTTTATCTTCATTTCTTGCGTCCCATTTCAGCACTATATCTTCTATTTGAAACTTGTCCGCCTTTGCCTTTCAATCATATATCTTCTTGATTCTCTCTTGCAGCTTGAAAGTGTTCTGAAAAACCTCCTCTCTAGTTTGCTGTAAATGGATCATTTGATTGATTCTTCGTTGCAAATGATCATCCTCGTTGCCAGCTTCCTGTAGAAGTTTAACCACCGGGACTGCGAGAGAGGTTGAGAATACTGTGTCAACACCATACACGAGCTCGAAAGGGGACATGCCTATAGATTTATTTTGACTTACTATGTCTGCCCAAAGTGCATTAACCAACTTTTTGTGCCAACTCTTCTTGTTCGTTTCCAGCAGCTTTTTGATAATATTGACCAAGGATTTATTTGAGGATTCCGCCAATCCATTGCCTTGTGGATAATATGCAGTTGAGTGCCCCAAGGTAATTTGATATTTATTACAAAAGTCAATCATTCTTTTAGATTTAAAATCTGTTGCATTATTAGTAATCAGCTTATTTTGACTGCGAAAATGAGACAAAATATTGTTTTCAAGAAATGAAATGATTACCGAATCAATGGCCTGCCTAGTGGGAATCGCCTCAATCCATTTGGTAAAATAGTCTGTCGCTGTGAGGATCCACTTGTGTTGCGCTAAAGAAGTAGGATGAATCTCACCAATGAAGTCCAAACCCCATTGCTGAAATGGGGCACTTACTTCAATCGGCTTGAGTGGTAAAGGCTACAATTTCCTCCTACCTTGAAAAATCTAACATTTGTGGTAGCTTGTAACAGTTTTGTACACATCAGCAAAGAGAGTTGGCCAATAACATCCCGCTCTCAAATTTTTTTGGTTGTTGTCTTCCAGAAAAGATGACCTCCACAATCTCCCTTGTTAAAGTCTTCCATAACCTGTTTTTCCTTTTCTTCAACTAAACAGTTGAGCAAGACACCACCAGGATCTTTCCAATAGAGTGCATTATTCATGATACAAAACTTGGCAACCTTTAATTTCAGGGTCCTACTTTTGTTCTTAGCCATTCCAAGTGGTGGTGACAGATTTTGGAGCACATACATAATGTCTGAATACCAAGGAGAAAGAAGAAAATTTTCTGACACCTGAGCAGGCGAACTTTCTTCATCTTCCTCAAACATAGCAGCAATGAGATTAATGTCCAAAGCATGCAAATTTGACTCAGCCATTAGTTTGGCCAGCCCCTGTCCTTTGATGAGCTTTGTTGGTTTGATTTCCACGTCATATTCCAACAAAGCAACAATCCATTTGCCTCGTCTCCCTTCTGGATCTGTTTGCACTAATACATCTTTAACAGCAGCATTAGGGACATAAGCAAGGATGTGGGAATGCAGAATATAAACTCGAAAATCTTTCAATGCCTTTACCAAAGCAAGAGCTTGCTTTTCAATAATATTATACTTTAAAGCTGCATCTCTTATCGTTCTGCTAAAAAAAGCAATTGGTTTCTCGAGCTGATCTCTTTTCTGCATTAAGACCGCTGCCATTGTATGATCAGAGGCAAATGAAAACAAAATGAAATCTTGAGTATAATCCGGGCTGATCAAAACCGGAGCTGAAGAAAGGGCCAATTTCACCAAATTGAAAGACTTAATTGCTTCCTCGGTCCACTTCACTACACTATCTTTCTTTAACATGTTTGTGATTTCCCTTAAATGTTCTGCAAGATTGGGCACAAAGTGACGTAAGAAATTCATCTTACCGTTGAATGATTGGATCTCCTTTTTACTTCGGGGAAAATCAATTTTCTGAATGGCTTCCACCCGAGCTGGATCAATGTGGATGCCCTCCTTTGATATAATATGACCGAGAAGCTTGCCTTCATCCATGGCAAATAGACTCTTCTTTGGATTGAGAGATATACCATACTTTCTACACCGCTGAAATACAATCTTCAAATGATAAAGGTGCTCTTCATCTGAATTAGAAAAAATTGTCAAATCATCAAGATAAACAACTAAAAAGACATCTTTTTCATTAGCAAATGCAATATCCATGGCCCGCTGAAAGGTTGCACCAGCATTCTTCAATCCGAAAGGCATCTTGGCATAATGGAAAGTTCCCCACAGAGTAGTGAACACTGTTTTATCTCTGTCATCCTCATGGACCAGAATTTGGTTATAACCGGAATAACCATCGAGTAGCGACATGCGGGATGCTCCAACTACTCGTTGAAGTATGTGATCCATCTTGGGAAATGGATAGTTATCTTTCAAAGATACTTTATTCAGATTTCTAAAATTAATACATAATCGAATCTCACCTGTTTTCTTGTGCACAGGCTCCAAATTTGAAATCCAATCTAAAAATCTTATGGGGATGATTATACCAGCTTTGTACAATTGATTCACTTCCTTCTCTATTGAGGGCAGCAACTTTGGATTTATTCTTCTTAACTTTTGTCAAAATGGCTTTTGATTTGGCTTGATAGGAATTATATGCTAAATTATGCTCGTATCATACACTTTCAAATCTGAATAGTCCCATGCAAATACATCAGTAAATGAAGATAATAAACTGATATACTTTGCTTTTACCTGCGGAGGCAACGCCTTTGATAACTTGACCATTCTAGGATTTTCTACTGATACAATGTTCACATCCTCAACTCCTTTCTCGATTGGCAGCAAGCTCAGTTTTTTGGCTACATCATCTTGATCAAACAATTCCTCTAAAGGTATTAGACCTTTAGGAATGACATTGTCTTTGAGCTACAAAACTTCCATCTGATTGACTTCTATGTCTGCTTCACCATCATCATGCTCCCCATCGATAGAAGTGTCTTTGAATTTACCTTCATTTTGCAGAAATTCATCGATTTCTTTATCATCTTGAAACACCTGCCAATACCTTTGATTATCAGGAACAGTCGGGTGATGTTTCACATGAATCTCAAACTTATTGTTTGAATTCATCAGAATTTTCAAATTACTTGCTACTGTTGCAAGTGAATCTGCAATAACATTCTGAACACGAGGGACACATGTCAAAGTGTAATCTGAAAACAATCTCAAGATGTCTAATACCGCATTGCGGTAGGCCCGCATTCGAGGATGCTTAGCTTGGTATTCCCCTTTCACTTGCTTGATAACTAACTCGGAGTCGCCATAGACTAAAATTCTTTTAGCATTTAACTTTCTAAGGATTTTCAAACCAAAAATTAAAGCCTCATATTCAGCTTCATTAAAGCCTCATTTCCTCATCTGACCGAACACGGGAATAGTAGCATAGGAGAAATCAAGCTACAATGTCCCTTTAAGTTTTGCTCCCCAAGATCTGGAAAGAAGCATGCCAAATCTAGGAGGAATATCCGCCACAACCACATCCATCAAAACATTTTTCGCTGGGATCTGATCCAAACTGACCACCAAATCTTTAATAAGACCAATGCATCTTACTCTACCAGAATCAAAAGAATAAAGGTCATGATATTTTCTGGTGATATCCAAACCCAATTTCTCCATGATTGCCTTAGGCATGAGATTATGAGAGGCTTCGGAATCAAACATAGCGTTGTGTAACACATAGTAATGCACCCTAAGGCTAATGTAAAAAGGAGCTACATCACTATCTTGAGACTAACCTTCCAATGTTGGACCAAAGATCAACTCAGGTTGATCATCTTCCATGTTTACCATATCAAATAATGGATCTAAATTCAAAAGCTTAGACACTTGATCTTTATAGCTGCTATTCTTCATCAACTCAGTCAAAGGAATAGATACTTTTAACTTAGCAATTTCATTTTCTAAGTTAAAAACTGAAGTTTTCTCTACCTCTTTAGCTGAAACATCCTTCTTTTCAATTTTTCCTTTGATATACTTGGTTGATTTGATATTTCATTTGCTGATGGTGTTTTGCTGGTGGTAGGATCAGCTGTCTCTTTTCCCTTTTTCTGCACAACAGGTGGATCATTCTTTGGTGTTGTCGCCTCCTTCCTTTTCTAAATTGGATTAATTGGTACATCTCTACTCCTGAGTGAATATTGTCGCTGCTGGGCTGTCAAATCATTCATGTAACCCCTCTGATATTCATCAGACTCTTCTTCAAGCACTGTTTCATTTGCTAAGATGAAACTTTCATCCCTTTGTACAGCTGGGCTCTCTGAATACTCCTCATCCTCAGCAATAAAAATTGGCATATCATCAGGTGTAAAGAAATGATTCTCCTCTCCAATTACGTTCTCCTCATCATCTGATTCCGGACCATGTACAAAATTCTGCTGTAAGGGTGTCTTCACTTGCTATTATGCCGCTTGGTCTTGTGCTCGTTGCTCTCGTTGCTTGATTCTGATTTGTGGCTGCTGCTGGCCACGAAAGTTGGGATTTCTGACTTGTGCTTCAAGCTTATCAGTAATTGTGAGCCTATCAAACATCTTCTCAAGATTATGGAGCACTTGATCGGAAGTGGAAGTCTCTTCTTTTATCGTTACCTTCTTTTCAGCCTTTGTTCTAGCTCTCTTGGGAAGCAGATTTGATTCAACGCTGACTGTAATTTTCTGCATGTCTTCCAAAGTGGTTGGATCTCTTTCTCTTAATTGATAAGCCATATCAGGATCAAAACCATTTGGAAACTTAATCAAAACCAGCCCCATAGGTGGCTTTATATCAGCAGGAATTGCATTGTAAAAAGTATTGAATCTAACACAATAATCTTGGACACTCTCACCAACATTCCTCTTGATGTTTTCATATTCGGATAGAATTTGAAGAGAGTTCTTCTTTACCTCCCAGCGATCCAAAAACTATCTTTGAAGTTCCTCCAATGAGTTGATTGTTCTAGCCGGCAAAGCTCTAAACAACTTTCTGACCTCACCTCCAAAAATTTGCACAAACAATCTCATTGTTACATTTTCTGCATCGATCTCATGGAGATCAAAGAAATCTGCCATCCTATCCACATGTTGCTGAGTTTTGATACCTTGAGGGGTACCGTCAAACAATGGAATTTTTCTTTGATAATCAGCGGGCATGTCATCCAAGTTTTGAGGCAACACAAGCAATGCATATTGGGCAGCGATTGCTCTAGGTGGATTTACGACCGGTCTTGGGGATGTAGGAGCGGTTGGTGCAGCTGATGTATGAGGTGTATGCGGTGTAGATGGAGGTGACGAAATTTTTGATGTTTGAGGGGTAGAAGGAGTGGATGGAGGTGACAACACTACATATTTCTGATCGAAGATGGAACGCTGCACGGAAATGGTGGGAATGAAAGGAGGTTCGGTAGGAATTTTTGAACTAGACGTGATAGCATATGACCCAAGAGTTGCATATGCAGACAGAATTCAGGAATGTTTGTAGCCACAATGGAAGTTTGAAGTTTCAAAATATAATCATCAATTGATCTATTGGCCTTTTCAGTTTCAAGATCTTTGACAAACTCTGGATTTATGGAAGTAGAACCAACAACACTTTCAGACTTGGTCTCAAACAACGACAGCTCAAACTGTTCGTCAAACTCAAGATACTCAAGATACTCAAAAACAACAGGGCATGAACGATATTTTAACACAGGAATCACAGAAATTTCCTGACAAAGGATTCTCGGAATAAGATTTGGATTTTCATACGCAAGAGGTGGATCAGGATTAGGAATTTCTCTGGTGTGTCATCTAGAAGCCAGTGTGTTGAATTATTCCCAAAAATCAAATGGAAAAAATCAACTTATTCAGCCTATCAAATTCTAAACTCATCATCCAAAAGTCTAGAATTATCTGATGTACTGGGGCAATTTGCAAGTCAGATGTTTCGTTTATAAGACTAGACCGGAGATTGACTGAAGCAGCTTTTATCTACTTATGCACTCGCAAAGCAATGTGCAGTTCGAAGGCTACCTGGCATAACTTCAGGCTCCATCTGTAGTTTATAAAACGAAGAACACTAACAAACAAACAATATTGTTCCCCAGTGAAGTCACCACTATGTTAGGGCCTAAATCTACCTCAGGCTGAGAAAGGCAGGATCTAGGGTAACATCAAACCATGCTTAACCTGGTAGCTAGCCCTACCAGGTCAGTAGAGGGTTGTCTCCTTGTCAATCTTAGAAAAGATGGCCAATGAAGCTTGATATGACTGATGTGATGACTTATTTTAGGATAGGTATGTGTACAAAGGTGTTTGATTGAATTTGATGATGTTTTGTTGGCTCAAATGTGAAAGGCAGTTTTGGGTCTAGGGAATGAGGCTCCGTTTTGCAAAGATCTCTATGGGGAAAGGTAGGCAAGTGATTTGGTACTTCAAATTGAGTGATATGGAGAGATTTTAGACAGGTGAGGAGTTGGAGAGGGCATGAAAAACTCAAGGATCCTCTTCAAACATCTGAAAACATAGATAACTAAACAAACCCTAGGTAGAGCACTGCACTTTCAATGTATTCTACCTTTATCCTTGTTTGATTTAGTTAAGATGAAATAAAGATAGATAATGGTATACATAAAACACATGTAAACTTATAATTACAGAAGAAAACACAATACCAAAGCAAGATGCCACATGAATCCCATAAAGTGCTGCGAACCACTGGTCTATTCCTTAGCCAAATTGATGAAATGAATATACAATAAGCTCCAAGCTTTCCCAAAAGTCCAACCATGCTAATGACTGAAAAATTACAAGATATAGGCAATCAAAAACTCATCCTAGCCTCTAGGGGTCGAGCTCATAAGATTAGGATCTGTTCCAACAAAATATAAACTGAGAACTAAAAAGTAGGCAGTGGAACAGCTTGCCTCTAAAAACTAGAAAAGTGATTCATTCAGTTGCAAACTACCTTTTGATGGATGAATCTACCTCTATGAGTGAAAAGTTAGCATAATTACATCAAAATCATTCATTTCACATTAAATTACATCATGATTTTGACAATTAGAAGGAGAAAAGTCAAACTGTAAAAAAACGAGGCAAAAAACAGAGTTTTTGGCCAAAAATGAGCAAAATTCCTCCAATGTGCTGCGCTGATTTCCCTATGCGTAGCGCCTTTTTGCAGCTGATTTTGGAGGCCTTCCCGGTGTCCAAATTTTCTCAAAGTAGGCTTGTTGGAAAGGTATCCCTATCTACTTTATAGCACAAGTGGAATTTTTGAATTTGGCCTCCATTTTCCCCTCCAAAACTGAGTTCTCTCAACACTACTTCCTGTGTGTCCAAAAAGGGGCAGAAAGGTCATTTTTGAGGTGTTTTTTATTTTTTTGGAAGCTCAAAACCTGTCAAAATTTCTTGGCCATTTGTGAGCATGCATATTTCTTCATGACAAATCCAAAAATGCTGAGTTTTCCTCAAAAGGATGTCCCCATCAAAAGCAAGCGCCAACTGGCGCGGCGCATCGGGCAGAAAAACCTATTTTTTAAGGCAAAAATTCCAAAATTGCAAAAATTGTCCCAAATTTCTTGAAATTTGGGGTGAGTTTCCTTCATCAAGAGCTGTGTTGGGAAAATGAAGCCTCAGCCAAGATCTGAAGTCTATATTTCTCTTTTCGCCTCCTTGATGCCTTCTTCAACTTGGCCTTCAAGTTTCTATTTCTTGCCTTGCACACTTTGTTTCTTGCCAAGTAATGATGGGCCATGTGTCTCAACATATTTTTCTCTTGATTGGCCTTCTCTAGCATCTTTTACAAGTGTATATTTTCCCTCTCCAACCAAGATTCACGATCAGCATTGATTTCTTATTTAAGTGTTGTGAGCTTGACTTTCCTCCTTTTGGCAGCTTGCCGGTTTTCTCGTATGTTTCGTAGCTCCATTATGGTTTGTTGATCCTCTATCTTTTTGTTTCTTTGCTCCAGATATTTGATTATCCACTTGGCTCTTTCTAGGTTGAGAGAAAAATGTTGAATGTCATCCTGTTGCTCCTAAATGATCTCTCTAAGCTTTGAGCTTTGTGAACCCAAATTGGTGTCATCATCCTGAATAAGAATAAAATCTATCTCCTGCCTCCTAAAGGTCCCTCATCATATAATGGCCGCTTGCCCTTGTCCTGTACCTGCTCTGCTGATGGAGGAAATGAGACCTCTTCCACCCTGGGTGGAGATAATACTCGTTTTGCCGCTGCAAACAACCTTCTAGTGCCCTTTTGATAAGTGACAAACATTGGCGCACTACCGGTTTGTGTCTCATGAATCTCCTGCCGATGTGAAGGTCCACCTGTCTCATGAAAAGCTGTTGGAGGTACTTGAGGACCTGTGAAGAGCTCATGTGAAATGAAATCCTCCCATGAGATTTTCTGTAAACCAAGTTGTTGCAAGACCACAATTTTGATTAGTGAAAAATGATATATGTTGTTATACTACTGCTGAGGAGTCTCCCTATGGACTAAGGTGGTCATCTTCTCAATGTTCCGGCGAATAAAGTAGGGGAGATTCATCATTCTCACCCTATTAAAGTGCATCAACAATCTGATATGATAGGCATACAGGCAAGAAAACCGGCCCTCACAGCTGAAATACTTAATTATGAGTTTCATCAAGGGAGCATATGAGTCTTTCAGATACCGGAAGGTGTCTCTAATAACCAGCCTTGATGTAAGGCTCATAATGTTCTCTGTCAATCTGCTGCCTTTTATTCCACTGCTCACCAACATTTGGAACGCCAGTTGCTAGAGAAATAGACTCTGGTGTCAAGGTGAATGTCACACCTGCTAGAGTGACTTGGCCATTATGCAGATGAAGCACAAATAACCTAGCCAACTCATGATGGTACTGGACTCTCTCTACCATCTCACGAAACTGATAACAGGATTGGTGTTGAAAGCATGTGACAGCAAGAGGGCAGGCCTGTAGCTCGGCAAGTGAAGTAGGCTCCTCTCGTATATGTTTACCACCCTTGTGAGGTCTCCTTGGTGCATGAATTTCTCTAGGAGAATCACTTAGTGTCTCTTCACCTCGGTCATAGGAAGGATCAGACTCCATGTTTGCCAATGTTTGAGTTTTCCTAATGAGTTTGAAGAGATTTATGGTGTCTTTTGGTTTTTGCTATCAAGGATGAAAATGTATGAGGGACTGTGAAGGGAAAGTATATGAGGGGTTTTTGGAATGTTGTTGACAAGTTTTTTGGGAAATAAGGGGTTTAGGGAATAGTACTTAGGTTCTTGGGACAGCAATTAGGGTTTGGGATAGTGGGAGTTAGGGATATGGGGATAGTAAATTTAGGGATATGGGAATTAGGGAATGAGTTGATGAAACTGGAAAATAAATGAAGGAATCAAAGAGTGAGGGAGTGATGGAGTGGACATGGCAGAAAAAACACAAATTGTAAACCCTAATCAATTGTTTTTGAGAAAAAATTGCAAGGAGGTAGGGTTTCAGTTTTATCTCATTAAATCACCATAAACTTTAAGAGAAACTCCTTCACTAGTAGTGGAAGAAGGCTTGACTTACTTGTTACACTAAAAAATGTCACCATGACTATTTACAGTTAGTATGGCTCAATCAACAGTCATGCTACCCTCTTAGGCAAGTCTTATGCCTCTGCTATCCATCTCAAACTCAAAGAAGAGAGAAAGTCTTATAAAAAATGTGTTTATCTCTGGGGACGCAGGTTCTCTCAAGCCTTACCTGCGGGGACGCTCACAAGTCACAAAGACTGCGTCCTTGGACGCTCTGTATGTTAAGGGACAGGTGCGTCCTTCTGTAAAAGGCAAAATGCGCAAGTTTCATCTTAAAAAAGTTACTTGTGGTTACTTCTAGAACTTTCTAGAGGTCGGTTTGATGAAATGGATGCGCCTCCAGTTGGTTCATGTATCCCTATTAAGGAGGAACTTATCCCATCAATAAGGGAGCTATCCCACCCAAAGAGGGGGATTATCCCATTGATGGTGGACCTGAATAACCTCTTTACAGCACTATAAATAAAGGCATTGAGCCAGAGGGAGAGGGGGTTGAAGCTATACATTTTCTTTGGGTAAATGTTGCAGGAATTAGGACTCCCATTTAGAACCTTGTGAGGAGAGATTGTCTTTGCTTGATTCTACTTGGAAGTGGGTGAGCTTTGTCAAAGTAGAGGAAAACCCTTGATGGACCCTGGGAGGAACTTGCACAACACCAAGGCCAGGTTGTAAGAGTTTCTTTGTTTCGTTATTAATACAAACTGGTTCATTTTTCTCAATAGCTTGTGTTAATGAGTTATTTCATGTGTTCCTTGGTCTGCATGTTGAATATATGTTTTATTATATGAGATGCAAGTGCTTGGTAATTGTTTGATTGTTTGTGGTTGCAGGAATTGATGTGAAGGAGGAGCTCATCCGGATCGGCAAGGACGGACTACAACAACAGCGTTTTGGAATAAGGTAAGCCTAAACACTTGTAGTTTTCATGTTTTAAAAGGTGTATTTAGAGAAAGATCGCTCCATTTTGTCTTGTTTGTCGCTAGAGAGTTTAGACTCCTAGGGAGGTCAGTTATGTCCGCACAAACGACTTTTTCCGCCACGACAAATTGGCGACTCCACTGGGGAATCCATTAATGTGAAAGTCTTTTCCTTTGTGTGAACTTTGCTCTGAGAAGATCATTTTTATTTTCTGGTTTTTGACTGTGAGAATTAGTATTTGGGTGGCTTAGCTTTAGATTTAGTTAGATTTGGTTTTTCTTAACTTTTCCAGAAGGACGCACCCTCTGAGTACTGCACAGTGCGTCTTTGGACGCGCTGTTGCCGTTTGCACAGAGCGAGCCCGCGCCTGTTCTAACGGGTTGCCTGCGTCTTCCTGTAAAAATTTAGGAAAACTCCATTTTTGCTTTAATTGCTTTTAGATTTTGGTTTTTCTTAGTGTTTTCTGCCCAGATCCTTTAGTACCCTGTCAGAAATTTTCACCTGAACTTGTTTCATTAGCATTCCTGCTTTTAGCTTTCATCAATTGGGTGTTTTGAGTCTCTTTTTTGAGAAATTCTTAATTTGATTTCCTTTGGTCATTACTTGGAGGTTTCTCTCAGTCTTTTCACAATTTTGCATCTTTTTGCTTTTGTTTTTGCAAAAAAATTTCCCCCTCATTCGCCGGGGGGGGCTAAATTGTGTATGAGTGTTAATCGCCTTTGAGTGTTTTTATGTTTTGATCTTTGGAACTCTCACCCAATTTTCTCGACTTGCACTTGATTGGTTCTTAGATTACATTAGAATCATCTTGTGTTTGAGAATTCTCTTGCATAGATCACATTTGCATAATTAGAGTTCTCAGTTTCAGAATATGAATGAAAAATGTGCATAGATTACATTTGCATACTTTTCATGTGAATTGTGCATAGATTACAATTGCATAGTTTACATTCTGAAAAATCAATCGTAGATTTAGATCAGTTTTCTTTGATTTGAATTTACACAAAAATAAAAATAAAAATTGGTTTGGAATTGATTTGCATTAGTTTTTCTTGATGAAATTAGTGCATTAGAGAATTTGTTAAATTTTCTCTTAATGATCAATTTTTTGCATTGTTGGAAGTGAATGGAAACTCTCTCCTTACTCTAGTTAGGATTCATCGAATTGAAAGGATTGCATTATCATATTCGATTGCATTCAGTTGAGTCGGGTCATAACACCATTGGTTTCATCTCCATTTACCCATTTGAGTAATAACAGCCTTAATAACACAGCGCTTAATTAAAATTCATCTAGTAATTTTTTACATTTCTAGGGCTCTGAAACACCAACATAGCTTAGGCTAGGGTCTTGGAGTAGGTGAGTATTTAACTCTCCAAGACTACAAAACCAAACAGATAGTTTATCTTGAGTAGAATAAATCCAATTGTTTCAATTGCACTCTAGGAAAGCTCCTCTTAAAGGAGAAGCATGAGCTCGTGTCCGAACCAGTGAGGGGATCATTCCCCCCTCGTTGGGAACGACGCCAGACAGTACGTATTACAAACGGTAAACCTCGGATTAACCATTGTCGAGGAGCCAGGGGTCACTTATCGGTAAACCTTGGATTACTGTCAAGGAGCCGGTAAGGGGATTGAGCTTGTTACTCTGCCCTTGCGTGCTGTCGGAGTTTAGACTGTTCCCCCAGGTGTAATTGTTGTGATTGGTAACTTTAGTGACCATAATCTTTAGGGTTCTACCGAGGTGACGGTGGAGGGAAGGTCCCATTGTACCTGGAGCAGACGTCGGTTATACTCACTTGGATTTTCCGAGGGGTTCACTTCACTTCGAGACGGTTAAAGTGGAGGAACTTGTGCCGTTCTATTCATTAAGCAGGTTGCCGGGGTAACTGTTCCACCCACCACTTCTGTACTGAATTCGGCGATGTTGGGCTTCATCACCAACTAGTGTTTTCGGTCCGGAAGGCTACTGTTTGTGTATGGTTTGACTCCTAGATTTGATAGCGCGTGTTAATTTGTTTGTTTTTACTTTTAGAGACCATAGGTGTGAATTGTGAATTGTTAATTTTAGTTTTAAATTGTTAATAAAATTCACTGAAGTTGAATATAATGGCAAATGTTCCTGAATTTATCAACCTAGGAACCCCTCCTAACGAGAATCCTAGTACTTTTCCTTACTTTGGAAATGTTGGTCCTCCTTATATGGCTACTTTGTCATTACCTGGATTTAAAATAGGTTTACCGATATGGTTATTTTCAACTTCGTTGGCCCAAAGTACTCCAATTGTTCCATCTCAACCGGATGCTTCACCTCAACAGAGTTCACCATCTCAACATCACCAACCTTCTGTTGACCCTTTACCTTCTTCGCCTAATTTTTCTTCCTCCATTTCTTCCTCTTCGCCTGGTAAAAGCCTTGATGCTAGTAACCAGGAGGCTAAGAAGAAGAAGAAAGGGAAGAAGAAGAAGAAGAAAAAGAAGCAAGATAAGAAAGAAGTCAACCAACCAACCATGGCTGTAAGTGTTAGTTGTGTTGAGGAAAATTCCGACATGCACCGTAAACCCAAATACCCTTGCAGGCTTTGTAAGGGTGACCACTTCCTTGTCAATTGTCCTAGTATTCCAAAGGTCTTGGAAGTATGGTCAGAAAAATCTCATCAACTTTCCATTGAACCATCAACCAGTGATAGTTAGGTTCCTGGGAAAAAGGGTAAAGTTAGGTTTCCTTGTAAGTTATGCAAAGGGAGTCATCAAACTCACATTTGCCCTCACATGGATGAAGCCTCAAAATTGTTGGAAAACCTTACTGTTCCACAGCAAGAATTTCCAACTGGTTACCGTAAACTTTCTCCCAACCTACCGTCAACTGACGGAGTGATTGATCTAAATTCAAGTACAGTCAATCACACTCTTCCATTGGAGAGTGAAACTCATGTCACTCAGGTTGATGATCCATTAGTTGATCAAGTGGTCGATTCAATTTCACAGTCGGTCGATCACGCTCTCCCTTTCGAGAGTAAATTTCATACCGCTCAGGTTCTTCTTGTTACATCAGATTCTTCTATGCCGGGGGGCATTTCACCAGTTTCTACAGAACCCCCTCCAAGCACTGAGGTCTTTTCCTTTGATTGGAATAGACTGACAGAACCTCGTCTTCCTTCCTCCATCCCTTTCCAAATCATTGTCAAGGCTGGTGGTAGGGACATACATCGTACACAGGTAGATGAAGGTGCTTCTGTTAATATTTTATCCTCAACTGTTTGGAAAGCTTTGGGTTCCCCTCAGCTTGCGCCTATTACGCAGAATCTGAAAGCTTTTAACAGAACCATTAGTGAACCTTTAGGGATCCTTCCTAATTTTTCCATTACCTTGGAAGGTAAAACTGTTTGTATTGATCTTATGGTAGTTCGAGGTCCCTTGGATTTCAATTTACTCCTTGGACGAGACTATGTTTATGCAATGAAAGCTGTCGTATCGACACTCTTTCGCGTGATGTCTTTCCCTCACAATGGCAGTATTGTGACTGTAGACCAGCTTTCGTTCCCTAGTCTTGTTTCAACTACCAATAATATGACACCCCTAAATGTTCCTGATTCTAAAGTGGTATCTACCCTGCCACGGGTTAATTATGTGGCAACTGGTCCCATGTTTTCAGTTACCGATGTAAGTGAGCCTCTCACTGTTGATTTAAATCCGGTAATTGACATGGAAAACTCTATGGGATTTCTTGAACACGATGTTCTTATCCCTTTTGAGTCCCTTGACATGTGTTCCTTCCAGAGAACTATTCTTCCTTCTGATGAAGACCTCTTGGAAGCCATGATCAAGGTGTGTCCATTGACATGTCTTTCTTCCAGTTGGAAGCCATGATCAGGTACGAGGATAGTTTGTTCCTCTCTCAACCTCGTTAAAAAATGAAATTGGATGGTACGAGGATAGTTTGTTCCTCTCTCAACCTCGTTAAAAAATGAAACTGGATGGTACGAGGACAGTTCCTTTTACTGTGTCGACCTCGTTAAAAAATGAATCAGTGAGTACGAGGATAGTTTTTTCCTGTATCAACCTCGTTAAAAAATGAAATAGGCTAGCATGAGGACAGTTCTTTTACTGAGTCAACCTCATTAAAAAATGAATCAGCTAGATTTTAGGATATGTAAGTAGATTGTAGAAAGTAGGGTTTTGAGGACAGTTCCTGTTACTGAGTCAACCTCATTAAAAAATGAATCAGGTTTGAGGACAGTTCCTGTTACTGAGTCGACCTCGTTAAAAAATGAATCAGGTTTGAGGATAGTTCTTTTCTTGTGTCAACCTCCTTAAAAATGGAACAACTCCCTTTTCAAGTTAAATATTGAAAGTAAACCTTCATTTCATCCAGCCGGTCGAATGCAATGAAGTCTGGGGGGCATGTACCTTGCTTTGCATCATTATGCTAGGGGCATGTGAACTTCTTGAGCATAGTTCCTTGTCTTGTGTCAAGCTCTTTAAAAAATGAAACAAGGGTAGGTTAAATAGGTAGATTGTAGAGCGTAGTCATGAGCATAGTTCCTTGTCTTGTGTCAAGCTCATTAAAAAATGAATCAAGGATTTTAGAGCATAGTTCCTTGTCTTGTGTCAAGCTCGTTAAAAAATGAATCAAGGTTTTTTAGAGTAGAGTTTTTGTTAGGTAGAATGTAGAGAGTAGTTATGAGCATAGTTCCTTATCTTGTGTCAAGCTCGTTTAAAAAATGAAACAAGGGTTTTGAGGATAGTTCTTTTCTTGTGTCAACCTCACTAAAAAATGAAACAACTCCCACAAGTCTTTCCAAGATCTTGAAAGTAAAGCTTCATTCCATCCACCTCATTGAATGCAATGAAGCTTGGGGGGCATGTACCTTGGTTTGCATCTTTATGCTGGGGGCATGTGAACTTATAACAAGCATAGTTTTTCGTTTCAAGCTTGCGTAAACATGAAACCGAATCCGAGCATAGTTCTTTTCCTGTGTCAAGCTCGTTAAAAAATGAAACAAATCCTCCTCTACTTGAGTCGAGAGATTGACTAGATCTCATAAATGTTAAGTTGTATATTTAGGTTAGTTATTTCAGTATTTTGCATAATTTTCTTATAGTTTTAGGTCAAGTCTTTCCAATGATCTCGTAACTCAACATTCATTTCATCCAACTGGTTGAATGAAATGAAGCTGGGGGGGCATGCGCTCTAGCAGTTATGCGTAGGGGGCATCAAGCATAGTTTTTGTTTCAAGCTTGTGTAAAAATGAAACTACTTTGAAGCATAGTTTTTATCTGTTTCAAGCTTTTGTAAAAATGAAACCTATCTCGAGTCAATTTCAGTTATTTTCAAGACTCGTTAAACTCATGAAAATCTCGAGATTATTTTGCTATTTTTCATTCTCGTAAAACAAATGAAAATGCTGAGTTCTTTCCGTCTTTTCCTGCTCGTAAATTAAATTGAAAGTCGGCTATATGAGTACATTTTTATCCCTTTTTCGAACTCGTTAAAACTTACGAAAAAGTGAAACCTCAGAGTCATCTTTTAAGCCCTTTTCTGACTCCTAAAATATGAAAAGATTGCCGAGCGTTTCTTTTACACTCGTTAAAACGGAATTAAAAGACGGTCCCCTTATAGCTCTTTTCTGACCGTAAAAACAGGAAAAGATTGCCGGGTTTTTGTCGTTTCAAACTCGATACGGAAATAAAACGACGTGTCCTTGACCACTTTTTACTTTTCAGGTCAGTGGCACTAATTATGAAAGTACTCCTTGGTCGCAAGATCAAGCGGTTCCCCCAGGTATTATTTTATACTTTTTCGGGCTTGAGGGACACAAATCTACGAAAAAGTTCAACTTGGAGTCTCCTTTAGTTTTTTCAAACTCACTAAAATTGAAAAACGCCGAGTTTCTCCTATACTGGGCTCGTTAAAATTTTACAGTAAAGGACCTGTTCAATTACAAACAGGAACGAACCACTCCTTCCTAGGGTTCGAATCAAAACTAGGTTGGACTCATCCGAAGGATGAGCTTATAATCAAGCATATGTTATCCTCCTCAAGCTTGTTAAAAATAAAGAGGTACTTACCAGAAATGGTGGGGGAAAAGAGAGAAGAATGGACCTGTTTGTTACCTTTTGTCTCAAAAGAAACTTTATTACCACTCTTGAACACGACACTTTTCATTCACCTGGGTTGGGAAATCTTTTACCTCACAGTTGATCAAACCACTTTGAAAGTCTTTAACCGGGTTCCGGGGATTAACTTTGAGTTATTCGTCACCAAGCCATCTGTCGTGTCGTTATGTGTTCAAGAGGTCTGCAAGCAAAACTTTCATCTGCAAAATACTTGTCATCCATTTGACCATCCCTGAGTCAGTCCTTACAGCAACATTTCTTCAACTTGAACAATGATTTCGTGTTGCGGGCTTGCCTGCAACGGGTCGCTTTCTATCGACATCAGCACATTATCTAGAAAGATGACTTAGGAATCGACAGTACCTTGAAGTCTGCATGCATCAATGGCAGGTTTCTCGCCTTTGACGTCAGTTTACATCATTGACTTTCGATCAAAGGATTCCGTGAAGTGTTCGACATCAAAACATCTATTCACATTTCACGGGTTGTGCTTGGTACTTTGAGAACCATTGACATTACTGGTGGTCTCTCTCACGCTTGTTAACAGTTTACATCATCGACTGGTAATCAAGTGGTTTCTAACATGTTCGACATCAAATCATTTAATCACATGGCTAGAATCGTACCAATTCAGGAAGTAGAAGTGAAGACCCTGGATCTAATTTCTACCATCCAGGCTGCGAGGAGTTTTGTATTCATTATCTATGTAGACTAATCATAAACAGATGGCTGCGTCCATACTATGTCTACAAAAGTCTATAAAAATGATGTACTGCAAGATCATTCCTGTATCAGAGTAGTTAGTCCATTAGTTAAAGTTTTGAATCTGAGTATGGGAATGCCTACCTCAGTGTTGATATAATCTTATACATGTATTTTGTGTTGAAAATTGCAGGTTCCAACCAGGTCATCCACAAGACAATCCTTGAAATGATAAAGCGCTTCACCCTTCCTAGAATTACAAAACCCTAATCTATTCCAGGCTTCGCACTTTAGGGGGCAATCTGTTACACTAAAAAATGTCACCATGACTATTTACAGTTAGTATGGCTCAATCAACAGTCATGCTACCCTCTTAGGCAAGTCTTATGCCTCTGCTATCCATCTCAAACTCAAAGAAGAGAGAAAGTCTTATAAAAAATGTGTTTATCTCTGGGGACGCAGGTTCTCTCAAGCCTTACCTGCGGGGACGCTCACAATGTTCACAAAGACTGCGTCCTTGGACGCTCTGTATGTTAAGGGACAGGTGCGTCCTTCTGTAAAAGGCAAAATGCGCAAGTTTCATCTTTAAAAAGTTACTTGTGGTTACTTCTAGAACTTTCTAGAGGTCGGTTTGATGAAATGGATGCGCCTCCAGTTGGTTCATGTATCCCTATTAAGGAGGAACTTATCCCATCAATAAGGGAGCTATCCCACCCAAAGAGGGGGATTATCCCATTGATGGTGGACCTGAATAACCTCTTTACAGCACTATAAATAAAGGCATTGAGCCAGAGGGAGAGGGGGTTGAAGCTATACATTTTCTTTGGGTAAATGCTGCAGGAATTAGGACTCCCATTTAGAACCTTGTGAGGAGAGATTGTCTTTGCTTGATTCTACTTGGAAGTGGGTGAGCTTTGTCAAAGTAGAGGAAAACCCTTGATGGACCCTGGGAGGAACTTGCACAACACCAAGGCCAGGTTGTAAGAGTTTCTTTGTTTCGTTATTAATACAAACTGGTTCATTTTTCTCAATAGCTTGTGTTAATGAGTTATTTCATGTGTTCCTTGGTCTGCATGTTGAATATATGTTTTATTATATGAGATGCAAGTGCTTGGTAATTGTTTGATTGTTTGTGGTTGCAGGAATTGATGTGAAGGAGGAGCTCATCCGGATCGGCAAGGACGGACTACAACAACAGCGTTTTGGAATAAGGTAAGCCTAAACACTTGTAGTTTTCATGTTTTAAAAGGTGTATTTAGAGAAAGATCGCTCCATTTTGTCTTGTTTGTCGCTAGAGAGTTTAGACTCCTAGGGAGGTCAGTTGTGTCCGCACAAACGACTTTTTCCGCCACGACATTACTTGAACAAGTGGAAATTGAGAAAATTTGGCAGTTTGAATCAGTTTGTGGGTGAAATCGGGCTTGAAGCCCTGTGCGCCACACCACAAACCCAACACGTCGCACCACTTCAATGCATCGTGCCTATGCATTTTTTGCACTGTTGAGCGCAGCCCAATGCGTCGTGCCAGCCCTATGCACCACGCCCATGACCCAATGCGTCGTGTCAGCCCTATGCGTCGCACCCACGACCCAATGCGTCGCGCCCCTAAAACTTGCACAGTTTGCTGCGATTTTGCTCTTTTTCTCCAACACGACCTTTCTCTTGCTCAGTCTTTCTCCTTTAGATGCAAATGAGCTCTTTGAACATGAAAAATGATTTATATACAAAAGATTTTAATTTTTCACTCATAAAAACCCACTTTTGTAATGTTTGCATTTGACTTACTTTTCAAACTCTGTTTTTGGGCAGTTTACTTTATTTTTGCCTTTGATGAACTGAACGCTTGTTTGCCTTGCAGGTGATGGAGTTGTTGAAGCTTGGAAAGGTGACCAGGGTTGCCATTGAATTTATTTACATATGAAAGAACTGAAATTACATCAAATTTATACATAAAAACATAAAATACTCTGTTTTTCCTCAAAACAGGGTTTTGAGGAAAAATCAATCACTGAGTGATTATGGAAATTATTGTTGCTGGAACTTTATTCATCCTTCTCATGTGCCTGCTGACCATTATTGATCATTTTGAAGACCTTATTGACGAAACCCTAGACCTAATGGGACCTAAAACCCTAAAAATGACTTTTACAGATTTAAAGACAAAAATTGACTGCAGATGATCTAGATGAATGAAAATGGGCCAGCACATGAGGGAAAATGTATAATAAGCCATTACCGTCAGATGATCCATGATCCTAATGGAATGCAACTGACCGAGTGAGATACCTAACATGCAATGCAACAAGATAATTTGATCACTGGCGGAGGGATGAAGAGAGCGACACTAACACAACCTGCCACTGGAAAAATCCTCTCCCTAACAACTCGAATTTCCTGGATGGCTCTGACAAATCTAGAAATCAATCTTTAATACTCCCTCTGAAGTTGCCTGAATTCTTCCTTCTACCTCTGAGATTCTAATCTGATCAACTTTTCTCTGATACCACGTGAAATTTTCTACTATTGCAACAACTGAAAATTATGCTTCTAACTGATTAAAAATTAGGTGTAGTTTATTTGCTACAACAAACAATGAATAAAATAATAACTGCAATTTTCACCATAAAAAAGTTGTGGAAAATAAACAAGAACTGAGAAATACAGAGCACACACAAAAATTTGACACAATTATTTTTGGATAATTGTCCCTAGAAAAACGCGATGCAAGGAAATCGGTGTAGCAGATGAGGGTTTTATTATTATGCAACAGTGAAAATCTGAGTACAATTTGGATGCCAAAACTTGGCAATCCTCAACAAGAAAATCTAGAAAAATTATTGCATGAATTTCTCCCTCCTCCACGGGCAATGTCAACACAACTCAACTTAGAAAACTTGCCATCCAAAACCCCTGTGTAGGCTTCTATGCATCCTGTAACTCACACTCCTAGAATCTACCTCTGAGTCTGACATCCTACCTGTTGTTATTGCTATAAGTGATCATCCGGCCCTCTGGAAATTTTACTGGCCTCTAGAATCTAAATCAACCCCTTGCTCAGCCAAATCAATCTACCACTCTAAAGTTTCTTTCACATTCCCCGTGTAGCCTCTAGTGGAATAACTCGGCCTCTTGTTGCTGCCTCTCTGAAACTAGAAATCTTCCTCCGGACTCACTGTCTCTTACCCTCACTGACTCTGTGTCCCCTCTAGCTAGAACTCCCTTTTCTCAACTATCGGATGCTCGATCTATGCCAAGGAACTCGACCTCTAGTGTGTCTTGCACAACCCTATCGACCTCCTCTTATAATCTTTGATTGGCTCACCAACGAACATGATTAGATCCTCTTCAACAACGAAGATCATCTTTGAGTCGATCCATGTGAGTTTTTAGAGGAATCTCACCTTTCTCAATTAATTCTTGTTAATTAATCACTTTTCCTGAAGTTAGACTTAGGAAATATTTAATTATTGCCTAATTAGATTAATTGATGCATCTCTAAGTGTTTTCTCCTAAAAAAATTTCAAATTTCTAGAGCTCTTGTGTTTCTAAGCCTCTCTGACCAAAACTAGAACACTTGTCCAATGCTACCGAACCATCAAAAACTAACATGGGGCTCGCTGGTAAGGTCTTAGGTGTAGTCTTAATGTTTTTTTATTCCATGTAACTTCTCATACTATATCATCTGTCATGTGTTGCATAATTTGGTATGTTTATAGGTCATGTTTTAATTGTTAAATTTCCCTTTTTGTATGGGATTTCCATGTAATATTTTATGTAAAAAAGTGTTTTCCAGGAATATTTTAGGTGGATGATTAATCATAATTAGATATCATCGCCTAAATATCTTTTAGATCCATTTTGATGGTCAAAATATATGTAATCGCCTATAGAGTGTTAATTTTTCTTAGGGCTATATTGTTCTTTGCTTTAGATAATTGAATTTCATCATTTACACATTGAATTCACCCCACAACATTATATCATCATTACATCATATGCAATTATGTAGAAAGAACAATATCATCAACAATGCAGCAAAACATAAAGGAACAATAGAAGAAAAGCATTCACACATAGAGACACCAGGATTGGTCAGAGACCAGGGAAAAACCCCACAAGGGGGAAAACCCTTTCAAATTCTTCTTCTTATTAGATTGTCATAAAATGTTCAGCAAAGAGAGAGTACAATATTCTAGATCTTCAATCACAAAACTATCTAGCAAAACCAACCAAGCAATATCCAAAATATGAGCTCAGCGACAATATTGATCATAGATAAATTTCCCAACCTACGTTCATTTGCGACCAGCTATGGTCAATTGTCACCTAAACCTGCAGTCACCTATCAGAAGAAACCCTAAGTCATGGTCGCAGGTAGCAAATGATCATGCGTGCGACTGAAGCATCCCAAATGCACATACAAGATTGCATTTAAGCAACTGCAATCAAAATTTCTTTGTATGAACCAATCTCCAAATTGTGTGAGCCAAACCAAAGAAGAGAGAAGAAGAGAATGATTGATGCGATGATCTCTAAATGAGGGTCACTTGAATTGTATTTATAGCCATTCAAGGGTGTCTAATTTCCTTTAAGGGTCGACTTGTACTTTTGTGCACATTTGGGTTTCCATAATAAAATTATATTTTTCCTTAAGAAAATTAATTTCTTCCAAGGGCTAGGAGAGTTCTCTCTTGATGAGGAAGATTTTCCAAAGGATGGAATTTGTCCCTGAGTTGCCAAATTAACACTCCCTCTCAGCTAGGGAGAAATTACTAGCTGCAACATATGTCCCATCACAAATATCTCGTCAACAAATGTCATCTTCACTCATCTTTGTTCATCTATGCTCATCCCTAATCATCTTTTCTCATATGCTGAACACTCTCAAATTTAAAAGACGAATAATTTGACATCAGAGGGGAGCCCAAGCTACCACCCTTTATCCATCGGGGAGCCATTGCTACATCCTGGAATCACTACCAGCAAGAAGCCCAATGCTACTACCTAGGAATATTTTCTAGTGGGTAGCCAATGCTACAACCTAGGAATCTCTGCCAGTGGGGAGCCAATGCTACAACCTGGGAACCTCATCATCGAGGATCCAATGCTACCACCTGGAATCCAATGACGATGAGGTGGGTCTTATGGGACACTCTCACCTCATGTCTACGAACATGGGGAAGGTCCTATGGGAGACTCTCACCCCAAGTCATATCACATAGGGGAGCATCTGGCTACCACCCTATACTGAGAAATAGGCAAGATACCACTTACCAAGAAAGGATCACAACCATCCTATTGCATATTGATCTTCCCAACAATGACCCTTAAGAGTCATGTGGTAGAACACCTGCATCTCTAGCTTGAGTAGGATGCCACTTACCATAAATGGTAAGGATCATGCTGAACTCAAGCAACGAACTCCCATTGGCTAGATGGGTGGGAAATACAAATTCCAACTAGGGTATACTCTATTAAATCTAGAGGTCCCTCAACCCCAGGAGCTCTACAACTCAATTCCTCACCCTAGGAGCTCAGACAGGGGGGAAGAGTTAGCTCAGTGTCCTCGATTAGCCTAGACCCTTACTTAGGGGGGTCACATCCATCAATCCATATTTCTCTCTATATATCAGAAACATATCAACGTGCTCATATCCGATAGTAGTTAAAACGTTTCACTTAAGAGTTCAATCATACTCCTTTATGTAGTTCTTTCGAGCAATAGTCCTTTATTTTCCTGTTCATACAGAACATCACATCAAATATTATGTTACATAAAATACATGTCATCAAAGGATACCTTATTCATCTTCCCTCTCACTGAGGCAGCAACCATAACCCTGAGCTTGTCTCATACAACAACACTATCTCAAACTGTGAAGATATCTCTATACCAGCTATATATGGGATTCTCTGCCAATCGAATCCCAGTCTTGTTGTCTCAATATATCATTGTCATATTCAAAGCCTACTCAAAAAACTCTCCAAAGAGCTTCCTTAAACAAACTATCTCACAGATATCCATGCTAGCAACAATGTACTCAACCTTGGTCGTGCTTAAAGCTACGGACTTCTATTTCCTGCTCATCCAAGATGTCATGGTAGATCCTAAGCTAAAGCAACACCTAGATGTGCTCTTCTTATCAATAACATTTCCAACCCAGTCAACATCAGTGCATCCATGCAATCATACATCTCTTGTAGTATATCTTAGACCAAGATTGATCGTCCCATGCAGATTATTTCAAAATTTGCTCAACGACAACCCAATTTGTATGAAGTGGCTAAACATGAATTGATGCAAAGTGTTCAATACAAAGTATATAACCAGACAGGTGTCCATAAGGAACATCAATGTCTCAATCAACTATTTGTACTCAGATCCAACAACATCTCTACATAATTTCTTGAAATTCAATTCCATCGGGGTGTCCAAGGATTTGCATTAAATATCTTCAATATTTTCATGACATATTTCCTTGGGAAAGGAAAATTTATTCTGGTCTTTCCAAACTTCTAATTCCAAAAATTAACTCATATTGCCAATATCCTTCATCTCAAACTCAAAGGCCAACTCCCTCTTACTTTGATCATCAGAGGCTCATTACCTATCAATGATAGATCATCAACATATAAAATCAAAATCAAAGGCATACCTTAGACCACTTTGAAGTGGAGGTTTGGATCAACACTGCTTCCAAGATTCACCATGTAACTGTCAATTCAAACATATAAGGATTGGGAAGCTTGCTCCAAACCATACTGACCAAACCAATATACCCAACTTAAAACAAATCAATATTGTGCAATCAAATCAACCAAGTTTTCTTATCAAGCCTTAAATGTCAAAAAAAAACTAATATCAAAATCATGAAAGTTTTTTCAAATATCACTATTAAACTTTTCAATCCAAGTCCCTGAGTATCAGATTACAACCTTGTCTATTATCATGACAACAAGTATCATTTACCAAGAAATATTAAGCCAAACTTCATCAAACCATCCACATGATCATAGTATGAATCATTTCTGTCACTAAATGTAAACCAATGACAAGTCATATAAGTTTCTTCCATTTATTCATTGTGAGATTTTTGCAACAGGGGAAATCGTTTACTCTAATACTAGCTCCAATGATCAAATCAAGACAAATAACATAATGATATTACTACAAACCCTTGCAAACACAAGAGTATTTGTCTTAGGTATGACGAGAATATCATACCTATTTGTGTTATTTTTCTTGAAGGTCTATACATACTTTGTAATCTTTGGATACCTTAGCAACTTGTAGTACTTATTTTGACATTGGCAGTGGTAGCACTTTGTCAACTTTCCATTAGGTACCTCTTCCCTTTTCCAGCACTAGCTCTTCTCTTCCTGCACTCGCTTTCTTTCCCTACACCTTAAATTATCCTAAATGAGGATTTTCTTATCACGTATCATCTAGAGGTTAGAAGTATTCAAATACTCAAATAGGTAGGAAGGCTATGCAATAATCAAAACAATAAATCTAAACAAGAATAGTGTCCCAAAGACATAAATCTAAAAGTTACTTTGTTGGCATTATGATACAGGTATGACACAAGTGTTGTCCTTGATGGCAACTCTCTCAGATGAAAGATCACAGTATAGTAGGTAAACAGCAAGAATGAAGAAAGAAAGGTATACGCAGGTTCACTATATACCAAGCCGTGTATACACGCAGGTTCACTATATACAAAGTCGCGTATACGAAAAGGTATATGCAGGTTCACTATATACCAAGTCATGTATACACGTAGGTTCACTATATACAAAGGCGCGTATAATGTACACACGCACTTTCACAGAAGGAAAGGCGCGTACATGTTGGAAAACTAAGTTTTGGTCCGTGGTATTTGGACCATGGTATTTTGGTATTGGTCCATGGTATTTGGTCCGAGGTATTGACCCCAGGTATTGGGTCCAAGGTATCGGTCCTACGTGGTTTTGGACCATGGTATTGAGAGAGGCCTAAACCTATATAAGGAGAAGAAGATCATTAGGCCAAAGGGCAAGTGTGCAAGTGATGAATATCTGATGAAGTGTGAGATCTAGTATGCAGGTTATGGGTATGTGATGCTTTGCTAAGGATGCACCTATGTGGCAAATGAAGGTTGATGGACCGGGATCATGAATAGTTCAGATCTGAATACTGACACATGTCTTATCCTTTATATCTAATGATTTGGGTATATCTGAAGTATAAAATTGCAACGAAGGTAAAAGTAATTATTTTCAGATCTTTACGCTGGTTCCCTTTGGTGAAAGGGTGTATACACGCTGGTTCGACACATCCAAGTAGCATATACATTATGAGATTTGATATTTGAGGTTTTTGTTGGTTCTAGTGGTTGTTGCAGAGTTCTGGGTTTTGCTCTGTGTTCTAGTGACTGTGTTTTTATGACAGGGTTTCAATGATTCAGTTGTTGGGTGATTCAGAGATTGATGATGCAAATATAGTTGATGGTCATATTGTAGTGGTGATTGATTTTTTATTGATGGATCCAGTTTGAAAATTTATGAAACGTGGTCCCTAGAAGAAAAGAGAAGGTCTTAGCCTTCTGTAGGTCGGCGCCTACGTACTAGTAAATATATTGGCTAGTACATGAGCTAGGGGGTTGTAGCTCCCTTCCAGTAGAATCTGGAGAATGAGAGAAGGTTGTAGCCTTCTGCAGGTGGGTGCTTGCGTACTGGTATGAGTCTGCGCCAATACAAGATAGTAAATAGGTTTTTTTTATCTTAAAGAAAACAGCAGCAGGTGGTTTTTGTCCCGCATTGGGTTTCTGCCTTATATCACGGTGTTCATGTGTGTCTCTTATGTGTGATGATATGTTCTGTTCTTACTACACCTGGTTACTGTTTATATGGTTAATGATGTTCTGATGCACTGATTAAAGATTAACATATGATGAATTAACTAAATCATAAGTTTGCTGGATATATGCTAGTTGCATTAAACACAGTTGTGTGTACACGTGAGTTTCCTTAACTGAAGTAGCATATATGAATCTGATTATGGAAATGAAAATGTTATTGATTTGCTAATACTGATTCACCCCCCCCTCTCAATATTATTTCCAACAATTATCTTTTAACGAGAGGTGATCATATCCCTCTTGAACAAGCCTTCAAGATTTAGTACTGTCCATTATCCATATATTAATGTTGCCTTCAATATTTCCAATTGTCTTCATCAGCAACAAGGCCTAAATGAGACTAGAACATCTAGGGCTACACTGAATCTATCACAAGTGCTAGAACAACATCTCACTCATCATGCTAGGGTTTTAAGACTTCATAACTCAAGCCTTTTTTATTTCATACTCTAAGATTTCTTTCAAACTCTAAACCTATGTTATCCATCAAACCCTAATAACAAGATGGCCTAGGGTTTCCTTCAAACCCTAGCATTCTTTTAAGTCTCCTTCACCTTATCTTGTTTCCATCAATGGTGTATTCACAGGGGTGATCTTCAATGACTTTTCTTCAGCCCGGATATGATACCATGCTAATTTTTATTAGTGCTATATTATTCTTTGCATTAGATAATTGCATTTCATCATTTACACATTAAATTCACCCCACAACATTATATCATATGAATTTATGTAGAAATAAAAATATCATCAATAATGCAAAGGAACATAAAGGAACAATAGAAGAAAACCATTCATACATTGAAACACAAGGATTGGTCAGAGACCAGGGAAAAACCCTTTCAAAATATTCATCTTATTAAACTAGCAAAAAATGTTAAGCAAAGAGAGATTACAATATTCCATATCTTCAATCACAAAACTATATAGAAAAACAAACCAAACAATATCCAAAATATAAGCCCAGGAACAATACTTATCATAGATAACTTTCCCAACATGCAGTCATTTGCGGTCAACTACGGTCAACTTTCACTTGAATCTGCGGTCACCTGTTAGAAGAAAACCTAAGTCTCAGTTGAACACAACAAATGATCATGTGTGCAACTGAAGCGTCCCAACCACACAAACAAGCTTGCATGTGAGAGCCAGTAGCCAAATGTTCTTTGTAGCATCCCTGTGGTTGTATACCAAAACCCTAATCTGCACCTGTGAGCTTCAAACCCTACAATCTTAGACCTGTACGAAACAATCTTCGCGAACCAACTGCAAACCAATGCGATCCAAATCAAAGAAGAGTGAAGAAGAGAAGACTTGATTATGATCTCCAAATATGGGTCACTTGACTTGTATTTATAGCCATCCAAGGGTGTCCAATTTCCTTTAAGGGCCAACTTGTCCTTTCGTGCACATGGGTTTCCATAATAAATTATATTTTTCCTTAACGAAATTATTTTTTTCCAAGGGTTAGCAGGGGTCTTTCTTAATCAAGAACACTGTCCAAAAGAGGGAATCTGTCCCTGAGGTGCCAAATTAACATAGAGTCATCTAATTTATTTTTTGGCATAAAAATGTTAAAAGATTAGCTAGAAAATGGTAAAAAAATTAAAATGAAAGAAAATAAAAATTCTCTCCAAGTGGAAAAACATTTTTTTTGGAAAATGAAGACATTCCCGAGGAAGAATAAATTTGAAGGACTCATTTCCAAGGTAGAAAAATCCCACAAAAATTTCCTTGGGCCCAAAAAAGTATTTCTTAAGGAAAATCAATTTTCTGGATTCAGGCAGTTAAATTGAATGAGGGAATTCCAAGGAAAGAAATTAGAAAATATTTTTGAGGCCCTCTATCAAAGGAAAAAAATTTGTTTTTAAAGAAAAGTCAAACCTTTCGACCATGGTGATTAATTCAAAGAGCATTTTTCAAGGAAAAAAAGTTGGAAAAAATATTTTTTGGATCGGGATCAAAGCCTTCATCAAAAAATTCGAATTTCTTCTTCTAGATCAAGGGACAAGATTTAATTTTGGCATGGATCAAGCATCAACTAGTTGTTATTCTCTGGGATCAAGTCAAATGTGTGCACTTCATGGGACCTAGCCATTTTCCACTTAGAGGGGGATCTAGATCTATCTATTTTCTATATAAGGAAGACTAACGCTCCTCATTTGAAGATATTTGGATGGTGTAATTGGCTCTGGAAGCTCCGTAATTTTTTTATCTAATCAATAAAATCAAAGTATTTGGAAGCAAAGCTATGTGTGTATTTATTCAATTTATTGTGGTAAATTTTTTCTGTTATTGTGCTTATGTTCTACCAGTGCTTTAAATTTGTTGTTTCCATTAGCTCTTGAAGATTCATTGGTGTATAGTTATCTTGCATCGTTGTTTAGATTTGGAGAAACACGCTAGGTGGAAAAAATATATTAGTTTTCGATTAAACCCTTAGACTCCTCTATCACAGTGTTATCCAAATATTTGTGGATCTAACAAATATCTTTCGAGTGTGTATAAATTTTTATTTTGGCTAGATCTGAAGTACTTGGGTAAGTTTTCGCTGAACCAGCGGGCTACTTGAGGAAAAAGGACTAAAGAAACCACAGTGAGATTTCTAAAGGCTCATCATAAGATCGCATTAAAGGGAGTTTCTTGCCTTTTTATCTACCAAGATCATTTATTTAAAAAAATTATCTCGTCTATTTCTAAGTAATTTTACTGAATATTTTCTATTTAAAGAGCTATTATCATTGTAAATTTATAATTAAATTTGTAAGTAGACCTTGTGTAAATAAACCCTCTAATCCTTGTTTATATTTTCTTCCTTTTGTATATATTAGCCATTTGGGGTTTTCAATTTGATTTTTATTGCAGATCTAAGAGTATGACTAGAATTTCTCCTTGGTTTTGTTTTGCAGGTGAATCTATTTAAGATCACGGAGGAAATCAAAGTCTCAAGGGTCTATCCCTCACCTAGCCTACATGACTAGGGTTTATGGCTTGCATTTTTCCATTTTTTTAGGATGTCAAGCAATTTTGGCAGGGCCATAAACGTTTTAAATATTTTCTAGGCCTCTCAAGAGTCTAATCTGCGATTTTGAACGCCCCATTTATCAACAATTTTTTTTTAAATGGATCTGCTAGCCTAGACACCCTTATGTCACTACAAATTGGCAATTTTGTCTAAGTTTACAGATCTGAAATTTTTGCAAATAATTTTTGCAATTATTTTCCCAATTTATCACCATAATCTAACTTGGGTTGTTTTTGCAGACTTAGAGACTGGGTCCTTTCTCATGGTATGATCACATTTCTTGTCATTGTTGGTCGTTAGCATTACTCGATATTGTTTCCTAGATTGTAGAGCTTTTTAAGTTTTTATTACTTAAAGGACTAACACATTGTGTTTTGCATACCTCCATTCATCAATTTAGAGGGTTTTTCATCATTGTTTAGCACTTGTAACCGAGCTATGCTTGATCTGATCATATAAGGACTCATTTTGGGCTTGGCCGCAAATCCATTTATGCTCATTTCCCTAGTCGCAGGCCTATTTAGGCCTATTTTTTTTGTTGCATACAATTAAGAGACTAATCCTTGTCATTTTGCAGGCTTAAACACATTATTTGCAAGGGTTTGTCATTGGTTCTTAGGCTAGAAAAACGGTTACATTCTAATATGATAAATCAAAGACATGTTTAGTCTAGTTGTTGTGCTTTTAGGGTCTGCTCATAACTTGTTTTTTTTCAAGGCTAATACTTATTGTTGTTGTAGGGGTATTGACCCATTTGTTAAATTTTTTCCATTGGTTTTGTGTCTAGGGATCTACCCTTAGGGTTTGATCGTGACATATCAGTCCTTAAAGGGAAGTCGCATGCCTATTAAGGCTTACATCCACCCCTGTCGTGAGCCTAAGGAACTTATAAAACCTCTCTGATCTGAAGCACAATTCTATGGAGTGTTTTCACATCAAATTTAATAATAAGGGTTTCAGAATAATCTAAAGGTAATCACACATAACTTTACAAAAAAATAAAAAAACTTTCAAACCCTTTTTTGCTTGGTAGTGGGTTCTTTGTGGCTAATTTGTCTTAGCCTTGGATTTCTAGACATCTTGTGCAAGTAGTTTAATACTGACATATCCTACTTATCGCTTGAGGAAATGCCTGTAATATTTTGTCATCGTCTCAAGGTATCAGTAAGGAGCCTCTATCTTCTTCTTTCTCTCATAGCGTTGATACTAGATCCTTGTTTCTCTTCTCTTCGGATCAGAACCTCATTGCATTAGTTGGATCTGGTCTTTTGATCACATCTCTCATTTATTACTGTTAGAAAATCTCATCTATTCATGGTCACTTGTGCTTATAGCATTTAAAGTTCACTTGTTTCTAATAATTATTTCATATAAGTGAAAAACACCTAATAATCATTAAAACTAAGGCATTTGATATTGTTATTATCGTTGCATTCAGTAATCTTAAATTGCTTCATTAGTTCATTACTGGAATTTTGTAACCTTGTGTTTTAAAGTGATATTTCATAACCTTGGTTAGAATTGTTTTATATTTCTAACATTGAAGCATATTTCCATTATTGTATCTCTTTGAAACTATTTAATATCATCAGCATTTTCATTAGAATTCTAGTTTAGTTTTGCATTCCAAAAATCTACCTCCAAGCATAAGCTTGGTTGAACATAAACATAGGACCAACTTCTTCATCTAATTTGTGAATCTTGATCCTTTCTCAATATTTAAAACACGTGACCTTGCAACTCCCTTGTGGGAAATCCCTTGTAGGAACAGAGGCACTTGGGTCTTTAGAACTCCTGGGGAGGTATCGTTAATGAGGCCTTAGCCTCCTTCCCCAATAGTTCTCTCTACAGCCTTGTGTAAGACTTGCTTCAAAACAATTGAGGAGAAGGATTTCACCTAGATTGGGCATTTAACTAAAAGTAACCAATATTTTTCATTTCACCTAGACAATCCTTGCATTCATCTTGCATTTTTTTCATTTCTATCATTGGGCTGTTGTATCTAGAATTGTGAGCTTGTTTATCCATTTGCAGGTTTCATCCTTCATTCTTGTACTTGTCCACTCATTAGAGAAATTTTGAGGTCTAAAATGGGTCTCCTAAGGAATGCTATAAAATAATAATGAAAATAATAGAATAATATTAGATTACCTCATCAAGTTTTGGAGGGAAGAAAAAAAACAAAAGCAAAAACAAAAAAAACCAAAAACTATTTTTTCAACTGGTATTTTCAACTTATCTCCCTACTATATTACTCAAATTTCAAGCAGGAGCACTCGTTGGATGCAGAATTTAATTTTTCATCCAAGGGAATCCATGTTGCATAATTTCAATGGACCCTACTACACAAAAAATGTGAAATACATGAAAAAATGTGATTGTGCAATCACGTTTTTTCATGTATTTCACATTTTTTGTGTAGTAGGGTCCATGGAAATTATACAACGTGGGTACTCCTTGCATGAAAAATTAAATTATGCATCCAGCAAGTGCTCCTGCTCGAAATTTGAGTAAAATCGTAGGAAGATAAGTTGAAATTACAAGTTGAAAAAAGTTGTTTATTTTTATTTTTTTAATCCTTTTACCTTTTTACTCCAAAAATGGTGAATCATCCCCCATGGTTCACATCATCATATTGAATCCTACTGGTTCTCATAAAGTTGATTTTTGTTGCACATTTTTGTTTTGAAGCCCTTTTCTTACCGCAAAAATTCTCTAATGATGCTTTGAATGACATATTATCACTATTAACATTAGCTTGAAGTACAAGTCATATTTGCTCACAAGTTTCACATCAAGTATTATTGCTCATATTCTAGTTGCTTATAATCTTTTGATTCATTGTACTAACACCTTTCCTTATAGAATTGTTGTTATTGTAACTTGTAATCCTTAAATTGTGCAAGTATCTTAATTTTGGGCATTATATTGAAGGCACTAGTCTCTAAGAACTTTATCTCTCTAAGTGTCATTACAATCTAATCTAATCCACCCTAACATATACATTTCCCACCAATAATCTCACTTTATAATCTAAATCAAGTTGCATTAACTATAATTTCCTTGCCCTTACTCCCCTTGGACTTGTTGTTCCAACAAGTTTCACCTTTCCATCTACCTTTAGGGACTATCCCCCTTAGCTTGTCTAGGAGAGAGCTTGAACAAAGTGATTAGGGATCACAGTGATAGCCCCTACTCTAAGCATTGATTCTTAGGTGTACAATTTAGGTGACAATATATTTTGGCGTTGTCATCGGGGATAGAGTTTTTCTATTCCTGGTATTTGACTAACTTTTAGTTCAAACATCTTGGGTTTCTAGGGATAGATTTATGTTTGAGTGGTGACTCTACTTATTCCACCTTTCGCAAGAGCATATACTAGAAGACGTCCAAGTAGCCTGGTTAATCCTACTCCAGATCCTGAAAAGGCCTTCAGAGTTTGATTAAACAAGCTCACTTCTAGTAAACTTCTTGTTTACCTTGGACAGGAAACTCTCTCTGATATCCATTTGATTTTTCTTGACCCGGTTGAACAAGACATCATGGAAGTATTCACCCCTTGCAACTTTGCTAACATTCAAGTCTACCCACATGATCTTTCAAATAATGGCATGGACAAGTTTCCTTCTTTCCGAGGTAATAATGCAATTAGTGTTAAAGCCCGTCTCAAGGCTTTTGGCACTTGGTTGGGTAGATATGCTAGAGGTGCTAACTATAATCATGAAGGTGTGAATATGAGCCTCTTTTTCCTCACTCTAGAAGAAGATGCTTTGGATTGGTCTACAGAAAATCTTGATAATTTGGTTAATTCATTGCAATCGATTTTTAATGCCTTTAATGATAAGTGTAATAACCTTATCAAATAAAAGGCCCAAATTTTTAACAGCTACAAAAATAAGCAGAAATTCATCAATTTAATACACAGACATCTATCTGGTTTCTGAGTTTGAAGTCGGTCTTGAGGTGTTGTAGCTCCAAATTTTCTTCCGTTACCAAAATGACCAAATCCTCCCTACCAAACTGGGCACAACCTTGGTACCCAGTTCCAGAATACTTCACAATTGAAGCACTCTGGCCCCTATGCCAAAAAGCTTTAAGAACAATGAAGATCAATATTCCTTTGTGAATCTCTCTTGTAAATTCCTCCTCTGTCTCCCTGTGTAAAAATTCCTCCTTCGTCTCTCTATGTAAAAAATCGCTCTCCCTTTGTGTGTTTCACCTTCTTCTTATATTTCCATACCACCATCTCAATTTCCCGTCAAGCCTTCTGTCTCCTTTTCCTTCCAGCACGTGAAGATCCAGCTTAGTCATCTGCCTTCTCCATGGCTCTAAAGAGGTGGTTCCCTTTTATAAGGTTATTGAATAATAATATATATAGATTTTCTAACTTTACTCCCCGAATTATTCACAGTTTCAAATTAAACTTTTATAAAGTAACTTAAGATTTTAATTTAATTTTTATTTGTTTAATTTACACTTTTATTAAGTTTTTAATTTAACCCTTATTTTAGAGTTTAATTTAATTGTTATTTATTTATATTTAATTTTATAAATTTAATTAATTTATAAAATTAATTTAGTTCGCAATCTTGTATATCTACTTATTATTAAATAATGTATTAATTATATATTATAATGGTGGTATATATATTAAGTATCTCACTCGACATATTCATCATGCTTTGGTGAGTTTAGGTATTTACTTCACAAATCAATTCTTTACCCTATACTTAGACATGTTCAATATTGACTAGTAGGTATACTAGTGCAATACATGTGTTGCATGCATATGTAGCTATCATATGCATGCTAATACTCACATTCTATTTGTAATTGTAGGTGGTTCATTACAATAAGTATGGAGGAAAAAAGGAAGGAAGACATTTACTCAAAGCTATTAGCACCACAAAGAAAAATGAAAATGAGATTGTCGAAGAGTTTAATAAAAAGTTTAATGGAATTGTAAGAGATTTACCTTGGGATTATAAGCCTCTCGACAAGTCTCTTTTGGAATTATATATTGACGCATTTAACGTTGATACTTCTTATGATTTGAGACGTGCTATGCCTAATGATTATAAGGTTTCCCAGACCTTAGCTGAAGAAATGGAATAGTGTAGAAAAGCATCTAGGAAATCTAAGATTCCAGGTTTTGACAAAGGTCCAAATAAGTTTCGTGAATCTAAAGGAAAAGAAATAAAGAAGTTGATAATGATCCTATTAAAGTATTCACACAAATATTTAAGAATATGGAACTCAATCAAGTGAAGTTAATATCAAATCATGCGAAGGAATTGAGTGCCATCGAGAATAATTATGTTAGCGAGATTACAACTCTTCAAAATCGTATAATTAATTTGGAGAGGTCCCAAGGAAATAAGATCCAGAATAATAGATATAATAATGCATGGCAAAAAAGGGGCCCTCCTAATGAACAAAGACCGCCTAATCCACTTGAGTCTGCAAATATGGTTGAACAATCTACGTCCTATTGTAGACCTTGTGGTAACTTTCATGAGGAAGCTACTTGCATTGTTTCGAAAGGAATCTAGAGTAATGAAGTGGCAGGGACAAGTAACTAGATAAACATGATTGGTAAATAATATCACTTGTTTATGGAGGATTTGATGGAGGTTATAGAAAATAGTCATGATGTTAAAACATTCCAATCTTCTTATAGTGTGAATAATTTTAGTGATGAAAAGGATATGATTATTGAATTGTATGGTGAGAAACCTTCTCCGAAGCAAATCTTGGAAATTGCAAAAGATAAAGGATTAACTTATCAGCGAAAGGATAAGAAACAAAGTGAAAATCAGGTTGCTTCTAGGACTTATAATTCTTATTTCAATGTCGATTGGGAAGGATGGTTAAATAATGCAAAGATTCCTATTCTGGTATCTGAACTTATGAAGATCCCATCTCAGAGGGAAAAATTGCTAAATGCCATTAGAATCAATAAAAAGGAAATTATTGTTGTACAAGATGATGAACCAGAAGATGAAGAGATTAAATTGAAGAATATGAATTGCTATATGACGAATGAGGATCATCAACAATTGTTCATGTATTTGATGGTTAATGATCGCCTTCTACATAAGTGTATGCTAGATTTAGGAGCTTCAATGTTATGACCAGGAAAGTCATGGAACAACTGAACTTAAGGATATCAATGCCTTCTCACAACATTTGTTCCATGAATTCAAAAAATATTGAAGTAATCGTGTTAATCAAAGACTTACAAGTTTTTCTAGCAACATATCCTGACTGAATTATTACTATGGATATTGTTTTGATAGATGTCCCTGATGCGTGGGACATGCTTCTATCTAGGAAATTTGCATCTAACCTTGGAGGATGTATTCAGTTGGACTTATCTTATGCTACAATTCCTTTAGCTGATGGTGGTCTAGTCAAACTCTACAGGGAACTTGAGAGGAGATATCATGTTGAAGATCTCAGGAAGCCGAACAACGCAACTATAAGTGGATCAGCCATACAAAATAGTGATGTGGTGTTGCCAGATTTCCTGGAACCCGTAACAATGCAGACTCATAACAAAGAAGTTTAGCATAGCACAAAAATCTTGGATCGTCCATCAAAGCCTTTTCCAGAAAATACTAAGGGGTTGGCCACAATTGCATCATCATCACCACAACTAACTAGAAAGAAAAGAAGAAAGGATATAAAAGATAAATCATCAATGGTAAGTTGTGTTAGGCCTCAACGGGGTGAAAGTCAATGAAAGAAGTTTGATGCATCTGATGGCCACATACAACACAACACTAAGATAGTTTAACATCCAAGGATTATCAGAATTTCACATGGCACATTAGACAAACAACCCATTCATCCAGTTGTGAGTAGGCAGGTTCTCGAAATGGACTTCACTGAATGCATCTAATTCCATAGGGAATCTTATGTATTGTATTTCTAGCTCTACTCTTTTCATTTCAGTTATTAGAGTAGATTTCATTTCAACATTTCTATTTCATAGATTAAATTTTATTTATGTTCTTAGAATAGACTTATATTTCATGTTAGTAGAATAGTTTATGTTTACAGAGCTTCTATTTCATATATTTAATGTTATATGATGGTTTTTGGATTATATTTGAATGGGCACTATTGATATAAACTCGTGTGTTGCTTGGATGCATATTATGGATTCTAACATTCCTTCAACGAAGCAACGCGACCCAAGTAGAGCTAGATGTTCACCACTCTGTGTCAACTACCATATAGAAGTACACATTTTTTCTCAAAGCATTCCATCATGTTGGAGCAGTCAAGCAACCAAATATCATCATCATTTTTCAACATTTTTGTCAAAAATTATAATCCAAATTCTACAGCCCTGCATGGCCATTGTAAAAATGATTCTAATATGACTATGAAGCCACGTAAACATCTAGGTAAGTCTTTTATTCTTAACAAAGAGTTTCACTCTAGGGAGTTTTTTACCCGCCACCAATTATTTGCATTTTCTAACCCAACTAATTGGCAGAGTTTTTCTCCCACACTGGCACCCCAAAGCTAGAGTGGGGCTCGATGGTAACGTCTTAGGTGTAGTCCTAGTGTTATCGAGATTATACAAGTTCTTATACTAGATCATCTGTCATGTGCCGCAGAATTTGATGTGTCTAGATGTCATGTTTTAATTGTCAAATTTCCCTTTCTCTATGGGATGGTCATTTAATATTTGATGTAAAAAAAGTGTTGTCTAGGAATATTTTAGGTGGATGATTAATCATGATTAGACATCATCCCTTAAATATTTTTAGACCGAATTTGAGGGTGAAAATATGTGTAATCCTCTTTAGAGTCATTTAATTTATTTTCTGGCAAAAATTAGCGAGAAAATGGTCAAAAAATTAAAATAAGAGAAAATAAAAAATCTCTCCAAGTGGGAAAACGATTTTTTGGAAAAAGAAAAAAAAGACATTCCCGAGGAAGAATAATTTTGAAGGACTCATTTCCAAGACAGAAAAATCCCACAAAAATTTCCTTGGACCAGGAAAAAAAAATAAATAAATAAAATAAAATAAATAAAAATTATTAAGGAAAATTGATTTTCTGGGTCTGGGTGGTTAAATTGAATGAGGGAATTTCAAGGAAAGAAATTAGAAAATATTTTAAGGCCCTCTATCAAAGGAAATATTTTATTTTTAACAAAAAATGAAACCTTTGGATCATGGTGGTTAAGTCAAAGAGAAATTTTTAAGGAAAAAAGGTTTGAAAAAATATTTTATGGACCGAGATCAAAGCCTTCATCAACAAATTCGAATTTCTTCTTTTAGATCAAGGGACAGGATTTAATTTTGGCACAGATAAAAAATTAACTAGTTGTTACTCTCTGGGATCAAGTCAAATTTGTGCACTTCATGGGATCTAGTAGTTTTCCACTTGGAGGGGGATCCAGTTGAAGATCTATGGATGGTGTAATTGGCTTTGGAAACTCTGTAATATTTTTTTGATCAATAAAAACAAAGTCTTTGGAGGCAAAGCTATGTGTGTATTTATTCAACTTCGTATGGAAATTTGTTTCTAGTATTGTGCTTATGTTCTATTAGTATTTTAAATTTGTTGTTTCCATTAGCTCTTTAAAATTCATCGATGTATAGTTATCTTGCAGCGTTGTTTAGATTTGGAGAAACACACTAGGTGGAGCAGATCTATTGGTTTTCGATTAAACCCTTGGACTCCTCTGTCACTGTGTTATCCAAATCTCTATGGATCTAACAAATGTCTTTCGAGTGTGTAGAAATTTTTATTTTGTTAATATCTTGAGTACTTGGAGAAGTTTTAGTTGAACCAACAGACTACTTGAGGAACTAGTCGGATTTCTAAAGGCTCATCATAAGATCGCATTAAAGGGGGTTTCTTGCCTTTTTCTCTACCAAGATCATCTATTTAAAAAAAATATCTCATATATTTCCAAGCATTGTTATCGAATATTTGTTATTTAAAGAGCCATTGTCATTGTAAATTTGTAAATAAATTTGTAAGTAGACATTGTGTAAATAAACCCTCTAACCCTTGTATATATATTTTCTTCCTTTTGTATATATTAGCCATTTGGGGTTTTCAAATTAATTTTTATTCAGATCTAAGAGGGCAACTAAGGTTTCTCCTTGAGCTCATTTTGCATGTGAATCTATTTAAGATCAAGGAGGGAATCGAAGTCTCAAGGATCTAGCCCTCACCTAGCCAAAACGACTAGGGTTTAGGGCTTGAATTTTGCCCTTTTTTGAGGACTTCGAGTAATTTTGGCAATGCTACAAAGGTTTTAAGGCTTTTCTAGGCCTCTCAAGGGTTTGATTTGTGATTTTGAAGGCCTCATTTATCAACGAAACTTTTTTAGAGGGATCCGCTAGCCTAAAGACCCTTATATCACTACAAATTCATAATTTTGTCAAAGTTTTCAAATCTAAAATTTTTTGCAAATAATGTTTGCAATTATTTTTCCAATTTATCACCAAACTCTGACCTGGGTTGTTTTTGCAGACATATAGACTGGTTCTTCGCTCAAGGTCTAATCATAAGTCTTGTCATTACTGCCTACTAGGGTTATCGACTATTGTTTCCTTAACCGTTGAGATTTTTAACGGTATATTACTTAAAGGACTAACAAATTGTGTTTTTCAGACCTCCATTCATCAATTCAGAGGGTTTTTCACCACTGGTCAAGGCTTGTAACTGAGCTATACCTGATTTGATCATATAAGGACTCATTTTGGGCTTGGTTGCAGGTCCATTTAGGCTCATTTCCCTAGTCTTAGGCATGTTTAGCTCTCTTTTTTTGGTTGCATACAATTAAGAGACAAATCCTTGTCATTTTGCAGGCTTAAACCCATTATTTGCAAGGGTTTGTCACTTTTTTTTTGTGAAATTTTTTGTTGTCACTCATTGCTTTGCAAATGATCAGTTCTCCAAGATGCATACGAGCAGTGAATTTGAATCCATTTCCTGAGCCACAGAAGCTATTAGATCTTGATTAGACCCTCTCCATTGCATAGTTCTTGGAACAACTTTCCAATGGTATATAGAAGTCTAAAAAAGGACTCCTGGATCAGAAGTTAGAGCCTGTTGAAGATTGCCTTCAGAAAGCCTAGAAAACCAAGAAAAAACATTAAAGGGACTAAGGCAAATCACATTGGAGGGCCCCACACTTCTGCATCTCACAATCCCAAAAGTCACAATCCCGCATTCCCACAAGACCCCCGCAGTTATTTATGGTCCATCCTTAAGGAATTGCGGGGGGAAGCATGCCAATAGTGTTAAAGCGTCAGGGAAGGGCAGAGGCTGATTTACACTAAAAATCATTGAAAAACCAAGGGTAGGCGGACCCCCTTTCTCTCTCTTCCGAGGGGCCACGTGGCACACTACTCGCAATCCCACACCCCACAACCCCGCAATCCCGCAGCTTCACACTACTCGCTAGCTCGCATCCTGCATATCAGTGAGGTCCCGCAGCACATACTTAAGGTTATTGGTAGTTCAAAGTGTTGACATCGATATCACACCCCGCAACCCCGTAGTCCCGCAACCCGCATATCAGCAAGGTCCCAAGGCACATAGTTAAGGTTATCAGTGGTTCAAATTTTTGAACGCCGTTATCGCATCTCACAATCCCGCAAGTCCCGTCGAGCCTCGCATCCCACATCTCGGTGACCCCACAACCCCGTAGTCACAGCAAACTCAAAAACCTTGCGGGGGGCCGATCTTGTGATATAGTGTGAAATCATCGGGGAGGGATGAAAAATTATAAGAAAGAAAAGCACGAAAAAACCAAGGTTGAGCCACCCCCTTCTCTCTCATCCACGTGGTGATACGGCGGTACAGAAAATCCCACATCTCACAATATCACTGGATCAACAAGGTTTTCATTCCAAGACCATGTGAGGGCCGATTCTGTGATACAATGTAAAAGTTTCGGGGAGGGCCGAAATTCATTAACAAAGGAAATGCACGTGAAAACAAGGTCAGGCAAGCTTTTTTCTCTCTCCTCCAGGGGGCCACGTGGCGGCATACGATTGGTCCTCAGAGTTGACATGGCAGCTAACGTCATCAATGATGTGGCAGTATGGAGGACACATGGCAGTATAGATGCTGATGTGGCAGGGGACACGTGTCACTCAGTTTTAGCATTTTCATGGGTCCTATTGGGCCATTTCTGGGTGACACATGTCACCACTCACAAGGTGACACATGGCAATGATGATGTCATCCCTCATATCAGTGATCACATGAAATGAAAAAAAAATCCTCCGTCGATGCTCCTCCTCGGTTGCGATTGTAATAAGGAAGAAGCCCCTGGATGCGATATTTCATAGGCTCTATTTGATAAATATTTTGCATCCGGACTTCGGTCGATGCGATGTAAGAGGAAATCAAAGGGAATTTCACATTATAAAAGAAAAATGCCCCCTGACATAGGTTTAAAGGCCTTAGCGCTTGAAAGGTTAAGCCCCTAGTCTTAGCCCGTGGTTATATGAAGAAAAAAGAGATAAGGGCACTACACTTAAAGGAGAGTCACAATGCACTTATTTCGTGTTATTCCTATGTTAAAGGCCCACGTTCGAAGGACTCCTGGGTGCAGCATGAAACATGACACCAGGATTTTTCAGGGCACCGATAGTATTTAACAGAGATTTAAAGGGGGTGATGGGTCAGCAACTATGGTTTTAAGAAGAGTAGGTGGTGCATTCAAGGCATGGGTTGGGCTTATCCAGAAAAATCCCAATGTGACATGGATCCAGAAGTTGGCGCCGAATGAAATAAAGGCAGAAATGACAAGGTCAGCGCTGAAAGCAGTTGTAGCAGTAAATCAAGAAGAGGGAGCATTCAAAACCAAGTGTGGGCGGACTCAGAAATGGATTTTTGTGACCCCGCTTCCAAGTTCGACACCGATTGTATTCAACTGGACTTTAAAGGAATAAATGACAAGAGTTAGATGAGAAGCATAGGAGACCATACCATGAACTAGATGTAGCCTAAAGCCGAAGTAATTACAGGGATGGGTGCAGAGATATTTCATTAATGTTTCATCTATTTTTTGATCTTGTGATATGCTTTCCTTTATGAGTAAATTATTGTTTTTGTGATGTTTTTTGGACACAGAGCCTTCCCTGGTCGAGGTAGCAAGCTAATATGACAGCTGAGACTCGGCCCAAGGATATTTTGTACTGTATCATGATTGATAACACACCCCCTCTTCTTATAAATAGGGAGTAGCAACATTGAATAAAGGTTCCAAAATCTGCAAAGAAAGGCTAATATTTTTGTGAGCCTGTATCACTTAGTTACATAGATCTTGTAGAATATCACAAGAGTAGTGGTGATTCCCCCTTTGAAGTATTACAGTGTGTTATTTCCTGTTTTCATCCATTTTTTCTATTTTCTTCTCTGAATTCATGTAACAATAGATGCTAGAATATTTCATACTTGCCTACAGATTCATTTGCATTGAGTTGTTAATGCACATGCCTGTTTGATGGGTTGAAATTATATCTTTAAACTGCACTACATGAATCACAACATCCAGTTTCTTTTCAGTCCATTATATCTACTTGTAACTCAGATAATTGTAGCAAATCTCATGGTTTCAGGCTCTATGTTTTTAATATAGAATTCTTGGTGCTTTGAGCTCTACATTTTGAGTTATCCCTTCTCTTTGTCTTCTCTCATTTATTCCATAAATCTTATTAAACTGTAAGCCTTTGAAGTGCTCGACCTCCACTATTTTTTGTTATATTTCTGGGAACTGTGTATGTGTAGAAATACTGAAATACCTGACCTGTATCTTTGGATGAAAGAACCAACTCATGCCTCTTATATATGTGTATAGAACATGGGTGATGTCTCCTCCTGCTTGAGAATCATTTGAGGCACACTGATTTAGATGTACCCAGGCACTGGTCCTATCAGCAATCCAAGGTTTTCTCTGGGAGTGGCAACATCTTCTGGTGTCGTTGCGGGGGAACGTATTGAAGGATTTTTCCCTTGGGATACGACAAATTGAGCACCCTTCATGTAGGTGAGCGAAGTCTGCTCTGATTGCATTCACATCACCTTGGCAACTCCACACCCCCCTCATTATCATTCATCACCCTGGATTTTAAAAGGCCTCATACTCGCTCAGACACCTCTCAGCAGAAAACCCCATTTGTATCTAACCCTGAAAAATTAATTTTCAAGAAATTTTGGGAAGCAAAAACTCCCCTTGCCTGTGTTACCATCTCACCAGCCTTTGCAACTTCCTCCTCCAGTTCTCATCCCACTATTTCTCCCTATTCAATATTGGATCCTAAGATGCTGACATACCTTGCTTCCAGTGCAGCCACTCAAAACCCTGTGGTTTCAACCCAAGTTCCTCAGCTAAATCTTCATCCCCCTCCTTTAATTCAGATGGCCCTTCCAGGATTTTTGCTAAATAAGTATGAACCTCTTGATTTACCTCAGTCGCTAAGTGCTATGCCCCAGGGCTACTTAAAGCTTCTGCATAGGTTTAATGGGGAAGATGAAAATTTTGCTCAGAAACACATTTAGGCCTTCTGTGCTTTTGTTGAGAACCTGAATGTAGAACAGTTGGATGTGGTCCTGCGACTTTTGGTATAGTCCCTTGATGGAGAAGCCAGAAAATGGTTTAAAACATTGTCAAATGGCTCCATCACCACTTGGGAGGAACTTGAGACCTCCTTCACACAAAAGTGCGGTGAGAAGAGAAATCATGAGTACCTCCTCACAGAGTTCAATGCCATCAGGAAGAAGCCAAAGGAGGATATCTCATAATTTAATAAGAGGTTCAATAAGAAGTATAACAACTTGCCTGCTGAGATAAAACCTCCTCTAGCTGCTTCTCATGTAGCTTACTTGGGAGGCTTTGAATCTAACTTTGGTTTTACACTAAGATAAAGGAAGTCTCCTACTTTAGATGAACTCCAAGTCGATGCTCTTGAAGTAGAAGAAAATTTTGCCTCAACAGGGAAGTCAAGTGGAAAGTAGGAAACCACTAGGAATAGAAGAGGTAAAGAAGAAGCTTCCTCCTCTGGTCAAACAAGAGAATCACCAGACCTGAAGTTGGAGGAGCTAGATAAAATCATCATGAGTTTGTTGCATAAGGTTGGAAAGCTCGAAATTGAGAACAAGAGTCTCTCCAAATAGAATTCTTAAGGAAACAACTGGGGATATAACCCACAGTATAGAAGGCCTCCATTACAGTTACTGCCAAGGGAAAGAAAGGAACAGCCGGATCAGATCCCTCATCCTCTATATTTAGAATATGGTCTCGATGAACAATGGTCAGATACATAGGAGATGCAGGGAAACTTATATTTTTCTTTCTCTAAAGAAGAACAAGAGAATATGGTTCACCAGGAGGTCAGTCATAATGGAGAAGCAGTAGATGAGGAAGATATAGATTATTATTGCAAATAGTTTGCAGAGTTCATGCTGGCACAACCATAACGTAAATATAATCTAAGATCTTCAAAGAAGAGGTCAAGAGAACCAAAGAAACAGGAGGAAACTACCCCCCAAACCGTTCCCTCGGCACTAGATAAAGGGAAAGGTAAGATGAGTCCTAAACTTGTTAGGGTAAAAGTCCCCTTGAATAAGGAAATAAATAGCTCAGAGGGGCACACAGCAAAGGAGGCACCTGTTCTACAGAAAAATATCGGTGGTAGTGAAGGAGAAGCAGAGCCAAGAGGTATAGAAAAGACCCAATCTTCATTCAACCTTCAAAAGGAGCTTGAAAAGGTAAATATTTATGTTCCATTGACTGAGCTTCTAAAGAAGCCTACCTATAAAGCTCAGGTATCTCAATTCATGCATCCATCAGTCTCATCACCCACCCATGATTCTCTAAATATTTAGGAAGAGAGGCCAATGGTGGTCTTTGGGCCACATGTGGAAGAACTTGATCCTTCTACTGCACCTTTCTATGTGACTCTGGGAATCCATGACCTTCTTTTGCATAATTGCATGTTGGACTCCGGAGCCTCCCACAACCTCATGCCATTGGAAGTAATGGAACAACTTGGCTTGCAGATCACTGGCCCTACAAGGACCTATACTCCTTTTACTCCAAGTGGGTCAAATTTTTGGGAATGATAAAGGATCTGGTGGTGAACCTGGCTTAGATCACAGCGAAGAGCATGGTAATGGACATAGTAGTGGCAGATATACCCCCTCATTTTGGCATGCTGTTATCTAGATCTTGGGGTTCCAAGGTGAGGGGCTCTATCAAGCTGGATCTAACTTACGCCACCATTCCCAGTTTTGGAGGAGAACAAAGGAGGCTATATAGAGAATCCAGGTTTGCAAAAACTGTGACCTCAACTAAAGGCTCAAAAAACTCCCCAGTGTATGGAAAAGAAAGTGACCTCTCTTGTCTACTCCTAGAAGAAGATGAGTCTATCTTAGAAGAAACATCAGTCCACCTAACATGGCAGTTAGAACATCAACATGCAAGTGAAAGCAAAGTATGGAAATTATATTTTGATGGAGCCAATTCAAAAGAGGGAAATGGGGTAGGAGTATTGTTGGTATCTCCTGAGGGCCACCTAATACCCCTCTCATTCAAGCTGGAGTTTGAAGCAACTAACAATGTGGCGGAGTATGAAGCACTGCTCCTTGGGTTACAAACTGCAAAAAATATGAATATTGAATTCCTAACAGTTTATGGAGACTCTGAGTTGGTCATAAGACAAACTAGAAATTAGTGCCAGGCCAAACACCCCAGACTGAGGACCTACCACAATGAAGTGTGGGATTTAATTGAAAACTTCTTCCTGGCTTTTAATATCCAATTTCTGCCCAGAGAAGGAAATATAATGGCTGACTCCCTTGTTGTAGCTGCAAGCACTTTCAGGCCCCCTCAAAATTCTCACCTCAGATATGAGGTGCAAGTCAGGTATAGACCCTCCATACTTGATAGCATCAAGAACTGGTAGGTGTTCGAAGATGACGAGCAAGTGAAATGATTCATAGAAGTCATTGGGGATTTTTCTAACTCCACTATTGATCAAGAAGAAGAAGAAGACGCTGATCAAGAAGTCACTTCGTGGAAAGACGCAGTGGTTGGGCACATAATTTTTCAACTGAAAGGGAATATTATCCCTTGCATACTAGTCCCACTAGAAAGGCTTTTTAATAAAGACAACATTGCCACCAAACAAGTGGCTCCTGAGATAGATGATCAAGTACAAGATTGAAACATTGGATCAAAGGAGGAGCCCCATATGATCAAGCTATCAAAAGGATTCCCCTTGCATTACAAACAGAGGTATTTAGATCTTTTCAAAACCTATAAAGATGTTTTCACTTGGTCTTATGATGATTTGAAAACATTTGATACTAACATCATATAGCATAAGATTCCCTTGAAAATCGGAATGAAACCCTGCAAGCAAAAATTCAGACAGATAAATCCACTCTTACTCCCCTCCATTTAAATTGACGTAAGGAGTTTTCTCCATGCAAAGATCATAGTACCTTTAAGATACTCTAAGTGGGTAGCAAATTTGGTCCTGGTTTGCAAAAAGAATGGAGAGATAAGGCTATGTGTAGACTTCCAGAATCTAAACAGGGCGTCTTTGAAAGACAACTACCCGTTGCCTAAGATGGATAATATATTGCAAAAGGTGGTTGGTTCAGCCAGAATGTCCATGATGGATGGGTTCTCTTGATACAATTAAGTGTTAGTTCATCTTGAGGATCATGAAAAGACCGCTTTCACCACCCCGTGGGGAACATTCATGTATGCTCGCATGTCTTTTGGGCTGATAAATGCAGGAGCCACATTTCAGAGAGCCATGGACATAGCTTTCATGGGGGAGAAATAAAAATTCATGGTGGTCTACTTGGATGACATCACAGTCTTTTCCAAGACTGAGGAGGAACACATCCTCCACTTAAAACTCACTTTTGAGAAGTGCAAGAGATATGGCCTCTCCCTAAATCCTAGGTAATCTTAGTTTGCCCTAAGTGATGGAAAATTGATAGGACATATAGTAGCGTAGGAGGGCGTGAAGATCGATCCTAAACGAGTTGAAGCTATCAGCCACATTCCTCTACCTAGGAACAAGAAAGAAGTCCAAGCCTTCTTGGGGAGAATAAATTTCTTAAGGTGATTTATACCCAACTATGCAGAGATAGTCAAGGGTATTACAAACATGCTCAATAAGGGAAATGAAGTCAAGTGGAGCCCTGTCCCCCGTGATTCTTTTGGTAGAATCAAAGAAGCTTTGGCTGAAGCCCCAGTGTTAGTCAGCCCTGACTATTTAGTGCCTTTCTACATCTTTTCTTTCACCTCTCCACATACCATCGCCGTAGTGTTGCTACAGAAAATAAAGTGGGTTATGAGAATCCCATCGCCTTCTTTAGACAAACCCTAAGGGACGTTGAGCTAAAATATAATATATTGGAGAAACAATCCTATGCACTGGTAAAGGCTCTGAAGTCATTTCGCACGTATGTGTTGCAATCGAAAATCACAGTGTTTGTCCCAACGACAGCAGTCAAGGACATCCTGGTGCAAGGAGACAGCGAAGGAAAGAGGGGCAGGTGGATAGCGAAAATACAAGAATATGAGCTAGAAATAAAGCCTACCAATCTCATTAAAAGTCAGGGGCTGGCCAAGGTTTTATCTGAATCCAACTGCCAAGCACTAGGGATAAACCTGATCACAGAGGAAGGCAAACCAAAGGATCACCAAAGCAGTATTAAAACATCTGAGCAGAAAATCTATGCCAAATATGAGGGATCACCTTGGTATAAGAACATCGTTCATTACCTCTTATTCCTAAGGTGCTTGTTGGGGCTGGATACATCAAAATACCGAAGCATGAGATTGCAAGCACAGAAATATATCATATCCAATGGCTTACTCTACTGGAAGGACCCTGTGGGGGTATTGTTGCTATTTTTGGTGGAAGGAGAGACCCATAAAGTGATTGGGGAGATTCATCAATGAGTCTATGGAGGGAATTACAGATGGAAGACCACGGCACACAAAATCCTCAAGGTTGGATTCTACTGGCCTACGTTGTTTGGGGATGTTCATTCCAGAGTTAGGGTGTGCCAAAAATTCTAAGTGTTTGTTCAAAGACAACAGTTTCCTCCTCTCCCCCTATTTCCTGTGCATGTGGAGGAACCTTTTAGTGTTTTGGGAAGTTTTAGTGTCTACGGATAAATGCTTAAACCCCTAGACTAGTAGCTAAGTCTAGAACAATAGTGCAAAGCATTCTCTACCTTTTCTATAACCAATAGATTAAATAAGGCATTAAAGAAGCCTACCTGAAGCTTTCGCTTACTCCTTATCTCCCTTGACCAATTTTGTCGCTCCTTTCCGTACTTAATCCACTTGAAAAGTACCTGCACACAGACAGAAGACAGAATCCGATCAAAGCATATGATAATGATCTATTGATTAAACATAGCATGGAATCAAGTACGTAATACACATATGAAAGCATCAATAAACAATACAAACATATGGAAAAATATTTGAACACTTTATTAGTAAAAGGAAGAGTTACAACCCAATTTTCTTGATTCAGTATCACTCCTCCAGTTCAATCCCATCCTCTCCTCATAACAAGCAAGACATTTTGACATCATTACAATACTTGAAACCAAATCAAGTCTCATACTAACAGCATCTCCCTATAATTCAATGATTTCCAGCCTAGCCAACCCCTGATCACTTAGATGAGTGGTCTTTTTATAGGTGAATGAAGGAAGTTATGCCATAAATGGTGATAATGAATGCCCTCCCAAACTTAGGATTTAGTTCCATGGAGGAAGGGATGAAGGGATTGATGTTCCTTAACTCCTCCCTCATCCAATTTCGAGCCCAAAGGAGTAGATAAACTTGGGAAGCTTCTAGATGCATCCAATGGATAAGAATATTCCCAAACCCCAATGAAATTTCGCTCAAATTCACCCAACGCACCCTGGTAGTGTATTGGGCTGCACTGCAGTGCACCCTGGTAGTGTACTGGGCTGCACTGCAGTGCACCCTGGTAGTGTATCTACCTGCGTTGATCCTCTTAGAGACAATTTTTGGATGATTTCAGTCATAGAACTTCTTGGGAAGCTAGGCATTCTGATGGTTGACTTCTTTAGGGCATGTAACAACTGAATTAGGGTTTGATGAGCCCTAAAGCACTAATCTATAATATGGGAGTGATGTGCCCAAATGGATCTATAACAGTTGCCCCCTAAAGCATGAAGTCATAAATATGTATGTCGAGTGAAATGCTTTACTATGTGGAGAGGAGGTTTCAAAGTAGAAGGTGACCTGCATCAATTACAATACATATATCATGATAATTTGATTTTTTCTCATGAACTCGCTAAGGGAAGGCATACCCATGCTCAGCTTATAAACTTTCATTACATGTACAAATATAGTCGTCTACAGATATAGACCCATGAATGTAAGGCCATTGTACATTTGATTTAGTACTCCTGAAAATATCGTAGCCCGGATGGATGAAACTAGATCCAGGGTCTTCAATCTCGTTCAATCTTTCGCTCAAGTACAAGTCTAACCATGTGAATAGATGATCTGAAGTCGAACATGGGAAGACATCGTCTGATTACCAGCCAATGATGTAAGCCATTAACAGACGCGAGAGGAATCACCGATAATGATAATGACCCTCAAGGTACTATAGTACATTTCGCATGGTGTGAATAAATGATTTGATGTCGAACACCATACAAAGTATTTCGGTCAAAGGCCAGTGATGTCAACCTATCGCCAGAAGCAAGAAACCTGCCATTGATGTATGCAAGACTTAAGGTACTGAAGGGGTGTTTCTAAGTCAACTTCTTAGATAATGTGCTGATGTCGACAAGAAGTGACTCGTCGCAAGAGGGCCTTGATGTATCCCACATCAATGACATGAAACGAGGTAAATGATTTTGGAGATGAAAATCGACTGACGACAGAAGGTTCAAGAATGGTGGTCATGAAAATGAAGGTTTACAGTATTGCAAAGGATGAAGTTTGAACTAAATGACTTCTCTTGAACATGTCAGCGACACTAAGATGAATTGGTAGCATTGACCCAAAACAAAGTAATGGATGGTATGATAGACCAATGGTGTGATAACCATCAAGCTGAATGACCCAACCCACATAGTCACAATGATGAGGTGAAAGTGTCATGTTCAAGAGCGACTTGCTACCATAAAGTGTTTTCCCCTTTTTCCAATTTTCCCCAGTCATTGCTGACCAGTACCTCTTTATTTTTTATCAAGCTTGAGGAGGATAACATATGCTTGTTGTATAATTTCACCCTTCGGGTGAATCCATTGCTATTTGATGTTTTAACGAGTCTAGCGAAGGTGAAACTCAGTCTTGTCTAGATGGACAAGTTTGTCGCTATTTGATGTTTTTAACGAGTTTAACGACAAAGATAACTCGGTCCTTTTCATGTTTAGAGAGTTTGAAAAGGGATGAAAAGGAAACTCCAAAAGTTATTTTTCGTAAATTAATCTCTCAAGTCCGAAAAAGCGTAAAATAATACAAGAGAGATATCATTTCCAATCCTTTAACGAGCTGGAAAGGACAAGCGCTCAGCAATCTTTTCATGTTTAGAGAGTCTGAAAAGAGCTTAAAGAAGACTCCACTTTGAGGAACGAGTGGTGTCTAGGGTAGCAACTAGTTCTGGTGATGTTGGAACTTCTCAAAACATGTTGATTTATGTGAAGAGGCTGGCTAATAAGACCACTCATTGCAACTGTTCCTTAAAAAGGGTAAAACAACCAAGTGGAAGTGTATGGTCGGCCAAAGGGATGGTGGCGATGAGATGAAAACAACCAAGGCTCATCTGATAGAAAAGGCTGATAGAATGGCAATCACAAGGGTTAAAATGGAAATGGGTTCATTTTTACACAAGCTTGAACCATAGGGAACTATGCTTGGATTCGGTTTCATGTTTACACAAGCTTGAAATGAAAAACTATGCTTGGATTCAATTTCATTTTTACACAAGCTTGAGACAAAAAATTATGCATGAGATTGTTTTACATGCCCCCAGCATGATGAAAGGGAGAGTCTCCTGTAACTAGATGGAAGTCACTGCGGTGAAGCAGGACGGTTATCCAACACCTTTTTGGCTTCGTCGACATAGGGACAAAAGTGAATGGGGTGATTCCCTTCACATAACCTACAGGGAAACTTAACTTTACCATTAGGTGCATGCCCCCCAAGATTCATTACATTCACCTAAGTAGACTACTCGTGGCTATCAAGTGGATGGAATGAAGGTTCTTTTACGAGATCAAATGAAAGACTCGACTAGGATTTTACGAGATCTACTCAAAGACTCGACTTGGAACTTTGCTCCAGCGGACCTTGTTTCATTTTTTGATGAGGTTGACACAAGACAACGAAGTATCGTCGTGCTTCAATCACAACTCATAAGAGGTCATGAAGGAGAGATTTGGTTCCAATGCCCCCGGTACATGATGTACAACATCACTGAAATGATCGTCAGTTGATGTAGATATGGAACAGGTTGCCACATAATTAACCCGTGGTAGGGATGATACCATTGGTACAAAAGGACCATTTAGGGAATATGGTTGACTGGGAGCCATATTTGGACCAGGAAATGAAAGCTGGTCAACGGTGACAATTCTGCCTTCATGCAGGAAACAAATCACTCAAAAGAGTGTTGAAACAATAGCTCCCATGCTATAAACATAGTCGCGCCCAAGAAGTAAATTGTAATCTAAAGGGCCTGGGACTACCATCACATTCAGATAAACGATTTTTCCTCCCAAACTAATAGGCAAATGAGGAAGGATCCCTAATGGTTGATTGGTTCTTCTGTTAAAACCCAACAGATTCTGAGTAACAGGCACAAGTGGCAGCAAACCGAGCGCTTTCCAAGCAGTTGAGGAAAGGATACTCATAGATGCACCTTCCTCTATAATAGTGCCTGATACAATCATATTACAAATCTGTACTATGATCTGGAAAGGCACATAAGAAGGAAGGCGGAATCTTGCCAGTCGATTCCAATCAAAGGAAGTGACTAGACTACTTGGAGGGGGTACTGTAGAAATGGGAGAATTAACCCCTTGAGTTACGAGAGCAGGAATATTTTCCTTCTGTCTTGATGGAATAGGAGGATTTCCCCCAAGCTCATTGGAATCTGAAGAAACAAAAAGAACTTGAGTGGTATCATATTCACTCCCTTCGAGAATGGTGCGATTAACTGAAGGTGAAATCAGGTCAACTGTTTCCTTGACCTGTTGATTTGGTTCAGGTATAGACTCATAGGATTCACTTTCAGAGAGAGTTGGTTTGACCGACGGTTGATTTTGGTCAGTCAATCCATCAACTAGTGAAGGACTTAGGGAGAGTTCCCTGTAACCAGATGGAAGTCGTCGCAGTGAAGCAGGGCGGTTATCCAACACTTTTTTGGCTTCATCCAGATAGAGACAAAGGTGAATGGGATGATTTCCTTCACATAACCTACATGGAAACTTAACTTTACCCTTCTTTCCATGAACTTTACTACCACTAGTTGATGGTGTGTCACCAACATGATCTCCAGAAGTTGATGACACAGGATGATGTGAACGAGAAGATCATTCTTCTAACATCTGAGGAATATCAAGACAACATCGAAGAAGATGGTCTCCCATACAAAGTTTACATGGATATCGAACTTTGTGAGGCTTGATGGACGATTTCTCATCAGATGTTGCCTTCAAAGCAATGGTTTCTTGGTTACCCCTCTACTGAATTTGCTTCTCCTTCTTCTTCCCTTTCTTCTTCTTCTTAGCCACCTGGTTACTAGCACCAATACTTTCACTAGGCGAAGAGGAAGAAGGGGAGGAAGAAGCAACTGAGGAAGAAGGCAAAGGATCAACTTTAGGATCAACAGGAGGTTGATTTTGTCCAGTTGGAGGTGTACTCGATTGCGGATAAATCACGACATTTTGAACCAAGGAGGTTGAAAACAACCATACTGGCAAGCCAATGGTAAATCCCGGAAGAGACAATGTAGCCATATATGGGGCACCAATATTTTCAAAAGGAGGAAAAGGACTAGGATTCCCATCAAAATGAATTCCTTGATCGGTGGACTCCGGATTTTTCGCCATATGTTTCAACCTAAGATCAACTAAGGAGCAAGTGTGGAGGATGTTATTTGCGGTCAATTAATTTTATTTTAATCAAAGTAACATAACAAAATAAAAGAGGGATAATCTAGGCAAAAGGTTTACCAAGCAACTGTGAACTGCAGAATACCTCCCAGCGAACCGAGAAGTGTGGGCAAGCAATCTCCCTGAATGTTATGTTTGGTGTATCACAGTGTACAAAGCGGCCAACTCAGTTACCTAAGGATGGATAGCAACCTAGTGTTTTCCTCCCATATATACCCGAAAGTACGTGGAGGCCCAATCCGTATAAGCGTTGTCTAATGCAAAACCGCACAGTGAGAGCATTCCCATATACTTTATGTACTGTAACACCGCCCTATATACCCGAAGGTACGTGGACGAACTACAATATACTCACGTACGTGGAATTAGGTATCACACTCGGGATGTATTGCAAACAAGTTAGCGACAGCTGCTTTGTTTTACGACGCCAGAACATGTCTCTAGCCTAGAACCTCTAAATGTTTTTCGTTAGGTGACAATGCTCCATTAGGTAAATTCAGATAAATTTTAAGTTGATCTTCTTTAGAATTTTCCTTTCAATTTTCACCATGTGATATATGTTCGCAATTCCTAAAATGCATCTAATATGATAAGCATTCTTTCCATTCAATTGAACAATGAAAATCCTTAGCTAGTAGGGATAGAGCAATCAGATTTTTTACAAAGAGAAAAGAACACATTAATGCAATTTACCTAGTTATTCCTATCAAGCATTCACAAACTTTAATATGCACAATGCATGTATTTATTTTCGATTTCCCTTAATGTGAATGAATAAAAAGGAAAACTAATGCACAATCGATCAATAATCTCTTTTCATAAAAATGACGATTTTGCGACAATTTCTTTTCAAGGAAAGGAAGACTTTACAACACTTTCATTTTCAAAGAAATGAGGAATTACGACACTTTCAATGAAAAGACTAATCATATGCACACATTAATCAATCGATCTTTCATGAATGAATATTTTACGACAATTCAATTTTCGAAGGAAAAGACTATTTTATGACACTTTCTTTCAACAAAGATCAATCAACCAAAAACTAACTTTCGACTATAGATTGAAAATGAAAAAGTAAATACATAAGAAAAATTTATCAATCCTAGTCTAAGTAGGGCTAGCTAAGGAGATTAAAACATATTTTCTGAGACATCACATCCATTTACAATCAGCAAACAAGCAATCAGAAGAATTTTGGCAAAAAAATTAATTCCAAGGGTGGGAATCTAACCCTAGGAAGATCAGCGCAGGCCAAAGAGGGAGTAACTGCACTGTAGTGCACTGTCTCTAACTGGAGGGTGCATTGCAGCGCACTGTCTCTAAGGCTAGCCTGCATTGATTCCTGTGAGGCCACTCAAGAGTCATCTAACCTCAAATTTTGACCAAAATTCAATGCAAAAGGTTGAATTTCAACAAGTAAAGTATGTCAAGGTGTCTAAGGACATGGATAAGCTACTAAGATGGATAATCGTTCCCCATCAGAGTCGCCAATTTGTTTTGGGAAGTTTTAGTGTCTACAAATAAACGCTTAAACCCCTAGACTAGTAGCTAAGTCTAAAACAATAGTGCAAATCATTCTCTACTTTTTCTATAACCAACAAATTAAATAAGGCAGTAAATAAGCCTATATGAAGCTTTCACTTACTCCTTATCTCCTTTGACCAATTATGTCGCTCCTTTTTGTACTTAGTCCGCTTGAAAAGTACCTGCACATAGATAGAAGACAAAAACTGATCAAAGCATATGATAATGATCTATTAATTAAACATAGCATGGAATCAAGTACATAATACACATATGAAAGAATCAATAAACAATACAAACATATGGAAAAAGATTTGAACACTTTATTAGTAAAAGGAAGAGTTACAACCCAATTTGCTTGATTCAGTATCACTCCTCCAGTTCAATCCCATCCTCTCCTCATAACAAGCAAGACATTTTGACATCATTACAATACTTGAAACCAACTCAAGTCTCATACTAACAGCATCTCCCTATAATTCAATGATTTCCAGCCTTACTAGCCCCTGATCACTTAGATGAGTGGTCTTTTTATAGGTGAATGAAGGAAGTTATGCCATAAATGGTGATAATGAATGCCCTCCCAAACTTAAGATTTAGTTCCATGGAGGAAGGGATGAAGGGATTGGTGTTCCTTAACTCCTCCCTCATCCAATTTCGAGCCCAAAGGAGTATATAAACTTGGGAAGCTTCTATATGCATCCAATGGATAAGAATATTCCCAAACCCCAATGAAATTTCACTCAAATTCGCCCAGCGCACCTTGGTAGTGTACTGGGCTGCACTGCAGTGCACCCTGGTAGTGTATTGGGCTGCACTACAGCACACTCTGGTAGTGTACTAGGCTGCACTGTAGCACACTCTGGTAGTGTATCTACATGCGCTGACCCTCTTAAAGACAATTTTTGGATGATTTCAGTCATATAACTTCTTGGGAAGCTAGGCATTCTGATGGTTGACTTCTTTAGGACATGTAACAACTGAATTAGGGTTTGATGAGCCCTAAAGCACTGATCTATAAGATGGGAGTGATGTGCCCAAATGGATCTTTAACATTTAGATGGTGGGGATTGGACTTCATAGGGGAGATCAACCCACCATCCAGTGGCCAACACAAATGGATATTAACAGCCACTGACTATTTCACCAAGTGGGTAGAGGCCATCCCAGCGAGAAATGCAATAGGCTTAGTGGTGATAAAATTCATGGAGGAGAACATACTATCCCCCTTTGGTTGTCCTTTAAAAATAATCATTGATAATGCTCAGGTCTTCAAATCTTCCAAGTTCACTAGTTTCTGCCATAAATATAATATCACCATTGGGCACTCCACTACATACTACCCTCAAGGCAATGGCTTGGTTGAGTCCCCAAACAAAGCTGTGGTGAGGGCGTTGAAGAAGACCATCACTGAAAATCAAAGGAACTGGGACTCCCAACTAAAGTTTTCTCTATGGGCCAACCGAGTAACGCATAAACGATCCATTGGGAAATCACCTTTTGAGCTAGTGTATGGCAAGGTTGTTGTCTGATCCAACTAGCAATGCCAGTAGAAACGTCACTACAAGAAGCCGAGGAAGAGCCAAGCGCCTTGACAAGAAGGATAAATCAGTTGGTTGAGCTTCAGGAAAACAGGGAACAGAGGGGGGCCAAATTGTCCAATTACCAACAAAAGATGAAATCTTTGTTTGACAAGAAATCCAAGGACAAACCTCTTCATCCAGGAGATTTAGTTCTCAGGTGGGATGTCCGACAGGAGGACAAAGGAAAACATGGAAAATTCGATCCACTATGGTTTGGCCCCTTTAGGATTATAGAAGAGAGAGGGAACAACACATATCTGCTTGAAAACTTGGATGGTGAATTATTGGAACTGCCTGTAAATTGTCAATTCCTCGAATTTTATTTTCAAAATTAGAAGTACCTATCTTACACTCATTGTAAATATTCGGTGTGTGTATTGAAATTGTTATTTGAATTTTCATTTTATGTAAAAATTCCTACTTTCATGAAAGTTATCTTTTGATTAGAAGTGACTCCATGCCCAAAGGAGTAGTTTGCAGTGTGTAGGTTCTCAGCACCTTGCTAGCAAGGCACTGTCCCCAGGTGGAACCAATGTTGTCACTCATTGCTTTGAAAATGATTAGTTCTCTAGGATGCATAAGAACAGTGAAGTTGAAGCCATTTCATGAGCCATAGAAGCTATCAGAGCCTAATTAGACCCTCTCCATTACATAGTGCCTAGAACGAGCTTTCCAGCGGTATAAAGAAGTCCAAAAAAGGCCCCCTTGGATCAAAAGTTAGAGCCTACTGAATATTTCCTTTGGAAAGCCCAGAAAACCAAGAACAAACATTAAAGGGACTAAGGCAAAACACATTGGAGGGCCCTGCAATCCTGCATCCCACAGTCCCGCAAGTCCCGCATTCCCGCAAGACCCCCACAGTTATTTATGGGCCATCCTTAAGGAATTGCGGGGGGAAGCACACCGATAGTGTTAACTCACCGAGGAAGGGAAGAGGTCAATTTACACAAAAAAATCATGGAAAAAATAAGGGCAGGTGGACCCCCTTTCTCTCTCCTCCAGGGAGGCCACGTGGCACACTACCCACAGTCTTGCAGCTTCACACTACCCTCAGTCCCACATCCTGCATATCTGTGAGGTCCTGGGCACATACTTAAGGTTATCGGTGGTTCAAAGTGTTGAACGTCAATATCGCAACCTGCAACCTCACAATCCTGCAGCTTCACACTACCTGCAGTCCCGCATCCTGCATATCAACGAGGTCCCAAGACACGTACTTAAGGTTATCGGCGGTTCAAAGTGTCGAATGTCGATATCGCATCCCGCAATCCCGCAAGGCCCCACATCCCACATCTCGGCAACCCTGCAGTCCCGCAGTCATAACAAACTCCAAAGCCTTACGGGGGGGTGATCTTGCAATATAGTGTGAAATCACCGGGGAGGGCCGAAAAAATCTAACAAAGAAAAGCATGAAAAAACCAAGGTCGGGTCGCCCCCTTCTCTCTCCTCCACATGGTGATACGGCAATACGGAAAATCCAGCATCCTGCAACCCAGTAATATCAGAGGATCGGTGAGGTTTTCATTCCAAGACCCTGCGAGGGCCGATCCTGCAAAACAGTGTAAAAGTTCCGAGGAGGGCCGAAATTCATTAACAAAGGAAATGCATGCGAAAACATGGCTAAGCAAGCTATTTTCTCTCTCCTCTAGGGGGCCACATGGCAGTATATGATTGGTCCTCAGAGCTGACATCATCAATGATGTGGTAGTATAGAGGACACGAGGCAGTACGAATGTTGATGTGGCAGGGGACACGTGTCACTCAATTTCAACATTTTCAGGGGTCCTATGGGGCCATTTCCGGGTGACACGTGTCACCACTCATAGGGTGACATGTGGAAACAATGACATCATCTCACATATCAGCGATCGTACGAAATGAAAATCCTTTCCTCCGCTGATGCTTCTCCCTAGTTGCGATTGCGATAAGGAAGAATCCCCTAGATGCGATATTTCATAGGCTCTATTTGATAAATATTTTGCGTTTGGACTTCGGCCGATGTGGTGTAAGAGGAAATCAAAGGGAATTTCACATTATAAAAGAAAAAGGCCCCTGGACACAGGTTTAAAGGCCTTAGCACCTGAAAGGTTAAAGCCCCTGGTCTTAGCCCATGGTTATATGAAGAAAATAGAGATAATGGTGATACATCAAAGGGGGGCTTAAAGGGGAGTCACAACACACTTGTTTCATTTTATTCCTATGTTAAAGGCCCACGTTCGAAGGACTCTCGAGTACACCATGAAACATGATAGCAGGCTCTTTCAGGGCACCGATAGTATTTAACAAAGATTTAAAGGGGCTGATGGGTCGGCAGCTATGGTTTTAAGAAGAGCAAGTGGTGCATTCAAGGCACGGGATGGGATGATCTAGAAAAATCCCACTGTGACACGGATCTGGAAGTCGGCACTGAATGAAATAAAGATAGAAATGATAGGGTTGGCATCAAAAGCAATTGTATCAGTAAATCAAGAAGAGGGAGCATTCAAAACCAAGTGTGGGTGGACCCAGAAATGGATTTTGTGACCCCCTTTCAAGGTCAGCGTCGATTGTGTTCAATAGGACTTTAAAGGTAGAAATGACAAGAGTTAGCTAAGTATCACATGAGACCATACCATGAATTAGATGCATCCTGAAGCCGAAGTAATTACAGGGATGGGCGCAAAGATATTGCATTAATGTTTCCTCTGTTTTGTGATCTTGTGGTGTGCCTTCCTTTATGAGGCAATTACTTTTTTTGTGATGTTTTTTGGACACGGAGCCTTCCCTGGTTGAGACAGCAAGCTGATCTGACAGCTGAGACTCAGCCCAGGAATATTTTGTACTGTATCATGATTGATAACACACCCCCTCTTCTTATAAATAGGGGGTAGCAACACTGAATAAAGGTTCCGAAATCTGCAAAGAAAGGCTGATATTTTTGTGAGACTGTATCACTTAGTTACATAGATCTTGCAGAATATCACAGGAGTAGTGGTGATTCCCCCTTTGAAGTATTACAATGTGTTATTTCCTATTTTCATCCATTTTGTCTATTTTCTTCTCTGAATTCATGTAATAATAGATGCTATAATATTTCATACTTGCCTACAGATTCATTTGCATTGAGTTGTTAATGCACATGCCTGTTTGATGGGTTGAAATTATATCTTTAAACTGCACTACATGAATCACAACATCCAGTTTCTTTTCAGTCCATTATATCTACCTGTAACTCAGATAATTGTAGCAAATCTCATGGTTTCAGGCTTTATGTTTTTAATATAGAATTATTGGTGCTTTGAGCTCTACATTTTGAGTTACCCCTTCTCTTTGTCTTCTCTTGTTTATTCCATAAAGTTGATTAAACTGTAAGCCTTTGAAGTGCTCAGCCTCCACTATTTTCTGTTATATTTCTGGGAACTGTGTATGTGTAGAAATATTGAAATACCTTACCTGTATCTTTGGATGAAAGAACCAACTCATGCCTCTTATATATGTGTATAGAACATGGGTGATGTCTCCTCCTGCTTGAGAATCATTTGAGGCACACCGATTTAGATGTACCCAAGCACTAGTCTTGTAAGCAATCCAAGGTTTTCTCTGGGAGGGACAACATTTTCAATCTATCACTGCAACTGGAAATTATTTTTCTAATTGTTAATTTATTTGACAATTTATTTGCAGTTTCCTACAAAAAATGTCAAATAATTCACACTGTGATTTTCACCAATAAACTACGAAATAAAAATAGCATTGGAAACTGAGAAAATCTAACACACTCATAAAAATATGACACCATTATTTTTAGACAAATGTCCCTATAAAAACCCAACTTGGGAAAATCGATGCAACAACTGAGGGCTTTATTATTATGCATCAGTGAGAAATTCTTAGTACAATAATTTGGATGTCGAATAATGGCTATCGTGCATAGAAAATACTAGAAAAATAACTAGAGGAAAATTATCCTCACTCCGGGCAATTTTGGCATTAGTCTGCCTCTGAAAAGCAAGTCATCCAACTGGGCCTACACAAGCTTTGCCTCAATCTGATGTTACATGTTTCAGTTGTTGCCCAAATTGATTGCTAATCTAGTTGTTTTGCCTACTGCTGACTAGGAAAACGTCTCTCTGACACTCTGTAACATTTGCTTGGCCTCTGAAACTAAAAACATCTTCCTTCCCATCAAATCAAACTGCCTTCTGGAGACTCTACGCAGCCTCCTCAAGAAATATTGACTTCTTTGCAAATGTACTCATTGGATCCGGAAAACTTCCTCCAGCCTCACTGTCCCTGCCCCTCACTACCTTTGCTTCAATATTTGGCTCTTCAGAAACTGTTGTTGCTATTTGGAAATCAACCTGCGAAGTAAATTGAAATGCTAAAAGTGTCTTCTCTAAGTGCCCATAAAATTCTTCAGACTCCTTATAATCCTCTGTTGGAGCACCAACAACCAAGATTAAAAGTTAATCAAGGGCTATGATCATCTTGAAGTCAATCTGTGTGAGTTTCTAGACTATTCTCACCTTGACTTAATTAATTTTGATTAATTAACCAGATTTCCTAAGTTTAGACTTAGGAAACATTAAAAAATAGGTTAATAATCTAATTAAGCCATCTCTAGGTGGAATTTCCAAAAATGATTTATGGGTTTTGGAGATCTCGTGCATTCTAGCCTCTCCACCAAATTTTGTGGCTAGAACACATCCGATGCTACAAAAACTAACACTCCATCTTAGCGAGGACTGTGTTCTAGTGTTGCACACCCTGTCACAACACTCTGTCTCTGTGTCATCTCATGTCATGTCATTGATGTCTCGCTAATGTTTCCCACCAACCACTGCGTGAATTTTATGTTGCATTTATGTTGTAGCTTACTGTTATGCAACCAACTCACAAAATAGAAGAAAAGATAGATCAACGACTTAAAAATTATTCTCTTCGAGGGGGAAACCTCCTTTACATTACATAAATGAACAATTCTTGGATGATACAAATGACAAGACCTCCTTTGTATGTATAGGAGTTTAAGGGGTCACAATATAATTAGAGCCTACATAACAATAATAATGTAAGGGCAAAACAACAACAATAGTGGGCGTCTATGGGGCACAGGAATAACAATATTGGGGCTACATGGGCACAACAATAACAATAAGGGTGCTACATTAGTATTATAGGGACCTAACATGTCTCTCTTTCAAAAAAGTGTCTTCCTCAATGCTTGAGTAGTTATAGATGCTTTTGTATAAAATTATCATCCTCCCATGTGGAATCTTCAGTAGGTAAGTTCTTCCACTTAATGAGATACTTTGAAATTGATTGATTTTGTAACTGTCGTGTTCTTGTTTCCATGATTGATTCAGGCTCAAATATGATTTTTCCTTCGTCGTTAAGTTTTGGCAACATTGTTTGAACTAGAAGATTGTCACCAATAACCTTCTTTAAGCATGAAACATGGAAAACTGGTTGTAGTCGAGAAGATGCAAGCAACTCCAATTTGTATGCCATAGTACCAATCTTTTGCAACACCTTGTAAGGGTCGTAGTACTTGGGTGATAATTTATTATCCTTCTTAGCTTGCTTGAGAGACATTTTTTTGTATGGTTGTAGCCGTAAAAATACCCAGTCACCTACATCAAAATCTCTTTCACGGCGAAATTGATTTGCATGTTGTTTCATTCGATTTTGCGCTAGAGTGAGGTTATCCTTTAAGAGTTGGAGAACTTGTTGTTGATGCTCGATGTGATCTTCCACTGCTTGAACCTTATAATTTTCTCTTAAATATGATGTGATGGATGGTGGATGATATCCATAAAGTGTCATAAATGGAGTCATTTTTGCTATAGTATGGAAGGAAGTGTTATACCACCATTCAGCTAGAGGTAACCACTTGACCCATTGTCTTTGTTTATCAGATACAAAGCAACAAAGATATACTTTCAAACATTTGTTCACTATCTCAGTTTTCCCATCAGATTGAGGATGATAAGATGAGTTATGAGCTAATTGAGTACCAAGATAAGAAAATAATTCCATCCAAAAAATTCCAGTGAAAATGGGATCTCTGTCACTTATTATAATCTTTGGGTTTCCATGAAATTTTTGAATTGTTTCCATAAATGCAGTAGCAACTGTACTAGATTTAAAAGGATGAGATAATGCACAAAAGTGTTCATACTTGGTAATTCTATCAACCACCACCATGATGATACTCTTTTCTTCAGACTTGGGTAAACCTATGATAAAATACATTGAGACCTCCTCCCAACGTTGACTTGGAATGGCTAAAGGTTGTGATAGACTCGGGGTCTTAATTGTCTCAACTTTATTTTGTTGGAAAACCAAATATTCTGCCACAAACTTCTGAATGTCAGATTTAAGGCCATCCCAAAAAAAAATCCTTCTTGACCCTATGGTAATTTTTTGAAAATCTTGAGTGCCCTCCCAAGAGAGAGATGTGAAATTCCAAAATAACCTTTTGTTTAAGTTGGGAATTCTTACAAAGATATAAGTGATCTTTGTATTGTAACAAATCATTTTTCCAACTAAATGTATAAGATGTACTAGGATCTTGTTGCAACTTTCAATGAGTGTCCACACCTCTTCATCATTCTTTCATTCATTCCTTGCTTCGGTTATCCACTCAAGTTGGATAAGATAAATGGCACAAAGAAATGCTTCCACATCCTCATCCTTTCTTGAGAGTGCATCTGAAACAACATTTTGCTTCCCTTTTTTATAGATGATTTCAAAGTTATAACCCAACATCTTTGTCATCCATTTTTGCTGCTCTTTTGAAGATAATCTTTGTTATAAAAAGTATTTAAGACTATCGTGATTTGTTTTTACCTTGAAGTGTCTTCCCATTAGATAAGGTTGCCATTGCTTTAGTGAATGTAGTATCGCCAACATTTCCTTCTCATAAATCGGTTTTTGTAAATACTTTTCTTTGATTGGATGACTTTCAAAAGCAATGGGTCTTCCTTCTTGCATTAAAGCAACACCAATTCCATTTCGTGAGGCATCACATTCCATAATAAAGGTTTTTGTGAAGTTTGGCGTAGCTAAGACCAATGCTTGGCACACTGCCTCTTTAAGATGTTCAAAGGCATTAGTTTCTTCTGGAATCCAAAAAATGCATCTTTATTCAGTAATGATGTTAGAGGTGTTGTTATTCTCCCATAATTCTTAACAAAATTGTGATGATACCATGTCTATTAGCACTTCATAATTTATTAAGGTTGTAATAGAAATTGCAAAGGTAAACACAAAACCACTTTTAAGTTTAAAAGTTAGCCCTTCTAAACTCAGAGAGGGATCTCTCTATCAAATTTATCTTTGTTTTCTTTGTGGTATTTTAGGATAGATGTGAAAGTTTAGGGTTTGGATTTTAAAATAGTTTGGTTGGAAAAACAAGAAAAGCCATTGGGCAATGGAGTCAAAGGGGCTTAGAGTGATCAATTTGCAGAAATATCAAGCTTAAGTGTAACACGGCAAGGTAGGCATGCTGTTGGATCTTTGTAGTTTATGAAATGGAGAAGGAAAAAAAGATTAAGAATCACTTTAAATATAGAGCATTGTTACCTAAATTCTATATTTAAACTTCAGTGGAAAACATGGATTATTTCTTTAAACCAGAACAGAGTGTGTTGAAACAAATTATGTACTTAATCTTCTTAAAAACAATAAAGAAATGAAAGACATATGAAAATAGAGAAAAGACAATATTACAGTAAGAAGAACTTCACCACACAGCTATGACACATGAATCTTGTAACAGATTTCTTGTATTAATGCAAATGGCCACTTGAGCTCAATAAACAGTTTTACAATGAATGGTAGTCTTTCTCAGTATGAGTCCCAACATCAATATTTTGAATTCTGAAGTATTTATACAAATTCTGTCTAAATATCTTTACATAAAATATCAAGATTTATTACAAAATATCTCAAATTTTTTTTACAAAAATAGAGAAAAATTATAGGAGATATGAAACTATTATGGCTACTGGGACTATATTCTAGGGTGGTTGTTGATGACTGGGCCTGAAGAAGTGTTGTATTGTTGTTGGAGGTGAAACTGTTTTACTCCATCAATTCACATAATTTATCCCAACGCTCTTCACTTGGGATAGAAAAGTTTAATACCTTCCTGTAAGTCTCATCTACCTATGTATACTTTTGAAAAGTAGGCTTGATGAGAAACAGGGGCTTGATCTCGTGCTTAATGAACAAGTTGAAATCTATTGCCTCCAGAAAAGCCTTCCCTATGATGCTTCCTTTAATGCCTACAAACTTTGATTTATCTCTAGCAATAGTGTATAGCTTATGGTAGTAGTCCTTTAAATTGATCAACTGGTCTCCATTTCTTATCAGTACTGGAAGACCTTTTAGATTAAGTGCATTAAACATTTTATGACATTTCTGGCCACTAGACTCCATGTTGTGACATTTGTTTTCTAATTGCAGCATTGGGTTCCTCTTAGTTGGGACCCTTCTCACCTCTAAAATTTTTTTTTTTTTATCTACAACTTCTAATTCTTCTAACTCCTCCTTGGCTTTTGAATTTAATATTCTTATCAGCATTGTATCTTCTCTAGGATTTTGTCCCAAATCTACCTTTATCTCTGCAACTGCTTATTTTGTTTTCCTAATCAACTCTTGTTGTTCAAATATAATTTGAATTGAGCGCCATATTTCATTGATGACCTCATTAATCTCTATCCATATGGTCTCCTTTGCCTGTGCCAAAGTCTGGGCCATGGCTGACTCACTTTCTAACTGTTCAATCTTTAGAGTGAGCCTGTGAGTTTTCTGCAACTCTGCTACATAAGAATTGTCTATCTATAGTTTCTGATCCTGCAGAGTTTTGAGTTGAGCCCTTAACTTTTCAATTTCCTTCCCTTGAATGGACAGGTCTTCCATGGCTTTAACTAATTCATTTGGAGAATCTGTACTCTGTGTTGGTGTTGCGATCGATGTAGATTCTCCTGCTGTAGTTGATACTAAAATAAGGACTATTGTTAGAGGCACTATAGCTAGTTGTGATGACTGCTCCTTTTCCTTGAGAAGTTTTTCCATCTCCACTTCCATATCCTTAATTTGGCTGCTTTGTTCAATTATTATCTTGAACATATTCTCTTTTTCTTTCTCAAAATCCCCAACTTCCCTAGCTTGGGGATCCTCAATGGAGGGAAGTTTGATTTGTCTCCTCAATGTTTCTATGTCTTCATTTTTCCTCCTCACAATTTCTTTTGCTACTTTTACATCTTTGGGGTCATACCCTAGTTTAATTACCAAGTCCTCCAATGGTTCGATCTTGGTGTCCTTAGCCAAAGATGAAATCTTTTCAACCTTCAGTTGTGACTGTATGTTGCTGAGTGAGGCCTACAACTTGGAAGTTGTCATGGAAGTGTTGGTCAAGGTAGAGTACAACATTTCTCCTGTTTGTTTATGCATGTCTATTTGGTCAATGGGGTGAATCTGCTCAGCATCAAAGGAAAAAAAAAAAATCTTGTAATCAGTTGGAGTCTTTGGAAATGGAATATGTGCTTGAAGGAATGCAATTTTCATTTTCCCCTTTTCTATATCAAAGGCTGAAAGAAGCATGTGTTGTGAAGAGGTTTTTTGCTTCCAGAATTGGGTGTATGTGGAGGCCTTGGGCTGCTCATTTTTCTTCTTAATTTCTCTATAGTTTGCAAAGATATTTGGTTCATCCTGGTCCTAAACCAATTCTTATGTCTGAACTGTATCTAGGGGATCTTGGGAAGTTGAGGAAGTTGGAGATCTTGTGAAGATACCTTCTCCTCTTATAGAAGCACGATGGCCTATCAGGACTATGGTGGCCTGCCCCTCATCCTCCTGCTGAAAAATTGGTTGAGAACTAGTCTTGTGCTTATTTTTGTATATCAAAAATTATTTGACTCCAATCTATGTCACTGAAGGGTAATTCTCCTCCCTTGGTCTCTTGTCTTTTTTCTCTTGAGGTACTGGAGTTTGTGAGGTTGTTGTAGATATGACATGTTCTTCTGCCTCCTATAGTGTGTTCTCCTCCCATTGACTTTGATTCATGAACTTCTCTATCTCTGGTCTTGGAGTGTGAGTGTAGGGAGTGGTTTTTTGTTCCACTCTCAGCTTGGAGATGATTCCAAAAGGGTCATATGACCAGGTAAATCTCAATTTGAAGTTCATTTGTTTAAGGAGTGAATCTGCCTCTTTACTCGTTGCCCTAGTGTTACAAATAAACAGTCCCACCTATGCCTTGATGTTGAACTGGGACTTCTTCTTTGCTGCAAAAAAATGTAAATCATCCATATGTACCATCTGTCTGATATATTCCAATGAGAAGATTCTCATGGGAACAAACTTAGGAAGCCTATAGGGTGGCAACTCACACCCATAAAATCTAATTTTTGTATAATTTTGGTATAAATACCAATCCCCTGTTTTAGTCTACTCACTGAGATGCAGAATTCTTTGTATTTCTGGTCCTATCCTAGGCTCTACATCACTATTTATTAAGCTAGCAACTGTATGTAGGAATTGATCAACATAATCAGAAAATGTGTACTCGGTGGAATTTTTCCTCACCAGGGAGGTCCAAAGGATTACAAACCGTGGATTACTCTGATCATCTAATTTATGCAAAGGAAATGAAAACCTATCTACTTGATGGTAAAGAAATAAATACACCAACACTGAAGAATACTTAAAATTCCCCTCAGTAGAGAACTTGAGGAGCTGGTCATGAATTGACTCTGCAATTAACTCATTGTAATTGAAAATAGGGGGTTTCTCACCAGTTGTAAAGACTGATAGTAAACTGACAATGGCCTCATCAACCCACTGATAGGATTGATAGCCAAGTATACATGAAATAATTTCAATTATCTGTTTAGTCATCTCGGGGAACATAGAGGATGAGTAGGGGGGATTTTTCTTAGGTAATTGGGCATCCTCTGGGAGAAAAATCTCAAAAATCTTGGCTCTTTGTGGGAAGGTCAGGTTTTTGTAGAATTCCATGAGGGAATCTACTGAAAATGGCTTCAGGGAGTCAAAAATTAGCAATTTTAGCATCTGAGAGATGGCTTCTGTAGTGATGGTGAAAAGGATGTCACCGTTATGGGCCACAATTGCCCTTTGGTTGGGGATGTAGCAAAATTGGCACCAAGACACGAATTCTGGGAAGTGATAGGTTTGTGGGAAGATGAATTGGGGCAGGGAAGATTCCCACAGGCCCAATTCATCACTGAGGTCAAGAAACTTTTGCTTCAACCAACTGTGAAGCTCATATAGGTCAAAATCGCAATTAGTTTCAGCAATCTTATATTGTTGATCCATTAATGGTTGGTGATCTAGTTCTACGGTAGGGGACAGAATAGGCTTGTCACCAGAGGATTTAGATTTTCTTATAGGTGCCATGATAGAAGAGGAAAGAGAATGGAATTCAGAATTACCTAGGAAAATTAGGTGAATCTAGTGTTAGGATGCAAATTGAAGGCTAGGTACTTGGTTACAGGTGACTAGTTATGCTGACTGGTTACAGAGATGTCGTGGATCACTAGTTGGGCGTTGGGAAGACTCGGTTTGGTCGACTGTGCACTGGAACTCTTGATTACCTGTTATCATAAAATAGAGAAAGGAGGCGATGTAACAGGTTTTGGTGGGTTATATAGAAAAACATTTTTACCATTGTTATCTAATCGTTTTAATGAAGCATGACCGTTGTCGCGGGAAATGGGCAAGCATTTATTGAGCAACAGTTGGTTGATGTGGTGGCAGGAGTGCCAGATGGCATCATCAAATTGGGGGAGAAGTAATGACAAGAGGTTGTTCTGGCAAAAGGGATGTGGGGTCTGCCAGCGTGACATGGCAAAAAGGTAATTGGGTCCGCCGATTGGATATGGCGTAAGGATGGCAGATCAGGTGGATGGGTAGCGGGGCCTGCGGGAGTGAGGTGGCAGACGGGAAGTGGAGGGGAATAATGACGTATGAGTGAATGGTGGGGACGGGGGAGTCCACACGGCGAGAGGTTAGTGGTGTGGGAGCAACAAATGTCAATGATCATGCGAGGGGGAAAACGGGATGGTAATTTTCGGAGGGGGGACAGAGCAGTAAGTGGGAATAGGCGGGGGGTGCGAAGTACTCTGGAGCCACCACGTTGCAAGGGATTACCACCTTTTTGGACCCCACCCCCCGCCGATTAAACCTTGGAGGGGCTCGGGGGGACGAAGACGATCCCCCGCCGTTGATCCGGGCGGGGTGGATCATAACCGTTGGAACATGCGCCTCACCTTTATTGCATAGCAACAAAATATATCATGTCAACTTTATTTACAAATAAAAGTGTGATTAAACTCTAGCAATCAAACTTACATTAAATCTTAATTAACCATGTTTAAACATTGTGGTTAATTAATTTTATTCTCACTAATCTAATTCAACCACGATTAGACTATGTGGCTGATTTATTCACTAATTTAAACTAATTTTATTTAATCTATCTTAATCATGCTTAAACTTTGTGATTAAAACAACTAATTTACTTCTCTATGCCATTTAAACAAGTTGCACACTTATTCAAAGGTATACTGATTTATTTTTCCTTTTTTGAGTGGCATTTTGATTTGCTCACTTGCATGCCATATTTTTTAAGGGGTATTTTCATTATTTTTATTCTATTTTTTCATATTTTGATTTTTTTTCTTTTCACATATATATATTTTTATATCCCCTTTGTTTTCTTTTATTTTTTATTTTTTATTTTATTTTTCTTTGGAAATAAATTCCCAGAATGGAATATTGATTACAACATTTCATATACAAAAATCAAACAGCAAATAGTCATCTCATCCTATAAACTATAGGACCCTAACAGTGGATGGAACCCTCCTTACGAGGTGTCAAGAACGTTGTAGATCAGTAGCCTTGATCCATTGGGCAAACTGCCTTTATTCTGCAACTAATTCTGATCCACCTACTGTCAATCATAAATATGGGTAAGAAATCATCAGAAGCTTAGGGCCTTCACTTCGGGCTTCAATTTAGGATGTGAGCCACCCTCTCTTGTAGTAGAAATAGTAAAATGATATGTACAATGATTCTAAATGAAACTGATTTAACTTTGAGGAAAGTAGTGTTTGAGAATTCTGCCATTGACAGGTCCACCAGGAAGTGCTTCTTCAGTCAAGTCCTTCAAGAAAAATGCATTATTGCCTCTGAAAGCTTCAATTTTATATGGCCCTTTCCACAAACTATCGAACTTACCATGCTTGCCTTTGTCTTCATTCCTTGAGTCCCACTTTAACACTAGGTCACCTAACTGGAAATCATCTGCTTTTGTTCTCCTGTCATAGATCTTTTTGATGTTGTCTTGAACAAGTTGAGTTTTGTTATACACCTCTTCCCTGGATTGTTGCAACTGTATGGTCTGGTTGATCCTTCTTTGTAATTCATTAGTTTCCACTTGTGATTCTTGTAACAATTTTAACACAAGAACTCAGGGAGAAATAGGAAACACAACATCAACTCCATATACTAGCTGGAATGGAGACATTCCAATAGAATTTTTGGTGCTAATCCAGGATTTTTCAATCCACTTGGTAAAGTAATCAGTGGCTATTAAGATCCATTTATGCTGCCCTGAGGAACTGGGATGGATTTCACCAATGAAATCCAGGCCCCACTGCTGAAAATGAGTTTCAACTGAAATGGATTTCAATGGTAAAGTTAAAAGCTTTCTCTTGCCTTCAAAGATTTGACACTGGTGACAAGTGGTGACTTTCTTATGCATGTTTGCAAACAAGGTAGGCCAATAAAATCCAACCCTTAGGATTTTGTTGGCTATGGTTTTCCAATACAAATGGCCTCCACAGTCTCCTTGATGAAACTCTTCCATGACCCTGTCGGCTTCATCTTTCAATAAACAGTTTAGTAAAATACCTCCACAATATTTCCAATATATATAAAGATCTAAAATACAAAATTTCATAGCTTTCAGTTTTAGAAATCTAGCTTTTGTCTTGGTTAGACTAGGAGGAGCTTGTAAGTTTTGCAATACAAAGCTTGTGTCTACATACCACAGTGAGGTAGCAAAGGTGTTTAATACTTGTGGAGTCGCCAACTCTTCCTATTCATCCAGTGCAACAATATAATTGATATCTAGTGCATGAAAATTGGAATCAACCATTAGCTTTTCCAATCCCTGACCTTTGGTGAACTTGGTTGGTTTAATCTCACTGTCATACTCTAGGATCACAGCAATCCATTTCCCTCTTCTACCATCTGGGTCAATCTGTGCTAGAATATCTTTTACCATAGCACTTGAGACAAATGCAATGATATGAGAATGTAGTATGTACACTCTAAAATCCTTTAATGCCTTTACCAAATCAAAGGCTTGTTTCTCCCTCCTCTAAACCAAAAAGAGTTTTCTTAGGGTTTAAGGAGATACCATATTTTCTGCACTTTTCAAAAACTCTTCTTAAATGCAGTAAGTGTTCTTCATCTGTTTTTGAAAACACAGTTATATCATCTAGGTAAATCACAATGAATCTGTCAATTTCATTAGCAAAGGCTATGTCCATTTCTCTTTGGAAAGTGGCCCCAACATTCATAAGGCCAAAAGGCATTTTTACATACATAAAAGTGCCCCATGGTGTAGTAAATGTTGTTTTGTGTTGATCATCAGGATGAATCAGAACCTGGTTGTATCCTGAGAAACCATCCAGCAGTGAGATTCTACTGGAGCCAACTACCTTTTGTAGGATGTGATCCATTTTGGGAAGGGGATAGTTATCTTTAAGAGAAACCTTGTTAAGATTTCTAAAATCTACACAAATCCTAATTTCACCTATTTTCTTTCTAGTAGGTACTAGATTTGAGACCCATTTCGAAAATCTAAGAGGTATAATGATCTTTGCATCAAAAAGTTTCTTGACTTCCTTTTCTATCAAAGGCAATAAAACTGGGTTTATTCTCCTCAATTTCTGTTTAAAAGGCTTTTGATCTTCCTTGATGGGAATGGTGTGTTGAATGATACTTGTATCATAAGATTTTAATTCTTCATAGCTCCAGGCAAACACATTAGTGAATTATTTAAAAAAACTCAACGTATTTTTGTTTTTCTTTAGGAGGTAGGGATTTAGACAGTTTGACAATTTTGGTATTCTCTGTAGTTCCTATGTTACAGTCCTCTACATAAACTCCTACAAGTTCTATTTTTGGCTTCTTGGCTACATCATCAAAGTCAAAAAGCTCTTCCAATGGTACCAATCCTCTTGGTAACACATTGTCCTTTAATTGCAGAACCTCAAGTTCTTCTTGATTATCATCAATTTCATTAACCACTATTTATTTTTCATTTTCATCTATATCATTTTCTATATCAATATTTACAGACTCAAATTCATCTTTCATTTGTAAAAAGTTTTCTATTTGTTTATCATTACTGAAAACCTACCAATATCTTACATTATCAAGCATAGCTGGCATGTGCTTCACTTCCACCACATATTTCCTATTGGAATGAAAAGGCATTTTGCAAGTGCTGGCTGAAACAGCCAAGGCATTAGCTAAAATATTTTGGCCTCTAGGAATAACAGAAAAATCATATTCAGAAAAGCATTGCAAAAAATCTAAGACTACATTTCTATAGGTTCTTAGTCTAGGGTGTTTAGCAGCATATTCACCCTTAATTTGATTGATTATTAGCTCAGAATCCCCATGCACAGAAATTCATTTTGCTCCTAATCTCTTTAAAATTTGCAGCCCTAAGATCAATGCCTCATATTCAGTTATGTTATTAGTGCATTGAAAATTAAGTTTGTAACCATGTCCCTTTTCCATATTTGTGGATGAGTTTACAATGAAAACACCTGCCCCTACTCCATCCTTACTTACAACCCCATCGAAATTCATATTCCAAAGAGCCTCTCCCTCTACATGTTTTTCTTTAGAATCCAATTTTATTTCCTCTGTATTATTGACCTCAGCTTCTAAGTGTGAAACTTCATTTTCTACACATTCATTATTGTACAAGATAAATGAATCCATCTTTGAATGTATTGAATACAGGGGGTAATTGTTGGGCCTGTCTTGACTACTCACCATGTACTTCATTAGTGTTTCCCTGTATAATCTTCTTGGCTGACCAAACACTGGAATCATAGAATAAGTGATATCCATTTGTAAAGTACCTTGTAATTTTGCTCCCGAGGATCTAGAGAGAAACATTCCATACTTAGAAGATATGTTTGCTACTACAATGTCCATTGCCAAGCTCTTTGCTGGTATTTGGGCTAGAGTAACACATAAATCTTTGATTAATCCTAACTAGCTGACTTTACTTGAATCAAATGAATATAAATCTTTGTAAGGCCTGGTTATGTCTAAGCCTAGTTTCTCCATAATAACTCTAGGCATTAGATTATGTGAGGCTCAAGAATCAAACATAACATTGTGTAGAATTTTATCATGAATGTTCAAGCTAATGAAAAAATGGGGTACACTACCATCCTGATATTTTCCTTCAACCTCAGGCCCAAACAATAACTCAGGTCAGTCATCAGCCAAATTAATTGTGTCGGTCCCTTCCCCTATCTTCAAAGCTTTTATAACCTGTGATCTGTATACATTTTTGCTGATTAATTCAGTGAGAGGAATGGAAACTTTTAATTTATCCAATTCATTTTAAATGCTAAAAGATGTAGGAGGATTTTCTATTTATTTAGAATTTGCATCCTGTTTCTTAGAAGTTTCCTTCTAAGAATCATCTTTAGGCTCACTGGTAGAAGGGGTATCATTTTGGGCCCTTTTGGGAGGAGTGTCAAGAGTCTTTTTGGGAGGAGTGTCAGGAGAGTTCTTACTTCCATAATCATGTTCTGACATCATTTTTTGTAGTCTTCAAAGTCTAATGGAATGGTTTCTGGTTGTGAGAGTAAGAAAATGTCTTGTTCTTCCTTAGTCAAGAAAATGTGGTCAACTTCAATTTCCTCAAACAAATTTATTTGATTTTCCTCAAGATCTTCAAGTATGTCAGCTTCCTCATCTGCATAGTTTTCTTGAAATGGAGGTCTAATCTATTGCTGATCATTTTGGCCTCTCTGCTCTCTTTGTTTAATCTGAGGTTGGTTTTTCCTAAAATTTGGATTTCTAATTTGGGAACCACCTTGGTTTTCCCTTGGAGGGGTTCTATCAACTATAGAAATTCTCTCCATCATTTTCTCCATTGTTCTTACTAAAGTGTCCAAATTAACATCAGAGGAAGAAGAAGCATGTTCCTCTTTTATAGTAACTCTCCTTTCAGCTTTCATTCTAGCTCTCTTTGCTAACAGATTGGCTTCAACACTAACTGCATTTCTTTGCATTTCCTCAAGGGTTGCAGGGTTTCTTTCTCTTAATTGGTAAGACATATCAGGGTCAAAACCATCTAGGAATTTAATCAAGGCTAGCCCCAGAGGAGGTTGTATTGTTGTAGGGATAGAGTTATAGACATTGTTAAATCTGATACAATAGTCTTGGACTAATTCACATGGGGCTCTTTTGATACTTTCATACTCTGCTAAAATTTGTAGAGGGTTCTTTTTCACTTCCCATCTTCTAAGGAAGGTGTCATGAAATTGAGAAAGGTCCAGGATAGAGTTGGATGGTAACCCTTTAAACCATATTTTAACCTCACCAGTGAGAGTTTTAGCAAAAAATCTCATTTTCACATCAACATCATCTATCTCTTGGAGGTCTAAGTAGTCATTCATTTTATCAATATGTTGTTGAGCAGTTATGGGCCCAGTGTTATCAAATTGAGGAATCCTACTCTGGTAATCTTGAGGTATTGCATTGAGTTGTGGAGGTAGAGCCAAGGGGGCATATCGAGCTGCCATGATTGGTGTTTGAGATGTATAGGGAACTACAATAGGTGTGGGTATGGAAGGTATGAAGGGGGGTATAATTACACTTTTTGTGTTGATGTAGAAGTGGTAGTGGTTGAAGATGAAATGGGTGTAGTGAAAATGGGGGTGATTATTTGAGGTGCAGTAGAAATAGAAGGAATTTTTACAGGAATAGAAACAACATGCAACTCTAGAGGGGCAGAAATAGTAGGGATCTATAAAGGAGTAGTATGAACAACGGGAATTTCAAATGGAATATAAAAACTAGGTGGAATTAATGGAAGGATTGGGGATGAAGCAGTAGAAGAAGAATGTGAGCATTTAGGTTATTCAAGAGATTTTTGTATAACTTGATCTAGTTCAGACACCAACACTTCAAGTTTTTTAAATTGTTTGATGACATCATCCTCAGAGTCTGATTTCACAGTTTTATGCTTTGAAATGTAGGGTTTTAAAATGTTTTTATCAAAAATAGTTTCAGCTACAAAACTCTAAGATTTTGTTCAGAAGAGACTATGTTCAAATGGTAAATCAAATTCTATGTCTTCTATTGTTTCAAAGCCTTTGGATAGAGAACTAACCTTAGGGAGAAGATTATTACTTGCTTGGCTCTCAACAAAACTTTTCTTTATAAGAATTTTTTCTAGATTATCTACAATTTTCGGTGGATTTGGAGCTCGATTAGCTCTAGTGTAAATTCTTTTAGGAGCCAAATCTACTGATCTGAAAATGGGGCACTAAAGGCTTCTTGTCAAGCTTACAAGAACCGCTCCCACTTCCAAAGCTTAAATATTCCCAAGATCATATGATTAACCATTTGCGGAATTAAAAAGTGCTTGAAAATAGGTGTATGCTTTTAGTTTGCCTTTAACTATTTATGTGCTTTGAGTTCTGTTGCTTATGTTGATATGTAAATACATGTAATAGTAAAACAGTGCAACAAATAACAAACACATAAGACAACAATATAATATGGAGCTCACCCAAAACTCTTGGGCTACGTCTCCTTGAGCTCTAGTCAACTCAACTAGGCTCTTTGGGATTATGGCATAAGTTCTCTTACAAGCTCCATGCTCAACTCCATTGGATTACACAGAAACAATGGGATTATAACACCATCTTATCCCTGGCTCTGAAGCTCTCAGGCTTTCTGGCTCTGGCTCTCACTCTAGCTCTGGCTCTCGCTCTGGCTCTCGGCTCTGGCTCTCGCTTTGGCTCTCTGGCTCTCGCTCTAGCTCTGGCTCTCGGCTCACGCTCTCGCTCTGGCTCTTAGCTCTGGCTCTTGGCTCTCGCTCTGGCTTTCAGCTCTTGCTCTCGCTCTCGCTCTGGCTCTCAGCTCTCGCTCTGGCTCTTGCTCTGAGCTTCTCTCGGCCCCTGTGGGCCTCTGTAGTTCACTCGACCTCCAAGCGACTCTCAGCAACCTTCCAACGACCTTGGCAACTTTTCGCTGCTGTCAATTGAGCTCTCTGGTTCACTCAACCTCCAAGTGACTCCAAAACTCCCTGCGCTCTCTCAGCCTCTATGCACATATCTTCAGCCCCCTGTCAAGCACGTTCTTTAGCTTTTGTGAGGTATTCGTCGACTCTGCGGCTTCCACAGCTGTTCCTTTGTCCCTTCGATCATGAGGAATCATTCCTTTGTGGCTCTTCATCTCTTCGACTGGCCCTCTGGCTCACCGGCTCTATGGCTCTGCATCTGGCCCTCTGGCGCTCTAGCTCTGTGGCTCTGCGTCTGGCCATCTGGCTCTGTGGCTCTATGGCTCTCTGCGTGTAACGCATCATTGTTACAAACGCCCGCTTACAGCGTGGCAAGGAGAATGGGACAGTTACAAAGGAAATACACAGGCGGCCTCTTCCCAGGACAAAATCCGTGAAATAACCATATTTCCAATACACAGAGAATATACATGGAAATACACTATCGGGCGCAAAATCCGGACTTCAAAATCTATGAAATCGCACTCATAATCCCTATCAGGTCCGCCATCCATCACAATATCGCAATCGAATCGTCACATGGCCAAATGGCCAAAAACCCATTTACACAGGAAATACATTGAAAACTTGAATTTCCGAATTTCAAATATTATGAAATCGGGTCTATAAACCCATCGGGTCCGGCCCTTATCAGCAATATCGCTATCACAATCGCATTGGCCCTGGCTTCGGGGATTGTCGATTTTCGATCACTGATTAAATCTGGACCGTTGATCTGCTCCTTGATCGGACGGTCGATATCGCATATCGTTGTCGCAACAGTCCTTCGTATCAGGGATCACCAATCTCCTGACCGCCGATTAAATCTAGACCATTGATCTCTTTTCCTGATCCAACGGGTGTTGTGAGATCACACATCGGCTCATCACTTTATTGCATATCGCATTTGAAATGACCTGGGGGTTCTTCCTTTGGCTATGGACTACGCCGACGCTGATCCGATAATCGACAATTGCAATGTCGCATATTCTGGAATCCCGATATCACATACCGCCTGCCTCCGATTGCGATATGTCGGGGATCGTTGATCGAGGGTCCCTTCCACCTTGGCCTTAAGTCCACCCTTTGAACCTTTTACGACGCGATTTCCCCTATAAAGCATTTTATGCAATTTTTAGAAGAAATGCCTCCTTTTTCAAAGGATAAAGGCAATCTTCCTTTTGCGATAACTTCATCATCCGAAGTACGTTTTAGGCCATTCGAATTGCATCAGATTCAGAATGAAAAGATCTATGCAATGGGACTATTTCCAGGAGTAGCCCTTGACTTTCATTTTCCTCTGTGAGGACCACTTTAGAGTTAGAAGTCTATCCAAGATCCATTTTGGATCACGCCTTCACACTAAAAGAACTTTTCGTCTCCAAAAGACTGATATACTGATCTGAACAGTAAATGAGAGTAACAGCACCCTCTTCTTTCAGCCTCCATACACTTGCCTTGCATAGTGCCTCTAAACCAAAGCCTTTGACCACTCTCCTTCCTAGATGTGTTGGTCCTCCTAGGAAGAATTGTCTTCCTCCTTGACTTCCTGCAGAGCTCCTGCTGAGAAGGTCACAAAAGGTAGTTTGAACTTCTCTTCCTTGATCATTGATCCAAGGTGGCTCAAATAAATGTGAAGTTACATCTGCTTCACAAAATTTTCATTTGTACCTGCTTGACATGCTGTCAACAACAACTGTTAACAACAACAGAAATACAGACAACAACTAGATGGCCTAAACTCCTGCTTCAACAAAAGAAACAGATTTTCACATCTTGTGAACACCTCCATGTCTTACATCTACATACAAATGATGGACTAGATAACAAGCCCACAAAACATGCCTTTAAAACAAATGACCCTTCAAGTCAAGCATGTCTTTACATCTTTTCTACATGCTTTTCCAAAGATGAAACACTTCATCATTATCTCCATCTTGGAGACCAAATCAACTTTTCTCAAGTCAATATTTGATCCGGATTTAAACAGGAACGCAATAGATTACAGAGATAACCATGAATACAGAGATGCGATAACCATAAAAACAGAGATACAGGGGAAATAATACTTCATTTCATTACTGTAAAATACTGAAATATGCTTACAACCAGAAATGGAAATAAACCAGCTAGGGCGATGGTAGCTATCTCTGAGAAGAGATGTGCGGCTACATGCCTCTGAACTGTTCCGAACTGTATTACAATGAGGCTCGAAGGCCTATTTATTGTTGAGAAACAATGGAAAACCCTTCACATCCCGAAACCTAACCTTAGAAGATGAAACGCCAAATTGTGGGCCCCGTTTGGGTAAATTGGTACATCAATTTCCCGGGGTCGTAACTTTGGCATACGATCTCCGTTTGACGCGTACGATAGCTCGTTAGAAATATCTATCCGAGAACTACCACTTTGGGAAGGGCAACATCGGTCCATGGACCCATGTTGCCCCCAGATTCCCAAAAAACGTCGTTTAGGGCCTCAAAACGGCTCCGGAAGTTCAGGACTCGAAAAACTACTAAAAATAGTAAGTTGTGCTACAATTAAGGAAACTGAAAATGCTGAGAGAGACATTTGTGGGGGTCCAAATGGGTTGGTGGGTGGCCACCAACATCCACCTGGATCATTCCTCCCCCCTTAGGAAGCAATGGTCCCCATTGCGTTGAGTTCCTCCATCTGCTGAACTTGTCCTGCAATCTCTGATGTGTCCAGTGATGGTGGGAAGCATGGTCGACGATGGTCCACATTGAACATTTGGTGCAGGCGAAGGAATGGAGGAATGATGTGCTCCAAAGCATTGTTCCCCATAGCCTTGGTACTGCTGTAAGGACCATGTCGGAGTGATCTGAGCTTCTGATGGGTTCTGGTAAGGCGTTCTTTCTGTCGATGCAACCAGACTTTGTTGCCCACCTGAAACTTGTGTGGTACCCATGTGGGTGAGGAGAAGTTGTTCCTGTGTTCTGTCATGACCGTATCCCTTTTTTGATGCTGCTGTGTGTAGGAACCCTTTGCAGGGGTCATGGATGTAGCAACGATCTTCCCCTTATTTTGGGAGTGAACCATACAGATGAATTTCCTAGTCTGTGATATGAGCTTGCTGCCTTTCTTAGCAGTGATCAAAGATGTGGTAGTAGGTGGAGCTACCTCTGGTATCCTGTATAATGAATCACCCAAAGAAATAATGACAGCGCGAGGCCTTGACTCATACACAGCATGTCGCCTCCACAAGTATGGCTGGCCTACTAGTACATCACAAACATCCAGAGGTGTAACATCACACAATACCTCGTCTGTGAAGGGCTTGATGCTGTATGGAAGGCGGCACTGTTGGCGAACTTTCAGATCTCGTCCTTCGTGAAGCCACCCGATACTGTACAGCTGTGGGTGCGGTGTAGTCGGTAGGCCCAACCGCTTCACGACCTCTGCTGAAATGAGGTTCTTTTGGCTGCCACTGTCGACAATGAATTGTAGCGGCGAACCCTTCACCCACATCTGTGAGTGGAAAAGACGCTCCCCTTCCTCTGGATTTTCGGGCTCATCTTTCTGGATCTTGGCAGTGGCAACAGTGGCGCTGGGATCCGCATCAATGATCTGCTTCCCTTTGCCATTCCCCTTGTCAAGTTCTGGCTCGGGGTCAGAACATGCATCTGATTCGGAAGCCTTCAATTCAGCCACCAGCGACTGCTTGGTCCGACACTCACTTGTGTTATGAGTGGGACTCTTGTGGAACTCACACCACTTTCCTGTGTCCTTCTTCAGCTTCATGGTGTTGTACTTTTCTTGCGGCTTCGACGGGTTGTCTTGGGTCACCCCGCCTTGGCTTTGTCCTTTGGGCTTCGGATTTGCAGATCCAAAGTCTCGCTTCTTTTGTTTGAACTTTTGCTCGATTTTGACAGCGTATCGGTATGTTGTGCCGAGTGAGGAGATGTTCAAGAACACCATCTCTTCCTGGATGTATCTGTGCAGGCAGCCACGGTATTTGAGTACCAGATGCAGCTCAGAATCTTTGATACCCAACTGTGTGCGAAGGGTATGAAAAATGTTTGTGAACTCTGGCACATCTTGGTCTCGTCCCTGCCGCAGTGTGGTCCATTTGATGTATTTGTCCTCATAGCTTCCGACACGGTAGTACTGCTCCTTGATGGCATCCCGGAAGTCATTCCAAGTGGGTGCGGATGAAAATAGTGAGCCTGTACTTTCATCCTTCTGCTCGCAGTAGGTTTCCCACCAGTCCTTGACGTGGGGGGCTGTTTTGAGAAGAGCGAAAACAATCTTTTCCCGACTTGAAAATTCATGAACAGAAAAATACCCATCAAGCAGATTTAACCATTTATCTACGGCATCTGCATCTATTTGACCCTCGAATATGGGGATTTCAAAATTAACTTGTACCTTGAAGGGTGTGGCATTTCCAGAGTCGCTGTTGGAAGTCGATGCGTCACCTCTGGGTAGCCGCTGAAGAATCTGCGCAAAGCTATCCATCATCGCGTTCCTTTGCCGCTCGAGCGCTTCTTCGAGCAAGATTTTGATAGGATCTCCTGCCCCCTCGTCTTTCTTCTCATCCGCCATGGGAGGCCGTCGGGATTTGCGAGGCTGGTCTTGCAAAGGTTCGACCAGTTCAAGCCCTAATTCCTTATATCCCGACCTCGTTGGGGACATGCAAAGAAAAACAGAGAAAAAAGCAGACCGCTCTGATACCACTGATCCGGATTTAAACAGGAACGCAATAGATTACAGAGATAACCATGAATACAGAGATGCGATAACCATAAAAACAGAGATACAGGGGAAATAATACTTCATTTCATTACTGTAAAATACTGAAATATGCTTACAACCAGAAATGGAAATAAACCAGCTAGGGCGATGGTAGCTATCTCTGAGAAGAGATGTGCGGCTACATGCCTCTGAACTGTTCCGAACTGTATTACAATGAGGCTCGAAGGCCTATTTATTGTTGAGAAACAATGGAAAACCCTTCACATCCCGAAACCTAACCCTAGAAGATGAAACGCCAAATTGTGGGCCCCGTTTGGGTAAATTGGTACATCAATTTCCCGGGGTCGTAACTTTGGCATACGATCTCCGTTTGACGCGTACGATAGCTCGTTAGAAAGATCTATCCGAGAACTACCACTTTGGGAAGGGCAACATGGGTCCATGGACCCATGTTGCCCCCAGATTCCCAAAAAAACGTCGTTTAGGGCCTCAAAACGGCTCCGGAAGTTCAGGACTCAAAAAACTGCTAAAAATAGTAAGTTGTGCTACAATTAAGGAAACTGAAAATGTTGAGAGAGACATTTGTGGGGGTCCAAATGGGTTGGTGGGTGGCCACCAACATCCACCTGGATCAATATTACATGCATTTTTACAACAAAGCAATCAACCATGCAAGTTAATTACATATACATGTTCAAATACAAGGAAACATCAACATCCCTGTGTTCATGCACATCATGCTTATGCATGCATTTCATCCTTCAACTTTTGCTTAAGCACATTGTACTTTCGAAGCTGAAATGAATATAATGTTGTAGCAATAAAGTGAGTCTCCCACTCAACTTTTCCATTCACCTTCTTGGTAAAAACTTGCAACTGCATTCCATTGACAAAGAAATGCAAATAGATGCATCAAATCAAAAGACATGCAATCTTTAATTGGACAAGAACTCTAACCATTTCTTACCAATCAATTTCAAAGGTGCTACCTTTGTTGCACATCAGCATCAACATGTGAATCATCCTTAAACACACCATTCATGGAATCTTCCTTTCCATCCCTACCATTTTCTCCTTCCACCTTCTTCAAGTTTCGTGGAAGCATTGTTGGATTCAAAGTCCAACACTTTTCAGCAATGTGTCCTTGCTTATGGCAGTAAGTGCAACACATGTGCATCCTCTTGACAGCATGACTTGCCTTGTCCAATGGACATTTGCTTCTTGCTTCCTTTCCTTCAAAAGTTTCCTGTATGTGGCCATTCTCTTCCAACATCTAGAAACATGATGGTTATCCAAACCACAAAAGGAACATGCAATTCTTTCCCCATACTTATATGGAAATTTACCATGCTGAACATAATGAAAAGGAATATGATTTGAACCAGATTTATACCTTTCTCTTTCACCTTTATTGCCTTCTTGAGGAGGTGAATTGAATGAAGAAGTAGCTCCCTTTGGAACACCATCAATCTCTTCAAGGCTGTCAGAGTTTCCACAACTCTCTGGTTCAAGTGTATGCTGATATACACCTTCTTTCTGCAAGGTATGATTCACACCATTGCATTCCCCAAGAATACAATCTTCACAATCTTGAGGTAGAAGACCTGAAATGAAACTCCTTCTTGGAGCTGTTTCAATGGTCTTCATGGTAGCCTTGGAACTTTCTCCATAAGCTTGTCCATAGCCAAGACCCAAATACTTAGGCCTTTCCTCAACTATTATTGGCTCAACAATACCTTGTGCATGTTTGCCCAAACCTTTTCCTTCATAGCCCATCTTGGACATTAACTTGGAACCTATGCCTCTAGTATGTTTTTCAAAAGAACCAACATAAACCTTCTTAGAGGAATTTGAAGACAAACAGGAATTGTTTACCTCTTCTTCGAGCTGATACTTGACCAAGGCTTATTTGGCAACAAAGAGCTGTGTCTCCAACTCATGCATCCTTTTCAGGTTCATATTTGCAATATGAAGTTGCCTCTCCATTTCCTGCAATTTGTCAGAAAGCAACTGCTTCTCTTCCTCCACGGAATTCAACTGCTCTCTAAGCATGATGCTCTTCCTTCCATCCTTATACATTTCTCTCACCTTGTCCATCATGGTGAACAAGTCTTGCCTCATGTCTCCATCAAAGAATCTTGTGATGAAGGAGGAATTTGAGGACTCACTTGTAGAAGTTGTCATTATCAAAATGAACAAAAGAACTTCAAACAAGACTAACAAAGAGCTTATTCAAGCAACCTTTTGCAACAAACCTCTTGTGCTTCAAGGATTGCTTTGAGGTCCTTTGGGATAAGAAGAATGCCTTCAGCCCTTCTTCCTTCTCGTCCTCTCCTGGACTTAGCTAACAATAGCTTTCCCTTCACCTCTGCAAACTCAAACAATAGTCAGTCTGCAAACAAGCATACAATCAATCAGACAATCAATCCTTGACTGCCCAAACACCTTTCAGACAAGCAATATTTGCTCTGTCAATCAAGCATTCTGATCTGATACCACTTGCATCATGATACCACCTGCTTCATGGTATAACCAGTTTTGATATAACCTTCTTTGAAGGTGGGGTTAATCAACTTTTAAGCTTTGATACCACCTGATCTGAAAATGGGGCACTAAAGGCTTCTTGTCAAGCTTACAAGAACCTCTCCCACTTCCAAAGCTTAAATATTCCCAAGATCTTATGATTAACCATTTGCGGAATTAAAAAGTGCTTTAAAATAGGTGTATGCTTTTAGTTTGCCTTTAACTGTTTATGTGCTTTGATTTCTGTTGTTTATGTTGATATGTAAATACATGTAACAGTAAAACAGTGCAGCAAATAACAAACACATAAGACAGCAATATAATATGGAGTTCACCCAAAACTCTTGGGCTACGTCTCCTTGAGCTCTAGTCAACTCGACTAGGCTCTCTGGGATTATGGCATAAGTTATCTTACAAGCTCCATGCTCAACTCCATTGGATTACACAGAAACAATGGGCTTAGAACACCATCTTAACCCTAGCTCTGAAGCTCTCAAGCTTTCTGGCTCTGGCTTTGGCTCTAGCTCTGGCTCTGGCTCTGGCTCTAGCTCTTGCTCTCGCTCTGGCTCTCAGCTCTGGCTCTGGCTTTGGCTCTTGACTCTCGCTCTTGGCTCTGGCTCTTGTTTTGAGCTTCTCTCGGCCCCTGTAGGCCTCTGTAGTTCACTTGACCTCCAAGCGACTCTCAGCAACCTTCTAGCGACCTTGGAAACTTTTCGTTGCTGTCAATTGAGCTCTCTGGTTCACTCGACCTCCAAGTGACTCCAATACTCCTTGCACTCTCTCAGCCTCTGCGCACATATCTTCAGCCCCTTGTCAAGCACGTTCTCTAGCTTTTGTGAGGCATTCTTCGACTCTGCGGCTTCCATAGTCGCTCCTCTATCCCTTCGATCATGAGGAAAAATTCCTTTGCGGCTCTTCAGCGCTTTGACTGGCCCTCTAGGTCACCGGCTCTGTGGCTCTGCATCTGGCGCTCTAGCTCTGTAGCTCTACATCTGGCCATCTGGCTCTGTGGCTCTGTGGCTCTCTGTGTGTAACGCATCATTGTTACAAACGCCCGCTTACAGCATGGCAAGGAGAATGCAACAGTTACAAAGGAAATACACAGGCGACCTCTTCCCAGGACAAAATCCGCGAAATAACCATATTTCCAATACACATAAATACACTATCGGGCACAAAATCTGGACTTCAAAATCTATGAAATCGTGCTCATAATCCCTATCGGGTCCACCATCCATCGCAATATCGCAATCGCATCGTCGCATGGCCAAATGGCCAAAAACCCATTTACACGGGAAATACATTGAAAATCTGAATTTCTGGATTTCAAATATTATGAAATAGGGTCTATAAACCCATCGGGTCCGGCCCTTATCGGCATATCACTATCGCAATCGCATTGGCCCTGGCAACAGGGATCGCCGATTAAATCTAGATCATTGATCTGCTCCTCGATCGAACGGTCAATATCGCATATCGCTGTCGCAACAGTCCTTTGTATCAGGGATCACCGATCTCCCGACTTCCAATTAAATCTGGACCATTGATCTCTTTTCCCGATCTGACGGTTGTCATGCGATCGCACATCAGCCCATTGATTTATCATATATCGCATTTGTAACGGCCCAGGAGTTCTTCCTTTAGCTATGGACTACACCAACGTCGATCCGCTGATCCGATAATCACCAATCACAATGTCGCATAGTCTGGGGTCCCGATATCGCATATTGCCTGCCTCCGATTGCGATATGTCAGGGATCGCTGATCAGGTGTCCCTTCCGCCTTGGCCTTAAGTCCGCCCTTTGAACCTTTTGTGATGCGATTTCCCCTATAAGGCCTTTTATGCCATTTTTAGAAGAAATGCCTCCTTTTTCAAAGGACAAAGGCAATCTTCCTTTTGCGATAACTTCATCATCCGAAGTTCGTTTTAGTCCATTCAAATTGCATCAGATTCAAAATGAAAAGATCTATGTAATGGAACTATTTCCAGGAGTAGCCATTGACTTTAATTTTCCTCTATGAGGAACACTTTAGACTTAGAAGTCTATCCAAGATCCATTTTGGATCATCTACTATTAAGTATTTACAGATAAGATATATATTGTTAGAAAATTATATATTACAGAGCAATGGAACACATAAAATATATTGCAAAAATATAAACACAGAAAACGCATAAAACAAGAGAGACGAAGAGATTTGTGAGATTACCTCACACTATCACTGGGAATCCTAGCTCATCCAGCCGCAGAAAGATTGCCCCTGGCTTTTCTGGCTACCTCTATGTAGTGTCTGCATCAGCCCAGCATCAAGCTCACTAGGGCCAAGGACAATCCTCTAGTTGGTCGATTTGTTGCCCAGGTGATTCGATTTCTACCTCCTGGTCTCACACCCCAGCTCCCGGCTTTTGAAACTCGAATTCCCTCTAAAAATTTCAGACCCCTTCTTGGCTTCTGAGCTGCCTTTGCGTGGCTCTGTGTCAGCCCCTCTGGTTCAGCGCTGCCACTGCTGGATCTTCCTCTGCCTTCTTTGCTGAGTATCCTCCGACCAGGAAAGATTTGCCTTCAGATATTATCCCTTCCCCTCACTGCAAAAGCCCACTTCGAATTTCTCTTCTGGCAGATGCTCTGCTTAAGAAATTAAATCTTCTAAACTCTATGTGTGTCTTCCAAATGACCCTCAAGCCTCCTTAAATAAACTTCTCATTGACATTCCACGGCCCAGATTAGAAGCTAATCGATGGCTAAGATCATTTCTCCTTGATCCTCGTCTTCTTCTACAAGTTACACCCATAGTTAGATTAATACCCATTAATTATTTTAATTCCCATGTTCAAAGGGTAAATCAAATTCTATGTCTTCTATTGTTTCGAAGCCTTCAGGCAGAGAACTAACCCTAGGGAGAGGATTATTACTTTCCTGGTTCTCAACTAAACTCTTCTTTATAAGAATTTTTTCTGAATTATCTACAATTTTTGGTGGATTTGGAGCTCGATTAGCTCTAGTGTAAATTCTTTTAGGAGCCAAATCTACTATTAAGTATTTACATATAAGATATATACTGTTAGAAAATTATATATTACATAGCAATGGAACACATAAAATATATTGCAGAAATATAAACACAGAAAACGCATAAAACAAGAGAGACACAGATATACGTGGTTCACCCAATTTCGGCTACGTCCACGGAGAAAGCCAGTCCTTCCTTTTATATTATCCAACAAAATGAAAAGATACAACCTACAGCAAATCCGTTGTCATTCCCTCTTCGCTCTCACATAATATCCTTTCTCTTCTCACTCATAATACATAGACGCAATACAATTCCCTCATATATAGCGAGGGGTTGCCTTCTAGGGAAAAAACCCTAAATTAAACATAACTTCTACCATCATATCTTTGCCTAATGAACGACCCAGATTGAATATGAAATTAAAACATTTTACAAGGCAATTTTACATCTATTTTTAGCTTTGGGGGTGGTGCCCCCGATCCCCCTCCAGGGGGGCTCCCCCTAGACCCCCTTGGCGACGTACATTTTACGAGCGGCGTTGCCACCACATTACGAACTGGGGTCCAATGTGGCGATACCTCTGAATAAAGAAGATAATCAAGCTCCACACCCAACATATACAGCTTATGAAGTGGAATACAACCTTAAATCAAAATCTATTTCTAATCCACAAAACCTAGAAATGGCTTTAAGTACTGAAACAAAAATTTACCAGGGAAAAATTTAATACAAATCAGATTTGTTTGAAGTACCCAGTATCGTCTCTAGGATGTTAAAACTCTGTAATTTCTTAAGGTTGTAAAAGAAATTTCAAAGGTAACCACAAAACCACTTTTAAGTTTAGAAGCTACCCCTTCTAAACTTAGTGAGGGATCTCTCTATCAGATTTAGCGTTGTTTTCTTTGTAGGATTTTATGCTAGATGTGAAAGTTTAGGGTTTGGTTTTTAAAATAGTTTGGTTGGAACAGAAAGAAAATCCATTGGGCAATGGATTCAAAGGGGCTTAGAGTGATCAATTTGCAGAAATATCAAGCTTAAGTGTAACAGGGCAAGGTAGGCATGTTTCTGGATCTTTGTAGTTTATGAAATGGAGAAGGAAGAAAAGATTAAGAATCACTTTAAATATAGAGCATTGTTACCTGAATTCTATATTTAAACTTTAGTGGAAAATATTGATTATTGCCTTAAACCAGAACAGAGTGTGTTGAAACAAATTGTGTACTTAATCTTCTCAAAAACATTAAAGAAATGAAAGACATATGAAAACGGAGAAAAGACAAGATTACAGTAAGAAGAACTTCACCGCACAGCTATGACACATGAATCCTGTAACAAATTTATTGTATTAATGCAAATGGCCACTTGAGCTCAATAAATAGTTTTACAATCAATGGTAGTATTTCTCAGTACGAGTCCCAACATTAATACTTCGGATTCTGAAGTATTTATACAAATTCTATCTAAATATCTTGACATAAAATATCAAGATTTAATACAAAATATCTCAAATATTTTTCACAAAAATAGAGAAAAATTATTGGAGATATGAAACTACTATGGTTGTTGACACTATCTTCGAGGGTGGTTGTTGATGACTGGGTCTGAAGAAGTGTTGTCTTACTGTTGGAGGTGAAACAATTTTACTCCATCAGTTCACATAATTTATCCAAACACTCTTCACTTGGGATAGAAAACTTTATTAACTTCGTATAAGTCTCATCTACCTCAGTATACTTTTGAAAAGTAGGCTTGATGAGAAACGGGTACTTGACCTCGTGCTTGATGAACATGTTGAACTCTATAGCCTCCATAAAAGCCTTCCATGTGATGCTTCCTTTAATGCCTTTAAACTTTGATTTATCTCGGGCAATGGTGTATAGCTTATGGTAGTAGTCCTTTAAACTAATCAGTTGGTCGCCATTTCCTATCAGTCTTGTCAGTCCTTTTAGATTAAGTGCATTACACTTTCTATGAAATTTCTTAACACTAGACTCCATATTGTGACATTTATTTTCTAATTGCAACATCAGGTTCCTCTTAGTCAAGATCCCTCTCACATCTAAAATTGTGTATGTTCTACCTACAACTTCTAATTATTCTAACTCCTCCTTGCTTCTTGAATTTAAGATTCTTATCAGTGTTGTAGCTCCTCCAGGCTTCTGTCCCAAATCTGCCTTTATCTCTACAATGGCTTCTTTTGATTTCCTAATCAACTCTTACTGTGTAAATATAATTTGAATTGAGGGCCATATTTCATTTATGGCCTCACTAATCTCTATCCATATGGTGTCCTTTACCTGTGCCAAAGTTTGGGCTATGGCTTATTCACTTTCTAATTGTTCAATCTTTAGAGTGAGCCTGTGAGTTTTCTGAAACTCTGCTAAATAAGAATTGTCTATCTGTAGTTTCTAATCTTGTAGAGTTTAAAGTTGAGCCCTTAATTTTTCAATTTCCTGCCCTTAAATGGACAGGTCTTCCATGGATTTAACTAACTCATTTGGAGAATCTTTACTCTGTGTTGGTGCTTCGGTCGATGTATATGCTCTTGTTGTAGTTGATACTGAAATAGGGATTGTTGTTAGAGGCACTATAGCTAGCTATGATGACTGCTCCTTTTCCTTGAGCAATTTTTCCATCTCCACTTCCATATCCTTAATCTGGCTGCTTTGTTCAATTATTATCTTGAACATTTTCTCTTTTTCTTTCTCAAGCTCCCCAAATTCCTTAGCTTGGGGATCCTCAGTGGAGGGAAGTTTGAGTTGTTTCCTCAATGTTTCTATGTCTACATTTTTCCTCCTCACAATTTCTTCTGCTGCTTTTACATCTTTGGGGTCATACCCCAGTTTAATTACCAAGTCCTCCAATGATTTGATCCTGGTGTCCTTAGCCAAAGATGAAATATTTTCAAGCTTCAATTGTGACTGTATGTTGCTGAGTGAGGCCTGCAACTTGGAAGTTGTCATGGAATTTTTGGTCAAGGTAGAGTACAACATTTCTCTATTTTGTTTATGCAGGTCTATTTGGTCAATGGGGTGAATCTGCTCAGCATCAAAGGAAAAAACAAATTTCTTGTAATCAGTTGGAGTCTTCGGAAATGGAATATGTGCTTGAAGGAATACAATTTGCATTTTCCCATTTTCTGTATCAAAGGCTGAAAGAAGTTTGTGTTGTGAATAGGTTGTTTGCTTCCAGAATTGGGTGAATGTGGAGGCCTTGAGCTACCCATTTTTCTTCTTAATTTCTCCATATTTTGCAAATATATTTGGTTCATCCTGGTCCTAAACCAATTCTAATGTCTGAGATGTATCTGGGGGATCTTGGGAATTTGAGGAAGCTGGAGATCCTATGAAGATATATTCTCCTATTATAAAAGAATGAGGTCCTATCAGGACTATGGTAGCCTTCCCCTCATCCTCCTACTGAAAACATGGTTGAGAACTAGTCTTGTGCTTCTTTTTGTATATCAGAAATTCTTTGACTCCAATCTTTGTCACTGAAGGGGAATGCTCTTCCCTTGGTATCTTGTCTTTTTTCTCTTGAGGTACTTGATTCTGTGAGGTTGTTGTAAATATGACATGTTCTTCTACCTCCTATAGTGTGTTCTCCTTCCATTGACTTTGATTCGTGAACTTCTCTATCTCTCGTCTTGGAGTATGAGTGTAGGGAGTGGTTTTTTGTTCCACTCTCAGCTTGGAGATGATTCAAAAAGGGTCATATGACCAGGTAAAGCTCAATTTGAAGTTCATTTGTTTGAGTGAGTCTGCCTCTTTACTTGTTGCCCTGGTGTTACAAATAAACGGTCCCACTTGTGCCTTAATCTTGAACTGGGACTTTTTCTTTGTTGCAACAAAATGTAAATCATCCATATGTACCATCTTCCTGATATATTTCAATGAGAATATTATCATGGGAACAAACTTAGGAAGCCTGTAGGGTGGCAACTCACACCCATAAACTCTGATTTCTGTATAATTTTGGTATAAATACCAATCCCCTGTTTTAGTCTGCTCACTGAGATGCATAATTCTTTGTATTTCTGGTCCTATCCTAGGCTCTACATCATTATTTAGTAAGTTGGCAACTGTATTTAGGAATTGATCAAAATAATCAGAAAAAAGGTGTACTCGGTGGATTTTTTCCTCACCAGGGAGGTCCAAAGGATTACAGACAATGGATTACTCTAATCATCTAATTTCTGCAAATGAAATGAAAACCGATCTGCTTGATGGTAAAGAAATAAATACACCAACACTTAAGAATACTTAAAATTCCCCTCAGTAGACAACTTGAGGAGCTGGTCATGAATTGACTCTGCAATGAACTCACTGTAATTGAAAATAGGGGGTTCTCACCAGTTGTAAAGACTGATTGGAAACCAACAAAGGCCTCATTAACCCACTGATCAGATTGATAGTCAAGTATACATTAAATAATTGGAATTATCTATTTAGTTATCTGAATGAACATAGAGGATGAGTGGGGGGGTTTCTTAGGTAATTGGGCATCCTCTAGGAGAAAAATCTCAAAAATATTGGCTCTTTATGGGGAGGTCAGGTTTTTTAGAATTCCATGAGGGAATCTACTGAAAATGGCTTCAGGGAGTCAGAATTTGGCAATTGTAACATCTAAGAGATGGCTTCTGCAGTGATGGTGAAAAGAATGTCACAGTTATCGGCCACAATTGCCCTTTGGTTGGGGATGTAGCGAAATTGGAACCAGGACAAAAATTATGGGAAGTGATAGGTCTGTGGGAAGATGAATTGGGGCAGGGAAGATTCCCACAGGCCCAATTCATCACTGAGGTCAAGAAACTTTTTCTTCAACCAACTATGAAGCTCATACAGGTCAAAATCGCAATTGGTTTCAACAATCTTATATTGTTGGTCCACTAATGGTTGGTGATCTAGGTCTATGGTAGGGGGCAGCATAGGGTTGTCATCAGAGGATTTAGATTTTGTTTTAGGTGCCATGATAGAAGAGGAAAGAGTAGGGAATTTAGAATTACCTAGGAAAAATAGGTGAATCTGGTGTCAGGTTGCAAATTGAAGGTTAGGTACTCGGTTGCAGGTGACTGGTTATGCTAACTGGTTATAGAGATGTCGTGGATCACTAGCTGGGCACTGGGCAGACTCGGTTTGGTTGACTATGCACTGGAACTCTTGATTACTATTATCATAAGACTAAGAAAGGATGCGATGTAACAAGTTTTGGTGGGTTATATAGAAAAACATGCTTATCATTGTTATTTAATCGTTTAAACGGAGCGAGTCCATTGTTGCGGGAAACGAGCAAGCATTTATTGAGCAACGGTTTACTCATGTGGTGGTGGGAGTACCAGATGGCATCATTAAATTGGGGGAGAAGTAATGACAGTGGGTTGTCCTGGCGGAAGGGATGTGGGGTCCGCCAGTGTGACATGGCGAAAAGGTAACCGGGTCCACCAATTGGATATGGCGAAAGGATGGTAGATCAGGTGGATGGGTAGCGGGGTCTGTAGGGGTGAGGTGGCGGACAGGCAGTGGAGGGGAAGAATGGTGTGTGAGTGAATGGTGGGGATGGGGGAGTCCACATGGTGGGAGGTTAGTGGCACGGGAGCAACAAAAATCAACGATTACGCAAGGGGGAAAACGGGACGACGGTTTTCAAAGGGGGGACGGAGTGGTAAGCGGGAATAGGCGAGGGGTGTGAAAAAATTTGGATTGGCCACATTGCAAGGGATTACCACCTTTTGAACCCCCCCGGCGATTAAACCTTGGAACGGATCAAGGGGGCTGAAGACGATCCCCCGCCATTGATCCGGGCATGGTGGATCATATGTTGGAACATGCACCTCACCTTTATTGCATAGCGACAAAATATGCCACATCAACTTTATTTACAAATACATTTTTCATTAAACTCTAGCAATCAAACTTACATTAAATATTAATTAACCACTTTTAAGCACTATGGTTAATTAATTTTATTCTCACTAATCTAATTCAACCACGATTAGACTGTGTAGCTGATTTATTCACTAATCTAAACTAATTTTCTTTAATCTATCTTAATCACACTTAAACTATGTGGTTAAAACAACTAATTTACTTCTCTATGGCATTTTAACAAGCTGCACACTTATTCAAAATTTCAAAGTTCCTTTTTTGAGTGGCATTTTGATTTTCTCACTTGCATCCATATATTTTATGGCGTATTTTCATTCTTTTTCTTCTAATTTTTCATATTTTGATTTTTTTTGTTCTTTTCACATATATATTTTTTATATCCTCTTTGTTTTCTTTTCTTTTCTATTTTTTCTTTTCTTTTTATTTTGAAATAAAATTGCAGAATAGAATATTATTTACAATGTCTCATATACAAATTTATAGCTACAATCAAGTCATCCTATGAAATATAGGACCCTAACACTGTCAACCGGAGAAATCCTCGAAGATGCTTTATGGTTGTGGGGATTTTCCATTCCTTAATAGCTTTAATTTTGTTAGGGTCTACCTTAACACCCTCATGAGATATAATATGACGCAAATATTCCACCTCCTATACTCCATAGAAACATTTGGTAGTTTTTGCATATAATTGTTTCTCCTCCAATAGTTTGAGTACCCTGTCAACATGTTGAACATGATCCTTCCAAGAATTGTTATAGATTAGTATATCATCAAAAAATACTAATATAAATTTTCTAAGGAAGGGTTTGAAAGTGGAATTCATCAAACCTTGAAATGTGGAAGGTGCATTAGTAAGGCCAAAAGACATGACCAAGAATTCATAATTACCCTCATGAGTTATAAATGTTGTTTTCGAAATGTCTTCAGTCTTCATTCTAATTCAATGATATCCTGAACGAAGATCCATCTTGGTGAAGTAAATTGTTCCATGTAATTCATCCAACAATTCATCAATGACAGGAATGGGAAATTTATCTTTAATAGTGAGCTTGTTTATCTCCCTATAATCCAGACACAGATGTCATGATCCATCCTTCTTGTGCACCAATACTACCGGAGCAAAGAAAGAACTTTGACTAGGTTGAATTATACCAACCTCTAGCATTTCTACAACCATACGTTCAATTTCACTCTTTTGGGCATAAGGATATATGTAAGGCCTGATGTTTGGAGGAACACTTCCTCGAATCAAATGAATAACATGATCATGATCACAAATAGGTGGGAGGCATTTGGGATTCTCAAACTCCTTGGAATGATTGTCCAGGACTTTTGGGAGATCTCGAGAAATTGATGATTTTTTATGTTTGAACCTCTACTGAGCATAATTATGCAATCACACCCCGTTGTTATTTCTTCAGAAGCTTTGTAATGCCATTAGAGCTGATTATCTTTCATGGTTTCCCTGCAATACCCCTTACTTCAACTTCCTTTCCTTCCCAAAAAAAAATTCAAGAAAAGTTCTTGAAAATTGAAAGCTATTGTCCCCAAAGATTGTAACGATTGGACTCCTAGTACAACATCAACACTGCCCATTGGAATGGAAATCATTGGACTATTCAATACATATTCCCCCATGGTTAGCTTGATATTATAGCACTTTCCAGAGAAATTTATAGTTCCTCCATTTGCAACCATCACTTGACACTCTAGTGCTGGATGTAGGAAGCAATTCAATTCCTTAGCTATCTTACATTGAATAAAATTATGGGTACTACCTGAATCAATCAGCATTATTACCTTTTTCTTCTTGATATATCCTTCTATCTTGAGAGTTCGAGGAGTAGTAATTCCTTCCAATTCATTACAATATATGGTTGGATTCATTTATTCTTTCTCTGGGGTTGGTTTCTGGTTTATATCCTCCTATTTTGATGTTTCTTGTTCCTTTTCTTCCTCCTTTTCATAATGTATGTAGAATAATTTATTCTAAGCACACTTATGACCTTTAGTGCATTTTCTATCACAACTGTAACAAAGCCCTTTTTCTCTTTTTTCCTCCAATTGTTGTGGTGTCAACCTTGTAGGTTGTGGAAGACTAGGAGCAAAAACACTTCCATATTTGTAGTTGTAAGTGGTAGACTTCCTTGTTGCCATAATTTTTCTTTCAACTTTTCATGCCACCCTGAATGCCTTCTCCAATTAATTCTGTTCCCAAAGGTGAACCTCATGTTGGATGTTATCTTTTATAGTCCTTATGAAGACATCAATTCTATGCTCCTCTAGAAAATAAATTACCCTAATATTCAATTTTTGGAAGTCTTCAATGTGCTCCACCACTGAACCCTTTTGTTTGAGATTTATCAATTGTATAAAGAAGGTGTTGCTCTTTGTATCTTCATAATGTGCTATCATTTCCTCCGTAAAAATTGACCAGGTGACAAGTAGTTTACGAGAACAAAGCCATATATACCATACAAACTGATTGGATTCTAAATATAAAGATGCAATATGTACCTTTTGTGAGGGTTGCACATCCTATTGATCAAAATATTGCTCCATTTGTAGTATCCATGTTACTGGATCCTTTCCAACAAACTTCCTCATATATATATTTGGAATGTGGTGGTTATTAAACCCCACATTGGAGTCTCTAAAACCATAATTCATATTCCTTTTGTCCCCATCATGATTTTCATGGATTACCTTGTCACCACTTGGAAGCCTTTCTTGCAACAACTTTGTCGACCCTTCCAACTTGGCATTCATCGCATCCATGTCTACTTTAAAAACCTCCATGTTGCCTTTTATACCATCCATGTCACCTTTTATTTCTGATTTTAAACCATCCATGTCCCCTTTTAGTTCATCTTTGGTTGCTCTTTGTGAAAGTGAAATTTGTTGCACTTGGTCCCGTAATTTTGATATATCATGTTGCAATTCTTCCTCTTCATGCATCATAGTAGAGCTTTATAAGGGCTTAATGGGTGTGGAATTCTTTTGTTTTAGAGGCATTTTAGAACCCAATACTGTTATCTATGCTTCAATACTCCCTTGGAATCACTTCAAACTGATTTTTCAAACAAAATATATGCAATTTAAAAAAAAAATACACACATTTTTCTTTCTTTTAGGAGCTCGATTTTGAAACAATTGTAACTCTACAATTTCGGATCTCCAAGGTATGAAATTTGTTCTTGTGGTATCCCTCTAAATATTCTTTCCAATTCCACAATTCAAACCAATATTGGGTTCTTCAATATAAAGTTATGCCATATCTCCCACGATGACTTGATTATGGACTAGTTCAGTAGAGCGAAGTTGTATGGGATGCCACTTGTCACTGTTTCAACCTTCGGCCCTGAAATTTCTACATGAAAAACTAAAGTTTGTGCACTTTTAGCCACTTTTTATAGAATTCAATTCTAATGCCTAAAACAAAAGTTATGACGATTTTCCCTAGGTAACTTGTTTGATATTGAGTTCCGGAGCCTGCAAAAACCCTAACTTCCCTGCATCATATCTCAGAAATATAGAAAAATAAGATCTAAATTTTTTATGCAAATTTCACCAAGATTTCATCTCCACGTTGTCAAAATTTCAGCTTCTGAAGCCTCAATTAAAAAAAAAAATGTTATAGCGAAAATTCCAAGATGACCTATTTGGAGAAGCGAAACCCTATAATCCAAAGCTCTGATACCAAATGTTATGCAACAAACTCACAAAATAGAAGAAAATATAGATCAACGACTTAAAAAATATCCTCTTTGAGGGGGAAACCTCCTTTACATTACATAAATGAACAATTCTTGGATGATACAAATGACAAGGCCTCCTTTGTATATATATAGGATTTAGGGGGTCACAAAACAATCAGAACCTACATAAAAATAATAATGTAAGGGCACAACAATAAAAATAAGGGGGCTACATGGGCACAATAATAAAAATAAGGGGGCTACACTAATATTATAGGGACCTAGCACTGATACTGCTATACGGCTACCAACTCTGCATCTGCACTATAACTTCCTCTCATTTGTTGTTATTGCAATTGCAACTACTACACTTGAGAAGCATCTGAAATACTAAATCCACTGTGTTCAGTATGGTGCTTTTGTCTCTTGAGTCCAGACTGCTACTAACCTCTGCACTGTCACTGAAGAATTTGTGTTGTTTCTAACTCTACACTGAGCCACTTGCTCTGTTGTCAACACTGCACTATGCTCCTCAGCATCTAACTACTACTAGTCTGCAAGTGTCACTCTGGTATTGTCTGGATCAACTGCCACTGATCCATCCTACTACTAAATTTTGTGGGTCTCGTAGCCAGGTAATGATCCATAAGGTGGACTTCTCAAGGACCTTTCCCACTCTTTGTAGCTCTTTGGGGCTACAGCACCAAATCATCCCACCTCACTCCTGGAGGTAAATCTGCAAACATAGAAAAATATTCCTCTAGCCTAGAGGAAAGCTTGTCTATTTCTACAGATGATACCTGTTGGTCCTACTTCTCATGATTTTCCTTCTTCCTGAGAGGACATTACGTGTTGTGATTTAACTCACCATACCTAAATCACTTGACCTTTTACATGTCCTTCTTCTTCTTATTATTATTATTCTTCCCCCCTACCCCTGACTGGGACCCTTCGATGTTAGGGCCACATTCTCCTCCTCCTTCTCACCCTTCAATCTGCTGCTACTATTGCCACTAATGGAGCTCTTAAGAAAAGCTCACCTCATTTCCTCCTACTCTAAATCAGCCCACATAATGTCCCATCTAGGCAGTGTGTCTCTACCCAATATACTTTGGATGAAAATTTGCCAATATTCTGAGACATTATTTAGTGCCAACCATACTAGCTCTGATGGTTGAGGTGCTACCCCAACAGTTGCAAGTTGATATCTGACCTCCTGAATCCTAGTGAGGAAGGTATCTATGTCATCTTCCTTCTACATCATAATGCATCTGATCTTTTCTTCCAGGAACATATTTTATTGCTTGGAAGAACTCTAAAATAACATGGAGAGAGATACCAACGTTTCTCTGGCCATACCTTTGTCTGCCAAATGTGAGCCTATATGATCTCAGATTCCATCCAATATCAATAGCTTCACCCTTGCCATCTCCTTCCTATATTGTTTGAGTTGATCCGCATCCTAGGGAACTGCCACCACATTATCTATGTAGGATTTCATGCCATATTCATTTAGAAGGATGGACATCCTAGCCTTCCAGATGACATAGTTGGAAGCTTCATCCAACCTGGTATCTAATCCCTGTTGTGGTCATATCTGGATCTGATCTGGAAATTCCCTCTTCTTCTACTCAGTCGTTGCTCTGCTACTCACACGCCCTCCTAGAATGTGCAAATTTTCTACTACCAATCTGTGACTGGGAAAATCAGATTTCTTGGCTAAAAACCCTCTAAGAGAAATCTCCCTTTGTGTGTGCAATTTCTCTTCCACCCGACATTGATTCTACTATTGTAAAACCCTCTGCATCCAACCAAGGAATCTGCTCAGCAAAAATATGAGTTGCTACTACTCCCTCTGAATGATGGAATCACTATCCTAGGCAACTTGAATTTTCTGCCAACCTCCAACTAAAAATCGAATTTCTGCCCTAGCAATTTGGTCTGTATGTCAATGCACTGCATAGCCTCTAGGAATTTCAGCCTATTGTTCCCACTGAACAATGAAATTCCCTTCTCCGCTTCTGAGATTCCTGGTTGATCACTCACGCTCTGATACCATGTGAAATTTTCAATCTATCACAACAACTGGATTTTTTTCCTAATTGTTAATTTATTTGCAGTTTTCTACAACAAGTATCAAATAATTCACACTGTGATTTTCACTAACAAACTACAGAAGAAAAATAGCACTGGAAACTAAGAAAATCTAGCAAAGAAACATAAAAATATGACATCATTATTTTTGGACAAATGTCCCCAGAAAAAATCCAACTTTGGAAAACCGGTGCAGCAACTGAGGGTTTTATTATTATGCAACAGTGAGAAATTCAGAGTACAATAATCTGGATGTTGAATATTGGCTATCCTGTAGAGAAAATATTGACAAAAATAACTAGAGGGAAATTACCCTCACTCCAGGCAATTTCGGCACTAGACTGCCTCTGAAAAGCAAGTCGTCCAACTGGGCATGCACACACTCTGCGTTAACCTGATGCTAACTACTGCAACTATTGCCCGAACTGACTACTAATCTAGTTGTACTGCCTACTTCTATCTGGGAAAACGTCTCTTCGGCACTCTGTAACCTTTGCACAACTTCTAGAACTGAAAACGTCTTCCTTCCCATCAAATCAAATTACCTTCTCGAGGCTTTGCACAACCTCCTGGAGAAATCTCAACCTCTCTGCAAATGTACTTTTTAGATCTGGAAAACTTCCTCCAGCCTCATTGTCCTTGCCCCTCATTGCCTCTGCTTCGATCTCTAGCTCTCCGGAAACTGTTGTCGCTCTCTCGAAATCGATCTGCTAAAAGCGTCTTCTCCAAGTGCCCATCGACTTCTTCTTATAATCCTTTGTTGGAGCACCAACAACCAATATTAAAACATAATCAAGGCCTAGGATCATCTTGAAGTCAATCTCTGTGAGTTTCTAGACTATTCTCACATGGACTTAATTAATTATAATTAATTAACCATTTTTCCTAAGTTTAGACTTAGGAAACATTAAAAAATAGGTTAACAGTCTAATTAAGTCATCTATAGGTGGAATTTCCATAAACTATTTCTAGGTTTTTGAGATCTCATGCATTCTAGTCTCTCCACCAAATTTCATAGCCAGAACACATCCGATGCTACAAAAACTAACATTCTTAAGCTAGAAAAATAGTTACATTTTGATCTGATAAATCGAAGACATATATAGTCTAGCCGCTATGATTTTTAGGGTATGTTCATACCTTGTTTGTTTTCAAGGCTAAAGCGTATTGTTGTTGTAGGGGTATTGTTCTATTTGTTAATGTTTTTTCATTGGTTTTGATCATGACATATCAATCCTTAAAGGGAAGTCATGGGCCTATTAAGGCTTACATCCACCCTTGCCATGAGCCCAAGGAATTGATAAAATCTCTATGATCTAAAGCATAAGTATGTGGAGAGTTTTCACATCAAATTTAATAATAAGGGTTTTAGAATAATCTAAAAGTAATCACACATAACTTTACAAAAATTTTAACAAACTTTCAAACCATTTTTTGCTTGGTAGTGGATTATTCGTGGTTTATTTGTCTTAGCCTTCAATTTCTAGAGATTCGGTGCAAGTAGTTTAATACTAACATATATTGCTTATCGCTTAAGGAATTACATGTAATCTTTTGTTGTCTTCTCAGGGTATTAGCAAGGAGCCTCTATCTTCTTCTTTCTCTCATAGTTTAGATACTAACTCCTTGTTGCTCTTCTCTTCGGATCAAAAACTCACTACATCAGTTGGATTTGGTCTTTTGATCACATCTCTCCTTTATCATTGTTATCAAATATCATATGTCCTTAGTCCCTTGTGCTTGTAACATTTAAAGTTCAACTATTTCTAATCATTATTTCATATAAGTGAAGAACACCTAATAAGAATTATAACTAAGGCATTTGATATTGTTGTTATCATTTCATTGAGTCTTAAATTGCTTCATTGGTTCCTTACTGGAATTTTGTAAACTTGTGTTTTAAAGTGATATTTCATAACCTTGGTTAGAAGTGGTTTATATTTCTTACATTGAAGCATATTTCCATTATTGTGTCTCTTTAAAACTATTTAGTCTCATCATCATTTGCATTAGCATTCTAGTTAATTTTCGCATTCCTAAAATATGCTTCCAAGCATAATATTGGCTGAGCAGAATCATAGGACCACCTTCTTCATCCAATTTGTGAAGCTTGACCCTTGCTCAACAGTTAAAACATGTGACCTTGCAGTTCTCTTGTGGGAAATCCCTTCTAGAAATAGAGGAACTTGGTTCATTAGAACTCCTAAGGAGGTATCATTAATGAGGCCTTCACCTCCTTCCCCAACAATTATCTCTACAACATTGTGTAAGACTTGCTTCAAAATAATTGAGGAGAAGGATTTCACCTAGACTAGGCATTACTAAAAGTAACCAAGATTTTGCATTTCACCTAGATATACCTTGCATTCATTTTGCACTTTTTTCATTTCTATCATTGGGTTATTGTATCTAGAATTATGAGCTTGTTCATCCATTTGCAGGTTTCATCCTTCATTCTTGTAATTGTCCGCTTTATGCTTTGAATGTCATATTATCATTGATAACCTTAGCTTGAAGTACAATTCATATTTCCTCGCAAGTTTCACATCAAGTATTATTTCTCATATTCTAATTTCTTATAATCTTTTGATTCATTGTATTAACACCCTTCCTTGTAGCATTGTTGTTATTGTAACTTGTAATCCTTAAATTTTGCAAGTGTCTTAATTTGGAGCATTATATTGAAGGCGTTGGTCTCTAAGCACTTTATCTCTTTGATTGTCATTACAATCTAATCTAATCCACCCTAACATATACATTGCCCACCAATAATCTCACTTTCCAATCTAAATCAAGTTGCATTAACAATAATTTCCTTGCCCTTGCTCCCCTTGGACTTGTTGTTCCAACAAGTTTCACCTTCCCATCTACCTTTAGGTACTACCCCACTTAGCTTGTCTAGGAGAGAACTTGAACAAAGTGAGTAGGTTTCAAAGTGACAGTCCCTACTCTGAGCATTGTGCCTTAGGTGTACACTTTAGGTGACAACATATTGTAGCTTCGGGGCTCTATTCTACATCATGTCATGAATCATAATGTGCTTCGACCTTCCTGGTTCTCTAACATTCTTCATATGGCTTTAATCAATCAAATTCAACATGTCTTCAAAGTTCAAACATTTATGGAGTCAAATTGCTTCACTACTAATTGTACAGACTTCCATATCTTATTTCTTCATAGTGCAATAGAGTCTAGCCAAATCCCAAGCAAACCAACCATTTGTAGTCTTATCAACACTGCCAACCCAATTGATGTGTCCTCGAATTGAAGTAACAAAGATTTTGCATTTCACCTAGATACACCTTGCATTCAATTTGCACTTTTTTCATTTCTATCATTGGGTTATTGTATCTAGAATTGTGAGCTTGTTCATCCATTTGCAGGTTTCATCCTTCATTCTTGTAATTGTCCGCTTTATGCTTTGAATGTCATATTATCATTGATAACCTTAGCTTGAAGTACAATTCATATTTCCTCGCAAGTTTCACATCAAGTATTATTTATCATATTCTATTTGCTTATAATATTTTGATTCATTGTATTAACACCCTTCCTTGTAGCATTGTTGTTATTGTAACTTGTAATCCTTAAATTTTGCAAGTGTCTTAATTTGGAGCATTATATTGAAGGCGTTGGTCTCTAAGCACTTTATCTCTCTGATTGTCATTACAATCTAATCTAATCCACCCTAACATATACATTGCCCACCATCAATCTCACTTTCCAATCTAAATCAAGTTGCATTAACAATAATTTCCTTGCCCTTACTCCCCTTGGACTTGTTGTTCCACTGAGTTTCACCTTTCCATCTACCTTTAGGTACTACCCCACTTAGCTTGTCTAGGAGAGAACTTGAACAAAGTGAGTAGGGTTCAGAGTGACAATCCCTACTCTAAGCATTGCGCCTTAGGTGTACACTTTAGATGACAACATACTATAGCTTCGGGGCTCTATTCTACATCATGTCATGAATCATAATGTGCTTCGACCTTCCTGGTTCTCTAACATTCTTCATATGGCTTTAATCAATCAAATTCAACATGTATTCAAAGTTCAAACATTTATGGAGTCAAACCGCTTCACTACTAATTGTACAAATTTCCATATCTTATTTCTTCATAGTGCAATAGAGTCTAGCCAAATCCGAAGCAAACCAACCATTTGTAGTCTTATCAACACTACCAACCCAATTGATGTGTCCTCAAATTGAATATATCAGGGAACCAATCAGCTGTTGGTACAATGATGGATCAACAATATCATAATTCTTCAACTTCTTGCTAAATGGTGTTGTCATAGGTATATAATTTTTCATCTGAACTTCTAGAGGATCTTAGTCATAAGCTTCTTTTAGCTTTTTGCCAATCCTCAAGTAATCATGTATCCAACCAAGATATGTTAGACTCTTCTTTCAAATCCATTTGAAGATGATATTTCTAACTCATGAGCTCTTCTTATTTCCAAAGTATGTGGTCTTCTTTAGTCTTTCAAGAATCAAGAGTAACCTTTCCAACTGAGGATTATGAACTTATTCCTTTTACTATGAAAACATTTTCAAGACTTGCTTCCTGCTATCATCTAATGCTAAGTGTTGACTTCTTTTATATATACATCAAACTCCCCACTTTTCCTATAGAATATGCTCTGCTATGTCCTGTTATATATATAAGAAAGTATGCTTCTTGAAATACTATGCTCTAGCCATCATAGTGTCACTAGTTCATTCTTTGATGCATAAGTTCGAATTATCTTCACTATGATTTGAGGTGAATGTTAAGTATTTTTGGTTAAAGAATCTCTAACATGTTTCAAGCTAGATCATGGTTTCGGGGGAGCGCCCCCCTGTCGAATCTGCTCCCGAAGCGCGCTCTGGGCGAGAGAGCATTGGGAGTGTGTTCCCGAATTCGCTCCCTATGGGAGAGAATTTCGGGAGTGCGCTCCCTAAAAAAAAATCACTCCCTGCCTTTTAAGGAGTGATAGAGGGGGCTATTACAATTTTTTTTAGTGTGGTAGCCTAATGTTCAATCTTATGGCCCTAGTGTTGATATGCAGTTCATGGTAACGTTAAATTCTTAAAATAAAAGTAAGATTCTCCTTTATGTTTCATTTTTATCCTTTTACTTAAATTTTTAACATTACCACGAAATGACTCGAGATATTTAAGAGTGGTTTCGACCTCATTGGATTTCATATGGAGAAAGTATAATTTTAGATCTCGCTCAAAATCCAACAGACTTGTCATTTTTTTCAGGATTTCAAGATTGTGGGGGATTGCAATGTTTCCATTAGATTTTGTCATGTACTAGGGTATGGAACTTGTATTTAATCAAGAGCACCAATACCACTTTGCGGGGGAGAATCCCAATGATCAAGAGCACCAAGGTCGTTCGACTATGCAAGAGGAGACTCCCAATAAAGCACAAGACAAGAAATTAGAAATTTATCATGGCAAGAGGGTCAAGCAGTAGATAATAGATTTAATCAAGAGCACCAATACCACTTTGCGGGGGAGAATCCCAATGATCAAGAGCACCAAGGTCGTTCGACTATGCAAGAGGAGACTCCCAATAAAGCACGAGACAAGAAATTAGAAATTTATCATGGCAAGAGGGTCAAGCAGTAGATAATAGATTTACTTGTCATTTCTAGTTTCTAATACTTTTTATAACTATTCACTCTTTCATATTTATTATGGTATTTTTTGTAAGCAATATATGACAATTTATGTTTGAAGTTTGAAGCTGGCATTTATAAATCATTGGTAACGAATTATGAATATGATGCTTCATGAAAGTTGAAAGTTCAAACATTTCATTTCATAGAGGAGGAATGACCTGTTATAGAGTTTTATGAACCCAACGTTTCAGACTACCAAGTGAGTCCATCATCAAGGGATGTGTCAATAGATATTCTAAAGATATTAATGATGTATCCATGAGCTATATTTTAGGATATATATATAGAATGAAAGAATTAATCTAAGAAATTAGGTCGGCCATTATCCAATTAATTTGATTAATTTTTTAAGTTGTTTAATTAATTAATTAATTTGTTTGATTAATTAATTAATTTGTTTGATTAATTAATTAAGTTGTTTAATTAATTAATTAATTTGTTGTCTAATTAATTAATTTGTTTGATTAATTAATTGTTTAATTAATTAATTTGTTTGATTAATTAATTAATTTGATTTGTTTGATTAATTAATTAATTTAATTTGTTTGTTTAATTAATAATTAATTTGTTTAATTAATAATTAATTTTTTAATTAATTAATTAATTTGTTTGATTAATTAATTAAGTTGGTTTACTTAATTAATTAATTTGTTTAATTAATTACTTAAACTATTAATTAATTAAACAAATTCTTCCTCTATAACAAATCATTCCTCCTCTATTTAAAACTATCATCGCTTGTATGGATTCATTACTTAACAATTTCATTTCATGTTAAATATTCTTTGTTGTAGTTTGGTTACTTCATAGTGGTAATGGTTACAAGTACAACTTTAGTGATAAATGATGACAAATGTTATATATTGAATTTTGAAAGCTTGAAACTTTCTAATTGATGAATCATGAGACTCGATATGTTGTATGTTACTAACTTGTGGATGTGGTTGATGAAGATTATGACTTATAGATTATTGATGTTATATGGTTCAATCCATGTTTATATGTTTTTTATATCTAATTCATAATTCTACATGCTTTTGTTTACATATATGCATCAAAATATATATTATATAAAAATCCGCTATCAATTCACTCCCGCTCCCGCTCCCAAGTAACCTTCATCTAGATATTGACTACCATTGATATACTTCTTGACTATTTTTCCCTTTTCTTGATTGTCCTCATGTTATCTTCCTTACTTCTTAGAGAGAAATCTTAACTTCTTTTGAATCTTCATGATGAAATTTTGGAGACATGAATCTTTCTACATTACATTTTTCTAGAGTTTTGTGATGGATTCTATGTAGAAAACAATCAAGGAGGCTCCTCTTCTTACTTCAGTGAGTTGATTCTAACTACTTCATTGTAGATGACTATGAGCTCCCTCTTAATTTCGATCTTCATGAAAAGACTTAATTTATGAATCCCAATAATCTTCTATGTTATCCCCTATAAATCATATAATTGTCTTGCCATCAACAAATACTATTCTATTTGTCATCTTCTAAACAAGAAATAGAAATTAAACTTGACTTCAAACCTGGTACAAAAATGGATCGTAAAGCTATGTACACTTGTCATATTCTTCATTATCATTAATAGTATAGATCCTTGTTGTCTTCGACCTTGGGTTTCTTTGGAGTTTCTTCATCTTCAGTTGTTAATGCTTCATGTCTTTCCTTCCTTTTATTGCTCTTATTGTTGTTTGGTTTCTTGGGACAATCTGTCTTGATATGTCCATGTTCATGACAACCATAACATTCAACTTTGGACATATCCTTACTTCTATTGGACTTCTTGCCTTTATTTTTGCCTTGAGGTCCAATCTTTTCAAACTTTTTTCTTGATCTGGTTGCAAAAGCTTGAGAGTCTTCATTATTAGGTTAAGTATCATTTTTCGCCTTCAGTCTTGATTCTTCTAGAACACATGAAGCCCATATTTATTCAAAGTTTGGAGTTTCCTTTCTAGCATAGATGCCTCCAGCAAAATCATCCCAAGCTGGAGGTAAAGCATTGACTACATAAGTGATCAATTCATAGTCAGATATGGTTTCGCCAAGCCCTTTAAGTTGACCTTTGATTTTCGATATATTCATAGAGTATGAAGCCACGTTCTCTTCTTTTGACATCCTTGTTCCATAGAGTTGATTCCTTAGAGATATATGTTGACCAGTTGTGTTGATGGAGTATAATTTCACCAACGTATCGTATACTTCTTTAGATGTAGACAAATCTGAAACAAAAGAAATGAAATGATATTTGATGTATTCAAAGATATTTCTTTGAGCTCTATTTTCTCTCTTATTGTATTTGACCACTTCTTGAGCATTGTTTTTATCTTGTAGAGGAACGTTTCCTCCAACAAATTGCACAACTCCATTTTCTTTAAGGACTAGATCAATCCTCTTCTTCAAAGTTTTGAAGTTGGATGCTCCATCAAGCTTGTTGCCTTCCTTTTAGATAGATGCCATTTGATTGGGAGTATTACACGTTGCACACTTTTTATAAAATTTCCAAGGAAGCAGATTTGCCAAAAAAAAATTCGAAGGATCGAATCATCAATCAATTGTTTATTGACTCATTATCAACCCATTTTGCAAATTTATAATGTAAATGATGTTAGTAAGACCGTGTGTGTATGTAACAACCTAGGTAAGCCTAGAAATTTTCATCTTAGGAGGTTTTTCGTCTCATTGATTCATTTGTGTTTCTAAACACGGATGGTCGGCAGAGTTTTTCCCTCTAACCTCACCCTAAAACTAGGGTGGAATTCTTCGTCAAAGTCTTAGCTGAGTCCTAGTGTTCTAGTTGAGTCTTATGTAAAAGTGATTTGGGAGTAATTTAAGCTATTTGGTTAAATTATTTTATTACAAACCACTTGGTCTACTAGATCATATTGTGTTGTAGAATTGGGTATGTAATTTGAGGGTCTATACCGAACGGGTGTTCCCCTTTAAGGGTTGAATTGTAAAAATATTATGTAAAAAATATTTTAGTGCATGGTCCCTCATACTTAGACACCATGGCTAAGATATTAGAGGGTGAAAAAATTTACTAATCTCCTCAAGTATCGATTAATTAAATTTTCTGGCAAAAATATATTAAAAACCTAAGCCAGAAATTTAATTAAGTAGAGTCAAAATTAAATGTCTAGAAAAATTAAATTCTCCAAGTGGAAAAATTCATGGGTCTCAAAGGAATTAGTTTTTGGAGGTCCCCCACTAAGGGAATATTGGAAATTTCAAGAAAAATTGAACCCTTGGACCTTGGTGGTCAAGTCAAAATCAATTTTTTTAGGAAATTAACTCAAAATAATTAATTTTGAGGTAATAAAAATGGATTTAATGAGAAATTCAAAAAAATCGAAAAATAAATATTTTCAATGGTTAAAATTAAAAGATCATCAAAGATTTATCAACGACCAATATTATTTTGACAATGATCAAGCCAACTAGCCATTATTTTTCCACTTGGAAGATTTATCTATAAATTAGAGAGTCATTTGAGTTTCAAGCCATCTGATGTTTGGCTAAAAAAATTCTACAGAAAAGTTATTGCAACGCTGCTATCCCGCTAGGAACATTTTTTTAATCATAATAAATACTTTGGGGTGCAATTCATGGTATTCAGTGTTCATTGATTTGTGTTATGTGTTGGGTACGGACTTTCCTATATCATGCTGAATATTTTTAAAAAGATTGTTTTTCATTAGATGGGGATAAGATTATTCTATTTGTATATTGCGGATTTATCTTTAGGTGATCTGATTCGTCGTATGTCTAACAAGCTTTCCTTGAGAAAATATATAGTGTTTGTAGGTTTCCCAGTCCTTGTGCTCCAAGTTCACAAACTGTGGGCATGAACTGACCTTGTTTGGACTTCAAATATTTTTATGGTTGATCTAACTTCGCTAAGGATGTACCTTACATTAATTTTCCAAAGTATTATTAGCCATTTATCAAAGAAAATTTTATTAAAAAAAAAAATCAAAATCTATTTCAAAACCCTTGTATATTTGTAAATTTTGTAAATAGATTTGTATAATAAATTTGTAAATTATGTTTTTTCTAATTGGGGTTTTGAGATTTTGAGATTTTTTTATATATATTGGGATTTTGGGGTTTCGATATTTTTGTATATATATTGGGGTTTTGGGTATTTGTGAATTTATTTTTGCAGGTGAATCAAGTGGAGAAAGATGGAATAACGCTTGATCTGAGCCCTTGAGGGTAAGATCTAGTCTCCAAATTTTTTACAGGGCCAGTTATTAAAGGATTTGTAGTAAATTTCAAATCTAAAGCAAATTAAAATTTTCACAACTGGTGTTTTGAGTTTCAGCCATCTCAGGGCCAGATCTAGCCCCTTTAGGGCCAATGTCTCCCTCCTTAGCCTCTATGTCAGCATTAAAGGCCCCTGCGTCATCTTTTATAGCCTCTCAGAGGCCTACGTCACTCTCCAAGCCTCTCAGCCTTCCCTCCTTGGCCCAACATTAGGGTTTCAGGCCTTTTTTGGCCTAGTCGTGGCCTCTAGGGTCCTCAGCCCCCCTCCTAGACCTTGGACAACCTCCCTTAGGGCTAGTCGTGGGCTTTTCAAGCCCTTCTCTAGCCTCCTCTCCTTCCATCCTCATTTTGGCCTCCTCTCTACCCTTTGCTCTCCCTTTCTTGGCCTCTTTTGACCTCTTTTCAGCCCTCCTTTAGCCTTAAACTCTAGCTACTTGCCCTTAGAGGGTTTTTTTTCCCTCCAATATCAGGCCTTCTTGGCCTTTTCCCACCTTCTTTTCCTCTTCCTTGGCATTCTAGCCCCTCTCTTTCCCAACACTATCCATGTTGGACTTAACGTTGCCCTCTTTGACCCTAATTTGACCCTTGCCTATTTCTGAAATTTTTTGGGACTAAAGCTTGGTATGTTTTACATAAAATTTGGCCCTAAGTTGGTGTTTTCTTGTGGAAAATCATTGGAGAAATTTTGACAAGTTTTGGGCAAGTGATCTACAAGGCCTTAGGCCTAGGGTTTGCTCTCTAAAACCTTATTTTCTCACTATTTTCCTACAAGTGTAATATTTACTCCATAACAGTGAATTAAAAGCCCTAAAAACACATCTAATTGGTTAAAATACATTAAAAATTGCATAGTAAAGTTGTCATAAATTTTGGCCACTTGGCTATTGCATATCTAACCTAGATCTACTTGTTAGCATTTGAGAATTTGTTAACTTGGCACTAAGATCACTCATATACCTAAGTTCTAATGTTGTTGAAAAGTTGAGTTACTTTGGGCATTTGAAATATAATTGACATAATATCATCATTGGAATATCTTGGCTATTATAATTGGCATCTTGTGCTGGTAATCATTGGTTAATTGATAAGTGTATAAGTGGATAAGTGCCCTAAGTTCCTTTAATTTTTGTCATTGGTTAAATATCTTGTGGATTGATCTATTCTTGGAACAAAGTAAATTGGCACTTTCTTGGTTGTGAGATTTCACATAACTCATTGATAAGTTCTCTTGTCATTAAGGATTCATCATAACTTAAAATACTTAAAACATTAAGCTAATCTCAAAACTAAGAATCTCACTCATTATCATTGCATAAGCATTCTAGGCTTAGCTTGCATTAAAAACTCCAAGCATAAGCTTGGTTGATAGACTTCTAGGACAAGCCTTTCTCATCTAGCTTGAGGGATTCAACCATTCTTAGTGGTTAACACAGTGACCTTGCAGTCGCCAGAGCCATAGTCTCTGCAACGTCAGAGGCACTGGGTGGTTGGAACACAAGGGGAGGTATCGTTAATCAATCCTTTGCCTGCTTCCCATTGGCTTCCATCCCACAACCTACTCTGAAGATTATTCTCAAAACAGTTAAGGGAGAGGTTCCATTTAGACTAGGCATATAATCTAAAACTAACCAAGATCCTTGCATCACACTTAGATTTTAGGACTTGCACTTCATATAGGTTAGTTATTCATCTAAGCAACAATTGTCCATCCGGTTACTTGGTCATAATTTATAATAAGCAAGAATTTTGACTCCATAAGGCACTGGTCTCAATTCCAAATCTAATTAGATCCTTAAGTCTTGCTAAATTTTTACCAAGTAGCTAGGCCACTCAATTGTGTCTTCCAGGCAAGTTGGTTCCCAACTTGTTTTCCATCATCTCACTTCCATAGGGACTACCCCCCATAGCCTGTTGTTGGGAGACAGCTAGAACAAAGTGGGTGGGGATTAGAGTGACAACCCTCGCCCTGAGTGGTTGTCGCGGTGCCTATACAATCTAAGCAACAACAATACATATAGAATAGAATAGTACTTACTTGAAAGTGAGAGAGAAGGTTGCTACAAGAATATCTTGAAGCTTTAAGTGAGTCAGAGTTGTTGTAATGATGTCTTCAAGAGAATGATCTTTAAGCTTCCTTCCTTAGCTTTGGTAGTGAGAGAGAATTTCTACAAGGATGTCTTCAAGTATGCCAATAAGTTGTGATCTTCAAGCTTCCTTCCCTCACCTTAGCTCTGATACCATGTTGAGAAACCAAGTGTAATGAAGTCTAACACCTAATTTATCTTCTTGATAATTACTTGTGAATATTAGATGTCTTCTTATTACTTATTATGTCTTCTTCATCAAGAAATTATACAAATGTTCAATCTTTCAAGAAAATATAAAGATCACAAAGAGACAAGAGACATCAAAATTAGGCTGCTAGCCAGGGAAAACCCAACAATCCTTCTCTTATAGAATCAGATCAAAATGAGAGATATCCAAGACCAAGACAAAGACAAAGCTGCCACCAAGATACCAAGTCCAACCCTCCTCGAAGTCACCTCCAAAGTCAAAGTGAACGCTTGTCAAACCTCTTCAAAAACTAGTCAAACTTTTGGATTTTTCGGACCTGCAACTAGGGCTGAATTTCGGCTTACAATTGTTTCAGAAGTTTCAGCGTCTAACACATAAATTTTGTCCTTCCACACATGCGAACTGTCAAAGTTAAACACTGGATCAACAAAATGATATTTCTTCTTGTCTTTAGTTTGTCTTTCTCCCTCCTTTGACTCAACTTCTTCTCCTTCGCTAGGTTCAGATATGCTTCTTGTTGTGTGAGTGAGTGAGTTTCCAAATGAGTCGAATTGACTCTTATACATAGTTGTTCAGGAGGGTTGAATAGGTGTCACTTTGAGGCCCGTGTCGAATTGGTCATCTTGGGGACTAATGACTCAACATAAATTTCAAATTCTTTTTTCTTACAAATGTCCAAATGGGACATGACTCAAATAGGTTTTCTTCTGACTCATAATAAAAAAACTTATACTCTTTTTTACTTTCTAAGCATGAAGATCATGCTTTGGAAAAAATATAATAAATATAAATATAATAAATACATCAATGATAAATTTACATTTATCAATAGGGGAAGGACAGTCCCTAGGAAGACATGTCAATCCACAGGTGCATGTGATAAAGGGGGACATGGAATGATGAAGACTTACAAGGAAGATGCCATTGTCTTGATACCAGGTGAATGAGTTCCAACATATTAAGTGTAATGATGAGAATAGGGAACCATTGTGGGGGGGTTGAGTTACCCCTTTTCTCAACCTATTTTTGACCAACCTTCTGGTGCACTTGTCACCTTAATGATTTTCCTTCTTTTCTTGCACAACTTGGGTAACCAACTTGTATGATGCTTTTCAATACCCCTTAATGATGTATAAATCTATTGCTCATTAGGGTTGGGACAATCAGAAGTTCCTTTTATTTAGACAGAGCACGATATGCTAGGAATTGGGTGATGTCTAATGGGGGGGTAGAGCTCAGGTTAGGCTTTTGTTCTCACACTTTTAATTGTTCTAGTCATCTTTTGCATTATACATTTTCTTTCATTTGTGGCTATATATTCTTTTATCTTTCTTTCAACTACATCAACCCCTTGAGGGAAAATTTTTTGTGCCCTTACTCAAAGATGAGGAGAAAGGGTGCTAGTATTGGTGACTAATGACAATCAACCAAAGAATGGAGGTGGATACAAGGGATTGATGGAAAGTGATAAGTGCGGATTACCTTGGGCACACTATATTAATCATTGCCTCTTATTTGTGCCCCTCCCTGAGAAGTGGAAAGAAAATGCCCCAAGGAAGGTCACACTAGACTAGTGGCAAGGGGATAACCTCCCACATAAAGTGTGGGAACAAGGATACAATCAAGAGCAGCCAATCATCCTACTCAACCTGTGATTCATATTATAATTCCCTTAACATTAAATCAGAGCACATGATTACAAAATTGGTTAATATACCTTATAATAAATGATCCACCTTCCTTCAATAAGTATGATAGATGGAAGAAAGAACCATCTGGACATAGGTGGTGAACACTAAGGTGTAGTTATATCATAGGGTTGTTGGCTAGAAATTTGAACAAAATAGGAGAAAAAATATTTCCTAGAGGTTACCTACTTGGGAAGGTAATAGTCCTTTGAGTGATCAGGTTTCTTTACAATCTAGGAGTGTTATATAAGTTTTAGGTGAACTAATTACCGCCTTCAAGCCAAGTTGCAAATTCATATCATCCACGCAGATATCAGATGTTATATAACTAGGCATACAAAAAATTGTGTTTACATTATGTGGATCTACCCTCTTTCCATCATTCTAGGTAACAGGTTGGGTCCTCTTATTCTTCCTAGATTGTAATGTACCCAATTATTTGAAGCACAAAGATATCATTCATGCTGCCTAACTGTCTCCTTTAGGCTCACAAGAGGGAAAAAATTCTAAGGGGATAATAGATTTTTTCCCAACTCTACTTGATATTATTATTAAATAAAAAGGACAAAATTCACTTTGAAAATAAGTGGCTTTGTTAAAAAAATAATAACTAGCAATTGCACCGAGAGGTGCAAAGGAACACCAATAGGAGGAGTGGGGGAATGTGGAAGGCAATAGTTAAGACAACATATTTCAAAGTGTAATGGGTTTGTATATTTTTTTGTAGGTTACTTGAGCGTGAGTAGTTAACCCAAAGGGAATTACATTGTAGTTTTTCAAAGGGAAATACATAGCAACGAGAGTGATATAGAGGAAAAAAGGAATGCAGTTGAGGTTGAAAAGTGAATTTTGCGTGCTATTTTTTGTTTTTATTTTTATTTTTGTCATTTCTGTTGATTTTCCATGACTAGGAGTTTTGTAAGAGATGCAAAGCATTATTTTGTTTTTATATGAAAGTGTTTGAAAGTTGTAAATTTGAATTGTTTTGGAAAATATTTGGTATAAATGTAATAATATAGATCTAATTTCCATGGGTGTGAATAGTTTTTTTCAAGGATGTCAATTAGATTAATTTTGCAATTGGCAATGTAGTTTGGAAAATGCTTATTAAAGTTGTCCTTTATAAGTAAAAAAAATTTCCTTTTTTTTGCAATGAGTGTCATATTTCACCAGATGTTGGTCTAGGAATGAATAGCCACCTACTGTAGCAATGTGTTAAGTAGCATTAGTGACTGGTTGTTCCCACATATTTTTTTTTTGTAGAAGAGACATGTTCAATGTGGAAGTTGTAATTGTTTGTCTAATTAGTTGGGTATTTCTATGAGTTAGTAGTAGATGATTGCATCGGTTTTATTTGTGATTGATGTTGTTTGTGCTTTTGATTGAAGTGGCAATAGGTAGCATGCTTTCAAGTGGGAAAGGGTTCATTTTGATATGTTCATGCACTGAAGTTTTGTTTTTCCTCTTGTATTACAAGAACAATTGTTTTTGAAAGGCACTAAATTTTTGAGCGAAAACAGTAAAAGGAAAAGGGAAATAATGTTATTTAGCTTCCAAATAGATAATTGGATATGTATTGTTTGCTATTTGTAATACCATTGTAGGAGTCAGTTTCAAACATGTATTTAGAAGTTTTGTTAGATTTATTGTCATGTGCATTGTCTTATTTTGTATGGTTGTAATGTGAAAAGTTAGTGTGCATGTTGTGTATAGCATGTATTTGTTTGCAAAGTTTGGAAGTGGCGAGAAGATTAAAAAAAGGCAGAAAAGTAAGGAAAAAAATAGAAAGTAGTGAGATCGAATGGGCATGTAAGCAAAAGAGGTGTGTATATAAGACAGTGACAAGTAAGAAAAGTGCTACAAAGAAATAAGGTTGTGGTATCTATGAAAGTAGAAACATGCGACGGATGGGGGAAATGAAATGTTGTAGTCAGACAATGTAGGTGTGTGTGTCCCCATATTTCAAAAAAATGGTAGTCGTAAATACAAGCTGGTGCATGGCATCTGCAACACCATTTGAGATTCAGAGTCGGGACACAATCGATATACTTTGAGCGGAGCCACCTGTTTGCATCCCTTTCGTATTTATGGATGAGGACATGCAAGAGAGTCTTAATCCTTCTAAGTAGTTGGAGAGCAAGGTGCAGGCGGTATAGAGGCAAATTTGGTGAGACTAGGAACCGCCACTGTATATCCAAAATAGTATTTTTGTTGAGCCTCATGATTGCTTCATTTTGACACTCTCCCTTACCTATTTTTCTAATTAGGTGCTCAGAATTATGCTAAAAAATAAAAGTGTCAGAATCTTCTCAAAATTAGCTTCAGATTGCAGAGCTCATCATTCTAAATCCAATGGTGGGAATGGAACCCGAATCCGAGTTTGTATGCAGAAGTTAGAGCAAGTCAAAGTTCAAGTTTGACTTCCCTACATGGCAATATTGGGATGACATGGCAAGTCTTCAGCGAATAAGGAGGCGCCAAGTGGTAGCTCGCCATTGGTCCACACAAATCACATATCGCAGAGGTAGGCGGTCAAATCGTCCCCCTATAGGTTGGGTTATGATGTGATCAAATCGCAATCGCAATCGGTGAAAGGGATTAGAGAACAGGTATTGGCCCTGACCCTGGCAAGGTTAGCGATGCGATGTCATATCACAATCGCAACAGAAACAAGAATCGGCCCCGGCGCAAGTTAAGTCCTGAATGTGAAAGACCCTAGATGCGATAACATTATATGTCATAGTGAAAAACTCTGGCGGGTCCGCGATATCGCAATCGCAACATTTCACATTCCGCCTGCTGATTGCGATCTGCGATAAGGCTGGCAGGATATGGCCTACAGTGCGGTGGAATTCTTATCCGGTTAGCATATTTTGTGGCTAATTTGTAGTTTTCTGCCAGTTTTAGAGCATTTTGTGGAACGATTAGTGGAAGAACTAGGAGAACTCATAACTCCTTCAGTTCTTATCCAAATTTGATGCAAAAATAGTCAATTATAGAAGTTTTTGGAATTCTGAACTCATTGAGATAGGTTTCAAAGGAATCTGAGCATTGTAAACACACTTTTGATGTAATTTTAGCATAATGGAGAGGCACAAGCTATTGGAAGCTGGACCAAGGAGACGTAGCCCAGGAGGGGTGAGCTCATTTATTATGTGCTTGTTGTGTGTTATATTTTGATGTTCATAGTTGTTATATTGTTGTTGTTCAACATATGTTTTTATGTTAAATTGTTCATAATGTTTACATAAAAGACTCTCATGAAAATCTGTTAAGTAAGAAAAAGTCTTAAATCCTTAAGCACTTGAAAAGCAAATGATAAGCATCTTGGGTTTAATTCTGAATGGGGAATTAGCACTGCATTACTAATCTGCTCCATTTCAAATCGTTTTCCTTCCCTTGACCATCATCATCAACTCAATAGACATAAAACTACAAGGTTTTTGACATGGTAAGGTATTTAATTGTCTTATCTTTCATATTTTATAATGTTCCTTATTATTGAGTTAATATTTGTATTAGTTACTAAATTCGCACGATTCTGCAGCTAATCTTTGTTTCTATAGCCGATTCCATGGTTTACCAGGACCAAGGTGTCAGCTAAGAGGAGAAAGATATGGACAGGTGGAGATTGATCCCTTTAACGATTTCCTCCTATTCATCTGAACTAGATCATCAAAAGGATTGTTTGATTGCGTGGTCAAAGGATAAAGTCAACGTGGTTGCTGAACAAGCAAGCGAGAGTCCGAAATTCCTACGCTTCACAATTTGCTTTGCCAAATAGAAAATCGTGAGCAATGATATCTCGATAGTTGTTAGAAGCTTAATTTAGAATTTTTTTAGCTAAGGTAGGCGTAAAATCCTCGAACAATTATTGACACAGGCTTTTATAAATACCGTGCAACAAACATGAACAGAAGGTTGATTTTTATGTATGCAACAATGATCTTTTAAAACTCTGTTTTTACTCTGTTAATGAAGAAAATAATTTGAAGTTCCAATGCATAACTGATCGTTCAATTGAAGTTCTATGACTGCATGTTTGTGGGCCCCTGCAAATAGTGAAGGTTCTGCATTCACATATCTTTTCTTTATCATTTCTTACAGTTATTCATATGTTTTAGAATTGATTTGCAGTCTTGATTTCATTCAGATAGTGATAGAAATATTTCATTAATCGTTCTTTTTTTCAAGTTGATGTATAATGATGTTAATGGTAATGTAATTGCTTTTCATAGATTTCTTTATGATTGTAGAGTATTTCATTTCAGAGTTGATAGATTTCTTTATAGTTTCATTTTACAGTATTTCATTTCAAAGCATGTGTGATTTCTTTATGATTTTCATTTCAAAGCATGAGTGATTGATAATAAGTAAATGTGTGGTTTTCATTTTGAATAGAAGTTAATTTCATTTTGGTTTTTATGCAAAGGATTGTTAGAATGTTAGATGAATGATTCTTCTTTTAGATTAAATTTGTGTTGCAATAGATCAGTTAAGTTTTCTTAATGAGATAATGTGAGTTTGCTTTAAGTTTCATTTTGCAAGTGTGAAGAACATTTTTTATTTCATTAGAAAGAAGTAGGAATATTTAATGTGTTAAATTCATTTTTCTTTGAAGAGTAAGATAGGAATAAATTACATCCTTAGAAGTAAATTTCAATAACTCAATCATGCACATTAATAATTTGATTTAATAAAAGGACTTCTAGCATATATAGTGCACTTGCACTTCACAAGCTTACCAACTTCGGTCAATAATTCATGTAAAAATTTAAGACAATTAAATTGACAAACATTTTGGCATTGTTGCTGGGAAAGTGCAAATAAAAGTCTTAGTCTTTTTCATTTTGATAAATTAAAAAAAAAAAACAAACAACAAAAACAAAAACATGATATGCATAGGGAAAGAGACTCTAGGGGTAGATTTGTAGGTAGAGGTAAGAGTTTAATTCCAACAACATCACTCACCCCACCATGACCTCGTAGTGCCACACCACCCACACAAACTTGAACTCCATCCATAACATGGAAACACAAACTCCCTGAGGTATTAAGATCTGAAATCCAACCTAGAGATTCACCAACTTCATCAACAAAAGCCATAATAGAATAATAAGATCCCATATTCCTAACAATAGGAGTAATTTCCTATCTTCAACTGGAAAGCAACTTCTAGCTCAAGCGTTGGAAGTTTCTACTGAAGAAGAGGAAGAAGAAACCTATTTTAACAAACCATTGATAGAAGAACTAGAGGAACTAGAGGAAGCTGAAAACCTAATTTTGGAACCAGAACCCTATATTAGTTCTGAAGAATCTACAATGGTTGCAAAAGGGGAAGGAGAGGTACATAATTTGAATGGTGAACAACCTAGGATTGGAGGAGGAAGAGAAGGAAATAGGGGAGGTGGAAGAGGTGGAGGAAGAGGAAGAGGGAGAGGAGAAGATATAAATCCAGAACCCTTTGGATTTCCTATCATCGATGAAGATACAACTGTGACAATGAAAAATATCTCACCCTCTATCCTTCCAAACTTTCATGGACTAAGGAGTGAATATCTTGAAACATTTCTCTTTGAACTTGAAGTCTTGTGTAGATCATATGATTATATGCATCATGCTCAAAAGTTGAAAGTATTCTATGCAACCCTTAAAGATGCAGCATTAAAATGGTTTATGAGTTTAGGAATAAACTCCATAAGAACATGGGAACAAATGAAAACTAAATTCTTAGAGAAATATAAGGACTATTGTATGCCCCATAATATTAAGGATGAATTCTTTAAAATGGTATAGAAAGAAGATGAAAATCTTGAAGACTTAGTTGAAAGATTTTCTTATAATGCTAAAAGGGCAAAAATGAATAATCTAGATGAGGAAACTTTGAAAGCTCTCTTATTGAAATCCATTAGAGATGAGTGGATTGATATTCTCAATCTAATGGGTAAGGGAGATATTTCTCAGTTGTCACTAGGAGAAATTTGTGAGTTGTGCATACACATTTCAAGAGGCAAAGCAAGAACTAGGAAAAATCCAAGAGATCCTCTTTTATCAAGGATTAATAAATCTGCAGTTAGGACGGTAAGTAGAGCAGAATTAGGAAATTTTCTTGATAACTTTAAAACAGATATTTTAGGGAGTCTTAGTGAAAAAAATGACACCCTTAAAATATGAAACAAGCAAAAAGCTGAAAATGGTGCATTGTCCATTTTTTGCCCTAAGCGCAGAAAGAAACATGCCTTGAGAGAATGTCCTCTTGATTTAAAGAGTGTAGAAACTTGTATTATATGTGTGGAAAATCATGATACAAAAGAATTTTCCTCAATACCAGGTCTTAAAGTTGTCTATCAAGAGGAAGGAGTACCAAATCAGGTAGACCCTCTTTGTTTTATTGCTAAAAGACCCTGGAAGAATCCACTACCAAAAACAGCTCAAGGTTTTAACACTCAACCATTTGCACAATCATCACAAAGTAATTGGACTGCCCCAATGCCTTGGCAATATTGGCCACAACCTTGGTCCTAAGGATGAGAAAATCCTTATGGAAAGTACCCTCAATATCCTCAATTTCCACAATTTAAATAACATACCCTACTTTTCCTCCACAATATTATCCTCACTCTGTTCAACAAACTCAACCTCACAATTTGAATCCACAACTTTCATTACCATTTCCTCAAAGACCAAACCAATTGCCTACCCAACCACTCCCAAATCCGAACAATAATAAAAACTCACAACATGTTTACAATATGGAAGGACAAAATTTTGAAAATTACATGATAACTCCACTAGATCTAAACAATGTTCAACTTAGATCTGGTAGAATATTAGAGAAAAAGTCCCCATTAGTTGTTATTCAGGAAAGTGAAAAATAAAATATCTCTAAAGAAGAGAAGTCTCTTAATGAAAAAGAAAAAACTCAAAAACAAGTTACTCCAACACATTCAAATAACTCAACTCCTATTATGGAACAACCTTCAATATCTGTTTCAAAACCACCTTTTCCTGAGAGATTAAAAATTGATGAAGGGGTAGAAAAATAGATTTTATTGCCTGATTATGACATGTTAGATGAACTGAAGAATGTTTGCATAAAAATTCCTTTGCTACAAGCCATTAAGGAAATACCAATTTTTGCAAAGACAATTAGGGAATTGAGCATAAAAAGACCAAGAAGAAAAAGAAAAGAAGTCAAAAGAATCCAACTAGTTGGAAAAATTGCAGATATCATGATGGGTAAGACAACAATTCAGAAATATCTTGATCCAGGAAGTCCCATTGTGAAAACACACATCAATGGTGTAGAGATCCCAAATACATTGATTGATCTAGGAGCAACTATAAACATCATGAGTAAACAAACTATGAATCAATTAAAACTTTCTAATCTTCAATATACACCTACATTGTTACAATTAGCATATAGATCTGTAATCAAACCTGATGGTGTATTAGAAGATATATATGTATCCTTAGATTCTTGGGAATTCCCTATCGATTTTGTGATTCTAACACCCAAGAATAAAGGAGAAAATCGATTGATTCTAGGAAGACCATGGCTAGCTACAGCTGATGCTTTTATAAGTTGTAGATCTGGTGATATGTTTATTTCTGATGGGAGCTCAATAAAGAAATTCACACTGTATCCACCTGAAAAAACAACAATAGAAGTCGAAAATGAAGAATGGACAGATTATGACCTTGATATAATACCAATCTTTGCCACTTCACACATAGATGAGGAAGATCAAAATTTGAATTTAATGGAAAATAATGAATCTTCATCATATTGTGAATCTAGTCAGAGTTTTCAAGAACAATGCAATATTGAATATTTATCAACTTGTCAACTATCCTTGCATTCTATGGAAAAATTTGGCAATTCTACAATTGAAATATTTCAAGGAAAAACTTTGAATATCAATAATAATTTGGAAAATTTCCAAAATAAATAGTTAATAAAGATGTTACAAGAACATTCCTCTACCTATGCATGGGAATATACTGACATGAAGGGAATTGATCATGTTGTAGCATTTTTTGGTTTTGATAAGATAGAATAAATTAGTCAAAAATATATATATAAAATATTTTGAAAAATTGCTAAGTTAGGATATGGACATAACTTGAATAAAATGTTTTTGAAAATATCTTGATGATGATGTCCATATCAAAGAAAATGTTAGGTTAGATGTCCTAAAAAAATCAAGACAAAAGTAAAATGTTAGGTTAGAAAGAAAAGATAACAAATAAACTCTGAAAGTGAGCAAGTCTAAATGCCACTATTATTTTTTTCGCAAAATAATGGTTGTGTGCAGCTTGTCATAAATGCCACAACCCATGACAGTCAAATAGTTTAATCTTGACTGCTTCATGCTTTAAATTTGATGTTATAATTAGAGAATAAAGATCTGGCCAAACTGTTTAATCCTGGCAAATCAGTAGTTAGGTAGAGAATAATAAGGTGCTCATCAGTTTAATCTGAGCCCTTGGAAGTTATAAGATTAGAATTAGATAGTTTGCTTTTTAAAAAAATAAAAAAGAAAGGAAAAGGGTTTGCTAGCTTAAATTCACCCATTAAGTGAAGAAAAAATGATAGGATAAGCAAAGGGTAAGTAGAAGAAAGGTTGCAGAAGTATGATGATTGATTGGACAAAATGTACATTTATCATGTTTTACCATATGTTTCTATGCCCATAAGGCAATTAGACAAAGCAAATGAAGGTCTACAAGATCAATTAATTAACTTCCCTCATCCCCATTCATCCCTCTATTTACTAATTTCCTCTTCCCACCTTCATACAGTTCATATTCATTCATTTTCCATTAAAAACCCCTTTTCCTAAAGTTAAAATCATTATTGCCTAGGAAAAGTGAAAGTCCCATGTTAAATCCCCTTTTACCCAAAAAACCGGTAAAAAGATGTTTAGCCTGAGTATTGATGTATATATAAAAAGCAAATAACTCATGAAAAAGCATTATACTTAGTTATTTCCCCTTTGCGCTCATGTTTCATATTAATGCTAACTTATAGTATTAAACCCATAAAAGTTCCATTTTCCGTATATTATTAACTTCCTTTATTAAATAACCCAAAACCATTAGTTTTATTATAAAACTATGTATTCAATAAAACATCGCATATCAGCAGATCACAAGCTTTTCAACATGAATGCACTCTCCTCTGCATTGCGATATGCGATGCACGATGGACCCAGACCTGACGCAAATATATTTCATAATCCATTGCCATTTTGCATCCGCCCTTCATCACAAGTCTCGGCTGAAACATATACCCTCCGCCATTGCGATCTCCAATATGCGATGGGAACCCGGACCTGACGTGGTATTATCTATGATTTATTTTCCACATCGCGTCCAGCCCCTATCGCATTCCTTTGCGATGGGCCTTCCCTCGCTAAACTGCGATTGCGATATGCGATGAACCCAGACTCGATGACATTTGTCCGCCCGAATTCATATTATTTCAAGTCTGCCATACCATGTTTTGCAAAGGATTTCTTTGTTAAAATGTTTTTATGTTTTAAATGAAGAACCAACCTAAACCTCTGTTTAACCATAAAACCCCGCTAATCTCAGTCTTTAACCCATAATAAAGCCCATACCGCCATAATTAATCATTGGGCCCCTCCGCGCTGCTCTTTCGCTCCACCACCGTCTGATCACGTGCATTCAAATCCAACGACCCTTAGCAATTTCGGGTTGGCTCTCTGTCCGAGCATTACCCACCTGAAAAGCGGTATTCCACTGACCTCCCCTTGCTACGTGTCAGGCTCAGATTATATCAGGTGACCCCTCCCAAAATCGCTTGCGCTTCATAAGCAGAGTGATGAAAACCAAAACCACCTCCTGCATAACGACAAAATGGCCACTGTTCACTTTGCGACATATTTCAAAAAGTAAATTGTTTTTTCCGTTTAAACGTAAAAGTCACCATTTTGCTTTGTTTCGCTTGTTTTCACAGTGAAACCTCCATAAGCCTCTGCGACCAATAAAACCATTGTTTTACCTTCCATTACGCTCTAGACTCCTTCCAATATCCTTTCAAGCTCAATAAAGCCATTGACGACCTTCTCTGTCACATATGTTTTTTTTAACGATTTTTGTGTTTTGCAGGTAAAAACTCTTGTTCCAGGCTTACAAAGAAAAAGCCTACATACAGTTAGAAGACAAATACAAAGATCATATCAAATTACTTTACCATGTGACATAAAATCTAAAAGGATTTACTGTTGAAAAACACAATAAAAACCTGAAATGCACAGTAAAGGTAAAAAGAACACAGTAAAGGCTACTCAGTAGGGTCAAAGGATATTCACAGAGTTTAAAGAGTATCAGATGAAAGATCAAATGAAGGAATCAACCAGCGTAAAGGATACAAACAATCAAGCAGCTTAAAGGGAAAAATATCAAACAACAAAGCTAGCACAACCTGAATAAAAGGGACAACAAGAAGCAGTTCAATAGCTGCCCCTATCTTCTTGCATGAAGATCTTTCCTTTCCTAGAATAAATCTTAATCAGTTTTAGGATATTTTCTTAGTTTCATTATTGTATAAATAACTCTCTTCTCGAGTTGTTAATGGTTCATTGTTCAAGGTTCATTATTCATTGCTTGTTAAGTAGTGACTGTTCATTCTACTTTGAACTTGGTTGCACCTTTGAAGGAAGCTTTTCTAGACACTTGATGTACTCAGTCTTTCTGGAACCTTAATACAAAGCAGAGGATTCTGAATTTGGTTTTACACAGTTTGTGTTATCCTGTAAGTTTTTCCAGTTATCAATCATTATGTTTTTCTTCATATGCTTATGACTTATATAGATATCTAGGTAGGAATAATTGTGTCTCAATCTATTCCTATAAGCTCCTGAAGTGATCATCTATTAAGAGAATGGATTAATGAACTGTCTATTTAGCTAATCCCCTCTAATCAATAAATCATCAGCATCTTTTGTAAGCTTAAGTATATTGCCTTGAATCTTTGGAACGTAGTTTAGAAGGTTTTCATACTTATGATTGTTCTATTTTACAGTCTGGAAACTGTGATAATCATATTATATTTTGTCTTCTTCACAACTATTTGATGTATATCACTGTGTAAAGCTTTATAGCAGCCCTTTGCTGAGATATTAATATTATCCAAAGGATTAAGTATTTCAATTCTAAATCTGTCTTCATTCATTGGTCTTCCAAAACTAAAACCAAAAACCCCAAAAAAATTATTTTAGATGCTCTGGCATTGGTAGCTGACCTACTACTATCTCAGAGGTACAACATCAGACTGGTGCCATTGCCGGGGATTTGAATTTCTTTTAAGTTTCCCTTGGGACAACGATATTCATTCATTCTTTTCCTTTAAGGTGATTAAAGGTTTAGAAAGGTTAAAATCATTCACCTAGGCGACTCCACACTCCCAAGCTGGCACCTTTTAAACATACCAAATCTCATTCAGAAGCTGACATAGTTAGTCCTCTATCAGATCCTGAAAGGCTTCTGAGAAAAGCTAGTTCTAAAAGGGGACACCAACCATCTTCTTCTTCCTCTTCAGTCCTATAGTCTGAAGAATTAGAATCATTTGACTCGTATAGTAATATCCCATCTGCTCCTGATTACTCCCATTTATCACCTAGGGTTGCTGAACTTCTAAATAGAGGAGTTGATTTTAAGTCAACCTACCTTATTCATTCATTAGAATCTCATCCAATACCCACACTACCACCAGGATCACCTAAAACTAAATCTGATTTAGGTGTTAATCTACCAGAATATAAACCCACAGATTTCATATCCCCTACCACCTATCCATTTCCTTCCATTTTTGACCGACCTGAAGCTTCTTCTTCTGAACAACCTGAGGAGACCTTCTCTATATATTCCAATCCTCTCTTTGAAACAAAAGAAGGTATTCCTTTACAGGTCCCAAAGTTAGTTCTTAAGACTCCTTTGAAGTCTTTCAGGAGATCTCCTCCTCCTTCACCTCCAACTAGTTCATCAACCCCTGAATCACCATCTTCTTCCTCTACTTCTTCTTCATCCTCTACATCCACACAAACACCTCATACTCCACCTGGACAACCTCATACACCTCAAGCACCTCATACACCACCTGTTGTCATGGCTTTCTGACCTATTGTACAGGCTAGATATGCTGCCTTAGTCTTACCTAATAACCTTGATGCATTCCCAACTGGATACTTAAAATACCTTCCCAAGTACAATGGAGAAACTGGTCCCTCAGTTGAGGACCATCTTCAAGCTTTCCTAGACTTTGCAGACAACATGAATATTGAACAAGAAAACGTTTATATGAGATTGTTTCTACAGTCACTTGAAGGAAATGTGAGGATTTGGTTTAGGAAGTTACCAGCAGCTTCCATTAGAAATTGGGAAGAGTGTGAAAAAGGATCCTCTTTACTTCCTCACAGAATTTGAAGAGCTTAAAAGGAACTTCGGTGAACCAGTATCAGATTTTATCAAAAGATTCAATAAACTCTATCAAAAAATGCCTGCTAATTGTAAACCCCCTGTAGCAGCTGCTAAATCTAGATTTTCTAAAGCTTTTGATGATGACTTTGCTGTTATGCTACGAGAGAGAACTTCAAGAACTCTTGAAGATATGCAAACAAACGCTATAGAAGTAGAAGTAAATAGGGCAACCTCAACTCCTTTAAAAATTAAGGAAGAAAAGGCCCAAAGAAAACTCAAATATGTTCAAGAAGCCTCTAGTTCCTCTAAGACTAAATCAGAAGACTCAAAAATAGATGAAATAACATCTCTTCTTAGAAACCTATCAAATAGGATTTCAAAGATTGAGACTCAACCTAGGACAATACAACAAATAGTTACTATACCCCAAAACCAAAATCAAGGTCAGTATAAAAGAAATCCACCACTACAAATTCTTCAGAGACCTAGCAATGATCAACAAGTTCCTACTCCTCTATTGATAGATGACCAACAACCTGATGATAATACTATGAAAATTACTGAAGATATTAATAGTATGGATTCTTCTTCAATTCAAACAGTCATCATTCCTCTCTCATAACAAATCAGGTCCAAGAAGATCAGGAAGCTTCACAGGTCTCTAAATATCACGCTTTCTTTGAATTTTTAATTGCAGAGTTAAACAAGAGGTATGATCTTAGGCCTAGGCCTGGTCCTGGGAGACCTCCAAAGGAAACTCCAATAATTGAACCACGTACCAAAACTGCTAAAGCTCAAACAACTCTTATTCAGCCCTTAGATCAATCAATTGATACTACCCAAACTGGTAAAAACATTTTGACTACATTTAGTGTTGAAAAAGAATTAGAGAGGGTTAAGATCCCAATTCCACTGTCAGAACTTTCTAAAAACCCTGGTTACAAAAGCCAAGTCACAAAATGGATACAAAATACCTCGGTTGATGCTGAAGGTGATGTCATAAGTCTGCAAGATGAAAAACCAGCAATAGTTTTTGGCCCTAGTTCAGACATGATAGATGAGATAGTGCCTCCTTTCTATGTAACTCTTAAAACAAATGATTCCATGTTGTATCATTGTATGTTTGATTCAGAAGCATCACACAACCTTATGCCAAAATCTATCATGGACCATTTGAAACTCGACATAACTAGATCCTACCATGATATGTACACCTTTGATTCTAAAAGGGTGCCCTGTTTGGGATTGATCAAGGATCTAGTGGTTACCCTTGACCAAATTCCAGTGAAAAGTGTAGTACTTGATATTGTTGTCACATATATCCCTCCCAAGTTTGGAATGCTCCTTTCTAGGTCTTGTTGTGCCAAATTAGGGGGAACTCTACAGATGGATATGTCATATGCTACTATTCCTATTTATGGAGGAGAGCAATTAAGATTATATAGAGAGGTAAGATTTGTACATACTGTTTGTAAGACTAACCAGCCAAGGAACCATCCAATTTATGTAATAGATCAAGACTTTGGTTGTTTTCAACTCACTTCAAACCAACATAAAACTCAAGTCAAAATTGAAGAGGTAGTTGAAAGTCCTGAACCAAACCAAACTGATATTTGGAAACTATTCTTTGATGGCTCTTGCACGAAAGATGGGGCAGGAGCTGGAGTAGTTTTAATTTCACCTGAAAAAGAAAATATAACCCAATCATGTAAATTAGACTTCGAAGTTACAAATAATGTGGCTGAATATGAAGCTTTCCTTTTAGGATTGCAATTAGCCAAAAGCTTAAAAGTTCAAAACTTAAGTGTTTTTACTGATTTAGAACTTATTGTTAAGCAAGTAAGAAATGTTTGCCAGACCAAGCACCCTAGACTTAGGTCCTACCGAAATGAAGTATGGGATTCAGTTGAAAACTTCTTTGATGCTTTTAATTTGACTCATATTCCCAGAGATCAGAATATTCATGCAGATGCCTTAGCTGTCTCTGCTAGCTCTTTTAAAATTCTTGATCATACTGATGTACTCTATCAGATACAAGTCAAATATAGGCCATCTATCCTAGATAATTTGAAACATTGGCAAATATTCGAAGATGATGAACATTTGAAATCATTTCTGCAGGTAATAGATGATTTTTCATTTCTACAAATTGATGAATATAGAACTGAAATAAATGAAAATGCGAATGAAAATGATACTTCAGATTTTAAAACCCAAATTACTAATCATGACATTATTCAATTATCTAATAATTTTATTCCAAAAGGACTTATTACTTTAGAAAAATTGTTTGATCAAAATGATGTCCTCCGAAACCCTCATTCCATTTCTTCAGAAGATGACATAGAAGAGATTAACATAAGAACTGATGAAGATATCAAAAACATCAAAATATTTGCATCTCTAGACCCTGAGATCAAAGCTCAATATCTTAAGTTATTGCAAAATTATAAGGATGTTTTTGCTTGGACTTATGTTGATCTAAAGATCTATGATACTTCATTAATACAACGTAAGATTCCTTTGAAGCCAGAAGCAAAACCTTATCAACAGAAACTTAGAAGGATAAATCCAGCCCTTCTACCAACTTTAGAAAGGGAGATTAAGAAAATGCTAGATGCTCAAATCATCCTCCCTCTTAGATATTTTAATTGGGTTGCAAATCTAGTTCCTGTTAGAAATAAAAATGGAGAAATAAGACTCTGTGTGGATTTTAGAAATTTGAACAAGGCATCATTAAAAGATAATTATCCTTTGCCCAAAATGGATTAGTTACTTCAAATGGTTTCAGGAGCACAAATACTTTCTATGCTTGATGGTTTTTCAGGTTACAATCAGGTGAATGTTGATACAGCAGACAGAGAGAAGACAAGATTTACTACACCCTGGGGTACACTCATGTATGCTAGGATGCCATTTAGTTTAACCAATGCTGGAGCAACATTTTAGAGAGCTATGGACATAGCTTTTATGGGTCAGATGAATAAATTTATGGTTATTTATCTTGATGACATAATTGTTTTTTCTAAATCTGATCAGAAACATCTAAAGCACTTGATGAAGGTTTTTGACAGGTGTAGAAAATTTGGAATATCATTGAACCCTAAGAAGTCCTTGTTTGCTGTCAAAGAAGGAAAACTGTTGGGCCATATAATTTCAAAGGAGGGACTAGTAATTGACCCCAAACAAATATCTGCCATTGAAACATTGACCTTACCTAGAAACAAGAAGGAGATTCAAGCTTTTCTAGGCAAGATTAATTTTCTAAGGAGATTTATTCCAAATTATGCAGAGATTGTAAAAGATATAATTGACATGATCCGAAAGGACCATGAATTCAAATGGACTGCCTCTTCTAGGCATGCATTTGAACAAATAAAAAGGGCTATCTCTGAAGCTCCCACCTTAGCCAGTCCTGATTATACTAAGCCATTTAGTATTTTCTCTTTTGCCTCTGAAACAACCCTTGTTGTTGTTCTATTACAGAAAAATGAAAATTCTCATGACCAACCCATAGCCTTTTTCAGCAAGGTTATGAGAGATGTTGAGCTTAAGTATGACATCATTGAGAAGCAAGCCTATGCCCTCATTCAAGCCCTGAAATCATTCAGAATGTATGTCTTACATTCACCTATTACTGCTTATGTCCCTAATAGTGCTGTGAAAATTGTTCTAACCCAACCAGACACTGATGGGAAAAGAGGTATATGGATCACTCAAATTTTGGAGTTTGATCTAACTATCAAGACTACCAAGCTAGTAAAAGGTCAAGGGTTAGCCAAGCTTCTAGATGAATCCAACTGCAAGGTACTTGGAATCAATTCTGTTTTAGAAACACAAGGGAAGAATACACAAGAACCTTTTGTCCTTGCAGAAGGGGAGAATCCACAAGAACCTTCCTTTCATCCTAAAGAAAAGAACCCACAAGAACCTTTTCCTTCAGAGCAGATCAGTCCTATACACATCGATGAAAAATTCTTGTTGTCAAAATGGTATCAAGATATTGTAAATTTCTTAATCCATTTTGAGTGTCCAACATCATTCTCCAAAACCCAGTGTAAAACCCTTAAGTTAAAATCAGTCAAGTACTACATTATAAATGCAAATTTATACTGGAAAGATCCACTAAATATTTTGTTATTATGTTTAACAGAATCAGAAACTAAAGGAATCATTGATCAGTTTCATACAGGATTTTGTGGGGGACATTATGCTTAGAGAGCAACAACATACAAGATTCTGAGGGGAGGATTTTATTGGCCCACATTGTTCTTACAAGTAGGGGCAAAGGTCATAGGTTGTGTTCCTTGTCAAATGTTTGCTGGTAAACAAAAATTAGCAGCTCTTCCACTTGTTCCATCAATAGTTTCAGCACCTTTTTCTCAATGGGGATTAGATTTTGTTGGAGAGATTCACCCCACTTCAAGTAATCAGCATAGATGGATCCTCACTACAACAGACTACTTTACTAAATGGGTGGAAGCAATTCCAGTCAGAAATGCTACTGATTCAGTAGTAATTAAGTTTATTGAGGAGAATATCTTATCTAGATTTGGTTGCCCAACTCAAATTGTCACTGATAATGCAGCAGATTTTTCTAGTGTTAAAATGATTGACTTTTGCCAGAAATATTAGATTTTGTTACATCATTCAACTCCATACTACCCTCAAGGTAATGGCCTTGCAGAGTCATCAAACAAAAGTCTGGTAAAGGTAATCAAAAAGACTCTAGCTGATCATAAGAAGAGCTGGGATTCACATTTGATTTATGCAATATGGGAAAACAAAATTACTCCAAAGAGATCAACTGGAAAATCTCCATTTCAATTAGTCTATGGGAAAGATGCAATCTTCCCTACCAATTTGGTCTTCCCTGTTTTAAAATTCTTGCAGGATTCAACAGATGAACTTGATGATTTTTCAAGAAGAATAAATTAGATTATTGAACTTAATGAAAAAAGAGATGAATTTCAACACAAATCGAAGAAATATCAGAATAAGATGAAGGCCCTATTTGATAGAAGAGCCAGGGAAAGGGACTTTAAGGAAGGTGGTCTAATTTTAAGATGGGATGCCAGGAAAGAAGAGAAAGGAAAGCATGGAAAATTTGACAATCTATGGTTTGGACTTTGGCAATTGTTGAAGTGAAGGGTAACAACACTTTTGTGCTGCAGAACCTTGAGGGGCTATATTCCATTTATCCTGTAAATGGAAGGTTTCTCAAACATTACATTCAGTACTAAGAAGATGAAATAGTTTTCATTGTAAATACTCCGGTTTTCTTTTACTTTTCAAGATGTCAGTGTGATCTTTCTTACAGCAAGGACTCCATAGCCCGAGGAGAAGGCACATGGATCTACAAGTTCTCTGCATTCTACAGGAGAAAGTAGTCCCCAGATGGAGCCAATGTTGTAGCATTTTTTGGTTTTGATAAGATAGAATAAATTAGTCAAAAAATATATAAAAAATATTTTGAAAAAATGCTAAGTTAGGATATGGACATAACAATATTGAATAAAATGTTTTTGAAAATGTCGTGATGATGATGTCCATATCAAAGAAAATGTTAGGTTAGATGTCCTAAAAAAATCAATACAAAAAGAAAATGTTAGGTTAGAAAGTGAGCAAGTCTAAATGCCACTACTATTTTTTCCACAAAATAATGGTTGTGTGCAACTTGTCATAAATGCCACAACCCATGACAGTTAAATAGTTTAATCTTGACTGCTTCATGCTTTAAATTTGATGTTATAATTAGAGAATAAAGATATGGCCAAACTGTTTAATTTTGGCAGATCAGTAGTTAGGTAGAGAATAATAAGGTGCTCATTAGTTTAATCTGAGCCCTTGGAAGTTATAAGGTTAGAATTAGATAGTTTGATTTTTTTTAAAATAAAAAGAAAGGAAAAGGATTTTCTAGCTTAAATGCACCCATTAAATGAAGAAAAAATGATAGGATAAGCAAAGGGTAAGTAGAAGAAAGGTTGCAGAAGTATGATGATTTATTGGACAAAATGTACATTTATCATGTTTTACCATATGTTTCTATGTCCATAAGGCAATTACACAAAGCAAATGAAGGTATACAAGATCAATTAATTAACTTCCCTCATCCCCATTCTTCCCTCTATTTACTAATTTCCTCTTCCCGCCTTCATACAGTTCATATTCATTCATTTTCCATTAAAATACCCCTTTTCCTAAGGTTAAAATCCTTTTTGCCTAGGAAAAGTGAAAGTCCCATGTTAAATCCCCTTTTACCCAAAAAACCCACAAAAAGATGTTTAGCCTAAGTATTGATGTATATATAAAAAGCAAATAACTCATGAAAAAGCATTATACTTAGTGTATTTCCCCTTTCCGCTCATGTTTCATATTAATGCTAACTTATAGTATTAAACCCATAAAAGTTCCCTTTCCCATATATTATTAACTTCCTTTATTAAATAACCCGAAACCATTAGTTTTATTATAAAACTATGTATTAAATAAAACATCGCATATCAGCGGATCACAAGCTTTTCAACATGAATGCACTCTCCTTCGCATTGCGATATGCGATGCGCGATGGACCCAGACCCGACGCAAATATATTTCATATTCCATTGCCATTTCGCATCCGCCCTTCATCACAAGTCTCGGCTGAAACATATACCCTCCGCCATTGCGATCTCCGATATGCGATGGGAACCCAGACCCGATGCGCTATTATCTATGATTTATTTTCCACATCGCGTCCGGCCCCTATCGCATTCCTTTGCGATGGACCTTCCCTCGCTAAACTGCAATTGTGATATGCGGTGACCCTGGACCCAACGATATTTGTCTGCCCGAATTCATATTATATCAAGTCTGCCATACCGTGTTTTGCAAAGGATTTCTTTGTTAAAATGTTTTTATGTTTTAAACGAAGAACCAACCTAAACCTTTGTTTAACCATAAAACCTCGCTAATCTCAGTCTTTAACCCATAATAAAGCCCATACTGCCATAATTAATCGTTGGGCCCCTCCGCGCTGCTCTTTCGCTCCACCACTGTCCGATCACATGCATTCAAATCCAACGACCCTCAGCAATTTCAGGTTGGCTCTCTGTCCGAGCATTACCCGCCCAAAAAGCGGTATTCCACTGACCTCCCCTTGCTATGTGTCAAGCTCAGATTATATCGGGTGACCCCTCCCAAAACCGCCCGTGCCTCATAAGCGGTGCGATGAAAACCAAAACCACCTCCCGCATAACGACAAAATGACCATTGTTCACTTTGCGTCATAAGTAAACTGTTTTTCCGTTTAAAAGTAAAAGTCACCATTTTGCTTTGTTTCGTTTGTTTTCACAGTGAAACCTCCATAAGCCTCTGCGACCAATAAAACCATTGTTTTACCTTCAGATACGTTCTAGACTCCTTCCAATATCCTTTCAAGCTCAATAAAGCCATTGACGACCTTCTTTGTCACCTATGTTTTTATTAACGATTTCTGTGTTTTGTAGGTAAAAACTCCTATTCCAGGCTTACAAAGAAAAAGCCTTCATACAGTTAGAAGACAAATACGAAGATCATATCAAATTAATTTACCATGTGACATAAAATCTAAAAGGATTTACTGTTGAAAAACACAATAAAAACCTAAAATGCACAGTAAAGGTAAAAAGAACGCAGTAAAGGCTACTCAGCAAGGTCAAAGGATATTCATAGAGTTTAAAGAGTATCAGATAAAAGATCAAATGGAGGAATCAACCAGCGTAAAGGATACAAACAATCAAGCAGCTTAAAGGGCAAAATATCAAACAACAAAGTCAGCACAACCTGAATAAAAGTGACAGAAAGAAACCCTTCAATGGCTTCCCCTATTTTCTTGCAAAAAGATCTTTCCTTTCCTAGAATAAAATCTTAATCAGTTTTAGGATATTTTCTTAGTTTCATTATTGTATAAAAAACTCTCTTCTCGAGTTGTTAATGGTTCATTGTTCAAGGTTCATTATTCATTGCTTGTTAAGTAGTGACTTTTCATTCTACTTTGAACCTGGTTGCACCTTTGAACGAAGCTTTTCTAGACACTTGATGTACTCAGTCTTTCTGGAACCTTAATACAAAGCAGAGGATTCTGAATTTGGTTTTACACAATTTGTGTTATCCTGTAAGTTTTTCCAGTTATCAATCATTATGTTTTTCTTCATATGCTTATGACTTATAGAGATATCTAGGTAGGAATAATTGTGTCTCAATTTATTCCTATAAGCTCCTGAAGTAATCATCTATTAAGAGAATGGATTAATTAACTGTCTATTTAGCTAATCCCCTCTAATCAATAAATCATTAGCATCTTTTGTAAGCTTAAGTATATTGCCTTGAATCTTTGGAACGTAGTTTAGAAGGTTTTCATACTTATGATTGTTCTGTTTTACAGTCTGGAAACTGTGATAATCATATTATTTTTTGTCTTCTTCAGCACTATTTGATGTATATCACTGTGTAAAGCTTTATAGCAACCCTTTGCTGAGATATTAATATTATCCAAAGGATTAATTACTTCAATTCTAAATCTGTCTTCATTCATTGGTCTTCCAAAAATAAAACCAAAAACCCCAAAACAATTATTTTTTATGCTCTGGCATTGGTAGCTGACCTACTACTATCTCAGAGGTACAACAGATCCTAATACTTGTATACATCATATCTACATTGAAGGAAATACCAAATCAATTCGACAACCTCAAAGAAGAATGAATCCAAATCTAAGGGAAATTGTTGAGGAACTACCAAAACTGTTGAATGTTATTTTCATCTATCTAATATCAGACAGTCAGTGGGTTTCACCCTTAGTAATTGTTTCTAAAAATAATGGAAAATGGAGAGTGTGTATTGACTATAGAGAATTGAATAAAGCCACTTTAAAATATCGCTTTCCACTTCCTTTCATAGATTAGGTTTTAGATACATTGGCAAGAAAGAAATATTTTTCATTCTTAGATGGTTTTAGTGGGTATAATCAAATCCAAGTAGCCCCAGAAGACCAAGATAAAACTACCTTTACCTACCCATGGGGAACTTATGCTTACCGAGTACTTCCTTTTGGATTATGTAATGCACCTGCAACATTCCAAAGAGCAGTATTAGGCATTTTTTCTGATCTAATTCATGATTGTGTGGAAGTGTATATGGACGATTTTATAGTTTATGGAAATTCTTTTGAAGAAGCTCTTAAAATTTTGGAAAAAATTCTCATTAGATGTAAAGAGGCAAATCTCTCATTAAGCCATGAAAAATGTTTTATGATGTTTACTGAGGGAATTGTTTTAGGACACCATATTTCAGGAAATGGAATTAGAGTGGACACATCTAAAGTAGAAGTTATTTCTAAATTATCAATTCCAACTTGTCAACGAGATGTTAGAATTTTTCTTGGTTTCACTGGTTACTATAGAAGATTCATAGAAAACTTACAAAATTTCATCTCCACTTTTCAAACTACTCACAAAAGACTATGAATTCAATTGGAATTTTGATTACCAAAATGCCTTTGAAACATTAAAGGAGAAAATATCTGAAGCACCCATTCTTAGAGGACCAAACTCGAAACTACCTTTTCACATTTCAACTGATGCTTCAGACATAGCTCTAGGAGTTTTACTAGGACAAAAGGATTTAACTCCTTATGCCATTTATTACACCAGTAAAAATTTGACTCCTGCAAAGTTAAATTATACTGTAATAGAAAAGGAGTTTTTAGTTGTTGTCCATGCTATCAATAAATTCAGACATTACATTACTGGCTACAAAACTTTTGTACATACAGATCATTCTGCAATTAGGTACTTAATGAATAAACCTGTCACTAATGCCAGAATTACAAGATGGTTGTTGTTGTTGCAAGAGTTTAACATCACTATTTTGGATCAACCTAGGAAACAAAATATAGTTGTTGACTTTTTGTCTAGAATTCAAAATGATAATAATGATGTACCTGTAGAAGACAATTTCCCTGATGAATATCTTTTTGCAGTATCTATTAAATCACCTTGGTTTGTAAATATTGCTAATTATTTGGCTACAGGGAAGTTACCATCATATTTATCTCCTCGAGAAAAAAAGAAGGTAATTCAAATTAGTGCATCTTATTCATGGATAAATGAAGAATTGTATAAAACAGGGCCAAATCTGATCATCCGAAGGTGTGTTAGAGAAGATGAAGTACCAGAGATATTGAAAGCTTGTCATGATGAGCCATGTGGAGGACACTTCACTAACAAAAGAACTTCCTACAAAGTCCTTCTCTTAGGATACTATTGGCCTTCCCTTTTTAAGGATGCCAAGGAGTATGTCAAGAGATGTGATAGTTGTCAAAGGATGGGGAAACATGTTCCCTCTGATGAAATGCCTCTACAACCTCAGGTACTTATTGAGCCTTTTGAAAAATGGGCTCTAGATTTTGTTGGTCCAATCAATCCACCATCGAGACAGAAAAGGTACATTCTTGTTTGCATTGATTATGTTACAAAATGGGTAGAAGCTAAAGCACTTCCTTTTGCTACTAAAAATGTTGTAGTTTCATTTCTTTTCAAGGATATCTTTACTCGTTTTGGTGTCCCAAGGGAAATTGTAACAGATCAAGGTACTCAATTCACATCCAAGTTGGTACAAAAGATAATGGAGGAGTACAAAATCAAACATCGGAAGTCCACTCCATACCATCCACAAGAAAATGGACAAGTGGAGTCCACCAATAAAGTAATTGAAGCAATTCTCACCAAAATTGTGCATCTGCATAGAAGAGACTGGGCAGAAAAGCTTCCAAAAGCTTTATGGGCATACCATACCACATGGAGAAACACTACAGGGCATACTCCCTATGAACTTGTTTATGGGAAGCAAGTCCTTTTTCCTATTGAGTTTCAAGTAAAAACTTTCAAGACAACAGTTAAATTGGGTCTTAATCTTTCAAAGGCACAAAAACAAAAAATGGAATAACTAAATGAACTTGATGAGATAAGACAAGATGCAATCCAAAGAACCAATCTAGTTCAACAATAGAGATCCAGATGGCATGACAAATATATCAAAGAAAGAAAGTTCCAACCAGGAGATTGGGCATTACTTTTTTAATTCAAAATTCAAAGATTTCCAAGGGAAATTTCAAACTCATTGGCTTGGGCCCTATGAGATTGAAACAATCTTTGATAATGGTGCAGTTAGGATTAGAACTATTGATGAAGAAAGGACCACCTTTCTTGTGAATGGTCATCGATTAAGAATCTATCATAAGCCATTGACAAAGGAGGAGTTTATCAAACATTTGCAAGACAACACTGATTTCCAGTTGGTTAAGAAGGATTTTCCTTCTCCTCCAACTTGACTCATAAGTCTTTTTCTTTTCTAAAAAAAATAAAATAATAATAATATAATTAAATTTATATAAACATGAAAACCAACACTATTGGCATGTTTATATAGAAAATTTAGGGTGAAAACCAAGTAATTTTGGCATTCTAAATTTTCTTTCCCATTCCCATTTTCTTTTTGTCCCTCTTTTTCTTTCCAGAATAAAATAAATACATAATTTTTAAGAATCTACAACTTTGACAAAATTATGCTACTAAAAGGGACTACTAATTGGAGCAATTGAAGAAATGATCAAATCCATCCTCAGAAGCACCTGAAGGCAATACAAAAAGGAGCAATCAAATGTTAGAATCATCAATTCAAAAGGTATGCAAATATTTAATTTAATAATAAGGGTCAAAACATTAGTGTATGAATTATATGGACATTATACTACTGATTCAAAAACCATCATTGTCGAAAGTGAAATGAAAATATATTGTCATATCAAATAAAAAGTCATAAATCACCCATTCATCCCTCATCATTACACAACACTCGTCTCAAATTCCAAATTCATTGTTGAAATCGCCCAACTCACATCCATTCATACCCTAACGATCACTTCACTTATTTTTCCCCTCACTCTCGTTTATACTCTCACCAAAGCCATTATCCCGAAACCCTAACTCATACCCTGTCAAGAAGTGAATTCTGAGGTAAAACTTCTCAACCATGGGCGTCATAGTAAGAACATAACCAAATGGAAGAAAATTCATGGAATGATATCCGCCGGTGAAGGAAATGCTACAGAAAGCACAATGGCTAGAGTTCGTGGAAAAGTTTGATGGTTTTAACAAGGAAGTGAATAAATCATTTGCCAAAGATTTTGATGGCGTAGAGGTTGAAATTTGAAATTTCAAGTTTGCAAGGACATAATCTCTTATTGCTGAACCAACTGGACTATCAAGAGTCTGAGAGAAATGTTTTAAAAACAGGGGCATTAAAGGAGAAGAATGGAAGACCTTGAAAAACTCAGGTATGGATATCACTATTTTTAAGAAAGGAATTCTTAGTACAACACTTAAGGGTAAATGGAGAAATTTGTCGCTGGTAATTCAGAAATTTGTCACCTGTGAAGGAAGATTTGGTTGTATGTCCTTTTACCACATTCATTTGGTGATGTATTTTCTCGAAGAGAATGAAATCAATCTTTCTTATTTTCTGTTAAATAGCTTAAGGAAAATGTCTTGGAATGTTTAAAAAAGGATCCAATTCATAGAAAACACCATGTATCGCCATGACCTTATAAAAATACTCATTGAATTTCATCTTGAAAGACTAGGAGATAATTGGGATAGCTTCCTAGTTAGAAATCATTTTAAAGAGGAGAATCAAGAGTCACCTAGCAACAACAAAACAAAAAGAGGAAGGAAGAGAATATTTGAGAATCCTATTAAAAACTTATCTCAACAACAACCACAAGAACAATCAGAAGATGAGGCTCCTATTGCATAAATTTTAGGAATACTTAAAAGGAAATCTATTACAAAAAAGAAAGCTTGTAAAAAGGAAGAAAGCACATCCAAGAAAACATAGGAAGCTAAAACAGAGAAGAAAAGAGTTAAAAATAAAAACCCTCTTCCATAAAATGTAAGAAGAAGTGCTAGGCTTAATAAAAAACCATTTCAACAATCTACAGATGTTGTTAATTTGGAGGAAGAAGAGAAAATGGAAGTTCCATCACCTACGGTCATCTCACCTGTTCATAGCCCAGGGCGAAGAACACCAAAAATAGATCCAGTACAACAAGAAATCTATGACTACATTGAGTCTCTAGAGAGGAGAGTTGCAGAAAAAGCATCTTGTTCTACAATCCATGAAAAAGAAATCCAGTCTAACAGTCCACAAGAACCTCCACTCGTAAAAACTCTGAAACAAGAAGTCTTTGAGTTGGAGACACTGAATAGACATCTGAAGAAAGAACATGAGACATTAAAGATGCAGAATGAGATACAAAGGACTGAGAATGATTACATTCTTCTACATATGGGCTTATGGTATGAAAAGAACAAGAAATTAAAGAAAAATAATGAATCTCTAAGAAAGAAGGTCATGAGTCTAAAATGCAGGATTTTGATGAAGAAGCCTAGAATGACAGTTGCAAGAAAGAAGATAAGAAGGACAAACTTGGATGTTCTAGCCCAAGTTTTTGAGAGAGAGCAGTGATAGAGAAAGACTTCCAGTTTTGAATTTTTGCATGAGGACATGCAATGGCCTCTATGTGGGGGAATGTTGAGCCTCATGATTGCTTCATTTTGACACTCTCCCTTACCTATTTTTCCTTTCCTTGACCATCATCATCAACTCAATAGGCATCAAACTACAAGGTTTTTGACATGGTAAGGTATTTAATTGTCTTATCTTTCATATTTTATAATGTTCCTTATTATTGAGTTAATATTTGTATTAGCTACCGAATTCACACGATTCTACAGCTAATCTTTGTTTTTGTAGCTGATTCCATGGTTTACCAGGATCAGAGGTGCCAGCTAAGAGGAGAAAGATATGGACAGGTGGAGATTGATCCCTTTAACGATTTCCTCCTATTCATTCGAACCAGATCATCAAAAGGATTGTTCGATTGCGTGGTCAAAGGATAAAGTCAACGTGCTTGTTGAACGGGCGAGCGAGAGTCCGAAATTCCTACGCTTCACAATTTGCTTTGCCAAATAGCAAATCGTGAGCAACAATATCTCAATAGTTGTTAGAAGATTAATTTAGAATCATGTTAGCTAAGGTAGGCATAAAATCCTCGAACAATTATTGACACTGGCTTTTATAAATACCATGCAACAAACATGAACAAAAAGGTTGATTTTTATGTATGCGACAGAGATGTTTTAAAACTTTGTTTTTACTCTGTTAAGGAAGAAAATCCTTTGAAGTTCCAATGCATAGTTGAATGTTCGATTGAAGTTCTATGACCACATTTTGTGGAGGGCCCTTGCAAACAATGAAGGTTCTGCATTCACATATCTTTTCTTTATCATTTGTTACAGTTATTCATACGTTTTAGAATTGATTTGCAAGCTTGATTTCATTCAGACAGTCATAGAAATATTTCATTAATCGTTCATTTTTTCAAGTTAATGTATGATGATGTTAATGGTAATGTAATTGCTTTTCATAGATTTCCTTATCATTGCAGATTGTTTCATTTTATAGTTGATAGATTTCTTTATAGTTTCATTTTACAATATTTCATTTCAAAGCATGTGTGATTTCTTTATGATTTTAATTTCAAAGTATGAGTGATTGATACTAAGTAAATGTGTGGTTTTCATTTTGAATAGAAGTTAATTTCATTTTGGTTTTTATGCAAAGGATTGTTAGAATGTTAGATGAATGATTCTGCTTTTAGATTAAATTTGTGTTGCAATAGATCAGTTAAGTTTTCTTAATGAGATAATGTGAGTTTGCTTTAAGTTTCATTTTGCAAGTGTGAAGAGTATTTTTTGTTTCATTAGAAAGAAGTACGAATATTTAATGGGTTAAAATCATTTTTCTTTGATGAATAAGATAGGAATAAATTACATCCTTGAAGTAAATTCCAATAACTCAATCATGCACATTAATAATATGATTTAATATAAGGACTTCTAGCATATATAATGCACTTGCACTTCACAAGCTTACCAACTCTGGTCGATAATCCATGTAACAGTTTCAGACAATTAAATTGACAAACAAGTTTCTTGTTCATGTATTTCCTGGAAAAACTAGTAGAGCTGGGAAGCAGCTTGTATATCCATTTTCTTGTTGAAGCAACAGAAAAAGGTTTTAAGTAAACATATAGAAATGAATAATTGAAAACTAAAACATAGAAGATATATAACATTAACATGTATTAACAACAACACATTAGGAATAGACAAGGAAAAAAAGAAAGTTCATGAATGCAAGTTTTTTTTGTTTTCTTAATGGGAGATGAGGCAGAAGATCTGAAATGCATTGCGGAGGAAGTTAAGCTACCTTGCATAGAATGTCTTCAAGGAGGTGGCTGCATAGATTTAGAGGCAAGGTACATTTCCTCTCTTTTCTTGCGTATCATGTATGGATTGTCTTGCATGCGTGAGTAGCGTGAGAAAGAAAAAGCGGGAGAGATGCAAAGTTCGTTCAACAATCTGACTCTAGATATGGCTGTGAATGTTAGGCCTTGCTGATCGATGTCGCCAATGTCGATTGTTGCTTTCTGGAGGGTCATACCTTGTGATTTGTGGATTGTTAGGGCCCATGCCATGTGAAGGGGCATTTGTGTGTGAGAGCCCCTTGTTACTGGGGAGATTGGCACATAATTTGGATGTGAAATGTCCCATGGTGGACCTTTGTAGTGAATGAAATCAACAACAACAAATGATGGGAGTTCTGGGGGCCGAGAACCAGATACATAGGAGATAGCAACAACTTTGCCAAGTGACCCATTAACAAGGCCTGCCTCAACCCACAAATTGCTTGTTAGGATGACTTGTTGTCCAACGCATAGAAGTACTTTTGCAGCCAATTGTTCATCCTCTTGAGTGGCAGATGGCATTTTTTTCCTTTATTGGGAATAGCAATGCGCAATTGGCATGTTCATTATTTTTAGCATGGTTATATTGTGGACAGCTACAGCTGCATTAGTTGCATAAAGGTGCATGGCATTTTCAAATGTTTGTTTATCATCGGGTGGAAGTTTGGATTTTGTGCGTCCCATGAGAAGTTTCCAATCATCTAGTGTAGGGGTTGCATTGCGAAGATTGGAAAGGAGCTGTCAAAATGCAATCTGAGAAGCACATGTTCCCTGTTGGTGAAAAATCATTGAAAGTGTGACGATTGTATCAAATATCCACTAAAGAGCATTGCCACAAGATGTGCCCACATACATTAGTGTATCTTTCACAGGTGGTAATTGGTCGAGGTCACCTACAAGGATTATGGATTGGCCACCGAATGGGGTGTTTCTATTGGCTGGGAATGCCTCTCGTAAGTGGTCATCAATTTGAGCAAGAATTTTAGGGCCAATGAAGCTCATCTCATCAATGAGAATGTATTTCACATGTTGAAGTTGTTCTTGAAGGTTTAGCAAGGATTGACCTTCAAGAGGTTGCATAGAGGATACAGGTATGCAAAGGTCAAAGTGTATTGCAAGTGCATTTTTTAGGCATTCAATTAGGAAATATTTGTTGGTGCCAACAATGCCTTGGATAAGCATCTTTAGCAGTGGTTTGGAGGAATCGCTAGTAAAGTGGGAAAAAATGATATTGAAAGCCATGTGTTGGCTTGGGGACAAGGAGGAAAGGGAATGCATAGTTGGGGGGGATTTGGCGTAGTTGTGTGGAGGAGCATTTGAATTCTATGAAGCGAATGGCCATCTCTTGCAAGTGTGCAGGGATAATGGAATGAGCCCAATTATGGTTTGCATCGAAGTCACAGTGGCCAAGCAGTTCTAGCTCATCAAAGAGAATATTGTTACTTGGGTGGAGTTGGGAAAGGAATTGCCATTCATCCATGTCCATGGTGCAGTGGGGGTCTGTTTCAATAAGAGAGTCGTTGGGAGAGGTGGGGAGGGGTAGGTCTGCAAGTGCATGATGCACATGCCATGCATGGTATGTGTGTTTAACCTGTTCCCAATGTGCAATAATCACCTCGTTGTTTGCGCCAATATCATCTGGTAGTTTACGGAAAAGGGAAGTACAAGAGAAGTTCACTCCAACAAAAGTCAACATACAATTCCAAATTTGTAGATGGAATAGAGGTATAGCGAGGAATGACACATACAACCATGGAAGGAGAGATGTGTTTCCATGGTGATGTTTTGTGGTGGGAGGAAAATGACCAGGATCGTGTGACTTCAATAAGAGACAATGATTCAAGTGAGGGAGGTCTTTGCATGTATGAAGTGATGAAGGGTGTTGTTGGAAGATGGCCATCCAAGCTATGTGAGACACGTCTGAAAACTTTTCTCTTAACATTAAGGGAGACAAAAGAGTAGTTGCATTTTGTTAGTGGGAGTTTTTGGAGCATGTGGCATGTTTCTTGTGCACCAATGTCCCTATCAACAATGAGTTCGGTCAAGAGTTTGCAAATGACAGTGACAGTCAGGGCGTCGAGGGGAGAACTCATGGCAAGGCAGGCAAGCATTTGGTGGTAGCTTTTTGATTTAGACTCTGCTTTTGCTGCATATTTCGATATGTAGTTCAAAATGACATGGCGAGAAAGTACAGGCTGGAAGTCAATGTTGGCCCTCCAAATCGCAAGCATGTGAGGGTTGTGGACATTAAGCTTGTCATCATTTCTAGCAGGAGAATATGTTTTACAACTAGAAGTATTGATGTCCATGGAGGAGGAAGCGCACAATTCCCAGGGGACTCCATAGCGACATGATGTGGAATTGTTCCTTTTGTGAAGGCAGGTAGAGGAATGGCAATTTGTGTGCCTTTGGACATAGTTAACAAGCTCCTCGTAGTCTTGTTGTTCATTGGAAGAGAGAATTTCGGGTGTTGCAAGGAGGCAGGGATCATGAACCGATGTCCAATGGTTTCCAGAATGTATTTGATGGAGGGGGTGAGGGTTCCAAGCAGTAATGTATGAATCAAAAAAAGCTTTAGCAGCAACAACACTTTCTTCATCAGTCTAGTTGAGGTCATCCATCACTGGTGCATTTGAGAACCATAGGAAGCCATGTATATGTGCAGATCCTCTATGTTTCCATTCATACCTATGGTTAAAAAAAAAAAGAGAACAAGTAAGAGGTTTGCATGAAAGAAATTGTACATAAAGGAGAGAAGAAAAACCAGGGAAGTTTCAGACCTATACCAAAAATCCTTTACAAGGAACCCTTTTAGTAGGACCTCTTCTAAGAAAATTGTGAATCTGCAATGGACGTATAGAGATGCACGATGCGGGTTTGCAACAATGTTTTGGATTCTCCATCGAGATTGTTCATGCACATTGGATGGAGGTTTAGAAGGCATGGCCATATGAAAGTCATGCCATTTTGTATCAGTTACACTTAATGTGAAGAAGAAGGTAGGGCTACCTTGTTGAATGATCATGTCACTAAGTTCCCCTCTAGCCTTGGTCCAAAAAGCCCGGCTCCCTCGGAGAGACGAGCCAAAATGCATAATCTGGTCTGGAATGGTTGAGGGGGGAAGTTGTTGAAGGTGTTGGTGAAGGTCCGCAACAATGGCTGGTAAACTATTTGCAAGGTCTCTTTTAATGAAGACATACGCAGTTGCCTGGCTTTGATGGCACATTATAAGGTTGTATAAATAATAGTGAAACCTGGGATGTTGACCAAAGTGGTTGTCGTGGTAGCACATTAGATGCAAAGTGTATTCTTGCATATCAACTTTTGCAATTCTTGGTTGGTTAATCATGGTAGACCCGATGGGGAAGAGGGTGGGGAAGGCCATAGAGAAGAGGCCCTCAGTGTTGTATTCATTAATTGGAGAAAGACCAATAATGGGCCATTGAAGTGAATGGGTGGGTGTGGAATTGGAAGATTCTATGTAGGCAAGTATTTCATCAAGCTCAATATGGGAATTTGGAAGAGTTGAAACAAAGGAGGATGGATGAAGGTTAGACGGGCATGCGTGGTGGAGTTCAGGAGTGGGGGTTTCAGAGAAAGTTTGGTGGGGTGAAGGGGAGGGAATGGTGACATCGAGCAGAAGGGTGGTGACATCTATAGGGACAACAAGCAAGGCAGATAGTCCAGTTGGGTCAATTTGAACATCACTGTAGTATGGATCGTTTGCTAGTTTGAATTTAAATGTTGCAAGGACGCAAGATTTGCTGACAAAGAAATCATAAGATGTGTGGCCAGAGGTACTTTTGTTGACAACAAGGATATCTATTTATGAGAGCATGCAGTGAAGGGAGGTGACAATGTTAGTGATATCTTGAGGGAAGCTAATAGTATGGCCAGAATATTTGTATTGGCCCCCACATGCATGGGTAACTTGAAGAACTAGGCTGACACGAGAAATTAACATCTCTTCAACCTGAGTTAGGCAGGAGAGGACTGCAAGTTGTTTGCCTGGGTCCATGTTGTTTGAGGACGAGAAATGATGGACAGTTCGTTCAGAGGCACAACAGGAGCATGAAATAAAGCCGTTACATTTTTTGTTTTCATGGAAGGGTAAGATTCATTACAAGTAGAACATATTTACATGAGGGTGAGGGCATCAATTCATGCACGAAAGCGGTGATGTGCTTGTTGGAGACGATTGTTGTGGAATTGTTGGGAATTTGAAAAGCAAGCAACATGGGGGGCTTGTTGAGCAGGAAAAGCGGGAGGTGAAGGAAGGCCAAGGGCGGGAACAGGTGGATTGGTAAGAGGAAATGGAAGTGGGAGCAAAGGAGAAGGGGTGGATGGAACATGAGGGAGAGAAAGGTGGGAAGGTATGGAAGAATGAGCTGGGGTGGTACGGGTTGGTAGAGCAGATCGATGAGCGTTGTAGAGAAGCCGACAACGCGCATTTATTATGTCCTTTTGAAGTGCATAGTGTCATTGTCGGCGTGCTTTCCGTACATTAGGTACTAGAGTGGATTGCATAGCTAATCAAGAAAGAAGAGTATTTTCAAAGTTAACAGTAGAAGTTGAATTTGAAACAAAGGCAAGTATACCATGCATGTCAAAGGGAAAGTAGCCTATGGAGTGAATAATGTGTTGTTGTGATGCAAGCAAAGGTATTTTATTTTGTGTGACATTTGAAAAACATATATAGAAAAAAGAGAAAAAGTTTAATGGCAATGTGACAACAAACATGTATCTTTGCAAGCAAGTAACAAATATGAATGATGAATGAAGTGAGGAACAATACATGTCATGTGCTAATTTGAGAGAGGAGGATGTATGTTTTTTGTTATTTGGATGGTGTTTGTTTTTTTTTTGGTTTTTTGATGAATGAAAAGGGAGGTAGGCAAATAATTTGTGCAAGCCATGTAGGAGCATGGAAAGAAATGAGTGGCATTTAGGAGGATCGTTTTGTTGTGTTTGTGTGTATAAAGCAAAATTTGTTTTTTGTTGTTGTTGTGATTATGTGTGCAATGCATAGTAGAATTTAATGGGTGCGTTTGTTTTTTATTTAACGAGTCACCATTGCACAACAAGAGGTGGTGAGTATGAAACGAAGGTGAAATAAAAATTTGAGAGAAGTGTTTTTTGTGTTTGTTTTTGTTATGTTGGTGCCTTCCAATAGTGAATAGTGGGATGTTCAAATGACCATTAATTTTATTAGAATGGATATCATTATGCATAGCTGGTTTGGATTAAAGGAAGATAAGTTTTGGATGCCAACACAATTTTAAGCAATAGTTGTGTATGCTATCCATATTGGAAAGTTACATCTTAATGTGTGTTGAATACATGTGTGTTGTTTTTTGTTTGTTTTGTAGTTTAATGTAAATGAGTGTGATCCGGAATTAGACAGGAACGCAACAAATTACATAGATAACCATAAACACAGGGATGCAGCAAAAATAATACTTCATTTCATTAATGTAAAACGTTGAAATATGCTTACAAAAAGAAATGGAAATAAACTAGCTAGGGCGACGGTAGCTGATCTTTGAGAAGAGATGTGGCGCCTACATGCCTCTAAACTGTGTTACAATGAGGATTGAAGGCCTATTTATTATTGAGAAACAATGGAAAACCCTAAACATCCAAAAACCTAACCCCAGGAGATGAAACGCCAAACTGTGGGCCCCGTTTGGGTAAATTGGTACATCAACTTCTCGGGGTCGTAACTTTGGCATACAATCTCTGTTTGACGCACCCAATACCTCGTTAGAAAGATCTATCCGAGGACTACAACTTTGGTAAGAGTACATTGGACTATGGACCCATGTTGCTCCCAGTTTTCCTAAAAAAACGTCGTTTAGGGCCTCAAAATAGCTCCGGAAGTTCAGGACCAGAAAAACTACTAAAAATAATAAATTGTGCTACAATTAAGGAAACTGAAAAACTGACAGAGACAGTTATGGGGGTCCAAGTGGGATAGATGGGTGGCCACCAACATCCACCTGGATCATTCCTCCCCCCTTAGGAAGCAATGGTCCCCATTACGTTGAGTTCCTCCATGAGATGAGGAAACTTCTGTTGAACTTGGTCCCTGGTGAGCTGTTCTGCAACCTCTGAAGTGTCCAGTAATGGTGGGAAGCTTGGTTGAGGGCGGTCCACATTGAACACTTGGTGCAAGCGAAGGAATGGGGGAATGTTGTTCTCCAAAGCATTGTTTCCCACAACCTTGGTACTAGTGTAAGGACCATATCAGAGTGGTTTGAGCTTCTGATGGGCTCTTGTAAGGCGTTCTTTCTGCAGATGCAACCAAACTTTGTCGCCCACTTGAAACTTGTGTGGTACCTGATGCTGATCATGTCGCTACTTGTACTTGGCATTTTCCAGAATGGAGCGGCGATATATCGGCCCGTTGGGTAGAGGTTCTCTAGGAGTCAAATCGGACGAATGCTTGACCTAACAGTGCAATGGTACCCTTGTGGGTGAGGAGAAGATGTTCATGTCTTCTTTCATGACCATATCCCTCTATTGCTGCTGCTGTGTGGAGGAACCCTTCGCGAGGGTCATGGATGTGCGGTTGACCCATAATCGTGATGTTGGTTGTTGATGAAGTAGCAGGTGCCTACATAGCCTGGGGTGGGAGGGAACGTCCCAAAAGAACCTCAGCCGAATGCTTCTATGCTGAAATTGATGAATGTGAAGCAAGTGCCTACTAAAGCGGGGTGGGAGGGCATGTCTCAAAAGGGAACCTGCTCCAAATGCTGCTCCAGAATTAAAATGGACATAACTCGGTCAATATAACTCAGAATGTTTATTATAACCTGTTTTTGGAAACAGAAGGACCATTTTGCATCTTCCCATGTGTTGGAAATCCTTATCTGGACACTCTAGAATCTCAGATTCGCACTGCAACTTTTCCGCTGTCACAAAAGTTCTGAAACAAAAATAGCTGATTTTAAATTAGCGATATCTCCCACATCCAAACTCCGATTCGACCCAATTTTTTTTTTTTGAAATTGAGCAATTTTTCGAGAGGACCTCAGATCTATTCAATTTTATGAAATTCTACACCAAAATTGCAAAAAAATATAGGAGAGCCGCCGTCCACGAATTGTCGTCAGAAACATTTCTGCAACATAGCTGATTTTAAATCAGCGATATCTCCCTCATTCAAACTCTGATTCGGCCGATTTTTTTTTTTGAATTTTTTCGCAAGGAATCCAAATCTAATATTTGCTTTTGTAAATTTTACACAAAAATTTCAGATCTGATCTGCAAACTCGTCGCCCAAAAACATTCCTGCAAAAAATGAAAAAATAAAAATTCTTCCCGCTTGGCCCAAGAAAATGCTCTGTGGAGGACGTAGCACATGCCTGAAGTTTGTTGAATATTGCTGCAAAATTTGAAACTAAAATATGCATCAAACCCTCATTCCCATGGAATCATAATCTGCTCTAATACCACTGATCTAGAATTAAATAGGAACACAACAAATTACAGAGATAACCATAAACACAGAGATGCAGCAGAAATAATACTTCATTTCATTAATGTAAAATATTGAAATATGCTTACAAACATAAATGGAAATAAACTAGCTAGGGCGATGGTAGCTTATCTCTGAGAAGATATGTGGTGGCTACATGCCTCTGAACTGTATTACAATGATGCTTTAAGGCCTATTTATTGTTGAGAGACAATGGAAAACCCTAAACATCCAAAAACCTAACCCTAGGAGATGAAACGCCAAATCGTGGGCCCCGTTTGGGTAAATTGGTACACCAACTTCCTGGGGTTGTAACTTTGGCATACAATCTTCGTTTGACGCGCCCAATACCTCATTAGAAATATCTATCCAAGGACTACAACTTTGGGTAGAGAAACATCGGTCCATGGACCCATGTTGCTCCCAATTTTCGCCAAAAAATGTCGTTTAGGGCCTCAAAACAGCTTCGGAAGTTTAGAACCCGAAAAACTGCTAAAAATAGTAAATTGTGCTACAATTAAGGAAATTGAAAAACTGACAGAGACGATTGTGGGGGTCCAAGTGGGATAGGTGGGTGGCCACCAACATCCACCTGGATCAGAGTGAGTGCCCATGTAGTTACAAGAAACATATAGTTACGAGTAACAAGTGAACGAAGATATATTAAGGAGGAGCATTACAAGTGAGCGAGTGCCCATATAGTTGAGAGGAACAAGTAAACACGATGAAGTGGCAATATACTTACGAGCAAGAAATAAAAAAGTAGGAAGTAATGTTGTAGGGGAGGTGTAAAACTAAGAGTAGATATAGAAGTGTGGACAAAAGGGTTTTAACAAGGCATGCAGGTGTGTGCAAGGGCATGGAGGAAATGTTGCGACTGCAAAGGGGGAAAAGGAGTTGACAATAGTGAAAGGGAGTGGCATAGTAGGGAATGCATTTGCAAGGTTGAAGTTGGCCATAAATGGAGAAGGGGAGGGGGAATTTGGAACACATAGGTGTATAGTGAAAGGGTGTGTAAAACAAGAACATGGGGAAAAACAAAGGAGAGGGGGAAAGGCATGTTTACAGTTGGCGGGCAACCGGTCTGGAAGGGGTAGAAGTTTGCAGAATGTCGCGTAGAATGAGAGCGGACGTGGAGGCGTAGGGGAGTTCCTCAGAGTACATGAGGGTTGGCCAGAGGCATTCAATGTCGTTGAAAGTGTCTGTTTTTAAAGCTAGTGTGAAGAGGAATTGTCGATCTTTCACTTTGTTGGATATTTCCCTGATAGTTTCCGACTCGCTTGAGAGGAGGCTAAGGTCCTTTGCGGACATGCCCAAAAGTTCTTTTGTAACATCATCGAAAGCAACAACATTGTTGAGGTGGCCAGTGTGGTCATGCAATTCAAGTCAGAGCACATAGCGGTAGTCACATTCCAGGAAGGAGCCCTCACATTTTGTACAATGCCATGTGTTGTCGTTTTGTCGGGAGGCTTTTTTCATGCATTGTACCCCGTCAATGTTAAGGGGGCATGCGAGAAAGTAGAAATCATCCATGTTGATAGATGTAGTTGTAGCACGAAGGGAAACCCACAGAGTTTTTTCAGTGCAGGCCATTGCAGTTAGCTCAACTATTGTTTTTGTGTTGATGGGTCTGTTGGACGTGCCTGTATATTTCCGACTAAGTGAGGGCGAGGATGATTTGATGCCTGTTTCCTGGAACCATTGTATGAGTTGGCGCGTTTCAGCAATATCTAGATTAATGGAAAGGTAGGTGGTGGGGATAGTCCCAACAGTCCGACCATTGAACTCGATGACACGACCCCCCTTGATTGCAAGGACTGCAATGGTTTGCGCAATACGAAGGTCAGACAGTTCGTGGCCCTCGACATGGCAGTGCGTGCCCTAAAGGGTCACATCGATGTTGCACCCAGACATGTCACGAAGTGAGATAGTTTTTCTTGGAGTCTTGGAGCCATCGCGTTTGCGTATGACAGAAGTAGGAGAAGTTGAGCTGACAACACCAATAACATCAACAATTGAGTTGAGTGAACTAATTGGCACAAAATGGAAGTTATGGGAAGGGATTGACATATCGTCATGTATGGAGGGAGACACGTTCGATGTGGAGAAGAGAAGGATTTCGAAAGGTTCGTTAAGATGATTGTAGGTAGGGTTCAAAACCTTTATGGTGCCATTTGAAATGGTGTATATCTGGCCAATTTGAACGAGAGATTGGAGGGAGGTTTCCAAGTCATTGAAGGCATAAACATGGATCGTGTCATCGTTGTGGTCAACAAGGTCAAAGCCAAGTGATTTCCCAAAGTTGCGTGAGGTGGTGTATTCATGCATGGGTGTTTTTGCAAGGAATCTGCCTTGGATGGACCAAAATTTGCGCGATGGGGTGAGGGCCTTGAAAGGCAGTAGGTTTGTGGTTGCAAGGGCATTGTCTGGCAGGGTTGGAACTTGAGTGCCGTCAAAGGGGTTTGACGACATGGCAGGCATAGTAGACGAGGATGAGCTAGCATGGAGTGTTTGTTTAGTGGAGAGAACAAGAGGGGTTGGCTCATCGACTAGAATTGCTGCAGGTTGGAGGATTTCAAGTTTGAGGACACGTAGCGACCTGAAAATAGGAAGAAAGAAAAATGTGAGTTAAGAGGGGAAAATAAACATCAATATATCAATTGCAAGTGAAAATGACATAAAAGGAGAGGAAGCGAGAGGGGGGGGTTTCAAACACATGAAGACCGATGAACGGATGTGCATGAGCTTTTTTTGAGGAGCACAATGGAGCCGACCTGCAGGTTTCTAGATGCTGCTAGCGCATTGTGGGATGAAGGCAACAAGGCCTCATGGCTGTGAGTCCCATCAGAAAGAGAGAGGTGGAAACAAGGGTTTGCGAACCTGGCGAGGCGTATGTGTTCCAAGGCAAAAACCTAGAGGACCGACTGTAGTTCGGTGCAACTAGCTAGCAACAATGAAAGTGCATTGTTAGTCAAGGTTGTCTCCATTGTGAAGTGACTTTGTTGTTTGAAGAGAGGAGCTGCAGGTAAAATTAACTTGTAAGTGTATAAGAAGAAAGTTAGTATGCGTAGTAAAATGAAGGAGAAGGCTACAACATTTACTTTGTAAGGAACGAAGGGAGGGGAAAAAAACGAAGGGAAAAGTGTGGAAGATCTAAAACAACCGGGGGGAAAAGGCGTGTGAAAGTAAATTTTTTTTTTATTTTTTTTTTATTTTTTTATTTTTTTTTTGTGAAATGTGGATGTGCGAAAGCAAAATGTTCCATGATTAAGAAAGCAAACGAAGGGAAAAAAATGGGTATCATGGAATCGATTTCTTTGAAGAAATGGAGTAAAATGTTACATGAGGACGTCACCAGTCCTACGTTAAGCAAGACATGAAATTGTTTTCAAACGTTTAATTTCAGTATGAAAATGTCTCAAAAACCATTTTAACGCGATCCAACCAGAAAGCTGAAGCATTACAAATATCATTGTTGGATAAAAAATCATTGCACAAAAGAAAATTTGATTGTTGTCAATATAATAGAAGATAGATATCACAGTTGGGTAAAATTGAAGTCTAGAGTATGACAACCTCCTTATGTAGACGAGAAGTTTTGATGGAGCAATCGAAAATAAGGAATTGGATTAGCTAAGCTTATGATTAAGTAATGAATAACAACCCTAAAACCTATGTAAGAAAGGGGCAAAGATAAAGTTTTCTATTTGAAACCAGCAAAGTGTTTAATAGGACCAAAGAGATTAGTGGATGGACTAATATTAGATACTAGTTTGTCAATTGCAGTGTTCAAATTTCCCAACAAGTGGTGTTTAGAAGATTAGAAATGAGGTCTCCTCATGGAAAGCACCCCAACTTACTATGCGAACAATGGGTCATGGACGATAGAGAATAAATTTACTATGATGCCGAGAAGAAACAAAACAAAAGTAGAATAAATTTATAAAATAGTTTCTGGAAGAAAATTTGCGATACTTTGATCAAGTCCATGCAACAAATACATTCAAGAAAGAATTCCACTTCCACTCACAACAAATATATTCAGGAAATAATTCCACTTCCACTCACATATAGTTTGACATGCATAACAAGAGAGAGAATTTGTCCACTAGTCACTGCAAAACAGTCATTGCAAAACATCCCTCCCTCCATGCACGATGAAAACTGTAATAGGAAGCATGATTAAATAATAACATTTCAAGCAAATGCAACAAGCTACAATTTAGAGCAAATCTCTTATTGCCTTCACAATGGTTTGGCTCATGGACAAATCAACTCTAAAGTAAAACAATGGAAACCAGAATATATTGGGAAATAACATTGTGATAAGACATGTACATGATCTATCCAAAGGCCAAGAACAAGGAGGTTAGTAGCAATAGCTGGTAGGAAGCGAGCACCAATAACAACAATGAATAAGTAAAGGAGTTCCAAGTTGCAGTTAGCAGAGTTGCCAGAACAATAAATGGCATGGTTGAAATTAAACAAGTCAAGCAATTTAATGTATGTTTCTGGTTGTCAAAATGAAGGGAGTATAACATTCTAGCAAATCTCAAAGTCACTAAAATCTATACATATTCAAAAGACATAAGGACATATTTTGTAAGTCCAATCTCGCCATTTGGGAAAAGCAAAGGAAAAAGTGAGCTAGGCTAAGAACCTGGTACTTTTGTCATGCCAATGAGGTAGTTCCTGAAATCTCTCTCTTTAACTAAGATCCATAATTCACCAGTGATTCACCAGGAAGTAGACTATCATTGGAACATAGCATGCTCTGTATTTATAAAGATGCAAAAGATTTATAACTATTGTTTTATATTTATGGGATGTATTCTCCATTAATTGGTGATTGTTGTGTTGTGGCTGCATTAAGCATTGTTTTATTTCTCCAGTGTGCTTTGTTGTGGATTGTTCTTCCATCACTTTGAAGTGGTATCAGAGCAGGAAGAACCTGCCCCAAGGACAGATTGAGCCAAGGATATTGTTGGGTACAATTTTCAAAGGAGAGGGACAACCCCAACCAAGGAGATTGTTGGGTAGAGTTGTCGAGGGAGAGAGACAGCTCCAACATTGGACTGGGCAGAGTGGAGAGTTGCAAAATGCGTTGCAATGTGTGGGAAACATAGCATTATAGTTCACGAAGGAATCAACTTGAATTGGGAAAGGAAACGTAGAAGGAATGTGGACATTACAAATATGTTGTCTAATAATGGCAAGGCTAGACACTCTTGAGGCTTCCAAAAAAGGGTAACTGCAAAAGCACATGATGAAAGTGATGACAACAGTGGTCATGGCTTCAATCATTATGAGTGTAAGTTGCAAATTAATATTTGGAAAACACACTAGACAATAAAATATTTCACACTGGAATGATGCATTTAGTAAGCCTCAAATTTATACATAAGCTAATGTATTTCATTGCATAGAATGCCTTGTTATGGTTGGAAATAGATGCATATAAAAAAATCTCGCTTAAAGACATGTTATAGATTTTTTATAGTCAATTATGGAGAAACTATTCAGCCATCAAATTTGCAATCCATTCTCACAAAAAAATTAACAACAAAATGGGGAATGGGGGTGTGTTTTCTTCTTTATGGCATGTAAGACATCTAATATCTTAGTTGGAAGACTTTGGAGGAATTTAGGAAAGCTTAAAGAGGTCTTCAAATGATAGAATTGTTGGTTTTGATGATCCATTAGGATTCACAAGCTCAAGCATTTCAACAACCTCACTCATTTAAAAATATCATTGAGGGATCACACTGGTGCAAAGTAGAGCTACTTTAATGCTGCAACCATGTCTCTCTTTGATCTTAGAGTCAAGAACCTTCCATACCCCATCCTTTGTAGTAACCTTCCCTCGAACCCATTTTACAACATTGATCATGTCACCAAACTCCATCTCAACAATGTTTTGTCCTATTATCAGCTCCAATAATACTACTCCACAACTATACACATCAATATTTTCATTTACCTTTACGGAGTAGGCATATTTTGTGATCACAAAAAAATAGAGTACTATTGTAGAACAAATCATGCACATTCAAAAAAATTGATGTTTTTATCATAAAGTAGTGATATGAAAAGAATGGGTGTTCTAGGTTTGTATCACATTCTTTTGTGGGATCTCTGTATCAATATTAAAAGCCCACCATGAGTATGACCCCAACAACGATGAATGCAACCATCAAAACCCATATTAGAAAAACATGACAATTGCGACTATGCCTGGATTCATTCATACCTTCAGAAGGATAGGTATTGAACAATCCTTTCCCACAGAGGCCTGCATTTCCCCCCAAGAATGATGTTGGGAAACTTGAAATCAAAGAAGTGGGAACCCTACTTGAAAGCCTATTGAAAGAAATGTTGAGCAACACAAGCTTCAAATTTGCTAGCTAAGAAGGAATAGGATCAGTTAGATTGTTGGTTAATAAGTCTACGTATACATGGAGACTGTCAAGAGGAGGGATTTCCCCTTGAAGGTTATTGTCTGCAATTGAAATGGACACTGATTTTTTACAACCACTGATTTCATTGCATAGAATGCCTTGTTATGGTTGGAAATAGATGCATATAAAAAAATCTCACTTAAAGGCATGTTATAGAATTTTGACAGTCAATTATGGAGAAACTATTGAGTCATCAAATTTGCAATCCATTCTCACTAAAAATTTAACAACAAATTGGGGAATGGGGGTGTGTTTTCTTCTTTATGCCATGTAAGACATCTAATATCTTAGCTGGAAGACTTTGGAGGAATTTAGGAAAGCTTAAAGAGTTTTTCAAATGATAGAATTGTTGGTTTTGATGATCCATTAGGATTCACAAGCTCAAGCATTTCGACAACCTCACTCATTTAAAAATATCATTGAGGGAGCACACTAGTGCAAAGTAGAGCTACTTTAACGCTGCAACCATGTCTCTCTTCGTTCTTAGAGTCAAGAACCTTCCATACCCATCCTTTGTATTAACCTTCCCTCGAACCCATTTTACAACATTGATCATGTCACCAAACTCCATCTCAACAATGTTTTGTCCTGTTATCAGCTCCAATAATACTACTCCATAGCTATACACATCAATATTCTAATTTAGTTTTAGGGAGTAGGCATATTTTGTGATCACAAAAAAAATAGTACTATTGTAGAACAAACTATGCACATTCTAAAAAATTGACGTTTTTATCAAAAAATAGTGATATGAAAAGAATGGGTGTTCCAGGTTTGTATCAGATTCTTTTGCAGGATCTCTGCATCAATATTAAAATCCCACCAAGAGTATGACCCCAACAACGATGAATGCAACCATCAAAACCCATATTAGAAAAACATGACAATTGCGACTATGCCTGGATTCATTCGAATCCTCAGAAGGATAGGTATTGAACAATCCTTTCCCACAGAGGCCTGGATTCCCCCCCAAGAATGATGTTGGGAAACTTGAAATCAAAGAAGTGGGAACCCTACCTGAAAGCCTATTGAAAGAAATGTTGAGCAACACAAGCTTCAAATTTGCTAGCTAAGAAGGAATAGGATCAGTTAGATTGTTGGCTAATAAGTCTATGTATGTGAGAACATGGAGACTGTTGAGAGGAGGGATTTCCCCTTGAAGGTTATTGTTTGCAATTGAAATGGACACTATTTTTTTACAACCATTGAAGTCTGAAAGATGACTTGATAATAGATTCTGAGACACATTTATGTTGAGAACATGACAATTGCATATATCCCCAGGGAAATTGGCCACAAATCCCATGATTCATTTGTTGTCAATTTGTATCTGTGCCAAATTCAAGGCCATGCAAATTTCCAGAAAATGGTGCCTGAAAAACCATTGTTTTCTATTTTGATAAGCGTGAGATTTGGAGTAGCCCATAAATTACCTGGCAGGAAATTCCCACTCAGTTCATTGTTTTATAGGTTAATTCTGACAAGGTTGTGGCATTTCCCATAGGTGTTCATAATTTGGCATGAGAAATGATTACCATCGAGGCTCAAGTTCTGAAGCCTAACCCCATGGCAGAGATTAGTAGGAATTGAACCATGGATTTCATTGTCCGAGATTTCAAAGGACGTGAAGCTGGCATTGAAGCTGCCAAGATCATTAGGAAGAGTCCTGTCGAGGGAATTTTCAAACAAGGAGAAGTAGAAAAGTTTTTTCAGTTTGACAACACCTGGTGGCACCTGGCCTATCAACTATCCGAGGCAGTGTAATTTCAAACAAAAGGAATTAATATTTTTTTGAAGTATATAAACTTTTCTCAAGTGAATACAGGGTTTCCTTTCGATCTAAGCTATTGATTTCTTTGGATCAAAGCTTATTTACATTTTTAGCATACACATGTTCGCAAAGGCACAAAGAAAGACAAGATTCAAAACAAATTTTGTCACAGGCACAGACGAGTAACCTGTTGATTTCGAAAACAAATCCTTCAAGTCTTTGAGGTTCGATGAAGTTGGATGTTCTTCAACTTCGATGATTTTCCTGAAACAACAATAGGCAATAGACGATTTTCCTGAAACAACAGTAGGTAATAATGCACCCCACCTCTATTCAATATATACTTGCACACTGCAGGGAAAGGGAAAATTGAATGACTGAAACTAAACAAAGGCCATGCTTTCATTCCTGTTTAATGCAATTTAATACAGGAATAGACAAGCTAGGAGGTGATGAACATGATGAGCATGGGCAGGAGATTGTGCAGGAATGGGTGGTCATTTCAGATACAAGGAACTATCACAAGAAAAATGGATGACCTGGTTGAGGCACAAAACCTAAAAACCTAACAACACTATAAATGGACATGGAGCAAGTACATTTTGGAGCGAGCGAGCTTCTCATGTGGTAGGTGAAAACATGGTAAGCACTTTGGCTTTCAAACTCTTAAATTCTCACTGGCACTCTGTGACTGGATATACGGATTATGGCTCAACAGGTTGCTAAAATGAAAGCTCTCCGTCACTGGATATACATTCTCACTGGCATTGTGTGCCGGCGACACTTAATTTTTGTTTTTATCATCTCCAGCAAATGCCAAGAGATTGTATTTGGGATTCCACTCAACACTATTCATGGCTGCTCGACAAGATATTATGCATATAATTTATTATAAGGTCCTTTACATAACTAATTTCCCAATTAATTTCTAATCAACTTATACTTTTTAAATAATTTTCTAACTAACCTAGCATCCCTTTGATTATTACTTTATTTTATATTATGCCCTTTATGTAACTAATTAACTTATAATTTTTAATAATTCCTTTAAATAAAATTAATTTATATATTTATTCAATTGATTCATATATTATAAGGTCATGGTTTTCCTTTAAATACTAATTAACTTATTATTTTATAATATTTTTTGAACTAATACCCATTAAAATTTTTATATATTTATATTGATCCCTGAGATTATTAATTAAATTAATAAGGTAATTTTGACCCCGGTCCTAGAGTCAAACTAGCCGTTGGAGGCTCTGCTCAAAGTATTTAACTTGCTAGGCTGGATCTGTTTCTTCAACTTGTCCTGACGATGAACCACACTAGTTGGTTCGAAACGCGTCGACAAATGGTATTCCATGTGATTTACGCTGAAAAATCTCGCACAAACTTGATATAGATCACATAAGCCTGAACTCTATAATATAAGATATTTGATGTACAGTCCGTCCAGTGTAAACATCTGCAATATCAATAAAAAGAGCCTCACTAGCAGAAGCTATGTATTGCCCATCATGATTGAAGCTGATTGTCCACACTGGCCACTTGAGTTTGGTAAAGGTTCAAACACATAACATCTCAGAAAGATCCCAAAGGCTTACAAGGGCATCTGCACTTCCAACAACAAAGTACCTTCCTATAAGATCAATGGCAATGCAATAGCAACCCGCAGTGTGAGCAACAAGAGTATGAAGAACTTGAAGAGAAGGATATGACAATACTTCAATTGTGTCATTTTGTGTCACCGCTTATAGAAAGTTGTAGATGATGACAGTGCACCACGCAACTTGCTTTCCTGTTCACAACCCACCATCACGCAGGTTCCTGTTTTGACACTACACAGAGTCCATGCAATAGTTGCATATGGCGAATTACAATTTGGCAGAGGACGACGAAAACCAAGGTTTGTGATTGGCTCTGGTGAACAGGGTGGGTTTGCCCACCGGAAGCCCGCAGTGAAAGACGCCTATCGGCTTAAAAATATACTTCTAGAAGATTGGAGGTGGTTGGGCAAAATCTTTTAAAAAGGGAGAGACGGATATTTCATTCTCATTTGAGATTTGCTCTCTAACTACTTTTGGTGGACTTAGAGTGCCATCTAGTTGTTTCTCTGTTGATTTTGGTTGATTTTGTTGGATTAACAGTGGACTTAGAGTGCCATCTAGCTGGTTCTCACTTGATTTTAGTGGATTTAGAGTGCCACCTTAGTTGGCTTACAGTGAAATTATTCGGATTTCACATTTGCACTTTATTGCAGGTAACTTGGGAGCAGTTCTTCACAGGCCAAGATTTATATACATATATTGCCGAAGAATTTGGAGGACAAATTTTATCTCTTCAGGGCCGAGTTGCATCACATTGAGAGAGGCCAAATTTTGTATTTCTCTTGGGGTTGAATTCTTCTACTTCTGGAGGCTGAAACCATTTCCTTTGGCAGGCTGAGAGCACATTTCTATGGAGGTCGAATTACTCTAAATTGAAGGCCGAAGTTGCTTGTCATTTCCAGATTTCTTAGAGGCCGAATTTTGTTTTAAGGAGGGCCGAATTGATCAGCCTAGAAAAAGGCGGAAACTCAGCAGCCAGGGGGACGAGATCACCAGTTTAATAAGCGCAGCATTGATTACTGGAGAAAAGGTTATTGCCAGTGCCACATTTTCATTGCCATTATTCTCAAGGAGGCCTAGATCCTGACTATCTCCAGAAGGCCAAATTGTGGCATTGTCTTTATTGGGCCAAAACCATTTGCTGAGGCCACATTAACTTACTGTAGCCACATTAATTTGCAGAAGGTAGCCGAGTCCATCTGTTGAAGTCTTGTTCAAAAGGGTATAGTCTATTCTTGCTTGCAGAGGTGTAGTTTGATCTTCATTGGACAGAATCTTGTTGTAATCTCATAGGAGGGTTTCAGATTACCCCATTGCTAGAAGACTAGTTTCAAGTGCCAAGTATTCTTCAGAAGTCCATAGCCCAGGAGGATCGAGTTTAATTGCTTTTAAGGGCTGAACCTTTCCAGAATTCAGAGGAGCAAATTCACTGTCAAAGGGAGGTCGAAATTCACTGATATGTAGAGGTACAAATCAGTCTTCAAGAAGACGACAGTTGCTTAGATTTTAAGGACCGAAATTGTTGTATCAAAAGGCCATATATTGCTGTGTTAACTTTCAGTATCCAAGGAGAATATTGCTGAGGAGTTCCAGGTTCATGATTTGATTGTATATTCTCTGATCAACATTAATAAGATTTTGATATTGCCCCTGAAGTTTACTTCTGTTCTTAGTGTTTATTATCTTGCTCTCAAAATGTTTGTAGAAATGTCTGCTCATGAACTGTTTGACAAAATGCATCGAAGAAATTTTTAATTTTTTTTGGGTTATTTTAGCAAAGTTATATTACATAGACTGATACATTAGGACCTGCAGAAAAAGGTGCACGGTTTCTGGACACAGGAACAGAGAAATGTTTCTTCCCATCTAATCATCCAAACCAATTACGTAAGCTTTAACACAGAACATTAATCCAGGACTGTGGCCTGTATATTCATCCCTTAATGGTGCTCATGATCACAGAATTGCTGTTCATTTCTTGTAGCTGTTTATCGGATACATAAACAAAGAAATGAGTAGCAAACCTCTTCAAGGACTTTATTTACTGGGATAGTTCTCCTAGCTACCCCAATTTTTTCTGAAGACACAATTATGGGTAACATCTAGCTCCAACTTGGGGACAAGCTCTCTTCTAAGGGGAATTTGAGAATTCCAGAATCCCATCATTGCTCAAGCACAAGATGGGGTTGCTAGGTGTAGTCTAGTCACCTCATCATCTCCAATGTACACTGCCCTTTACCTCTGTGCTTGATCAGCAAAGTAAACGAGGACACATCAAAGCTCAACAGCATGCTGGTTGGAGTCTCCATCAGCTTATGAAGAACATTAAAATGGCCATTTTCAGTAGCTACATATGTGACAGCAAAAATATCAACCCTTTCTTGAAAAATGTCCCATGAAACAATGAAGTACACTGCATGTTGTAGCCAACTTCAGAGTCCAGAGTATGCAAGATCCATGGATGATCTTTCACCCGAACCTTTTTCAAGATGTTCACAGGTTTCAGTGCAACCTCCTTTAATCATGGAGACGCTGCTGAGAATTTCAGGTCTAAAAGGCCATGTCCTTTCAACCTCAAAACAATCCATGTGTTTCTGTTTGAAAATTTTAATGTGATCATCAATCCCCAAATGCTTTTCTTGATTAGGCCCATATAAACTCCCTGCTATAACACTTGCTCCACACTCCTGTTCATAATTATTTGTCTCAGCTCCAGATTCCAGGGTCTGGGTGCAAAAGTCTGCTTGTTGGTCTACAAAATTTTCACGATACTTGTCTTTGAAGCCTGAGTCCTCAATGTGATCATCATCAAAATTAGGTTGTCCATCAAAACATAGGAGGCATTATCTTGGATTCGGCTGCAGGAAATTTTCACATTCTCCAAGTTCATTATGCAAATCTAGGTCACATTCTTCCTCAGTGACATGCTTCTTGCATTTCTCTGAAGGAGTAAATGCATCATTATAATTATACGCTGAACTATGCACATTAACAATTTGTTTTACTTCTCTGTTCTGTTCTGACCAAAGGTCTAGATTGAGGCATGCATCAGGGTTGCTGTTGCACTTTGTCTCCTCTGTAGCAGCCTCTTCAGTGATGGCAAGCCGTATGTCTCCCTCATAATCTGGATTGCCTTTTAAGGCAACAGCAACATTATTCTCATATATTTGATCCTTGCCCTTTTTTGGAACAAAAGATATATCAGTTGAACAATCTTCAAAACATTATTTCAGATCTGAAACATTAGGACCATCAATTATGTAATTAAGATTCAATAGTGCTGTCTTTGTTAATTTCTAAGCTCACAACTTTGTTTTCAACAGCAGCATCATCCGTTGGGTCAGCAGAAGTATCTTCAAAGGGCCCTTCTAGTGCTTCATCTTCATTTTAATTACATCACTGTCGTAAATAGAACCATTTTCATCATATTTGCCATCAGGATCATCCCTTATCTCTGGAGGGCCATCTGGATGCATGATGGGACTAATTTGGTATTCTCTTGGGTCCTCAATGTCCTCATTAGTAATAATGTCAGAGCTACTTTCCTCAAATTCTGGACGTAAATCACCTGTAACAACAGGATCTTTCTTAGCTGCTTTCTCATCTTCAACATGCTGCTCAACACCGCTGCCTTAATCCAGAATGCCCTCATCTTCAATGGAACTGTAGGGCTGTTCTTTATTGTCTTCTTTGTCATCATAGCATGGAACAGCATTATCCTGGAAGAGATCAGGAGCATCTTCTGTTTCTTCTTCATCAAAACTCTCCTGCACCTGCTCCTTTGGGACAGCAAGGATATTGCCTCCATTGTCACAAATCTGATCTTCTGGAACAAAAAAGACATTGCCAGGTGACTGGTCTTCTTTAAATTCTTCAAACCTTTTTTTCTCCCCCTTACAGCTGCCACAAGACTGCCCCTTTGTAACAGTGGATACATCATCACAATCTGGGACTTCATGTTCTGAGTTTTCTTGTGGAATAGGGAAATTTGAATCATCATTGACTTCATCAGGGACCAGAGAATCCTCCCTCCGCTGGGTTGCCATGAGAGCATCCATGTACCTGTGAAATCTAGTGTGATCCCCCCACACAATCTGGTGGATATAGATTAGTGTACTCCGGTACATATTTTTCCACAAATTCATTAGAATCATCTTTCAGGGGGTCAAGGATACCTCCTTCAAGTGCTGCTAACAAATCCTGATATGTATTGTCATATCTTCACAATCTCTGATCACAATGCCTTAGAAAACCTTTAATTAAATCTTTGAGAGAAGGAACTGTCTTTGCACTGCAAGAGTGCTTGAGCCAACGACTATAATCTTTGTCCGAAAGAGTAAATAAATAACCTTATCATGACATCCTCATGTCTTTCTTCAAATTTTGAGATGTGTCCCATAAATGCCAAGACATGGGGGACAACAGCCAAAGGAGTACCGTAAAATGTTGGAAGCTTCTTGTACAAATTTGGATGAGGCTTGTTTGGATATTATGGGATGCTCTCAACATCCAATGCTGGGGTACAATTCATGCAAATCCCAAGGAGCCACCTCTCATCCATACAAAACTTAAAAAAATCAAATTTGCAATTTCATACCTTTTCACAATGGAGTATCCAAGGTGATATGTCAAGTGCCTTCAAATGGTGCTTGTCTCTCCTCACAAGCACCAAGTTTTCAAAATATTCAAAGAACAAGGACTTCATTCTTCCTTTGGAGTTGCATGGATGGAGAGATCTTCAAAGAACTTCATCCACTGTTGTCTTCTGAAAACTGGACTTTGTCCTGAGCAACAACGGCAAAAATGTTATTGCAAAATCTAGCACACTAGTGCTAGGCCTCACTAGATCCTTGGCAACAATGGGATCCACCACAACTGTCACCTTAGTAGTGAATTCCCCTGCTGTTTTGTGGGAAGATGCTATCCCCACAAGGGAGGCTTCCCCATCAGGTCTTGAAGATTAAGTAACCTAAGGATTCCTAGGCTAAATATTTCCAAGATCCTTCTATATAGATACCCTAGAATAATCTTCAATAAAGCAGGGCTCTGGGTGTAACGAAGTAGTGAGTTTGACAAACCTATGGCTCAAGATAGGACTTGGAGATGCTTAAATAAATTTCAAACGCAAACTATTTTAAATCAATGATTTATAAAAAGTTTAAAGTGACAAAGACTTAAGGATCAATGCCTTGACTTATTAGTGAACTTTTGGGCATATGGAGCCAGACAAGGAGTGAGTCAATAGGTGAAGACCTTGGATGTAGAGGGAAAGAGAAGGATAGCTTCTCAATCCAACCCTAGCAACTTTCCAAACTAGGAGACTTAAGGTCAAGGAATGCTAAAGATAGTTTCCTTGATGGATACTTGGAGACAAATTTTTCATATTGAGAAATTAGAGTTCATAGAGATATAGCATTTATTAAGGAAGCTCAATAATACCCCAATCCAACAATTATAGGAAAATTGAAGATAATACTCACAATAAAATAACACTATTCATCCAAGCATCACTTCGTCAATCCAAAGAAAGTTCATCCATTCAAAACATATCTTCCCCAAGGCAATTCACTCTACTTGAAACCAAATTTTTACAAGGAAAAATTGCAGTAATTTTAGATTGCTATGGGATTTCTCCCCCAAAACTCCATGGGAAAATGAGAGGAAGTGCCCCTCTACTTATAGAGGATGTGCTCAACTTCCCTCATAATAAAATATTCATTTTCTAAGCTAAAATCCCCTAAATCAGCTTAAGGAGGAGCAAAAGGCCCTTTGTACAAATTAAATAATCCAAAATAATACAAATTAGGGCTTCTAAGTCACATATACAAAATCTATGGCCATAAGCCCTCAAAAGATGACCCTTTTCCACAAATGAAGGGCAAACAAGGGGTGTTGATGTAGAGTTCAGCCTCCAAAGGCCTTTCAACAACTCCTTTATTCCACACAATCAACAGCCATATTTTTCAATGTGGGCCAACGGGCGTTAGACGTGCATGTTCAACCCCAAAACCAACATAAGATGGGTCTTCACTGTCTTCAAAAACGCACCAAAGGGCCAACAAGTAAACTCCAGTCTTCCCTCCATGTGTGGATATGTGGGCTTCCGAGCTTCCTATGCACAATGACCTATTTGCATTCAACTTCTGTTGGTTGGCTTGATCCACATCCAAATTATTGATACTTTACACAGGTCGGTCACAGTTTGGCCTTATGTTGGCTTCATCTTAATTTCCAGTATCCAAACCTAATACACACACACACACATTTGTTACATATATTGTCTTATCATTTTTGGTCCTCTGAGTGATCAAGTCGCTCTGCAATCTGGGAGTACTATATAAGTCTGTATAAGTTTGAGGTGAATGAATTTTGGCCTTCAAGCCCAGCTGCAAATTCATGTCCCAGACATACATCAGATGTTATATAACTGGGCACCCAAAAATCTGTGTTTACACTTCATGGATCTACCCTCTTTCCAGCCTCTTATCTAATAGGTCGCCCCCCTTGATTCTTCCTGGATTGATACCTCAATACCTGCAGATAAGGTGCACAGTTTCTGGACGCAAGAGTAAAGAAATGCTTCTTCCCAACTAATTATCCAAACCAATTATGTGAGCTTTAGCATAGCACATTAATGCAAGACTGCGGCCTGTATATTCATCCCTTAATGGTGTTGAATTTTTGTAGCTATGGTCAGTCTTCATAATTTTTATTTTAGCCCACCAAATAAATGTAATAATACATTTGAGACATGTTCTTCATATCGACTTCAAAAGGAGGGAAATTTGTATTTTCAAAATATGTATTTTTGCCTCCAAAAGTAAGGTCGGCTTCATGTCGGCCCAGCCCTAGAGATGTGTCTATTCGAGCTCCTTTGATATTTTTAATAAAGCTATTCAACCTCCTCCATTGGGAACAACTTGGATCATCTCTGTTCAATCAATTCAGATCACATGTGAGAGTATTCTAAGGCGGAAAGATAGTCATCTTATGAACAGATCGAATCTTTAAGGCAAACAAGTTTCTAGGCAGAACTAATATGTGAAGATCATCTCTGAGAGGGCCGAATCTGAAGTAGACATATATCTTGGTAGAGGGCCGAATCTGAAGCAGACATATATCTTGGTAGAGGGCCGAATCTGAAGCAGATATATATCTTGGCAAAAGACCAAATCTGGGAGAAAGAATCTCTTGTTCATAGACTAAATTTATGAGCTACTTATCTTTGTTTGACTAGGTTTGACCTGGATTGTCTATGGTCAGTTTTGATCATTGTTTTAGACTGTAAGGACTAGATTTATCTCTTGTTGATCTGAACAATTTCTCTAAGGAAAAGGTTGTTGGGTTTTTACCCCAAGTGGGCTTTCCTAGGGTAAATTCTTGCATCTTTTGTTTGGTTGTCTCTTTATGATCCTACTAGCATTTTGTTTCTACTGTTGAGATCTTTTGTGTAATTTCTTTATGATGAATATGAATGCAAGAAAATATTAACTTAAGAAGAAATCATAAGAAGTAATTACCAGTTAGAAGATCCTAAGAAAAATCAACATGGTATTAGAGCTATGGTTGAAGAGCAACCTTGATGGTGTAAGGAGAAGCCGAGTTAGGACTTTGTTCAGGCCAAGTTTAGGAAGAGATGCCACTAAAGTACTTTGTATAATCCATCCCGTAACAAGGATCTGTCCAGGACGTGAAAAGGAGCAGAAAATTTTGTTTGAAGTTTGTCTTTGTTCTATGACCAGGAGAGGAGTACTGAGCCTTGGAATAAGACTTATCAATCTTCAGTTTAGTTTGTTGTAGAAGACTGAAGTTCCTCAGGAGATTGTGCAGAGATTTTCCTCGAAGAAAAAATTGCCTTAGTTTAACCTCAGATAGGCCGAAAGGCCTCAATCTATTGCAGTGGACCAAGAAGAGCTCAAAGCATGTTTCAGAGGACCGAAAAAAGCCTCAAAGCTTGTTGTTGTGGGCCAAGGAATCTAAGGGACCTCAGATAGTAGCAAGGAGAATTTTGAAATACCTCTAGAAAAGCCATAGCAGATATGATCATGTGAGTATAGAGCAATGATCGAGTAGGCAACATTAAACGAGTGGTACAAGTGGTGTTCTAACCTCAAATGAAAGATACAAAGTCGAAGAATCTCAGAAGGTGATTCAAAGTAGTCTGAAAATGGCTCAGTTAATGTCAAAGCCAACGAAGGTATCTTTCAAGAAATCTACCAGAGTCTGCTTGTATAGCAAGGTATGTATTATTGATTTTGGTCGAAATCAAAATTAATTTTGGGCAATAATGACAAGGTTGAATTACTGTTAAAATTGGCAACTAGGGCCAAATTCTACCTTGGGACAACTCATATGATGGAGATGATTATTTCTTTGGATTCCTCTTTTCGAGAGGTCCAATTTTGATATAAAGATCATCTCATTCGGACAAGCAGAAGTGGAATTTTGAATTTATTCTCTCTCATGCACAAATTGTCAAGGTTGGCCTTAGTCAAATGTAGGCTCAAGAAGCCCAATGGATGTGTCTCATCACCCTCAACGAATTGTATAAATAGGAGTGACCTCTCTCCTCATTTGGACATCACTCACTCACACATCCTTCTCTCTCCTCACATCAGATTGGTTCATACAACTTGGGTTCCTCTTTCTCTCTCTCTCGCACGTGTGGCAAGAGGCTGAAAATTTCAGAGACAAGTATAGGCCGAAATTCCAGATTGCAGACCAACGTTGACCAGGGCTTGTTTGACTAGATTTGACTGTGTTTTCTTGGGCATAATTCCGATCTCTTGAGGCCGCATTCTCTGGCACAGAAACCGAGGCATTTGGGGCAGTTTGACCTGTGTTGACCACAACAATGGCTAAAGTTTGACTGATGCTGGGTGGACTGTTTTGGGTTGACTTTCATCCCTCTTGAAGGTCGAATTTGACTGTTGTTGATTGAGTTGCTTGGAGGAAGTGTTGTTGCTGATTTGACTAGTGTTGACTTTCTAGTTAGCTCTGTAGTTGACTGCTGATTTTGACAGGGCTGTTTTGACTATGTATTGGGCAAGTAAATTTGATCTATGTACACTCTCTCTCTGCTAAACTATTGAATAATAATAAGAAGATTTGATCAAAGGGTTTTCCCCACATTGGGGTTTTTCCCTGGCATCTGCCAAATCTTGTGTCCTCTTGTCTTGGCTTGTCTTATGTACATGTTTTTATGTTCTATCTGCATTTATTGTCAATGTGATTAAGTTAATGTGATTGCTATTGGAAATAATTGGAAATTGTCATTGGGCTGCTAAAGGAACATTGAAGTAAATTGTGCTAAAGCATAGAACATACCATTGTTACCTAAAATTAACATGGTACCGGAGCTCAAGTAAGAGTGAGGAAAAGAAATCACTAAGGGAAGCTATTGGACAAGAACTTGGAACTAGTCCCAATGACAACTACATCTTACTTCAAATCCGAGGACAAGCTTAATGACAAATCCGACTGTCATGCATGGAAGATGTCTCTAGATTTGACTTTAGAAGAAAATGATGCTACAGACCATGTCAAGGGAAGATTAGTGGAGCCTCCTTCAAATGCATCCGCAGCTGCACAAACCAAGTACAAGAAAGGTGAGGTTAAAGCTAAGAAAATCATTGTTGATTCTATTCACAAGCCTTTGGTTGCCTATATTTATGATTTGGAAACATCTAAGGAGATGTATGACAAGCTGGTTGGGATGTTCAAAGTAAATAATGCAAATCAAGTTCTCTTTCTCAAGAACAAGTTGAAAGACATCAAGATGGATAGAGGAGAATCCATTCAATCCTACTTCATGAGGATTACCAAAATCAAGAATGATCTCCTATCTATTGGAGAAGTTATTGGTGACAGGGAGCTCACTCTTATTTCACTTGGAGGCCTTACAAGAGAATGGGATGTGTTTAACACTACCATCCTCAATAATGACAAGATTTCGAGATTTGATGAATTATTGGCTAGATGCACTCAAGAAGAAATAAGGATGATGGAAAGAGACAAGCCCTCAAATGGAAACAATCCTACCACCTTCTCCACTCATGCTAAGAGGAAGAACAATGCTGGTCCAAGAAGACAAAGTTAAGGGTTCAAGCCGGGATTCAAAGAAGGAAGAAAAGGGAGTCGCTTCAATTGCAATAGGTTTGGCCATTTTGCTAGAGAGTGTCCTCATAAGAAGGATGCTCCAAGAGATGACGACAATCATAACAACAACTACAAGGTCAATAACAATCAAAGGAACAACAGGTTCAACAACAAAGCAAAGAGGAATGTTCCTGCTGCTCGAAATGGAAATGGTCGTCCTCCCAAGAAGTCGAGAAACTCTAGGTATGAAGAAGTTAATGTTGTAGAAAAGCAAAAAGATTTTTATCTTCATTTTGTCCTCGCCACCGCCTCTTCTCCGGATACATTGGATCATTGGTTGATTGATAGTGGTGCCTCAAGGCACTTCACTGGGTACAAGTAGGCCCTCTCAAACTTGATTGAAAAGAAGACTAATATGGATATTATACTTGGGGATAATGCCACTTATCCCGTGAAAGGAATTGGGATTGTTACTCTTCACTTAAATCAAGGTCAAACCCTTCATTTACAAGAAGTGTTGTATGTATTTGATCTGAAAAAGAATTTGGTCTCTATTTCTGCGATGGAAGATAAAGGTTTCAAGGTAACATTTGTTGATGGGAAGGTTTGTGTTTAGAAAAGGAACCCGAGAGATGCATTCACTCTTGGATTCAGGGTTGAAGGTCTTTATCAGGTTGGAGGAAGTTCGTTGGGAGCAATGACTTGCGATACTTCTCTTCAATCCGAATTATGACACCGAAGATTTGCTCACCTTCATTACAAAGCCTTACCTGATGTAAGGAAGATGGTCACAGGTATGCCTGAATTCAACTTAGATCATGAAGGTGTTTGTCAGGGTTGTGCAACTGGAAAACATACAAGGGGACCATTCCCCTCAAGTCAAAGTCAAACTACCAATATTCTTCAATTGGTCCATTTTGATCTATCAGGTATGTTTCCTGTAACATCTTTGGGTGGATATTTGTAATATGCAATTTTTGTGGATGAAGGATGGAGTGTTCAAATGGTTCCGCTCTTTCAAAACCTTGGTCGAGAATCAAATAGGGAAGAAGATCAAAATATTGAGGACCGATAATGGGACCGAATATGAGTCAAATGAATTCAATGACTATTGTAGAGAAGCTGGCATTAAGAGGGAGACCACTACTGCATATACTCCTGAACAAAATGGTGTTGTTGAAAGGAAGAATCGAACCATCATAGAAGCCACCCGTGCCATGCTTCATGACCAAGGTCTACCGAAGTTCTTATGGGGAGAAGCTGCCAACACCGCTGTGTATGTTCAAAATAGATGCCCACATCAAGCATTGGCCTTCAAGACACCCGAAGAAGTTTTCATTGGTAAGAAAAGTTTTCATTGGTGAGAAACTTGATGTTTCTCATTTTAGAATTTTTGGTTGTCTCGTATATTTTCATGTGCCGAAAGAGAAAAGAAACAAACTAGATGCATCTAGGAAGAAAGGAACGTTTGTGGGCTATAGTGAAACTTTGAAGGCATATAGAATTTATGTGCCTGGTCAAAGAGAAGTGGAAATAAGTCATGATGTCACTTTCGATGAAGATTCTGCCCTTAGGAAAGTCTGAGATCTTCCTATCCCTAGGAAGGACAATGATGATGATGCAGGAAAGCAGGATGAACCTCCGACTAATGACCCGATACCCGATGTTGAAGGTCCGATGGATCCCATTGATCCACCTCCTAGTGAGCCCTCTACTTCAAGAAAAAGACCTTTGTGGCTCAAAGATACTCTTGAAGATGCTGAGAAACATATTGCACCGAGGGGGACATTTCGTGAAAGCAAGAAGCCGAACAAGTACCAAGGGTACTTAGTTGCCATGAGTACCATTGTACAATCTGAGCCTTGTACATTCGAAGAAGCCGTGAAACACCAAGTCTGGAAGTTTGCAATGAACGAAGAATATGACTAAATCATGAAGAATGATGTTTGGGATGTGGTTCCTAGACCCAAGGACCAGTCAGTGGTCACTTCAAAATTGCTCTACAAGATCAAACATGGAGTTGATGGGAGTGATGAAAAGTTCAAGGCCAAATTTGTTGCTCGAGGCTTCTCTAAAAAAGGAGTAGACTATGATGAGATATTTGCACCGGTTGCCCGATATACCACCATCCGTTCAATCATAGCCCTTGCTGCCTCGCAAGGATGGAGCCTACACCAAATGGATGTCAAAACTACTTTCTTGCATGGCTCACTTAAAGAGGAAGTCTATGTAGAACAACCCGAGGGGTTCGAAGTTCAAGATCGTAAGACACACATATGTAGGTTGAAGAAAGCCCTCTATGGGTTGAAGCAAGCACCTAAGGCTTGGTATGAGAGTATTGATAGCTATCTTATGAAGCTGGGATTTACAAGGAGCAATGCTGATCCGAACCTACACTTCAAGGTTGAAAAGGACAGGCCTCTCATTTTGGTCCTTTATGTGGATGATCTCTTTCTGACAGGTGATGACCCTCTCATTCATCAATGCAAGAGGGAGTTGGCTTCCGAATTTTAGATGAAGGACCTAGGACTGATCCACTACTTCCTAGGACTCCGATGGAACTCAACTTCAAGAAGCTAAGTGGAAGTGCTGCTGGGCCCGGATTAGCGAACCCTTTCGAGTATCGTCAACTTGTGGGGGCCCTGATGTTCTTGTTCAACTCCCGTCCTGACATATGCTTTGCTGTGAACACGTTGAGTCAGTTTATGGTCGATCTTCATCACATTCATTGGATTGCTGTTAAGAATCTCTTGAGATATCTTCGGGGCACAATCCACTATGGATTGAGATACACTGTCGAGAATTTGAGGCTGCATGGATATTCAGACGCTGATTGGGCAGGCAGTGTGGTGGATAGTAAGAGCACGTCTGGGTGTTGCTTCTCTTTGGGGTCTACTTCAATCTCTTGGATGAAAAGGAAGCAGAAATCGGTTGCTTTAAGCATTGTCGAGGCCGAATACATTGCTGCGAGTATGGCCTGTTGTGAAGCTTGTTTGGTTGAGGAAGCTCTTAAGTGAGCTATTTGAGCACGTGATGGATGTCACCGTGATCTTTTGCGACAACCAGAGTGGGATTTGCCTTTCAGAGAATCCTGTGTTCCACAACCGCTCCAAGCACATTGATATCAGGTACCACTTTATCCGGGATATGGTACAACGGGGAGCAATAAGGCTCCAACACATCAGGACTGATGAGCAAGTCACAGATATCCTCACGAAGCATTTGGGGAAGGTCAAATTCTTAACCTTCTGAGAGAGACTTGGAGTCATGGAAAGACCCTCCCATGAGGGTCCCGCTTGAGTTGGACATTGAGCTTTGGGAGCTCCTGGGGGCTTGGGGTACTTCTTGGAGCTATGAGCGACCATAGGGTGAGTGGTTCACCTTCCCCTAGTGGTGTGCTATGTACAGGGTGAGTGGTTCACCTTCCCCTGTGATACCCCATGATGGTTGACATGTGTGTAGGGTGAGTGGTTCACCTTCCCCTACGATTGACATATGCATAGGATGAGTGGTTCACCTTCTCCTATGGCATATGAGTAGGATGAGTGGTTCACCTTCTCCTGTCGATGCCCCAGCACACATCCTACCCATGGAGTCCGAGACTCATGGGAAGTACCTCTCATCTGGCCAATGAGTTGGGAAAAGTGGTTAGGGACCATAGCACTACTGATGGACGCATCATGTACTGCCGTACTCCCTATGACTAGGATGCATGGTGTTCAACAACTTGATCTGGGGTTAAGGACTGACTTTTGCCAGTAAAGAGTGGTAAGGTCTCGTGACTCACTCTTGATTACTTCTTCCTCATTATTACTTCATGGTTCAGCAGAGCATTGATGACAGAGATGGTACATGATGACAAGATGGTATGATGAGAGTAGATGGATTGGTAGGTGGAATTCTCCCTAGTTGAGAGGGAGTGTTAAAATTGGAAACTAGGGCCAAATTCCACCTTGAGACAACTCATATGATGAAGATGATTATTGCATTGGATTCCTCTTTTCGAGAGGTCCAGTTTTGATATAAAGATCATCCCATTTGGACGAGCAGAGGTGGAATTTCAAATTTATTCTCTCTCATGCACAAATTGTCAAGGTCGGCCTCAGTCAAATGTAGGCTTAAGAAGCCCAATGCATGTGTCTCATCACCCTCAATGGATTGTATTAATAGGAGTGACCTCTCTCCTCATTTGGGCATCACTCACTCACACATCCTTCTCTCTCCTCACATTAGATTGGTTAGTACAACTTAGGTTCTTCTCTCTCTCTCTCTCTCTCTCTCGTAAGTGTGGTAGGAGGCCGAAAATTTCAGAGACAAGTACAGGCCGAAATTTCAGATCGCAGACCAATGTTGACTAGGGCTTGTTTGACCAGATTTGACTGCGTTTTCTTGGGCAGAATTCCGATCCCCTGAGGCCGCATTCTCTAGCACAGAAATTGAGGCATTTGGGGTAGTTTGACCTGCATTGACCGCAAGACTTTTTGATCGCAACATTGACTGAAGTTTGACCGAGTTTGACTGAGGCTGGGTGGACTATTTTGGGTTGACTTTGATCCCTCTTAAAGGCCGAGTTGGACTGCTGTTGATCGAGCTGCGTGGAGGAAGTTTTGTTGTTGATTTGACCAACGTTGACTTTCTGGTTAGGGCTGCAGTTGATGACTGATTTTGATAGGGTTGTTTTGATTGTGTATTGGGCAAGTAAATTTGATCTATGTACTCTCTCTCTCTGTTGAACTATTGAATAATAATAAGAAGATTTGATCAAAGGGTTTTCCCCACATTGGGGTTTTCCCCACATTGCGGTTTTTCCCTGGCATCTGCCAAATCTTGTGTCCTCTTGTCTTGGCTTGTCTTCTGTACATGTTTCTATGTTATATCTGCATTTACTGTCAATGTGATTTCTACTGGAAATAATTGAAAATTGTCATTGGGCTGCTAAAGGAACATTGAAGTAAATTGTGCTAAAGCATAGAAGATACCATTGTTATCTAAAATTAACAATTACAAAGTGAATCTTCCTCAATCTCAAGTACAAGCAAGTTTGAGTATACACAATCAAAATAAGACCATGCCATATGCTAAAGGCCATATAGCTAAATTTGTTTGAGCCTATATTAAAATCTTGTTCGAAAGGATAATTAGAGACAGGTTCAAAATATTGCCATTAAAGGACCTTATCTGCTTGCCTTGATTGATGGAATGTAGATCTCTGTGAAAGATGTTGAAACATCTTACCTGTTTACAAAAAGGGCAGCGTTCATTGATCTGCATAACTACAAATTAGCAAACCCTAGAAGACCTAAATGATATAAGCTGTACTAAGATGTAATGACTTCTTCGAAGTTCTAAATATGGTTCAAAATCGATGAGCCTAAAAGTCAGAATAAGAAGGATGGACCAAATGCACTTGTGTCAAGAATGTTTGACGTCCTGAAAACGAGTTGGATTAAATTTTGTATAGACTTGTGTAAGGGATATTTCCTTGATACACAAGAATCTAAGAATATGCCACCTTTGTGGAAATATTGTGTCAAGTATGCAGAAGATTTCTTGCATTGTGTACCATTACCTATATGACAAAATTATTTAGAAGTATGGTTATTTCATCAAAGGTCACATCTCTGAAACAAAGGAAGTTAAGTAGTTCATGTGAAAATTCACTTGAAATGCAACAACTGGAAATAATTCTCCTAACTGATTAACAATTTATTAATTTTCTGATTAATATCGAATTAATCACACTGCAATTCCTTCACCAAAATAAAATAAATGTTGCGGAAATAAAAAATGTTGGAAACTGAGAAATGCTAGCATAGACACATAAAAATTACACGATTATTTTTGGACAATTGTCCTTGGAAAAACCCAATGCGGGAAAACCATTGCAACAGTTGAGGGTTTTTTTATTATGAAGCAATAGAAATCCAGAGTACAATAAAATGATGCCAAACTGGCGTTTCTATTTGAGAGAAACACTGGCAAAATTTACTAAGGGAAATTACCCTCCTCTCCAAGCAATTCTTGACAATTGACTCCCTCTGAATGGCTAGTTGTGCACCAGCTTTGCAGACCCTTTTGCGTTAGCCTCCACACGTGTGGTTGAAAAACTCTCTCAAAACAAGTCGTCTTGCCTGCTGGTACTCTGGAAGCGATCCTCCAAGACTTCTGGAAGACTTCCTGGCCTCTGGCAACTGAATTGAACTTACCCACAGCTAAATCGAACTGCTCCTCTTGAGGCACTGCACAACCCTTGCGCAACCTCCTGAAGAATAATTTCGGCCTCCTCTTCTGACTCTTTCGGAATTAGAAAATCCTTCGGAAAATCTCTGTGCTGCCCCTCTGCCACCCGCTAATCGGTCACTGGCTTGATCTCACTGCTAAATCACCTGCCATTGGGAAATCAACCTGCCTTGATCACTAAGTATCTGCAACTAGTGTGTTCTCCATCTACCTATCAACCTCTTCTTATAATCTCTAGTTGAGACTTCAACGACCAACAATTAAACTTAATCGATGGCTGAGATCATTTGCAAGTCAATTTGTGTGAGTTTCTGGAGAATTCTCCCTTTCTCAATTAATTACTATTATTAATCAATTTTCCTTAGTTATACTTAGGAAAAATTTAAATGATGGTCAATTACTTTAATTGAGCTATCTTTAGATGGAATTTACAGAAACGATTTCTGGGTTTTGGAGATCTCTTGTGTTTTAGCCTCCCCACAAAGTTTGAGACTAGAACACCATCTAATGCTATAAAAACTAACACTCCCTCTTAGTGAGTAAGGTGTTCTCCAACTCAGTCTCCATAACATCCTCCCACGTTGTTGATGTCTAACAATTGTAGCTGCCTACTACTATCCATCAACTACTACGCTAACTCTGATTCATTTGCTATTGGCTGTAGCTGAACCATGCTGCATCTGTGTTGCCACTGACACTGCACTATACATCCTGTACTGTTGCCAACTCTGCATCTGCATTGTAATCCAACTAACATCCCGATCACTGTTGTTGCTGCTACCGCAACTACTGCAACTGAGAAGCATCCAAAACACTGAACCAACTATGACCACATGCTGCAATTGTCTCCTGAGTCTTTGACAGCTACTAGCCTTTGCATTATCCCCTTGGAAACTTGCGCTGCTTCTGACTTTGCACTGTGCCTCTTGTACTTTTATCAACACTACTCTGCGCACCTTAGTATCAGACTCTAACTAGTCTGCAATTGTCACTTTGGAATTGACTGCATCATCTGACACTGATCCTCCTGTTATTGAATACGGTGGGCCCTTGTAGCAAGGGTAGTGATCCAAGAGAAAAACACCATCCGATGATTACCTCGATGGACCCTGCCTAGTTATGCGTAGATCTGGAATCTAGAACTCTATGTCTACCCACCTCTCTCTTGGAGATATAGTTGCATATAGAGCGAATTGGTCCTCCAATTTGGAAGACACCTAGTTTATCTATGTGAATGTTGCTGCCTAATCATGCTTCTCCTTCTTCTTCCTTTGAGGACACTGAGTATTGTAGTGGCCAAACTTGCCACACTTGAAGCACTTGATCTTGGATAGATCCTTCTTCTTCTTCTCTCCCTGCGAGCCTTGTCCCTGACTAGGACCTTTTGCTTTCCCTTTCGATGCAAGGGCTACATTTTCTTCCTCCTTCACACCCTTCGATCCTCTGTTGCTACTGCTGCTTATGGAGCTCTTTACTAGAGCTCGCCTCATCTCCTCTTGTGTGAGATTTGCCCACATCCGGTCCCACCCAGGCAGCTGATCTCGTCCTAGAATGCCTTGGACGAAATTCTCCCATTCCTCAGTGACACTGTTGAGGGCTAAACACACAAGTTTTGTATCTGGAGGCGCTTCTCCTATGGCTGCAAGCTCATCCTGGATATCCTGAATTTTGGTGAGGAAGGGGCTAATGCCTTCACCCTTCTGCATACGAACATTCCTCAACTTCTCTTTCAGGAACATCTTCCGCTGCTCAGAAGGATCATGATATAATGAGGCAATAACATCTCACATTTCCTTGGCTGTATTCTTGGTCGCCACATGTGAGACAATATGATCTCGAACACCATCGAGAATCAACCCCTTTGCTCGATGCCTTCACCCTGCTGCACACGAACATTCCTCAACTTCTCTTTCAGGAACATCTTCTGCTGCTCGGAAGGATTCTGATATAGTGAGGCAATAGCATCCCACATTTCCTTGGTCGTATTCTTGGCCGCCACATGTGAGACAATATGATCTCGAACACCATCGAGAATCAACTGCTTTGCCCTAGCCATCTCCTTATTGTAATTTGCTAGCTGGTTTGCATCTGTAGGTATTGCGACAACCCTTTCTGCATATATCTTTAGACCATACTCGTCCAATAGGAAGGACATCCTAGCCTTCTAGATACAATAGTTCGATGCTGCCTCTAATCTGTCATGATCTTGGAGTCTTGCTGAAGCCCTCTCTGCAAAAAATCGACCTGGGACGGAAATCTCACTCTTTCACCTGCTCGACTGCTAGCTCTGCCATTCGCACTCCTTCCTGGAGTGAGAAAATCTGCCTGCTACTATTGCCTGTTGCAACTAGAAATTTTGGATTCTTGAAACTAGAAATCCTCTGAGAGAAACTACTTTTGTGTGTGCACTTTCTCTTCCGCCTAGCATTGAATCTTCTCTAGCAAATTGTTGCAAACCCTTTGCGCCCAAACAAGAAATATGCTCTGTGAAATACTGAGTTGTTGCTCCCTTTGCCTACTTGGATCACTTCCCTAGACAAGTCAAACTTTCCTGCCTACTGCCACTGGAAAATCGAACCCTGTCCAGCAATTCGCACTGCTTGGTTAGGCATTGTGCAACCCCAAAAAATTTCATCCTGTTGCTCTCTCTGAACAACGAAATTTTCCTCCTTCGTCTTTGAGCCTCCTATCTGTCAAACATGGCTTTGATACCATGTGAAAATTCGTTTGAAATGCAGCGATTGGAAATAATTCTCTTAACTGATTAGAAATTTATTAATTTTCTGATTAATATCGAATTAATCACACTGCAATTTCTCCACCAAAATAAAATAAATGCTACGGAAATAAAAAATGTTGGAAACTGAGAAATGCTAGCATACACATAAAATTGACAATTATTTTTGGACAATTGTCCCAGAAAAACCCAATGCAAGAAAACCGACACAACAGTTGAGGGTTTTATTATTATGCAACAATAGAAATTCTGAGTATAATAAAATGACGCCAAACTGGTGTTTCTATCTGAGAGAAATATTGGCAAAATTTACTAAGGGAAATTACCCTCCTCTCCAAGCAATCCCTGGCAACTGACTCCCTTTGAAAGGCTAGTCGTGCAACCCATGCGCAGACCCTCCTGTGCTGGCCTCCACACGTGCAGCTGAGAAACCCTCTCAAAACAAGTCATCCTACTTGTTGCTAGTCTGGAAATGATCCTCCTGGCCTTCTGGAATACTTCCTGGCCTCTGGCAACTAAATTGAATTTTCCCACAACAAAATCGAGCTACTCCTGTTGAAGCACTGCACATCCTCCTAAAGAATAATTTCGGCCTCCTCTTCTGACTCTTCTGGAATTGGAAACTCCTCCAGAAAATCTCTGTGTTGCCCCTCTGCCACCTGCTACTTGATCACTGGCTCAATCTCACCATTGAATCACTTGTTACTGGGAAATCGAACTACCTTGATCACTGAGTATCTGCAACTAGTGTGTTCTCCATCTACCCATCAAACTCTTCTTATAATCTCTAGTTGAGACTTCAATGACCAAGATTAAAACTTAATCGATGGCTGAGATCATCTCCAAGTCGATCCGCGTGAGTTTTTAAATAATTCTCACCTTTCTCAATTAATTACTATTAATTAACCAATTTTTCTAAGTTAGACTAAGGAAAAATTGAAATGATGGTCAATTAATTTAATTGAGCTATCTCTAGGTGGAATTTCCAGAAATGATTTATGGGTTTTGGAGATCTCCTATGTTTTAGCCTCTCCATAAAGTTTGAGCCTAGAACACCATCCGATGCTACAAAAACTAACAAGTCATTTGCAAGCAATAATGTCATAGGGCTGCTTAAGCCAAGAACCCTGGTTATCAAATATGAAACAAATCCCTCGAAGTCTCTTGTTAAGTTAGAATACATCTTGGATACATTTTCTTCAAGTGTCAATGAAAACATTTTGATGATTTGAATTTAAGTCATGTTGATGGTTTTGAAGAGGTTGAGTTACTTTGGAAGAATCAAGGAGGCATGAAAATTCTATGGTTTTGGACATCTTGGATATGGCAAGAAAATTTGCTACTGGTGTTAAAAGCTACATTTGTTGCTACTGTTACCAAAAGTCTAGATTAAACTCTCGATGTTATATGGGCCGCTGAAAAGTGTGAGTAACTTCTGAGTCATATCAATAGTCTCTTCTAGGACATTTCAATTACATGGTGATGTTAATGTCTGAAGATAAATGTGATGAAACTTCAATACCTCTTCCTCTTGTGGATATGTGTAACCATAATTTCCTTCCTAATGATCGAATTATATAAGAGATTGATGTTGACTGTGATAAAGGTTTTGTGAAAGGGAAAGTATTACAACATTAATGAAGAGCTATTGAGCAAGATGAAAAAAGAGTATGTGTGGTGCACATATCAGAGTCTAATCATGTTATTTTCCCTAGGGTTTAGGTAAGTCTTGAAGAATATGATCAAGAAAAATCTAGGGTTTGTATAAAACCTTAGAAATATACCTTAAGTATTGTAGGTTGATGTTTCCGCTAAAAGAAGAAACTCTTGCTCGTGGAAGGAATGACATCATATTGATTATGAAAATGAGGTCGATAAATTTGCAAGAAGGCCAAGATCAAGAGGGAGTTGACATTTCCCTATGATCCACAAAAGATAAGTATCTTATATCTCTCTTCCTTGATTATTATTGCTATTGTTTTACTATTAGTTAGCCTCTTGTCTTTGTATCCTTTGCTTGGTTATAATTGTTCTTCCCTGGCCTCTTAGTGAGGATTGCAGGTACATAGTAAAGGCTGCGAAGGCTCTGATCCAAAAGGGATCATTATATTGTTTGTCATCCATCTCGATTCATGTGGAGTGGAAAAAGTGGAGGAATCAGCTCATGGGACAGTTTTTACTGGTGGGACCTAGTTTGGTAAAACGAGGTCTGAAACCTTCCGGGAGCATTTTGAGGCATCAAACGACGTTTTTTGGGGCCAAAACTTTGTCGCCAATGTGTAACACCATTTCATGCTATTCTACACAGATCTTTCCAACAGCGCAAGAAGTGCGTCAATTGGAGTTCGTATGCAAAAGTTATGCCATTCAGAAGTTGACCTTCTTGTTTTCACACCTATAGTTCGGGAGGATGCCGCGTCAGCCCCAATTATTCATGGAAAAGGGTCTAGCCACGTGATTATGATGTAAAAGACTCTAGAAGAGTCTATATTGTAACTCTAGTTAAGAGTTGATGTATTCAAAATTAACCACTAGTAGGCTATCAGGTTGTGTTATAACCGGGCCACTAGGAGGAAGAGGCATTCCATTCTTTTGAGAGCATTTTGTTCCATAACTGAGCAAAGATAGTCAGGAGAGATAGGAGGTAGAACACACACAGAGGATCTGTGCACTGTAGCAACCCATGGGCCATAAGAATTACTTCTTTGTACCTGCAACGATATTTCTAGATAGAGAAAGAGAGCAAAGCGACCTCACCTTTTAGCTGGGTTTTCTCCTGAAAGGGCTTCCCAGAGAGCATATCTTGTGTCTTATGTGTGTGTGAGCTTATTTTGTCGTTCTCAACTTTTCTGCATAATTTCTATTCGCATGCATGCACTAATTATAGTTAAGTTTTCAGATCTTAAAGTTCAATAAAACTATAATAGTGTAGAACCTTAGATTTTTAATATAATATTATAAGATTGGTTGTGATGAACTGTCCAGTGAAATATCCACGACAATTTATGGATCATTTGGTATTCGAGCAAGTTACATTGGGTATTTTGTGGAGATCGCAAGGATCTAGATTGGTGGGGTCGAAAATCGTAAAACCCTAATCATGGCTGACGAATCTGTAAACGGACCTCATGATCCTGCAGAGGTGAGGTTTACGCGGTTGGAACAACAAGTTGCAGATATCAACTGCAATGTAAGCCTCCTCATGGCGGCCTTGAATAGCAAGCTGGGGATATTTGGAGAAGATGGGGGTTCGAATGCAGAGGAAAAATCAAAACGGGGATCAAAAGATCGAGGAGAAACGGAGAACCAGTCGAAGAAAGGACCTGAAAAAGATCAACCTAGTTCGAGTGTCGTGAACCAATCAGAGTCCTTATTTAAAATGGAAGCAAAAGGTGACATCAGGCCCTACCATGACGAGATTGACGCTTTGAAGCTAAACCACTGGTTGCAGCAACTAGAAGTTTATTTTAGTGTCCATCAGATCGAGGAAGGGAAAAATATCTCATTCGTGCGGCTGAAATTAGAGGGCCATGCACTAACTTGGTGGGAGATCCACACGGAAACCCTGAGGTTGGAGGGAGAACCTCTAGTGACTAAGTGGGAGGATTTCAAAACCCTCATTAAGTCACAGTTCTATCCCATTGTGTACGTGGAGGACCAGTGGATTCAGTGGCATTACTTTAGGTGAAAGTCGGGTCAAAGCGTGCAGGAGTACACCACGAAATTCAAGAAGATGGCTATAATGTTGGGTATCTCTCCAAAGAACCCAGATGTACTCAAGTATTTGGGGGGTCTGCACCCCCATCTGCGTGAGCAAGTGACATTGTTCAAGTCCAAACCGGTGGATGAGGTTTGTGTATAGGCACAGTCCCTGGAAAACATAGGTCTGAAGAGAGTGCAATCAATTGGATCGAAGCAAAAGGAGCAACAAGAAGCTTCTAAGGAGGGGAAGAAGAAGCAAAAATGGGGAAAAGATAAGAAGACGACAACCACAACACACCAATGCAAAGATCCTAGCAACCACTGCAACATTGATGGCCATACAGAGGAAAAATGCTAGAAGTTGCATCCAGAGCTAAACCTGAAGAACAAGAACAAGAATCTCATGGCCATGGATTCGAGCAACCAAGTTGAAAGCAACTCAGACGTTGATGAGAAGATCGTCTGTACATCATTGCAGAAGGAGGTGAATCTGAGTAGCCTTCAGCAACAGGAAGAGAAAGAAATGGGCAAACTCTTCCATATAAAGATATAGGTCAAGAAGACAAAGATTGGTGCACTATTTGACTCGGGATCGCAGGCGAATCTCATTGCACCAAAGCTGGTCAAGAAGTTGGGGCTGGAAGTTTGTGATCTTCCAAATCCATATCCATTGGGATGGGTAAATAAGGATGCAAAGCTGAAGGTAACAAAACAATGCTAAATTAGATTTGCTATCAGTGTTGGCTTTATTGATGAAATAGACCTAGATGTGGTTCCCTTGATGTATGTGGAGTTGTGTTTGGGAGTCCATACATGTACATGCGTGATACAATATTCATGAGGAGATCCAACCAGTATCGGCTCGTCAAGGATTGAAAATCATTCATCATCAATGCACACAAAGGCAAGTTGAAAATCTCACTGGTAAGTGCCAACCAAGCCAAGAAATTGATCAGTTCTAGCAAGAAGTATGCTTTTATTGCTTTTAAGAGAAAGTCAGCCTGCAGAGGATTCAATAAGAGGTAAGGCATCCCTGGAAGGGTGTACTAAGAGACATAAACAACAATTGGAGGATTTTTTACAGGCATACAGGGATGTGTTTCGAGAGCCTAAAGGGTTACCACCACCTAAGAGAGAAGTGAAGCATGAGATCCAGCGATTGCCAGCCTCCCCATTGCCAAATATTGCGCTGTACAGATAGTCTGCTATAGAAGCAAGTGAGGTGAAGAAACAGTTGTAGCAACTACTGGAACAGGGTGTCATTCGACCAAGTAGATCACCATGTGGGTCACCCATCATTATTGTGCCGAAGAAAGATGGGACTTGGCAGATGTGTATAGAGTACAGGGCGTTGAACAAAATCATGCTCAAGAACATATACACCCTGCCCATGATAGATGATCTGCTAGATTAGTTGCAACAAACAAAGTATTTCACCAAGTTGGACTTGAAGTTTGGATATCACCAGGTTCGAGTCAAATAAGAAGATACATAGAACACTGCCTTCAAAACCAAACAAGGTTTGTATGAGTGGTTAGTCAGACCATTTGGCCTATGTAATGCACCAACTACATTTATGAGATTAATGAATCATGTACTGCGCCCTTTTATAGATTCATTTGTTATTGTCTATTTGGATGATATACTAGTATACAGTGCTACCTGGGAGGAGCATATGTCACATTTGACGCAGGTGCTGGAAAAATTGAAGAAGCACCAGCTGCTAGCAAATCTCAAGAAGTGCGAGTTTGCGCAACAATCTTTGGTGTATTTGGGGTATGTGATTGGTGGAGGAGAACTAAAGATAGATCCTTCCAAGATGGAGGCCATCATGAAATGGTCAGTGCCTACTAATGTTTATGAGGTCAGGAGTTTCATTTGGGCAGCACAATACCTGAGGAAGTTCATAGCCTCATTTTCAGCAGTAGCAACACTGCTCCACGCCATAACAACAAGTGGCAAGAGTTTTCAGTGGGGAAAAGGTCAACAAAGGGCTTTCAAAGAGCTAAAGAAGAAGATCAGCCAAGCACCAATTTTGGCACTACCAAACTTGCAACAAACCTTTGAAGTGGAGACAAATGCCATTGGGTATGCTAATGGGAGCTGTCTTGATGCAGGGAGGAAGACCTGTATGCTACCATTCTGAAGTATTTCATGGGGCAGTTCTTAACTACCCTACCTACGACAAGGAGCTCTATGCCATGGTGCAAGCTATGAAGAAGTGGAAGCACTATCTAATGGGAAAGGAGATAGTAATCCACACAGATCACCAGCCGTTACAATACTTGCAAGCTCAGAGTAAACTACAACAAACCAGACATTACAAGTGGATGAGGTTTTTACAACAGTTTCATTTGGTGATCAAGTATAAGAGGGGCAACACAAACAAGTTGGCTAACATGATGTTAAGGCCACCCACATTAAAGATCACAGCTTTGGGGACACTTATGCACATGGAGCCATTCACCCATGATGCATATAGAGAGGCATATTCAGAAGATGAAGACTTCAAGGAGGTGTATCAGTAGTTGTAGAGTCAGAGTCATGTGCACGATGGCGACAACACCATTGATTACCATCTCTAGGATGGGTTACTCTACAGGATGGATAAGCTATGTGTTCCTAAAGGTGAGTGTTTGCAGCTGATCAGAGAGGCTCAGACCTCCAAGGTTGCAGGGCACTTCAGTGTAGGGAAGACCGTGGCTAACTTGCAGAGGTATGTGTATTGGCCCAAGATGCAAGAGCAGGTAGCTAGGTCTAGAAGAGGATGCATACTTTGTTGTACCAGCAAGCCTACCAATAGGAAACATGGTCTATATCATCCCTTACCTGTACCTACTCGTCCTTGGGAAAGCATTTCCATGGATTTTGTGGGAGGTTTATTGACAACCAAGAACGGATGTGACTACCTGTTCGTGGTAGTTGACAGGTTTAGCAAGATGTGTGTTGTAATTCCCTGTAAAAAGACCATCAAAGGGCAAGAAGCGACAAAATTTTTCTTTGGAGAGGTCTGGGTGCACTTTGGGATACCAAGGAGCATAATTTCAGATAGGGATACAAGATTTCTCAGTGCATTCTAGACTACATTGTGGGAGAAGATAGACACAAAAGTTGAAGAGATCTACAACATTCCATCCAAAAACAGATGGGCAGACAGAAGTAGTCAACAGGACTTTGGTGTAGCTTCTAAGGGGATACAACCAGAAACATCCAAAGACCTAGGATGAAAATCTGGGTTATATACAACATTCTTACAACAGAGCAGTCCGCACTTTTACAGGAAAGTCCCCATTTGAGACTTGTTTTGGATATTTGCCACATTCACCTTTGGATATTGCATATGAGCAACAAGGACTGAGGGAAGATCTTACAGGAGATGCTTTGAGGGCTGAAAAATTTATAGAGAAGATCAGGCAGATCCATCTACAATACAAGAAACACTGTAGAAGTCGCAGGAGAAGTATAAGGCTAGGCATGATCAACACAAAACAGAGAAATCATTCAAGGTGGGAGATAGAGTATGGTACAGTTGAACAAGGAGAGGCTGCAGGGGCCTGGTAAGAAAATCAAGGCTTTGAGGTATGGTCCCTTTGAGATACTGGAAAAGGTGGGTGATAATGCCTATCGACTCAGTTTACCACCATATATGCGCATTTACTCAGTTGTGAATGTAGAGAATTTGAAACTCTATGAGCCTTCCATGCTAGATCAGGAAGAGGAACATGTCCTACCTTCTGTGGAGAATTTGGCACCAGACACTTAGGAAGAGTTGATAGAAGATACAGTTTTGCAGAAGAGGTCCAGAACTACAAGACAAGGGCAACATGACCTTTGGCAGATTAGGTTGAAGGGACAACTTCCAGGCAAAGCTAAATGGTACACCAGAGAGAAGGTGGAGGAAAAATTTCCTCACCTCATTCAGTAGAAGCTTTTGGGGACCAAAATCCTCCCAAAATGGGGAGGTGTGATTCAGATTGGATCATTATATTGTTTGTCATCCATCTCGATGCATTTGGAGTGGAAAAAGTGGAAGAATTAGCTCACGGAACCGTTTTTACTGGTGGGACCCAGTTTGGCAAAATGGGGTCTGAAACCTTCTGGGAGCATTTTGAGGCATCAAACGACGTTTTTTGGGAGTAAAAATTTGCCACTTTGGTGCTGCACCATTTCTTTCTATTCTACACACAAAGATCTTTCCAACAATGCAAGAAGCACATCAATCAAAGTCCGTATGCAAAAGTTATGCCACTCAGAAGTTGACCTTCTTGTTTTCACACCTATAGTTTGGGAGGATGTTGCGTCAACCCCCATTATTTATGGAAAAGGGACTAGCTACATGATTATGATGTAAAAGACGCTAGAAGGGTCTATATTGTAACTCTAGTTAAGAGTTGATGTATTCAAAATTAACCACTAGTAGGCTATCGGGCTGTGTTATAGTCGGGCCACTAGGAGGAAGAGGCATTCCATTCTTTCAAGAGCATTTTGTTCCATAGCTGAGCAAAGATAGTCAGGAGAGATAAGAGTTAGAGCACATAGAGAGGATCTATGCACTGTAGCAGCCCATGGGCCACAGGCATTACTTCTTTGTACTTGCAGCCATATTTCCAAACAGAGAAAGAGAGTGAAGTGATCTCACCTTCCAGCGAGGTTTTCTCTCGAAAGGGTTTCCCAAAGAGCATATCTTGTGTCTTATGTCTGTGTGTGAGCTTATTTTGTCGTTCTCTACTTTTCTGCATAATTTCTATTCACATGCATGCACTAATTACAATTAAGTTTACAAATCTTAAAGTTTAATAAATCTGTAATAGTGTAGAATCTCAGATTTAAATATTATCAGATATTTTGTGACGAACTGTCCAGTGGAATATCCACGACAGTGTATGGATCAGGCTTTGGTGGCAAATGGAAGTAGTGGAAGAATGAAGCAAATCCACTGACCAGAGAACTCTCCCAGAATACGTGATTTGTGTTGAAAGGTATTGTACTAGATGAGATCTAAGCTCAAAGGGAGCAAACAAATCAACAAGATTGAAGTATGCCTTGATGAAGAAAACTATGCCGAAAGGAAGTCAGTGGTGACTGTTACATAGCACCAGTGGGTGACACCCATAGGATAATTTTTCTCCTAGATATGTCTTCTGCCGCAAGCCAACAAGCCCTTGCAACAACTAGATAGCTCGATGTGCCACCTTTCTCTTCCACTGAACCAACCATTATTTGCCCTCGCCCATCTCTTATGATTGTATATTTGAAGCACGTTTGAAGGTGGGCCCTCCAACCCTTAAGGTATGACTTTTCACAATATAATTGGGTATTTTTGCTTGCTTTTCATGGACACTTTGGACATGGATTAGTGGGGGGATTCGGTGGAAAGAATGGGTTTGGTTTGTACCCTTATCCTCTTGTCCAACTGGTGGCTAGTCTTGTATCCTAGTCCCATGGGATTCCCTCTATTGGCTACTAGATTTAGAAGAATCACTACATGGGAAACCCCACTTTTGGTTGCGTGGTCCCACTTCTCGACACCACATATATCACTCCCCTCTACTCATTATAACCCCTATGCACATATTTCCCATTCGGGTCTACATTTGTCCATTGAGTCCACAAGGAGTTAGCGCCTCCCCCCTGCCCACACCTTGGGTCGGCCCTGAAACAATGACCCGGAGGTTGATGCAGCTAAAAAGAAAGTTAAAAACATAATTTGTGCACTCTCAACAAGAAATGCACCATAAAATGCAAAAGAAGGCTGGGACATAAAAATTTAGCGCGTGGGAAAAAAGCCAAACATGAACTCTACCCCTTATCATTATGGCCATTGCCCTGGTTCCTAGGGCCCTTATATGAGTCCCCTGCATCATTAAGGAACCCATGATTGTCCCAACCCCTGATGGGCGACGAACTTCCCAACCGAGTGGGTAATCATTGCTATATCATACACATCATGCTGTCATTCCCTGGAGCCTTGAGCAGTGATAAAAAAGAAAAATCAATAAAAGGCAAAGGGCATATGAAGAAGGGTGGAAAACTAAAGGCCGGGGTAACTCATGTACCACGATTGCTCCCTCCTACATCTTTACACCCATATGTGGGCTTCCCCATTATGGCTACCCTTGTACCATAGCATGTGGCATGGAGCCTTCCCTGCTACCCCACTCTGTTCCACCATTATTTCACATTACACCTGCCATTTGACAGATGTACTATGGACCTGTCACTCCCTTAGAGGTTGAACCCACCTATTAGGGTCCTTTATTAACCTCCTTCTTGAGCCTAGGGACACCTATACACTCCTAAGCCCATTTGTAAGGGCATGCCACTATGAAGTGCCCACTTGGGCCCTTCATTTGTAAGCTTATTTTTCCAATTACACTAATGAATTGTTGTACTGGAAGGTGAGGAGACACATTGGATCATATATAGGATTACAGGTGGGTCTTCGCCTTGGGTTTGGCCTCTCTATACAAGATCCAAGCCCTCTAGAGGGTCATGATGGCACTTGTAGGGTAAGCGTTGAGAGTCATGGGCCTCCTCCACAACAGAGCATTGATTGCTACACTATGGGATCCTTCAGCACCACATTTGGCTTGCTCGTGTCCCACTCATGCAGAGATGATGATGCACTTGGACCACATTGTCCAACCGACGACATATTTGCACTAGACACTTGGCATATGATCGAGGGCCCAAATGGGGTTTCGTCTTGCCTAGGGAGATAAGGGAGGACTTGTATCATCATTCTTTCCCTTATGGATGGAGTATCAACATGTTTGATCCTGTTGGACACCCATGAGACTATTCACTATGCCCCACAACCACTTGGGAGTACCATAGAGTATGGTTACAGTTGAACAAGGAGAGGCTGCAGGGACCTAGTAAGAAAATCAAGGCTTTGAGGTATGGTCCCTTTGAGATACTGGAAAAGGTGGGTGATAATGCCTATCGACTCAGTTTACCACCATATATGCACATTTACTCAGTTGTGAATGTAGAGAATTTGAAACTCTATGAGCCTTCCATGCTAGATCAGGAAGAGGAACATGTCCTACCTTTTGTGGAGGATTTGGCACCAGATGCTCAGGAAGAGTTGACAGAAGATACAATTTTGCAGAAGAGGTCCAGAACTACAAGACAGGGGCAGCATGACCTTTGGCAGATTGGGTTGAAGGGACAACTTCCAGGCAAAGCTAAATGGTACACCAGAGAGAAGGTGGAGGAAATATTTCCTCACCTCATTTAATAGAAGCTTTTGGGCAATAAATTCCTCCCAAAATGGGGAGGTGTGATCCGGATTGGATCATTATATTGTTTGTCATCCATCTCGATGCATTTGGAGTGGAAAAAGTGGAAGAATTAGCTCACGGGACCGTTTTTACTGGCGGGACCCAGTTTGGCAAAACGGGGTTTGAAACCTTCTAGGAGCATTTTGAGGCATCAAATGACGTTTTTGGGTGGTTAAAATTTACTAGTTTGTCGCTGCATCATCTCATGATATGCTACACACAAAGACCTTTCCAACGACACAAGAAGCACATCAATCAGAGTCTGTATGCAAAAGTTATGCGACTCAAAAATTGACCTTCCTGTTTTCACAGCTATAGTTCGGGAGGATGCCGCGTCAACCCCCATTTTCATGGAAAATTGACTATCCACGTGATTATGATGTAAAAGATTCTAGAAGAGTCTATATTGTAACTCTAGTTAAGAGTTGATGTAGTCAAAATTAACCAATAGTAGGCTATCGGGCTGTGTTATAATCGGGCCACTAGGAGGAAGAGGCATTCCATTCTTTCGAGAGCATTTTGTTCCATAGCTGAGCAAAGATAGTCAGGAGAGATAGGAGGTAGAGCACACAGAGAGTATCTATGCACTGTAGCAGCCCACGGGCCATAGGCATTACTTCTTTGTACTTGCAGCCATATTTCTAGACAGAGAAAGAGTGCGAAGCGGCCTCACCTTCTAGCTGGGTTTTCTCTCGAAAGGGTTTCCCAGAGAGCATATCTTGTGTTTTATGTGTGTGTGTGAGCTTATTTTGTCGTTCTCTAATTTTCTGCATAATTTCTATTCGCATGCATGCACTAATTACAATTAAGTCTACAGATCTTAAAGTTTAATAAAACTATAATATTGTAGAATCTCAGATTTTTAATATAATATTATCAGATATGTTGTGGCAAACTGTCCAGTGGAATATCCACGACAGTGTATGGATCAGGCTTTAGCAGCAAATGGAAGTAGTGAAAGAACGAAGCAAAGATTGTGACCAGAGGACTCTCCCAGAATTCGTGATTTGTGTTGAGAGATATTGTACTAGATGAGATCTAAGCTCAGAGGGAGCAGACAAATCAACAAGATTGAAGTATGCCTTGATAAAGAAAACTATGTCGAAAGGAAGTCAGTGGCGACTATTACACAGTACCAGTGGGTGACGCCCATAGGATAATTTTTCTCCTAGATATGTCTTCTGCCGCAAGCCAACCAACCCCTTGCAGTCACTAAATAACTCGATGTGCCACCTTTCTCTGCCACCTGAGCCAACCATTATGTGCCCTTGCCGATCTGTTATGATCTTATTTTTGAAGGTGGGCCCTCCAACCCAAAAGGTATGACTTTTCATTATATAACTGGGCATTTTTGCTTGCTTTTAATGGACACTTTGGACATGGATTAGTGGGGGTATTTGCCGGAAAGAATGAGTTTGGTTTGTACTCTTTTTGTCCAACTGGTGGTTAGTCTTGTATCCTAGTCTCGTGGGATCCTCTCTATTGGCTACTAGATTTAGGAGTGGCACTACATGGGAAACCCCGCTTTTGGCTACGTGGACCCACTTCCCGACATCACATATATCACTCCCCTCCGCTCATTATAACCCCTTTCCGCGTATTTCCCATTCGGGTCTACATTTGTCCATTGGGTCGGCTTGAAACAATGCCCCGGAGGTTGATGCAGCTAAAAAGAAAGTTAAAAACATAATTTGCGCACTCTTAACAGGAAATGCACCATAAAATGCAAAAGATGGCTGGGACATAAAAATTTAGCACGTGGGAAAAAGCTAAACATGAGCTCTACCCCTTATCATTATGGCCATCACTCTGGTTCCTATGGCCCCTATATGAGCCCCCTGCATCATTAAGGAACCCATGATTGTTCCAACCCCTAATGGGCGATGAACTTCACAACCTAGGGGGTAATCATTGCTATATCATACACATCATGTTGTCATTCCCTAGAGCCTTGAGCAGTTATAAAAAAGAAAAATCAATAAAAGGCAAAGGGCATATGAAGAAGGGTGGAAAACTAAAAGCCGGGGTAACTCATGTACCATGATTGCTCGCTCCTACATCCATACACCCATGTGTGGGCTTCCCCATTATGGCTACCCTTGTACCATAGCATGTGGCATGGAGCCTTCCCTGCTACCCTACTCTGTTCCACCATTATTTCACATGACACTTACTATTTGACAGATGTACTATGGACCTGTGACTCCCTTAGAGGTTGAAACCACCTATTAGGGTCCTTTATTAACCTCCCTCTTGAACCTAGGGACACCTGTTCATTCCTAAGCCCGTTTGGAAGGGCATGCCACTATGAAGTGCCCACTTGGGCCCTTGATTTGTAAGCTTATTTTTTTCAATTACACTAATCTATTGTTGTACTGGAAGGTGAGGAGACGCATTGGATCATTTAGAGGATTGCAGGTGGGTCTTTGCCTTGGGTTTGTCCTCCCTATACAGGATCCAAGCCCTCTAGAGGGTCATGATGGCACTTGTAGGGTGAGTGTTGAGAGCCACAAGCCTTCTCCACAATAGAGCATTGATTGCTACACTATGGGATCCTTCAGCACCACATTTGGCTTGTTCGTGCCCCACTCAAGCAAAGATGATGATGCGCTTGGACCACATTGTCCAACCGACCACATATTTGTACTAGACACTTGACATATGATTGAGGGCCCAAATGGGGTTTTGTCTCGCCTAGGGAGGTAGGGGAAGGCTTGTATCATCATTATTGCCCTTATGGGTGGAGTATCGACATGTTTGATCTAGTTGGACACCCGTGAGACTATTCACTGTTCCCCACAGGTACTTGGGAGCACCATAGATGTTTTTCTTGGAAACCAAGGGGCCAACCCTATTCTTCATTTCGGCACATAAGGGACATATATTGGCCTTCCAACGACCCTTTGCACCATGATTATATTATTTCAGCCTCATTAGGAGGGCTTGTATTGTACTTTTGGAGCTATTTGGTGAGCTTGTCACCAATTATATTGTTATTTTGCACATTATAGTTGTTTTAGGGGCTCATTAGGCTAATTAGACCCATTCGAACTATTGGAGGCTCATATAAATTAGAAACGAGCCTCATTTGTTGAACATGATCATTTTGGTTTGGGATTTCTCTTCTGAAAAGAATTCGGACTTGCAATTGATGGACGAAATTGGTTGTTCTTGATGCATTTTGATGTTTGGATCTTTGCTATCTTATCTTGGAGCTTCTATTTTGCAAATATTGTGGATGGATATATTTGTTTTATCTTGTAAGTACTATTTTTGATGTTATTTCTTTACTTTGTCACATGATTAATGTATGGAATATTTTGGCATTACCTTCTTGTGCCTAATTTGATGCGAAATTCATGAAATGCTGGGATTATGAAGCATGCGTTACATGTTAGATATAGCGAATGAATGTTCCCAGAGGCTTGCGTTGTCTTGCAAACCTTGAAACTCCATTATCTTGCCAAACAAAGTGTAAATTCCTTTGTTGCTGGGTTGTTGCACCTTTAGGGTCAGCGGAAAGCTGCATAGGACTCCTTGATAGAGCGAAGTTCCTTCATAAAGGTCAATCTCGACTCCATTTCTCCCAATTGTCAAGGCACTGGGTCCTAATCCTAGTTGATCACCTTCAAAACCCTTTTCTTTTACCTTTTTTTCCTCTTTTTTCCCTAACCCTAGAAGGCCAACTAGGGCATAGCACGAATTGCTTTAGGAGGTGAGTTTTTGAGAGTGAGTTGGTAGGTAACTATGCTAGTGAGTCCTTTAAGTGCCCTCCAAATTTGAGGCAATTCCTGTGGCTAGTTTGAGAGAAATCTCAAGCCCTAGCTCCGAAACCATGTTTTATCCTTCACCTATCTTGGTTAGTGGCATTTCTAGGGTCATTTTCTCTTGAAAACTCGTTGGAGTTAATCATTCTTTGACCCCTATCATCCTTGCTTGACCTAGGCATCTTATTGTCTCTAAAATTTCATAAACCCTAGGCCTTGCTTGGATCCCCTTAGGTCTCTCTTGTGGTCCCAAAACCGTCGCATGATTGTTATCTTACATAACCTTAAGAGAGGTCTTTCCCATTCCCTAGGAAGCATTGACTTAGGTGTATCTCCTCTATTGAGTATCCCTTTCACCTAGGTCTAGGCCTCCTCTTAAGCCTTTCTTAGAGAGCCATTATCTTGATCTCGAGGCAATCAAGCCATTATCTGAGCCTCTCCTTTGAATGTGCTTTGGAAATCACTTTGTACCTTTTCATTGATCCTATAATCATTGTGGTTTCCTTTATACCAAGACTCCTCCCATCAGTGAAAGCCCGTAAAGAGTAGGGGACACTGACTGAGGTGACAATGGGTCTTTGTCCCATTGTTGTCATTTAGTCTAGTAGTTGTCCTTTAAGTACCCCTGCTAGATTTTGTGGCAACATTTTTGGTGTTGTTGTCTGGGACACGAGACATGTTACTAGTTCCCATACGACATTATTGACATATCTTTTGGCAACTCTATTGGAAGAACGAAGCCCTAATTCTTCGTTGAACTCCAAAGTCAATGCTTGTAGGGTAAAGCAAGCATCTCTTTAGGCACCTTTGAGTTCACCCTGGCGAGTCCCACATGACCGATATGCTTAACTTAATAGGATGTCTTTCTTTGATGATTTCCCTGCCTTGGACATCGTTCACATTCCTGGACGCCTTAAGCATCTCACCTGGGCTATCGTACGTAGGGTGCCCAAGTTTGATAGTGATCCACTATCTGCACTTGATCATGTGGCAAGATTTGCCACATATGCCTCAAAGGATGAATTGGTTCGCCATGATGTCCTCATGATGCTATCTATGAGATGCCTCCATGGTCATAACTCATGGCATAATTGCAAACCCAAGAATATCTCATCTATTGAAGCATTCTTTGATGGCTTTCTTGAGCTTTTTCAGGCATGCCAACCATTAAATATTCAAAAGGAAGCCTTCATTGAACATCATGAAGATCTTGGGAAAAGTGATTCCACTCCCCCTTTGAACTTTGATACCAATGATTACTTACATATTGAAGAGGGAAATGGGAAGTTCATGGGCACTGTTTTGATAAGGACCCTATCTATGACACTGAAAATGACGATATCAATGGGACTCTTGTCTTTCCTCACAACCCTGGGGATGTAGTTGAGTTTCATGTGGCTCCTTTCCTTAACCCTCCCTGCACCATCAATGAGGAATTCTCTCTCTCTCCTAAGTATAATCATCATGGGAAACCTGCTTGTTGTGTCTCTTCATGTCATCCGTCTCTCTCTCCTTCCGATCATGACCTTATGGTGGCCACAAAGCACAATTTAAATGATAGGAACCGTGATGAGGATGATATGCCTAAGGTTGTCATTCATCGGAAATTTATGAGCTTAATTGTTGATATCTCTATCTTTTGGTTGAAAGAGAGGATCCCATGGAGTAGATTGTATCCCTTTGCTCCCTCTTCACCCATGATCCTCCATGTGTGGACATTTTATTTTCCCACCTCTTGCCCGTGTAACCTTCCATATAGCCATTCCTGCTCTTGCCTTTGGATCTATTGCATGAGTAAGCAGAGGAGTGGTTGTTCTCATATTGACTAGATGATATGTTGGTTGCATTAGGTCTATGATGTAATATCCATGTTAGGGTAGGATGTTGCATATTGATTTTTGCATTAGAACTAACATCATATTATGTTTTCACGCTAGATTAGATGCATTTAAAATTGCATTTAGAGTTAGATTTTATTTCCTTCTGATTTTAAGGACTAAAAAAAGAATAGGCGATCAAAGGACGCCATAAAAACATGTTTCCCCATGTGCTTCGCCTTTGATGTGCAGGAAACAGGTCTATGACCCCAAGAGATTGTTGGTGTTCTCATGACCTCCCCGTTCGAGTACATGGTTCGTGCATTGTACTGAGAGCTCATGTCTCAGTATGAGCGAGATGTTACCCACCACCAGTGGGTGACACCCATAGGAGAATTTTTCTCCTGGATATGTCTTCAATTAGCGACCGATAGCCCCTTGCAGCCACCAAATAGCTCGATGTGCCACCTTTCTTTGCCACCTGAGCCAACCATTATGTGCCCTCACCCATCTGTTATGATCGTATGTTTGAAGGTGTGCCCTCCAACCCCGAAGGTATGACTTTTCATTATGTAATTGGGTATTTTTGCTTTCTTTTCATGGACACTTTGGACATGGATTAGTGGGGGAATTCGACAGAAAGAATGGGCTTGGTCTGTACTCTTGTCCGCTTGTCTAGCTTGGTGGTTAGTCTTGTATCCTAGGCTTGTGGGATCCCCTCTATTGGCTACTAGCTTTAGGAGTGGCACTACATGGAAAACCCCGATTTTGGCTACGTGGTCCTGCTTCCCGACACCACATACGTCACTCCCCTCCGCTCATTATAATCCCTTTCCACATATTTCCCATCTAGGTTTACATTTGTCCATTGGGTCCACAAGTAGTTAGCCTCCCCCTCCCCTTGCCCACACCTTGGGTCGGGCCTGAAACGATGCCCCGAAGGTTGATGCAGCTAAAAATAAAGTTAAAAGCATAATTTGGCCACTCTCAATAGGAAATGTGCCATAAAATGCAATTGATGGTTGGGACATAATAATTTAACGCATGGGAAAAATCGAAACATGAGCTCTACCCCTTATCATTATGGCCATCACCCTGGTTCCTAAGGCCCCTACATGAGCCCCTTGCATCATTAAGGAACCCATGATTGTCCCAACCCCTGGTGGGCGATGAACTGCCCAACCTTAAGGGGGTAATCATTGTTATATAATACGCATCATGCTCTCATTCCTTGGAGCCCCGCGCAGTTATAAGAAAGAAAAATCAATAAAAGGCAGAAGGCATATGAAGAAGGGTGGAAAAATAAAGGCCTGGGTAACTCATGTACCACGATTGCTCCCTCCTACATCTATACACCCATCTGTGGGCTTTCCCATTATGGCTACCCTTGTACGATGGCATGTGGCTTAGAGCCTTCCCTGCTACCCCACTTCGTTCCACCATTATTTCACATGACACTTGCCATTTCACGTATGTGCTATGGCCCTGTCACTCCCTTAGAGGTTGAAACCACCTAATAAGGTCCTTTATTAACCTCCCTCTTGAGCTTGGGGACACCTGTACATTCCTAAGCCCATTTGGAAGGGCATGCCACTATGAAGTGTCCACTTGGGCCCCTGATTTGTAAACTTATTTTTCAATTACACAAATGAATTGCTGTACTGGAAGGTGAGGAGATGCATTGGATCTTATAAAAGATTGCAGGCGGGTCTTCACCTTGGGTTTGGCCTCCCTATACGATATCCAAGCCCTCCAGAGGGTCATGTCGACACTTGTAGGGTGAGTGTTGAGAGCCATGGCCCTCCACAACAGAGCATTGATTGCTACACCATGGGATTCTTCAACACCACATTTGGCTTGCTCGTGCCTCACTCATGCAGAGATGATGATGCACTTGGACCACATTGTCCAACTAGCCACATATTTGCACCAGACACTTGGCATATGATCCAGGGCCCAAATGGGGTTTTGTCTCACCTAGGGAGACATGGGAGGGCTTGTATCATCATTCTTGCCCTTATGGATGGAGTATCGACATGTTTGATCCAGTTGGAGACCCATGAGACCATTCACTGTGCCCCACAGCCACTTGGGAGCACCACAGATGTTTTGCTTGGAAACCAAGGGGCCAACCCCTTGGTCATGATTTTGAGAGCCCTCTTCTTCATTTCGGCACATGAGGGACATATATTGGCCTTCCAACGACCCTTTGCACCATGATTATATCATTTCAGCCTCATTAGGAGGGCTTGTATTGTACTTTTGGAGCTATTTGGTGGGCTTGTGACCAATTGTATTGTTATTTTGCACATTATACCCATTCAAACTATTGGAGGCTCATATAAATTAGAAATGAGTCTTATGTGTTGAACATGATCATTTTGGATTGAGATTTCTCTTATGAAAAGAATCTAGACCTGCAATTGATGGATGAAATTGGTTGTTCTTGATGCATTTTGATGTTTGGATCTTTGCTATCGTATCTTGGAGCTTCTATTTTGCAAATTTGATGGATAGATATATTTGCTTTATCTTGTAAGTAATTTTTTTGTTGTTATTTCTTTACTTTGTCACATGATTAATGTATGGAATATTTTGTCATTATCTTCTTGTGCCCTAATTTGATGCAAAATTCATGAAACACTGGGATTGTGAAATATTGCATGCGTTACATGTTAGATATGGCGAACGAATGTTCCTAGAGGCTTGCGTTGTCTTGCAAACCTTGAAATTCCATTATCTTGCCAAACGAAGTGTAAATTCCTTTGTTGCTGGGTTGCTGCCTCATTAGGGTTAGCGAAAAGCTGCATAGGACTCCTTGATAGAGCGAAGTTCCTTCATCAAGGTCAATCTTGACTCCATTTCTCCCAATTGTTAAGGCATTGGGTCCTAATCCTAGTTGATCATCTTCAAAACCCTTTTCTTTTACCTTTTTTTCCTTTTTATGCCCTAACCCTAGAAGGCCAAATAGAGCATAGCATGAATTGCTTTAGGAGGTGAGTTTTTGAGAGCAAGTTGGTAGGCAACTACGTTGGTGAGTCCTCTAAGTGCCCTCCAAATTTGAGGCAATTCCCGTGGCTAGTTTTAGAGAAATCTCAAGCCCTAGCTTCGAAACCATTTCTTAAGCTTCACCTATCTTGGTTAGTGGCATTTCCTAGGGTCATTTGCTCTTGAAAACTCATTGGAGTTAATCATTCTTTGACCCCTATCATCCTTGCTTGACCTAGGCATCTTATTGTATTTAAAATTTCATAAACCTTAGGCCTTGCTTGGATGCCCTTACGTCTCTCTTGTGGTCCCTATTACTGCTCAATTTAGCAGGGGTCCTAGGAGGGGGTTACTACTAGATCTAGTGGAAACCATGGGACAAGGACCCATTGTCACTTCAGTCGACGTCCCTTGCTCTTTACGGACCTTCACCGATGGGTGGAGTTCGGGTATAGGGAAATCACTAGAAATGATGAGTCAATGATAGGATAGGTAGTGATTTCTAGAACCCATTCACTTGAGAGACTCAAATAATAGGGCTTGCTTGCTTTAGAAGCAAGGTGAAGGGCTCTCTGAGAAAGGCTCAAGGGAGGCTTAGACCTAGGGATTAGGGGTATTCTCCAAATAGAGGATGTTCTCTTCTACAAACTAGGTTTCTAAGTGGCTTTGTGAAATAAGGAATGGTAGAGATGTGGGACCACAAAGAAGCCTAAGGGCACCCAAACGAGACCTAGGGTTTCAAGTGAATCTTCAAACAAAAGATCTAGGTCAAATAAGGGGAAGGAAGGGATCAATGATAAGTGATCTTCCTTTGAGTTTTCTAGCATAGGAGATCCCTTAGATTGTTGCTAACCTAGAAGAACATAAATCCACATGATTTTGGAGCTAGGGCTTGGTATATTTCACAAACTGACCGTGGGATTGATCTCAAATTTGGAGGGCATGTGGAGGACACCCCAACACAGTTCCTTACCAACTCACTCACCAAACTGATGGCTAGAATGGAATTCGTTGGATGCCCTAGCTAGGCCGTCTAGGGTTAGAGCAGAAAATTTAAAGGAGAAAATCTAGGGTGATCACCAAGGACTTGAGACTAGTGCCTAGCCAATTGTGGAGAATGGAGTCAAAGTGAAATTGATTTAAGATTTTTTCTCTACCAAGGAGCCTTCTTGCAACTTCGCATGCCCTAGAGAAGCTGTTACAAGAAGGATTTATACTTTGACTTTGCAAATTTGTGGAGTTTCAAGGTGAAAGGTATCAACCCACCCCTAGGAATAGTTCGATCTTCAAGTCAAGATGAGTAACATATACAACGAGCCAAGATTACATGTGTTTATGAATTTCACATAGATAATTAGGGCACAAAATTAATCCACTCAAAGCGTTCTATACATTAGATAATAGGCATACAAATTTTTGCATAGGAAAAGCACTTACATGACAAGAAGATTATATCCATCCATTAGACTTGCAAAAATGAAGCTCCAAGGCAAATAACAAATATCCCAACATCAAAATTCATCAATTGATCGCCAATTCATCTAGCAATAGCAGGTCCAAATTCTTTTCTCCAAAGAGATACAAATCCAAGTGATGATGAGGAATGAAATGAACCTCAAGATATGATCCTCTAAGGGATTTGAATTGCCTAATTAGGCCTAATGATGCCTAATGATGCCCCTGATAATAAAATAATGTATGAATAACAACCTTTTGGTGACAAGCCTGTATCCTCATGGGTCTCCAATTGAATCGAACAAGCCTGTATCCCATCTGCAAGGGCTGGAACAATGATGCAAGCCCTCCCTTTGTCTCTCACGGTGAGACACAACCCCATCTGGGCCCTGGATCAACTGCCAAGTGTATGGTGCAAGTGTGTAGCCGGCTGGGCAAGGTGGTCCAGGTGCATCATCATCATCAAATAAGTGGAACACAAGCGAGCAGTGAGTGGTGCTAAAGGATCCCATGGCATGGTTATCTGCTCTCTGCTATAGTGGAGGCCCATTGCTCTCAACGCACACCCTATAAATGCCAATATGACCCTTTAGAGGGCTTGGATCCTGTATAGGGAGACCAAACCCCAAGATGAAGACCCAAAGACCCACTTGCAATCCTGCATAAGATCTAATGCATCTCCTCACCTTCTAGTATAACAAATTATTATTGTAATTGAGCAAATGAGCTTACAAGTCATGGAATCAAGTGGGTTCTTCATAGTGGCATGCGCTTCCATAATGGGCTTTAGAGTATACAAGTGTCTCCATGTTCAAGAAGCGGGTTAATCAAGGACCTTCTTAAGTGGTGTCAACTTCTAAGGGAGTGATAGGTCCATGGTACATCCGTCATATGGCTAGTGTCATGTGATATCATGATGGAACGAATTGGGGCATCAGGGGAAAGCTCCAAGCCATATGCCATGGTACAAGGGTAGCTATGATGAGGGAAGCCCACACTTGGGTGTATATATGTAGGAGGGAGCAATCGTGGTTCGTGAGTTACCTCGACCTTTGCTTTTCCACCCTTCTTCATATGCCTTTTTCCTTTTGGTGATTTTTCTTTTATAACTTCTCGGGGCTCCAGGGAAATGAGAGCATGATGTGAATAATATATCAGTGAATACCTCCTTTAAGGTTGGGCAATTCATCGCCCACCAGGGGTTAGGACAATCATGGGTTCCTTAGTGATGTAGGGGGCCAATATAGGGGTCCTAGGAACCAGGGTGATGGCCATGATGATAGGGGGTAGAGCTCATGTTGGCTTTTGCCTACATGCTAAATTTGTATGTCCCGACCATATTTTGCATTTTATGGTACATTTCCTGTTGAGAGTGGCCAAATTATGCTTTTTACTTTCTTTTTAGCTGCATCAACTTTCGGGGCATCGTTCTAGGCCCAACCCAAAGATTGAACAAGGGGAGGGGAGGCTAACTCCGTGTGGACCTAATGGACAAATGTGGACCTAGATGGGAAATATGTGAAAAGGGGTTATAATGAGTGGAGGGGAGTGATGTATGTGGTGTCGAGAAGCAGGACCACACAACCAAAATTGAAATTTCCCATGTAGTGCCACTCCTAAAGCTAGTAGCCAATAAAGGAGATCCCACAGGACTAGGATACAAGGTTAAGCACCTAGTTGGACAAGGGGACAAGAGTACAAACCAAGCACATTCTTTCCGCTGAATTCCCCCCACTAATCCATGCCCAAAAGTGTCCATGATAAGTAAGCAAAAATACCCAACTACATAACGAAGACCATACCTTCGGGGTTGGGAGGTCCACCTTCAAACATACGATCGTGACAGAAGGGTGAGGGTGCATAATGGATGGCTCAGGTGGTAGAGATGGTGGCACATCAAGCTATCTGGGGGTTGCAAGGGGCTGCTGGTTTCTAGTTGAAGACAATGAGTGGAGGGGAGTGTTATATGTGGTGTCGAGAAGCAGGACCACACAACCAAAATTGGGATTTCCCATGTAGTGCCACTCCTAAAGCTAGTAGCCAATAAAGGAGATCCTACAGGACTAGGATACAGGGTTAACCACCTTGTTGGACAAGGGGACAAGAGTACAAACCAAGCACATTCTTGCCGTTGAATCCCCCCACTAATCCATGCCCAAAAGTGTCCATGATAAGTAAGCAAAAATACCCAACTACATAATGAAGGCCATACCTTTGGGGTTGGGAGGCCCACCTTCAAACATACGATCGTGACAGATGGGTGAGGGTGCATAATGGATGGCTTAGGTGGCAGAGATGGTGGCACATTGAGCTATTTGGGGGTTGCAAGGGGCTGCTGGTTGCCAGTTGAAGACAATATAGGAGAAATTTTTTCCTATGGGTGTCACCCACAGGTGGTTGGTAACAGTCCTAAAACTCTCGCAAGATTGTTATCTTACATAACCTTAAGATAAGTCTTTCCCTTTCCCTGGGAAGCATTGACTTAGGTGTATCTCCTCTATTGAGTATCCCTTTCACCTAGGTCTAGGCCTCTTCTTAAGCCTTTCTTGGAGAGCCATTATCTTGCTCTCAAGGCAATCAAGCCATTATCTGAGCCTCTTGTTTGGATGGGCTTTGGAAATCACTTTGTACCTTTTCATTGATCCTATCATCCTCGTGGTTTCCTTTATACCGGGTTTCCTCCCATTGGTGAAAAGCTCGTAAAGAGTAGGGGACACTGAGTGAGGTGACAGTGGATCTTTGTCCCATTGTTGTCATTCGGTCTAGTAGTTGTCCTTTAGGTACCCCTACTAGATTGCGTGGCAATAGTGACTTCCAAGATGAAGCATGCAATAGATGGAAACTTATGAGAAGTATAAAGCGAAGGTTCTTCCAGAAAGAGTGAGAGGATCATGAAAAGACATTTGCTCCAGTTTCCAGGTACACTTCTATTAGAATTATTGTTGCTTCTGTTATGAAATTACATCAGATGGATGTAGAGGTTGTTTTTCTCCATGAAGAATTTGAGGAAGAAGTGTACATGGAACCACCTTAAGGATTTTAGGGTCATGAAGAAGTCTCCTGCTTGCAAATAGAAGATTGCACCTAAGATTTGGATTGATGGATCAAGGTTGATCCTATATGATTTGTTTCTAATGGAAGTAGAAGCTAAGTCACCAGGTTCGAGTTCGAGTTCGAGTTCGAGGACCATGAAATTCGAATAAAGTTCGGCAACTCAAATTTTGTCGATAAAATTCGACATAAAATTCGACATATAGAAATTCGAAAAAAAAAATGTATATTAAAGATAGATATATCATATGCATATGAGAAATGGTATGGCAACTTCAAATGCATTTAGTATAGCTGTTTCTGTTCTGTTTTAGAAGAAACTTATAGTATCAGTGATCATAGATGAACAATAATGACAAAAAGAGAACACAACTAGCCAGGGTTACCTTAGTGTTACCCTGATATATCAAAACAATAATCAAAACACTAACAACAAAACAGTACAGCAGCCAGCTTGTATGCCACCAGCATCTACAGAATGTAATTTCGTCTTTATAATGAAATTACGATTTTTCCTTACAGGAAAAAAAAAGAACCCACATTTAGAGGGCAGATTTATACACTTATAAAGACTATCTTATTGTTAGAAATTATATTAACTGAAATATACTTCATATTCAGCTATGGAATACTCATAAATTTGACCAGGAGGGAACCATTATAAGCTGGAAGGTCTGCGTGTTATTGTGTTTAAAGTTCAGGCCAGCATTGACAGATTTATTACAGCAATTGTTGTATTCAAAGAAGACGCACACGCGGCAGTTTTCTGAGTTCTCGCCTCTCGGCCTGGTAAACTGATATAGCAGAAGATAGATATGCCCAGAACAACCCTTTCTTTCACGCCTTGTCTTCCAACAAACTTCTCTTACACTGATTTGGGAGATATCAATGCCTGTTCAGGAGATACGAGTCTTTGTTTCTAGAAAAACCCGAGCCCGTCAAGGTGTAGTCTATGGCGTCTGCAATGACCAGCGGCGGCAATGAAAGTTGAAAACTTGAAACAATGAAACCCGAGTCAATGAAACCTAAAACAGGAACACTCATACCCGCGGGCGCGCGAAAAAAAAAAACGAATTTAATCAGCTGCAGGCGAATTTCAACGTATAGAAACGAATTTAATCGCGATTTTATTCGGCTCATATTCGAATTCGGCATGAAATTCGAGTTCGCCGAATTTAATGGCGAACTCGAACGAATATGTTCGTTTGACCTTCAAATTCGCCGAATTTCGAATTTTATGCATAAAAATCGGCGAATCCGGTGACTAAGAGTAGAAGGACTCATGTTAGAGGGAGCAACTATGGTAGAAAGAATTGCTTCTATAACAAAGGGAGCAATTAGGGAGCCTTGTTTTAGCTTCAGAGGAAGTTGACTCTTGAGTTCGTGATGATGGACTATCATTGACATTGTCAGGCTAGATAGCTGATATGCTAGAAAGTAGTGGCAGAGGGAGCGACCAGGATTGCCACAACAAAAACTATTTCAGATAGCTGATCAACTTATGGTTGAGCCAAGGTATGAAGCTCAACATGTGTTGAAGTACCAACATAGTACAGTTGGTTATGGCACAACTAGTTATGGTTGAGATTTGAATCAAACAGTAAAGTACAATTGCAGAGATTCACAGATTCAAATTGGGCAGAGAGTGCAAAAGACATAAATAGTTCATCAGGATATTGCTTCAGTTTGGGCTCCGTTATGATTTCTTGGATGAGCAGGAAGCATTCATTTGTTGCACTCAATATTGCTGAGGCTGAGTATATTGCAACTTGGTTGGCAAGTTGAGAAGTAGTATGGCTTCAAAAGCTACTTGCAGGATTGTCTTGATTAGGTGCAGGTGACGACCATGATGACAAGTCGAAGAACAGTGAGATCTAGTACCGAGACATGGTACAAAAAGCAGTGTGGCTTCCCTAATTAAGCAGATTGCTGACAAAGCCTCTGTTCCACTATGAAGTCTGTATACTTCGAGGACAAGCTTGGATTGATTGAACATGTCTCTCTCAACAAGAGGGAGTGATGAAATTGCAACATCAAGGATAGTCATTCTCCCTGGGTCAGGTTGACCAGGATCAGGGAAAATGGTCTAGAGTGTTGATGAGATAGCATCAGGGACAAACATTCTCCCTATGTCAAGTATGTTGACTGGAATTAGGGAGAATGGTTCGACAGAGGACATTCATTCTTCTTGTGTCAAGTATGTTGACCAGATTTAGGAATCATGATCCTAGAGGCCCAGACACTCGGTTGAGTGGGTGCCTTTCAGCATCAAGCTCGAAATTACTCAGGTAGAGTGTGGCCTTTGGAGATTCCCTATGTGTCAAAGATATTGACTGGAATCATGGTAAACCAAGACTAGTTTGTATACCACGTGTCAGATGGATTGGAATTATGGTGACTAGTTGATGCTAATGATGTACCATGTGTCAGGAGTACAAACCAGGATTATGGTAAGGAACAAAGGTACCAATCGAAATTATTGTAACTGATTAATGTTGTTGATTTACCCCATGTCAGAGTTGTTGACCACAATTATGGTAATCATATGATGAATTGTTATAACCTTTTCTTAGAGAAATTTGTTAAAAAGAGAACATCTGGGTAGTTATTATGAATACCTCCCTAGCTAAGGGGGAGTGTTAAATTTTGTAGCTATGGTCGGTCTTCATAATTGTTATTTTAGCCCTCCAAATAAATGTAATAATATATCTAGACATGTTCTTATGTCGGTTTCAAAAGGAGGGAAATTTGAATTTTCAAATGATGTATTTTTGCATCCCAAAGTAAGGTCGGCTTCAAGTCGGCCCAACCCTAGAGATGTGTCTATTCCAGCTCCTTTGATCTCTATAGAAAGGCAATTCGGCCTCCATTGAGCACAACTTGGATCGTCTTTGTTCAATCAATTCAGATCACATGTGAAAGTATTATGAGGTTGAAAGCTAGTCATCTTGTGAGTAGATCGAATCTCTAAGGCAAACAAGTTTCTGGGCAGGACTAATATGGGAAGATCATCTCTGAGAGGGCCAAATCTGAAGTAGACATATATCTTCGCAGATGACCAAAACTGGGCAAAACGAATCTCTTCTAGGCAAACTGAATTTGTGAGCTACTTATCTCTATTAGACCTAGATTGTCTATAGTCAGTTTTGAGCTTGTTTTAGATTGTAAGGACTCGATGTATCGCTTGTTGATCTGAACAATTTCTCTAAGGAAAAGGTTGTTGGGTTTTCCCCCAAGTGGGTTTTTCGAGGGTTAATTCTTGAGTCTCTTGTTTGGTTTTCTCTTTATGATGCCACTGGCATTTTGTTTCTACTGTTGAGATATTCTGTGTAATTTCTTTATGATGAATATGAATGCAAGAAAATATTAACTTAAGAAGAAATCATAAGAAGTGATTATTAGTTAGAAGATCCTATGAAAAATCAACAAATGGTGCTCGTGATTACAAAAGTGTTGGTAATATCTTGTAGTTGTTTATGGGCCACATAAACGAAGAAATGAGTAGCAAACCTCTTCTAGGACATTATTTACTGGGATGGTTCTCTTGCTTATCCCAATTTTTCCTAGGAGAGAATTGTGGGTAATAGGGACCTCTCTTGTCATTTCTCATAATTACACTTAATAGATAAAGGGCAAGGCCTTTCAAAGAGACACTACGTTCATGCCCTCAAGAAACACACACAAAATTTTGGGATACATATTTTTATGGAAAATTTCCATTCCACCAACATCAAGTGGTATATTCTAGTGGTAGGGTTGAGCAACAATAGCATAAATCCGCAAGAAGAGCAATCCACAAAAGAGAACATGGCCCTCTCTAGGAATTTATGTCTTAGAGAGTTGTAGCAAGCTGGTGGAGTTACGTGATCAATGTGGTTGTGAAATCTTGGCACAATGGCATTGGTCTTATGACCTATTTAGAATGGGAAAAAGAGGATTTGAATCAATCCTTGGAACAATAATTTGATATGAAAAAGGTGGATTTCTTTGGATTGAGGCCTCTAAACTCCTCCAATACTTTGTAAGATTTGAGATTCTTGAACTCCTTACTAATGGTAGGTTCACCCCTATTGTTTACTCTATCGAAGGTTCTTATTTGGTTTAGTCTACTTCTTTTACTAGCTATGTTGTATGTTACTTATCTACTCTGAGTTGGATAACTTTCATTTCAATTTCAATTAGAACAAACCTTAGACAAAGAATCAAATGTTCTAGTTTCCATGAATGTCTAAATTCATATAGTAAGATAAAAAAAATTTCATAAGATAAAGGGTTCAAAAATACTTATTACATATTGAAAACCCTGATGCTTCCCTTTGAGGCGGAATCTCTCCTACTAATGTATTTTTACATTCCACAACTTTGGCAGATAAAATGTTTAGAGAGTTGTGGACCAAAGTCACATTGAAATTTGTACACATAATTATAGAAAATACCTTATGAGTAAAGAACATGCATATTAAATTAGACTCTAGAGGAAATATGAAAAAGGGAATAAATAAAGGTAATGGTAATTATTTTAGCATTCCTACCAAGGAGATCGAAAAAGGTACCTTAAAGTGAAAGCAATAGTTTATCTTACATAAAAGAGAGTTATTACTTGTGTTGCTAGTCGGGAAGAAACAAACCTCAAATAACTTGGGTTTAGTCACTTAGATAGTACATCTTTATAGTTACAATATGTTAGTTTATGTAGCTCAGACAGGTGTTATAGTCTTAGATGTTGTCTATGAGACTAATGAACACAATGGATTAATTTTCTCCAATACCCGAAAAAAGTTTCTAAGGAATATTACCTTAATTAGAATTAATTAACTAGTTTATTAATTTTCCTTAGGGAAATGACTTAATTAATCGGGATTAATTAAGGTAAATCGATTTTCCTCTAGTGACTTCTAGAAAAGTTGTTTGATGGTCTCAAGATGATCTTAGCCATCGATTGAGATTAGATTGTGGTCGTTGATTGATCAATGAGATATTATAAGAGGAAATTGACGACATTTGGAGAACATAGATCATAGACACAAATTTGCAGTGATATCGTGAGGGCACCAGTAGATTAAGATTAGCAGTGATTGAAGATAGATTTGCTGGACATAATTCTTCGCAGCAATTTCCAGATAAGGAATTTACACTAATAGCTTGCCTATCTAGCTCGACCTCATATGGAGTTTGATATATAGATAGTGGGGTGTCATTTCACATGACAAGTGTTAGATAGTACTTCTCTAGCTATAAGGAGGAGGACATCAAATTCTAGATCTAGATGGGGAACAAGTCCAAACGCAATCCAGTTGCAAGAGGGATTGTTTTGTTTCAAAGGGAGAATGGCAAGCCAATTCCTATTCATGATATGTTGCATGTGTCAGGCTTGGGTATGAACCTGATTTTTGTATCTATCCTTCAGGATAAAGGGTACGATGTACTCTTTAGAGGGGCGTAGGTGTTGATTAGGCACAAGGATTGGAAATCACCTATAGCAATTGGAGTTAGGAGTGGCTGGTTGTACAAGTTGCAGATGGATACTCCTAAGGCACTGGTTAGTAGCAGTAATTTGAGGGATCAGGGGGAGCTATGGCATAGGAGGATGGGCCATATACATCATGGAGCACTTAGATTGCTTTATGAGACGGTGACAGGTGTTCTAGAGGTGAGCACAAAGCATGATGATGTTTGTAGAGGATGTGTGTTGGGGAAGTTTGTGAAAACATCTTTTACAAGGAGTGACACTAGATTGAAAGGTGTTATTGACTTAGTGCATTCAGATATATGTGAGCCGATGTCTATGAAGTCTCTCAAGGGATATTAGTACTTCGCTACTCTTATTGATGATTTCTCTAGGAAGACAGGGCTATACTTTCTAAAGACCAAGGATGAGGTCTTCAGTCGCTTTAAGAGTTCAAAGTTCTAGTGGAGAATGCGATAGGAAAAATATCAAGTTTCTTCAGTCAGATAATGGTGTTGAGTACATAGGAAAGGAGTTCCAAGAGTTCTGTACTAGGGCAGGATTCAAGAGAGAGTGGGCGGTTCCTTACAACCCATAGTAGAATGGGGTTGCTGAGAGGAAGGATTGTTCTATATCAGAGGCATCAAGAGCAATGCTGTATGGCCAGGATCTACCATGCTACTTATGGGCATAGGCATGCAGTACGATAGTTTACATCTAGAGTAGGGTTCCACATAGAGAATTGGGCAAGATGACACTAGAGGAGGAATTCACAGGGAAGAGGCCAGATGTTAGTCATTTCAGGATATTTGGCAGCCTAGCGTATTGTCACTTTCTGAGAGATACACATTCCAAACTAGATTAGATTACAAAGAGAGGGTACTTCGTGGGGTATAGCGATACCTCTAAGGCATATCGGATTTTCATTCTAGGGGCCAAGCAAATTATAGTCTGGAGAGATGTCAAGTTCCTAGAGGACAAGGCATATAGGATGTCTAGAGATTTGCCAACAACTAATGATCAGAGTGAGCAACCAACAAAAGCTCCTAATCTTGAGCAACAAGAGCAGGGACAACAGAGCACAAGTACAGTGACGAGTATGAGCATAGGTTCAAGTGCAAGAGTTATTGAGACTTCATAGAGTATGGAGCAACAGATGCAACAGATTAAGGAGATGCATCAAGATGATATAGAGGCAGATATTCCATATTCTACAGTTGGCAGGAGGAATCGTGAGGTTCAACAAACACTTTGGGATGCTCATGAGTTTGTGGGAGCTACTAGGATAGGCTTTAGACAACAAAATCAACCAAAGAGTTACACTAGCTACATGGTGTTTGTCAGTCAATTAGTAGATATCTAGCCTTCCATTTATCAGGAGGCAACCCAGCTGCAGGTGTCGCAAGATGCAATGGTTGAGGAGTATACCTTAATTGTGCAAAACGATGTGTGGGAGGTTGTGTTGAGATCGACAAACAGGTCGGTGGTTGGATCACGCTAGATCTTCAAGATCAAGCACAATGTAGATGGTAGCATTGAAAAATAGAAGGTGAGGTTCGTGGCCAAGGGGTTCTCTCAGAAGGAGGGAATAGATTACAAGGAGACATTCACTTCTGTGGCCAGGTATACTTCTATCAGGACCATGATCTCATTAGCAGCACAGATGGGATGGCAAATCCATTAGATGGATGTCAAGATGACATTCCTTAATGGTGAGTTGGAAGAGGAGGTATACATAGAGCACCCAGAGGGCTTTGTAGCACACAACAGTGAGACAACCTTGTATGGGCTTAAGCAAGCTCCCAAGGCATGGTATCAACCCATTGACAGGTACTTGTAGGGAATGAAATTCCTAAAGAGTGAGGTGGACACAAACCTCTACTACTTGGTGGATGGGGATGAGGTTCTCATTCTTGTCTTGTACATGGGCAACTTGTTTCTTATAGGTTCACAAGGGATCATAGAGGAGTGCAAGAGGGATCTTGTGATGAATTTTGTAACTATGGTGGCTCTTCATAATGTATATTTGGCCTTTGATGTATTTGTATTGATTATTGTAAAGCATATTTTAAATGCTAAAGTCAAAAGAAAATTATATTTAGTCAAGTTCCATTTGGACTTTTTTGGAAAATTTGAAGTTTTAAATTTGAAATCTTTGGCTCCAAGTTTGTCAAGTCGGCCTCCTCCAAGTCAAGTCAGCATAGGCAAAGTCATGCCCATTCGACCCAGGTACAACACTATATAAAGGCAACTCGACCTCCTCCTCAAGGCACCAATTCACACTCTCTCAAGAAGACAATTTTTGGGCATCTTAGTGAAGATCAAGAAGGACAGGGAGGATGAAAAGGACGAATTGCATCTCTTTCCCTTTCTCTCAAGCTTGCACTTGTGGATAGTCTCTCTCTCTTTGCAGTTCGCATATTTCTGGGCAGTTTCTGTTGTAGGGGTTGAAATTTTTGGGTAGTTGCAGGAGGGCCAAAATTCTGGGGCAGTTTAGCAAGAGCGAAGTGCTAGATTAGGTTGGGAGGCTTGACTTGGAGGGTTTGGCCAGGTGTGACCTAGTTGTTGACTAGAAGGTCTAGGTGTGTCTCTTGTTGAGCAAATAATTTCTCTATTGAAAAGCTTGTTGGGTTTCTCCCCTTAGTGGGTTTTCCCAAGGTAAATCTTGTCTTCTCTTTGTGCATTATGATCTCTATTGTTCTACTATTCTTGTATGGTTGAATTTATGAAGTATAATTACTGAATGATATATTGGAATAATTAAAATAAGATCAACATCAAAAGTAATTATCAATTTTTTCAGAAATATTGTGCTAGCTTCTATTGCACTTATAAAATCAACATGGTATTAGAGCTTTGGTGAAGGAACACTGAGATCACCTTTGAAGAAACCCTACATTGAGATCACTATTGTTGAAGTCCTTCTTGTTGATTTGCATCCATGGCTTCTTCTATGAAATCTGAGAACAAGTTGGAAGGAGCCTCAAACTTTAGAGCTTGGAAGCTTAGAATTGATCTTATTCTTGCAAAGAACAAAGTTTTGGATATTGTGATAGGGAAAGTTGTAGAACCAACAAATACTGCAAGAAAGGAGAAGTTTAAGGAGGATGACATCACTGCCATGAGTCTTATTATGGACTCCATTAGAGATCATCTAATCCCCTATATTGCAAAGCTTGATACTTCCAAGAAGATGTATGATGCCCTAACTAATCTATTTACTATCAAGAATGTTGGTCAAACCATGAGCTTGAAGAATGAGCTTCATGATGTAAGGATGATGAATGATGACACCGTGGCTTCATATTTCATAAGGATTTCACAAATAAGAGACCAAATTCAAGCAATTGGAGAAATTGTTTTTGAACAAGAACTTGTGACTACAACACTCAATGGTCTACCTAGATCATGGGATGCATTTGCAGCAGGTATAAGTAGCAGAAAGGAAACTCCTTTGTTTGAAGAATTGTGGGCCTCTTGTGCTCAAGAAGAATCAAGGCTTATATCAAGAGATAGAAAGGAAGAAGCTTCTCAAGCATTTGTAGCCTGCTTCAAGAATAAAGGAAAGAAGAAGTTTGGCTTTCAACACAAGAAGTCAGGAAGAAGATCACCTCCTCCCCAAAGGAAGAAGGATATGTCAAAGATTCAATGTTATGGTTGTCAAAAATTTGGACATTATAAAAGGGATTGTCCTGAGATGGCTAATAACAAAAAGAGAAAGGGAAAACAACATGCTTCCGCAACCGATATTGAAGATGAACATCTAAAGAAGGCTAAAGGTGACAAAGATTTCTTTTACTTTTCCGCTCTAACAGGTTCTATTGCAGAAGGTGATGATATGTGGTTGGTAGATAGTGGTGCTTCAAGACATATGATAGGATATCGTAGCAATCTCATTAGCATTATGGAAAGAAGACTATCTCAAAGGGTGGAGCTTGGTGATATGCATAATTATGCAGTCAAAGGAGTTGGAAAAACATCCATTGAGTTGGAATCTGGTAGCAATGTTCATCTCAACAATGTTCTATATTTAATGGGTTTGAAAACAAATCTAGTCTCTATTTCATGTTTAGAAGATAAAGGAGATAGAGTAGCTTTTGTGGATGACAAAGTACTTGTATGGCCCAAAGGCTCTAGTATAGATGACATTAGAGTCATTTGAATTCATGAAGATTGTATAGGCTCGTGAGTCAACCAGCTCAAGCCCTATTACATGATGAAATCAAGCCAAGTGAACTATGGCATAGAAGATATGATAACCTTCATTATAGAGCATTACCCAAATTGAATCAAATAGTTTCGGGTGTTCCTGAATTGCAGATAGATCATGAGGGTGTTTGTAAAGTTTGTGCACTTGGAAAGAACATCAAGAAACCATTTCCAAGCAGTGACAATAGATCTAAAGAAGTTTTAGATTTGATTCACTCTGATGTATGTGGTCCAATTCATGTAAGATCACTTGGAGGTTCATTATATTATGTGACATTTATTGATGACTTCTCTCGAAAGACATGGATCTCTCTCATGAAGACCAAGGATGAAGTCTTCACTAAGTTTCAAGAATTCAAAGCTGAAGTGGAAAACTTGACAGGTAAGAAGATCAAGATTTTGAGATCTGACAATGGAGGAGAGTACACCTCGAAAGAACTTGTTGCTTTCTATAAGAAAGTTGGGATTAAGAGGGAGCTGATTATTCCCTATAATCCACAATAGAATGGTGTGGCAAAACAAAAGAACAGGTCCATTGAAGAATCTAGCAAGGTTATGATGCATGATCAGGATTTGCTTTTGTTCTTATGGGGAGAAGCATCATTGACAACTATATACATTCAAAATAGAAGTCCTCATCGAATTCTGGAAGATATGACTCCTGAAGAAGCATTCTCTAGACGAAAGCCAGAGGTTGGACATATGAGAATCTTTGGTTGCCTTGTTTACATTCATGTTCCTAAGGATAAAAGGAACAAGTTAGAACCTTCAGGAAAGAAAGGCATATTTGTTGGTTACAGTGAATCATCAAAGGCCTATAGAATCTACATTCCAGAGCAATGACAAATTGAGGTCAACCAATATGTCACCTTTGATGAGAAAGTTGCATATTGGAAGTCTAAGGAAGTCTCCATGGATTCTTATGATGAAGTAAAGCATGAGGCTTCGAAGGAAGAACATTCGAGTTCTATAGAATGTCCTAAAGAGCCAGAAGGGCCTTGTGAACTAGTAGAACTGGTTGTTATTCTAGAAATCAGAAAGAGACCAGCATGGCTTAGATCTACATTGGAAGAAGCAGAAGGACATGTTGTTCCTAATGGCACATCCAAAGAAATTAAGAAACCTGAAAGGTGTTCTAGCTGTGTAGTTCTTATGACTAACCTTATTGATGCAGAGCCTTCCACTTATGTAGAAGTAGCTAGCCAAAAAGTATGGAAGGAGGCCATGATTGAAAAATACTAATCCATCATGAAGAATGATGTCTAGGAGATTGTACCAAGGCTGGAAGGGAAGTCAGTGGTGACTTCCAAGTGGATATACAAGATCAAGCATGTTGCAGATGGAAGTATTGACATATACAAGGCGTGATTCGTGGCTAAAAAAATTTTGCTCCCTAGTTTTTCGGGAGCGAACGAGGGAGCGATTAGGGAGCGAACGCTTCCAGAGTGATTTTTTTAAGGTTGGAGTAGTCAGGGGGTGATCGCTCCCAAACGCTCCTGCTTTAAAATAATCGCTCCATGTGGGCAAAATTGGCGTGACAGATTTTTGGAGCGAGGGAAGGAGACAAAAGAAATAAAAGGCCCTCCTCCCCTCCCATAATGCACCATTTGCATATTGAGAGAGCAAGAGAAGGCTTTTGGAATTTTGAGCTTGAGTTGAGGAGGAAGATTGAGAGGGTTGCTTGGGAGCTTGAAGAGCTTGCAAGGGAGATTGGAGCTTGGGATTGAAGGCAATTGCAGAGCCAAAGAGGTAGGGTATAGACTCTAATCTAGCATTTGTGTTTTTTATATGTTCATTGTTAAATGAAAATGTTCTCTTCTCTCTTTCCCATTCCCATTCCCATTCCTCTAATTTGTTGCAGGCAAAAAACTATAACTCCAACAAAGTTCAAAACTTCAATCATGATGGGTATTTGGCTAGGCATTCTCTTGTTGGTTCCACTTTTGGTTATGATGATGTTGGGGAGCAGAAGGAGGAGGAATGATGAAGATGATGAAGTGGGTAGTGGTGGAATAAAGAACCTTGGAGAAGAGGAGTACCTTGGTGAGGAGGAGGAGGATAAAGAGAGTGGAGATGATGATGGCACAAAAACAAAAGTAGACCAAACTACATTGTGGAAATATGTTTTTAGGTCTTTAGGAAGGAAAGGGGGTGGAACCACTAAATTTACATGCCTCCGTTGCAAAATCACTTACACAATGTCATACACCCGCTCCAAAAAGCATCTCTGTGAGAAAATGGCATGGGATGGAAATAAACAAATAGGAATCAAAATCTGTGGAAGTGTGTCACAACAACAAAGAGCCAAATACATAAGGGAAGAGGAGGAAGCCCAATACAAATTTAAAAGATCAAAGGTTGACTTTGAACATGTCACCACTAGCCCACCATCACATAGACTAAGAAGTCCATCAACATCCACCCATGGTAGTGGATATGGAGGCACAAGCATAGACATCCCTTTAAGTCGTAGAACCATATCAGTTTTCCTTGATCAAGGGTGTAGGGATTGTTACCGCTCAAACTAGTAGGGGACCTAAAGGGCAAATGCTAGGCCAAGGGCAACAAATGGAGACTTAGCCCAATCACCTCAACTAAGGCTCCCTTCTATTTACGGACTTTCACTGATGGGAGGAGACCCGATATATTATGGAGTCACCGATGAAGGATAAGTCAATGAAATGATGTGGAGTGACCCAAACAATCCCTTTCCTGGAAGAGTTAGAAGGATAAGGCTTGCTTGCTTTCTAAGCAAAGTACAATGTCTTCTAGGGAAAGGAAAGGAGGATTCAAGGGTTAGGTTTATGGGATATGGCTTATGAAGGAACTTCCCAATCCCTAAAATCCTTTTTATAATTGGTATCCCGGATGGTTCTTGAAGAATTGTCTTTTCAAAGGAATGGGACCACACGGGACCAAGTGGACCCGGTCTAGGATAGGGGGAATGAGTATAGCAACCAATGATGTTCTTACCCTAGACAAGGTGGGGAAAGGATCAAAGAAAGAATTTTCACTTGAAGGTGTTGATTTGATCCTATGAGGTACTAGCCTTGGGGATGCTAAGGCAAAGTTTGATCCCGGAGCTAGGGCTTGGATTTTCTCCCAACTCCACTGTCGGAATGGCTTCAAAATTGGAGGAGACCTTGAGGAAACACTAGCGCAAGAGACCCTAAGAGATCAAACTTTTTAGAGGGCTAGCTTGTCGAGAAATTGATGCCCTAGGTGCCCCAACTTGGCTAGACCTGAAAGAAGGTGAAAGAATGTGATTTTTGGTGACCACCTTTGGTAGACCAATGCCTTAACCTTTGGGAGAATGGAGTCTATGATGAATATGAGTAGGATTTCTTGATTCCTAGTGAAGGAGGCCTCAAGACCACTTCGCTAGCCTTCTAGGTCAAGGAGAAGCAATCTTGCAGCTTTTATACTTCGATGTGCAAAGGAAATGGCTTATCAAGGTCAAATTCTTCGATAGAATTACCCCTAGGAGATTTCGTTCATATTACATGGCCCATACATTGAGAGATGCCACTATAGAGACAAAATTCCACAATTTTAAGCAGTAAATGCATCCAACAATTAGCCCTAGAACAACGAAAATCCCAGTCCAATGTATATGATAAAGTAAAACAAGAATAACATTAAAAGCATGTACTTACATGTAACAAAATATATCCAACCATTCACAATTGACAAGAGAGAAGCTCCAAGAGAAGATAGACCAATATCTACACATCAAAATTCATCCATAAAGCTCCAATTCATCCTCTAGAACAAAGTGCGAAATTCTCAAGAGAGAAGAAATCCAATCCAAAGTGATGATGAGAAAATGAGCTCATCTCACTTGTATTTATACACAACTTAGGAGTTCGAATTAGCCTCCTTGGCCTACATAAGCCCCATAAATAAAATAATGTTTTGATAATCTAACTTTTGGTGACAAGCTCAACAAACTAACTCACATATGAAAGAATAAGCCTCTCAAGAGGTCAAATAATAATCTATGCATGTCGTAGGGCCCTCTAAGAGGCCTAATGAGGTCCATGGGTGCCATAATGAGGAGTAGGACCCTCAAAAATGATGGACAAGGGGTTGGCCCCTTGTTCTCCAAACAATAAACCTGTGGTGCTCCCAATGGGAGTGGGGGCACAATAATAATCTCATGGGTCTCCAAATGAGTCGAGGATGCTTGTAGATTATCTGCAAGGGATCTGATGATGGTGTAGGGAATGCTGCATCATCCTACAAGTCTTGGGTCAGCTGCCAAGTGCATGGTACATCTTTGGGGCTGATTGGGCAAAGGTGAACCAAGTGCATCATCTTCATCCAATGGGTGCATCTCAAGAATCTCTGATCATCCTCGGGGATACACGGAGTGCTGTCTACTGTTGTGGTAGCCCATGGCTCTCAACACACACCCTACATGTGCCAATGTAGCCCTATGGAGGATTAGGACCCTGTATAAGGAGACCAAACCCAAGATGGAAACCATCCGCAATCCTGCATAAGATCTAATGCGTCCCCTAGCCTTCCAATACAACAAGTCATTAGGGAAATTGAGTAAATGAGCTTACCAACCATGGACCACAGGTGGGGACTTCATAATGGCTTGCCATTCCATAATGTGGGCTTTAAGATGTGCCAATGTCTCCTAAACTCCAAATGGGGTTAACCAAGTATCCTATTAGGTGGTTTCTACTTCTAAATGGGATAATATGTTCAAGGTACACCCTTCAAAAGGTGGTGGTATGTGACATATAGGTGAATGAAGTAGGGGATGAGAAGGGGCAACCTTGGGCCACACGCTGGGATACAAGGGTAGCTAATAAAAGGGAAGCCCACAATGGGGTTTATAATGTATAAGAGGGAGCAATGATGGTACATGAGGTGCGTCGACCTTGATTTTTCCACCCTTTATATGCCTTTTGCCTTTTTATGATTTTCTTTGATTAACTGCTCGGGTCTCAAGGGGTAAGAGCATGATGCATAAGATATAGCAGTGAATACCCCCCTTTAATGGTAGGGTGGTTCATTGCCCACCAGGGGTTGGGACAATCATGGGTTCCTATATGATGAGGGAGGTTCATAGAACCTGTAGGAACCAGGGTGATGGCCATGATGATGGGGTAGAGCTCATGTGTTGGCTTTTGCCCACATGCTAAATGTGTGTGTCCCGACCACCTTTTGTGGTACATTTTCCTGTTGAATGGTGCCAAATATGATTTTATCTTTCTTTTTAGCTGCATCGACCTCCGGGGCATCATTTCAGGCCTGACCCAAGGTGAGGGCAAGGGGAAGGGGCGAGCTAACCCTATGTGGACCCAGTGGAGGAATGTGGACCCAGGTGGGAGAAATGATGAATGGGGTAATAATGAGTGGAAAGGGGGTAATATAAGCGGATAAGGGAGCGGGACCACGTAACCAAAATCGGGGTTTCCGGTGAATTAGCATCCCTAAAGCGAAATGGTCAGTAAAAGAGATTACACAGGACTAGAATTCAAGGTTAATATCCAAAAAGGGGTCTAGGGGACAGGAGCACAGACCTAGCCCATTCTTTCCGCCGAATCCCCCTGTTAATCCATGCCAAAAAGTGTCCATGATAAGCAAACTACAATACTCAATTACCAAATGACAAGGCATACCTTTAGGTTCGAGAAGCCCACCTTCAAACATACGATCATGGCAGATGGGCGAGGGACGACATCGCTGGCTCAAGTGGTGGACAAATGGCACAATGAGCTAGCTGGTGGCTGCAAGTTGAGGACCATCTTGGAGAATTTTTTTTTCTCCTAGGGATATCACACACAAAATGGTGGGTAACAAGGATGATGTGGATGAAAAAATTTTCTGGTTTCTCTAAGCATGTGGAATACCATTCAATATTCTTCGCTCACCTTATTGGCATGAAATGGTTTCTGCATCAATGATGTCCCTAAAGGATAATATCCCTGGGTATGACAGAGCTAGAACCGTGGGACTTGATCATGAAAAAGCAAACCTATCACATGCTTTGAGCAAATTGACAAATTCTTGGAATGACTATGGGGCATCCATAGTATCTGATGGTTGGACAAATGTAAAAGGCAAGCCATTGGTAAGTTTTCTTGGTGTGTTTGCTTGTGGTGCAATCTTCCTTTCAACATATGATTACTCAGAAAAGTTCAAGACCGCCATCAACATTGCAGAACCATTACTTCAAACAATTGAAAGTATTGGGCCATACAATGTCATCCAAGTCATCACTGATAATGCTTCTAATTGTAAGGCAACAAGCAATTATTGAGGATAGATACCCCAACATATTTTGGTCGAGGTATTTGGTTCACACAATGAACTTTTTGATGCATTGTTATGCAACCAGCTCACAAAATAGAAGAAGAGATAGATCAACGACTTCAAAATTAGCCTCTTCGAGGGGGAAACCTCCTTTACATTACACAAATGAACAATTCTTGGATGATTCAAATGAAAAAACCTCCTTTCTATATATAGGAGTCTAAGGGGTCACAATATAATCAGAGCCAACATAACAATAATAATGTAAGGGCACAACAATAACAATAGTGGGCTTCTATGGGGCACAATAATAACAATATGGGTACTACATGGGCACAACAATAACAATAAGGGGGCTACACTGACAATAACAATGAGGGAATACACTAGTATTATAGGGACCTAACATGCCCCTCTCCTTCAAAAAAGTGTTGTCCTCAACGCTTGAGTAGTTCTGGATGCTTCTGTATAAAATTCTCATCCTCCCATGTGGAATCTTCTGCGGGCAAGTTCTTCCACTTGATGAGATACTCTGAAATTAATCGATTTCATAGCTGTCGAGTCCTTGTTTTTGTGACTGCTTTAGGTTCCAATATAGTTTTTCCTTCCTTGTCAAGTTTTGGCAATATTGTTTGAACTGGGAGCTTGTCACCTATAACCTTCTTTAAACATGAAACATGGAAAACTAGGTGCACTTGGGAAGCTCCAATTTGTATGCCATAGTTTCAATCTTTTGCAATACCTTGTAAGGACTATAATACTTTGGTGATAATTTATTATCCTTCTTAGCTTGCTTGAGGGACATTTGTTTGTATGGTTGTAGCCGTAAAAATACCCCGTCGCCTACATCAAAACTTCTTTCGCTGCAATGTTGATCTTCTTGTTATTTCATTCTATTCTGCGCCAATGTGAGGTTATCCTTTAAGAGTTGGAGAACTTGTTGTTGATGCTCGATATGATCTTCCACTGCTTGAACCTTAGAAATTTCTCTTAAAGATGATGTGATGGACGGTGGATGATATCCATAAAGTGCCATAAATGGGGACATTTTTGCTGCAGTATGGAAAGAAGTGTTATACCACCATTCAGCCAGAGGTAACCACTTGACCCATTGTGTTTGTTTATCAGATACAAAGCAACGAAGATATCCTTCCAAACATTTGTTCACTATCTCAGTTTGCCCATCCGATTGAGGATGATAAGATGAGCTATGAGCTAATTGAGTACCTAGACAAGAAAATAATTCCGTCCAAAAATTTCTAGTGAAAATAGGATCTCTGTCGCTTACAATAATCTTTGGGTTTCCATGTAGCTTTTGAATTGTTTCCATAAATGCAGTAGCAAATGTACTGGCTTTAAATGGATAAGATAATGCACAAAAATGTGCATACTTGGTAAGTCTATCAACTACCACCATGATGGCACTCTTTCCTTCAGAATTGGGTAAACCTGTGATAAAATCCATTGAAACCTCTTCTCAATGTTGACTTGGAATGGATAAAGGTTGTAACAGACCCAGGGTCTTAATTGTTTCAACTTTATTTTGTTGGCAAACCAAACATTTCACCACAAACTTTTGAATAGCAGAGTTAAGGCCATCCCAAAAAAATTCCTTCTTAACCTTGTGGTAAGTTTTTAAAAATCCTGAGTGCCCTCCTAAGGGAGAGGTGTGCAATTCTAGAAGAATCTTTTGTTTGAGTTTGGAATTCTTACAAAGGTATAAGTGATCTTTGTACCATAATGAATCATTATTCCAGCTTAATGTATCAGATGTACTGTGATCTCGCTGCACCTTTTGGATGAGTGCCCATACTTCGTCATTCTTCCATTCATCCCTTGCTTCGGTTATCCAATCTGGTTGGATAATAGAAATGGAAAAAAGCAATGCTTCCACATCCTCGTCATTTTTTGAGAGTGCATATGCAACAACATTTTGCTTCCCTTTTTTGTAGGTGATTTCAAAGTCATAACCCAACATCTTTGTGACCCATTTTTGCTGCTCCTCTGAAGATAATCTTTGTTCTAAAAAATATTTAAGACTATCATGATCTTTTTTTACCTTGAAGTGTCTTCCCATTAGGTAAGGTCACCATTTCTTAAGTGCATGTAGTATTGCCAACATTTCCTTCTCTTAAATAGCTTTATGTAAATACTCTCCTTTGATTGGACGACTTTGAAAAGCAGTGGGTCTTCCTTCTTGCATTAAAACAACACCGATTCCATTTCCTGAGGCATCACATTCCACAATAAAGGTTTTTGTGAAGTCTGGCATAGCTAAGACCGGTGCTTGGCACATTGCCTCTTTAAGATGTTCAAAGGTCTTAGTTGCTTCTGGAGTCCAAAAAAATGCATCTTTCTTCAGTAATGTTGTTAGAGGTGCTACTATCCTCCCATAATTCTTAACAAATTTGTGATAATACCCTGTCAACCCGAGAAATCCTCGCAGATGCTTTACGGATGTGGGGATTTTCCATTCTTTAATGGCTTTAATTTTGTTAGGGTCTACCTTAGAACCCTCATGAGATACAATATGACCTAGATATTCCACCTCCTATACTCCAAAGAAACATTTGGAAGTTTTTGCATATAATTGTTTCTCCTCCAATAGTTTGAGCACCCTGTCAACATGTTGAACATGATCTTTCCAAGACTTTCTGTAGATTAGTATATCATCAAAAAATACTAACACACATTTTGTAAGGGTTTGAAAATGGAATTCATCAAACCTTGAAATGTAGAAGGTGAATTGGTAAGGCCCAAAGGCATGACCAAAAATTCATAATGGCCCTCATGAGTTCTAAATGTTGTTTTCAGAATGTCTTCAGTGTTCATTCTTATTTGATGATATCCTGAACGAATATCCAACTTGGTGAAGTAAATTGCTCCCTGTAATTCATCCAATAATTCATCAATGATATGAATGAGAAATTTATCTTTAATAGTGAGCTTGTTGAGCTCCCTATAATCCATGATCCATCCTTCTTGAGCACCAATACTACTGGAGCATAGAAACAACTTTGACTAGGCTGAATTATACCAACCTCTAGCAATTCTACAATCATACGTTCAATTTCACTCTTTTGGGCATAGGGATATCTGTAAGGCCCGATGTTTGGAGGAACACTTCCTGGAATCAAATGAATAACATGATCATGATAATGAATCGGTTGGAGGCCTTTGGGAGTCTCAAATACCCTGAAATGATTGTCCAAGGCTTTTTGGAGGTCTGAAGAAATAGATAATTTCGATGTTTGAACCTCTAGTGAACATAATTGTGTAATTACACCCCGTTGTTCTTTCTTTAGAAGCTTTTTCATGCCATTAGCGCTGATTATCTTTCATGTTTCCCTGCGATACCCCTTAATTCAACTTCTTTTCCTTCCCAAAAAAATTTCGAGAAATTTCATGAAAATTAAAAGCTATCGTATCCAAAGATTGTAACCATTAGACTCCTAGTACAACATCAACACCACCCATTGGAATGGAAAGCATTGGACTATTCAATACATATTCTCCCATGGATAACTTGATATTATGGCACTTTCCAGAGCAATTTATGGTTCCTCCATTTGCAACCATCACTTAACACTCTGGTGCTTGATATAGGAAGCAATTCAATTCCTTGGCTATCTTACAATGAATAAAATTATGGGTACTATTTGAATCAATCAACACTATTACCTTTTTCTTCTTGATACATCCTTCTATCTTGAGAGTTTGAGGAGTGGTGATTCCTGCCAATGCATTACAAGATATGTTTGGATTCATTTCTTCTTTCTCTGAGGTTGGTTCCTAGTGTATATCCTCTTCTTTTGACGTTTCTTGTTCCTTTTCTTCCTCCTCTTCAGAATTAATGTAAAATAATTTTTCTCAACACACTTATGACCTTTAGTGTATTTGCTATTGTTGATTTGTGTAGTTTGGGAGGTACTCTGTTATAGACATTTTTGTGCCTTACAGCATGGAGCATGAAATGTCAATAATCTGAGGGATCCAAAGTCCCTAAACATGTTGTTCCTACCCCTAGAGGAACAAGGTCAGCAAACCACAGCACTTCAGATCAGTTCTCCACTGAAAAACACTCAAAAACAGGTCAATTTTGGATCAAAGCAGCTGCTCCACTAAGCATCTGCGCTGAATGTCAAAAGCTCTATGGTGTACCTGCGTTGCATAGCAAGTGCAACAAAGGCTACCTGCGCTGGGCGTACTTTGACATGTGGAGGAATCTTTTTGTGCCAGTGCCCAGGAAGCTTCCAAAATGACACTTGGATCAGAAGATTCGCCTAATGATGAGTAAAGAGGTTCTAAAACTCCAAGTGGAAGGTAGAAACTCCGAGTGGACTCAAGGACTGAAGAACAACTGGAGTTGAAGAGGACAACAAGTCACACATCAAGCTGACTTATCTTCACTCCAAAACTCTATATAAGGATCTCATCCCATGGGATCTAAAAGCCAGAATTTTGTGCAAAGAATTGCTGTTGGTTTATAGTTGAGAGTATTGGGTGATTGCTTGAGGGAGGTGAAGAGGAGATTTCTTTCCATTGGGAAGGTGATGCTGGATTGGACCTCTCACGGTTGTGTCACCGCCTGAACCTTACTTCCTTATATTAATAAAGCATTTGAGGTTCTTCTATTCGCATGTGTTTCAATGGTGTATTGTCTTACTTGCGTATTTGATTTATGCTAATCCTTGAATCAATTATGAATGCATGCTTCTTGTAGTTTCCTTTTCTTGTCTTGTTCGCAGGATCTCGTGTAGCTGGGCCCGTGAGAAGACTTGGAGCTGGGAGCGAGCGGCAAATAGAGGAGATTGGATCGACCATTTGCGCAAGACATCGGTAAGTGGATCTCTTCCTTTCATCTCTTGCATGTCATAAAGAAGTAACTTTAGATAGCTTTGCTTCAGCTGTTGCTAAGGAACTATCACCCTTAGAGTGGGATAGGGTCATTCCGTGTTGGATACTTTTCCCCACAACAGACTGGCGACTCCGCTGGGGATCGTGTCTTGTTGGTAGCTTGTGTTTCTTGCTATTCATTTCCTAAACAAAGGGAGTACCGAATCGAACTGCATTCGAATCCTTCGAATGCAAAGTAGAGGGCAGCTACTCTAGCTCAGTGCTGGTCATGTTTATGATTTGAAGAGCTGATCCACAAGGACTCTTTTTAGCTCTTTGTGATAGTGTTCATCTTCCTTAATCATCCTCTAGTGTATACTTGGCTGATAGCCTCTGATTTGGCCAAAAACCATTGATTTTTGAGCAAACTGTGACCCGGAATCTGAGAGAGACGAGAGTTGTCTCTTCAGTGCAGCTGCAGCAAAGGCTACCTGCGCTGCAACGCAGGTCCCGAAGGGGCTACCTGCGCTGCATTTCAGATTGACAGTGCAGCACCTGCGCTGATCCAGTTTTGCATTGTGCAACTGGGGTTCCCTGCTTTCTGTTGCCCAGTTTTCAATATTGTTTTTGCAGCCTGTTGTCAACCTGTATACCCATCTGAAACTATCTTTCTTTGCCATCATTCCGCCTCAGTTGTATGAAGAGACTGTGATTGTTCTTGTTGTATTTCTTATATTCATTTACAGTTTCCCATAACGAAAGTGAACTAGTCTTGCTGTGGCCTCTTGAATCTAGACCTGTGATAAAGTGTCGTTGTGATTCTAAGAGCTAGTTTATTGCTGTTCATAGCTGCTTGAAGATTTGCTTTCGTTATATGGTTCGAATTTCAATATTTCTTGTGTTGAAACGAGTGAATCTTAAGGTGTTCTTTTGATTATTGGACAAAAACTTGTTTACTTTCGCTTGAAATTGAATTCGAAATTATACAACAGCTTTCTTTTTGTAATACATCAACATTAAGGAAGAAGAAAAGAAATACTTGCATTGTGCATGTGCATTTTGACAGTTTGCATGTCGATTTAGGAAAGTGCATCAGTGTGTGCTCTATGATCTGTTTGAAAAGATGATGTCTTTTTTTTCCCTCAGTAGTTAAGATTTTCATAAGTTGAAAGAATTGAAAAAGCTTGCTTATCATTCTTAGACTGCATTTAGGAGTTGTATCATACATCACGTGGTGATCCATAAAGGCAAACTGCTAAGCAAGATCAACCTAAAAAGAACTGAATTTATCTAACAACGCTTTGAAACATAACGAAACACAGTAGAGGTCTAGGTAGAGACGTGAACCGGCGTCGTTAAACATAGTGACTGTCGATCTCTACGAAGGTGGGTGATTCCTCTTGAGGGACGATAGCACTAATACGGACTTGTGCCCCCGCGTACCGTCGCGTATATTGGGGGACCCCTATAGGAACAAAGCCTTTATCCATAGGAAGCCGTGTCGGCCACCCTACTGATCGCGATGCAGTGAACACAGCATTCACGAAGATCGACCACTCGTACCGTAAAACGTATTCTGTGGTTTCGCGAAAGGTTTGGCACACCCTCTGCCTAGAACTCCAGAGTAGTTTCTTTTGGCCTTTTTCAAACTCTATAATTGAAAAAGTCCATCCGAGCATTTGACACTTCGGGCTCGTTAATACATCGAAGGAGACTAGAGTCATCTTTAGCTTTTTCTCGACTCTTAAAAAGTGAAAAAGTAAGTTGTGTCTAAAGCGTCGTCATATAAAATTCATTCTAAACGGAACATAATCACCCCTTATTCCTACGTTGATCTTTAGGTTGAGAACATGGAACACACCAACCAAGGGATTCCACGTGATGGGACCCCTAGCCCTTTCTCCTCTTGGGGAGAAGTTGGTGCACCCCACATGGCCACATTGTCGCTTCCAGGACTGACAATTGGCCTGCCAGTTTGGCTATTCTCAACCACTGTAGTTCAGACCACCACGGTTCCTGAACAGTCGAGTCAACAGTTAGACCAGTCTAGAGCTACCCTCCAGCCTTCCACTTCTTATAAGTCTTCCTCCGATCCTTCTTCTTCGAAAGGTCAAGCCGCCGAAAGCGGAGCTCCCATAGAAAAGAAGAAGGAAAAGAAGAAGAAAGAAAAGAAGCAGAAGGAGCCAAAGGCGCCTGGGGGCAAGCAAAAGGCGTCTAACAAAAATCCACACACAGCACGGACCGGGCCCAAATCGCCATGTGTCATATGTAGGGGGGACCACCTCCACCGTGATTGTCCCAGTATTCCCCGGATACTAAGGGACTGGTCCCCTCGTTTGCACAGTTCGGAAGCGTCAACCTCTGACAACCAGGTTGAATGCTTACCGTCGACCAACGAAAGTGAAGGTCCTAGACGACGAAGGGGAATGAGATTCCCCTGCGAACTGTGTGAAGGCAATCACACCCTCCGCCGTTGTCCCTTTTTAGACGAAGCCAAGAGAGTTTTGGAAGATCAACCGGTTGCACCGTTGCTACTTCCTCCTGGATACCAAAAACTCGCGCCAAGTCCTTCGTTGGTCGAAAATACAGCTGCCCCGCTCATGGGGCCAGCTGAAGTGTCAGTCACTGAAAGTGAACCTACTGAATCCGGACCGGACGAAAGTCCAAAGGTCGAAACGGCAGTTGACCCGGTTCTCCCTTCAGAAGTTTCATCTTCAAATACCACAGTCACTGAGGATTCATCTTCAGCTGACACCCCTACCGAAGAGAGTAAGGATGACACCGTCCAGATTCTTTTCATCAACACCGATTCTGATGAACATCAGGGCAATGTGCCCACTCCTTTGTCGCAGGAAGGAGCATCGTCAGGATCATACCCGGCCGTGTATTCGGTCCCACCACCAAGCAACCTGGTTGTGTCCTTTGATTGGAACCAACTAGGCAGACCCCGGTTACCAGCCAGTATACCATTTAGAATTATAGTCCAAATATACAAAATGGTGATGGCTGGGACTATCATTGATGAAGGGGCATCTGTGAGTATCCTGTCCTCTATTGCTTGGAAAGCACTGGGTTGCCCGGCGCTTTTGCCTGAGATAAGGAATCTCTCGGGTTTTGACAAAGGAACCAGTCGACCATTAGGGATTCTACCTAATGTGCCTATTACATTGAAAGGGAAGGCTGTCAAGATGAATTTGATGGTCGTCCAAGGACCCTTGGATTATAACCTACTCCTTGGACGAGACTACATATATTGCATGGAAGCAATAGTCTCCTCACTCTTTCGAATAATGTGTTTTCCATACGAAGGAAGAATGGTCAAGCTCGTAGACCAACTTTCATTTCCGGGATCACACATCGCAAATAGTCACATACCTATCCTGAATGGTCTATTTGATCAAGAAAGGTCTCTACCTCCAGTTCTTCTTCCTGATGAGTGCGAGTAATTCGGGAAAGTAGGGCCGGAACCCAGGGGGCATGCATCCTGGTCTGCTGGGGTCAGAGAAAACCTTGGGTGTAAAGTAGAATTTCCGCGGGAGAATATGACTAGTCCGTACCCCGTCCCCTCCTTCATCTTCGTAAAACAGAAGAGCCGGCAAGAGCTCTCATGCAGAGGAAGGGGCAGTTAGGAATGGGGTTGTTCTGGAAAAAGATTCTTTTGTTAAAGTTAAGTGTGTGGCGGAGCATCGTCATTCACCTTTGTCTAAATAAGTAGGCTCTGCCAAAGAAGGGGATCCGTTTGCGGCAGCAAGTAGTAACCATCTTTGGGTAAAAGGCAAGCCTCACCCATTAAAACAAATGTTTTAAAGGATAAGTAGGGGCAGCCTCCAAAGAAAGAGATTCTATTGCTGCAACAAATTGTAACCATCTTTGTGTAACCTAATGATAAACATCGCCGAAGAAAGTTTCTGTTTGAAAGGATTAGCAGAACGATCTTTGGATAACCTGAAAGAGGTAAGCCTCACCCATTGAAAACAAGGGTTTTCGACGGACAAGTAGGGGCGACCTTGAAATTAGACTTACACCTGGGGGCATGCAAACCTCTTGGAATGCAAGCACGGGCGGCTATTTTGTTTTTTAGTTTTTTAGGTCCTCCCTTTAAACCTGTAGGTCTAACCCGTTAAACTTGTAGGATTAGCCGATACCCAGCTTGCATAAAGAGAGGATATGGAGCAAAGCATAGCGAGATGAAGCTCCTTAAAAAATAGCGAGCAACCTACCAGGAGACCTTCCTACTTTATGACTGGTAAAACGAGCAGTTTTGGCAAAGTTCATGCTCGTTAAAAAATAAACGCAAACATGAGCAGTTTTGGCAAAGTTCATGCTCGTTAAAAAAATAAACGCAAGACCGAGCAGTTTTAGCAAGAGTTCATGCTCGTTAAAAAATAAATGCACATGTGAGCAAGCTTCCCCCAGAGTTCAAGCTCATTAAGAAAAATGAACTGGTAAATAACCATTTGAGACCGTAAATTCATCAGCCATAAAAGCCTTGGTCGTGTTTGTGCGCCGTCACCTCCACTTTTCATTTGGCCGATCATTCACATCCACTTGATTGTTTACCTATTTTGAGGAATAGCTGCGAAGAGTGATTTCACCTAGCCATCCTTGTGACACTGCCGTGATTGGAAAATTCCAACCTGTACCTGGAATCTGCTGCTATCCCTGTTTATCACTCGTTCCTCAAAATACGAGTCTTCTTTGAGCTCTTTTCACTGACTCGTAAAATATGAAAAGTTTGCCGAGTTTTGGCCTTCCAGCTCGTTAAAAGGACCGGAAGAGCTATCCCTCCTCTAGATTTTAATCTTTTTGGACCTGAGGGATTATTGCACAAAAAGATCGAGCGCTTGTCTAGTTCGGCTCGATAAAGATATCGAACATTCATCCCTTCTGTATTGTTTTATACTTTTTCGGACTTAAGGGATTAGATGACGAAAAAGGACCCCTGGAGTCCACTTTATGTACCCTTTTCAGACTCTCTAAAGATGAAAAGGACCGAGTTGTCTTTGTCGCTGGGCTCGTTAAAAATATTAGATAGCGACAAACTTGTCTTTAGACGAGAACGAGTTTCCCTATCGTTAAGCTCGTTAAAACATAGCGATGGGCTTGCCCGAAGGGCAGGTTATAGAACAAGCATATGTTATCCTCCTCAAGCTTGACAAAAATAAAGAGGTACTGGTCAGAAATGACTGGGGAAAAATTGGGAGAACCTCAAAGCTTAATGGTAGCAAGTCGCTCTTGAACATGACACTTTTGCCTCCGTAAATATCGGGTTGGGTTATTATCATTCATCGGTCCCTTCACCATGGTCTCGCCATACCATCCATACATGGGGTAATGCTACCGATCCATCACATCAGTGTCGTTATATGTTCAAGAGATGTCATTCAGAAAGTGTCAACCGGGTCCCATCCACTACCATACATCATCTTTCATCCTTCCATGACCGCCACCCTGGATTATATTTCACAGATCGTTTTCACCATCATCACTAGCTCCGTTCCGTGTCACTGATGTGGGATTCATTAAGGCCCTCCTTTGACGGATCGCTTCTTGTCGACATCAGCTCACTATCCAAGAAGTTGATCTAGGAACACCCCCTCAGTACTTTGAAGCTTGCATGCCTCAATGGCAAGTTTCTCACTTCCGGCGATAGGTATACATTAATGACCTTCGACCGGGAGACTTTGCGTGGTGTTCGACGTCAGATCCTATATTCACACCACGTGAATTGTGCTGCAGTACCTTGAGGGTCATCATCATTATCGGTGATTCCTCTCGCGCTTGTTAACAGTTTACATTATTGACTGGTAATCAAGCGATGTCTTTCCATGTTCGACTTCAAGAAATTCTCACATGGAACGACTTGTACTAGAGTGAAGATCGAACAAGTTTGAAGACCCCGGATCTAGTTTCATCCATCCGGGCTGCGATATATATTCAGGAGATAAAAACATAGACATGTGCAGCAGATGATCATCCTACTAAAAGGATGATAATTAAAAAGCAGAGAATTATCAGTCTATTATCAGACGATCGTCTGTTTATGTACAGCAAATGTATTTATAAAGCTGAGCATGGGAAATGCCCGCATCAGCCAGATCATGAAAAGAAAGTATGAAAAGATAATGTATTGTATTGTATTTTGTTACAGGTCACCTCCCGACGATTGAATGAACTTCGGATCCTCCTAATAAAGCATTTCACCCGATAAACGACCTCATACTTTAGGGGGCAACTGTTATAGACATTTTTGTGCCTTACAGCATGGAGCATGAAATGTCAATAATCTGAGGGATCCAAAGTCCCTAAACATGTTGTTCCTACCCCTAGAGGAACAAGGTCAGCAAACCACAGCACTTCAGATCAGTTCTCCACTGAAAAACACTCAAAAACAAGTCAATTTTGGATCAAAGCAGCTGCTCCACTAAGCATCTGCGCTGAATGTCAAAAGCTCTATGGTGTACCTGCGCTGCATAGCAAGTGCAACAAAGGCTACCTGCGCTGGGCGTACTTTGACATGTGGAGGAATCTTTTTGTGCCAGTGCCCAGGAAGCTTCCAAAATGACACTTGGATCAGAAGATTCGCCTAATGATGAGTAAAGAGGTTCTAAAACTCCAAGTGGAAGGTAGAAACTCCGAGTGGACTCAAGGACTGAAGAACAACTGGAGTTGAAGAGGACAACAAGTCACACATCAAGCTGACTTATCTTCACTCCAAAACTCTATATAAGGATCTCATCCCATGGGATCTAAAAGCCGGAATTTTGTGCAAAGAATTGCTGTTGGTTTATAGTTGAGAGTATTGGGTGATTGCTTGAGGGAGGTGAAGAGGAGATTTCTTTCCGTCGGGAAGGTGATGCTGGATTGGACCTCTCACGGTTGTGTCACCGCCTGAACCTTACTTCCTTATATTAATAAAGCATTTGAGGTTCTTCTATTCGCATGTGTTTCAATGGTGTATTGTCTTACTTGCGTATTTGATTTATGCTAATCCTTGAATCAATTATGAATGCATGCTTCTTGTAGTTTCCTTTTCTTGTCTTGTTCGCAGGATCTCGTGTAGCTGGGCCCGTGAGAAGACTTGGAGCTGGGAGCGAGCGGCAAATAGAGGAGATTGGATCGACCATTTGCGCAAGACATCGGTAAGTGGATCTCTTCCTTTCATCTCTTGCATGTCATAAAGAAGTAACTTTAGATAGCTTTGCTTCAGCTGTTGCTAAGGAACTATCACCCTTAGAGTGGGATAGGGTCATTCCGTGTTGGATACTTTTCCCCACAACATACTCCAAGCCCTAGTGTTTGAGGGTTGGAGGACAAAGTGCCACAAATAAGCTTGTGGGCTTGGAACCCAAGCTTGGGGTTTTGCACCCATAGATGTTTGGGCCAAAACTGTGACGAGTTTTCGACATGTGATGGATGAGGATGATAGCTCTCGGCGAGACGATTCTAACGCAATGAGAATCATCCGATTCTGAGTTGTCGTTAAGGAGTTATGAATTTTTGAAGTCAAAGTGTGGGTTTGCATAAGAAGTGTCAAGGTCGGCTTAATGTTATTTAGGCTTGTGACAGCTTGTCAAGCCCTAGAATGATGTTGGAGGAGCCCTTCTTTTAATGTATAAATAGGTGTTGTGGAGTCATTTGTACATCCATTTGTGCATCACAAGAGCTCATCAAAGGAGCATTAGGAGCTCGTTGGAGGAGAGACACCTCTATTCTTAGCCGCAGAAAAGAAGGATAGAACAACGAAGATTTAAGGGTTGTTGGAGCTTCTAGGTGACTGCGTGGAGGGATTTTCTATGCTACAGCCAGGCCAAAGATGAAGAGGGGTTAACGCAGGTCTGTTTAGGGGCAGAAAAGAGGCAAGAGAACTCGTGTTTATGCAGGTCGAAAGCTACAGGATTGTTGTGTTAGGCAGCATGCCATAACACGACAAAGAACGATGTGCGTAGGATTGTTTGGGCTGACTTGTGCCCTAATATCTTGCGTAGAGGTAGAGGGTTCACTTAAGGAGAGGCTGCAGGAAAAGGGAGCTGTTTTGGTGGATGGTTAAGGGCTGGTGCAACATGCCTTGATTCCCTAACTAGTGACAACTACAACAATAAGAAAACAACAGATCTGGAGCAACATTATCTTGTGATGGGTCATAGTCTTGACCAGTGTTTGGATTGTTTATAGGGCAGCCTGTGGAAGTCAAAGAGGAGGGGCAGACCTCATGCTTAGATGCCCTAAACCAGTGACAATTTTGACAGTGATTGGGCAACAGACTTGGAGCAAAAGTTTGATGTGTGTTGGGTTGAAGAGTTTGACCAGTGCTTGGATCAGATTGATGAGCAACTTGAGGAGACCTTAAGAGTTGTTTGGAGGAGCCCATGTGGACTATTGGGAAGCCTACCAAGCAACCAAGGTGACAACAAGTACATCAGATTGGAAGGCAAGAGGATAGCAACAAGGAGTGTTGCAGATGTTACCTTGGTTGATGAGTTGATGGTGTCCTATGAGAGGACAAGTGGTTGGTGCCCAGATTTGTGCAATAGCTCCTATATTACAGAGCAAAGGGTAGATTGGTGGAGTTTGTGGGAAACCATGTGTAAGGGTCTCCTAAGTGTGGGGATGCCCTAACTAGGTACAAATGCTACATCGTGGACTTGGTCACTCGTGGACTATGGGAGGGCAGCGTGAGAGTGGACCTAGCGTGGATGTGATTGGGCACTTATGGTTTGTTGGAGGACAACGTGATAGTGTCCAAGTTGGAGCTCGGTGAGCAACATGTTGATGGACAAAGGTAGATGCGAGAGAGGCAGTTGTTGAGCACAAGGGTTGATGAACTAGAGGAGCGATTGTGGAGCTCGAGACTTGTGTGTGGAGAAGGACTTCTATAGCAGATGATGGGCAGTCCTCCTAGCTCGTGTTCATTGTGGGAGATGGACATTTTGCAGTGATAGGTGGCAGCCCTTCATGCCCTATGTTGGTCTTCATCGGAGTAGCGCAGGAAGACTATAGTGGGTAGAAGTTCCTGAGTAGCTTAGGAGCAACAGTTGGCAGATTGAGAGTTGTTCACAAGTGGAGTTGTGAACAACTAAATAGGAGTCTCGATGTGTTGTGGTCTTGATGGATGAAGGCACAATTAGTGAGCAGATTGATAGCCGATGTTCAGTGGCCAGATGGACTTGGAGCATTGATAGAGGGAAGAGCAAAAGATCGGGAGCCGAAGGATCGGGCAGGTATAGGGTACGACCGAGGGGAGCTGAGAGAGTCAACTACATCGACTAGATGGTCAGAGTATCTTGTTGAGTTGTAGATTGGTTGTCGATGGATTGACACCAAGCCCCAGTTTTGAATCATGTACTAGTGGATGAATGAGGGCCATTATCCCTGGTACGAGAGCCCTAGACTGTTGTATTATATGTTGTTTAATATAACGAAGTTGGGTTGAAAACTGTAAAAACTTGTCTATATTCTGTGCATGTGTGATTTACTGCTATTTATATTCCATTGTGCAAAGTAGTATCGTTGAGATTCTTGGTTTGGTAGTGTAAGAAATTCTAAGATTCTATCCTAGACCCAAGATCGTGGAAATTCAACATGGTATTAGAGCGTATTTGAGCTACTTTGAGGGACAATGAATCAAAGTGTGCACAGTGAAGCAACTCAGAGGGAGTTTTGAGTGTCTAGATCATGGAGCAGAGGGTTCAACTGAGGACATGGAGGTGTGGTCTTGACTGGCTTGGTAGCGAGATTGGCTGGGAGTTTTGGGGGATTGGTGGTGAGCCTGGTGAACAATAGTTTGTTGTAGGGCAGATTTCTAATCATGGACTTAAGTTGATTTGTCATGGATGGTTGGGACAGCTCGAGGGGTTCTTTGGAATGGATGAGATCAGGTCGATTGAGATGGCTTCATGTGATGGACTACAGGTTGGCACGCTAGAGTCTTCATCGGATCGTGATGTTGCATATTCGAGATTGGAGGGATTTTCGCAAGTGGTATTTGATCCAGGATGATGAGTGCTTGCAGGATTGAGTTAGTGGAGATCGTGTAGGCTAAGAGGGAGTTTAGCCTCAGAGGGAGCAACTCTACGGAGGTTTGGGATCTTCAGGTTCGGAGGTTTGGGATCTTCAGGTTTGGAGATGATGAGGCAGAGGCACTAACGAGATTTCTGGACTCATTCTATAGGGTAAGCTGCAGTGATAGATGCCAGATGGGCTAGTGTCGTTGCCGAATGATGATGGTTACTTCTTAATCTTGGAAGTACCTCCCTCGCTAAGAGGGAGTGTTGATTTGTGTAGCTTGGGAGGTACTCCAAGCCCTAGTGATCCAGGTAAGGTTAAATTTGTGATTGCTTTTAAGTTAGTGGATGAGGTAAAACTTGATGTGATACCATTGGATATCTGTGGCATGGTGTTAGGGAGTCCATATCTATATGATAGAAAGGCAATCTTCTTCTGTCATGAAAACAAATACCAAATCACAAAAGATGGGGTAGAATATATTGTAAGGGCTCATCAAACTAAAATCAGTGCCAGCCTTGTAAGTGCAAGACAAATGAAGAGGTTGGTGAATTCCAGTAAGGGTTGCATGCTTATGATTGTAAGGGGAAAAGATGCAGAATTATCTGATGCTTTCTAGGGTTGTGATCATGCACATAAAAAGGATTATGTGAATTAATTTCTAACTATGATGAGATGTTTTAGGAACCAAGAGGATTACCTCCGAAGAGGGAAATCCAACATGAGATCCATTTGCAGCATGACGCTCCTTTATCGAATATTGGCATGTACAGGATGTCGACCATTGAGATGGAGGAGATCAAAAAGCAGGTGCAGGAACTATTGAACCAAGGGGTCATCAGACCGAGTACTTCTCCATGCGGCTCACCGATTGTCTTAGTGCCGAAGAAAGATGGCACATGGAGGATGTGCATGGATTATCAAGCACTAAACAAAATCACGATGAAAAATCGTTACCCTCTTCCCCACATTGATGACTTATTAGATCAATTAAAGAATGCTATCTATTTCACCAAATTGGATTTGCGTAGTGGTTATCACCAGGTCCGAATTGCAGAGCAAGATGTGTGGAAAACCGCCTTCAAGACCAAACAGGGGTTGTTCGAATGGATGGTGATGCCATTCGGACTTTGCAACGCTCCAACCACTTTCATGAGGGTCATGAATGATCTCTTTAGGTCTTTCATTGATGAATTTGTTCTTATATATCTAGATGATATCCTTGTCTTTAGTAAAAGTTGGAATGAACATGTATGTCATGTGAAGAAAGTGTTTGATGTATTGAAAAACGAAAAACTCTGTGTAAAATTGTCAAAAAGTGTGAGTTTGGGAAAACTTCTTTGGTTTACTTAGGTCATATTGTTGGTCATGGTCAGTTAAAAATTGATCCTTCTAAAGTTGAAGCAATTGTAAATTGGCCTAAACCTACTAGTGTAATCGAGGTTCGCAACTTTTTGGGTGCAGTACAGTATTGGAGGAGATTTATTGCCAATTTCTCTATTATTGCAGCACCTTTACACGCATTGACAAGTGTAAAGCAAGTCTTTCAATGGGGAGGAAAGCAGCAGAAGTCCTTCGAAACATTGAAAGAAAAGATCAGCACCGCACCGGTCTTGGCCTTACCAGATCTCCAACAGCCATTCGAGATCGAGACAGACGCCAGCGGATATGCCATGGGAGCTGTATTGATGCAGCAAAAGAAGCCGATATGTTACCATTCAGAGAAGTTCTCTCAGGCTGTGATAAACTATCCCACTTATGACAAGGAATTATATGCCTTGGTCCAGAGTGTGAAAAAGTGGAAACACTACCTGATCAACAAGGAGACCATCATCCATACAGATCATCAACCCTTGCAGTATCTTCAATCACAGACCAAGTTGCAGCAATCTCGTCATTTCAGGTGGATGGGTTTTCTGCAGCAGTTTCATCTGGTAATAAAGTATAAGAAGGGCATTAGCAACAAAGTGGCCGATATGCTATCTCGCCCTCTTATTTTTGCTGATGTTATTTTGCATAATGCTTCGTTATCTTTTGAAAGTTATGCTGAACAATATGCTAACGATGATGACTTTAAGGAGATTTATGCAAAACTAACCCATGGTTCACAGGTGTACAACTATCACTTGCAGGGGAAACTGTTGTATCACCTTGGCAAATTGTGCATACCCACAGGAGAAAGGGTACATGTAATCCGGGAGGCCCACACCTCCCTTGTGTCTGGTCATTTTGGTATTGAAAAAACTGTGTCATGTACAAAGATTTTGTTTTTGGCCTCATATGAAGAACATTGTGACTCGCTATGTAAATGGTTGTGTGATGTGTTTTGTTTCAAAGCCCTCTAATATAAAACTCGGGCTCTACACACCACTCCCTATTCCGAGTCATCCATGGGAAAGTGTGTCGATGGATTTTATAGGAGGTTTGCCTTTGTCTAGAAAAAGTCACGACTATTTGTATGTCTGTGAGAGATTTTTCGGCGAAAATCACATGGAATACCATTTGTCGACGCGTTTCGAACCAACTAGTGTGGTTCATCGTTAGGGCAAGTTGAAGAACCAGATCAAGCTTAGCAAGTTAAATAGTCTGAGCAGAGCCTCCAACGGCTAACTTGACCAACGGCTAGTTTGACTCTAGGACCAGGGTCAAAGTTATTTTATTAATATTTAGGACCAATCCCTTAAAATATATATAAAAAAATATTTTTAATGGGTATTTAGTTCAAAAAATTATAAGTTAAATATTATTTAAAAGGGAATTTAGTTAAATAAAGGACCTAATAATATATGAATAAATTAAATGCCTAAATAAAGTAAAAAAGTATTATCAAAGATTATAAGTTAATTAATAATTAAATGGAAAATCAGTTACATAAAGGATTTTATAATATCTAAATAAATTAAAGTAAAATTAGTTAGAAAATTAGTTAAAAATTATAAGTAGATTAGAATTAAAATGGAGAATTGGTTATATAAAGGACCTTCTACATATATAAAAATAATTGAAATGGGAGAATTATTAAAATAATGAGCTAATTAGAATTCAATGAAAAATTAGTCACAAAGGACCTTATAATCAGAAATGAAAAAATTAACTCTTTAAAAATAGATAATAATTAAATGAAAAAATAATGATGAGAAAAAAAATAAAAATAAAAAATAATTAATTAAAAAAATAAAATAAATAAAAATAAAAATAAAAATAAAAAATAAATAAATTAATTAATTAATTAAAAAAAATATTAAAAAATAAAAAAAAATAAATAAATTAAAAAAAATAAAAAAAAATAAAAATAATAATAAAGACGCCCTAAAGAGGAGGGCGAAAAACGACTAGGAAGGGAGTGCTGGGACCCAACACCTACTGATTTTCCAGCGATCCTCCCTATTGAGATTGCTTGGCCTCTTTTCAATCTCAAGCGCTTCCCTAAATTGGGGAGACTGGTCGCTCCATCAATCAAAGGATTAGCGAGCACGCAGCGGACCTTAAGCATAGGAGAGCTAAGTCTTCCGCTTTAGCTGAACATGCTGAGAAAACCAATCATCATGTTTGTATTGAGGAGGTTAGTGTTATTGCTAAGGTTTCGCATTTCCATCATCGAAAGTTTAGGGAAGCGCTTGAGATTGAAAAGAGGCCAAGCAATCTCAATAGGGAGGATGGCTGGAAAATTAGTAGGTGTTGGGTCCCAACACTTCCTTCCTAGTCGTTTTCCGCCCTCCTCTTTAAGGCGTCTTTATTATTATTTTTATTTATTTATTTTATTTTATTTTTACTTTTATTTTTATTTATTTATTTTTTAATTTTTTATTATTTTTTTAAATTAATTAATTAATTAATTAATTTTTATTTTATTTTTTTAATTAATTATTTTTTTTCTCATCATTATTTTTTCATTTAATTATTATTTATTTTTAGAGAGTTAATTTTTTCATTTCTGATTATAAGGTCCTTTGTGACTAATTTTTCATGTGAATTCTAATTAGCTTATTATTTTAATAATTCTCCCATTTCAATTATTTTTATATATGTAGAAGGTCCTTTATATAACCAATTCTCCATTTTAATTCTAATCTACTTATAATTTTTAACTAATTTTCTAACTAATTTTACTTTATTTTATTTAGATATTATAAAATCCTTTATGTAACTGATTTTCCATTTAATTATTAATTAACTTATAATCTTTGATAATACTTTTTTACTTTATTTAGGCATTTAATTTATTCATATATTATTAGGTCCTTTATTTAACTAAATTTCCTTTTAAATAATATTTAACTTATAATTTTTTGAACTAAATACCCATTAAAAATATTTTTTTATATATATTTTAAGGGATTGGTCCTAAATATTAATAAAATAACTTTGACCCTGGTCCTAGAGTCAAACTAGCCGTTGGAGGCTCTGCTCAGACTATTTAACTTGCTAAGCTTGATTTGGTTCTTCAACTTGTCCTGACGATGAACCACACTAGTTGGTTCGAAACACGTCGACGAATGGTATTCCATGTGATTTTCGCCGAAAAATCTCTCACAAACTTGATATGGATCACAGAAGCCTGAACTCTATATTTGTATGTCGTCGTTGACCGTTTTAGTAAGATGTGTATTTTAATGCCTTGTAAAAAGCAGATCACTGCAGAGCAGACTGCTCATCTTTTCTTTCAGCATGTTTGGGTCCATTTTGGGTTGCCCACATCAATTGTGTCAGATCGGGACTCGCTTTCTCGGAGAGTTTTGGACCAACTTGTGGAAGATGATGGACACCAAGTTGAAAAGAAGCATGACATTTTATCCACAGACTGACGGACAGACAGAGGTTGTCAACTGCACCGTGGTACATTTGTTGCGAGGCTGTTATGGGAAACATCCTAAGTTGTGGGATGAGTATCTTCCATATGTGCAGCATTCCTACAACTGAGCAATGCACTCATCTATGCAACATTCACCATTTGAGACATGTTTTGGTTACTTGCCAAAGGACCATTTTGATATGGTCTTTGGAAGGGAAGATGACTCCAGTGGACGTAATGATAGGGACAAAGCACAACAGTTCATCCAGCGGATCCAGTTGATTCACCAAGCAGTACAGGGGTAGTTGGAGAAAAGTCAAGCCCGTTACAAGGCTCGACATGACAAACACTGAGTCGACCATCAATTTCAAGTGGGCAACAAAGTGTGGTTCCATATCAACAAGGGCGGGATGAAGGGAGAAGGGAAGATGTTGTGACCAATCTGGTATGGCTTGTTAGCTTTGTTGGTATTTGGCCCAAAAATGGATCCAAAACACTCCCAAAGTCTCCAAAGTTTGCTTAAAATCATGCAAATAGATTCAAATATGCTCCAAAGCACTCCTTAAGTCTTCAAAAGTGCTTAAGATCATCCATCGATCGAAACAAGCGAGGGAGGAGAGCCCATGGAAGGGCAGAAATGCACTATCGTGAGGTAAAAATGCTTGAAAACCATGAAAAAACCCACAATCGCAGGCTTGAACAGAGGAATGAATAGCAGTCGTTAGATCTGGCCGATCAACGGCCTAGATCTAAGCGGCTAATCGCAATCGGCCGAGCAGAAGGGACAGTTTAAAGTTGGGCACATGACACCGCCGATCAGCGATCGCCGATGATCGGATTGGCGGGGAGCATATGCTATGTTATATAAAGGACCCGGGGAGTGAGCGACGCGCGATTGCGATTTATCGCATCGCTGATATCGCATCGGCACTATACCACGGGCGGGGCCTATGCACATACATATGGGCGACCCGATAGCCGGACCCGACGGCATTATATATGAGAATTCATAAATGTTGAAGTCCGTGCCAAAGCCATTTTTTAAAGCATTTTCCGTGTATTTCGTTATATAACGAAATACAAAGGGAAACAGGGGCAGTGCGATAGCGATGGAACCCGGACCCGATGGGTTTCGGGAATCAAAATATATATATTTTCAAGTCCGCAAAAGCCCAATTTTTAATGTATTTCGTGTATTTTCGTTATATAACGAAAATACGAAGGGAGCATTGGCCAGCACCGATTGCGATGAGTCCCGGACCTGAAAGGGTCTAGGAAGTGAAATACATAATTTTTCAAGTCCGCCAAAGTCCTTTTTTAATGATTTTCAATGTTTTAGGCGCATTTTAAAAACACAAAGAAATCGCGAAACAGGCAGGATTTCGGGCAGGCCATGGGTGGTAAGCGGTTTAGGCCGAGTTCTGCCCGATGCCATATAGCGGCTGCCACGTGTCCAAGACGAGGAGAGAGAAAACCACCCTCATCAGGCGGTTAACTCCAGTACAAAAGAGGCGCCCGAAATGGATCATCACCGTTGGATCTAGGACTCCCAGATCAACGATGGAGATGTGTTATCACTGCAAGGGCGGACCCAAGAGGAGAATAAGCCATATCTAAGGATTTTTGAAGTCCGAAAAGGACACAGAGTGGCGGGATGTCTCAGTATTGCTGCGTTTTCTGTTTAAAACAGAAAACAGTCATGTATTAACAGAAAGGGGCCATTTAAAGGGATTATAAGGGCCCGAAGACACATTCCACCATATAATAGAGCCTGGGAAACATATTGCTGGGAAACAGGGGTCAGAAAGGGAAAGAGAAAGGCCACAGCATGCAGCTCGCCCAAAACAGAGACATCATGGGCATCAACAACACAGACAATGCAACAGCCACACCAACAAACATTATGGGGCATCTCTGGCACGAGAGAGCTCCCAGACATCACAGCAAGCTACCCAAAATATCTGAATGCGGTTATTCTTCTGTCAGAAGAAGAAACCTCCGAACCATGCTGCCTATCGAGGGAATCAATCAGTTGAAGAGACAGAGGGATAGATTAAGACCTCTCAAGCCTCAAAAGGCTGAGGATCATTGTAAAGAGCTATAAATATCTGAAAGAAAAATGTAATAGGGGTTCAACTTCTGGAGATTGTTCCTCCTCTGTTTCTTCAAGCTTCTCATCTTCATTCTAACAATATAAGCTTCTTTTGCTGTTACATGTTCAATTCCATTTTCTCTGCTGTTCTATGCTTGCACATGAATAGGTTATTCATGTTTTCTGCTGTGTCTAATGCCAAATAACTGTCATCTTATCTCTGCATTGATAAACTAGATTTGCAAGTTTCATTTGCTTCTTGTAGCTGGCCATTCATATATGTTTATGTATGCATCTGCTGGTACAGTCAGTATTCTCCATCTTTCCATTGAATCTATAAACTATTGAGCATTAGTAGTCTAAAGCCTTGTATTGTTGAGGGTGTTCATGCATGTCTTGAGTGAGAATAGAGCTGAAATGATTATCTGACTTGATCCAAACCATCATTCATTCCAATAGTTCAGAGAACAATATTGAAGATTATATGTTACCAGGCTTCTCCGATCTACAACTTAGGAGAGTTTCCTGGGGTGATAACATGGCCCATTCACCATTTTGGAGAAGATTGGAAATAATGCCTTCCGTCTCGATTTGGTGATATATATGCAAATGTACTCTGTAGTGAATGTGGAGAACTTAAAGCTGTATGAGCCACCATTGATTATGGACACCGAAGAGGTGGGCACAGTTCCTATAGTTGATGATTTTACACCAGAGTATCTCGATGAGTTACTTGAAGACATCATCATTGACAGAGGAACCAGGACTTCACGACGGGGAGATGTGGAATACCTTCGAGTTGGTTTCAAGGGGATGCACTCTAGCAAGACAAAATGGCTGGAGAGGGAAAGAGTGAGGGAACAATTCCCTCACTTGTCAATTGACTGATAAAGCTTTTGGCGGTCCAAAAGCTCCTCAATGGGGAGGATTGATCCAGGTGGATCTTTAGACAGTGGCATGGAAAAAGCTCAAATTTCAAAGTGGTGGAAAAGCGATTAACTTGACATCAGATCGAAGTGCTTGTCGCCCTGATTCCAATGGTGCGAACAACACTCCAATCCAAGTTTAGATGAAGAAGATAGAGTCAGTCAAAGTTGGGTTGACTTTTGATGACTGGGCAGGTTTAACGAGGACACAATTTTCACTTTTCCGGCAGACGGAATCTGGCCAACTCCGGCCAGATTCTGGGCAAAATCGTGGCCTCGTTAAAAAGACTCCTTCGGTCCAAAACCGAATGACCAAAAAATGCATAGTTGTTTTTAAAAGAACAAAAAATATATAAAAAAAGGGGGTGGCGGGCCACCAACCCTGCCACCCCAACTCGTACTATGAAACAACCATGTTAAATATGGAGGGGCGGGCCATGACCCCTGACCCCTCCCCACATCCTACGACACTAATAAAACAACGGAGGGAGGTACGGTGGGCAGGCCTGACCCAATCGAAAATTTTAAAATAATTTTTTGTTGTTGTTGTAATGTATAAAAGAGGAGGAGGCGGGGTTTGACTTCCCGACCTCCTCCCTATTAACTAGATCCTCAACCAACGCACCACAATAGAATTCTTTAGAAATCCATCAACAATTTTTATTTAAATGCAATTTTTTAGTGCGCTCAAGAAAAGGAGGCAGTGCACACGGTTTGAGGTAGAATTTTGCAGGAGGGTCGAAATTTCATTTTGCCAGAATTTGACAAAGTTTATATGGTTTCAGCACTTCTCGACGCCACGAATGCAATGACGCTGTCCATTTCTCCATCAAAGTTTTGCATTTTTCGGCCATTTTTCAGTGTGGAGGTATAAAACTCTTTTTTGTAACTGATGCTTGTACTCTTCTTTTTCATGCCACTTAATGAATGAAGGCCTCCCCATTGATCGAGCAGGGCCCGAAGACGTAGTCCAAGTTGGACGAACTCCGTTATCAAGTCTTGTTGTCTTCTTTCATGCATTATGCGTTTCTCCTCTTGTCTCATGTGCACATTAAGTTTTTTCTGTTAAGCTACAATTTATGCATGTACTTCTTTAACACATCTATAAGCAAAAGATTTTGGATCACCTAGTGTTTGAGGGTTGGAGGACAAAGTGTCACAAGTAGGCTTGTGGGCTTGGAACCCAAGCTTGGGGTTTTGCACCCACAGATGTTTGGGCCAAAACCGTGACGAGTTTTTGACATGTGATGGATGAGGATGATAGCTCTCGGCGAGACGATTCTAACGCAACGAGAATCATTTGATTCCGAGTTGTCATTAAGGAGTTATGCATTTCTGAAGTCAAAGTGTGGGTTCGCACAAGAAGTGTCAAGGTCGGCTTAATGTTATTTTGGCTTGTGACAGCTTGTCAAGCCCTAGAATGACTTTGGAGGAGTGCTTCTTTTAGTGTATAAATAGAAGGTGTGGTGGAGTCATTTGTACATCCATTTGTGCATAACAAGAGCTCATCAAAGGAGCATTAGGAGCTCGTTGGAGAAGGAGAGACACCTCTATTCTTGGCCGCAGAAAAGGACAGAACAACGAAGATTTAAGGGTTGTTGGAGCTTCTTGGTGACTGCGTGGAGGGTTGTTCTATGTTGCAGCCAGGCCGAAGATGAAGATGGGTTAACACAAGTCTGTTTGGGGCAGAAAAGATGTAAGGGAACTCGTGTTTATGCAGGTCGAAAGCTAGAAGATTGCTGTGTTAGGCCACAGGCCATAACACCACAGAGAAGGGTGTGCGTAGGACTGTTTGGGGCTGACTTGTGCCCTAATCTCTTGCGTAGAGGTAGAGGGTTCACTTAAGGAGAGGCCACAGTAAAAGGGAGCTGTTTTGGTGGATGGTTAAGGGCTAGTGCAACATGCCTTGATTCCCTAACCAGTCACAACTACAACAACAAGAAAACAACAAATCTGGAGCAACATTATCTTGTGATGGGTCATAGTCTTGACCAGTGTTTGGATCGTTTATAGGGAAGCCTGTGGAAGTCAAAGAGGAGGGGTAGACCTCATGGTTAGATGCCCTAAACCAGTGACAGTTTCCACAGTGATTGGGCAACAGACTTGGAGCGAAAGTTTGATGTGTGTTGGGTCAAAGAGTTTGACCAGTGCTTGGATTAGATTGATGGGCAACTTGAGGAGACCTTAGGAGTTGTTTGGAGGAGCCCACGTGGACTTTTGAGAAGCCTACCAAGAAGACAAGGTGACAACATGCACATAAGATTGGAAGGCAAGAGGACAACAACAAGGCGTGTTGCAGATGTTCCTTTGGTTGATGAGTTGATGGTGTCCTAGGAGAGGACAAGTGGTTGATGCCCAGATTTGTGCAATACCTCCTCTATTGCAGAGCAAAGGGCAGATTGGTGGAGTTTGTGGGAAACCATGTGTAAGGGTCTCCTAAGTGTGGGGATGCCCTAACTAGGTGTAGATGCTACAACATGAACTTGGTCATTCATGGACTTTGGGAGGGCAGCGTGAGAGTGGACCTAGTGTGGATGTGATTGGGCACTTATGGTCTGCTGGAGGACAACGTGATAGTCTCCAAGTTGGAGCCTGGTGAGAAACACCTTGATGGACAAAGGTAGTTGCGAGAGAGGCAGTTGTTGAGCTCAAGGGTTGACGAACCAGAGGAGCAATTGTGGAGCCCGAGACTTGTGTGTGGAGAAGGACTTCTACAGCAAATGATGGGCAATCCTCCTAGCCCATGTTCATTATGGGAGATGGACATCTTGCAGTGATAGGTGGCAGACCTTCGTGCCCTATGTTAGTCTTCATTGGAGCAGCGCAGGAAGACCATAGTGGGCGGAAGTCCCTGAGTAGCTGAGGAGCAGCAGTGGGCAGATTGAGAGTTGTTCACAAGTGGAGCTGTGAACAACTCGATAGGAGTCTCGATGTGTTGTGGCCTTGATGGACGAAGGCACAACTAGTGATCAGATTGACAGCCGATGTTCAGTGGCCAGATGGACTTGGAGCATTGATAGAGACAAGAGCTGCAGATCGGGAGCCGAAGGACTGGGTAGGTACATGGTACGACCGAGGGGCGCTGAGAGAGTCGACTACATCAACCAGATGGTTAGAGGATTTTGTTGAGGGTAGATTGGTTGTTGAAGGATTGACACCAAGCCCCAGTTTTGCATCTTGTACTAGTGGATGTTTGAGGGCCACTATCCCTGGTACGAGAGCCCTAGATTGTTGTATTATATATTGTTTATTATAACGAAGTTGGGTTGGAAACTGTAAAAAGTTGTCTATATTCTGTGCATGTGTGATTTACTGTTGTTTATATTCCGTTGTGCAAAGTAGTATCGTTGAGATTCTTGGTTTGGTAGCGTCAAAGATTTTAAGATTCTATCCTAGACCCAAGATCGTGGAAATTCAACATGGTATCAGAGCGTATTTGAGCTACTTTGAGGGATAGTGAATCAGAGTGTGCACAATGAAGCAACTCAGAGGGAGTTGTGAGTGTCTAGATCATGGAGCAGAGGGTTCAGCTGAAGACATGGAGATGTGGTCTTGACTGGCTTGGCAACGAGATTGGCTGGGAGTTCTGGTGGATTGGTGGTGAGCCTGGTGAAAAACAGTTTGTTGTAGGGAAGATTGCGGATCATGGACTTCTATTGATTTGTCATGGATGGTTGGAACAACTCGAGGGGTTCTTTAGCATGGATGAGATCAGTTCAATCGAGATGGATTCATGTGATGGACTACAGTTTGGCAGGCTAGAGTCTTCATCGAATCGTGATGTTGCATATCCGAGATTGGAGCGATTTGCATGAGTGGTATTTGATCTAGGAGGATGAGTGTTTGCAGGATTGAGCCAGCGGAGATCATGTAGGCTCAGAGGGAGTCTAGCATCAGAGGGAGCAACCCAATGGAGGTTTGGGATCTTCAGGTTCAGAGATGATGAGGCAGAGGGACTACTGCGATTTCTGGATTCATTCTACAGGGTATGCTGCAGTGATGGATGCCAGATGGGCTAGTGTCATCGCCGGATTATGATGGTTACTTCTTAGTCTTGGAAGTACCTCCCTTGCTAAGAGGGAGTGTTGATTTGTGTAGCTTGGGAGGTACTCCAAGCCCCGGTGTTTGAGGGTTGGAGGACAAGGTGCCTCAAGTAGGCTTGTTGGCTTGGAACCGAAGCTTGGGGTTTTGCACCCATAGATGTTTTGGCCAAAACCGTGATGAGTTTTCGATATGTGATGGATGAGAATGATAGCTCTCGGCGAGACGATTCTAACACAATGAGAATCATCCGATTCCGAGTTGTCGTTAAGGAGTTATGAATTTTTGAATTCAAAGTGTGGGCTTGCACAAGAAGTGTCAAGGTCAGCTTAATGTTATTTAGGCTTGTGACAACTTGTCAAGCCCTAGAATGGCGTGGGAGGAGCCCTTCTTTTAGTGTATAAATAGAAGGTGTTGTGGAGTCATTTGTACATCCATTTGTGCATCACAAGAGCTCATCAAAGGAGCATTAGGAGCTGGTTGGAGGAGGAGAGACACCTCTATTCTTGGCTGCAGAAAAGAAGCACAAAACAACAGAGATTTAAGCGTTGCTGGAGCTTTTTTGTTACTGTGTGGAGGGCTGTTCTATGCTGCAACCAGGCCGAAGATGAAGAGGGGTTAACGCAGGTCTGTTTGGGGCAGAAAAGAGGTAAGGGAACTCGTGTTTATGCAGGTCGAAAGCTACAAGATTGTTGTGTTAGGCCGCAAGCCATAACACCACAGAAAAGGGTGTGCGTAGGACTGTTTGGGGCTGACTTGTGCCCTAATCTCTTGCGTAGAGGCAGAGGGTTCACTTAAGGAGAGGCCGCAGTAAAAGGGAGTTGTTTTGGTGGATGGTTAAGGGCTGGTGCAACATGCCTTGATGCCCTAACCAGTCACAACTACAACAACAAGAAAACAACAAATCTGGAGAAACATTATCTTGTGATGGGTCATAGACTTGACCAGTGTTTGGATCGTTTATAAGGCAGCCTGTGGAAGTCAAAGAGGAGGGGTAGACTTCATGGTTAGATGCCCTAAACGAGTGACAATTTCCACAGTGATTGGGCAACAAACTTGGAGCGAAAGTTTGATGTGTGTTGGGTCAAAGAGTTTGACCAGTGCTTGGATCAGATTGATGGGCAACTTGAGGAGAGCTTAGGAGTTGTTTGGAGGGGCCCACATGGACTGTTGGGAAGCCTACCAAACAGCCAAGGTGATAGTAGGCACATCAGATTGGAAGGCAAAAGGACAACAATGAGTGTCACAGATGTTCCCTTGGTTGATGAGTTGATGGTGTCCTAGGAGGGGACAAGTGGTTGGTGCCCAGATTTGTGCAATACCTCCTCTATTGCAGAGCAAAGGGCAGATTGGTGGAGTTTGTGGGCAGCCATGTGTAAGGGTCTCGTAAGTGCGGGGATGCCCTAACTAGGTGTAGATGCTACGGTGTGGACTTGGTCACTCGTGGACTTTGGGAGGGCAACATGAGAGTGGACCTAGTGTGGATGTGATTGGGTACTTACAGCGTGATAGTGTCGAAGTTGGAGCCTGGTGAGCAACACCTTGATGGACAAAGGTAGTTGCGAGAGAGGCAGTTGTTGAGCTCAAGGGTTGACAAACCAAAGGAGCAGTTGTGGAGCCTGAGACTTGTGTGTGGAGAAGGACTTCTACAACAAATGATGGGCGGTCCTACTAGCCCGTGTTCATTGTGAGAGATGGACATCTTGCAGTGATAGGTGGCAACCCTCCGTGCCATATGTTTGTCTTCGTTGGAGTAGCAGATGAAGACCATAGTGGGCGGAAGTCCTTGAGTAGATGAGGAGCAGCAGTGGGTAGATTGAGAGTTGTTCACTAGTGGAGCTTTGAACAACTTGATAGGAGTCTCGATGTGTTGTCGCCTAGATGGACGAAGGCACAACTAGTGAGCAGATTGACAGCCGAGGTTCAGTGGCCAAATGGACTTGGAGCATTGATAGAGGTAAGAGCTGCAGATCGGGAGCCGAAGGACCGAGAAGGTACAGGGTACGACCAAGGGGAGCTGAGAGAGTTGACTACATCAGCCAAATGGTCATAGTATCTTATTGAGGGTAGATTGGTTGTCGATGGATTGATACCAAGCCCCAATTTTGTCTCTTGTACTAGTGGATGTATGAGGGCCAGTATCCCTAGTACGGGAGCCCTATACTATTGCATTATATGTTGTTTAATATAACAAAGTTGGGTTGAAAACTGTAAAGAGCTGTCTATATTCTGTGCATGTGTGATTTACTGTTGTTTATATTCCATTGTGCAAAGTAGTATTGTTGAGATTCTTGGTTTGGTAGCGTCAGAGATTTTAAGATTCTATCCTAGAGCCAAGATCGTGGAAATTCAACAACTATCACAATTGTAACAAATCCCTTTTCCTCTTTTTTCTTCCAATTGTTGTGGTGTCAACCTTGTAGGTTGTGGAAGGTTAGGAGCAAAAACACTTCCATCTTTATAGTTGTGAGTGGTAGGCTTCCTTGTTGCCATAATTTTGCTTTCAATTTTTCTTGCCAACCTGAATGCCTTCTCCAATGAATGCGAACCTCATGTTGGATGTTATTCTTTAAAGTCCCTATGAAGACATCAATCATTTTCTCCTCTGGAAGATCATTTACCCTTGTATTCAATTTTTGAAAGTCCTCAATGTGCTCCACTATTGAACCCTTTTGTTTGAGATTTATCAATTGGCTAAAGAAAGTGTTGCTCTTTGTATCTTCATAATGCGCTATCATTTCCTCCGTAAAAATTGACTAAGTGACAATTTGTTTACAAGAGCAAAGCCATTGATACCATACAAATTGATTTGGTTCTAAATAAAAAGTTGCAATGCATACCTTTTGTGTGTTTTGCACATTATGGATATCAAAATATTGCTCCATTTGTAGTATCCATGTTATGGGATCCTTGCCATTAAACTTCCTCATATCGATCTTTGGAATATGGTGGGTCTTCAATCCAACGTTAGAGTCTATGAAATCATGATTAACATTTCTTTTGTTCTCATCATGAGTTTCCTCTACTACCTTTTCACCATTAGGAAGCATTTCTTGTAGCAACTTTGTCAAACCTTCCTTCAAACCTTCCATGTCTTTCTTCAAATCTTCAATGTTGCCTTTCAGTTTTGCTTCTATACTATTGATGCCATTCTTCAAACCATCCATCTTAGCTTCTGTTAATTTTTGTGAGAGCGAAATTTGTTGCACTTGGTCTTGTAATTTTGATATATCATGTTGCATTTCTTCCTCTTCTTCATGTGTCATAGTAGAGCTTTCGGGTTTCTTACTAGGTGTTTCCATTTTCTTTCTTTGAGGCATCAATTAATGATAATTATGCTTCACTATGCCCTTTGAATCACTTCAAACTAATTTTTCAAACAAAACTTATGCAATTTTTTTTAAAAAACTACACACATTTTTTTCGCTTTGTAGGAGCTCGATATTGAATCTGTTGTATCTCTATAATTTCGGATCTCCAAGGTCTGAAATTTTGTCCTGTGGTAGCCCTCTAAGTTTTCTTTCCAACCCCACAATTCATACCAAGATTGGGGTCTTCAGGAAAGAGTTATGCCCGATCCCCCACGATGATCGGATTATAGACTGGTTCAGTAGAGCGAACTTGTACGGAGTGCCATGTGTCACTGTTTCGATCTTTGTTAAAATTGGCAACAAGGGTCAAACTCCATGTGGATCAGATTATTTATAGCAGCTGATATTTTTATTGGATCCCTCTTGTCGAGAGGTGTAGGATTGATCTAAAGATCATCTGATTCCGATAAGTATTTATGGAGATATGAATTTATTTTGATTATGGAATTATTATCAAGCCGACCAGCAACTTGAGTAGGCTCAGAAGCCCAATAGACATGCCTATTCATCATCTACGTTTTAGTATAAATTGGCAAGGACTTGAAGTCATTTGAACACACATTCTTCATGTGATCTCCTCTCCACGTCTTGGGTTTTTGGTGAAGGAGAGACACTAATGAAGAATGCCCTAGCTGCAGATGAAGCCCTAGTCACAGTCAACGTAATACCCTAATTCATGGAGATATATATACGTTGAAATGGCATAGCATGGAGATATATATATATATACGCACAATATTCAAGGGATACATACGCAACTATATGTATGAACAGCATGGAAACCTCAAACCTAGCCGTAGTACAAACAAGCCTAATACGCTGGTCATTGATGACACTATATGCAGCAATGGAGACTCCTATACACAGTTGCCCTATACGCAGCAATGGAGACTCCTATACACAGTTGCCCTATACGCAGCAATGGAAAATCTTATACATAGTGAACGTGATGCCATATACGCAACTATGGAAACACAAGTACATACACAACATATATGCAGCCATGGAAACACTTGTACATACGATACTTTCCACGCCGTCATTCCTCAATCATAACTGCAGCCAAGTATGAAGGCAAAGCCGCAGTCATAGTCACTTAGGTAGCCGCAGATCATACATGAAGGAGGCGCAACAAGGATAGCCTTAAGACATCGTGGAAGAAGGTAGAAAGAACAACATAAATCTATGTATTGGGTATATATATGAAGCCGCAGTCAAACGCAACATTATCATACTTTCTGGGCTCTCAGCATACTTGAAGGAGATTTGATGAAGTCGCAGTGGAATAGCCACAGTCAAACCCAGCATTGCCAATGATTATACGCACCAATGAAAGGAAACTTGTAGCTGCCAAGAGGAATACCAATATGCTGTGTGAAGTATGCGGCCCTGACTCAATAATGGGATTGCGTGGAACTATAGCCTCGCTGTTTGCTAGGCTGCAAGCCATAGCAAGCAGCTAAGGCTGATATGTATATGAACTAAAGAATGATGTATGGGTAGCATTATGAGCAGCATGATGTATGAGATCATGGGCAGCATAATGATACCATGAGCAGCATGATGTATGGGCAGCATTATGAGCAGCATGATGATATGAGATCAATGGCAGCATAATGATATCATGAGCAGCATGATATATGGGCAGCATTATGAGCAGCATGATGATATGAGATCATGGGCAGCATGATAGATGAGATCATGGGCAGCATGATGTATGAGATCATAGACAACATGATGTATGACATCATGGGCAACATAATGCATGGGCAGCATGATGTATGAGATCATGGGCAACATGATGCATGGGCAGCATGATGTATGGGTAGCTCAGTGATGTATGAGATCATGAGCAGCATGATGATGCATGATGCAGCGTAATGGTACTACACGGTAAGGTGCAGCAAATGGACAAGATGCCGCACTATGATGGGTGGAGGAGTCACCTTAGAGAATCAGTTGAAGCAATATGTCTTCAACTGATCTCTGCCGATATCAAAAGTCAAAGTGTTGACTTCTATTGTAAATGTACTCTCTCTCTCTCTCTTTCTCTGTTGAACTTTGAAGAACATAAAAGAAGAATTGATCAAGGGTTTCTCCACATTGGGGTTTGTCCTTGGCTAGCGCCACATCTTGTGTCCTCTTGTCTTGGCTTGTCTTCTGCGATTTATATTTATGTTCTATCTGTAGTTTACATTAATGCTGATGTGATTGCTAATCTGGAAAAGATAATGAGCTAACTGTGAAAATTGAAATAAATTGCTCTAGCATAGAACATACCTAAAATTAACATGGTATCAAAGGTGAGGTGAAGACAATGCCCAAGCAAGAGTGAAAGAGCAATCACCGACAACAGTTGGGACAAGACAAAAGGATCAATGGGTTCAAATTCACCGAGGGTGAAGTGGAAGCAGAGAATATTATTAGAATGGTGCAACGGAAGTTTCTGATGGCCTACTTAAAAGATCACTTCATTGAGAAGTTCAGATCTAAGGGTGTCGGGAATGTTACCCCTCAATTGAATGAAGGTAACTCGATTCATTTACAGAATCTCTTTTATGTACTTGATCGCAAGAAGAACCTGGTGTCCATTTCAGCAATGGAAGTCAAAGGTTACAGGGTGGCACTCATCAATGGAAAGGTACGTGTTTGAAAATAGATTTTTCAAAGATGTTTTTGAGTTCAGGGTTGTATCAAGTTGCAGGAAGTCCACTGGGGACCATGTCCATTAACACAACACCGGAGGTCTGTGAGTCAGATGGTGACAGGGATGCCTGGATTCAAAAAGAGCATGAAAGTACATCTCTGAGATATGCCGAGGAAAATACTACGAGGGGACCATTCCCCTCATGTAGCAGGTCCACAGGTGTGGAACAACCTGAGGAGTTTGAGATTGATAATCAGGAATCTCGCCTATGCAGGTGGAAGAAAGCCCTCTATGGCTTGAAGCAAAACACCCCGGGCGTAGTATGAGAGGATTGATAGCTGTCTGATGAAGCTGAGATTCACTAGGAGTGAAATGGATCCAAACCATTACTCAAAGGTTGTGGATGATAGACCTCTCATATCAGCACCTATGTTTGACGGGTGCAGACCCTCTCATTTGTAGAAGACAGAAGGAGTTGGATTCCGAATGTGGAAAGATAAACTGCAAGCCTGGGACTACCTTGAGGATCTTAACTTTCAGTATTTATATGGTAGTGATGCCGGACTAGATTTGGGAAATGCCTTTGAGTTTCATAAACTCATTCGCATTGATGTTCTTGGTGAACCTTCGTCCGAACATACATTTTGCAGTTAGTAGAGTGAGCTCATATTTGGTTGAGCTTCACTGGATTGGTGCCTAGAATCTTCTGAGATATCTTCAGGGCACAATCTCTCATGGATTGAGAAACATTGCCGAAATATTTCAAATGCTGAGTGGGCAGGCAGTGTGGAGGATCACTACAACACTTCTCAGTGCTAGTTCTCCTTGGGATCTGCTTCGATATCTTGGATAAGCAGGAAGCAGAAGTCGGTGGCTTTGAGCACCGCCGAGGTAGAGTATATTGTTGCTAGCAAGGCTACCTGAGAGGCAGTCTGGTTACGAAAGCTCTTTAGTGAGCTGTTTGGATACGATTATGTAGCAGGATGGTTAGTTCTCTTGTGAGGTCTGGATGATGTGTTCTCCATGACGATTATGTAGTAGGATGATTAGCTCTCCTGTGAGGCTTGGATGATGTGTTCTCCATGGCGATTGTGTAGCAGGATGATAAGTTCTCCTGTGAGCACAAGATTGATTAAGTTCTCCTGTCTAGGCATCCTACGCATGCAGTCTGGGACTCATGGGAAGTACCTCTCATTTGATCAATGAGCAGGGAAATGAGGATAGGGACCATAGTAGTACCGATGGACGCATCGCTGTATCTACTGTACTCCATATGCTAGGATGACCTTCATTGATCTGAGATCAATGATACTAGTCTGGGACCAGTGGTAGGAGTTGTACCCCTATGACACTGACTTCGGGTCGATTGAGCACTGGTCTGGGACCAGTGGTACATACTCCGAGACTGACTTCGAGTCAGTAGAGTACTAGTCTGGGACCAGTGGTAGCAGTTGTACCTACTATGACACTGACTTCGGGTCGGTTGAGGATTGGTCTGGGACCAGTGGTACATACTCTGAGACTGACTTCGGGTCAGTGGAGGACTAGTCTGGGACCAATGAGAGTGGTACATACTATGACGCTGACTTCGGGTCGGTTGAGACTGGTCTGGGACTAGTAGTACACACTCTGAGACTAATGATACTGGTCTGGGACCAGTGGTAGGAGTGGTACCCACTATGACGCTGACTTTGGGTCGGTTGAGACTGGTCTGGGACCAGTGGTACACACTCTAAGACTGACTTCGGGTTAGTGGAGAATGGTATGAGACATTCTCGATCAATTCTTCTTCTTCATGGTTCAGCAAAGCCAAGCTGCGCAGAGCAGAGCAGAGCCAACAAAGCTGAGAAGAGCAGAGCAGAGCCAGTGGAGCTGAGCAGAGCCGAGCAGAGCCAGCAGAGCTAAGCAGAGCCGAGCAGAGCAGAGCCATTAAAGCTTGTTAAATTGGCAACTAGGGCCAAACTCCATGTGGGTCATCTTATTTATGGCAGCTGATAATTTTATTGGATCCCTCTCATCGAGAGGTGTAGGATTGATCTAAAGATCATCCGATTCCGATAAGTATTTATGAAGTTATGAATTTATTTATGTTATAAAATAAATTGTCAAGTCGGCCAACAACTTGAGTAGGCTCAGAAGCCCAATAGTCATGTCTATTCATCATCTACGTTTTAGTATAAATAAGAGGAGATTTGAAGTCATTTTGCACAAGACATACTCTTCATGTGTGGTCTCCTCCTCTCCACATTCTGGGTTTTGCCGAAGGAGAGACACAATGAAGATACACTGGCCTAAAGGTTATGCCCTAGCTGCAGTAAGCTGCAGGCTTATGAGAATGTTCTACGCAACAAATAGAGACTTATTCATATGCAGTCAAATGAAGACTCTTACGCAGTTATGGAAACCTTATACGCTGAGACCTTATACGTTGTTCATATGCTGTTCATGATGACCTCTTATACACAGTTCTTGGAGACTCTATACACAGTCTTAAGACTCATCTATACGCAGCCATGGAATCATCTATACACAGTTACACAACCATGAAATCATCTATACACAGTCATAAAGACTCATCTATATGCAGCCATGGAAACATCAAAACGTAGTCATGAACCAACGCAGTCATAAAGACTGATCCAACAACGAAGACTCTACATGCTGTTATGAAGACTCATTATGCAAGTCATACGCAGCAATGGAGACCCTATACGCAGTCACTCTATACGCAGTTCATGGAGACTCTTATGCACAGGTCATAGAGACACTTATACGCTGGTAATAAAGACATTTATACGCATACAATTCAGACATCTTTGCAATGAGGTTTAGGATCTCGGATGCCTCTGAAATCTCAAGGAAAATTACAGTGAGCAGTTACAGGATGAATGTCGGAAGTCTGTCCACTATAATGATCACACAGTCATGGGAATGAAGCTGCAGGCAAGGTTGTCAAAGCCGCAGTCATAATAATGAAGTTGCAGGCAAGGTTGTCAAAGCCGCAGTCATAGTAGTGGAGCCACAGTCAAGGTTGTCAAAGCCGTAGTCCTAGTAATGGAGCCGTAGCAAAGACATGAAACAACAGTCAAGCAAATCAAATGGAGTCACAGTCAAGTTCATATTACTGTCTTGCTATGACTCAATGATGAGATAAGGATTCGATGAGGAAATCCTTGGCACATGTATCATCAACGTATTCCTGTGGCAAGAGGATCTACGAAATCCTACAGCAGCATTAAAATGAGATCATGGGTAGCATGATGATAAATGAGATCACGAGCATGGGCAGCTTGATGATGAATAAGACCATGGAAAATGCAGCATGATGAGTAGCATGAAGATGAGAGTAGCGCAGTCATCAAGGTTCAACACATGTGACAATACAGCATGGTGTCACACGGTTATGTGCAATAAATGGACGAGATGCAGCACTAAGATAGGTGAAGGAGTCACCTTAGAGAATCAATTGAAGCAATATGTCTTCAACTGATCTCATGCGATATCAAAAGTCAAGTATGGACTTCTATTGTAAATGTACTATCTCTCTCACTTTCTTTGCTGAACTATGAAGAACATAAAAGAAGAATTGATCAAGGGTTTCCCCACATTGGGGTTTGTCCCTAGCTAGCGCCACATCGTGTGTCCTCTTGTCTTGGCTTGTCTTCTACGATTTATGTTTATGTTCTATCTGCAATTTACTTTAATGCTGATGTGATTGCTAATCTGGAAAAGATATCGAGCTAACTGTGAAAATTTAAATAAATTGCTATAGCAGAGAACATACCTAAACTTAACAGAGCTAAGTAGAGTTAGTAGAGCTGAGCAGAGCTGAGCATAATAGTGTAGGGCACTGATGGCAGAGACAGTACAGTGGGACATATGGATCAACGGATGGAGTTCTCCCTAGTTGAGAGGGAGTGTTAAAATTGGCAACTAGGGCCAAACTCCATGTGGGTCAGCTTATTTATGGTAGCTGATATTTTTATTGGATCCCTCTCGTCGAGAGGTGTAGGATTGATCTAAAGATCATCCGATTCTGATAAGTATTTATGGAGATATGAATTTATTTTGATTATGGAATTATTATCAAGTCGACCAGCAACTTGAGTAGGCTTAGAAGCCCAATAGACACGCCTTTTTATCATCTACGTTTTAGTATAAATTGGCAAGGACTTGAAGTCATTTGAACACACATTCTTCATGTGATCTCCTCTCCACGTCTTGGGTTTTTGGTGAAGGAGAGACACTAATAAAGAATGCCCTAGCTGCAGATGAAGCCCTAGTCACAATCGACGTAATACCCTAATTCATGGAGATATATATACGCTGAAATGGCACAACATGGAGATATATATATACGCACAACATTCAAGGGATACATACATAGCTATATGTATGAACAACATGGAAACCTCAAACCTAGCCGCAGTACAAACAAGCCTAATACGTTGGTCATTGATGACACTATACGCAGCAATGGAGACTCCTATACACAGTTGCCCTATATGCAACAATGGAGACTCCTATACACAGTCAACGTGATGCCATATACGCAGCCATGGAAACACAAGTACATACGCAACATATACGCAGCCATGGAAACACAAGTACATACGCAGCATATATGCAGCCATGGAAACACTTGTACATACGATACTTTCCACGCCGTCATTCCTCAGTCATAACCGCAACCAAGTATGAAGGTAGAGCCGCAGTCATAATCACTTAGGTAGCCGCAGATCATACATGAAGGAGCCGCAGCAAGGATAGCCTCAGGACATCGTGGAAGAAGGCAGAAAGAACAACATAAATCTATGTATTGGGTATATATATGAAGCCGCAGTCAAACGCAGCATTATCATACGTTCTGGGCTCTCGGCATACTTGAAGGAGATTTGATGAAGCTGCAGTGGAATAGCCGCAGTCAAACGCAGCATTGCCAATGATTATACGCAGCAATGAAAGGAAACCTGTAGCTTCCAAGAGGAATACCAATACGCTGTGTGAAGTACGCAACCCTGACTCAATAATGGGATTGCGTGGAACTATAGCCTAGCTGCTTTGCTAGGCTGCAAGCCATAGCAAGCAGCTAAGGCTGATATGTATATGAACTAAAGAATGATGTATGGGTAGCATTATGAGCAGCATGATGTATGAGATCATGGGCAGCATAATGATATCATGAGCAGCATGATGTATGGGCAACATTATGAGCAGCATGATGATATGAGATCAATGGCAGCATAATGATATCATGAGCAGCATTATGAGCAGCATGATGATATGAGATCATGGGCAGCATGAAGCATAATGATCATGGGCAGCGTGATAGATGAGATCATGGGCAGCATGATGTATGAGATCATGGGCAACATGATGCATGGGCAGCATGATGTATGAGATCATGGGCAACATGATGCATGGGCAGCGTGATGTATGAGATCATGGGCAGCATGATGTATGAGATCATGGGCAGCATGATGCATGCGATCATGGGCAACATGATGCATGGGAAACATGATGTATGAGATCATGGGCAGCATGATGTATGGGCAGCTCAGTGATGTATGAGATCATGAGTAGCATGATGATGCATGATGTAGCATGATGGTACTACACAGTAAGGTGCAGCAAATGGACGAGATGCAACACTATGATGGGTGAAGGAGTCACCTTAGAGAATCAGTTGAAGCAATATATCTTCCACTGATCTCTGCCGATATCAAAAGTCAAAGTGTTGACTTCTATTGTAAATGTACTCTCTCTCTCTCTCTTTCTCTGTTGAACTTTGAAGAACATAAAAGAAGAATTGATCAAGGGTTTCCCCACATTGGGGTTTGTCCCTGGCTAGCGCCACATCTTATGTCCTCTTGTCTTGGCTTGTCTTCTGCGATTTATATTTATGTTCTATCTGCAGTTTACTTTAATGCTGATGTGATTGCTAATCTGGAAAAGATAATGAGCTAACTGTGAAAATTGAAATAAATTGCTCTAGCATAGAACATACCTAAAATTAACAATCTTCCACCCTAAAATGGCTACACGAACAACTACACTCCGTGCACTTTCAACCACTTTTTACAGAATTCAAATCTGATACCTGAAACGAAAGTTATGACAATTTTCCCTAAGTCCCCTGTTTGAGACAGAATTTTGGAGCTTGCAAAACCCCTAACTTCCTCGGATCATATCTCTGAAAATATAGCGAACCAAGATTTGAAATTTTTACACAAAGTTCACCAAGATTTCGGCTCCATGTAATAAAAATTTAAGCTTTTGAAGTCTCGTAGAAAAAACGTTATAGCAAAGAAGTGAAACCCTAGAATCCCAAGCTTTGATACAAAATGTTATGCAACCAACTCACAAAATAGAAGAAAAGATAGATCAACGACTTCAAAATTAGTCTCTTTGAGGGGGCAACCTCCTTTACATTACACAAATAAACAATTCTTGGATGATTCAAATGACAAAACCTCCTTTCTATATATAAGAGTCTAAAGGGTCATAATATAATCAGAGCCGACATAACAATATTGATGTAAGGGCACAACAATAACAATAGTGGGCTTCTATGGGGTACAATAATAACAATATGGGGGACTACATGGGCACAACAATAATAGTACAGGGGTACACTGGCAATAACGATGAGGGAATACACTAGTATTATAGGGACCTAACATGCATGATATTATTAAGAACAAACACCCTCAATACATATGGAATAGTGATTTGTACAAGAGAGGCAAGAGAATGATAAAATTTATTACCAATCATAGCACATTAGAGAAATTTTGAGGTCTAAAATGGGTCTCAAAACAAAGAAGTACAACCAAAAACAACTTTATAAATACCAATAGGAATCAAGATGATGATGTCAACCTTGGGGGATGATTCGCCATTTTTGGAGTAAAAAAATAAAATGATTAAAAATTTAAAAACAATTTTTTCAACTCGTATTTTAAACTTATCTCCATACGATTTTACTCAAATTTTGAGCGGAAGACTCGTTGGATTTGGAATTTAATTCCTCATCCAAGGAGTACCCATGTGTACATACTTTTAATGGACCCTGCTACACGAAGAATGAGAAATACATGAAAAACTTGATTGCAATCACGTTTTTCATGTATTTCTCATTTTTTGTGTAGCAAGGTTGATCGAAAGTATGCAACATGGGTACTCCTTGGATGAAGAATTAAATTCTGCATCCAACAAGTGCTCTTGCTCGAAATTTGAGTAAAATTGTAGGGAGATAAGTTGAAAATACGAGTTGAAAAAGTAGTTTTTTCTTTTTTTCCTCCAAAATTTGATGATGTAATGTAATCTTATTTTATTATTTCCATTATTATTTTATAATATTCCTTAGGAGGCCCATTTTAGACCTCAAAATTTCTCTAATGACACACATGGTCTTTTCCGTAGTCACTCAAGTTTGGAGTTGTTGAAGATTGTGAAGACCTGATTTCCTAGCTATTACCTCACCTTCAGGCGCCTTTTGAAGGTAAGAGAGTGTTAAAATTGGCAACTAGGGCCAAACTCCATGTGGGTCATCTTATTTATGGCAGCTGATATTTTTATTGGATCCCTCTCATCGAGAGGTGTAGGATTGATCTAAAGATCATCCGATTCCGATAAGTATTCACGGAGTTATGAATTTATTTATGTTATAAGTCAAACTGTCAAGTCGGCCAGCAACTTGAGTAGGCTCAGAAGCCCAATAGTCGTGTCTATTCATCATCTACGTTTTTAGTATAAATATAGAGGACTTGAAATCATTTGGAACACACAACTCTTCATGTGATCTCCTCCTCTCCACGTCTTGGGTTTTTGGTGAAGGAGAGACACACAAGAAGATACGTTGGGGCCAAGTGTATGATGCCCTATCTTATACGTAGATGATGCCCTAGCTTATATGCTGTAATGGAGACACCTAGCTACAGTAAGGGAAGGAATTATCACGCTGTAATGAAGACTCCTAAACGCAGAGAAGGTGAAGGAAACATGTTCACGCAGATGATGCCCTATACGCAGAGACCTGTTCATGCAACCATAGAAGCACAGAACTCACACATATTCGGATGGTTCTGTGATCTCACATGGAAGAGGAGTCGCTGTCATGAGGCCGCAGTCTAGACATGGAGCCGTAGTCAAAGCTTGAAGCTGCAGTCAAGATATGAGGGTATCCAGAATGAAGGAGCAACAAAACTTGTCTAAGGGCATCAACAATTGAGGTAACAATCTCGCATTCCTCTCTCTAAACTCGCATGGAGGAACAGGTCCAAATCTAGGGCTTGACTGCACCTTGATTGGGTATTAGGTCCAGTTACAGTCAAGACCTCGGATAACTGGAGCTGTATAGACACAACGGTGACATGAGGTTTGGACAATCTCGGCATTCCAGTGTTGGGCTAATTTTGCATGAATAAGAGCAGTCTTGACATCATACTCCTGTAGCTACAGAACTTTGGATAGAGATGGAACAGTAAGACAGTGATGCCATAAAGATGATCTCGGTATTACAGCGAAGGATATTCGGACCTGTTATCTAATAGTCTCGGCATATGTTTATTGTCTCAATGCTATACATAACCACATCAGCTCTCAGTGTAATAATAAACTCGGTTACTATCTCAATGAAAGCAGAGATATGGTCCTAATCTCATGTTAGATAATCTTAGTATAATGGGCAGCATGATGATGGAAGATGCAGCATAATGGGCAGCATGATGATGAGAGCAGATGAGAGCAGCTCAGTCATCAAGGTCCAACACTATGATGGTACAACATGGTGCTACATGGTAAGGTGCAGCAAATGGACGAAATGCAACACTACGATAGGTGAAGCCGTCACCTTGGAGAATCAGTTGAAGCAGAATGTCTTCAACTGATCTCATGTATCATCGTTATAGGAGATGATCTATGCTCAGATCTAGATAAGTCAAAGTGTTGACTTCTGTTGTAAATGTACTATCTCTCTCTCTGCTGAACTTTGAAGAACATAAAAGAAGAATTGATCAAGGGTTTCCCCACATTGGGGTTTGTCCCTCGCTAGCGCCACATCTTGTGTCCCCTTGTCTTGGCTTGTCTTCTGCGATTTATGTTTATGTTCTATCTTCAGTTTACTTTAATGCTGATGTGATTGCTGACTGTAAAAATTAAATAAATTGCTCTAGCATAGAACATACCTAAAATTAACATGGTATCAGAGCTAAGGTGAAGACAATGCCCAAGCAAGAGTGAAAGAGGAATCACCGAAGACAGTTGGGAAAGGACAAAAGGATCAGTGGATTCCTCATCCCTCTTCAAATTCACCGAGGGTGAAGTCAAAGTAGAGAATATTATCAGAATGGCGCAGCGTAAGTTTCTGATGGCCTACCTAAAGATCACTTCATTGGGAAGTTCGGATCCAAGGGTGGAAGGAAAGGTGGATGCCTTGATTGAAATAAGTTCGACCATTATGCGAAGGAGTGTCCGAAAGGCAGAGACACTTCTCTTGATTACAATCATTCCAGGGACATCTAGGAAATGGCCGACTCTTCAGAGAAGGCAAGGAACCCCAGGATTATATTTGGAGCCGATGCCACCTATTCCGAAAAAGGTTGTAGGGAATGTTACCTCTCAATTGAATGAGGGTAACTCGATTTATTTACAGAATCTCGTTTATGTACCTGAATCCAAGAAGAACCTGGTGTCCACTTCCTTTCAAGGTGGCACTCGTCGATGGAAAGGTACGTGTTTGAAAATAGAATTTTCAAGATGTTTTTGAGTTCAGGGTTGTATCAAGTTACAGGAAGTCCACTGGGGACCATGTCCATTGACACATAGCACCGGAGGTCTGTGAGTCAGATGGTGACAGGGAAGCCTGAATTCAAAAAGAGCATGAAAGTACATGTCTGAGATGTACCATGTTACAATGGGACCGTTCCCCTCATGTAGCAGGTCCACAGCTCTGGAACAACCTGAGGGGTTTGAGATTGATAATCAGGAATCTCGCATATGCAGGTGGAAGAAATCCCTCTATGGCTTGAAGCAAAACACCCCGGGCATAGTATGAGAGGATCAATAGCTATCTGACAAAGCTGAGATTCACTAGGAGTGAAACGGATCCAAACCATCCGAAGGTTGTGGATGATAGACCTCTCATACCAGCACCTTATGAGGATGACCTATTTCTAACAGATGCAGACCCTCTCACTTGCAGAAGTAAGAGGGAGTTGGATTCCGGATGTGGAATGGTGAACTGCCAGCCTGTGACTACCTTGAGGATCTCAATTTTCAGAAGTTACATGATAGTGATGTCGGATCAGATTTGGGAGATGCCTCTGAGTTTCATAAACTCATTCGCGTTGATGTTCTTGGTGAACTTCCGTCCGGACATATGTTTTGCAGTTAGCATGGCGAGTTCATATTTGGTTGAGCCTCACTGGATTGGTGCCAAGAATCCTCTGAGATATCCTTGGGGCACAATCTCTCATGGATTGAGATACACTGCCGGAAATATGAAACTGCATGATCAGTAGGCAGGCAGTGTGGAGGATCACTAGAGCACTTCTCAGTGCTGGTTCTCTTTGGATTCTGCTTCGATATCATGAATAAGCAGGAAGCAGAAGTCGGTTGCTATAAGCACCGCCAAGATCGAATACACAGCTACGAGTATGATCTTGTGTGAAGCTGCATGGTTGCGGAAGCTCTTCAGTGAGCTATTTGTACACATGATGAATACCACTGTGATTCTCTGTGACAACCTGAGGTAGGATTCAATTATTGAGGAATCTCGTATTCGATGATTGCTCTAGCAGATAGACATCAGATACTGACATATCTAGGATATGGTAAGTCGATGAGCAAGGAGGCTCCATCACATTGAGATGATGTACAGATCGCTACACTTTGTCAAAGCCTCGGGGGAAAGATCAAATTTGTGATTTTCCCGAATGACTTGGAGTCGTCGAGAGACCCTTGTAAAAGGGTCCTGCATGTTGTATACATTGAGCTCTGGGGGCTTGCGGTTCTTACTGGAGCAACATACAACCACAGGGTGACTCACCCTCCCCTGGTGGTGCGCACTGGACAGGATGATTCGCTCTCCTGTGGACAAGATGATTCGCTCTCTTGTGGGACAGGATGATTCGCTCTCCTGTGGACAAGATGATTCGCTCTCTTGTGTAGCAGGATGATTAGTTCTCCTGTGAGGTCTGGATGATGTGTTCTCCATGACGATTGTGTAGCAGGATGATTAGTTCTCTTGTGAGGCCTGGATGATGTGTTCTCCATGGCGATTGTGGAACAGGATGATTCGCTCTCCTGTGGGCAGGATGATTAGTTCTCTATGGCATCCACTGGACAGGATGATTCGCTCTCTTGTGGACATGATGATTAGTTCTCCTGTCGAGGCATCCTACCCATGTAGTCTGGGACTCATGGGAAGTACCTCTCATCTGATCAATGAGCAGGAAAATGAGGATAGGGACCATAGTAGTACCGATGGACGCATCGCTGTATCTACCATACTCCCTATGCTAGGATGACCTTCATTGATTTGGGATCAATGAGTATTGGTTTGGGACCAGTGTACCCACTATGACACTGACTTCAGGTCAGTAGAGGACTAGTCTGGGACCAGTGGTACATACTCTGAGACTGACTTCGAGTCAGTAGAGTACTAGTTTGGGACCAGTGGTAGGAGTTGTACCTACTATGACACTGACTTCGGGTTGGTTGAGGACTAGTCTGGGACCAGTGGTACACACTCTGAGATTTACTTCGGGTCAGTGGAGAATGGTATGACACATTCTCGATCAATTCTTCTTCTTCATGGTTCAGCAGAGCTAAGTAGAGCAGAGCTGAGTAGAGCAGAGCTGAGCCAACAGAGTTGAGCAGAGCAGAGCAGAGCCAACAGAGCTGAGCAGAGCAGTGCAGGGCACTGATGGCAGAGATAGTACAGTCGAACATTTGGATTAGCAGATGGAGTTCTCCCTAGTTGAGAGGGAGTGTTAAAATTGGCAACTAGGGCCAAACTCCATGTGGGTCATCTTATTTATGGCAGTTGATATTTTTATTAGATCCCTCTCATCGAGAGGCGTAGGATTGATCTAAAGATCATCCAATTGCGATAAGTATTCATGGAGTTATGAATTAATTCATGTTATAAGACAAACTGTCAAGTCGGCCAACAACTTGAGTAGGCTCAAAAACCCAATAGTCATGTATATTCATCATCTACGTTTTTAGTATAAATATAGAGGACTTGAAATCATTTGGAACGCACAACTCTTAATGTGATCTCCTCCTCTCCACGCCTTGGGTTTTTGGTGAAGGAGAGACACACAAGAAGATATGTTGGGCCAAGTGTATGATGCCCTAGCTTATACGCAGATGATGCCCTAGCTTATACGCTGTAATGGAGACACCTAGTCGTAGTAAGGGAAGGAATTCTCACGCTGTAATGAAGACTCCTAAACTCAGAGAAGGTGAAGGAAACATGTTCACGCAGAGACCTGGTTCCCTAAACGTAGAGATCTGTTCATGCAGAGACCTGTTCACGTAGATGATGCCCTATACATAGAGACTTGTTCACGCAGCCATAGAAGCACAAAACTCATGCATATTCGGATGGTTCTATGATCTCACATGGAAGAGGAGTCGCTGTCATGAGGCCGCAGTCTAGACATGGAGCCGCAGTCAAAGCTTGAAGCTGCAGTCAAGATATGAGGGTATCCGGAATGAAGGAGCAACAGAACATGTCTAAGGGCATTGGCAATTGAGGTAACAATCTCGCATTCCTCTCTCTAAACTCGCATGGAGGAACAGGTCCAATCTAGGGATTGACTGCACCTTGATTGGGTATTAGGTGCAGTCACAGTCAAGACCTCGGATAATTGGAGCTGTATAGACACAACAATGACATGAGGTTTGGACAATCTCGACATTCCAGTGTTGGGCTAATTTCGCATGAATAAGAGCAGTCTTGACATCATACTCCTGTAGCTACAGAACTTCGGATGGAGATGGAACAGTAAGACAGTCATGCCATAAAGATGATCTCGGTATTACAACGAAGGATATTCGGACCTGTTATCTAATAGTCTCGGCATATGTTTATGTGTCTCGATGCTATACATAACCACATCAGCTCTCAGTGTAATAATAAACTCGGTTACTATCTCAATGAAAGCAGAGATATGGTCCTAATCTCATGTTAGATAATCTCAGTATAATGGGCAGCATGATGATGGAAGATGCAGCATAATGGGCAACATGATGATGAGAGCAGATGAGAGCAGCTCAGTCATCGAGGTCCAACACTGTGATGGTACAACATGGTGCTACATGGTAAGATGTAGCAAATGGACAAAATGCAACACTACGATAGGTGAAGCCGTCACCTTGGAGAATCAGTTGAAGCAGAATGTCTTCAACTGATCTCATGTATCATCGTTACAGGAGATTATCTATGCTCAGATCTAGATAAGTCAAAGTGTTGACTTTTGTTGTATATGTACTATCTCTCTCTCTGTGCTGAACTTTGAAGAACATAAAAAAAGAATTGATCAAGGGTTTCCCTACATTGGGGTTTGTCCCTGGCTGGCGCCACATCTTGTGTCCTCTTGTTTTGGCTTGTCTTCTGCGATTTATGTTTATGTTCTATCTTCAGTTTACTTTAATGCTGATGTGATTGTTGACTGTAAAAATTAAATAAATTGCTCTAGCATAGAACATACCTAAAATTAACAGAGAGTCATTAGCTATCATGGTATCAAGTCAACACTGGCAGGTATTAAAGGATATGGCTCTAACCACACTTGACAGGCAAGGTTTTGAAGAGGTGGAGGAGACCGCTCTTGATGGTCAGTTTTGGGCACGTGTGAGGGATGTTCTGCAATACACCAAGCCCATTTATAACATGATTCATTTTGCAGATACAGATGCACCAGTGATTGGGGAGGTGTATGAGCAAATGGATAACATGTTGGGGCAAATAAAAGATATTGTTCAGGAAAAAGATCCCAACTTGTATGATATTATTTACAATTTTGTGTGTGCACAGTGGGATAAACTTAATGTTCCACTACATGCCTTGGCGTATATCCTTATGCCAAAATACTACTCTCCATCTTGGTTGGGCAAACCTGCACCTGGGGGTGGGGTTAGGGCCAAACCCCATACAGATCTAGAGGTACAAAATGGGTATATGACAACATTAGACAAGTTGGGCCTTCACTAGGAGTGTGCTAGATTACGTCTTGAATTAGGAAAATACTTCACTAGCATTGGAGTGTTTGGTACTTTGCATGCAATGGAAGATAGGGACAGATTGGATGCTGTCACATGGTGGGACATGTATGGCGGCTAGGGACTTTTGCCAAAATTGGCAAAAAAAGTGCTTTCACAGGTTGTAAATACTTCTTTTGCAGAGAGGTGTTGGAGCACCTATAGCTTCATCCATAATGTGAGAAGAAACAGACTCAATGAAAACCAGGCAGAAAACTTGGTTTATGTGCACTACAACTTGAGTTTGTTGACACATTATTGTGACTGGGCTCGTGATGATACATCATATATGACTTGGGACAACAACTAGAGGAAGATAATTTGAAGAATGGCTCTCTATATCTAGAAGAATTGGAAATAAAACTTTTGAAAGATGATGATGAAGCAATAACAAGAACCATGCCACCCTAATCATCTAGTAGCAGTACTTGAGTTCCACAATCTTCCCCCACCTCCACCTACATCCTCACGTGGAGGTCATGTGCCTTTTGGTTCTGGTTTTGGACATGGTCGTCCAACTATGCGGGAGGAGACTCCCAATAGACCACCACGAGATTCTCAGAAATTAGACATTTCTCGTGGCAAGAGGCCCAAGCAATAGATAATAGATTTACTTGTCTTTTCTAGTTTCTAGTAGTTTTTATAACTATTGACTCTTTCATATTTATTATGATATTTTTTGTAAACAATATATGACAATTTAAGTTTGAAGTTTGAAGTTGGCAATTATAACTCATTGGTAATGAATTATGAATATGATGCTTCGTGAAAGTTGAAAGTTGAAACATTTCATTTCATGTTAGATATTCTTTGTTATCATTTGGTTACTTGGTAATGGTAATGGTTACAAGTACAACTTTAGTGATCAATGATGATAAATGTTATATATTGAATTTTGAAAGCTTGAAACTTTAAGATTGATGAATCATGAGACTCGATATGTTGTATGTTACTAACTTGTGGACGTGGTTGATGAAGATTATAACTTCTAGATGATTGATGTTATATGGTTCAATCCATGTTTTTATGATTTTTATATTCGATTCACCATTCTACATGCTTTTGTTGACATATATGCATCAAAATATATAAAAATATATTATATAAAAATTTGCTCCTAATTCGCCCCCAACCCAGGAGCTTTTGAAAATGTCACTCCCCGCTCCCGCTTTTGCTCCTGTTTCCCCCTTCCGATCTCGCTCCCAAGCAACCTTGGTTCTCCCAGAAAGAGGGAGAAGATTATGATGAGACCTTTGCTCCAATTGCCAGGTACACCTCCATTAGATCTATTATTTCTCTTGCTGCTTCATTGGGATGGAATTTACATCAGATGGATGTGAAGACTGCTTTCCTCAATGGTGTAATTGAGGAAGAGGTGTACATAGAGCAACCTCAAGGTTTTGAGGTGCATGGAAAGGAATCTCATGTTTGCAGGTTAAATAAGGCCTTGTATGGACTCAAGCAAGCTCCAAGAGCTTGGTATGTTCAAATTGATAGCTATTTGACAAGACTGGGATTTACCAAGAGTGATGTTGATCCAAACCTCTATTTCAAGGTTGTGAAGAATGCACTTGTGATTGTATTGCTATATGTTGATGATTCACTTCTAAGAAGTGATGAGCCTCTCATCATTTAGTGTAAAAAGCAATTGGCTTCTAAATTTGATATGAAGGATCTTGGTTTGATGCATTATTACTTGGGACTGGAAGTATGGCAGAAACCTAGCGAAGTCTTCCTTGGTCAAGGAAAGTATGTGATTGAGATCCTTCAGAAATTTGGCATGATGGATTGTAAATCCATGGCTACTCCCATGGTGACTAACTTGAAAAAGTTAAGAGGTTCCGAATCCAGATTGGTAGATCCATCCATGTACCAATGATTGATTGGCTCATTGATGTATTTGGTTAACACCAGGCCAGGCATTTTCTTTGTAGTAAATACATTGAGCCAGTTCCAGGTTGAACCAAGACATGAGCATTGGATTGTAGCAAAGCACATTTTGAGATATCTACGTGGTACTGTGAACTATGGTTTGAGATATGTCACAAACAAGGATGTACAACTTCAGGGATATACAGATGCTGATTGGGCAGGAAGTGCTGATGATAGGAAGAGTACTTCAGGGGTATGCTTCAGTTTGGGCTCTGTCACAATATCTTGGGTGAGCAAGAAGCAAAGATTTGTTGCACTCAGCACCGCAGAAACATAATATATTGCAGCCAATGAAGCATGTATAAAAGCAATGTGGCTTCAAAAGTTGTTTGTAGGATTGTTCGACCAAGAGCTGGAACTGACCATGATACATTGTGATAATCAAAGTTGTGTGAAGCTTTCAGAGAATCCCATGTTCCATGATAGGTCGAAGCATATTGAGATCAAGTACCACTACATTTGTGACATGGTACAGAGGAGAGCAATAAGGCTCAAGTACATCTCCACTGATGAGTAGACAATTGATATTTTGACGAAGCCATTGCCTAGAGAGAAGTTCGTGTACTTCAGAGACAAGCTGGGGCTTGTGGAGATTACCCCTCTCATTGAGAGGGAGTGCTGATTTGATAACAACATGGATGGACATTCTCCCAATAGGGAGAATGGTCCGAGAGGCCCAAAGTGTTCCCCAAGTAGGGTGGAATGAATACCTCTCAGTGAGGAGGCCCGATTACTCACCATGAAGGGTTGAATAAGGTCTAGACCCAATCACTCACCAAGGAAGGGTTGAGTGAGGTCTTTCAACATTTAGACCTGATCACTCACTAGGGGAGGGTTGAGTGAGATCTTTTAGTATCTAGACCCGATCACTCACTAGGGAAGCGTTGAGTGAGGTCTTTCAGCATTTAGGCCCAGAGTGCTCCCTAGGAGGGGTGAGTGAGTGCATGCTAGTTGAGTTAGTATCTCAGCATTTTGGCCTAGTGAGAGGCCTTGAGATTTGAGGATCGATCTCTTTAAGAAAGTGAGTCCTAATACGCTGATCGTAAGCAATGGGTTAGGTACCAACTAGGATATGGCTAATAGTGGATGCTGCTGGTAGATAATGATGCTAATCATAATGATGTTGATGATGATTTGATTTTTCTTTTCTTAGAGAAATTTGTCAACTTGAGAACATCTATGACAGTCATTATGAATACCTCCCTAATTAAGAGGGAGTGTTGAATTTTGTAACTATGGTCGGTCTTAATGTATATTTGACCCTTGATGTATTTATATTGATTATTGTAAAGCATATTTTAAATGCTAAGTCAAAAGAAAATTATATTTTGAGACAAGTCCCATTTGGACTTTTAAAAGAGGAAAATTTGAATTTTTAAATTTGAAATTTTTGGCTCAAAGTTTGTCAAGTTAGCCTCCCATCAAGTCAAGTCAGCCTAGACAGAGTCATGCCCATTCAACTTAGGTAGAACACTATATAAAGGCAACTCAACTTCCTCCTCAAGGCACCAATTCAAACTCTCTCAAGAAGTTTTTGGGTATCTTAGTGAAGATCAAGAAGGACAAGGAGGACAAAAAGGACGAATTGCATCTCTTTCTCTCTCTCTCAAGCTCGCATGTGTGGATAGTCTCTCTCTCTCTCTTTGCAGTTTGCATATTTCTGGGCAGTTTTTGTTGTAGGGAAAGAAATCTCTGGGTAGTTGCTGGGAGTCAAAATTCTGGGATTCTGACAGTTGCAAGAGGGCTGAAATTCTGGGGCAATTCAACAAGAGTGAAGTGTTGGATTAGGTTGGGAGGCTTGACTTGGAGGGTTTGACCAGGTGTGACCTAGTTAATGACTAGAAGGTCTAGGTGTGTTTCTTGTTGAAAAGAAGATTTTCTCTATTGAAAAGGTTGTTGGGTTTTTTCCCTGAGTGGGTTTTCCTAGGGTAAATCTTGTTTTCTCTTTGTGCATTGTGATCTCTACTGTTCTATTGTTCTTGTATGGTTGAATTTATGAAGTATAATCGTTGAATGATATATTGGAATAATTAAAAGAAGATCAACATCAAAAGAAATGTTGCACGAAGCGGAAGCGTTTTTTGGAAGCGGGGACGCCGAAGCGTCATTTTCCAAAAATCTAGGAAGCGAAGCGTCCGCGGAAGCGTCTGCTATATATATATATTTATATTTTTTTGCATTTATACTCAAAACAAACATCCCAAATACCAAATTAATTGTAGAAGACATGAAAACATGCATATTTTTGCATAAATCAAGATAGATATAACATCCTTTGTACATTAATGATCTAGAATCTAGATTCTTCTCCTCTTGTCTAGCCTTTGCCTCTACCTCGATTGCCTAGGGATATTAGTCAACATTGCTCAATTTTGATCAAACTACCTAATTCAAGACATAAAATATGGTAGAAAAAGCTTAACATGTTTGATCGATGATTTTGACTTGATTGAAAGGTAATTTTTTGCTAAGGGCGTGCCGCGTGACAAAGGAGTTCAACAATTAACACCACCAACACTAGGGTACATATAGGGCTTGGTGCTCTTGATTAAATGCTAATCGCATACCTTCATACTTGATATAATCTAATGAAATGCCACAATCCCATTGATCCTGAATTCCTGAAAACTGTTAAGTCTGTTGAATTTTGAATAGGATATGAAATTCTATTTTCTCCATATGAAGTCCAATGAGGCTGGAACCACTCTCAAACATCCTGAGTCATTTCATGGTAATGTTAAAAATTTAAGTAAAAGGATGAAAATGAAAAATAAAGGAGAATGTCACTTTTACTTTAAGAATTTAACATTACCATGAGGGAGCATCTGCTATATTTATATTTTTTTTGCCTTCATTCGTCACCCTAACCCAAGGTGGATCCACCCCCAACAAGCAAACTCACCTAAAATTAAAAAAAAAAAAATTGAAAAAAAACAATTTTCTAAACGCTTTTCTGGAAGCGTACGCTTCCTCCTTCGAAGCGCCACGCTTCTGACGCCCGAAGCGCGCTTTGGCGCTTCAGAAGCGGTGCTTACGTACAACGCTTCCAAATTTCCAGGAAGCGGCTAAAAAAGTCGAAGCGACGCTTTCGAATTCGGAAGTGCCGCTTCCAGCCAAGCTTCCTAGGCGCTTCTGTACGGGACGCGCTTCGGGGCTTGGAACCGGGGGGGGGGGGGGGGGCGCGCTTCGTGCAACACTGATCAAAAGTAATTATAAGTTTTTTCCAGAAATATTGTGCTAGCTTCTATTGCACATATAAAATCAACATCTTGTAGCAAAGTTTGAGATGAAGGACTTGGGAAAATCAACATCTTGTAGCAGAGTTCGAGATGGACTTGGGGGCTTATGCACTACTTTCTAGGCATGGATGTGTGGCATATAGATGGTGAGATTTTACTTGGACAAGGGAAATATTGCATCGAGATCCCGAGGAGATTTGGGATGGAGGATTGCAGAGCCATATCTAGACCCATGATCACCAATTGGAGGAAGGTAGATGCATATAGGGAGAAGAATGTAGACCCCACCTTATACAAGCAGTTGATAGGCTCTCTCATGTATTTGGTCAACACTAGGCCAGATATATCCTATGCAGTAAACTCTCTCAGTCAATTCATGGTGGAACTAAAGAGAGTGCATTGGACAATGAAAAAACATGTGCTGAGGTATTTGTATGGTATCATCGAGTATGCTCGAGGTGGTGGCATCAGATATGCTCGAGGTGGTGGCATCAGATATGCTCGAGGTGATGGCATTAGATTTGTGGGCTATACTTACGGAGATTGGGCAGGTAATATAGTGGATTGGAAAAGCACTTCAGGGTGTTGCTTCAGCGTGGGATCAGGAGTTGTTTCTTTGTAAGGTAGGAAGCAAAATCCTGTGACACTAAGTTCTACAAAGGCAGAGTACACAATAGCGAGCATGGTTACATGTGAGGCCATATGGCTTCGGACGCTGCTAGTAGCCTTGTTTGGTCAGAGGATAGAGACGAAGGTGACACACTACGACAACTAGAGTTGCATTAGGTTGTCAGAGAATTCTGTGTTTCACGACAAGTCCAAGCATATAGATATCAGGTACCACTTCATCAGGGATTGTGTACAGTGCAGGATTGTTCAGCTACAATATATACCCATAGATGAGTAGGTAGTAGATATATTGACGGAGGCTTTGGGGAAGGCGAGATTCATCATCTTCATAAAAAAAGATGGGTGTTATGCAGAACACCTTCCTCGCTAAGAGGGAGTGTTAGTTTATGTAGCTTGGACAAGTGTTCTAGTCTCAAATGGTGTCTATGAGACTAAGGAACACAGTGGATTGATTTTCTCCAATACCTAGAAAAAGTTTCTAAGGAAAATTACCTTAATTAGAATTAATTAGCCAGTTTATTAATTTTCCTAAGTTTAACTTAGGGAAATGGCTTAATTAATCAAGATTAATTGAGGTAAATCGATTTTCCTCTAGTGACTTCTAGAAAAGTCATTTGATGGGGTCAAGATGATCTTAGCCATCAATTGAGATTAGATCATGGCCGTTGATTGCTCAATGAGAGATTATAAGAGGAAATCGATGGGCATTTGGAGAACATAGATCAAAGACATAAATTTGCAGTGATAGTAAGGGCGTAGTGATAGCGTGAGGGCACCAACAGATCGAGATCAACAGTGAGTGAAGATAGAGTTGCTAGAGATAATTCTTCATAGCGAATTCTAGTTTCTCAGAGATAGAGGGAGGTCGATTTTATCTGCAATAGAGGCTGAGTTTCCTAGTGGTGCAAGTTACTTCAAAGAGGCCGGTTGCCGGAGTAAAGAGAAATTTGTCGGAGTGAACAATTTGCACAGGTGAAGCCAAGTTTACTAGGAGAAGTCGAATTCCAAAGGAGGCTAAGTTGATTTTCCCAACCAATGCCAATTGCCAATGAGGGCTGACTTGCCAGGGCCACATGTGTGGACCAGTTCAAGGCTCTAGAGAAGGGCCAAATTGGATCAGAGGTGTCACGCCCCCAATCTTTTTTTCTTTTATTGGGCGGGGTGCGGCACCACCAACGCTCACTTTATAACAAGTTTACGTTGTGGACTACGCCTCAACCGTTATAACTCTATGTTAACTGATATAACCGAGCCTTTAGTCAATATAACAACCCTTTAATTATTAACTTATAATCCACATATAAGCTTAACCTTCGCTCTTCAATAATAAACCATTCATAACAATCTTCATATACAATTTAAATCAAAATAACAAACTGCAATACTCATATGGACGGGAGGGGCAACTCCCAAATGAGTCCGCCCTCACAATATATATTATAATAATGTTTTTCAATAATACAAACAAGTGTGCCGGCTGATCCACGGCCACACTTAGTAATATCTCAAAACAGGCCTACGCCTTTTTATCCACGTGCTAACCTCTTGTGGATAGGAGCATGCTCTACTCCTCCAACTTGGTTCTGCACGAAACCTTCGCTAAACCATATACTTCCGTCCACGTGTCAGCCGCCGGTAGACCTGCGCAAGTCCCTGCACTATACCGTCTACCTCTGCCCATGAACCAGTCCTTCGGTCACGTAACAACCTTCCGGTAACCTGCTAAACCAGTTCGACAGCCGACAGTGTATATGTAAACCCCTGCGCATTTATCTGAGAGCTCCAGCGCTCGTATAAACCTGCGCAACCATATACTCAGTCGCTGCCCGAACTCTGATTTCCAGCTAACCTTTCGGCCTCAATCTGCGCAGTTGTTTACTGTCCGAAAGGCAGCTGTCTTTCCACGTAACTCTACCAAAACCCGACAGCCTGCTGGTTACATATAAATCACTGCGCTTTACCCGAGAGCGGATACCCAAAACGTACTTATCTCTCTGCGCACTTATATGTCAAACTACTGCCCGAGTTCTGTTCTTCCGGCCGATCTTCCAATCCCCAAGTCTGCGCGACCTTCGCTCTCTTGGTCGTATGAAGATCTGTTGTTCGTCCACGCAATCCTGTTCACCAATTATCTCTCCTGCTGTTAATTCAACCGAGAATTAACTCTGCGCATTCATCGAGCTGTGCGCATTAGAACTGCGCAGCTGTCCTTGAGAGATCCCTTGGTTCGTTGATGATCCAAATGAAACTTCATCACGTGCTATTTATATGCGTATTATTATCTCTCCAACGGACGTGTCCAGCCATGAGGCCGACTCTCCAAAACATAATAATACGCCCACAACGTCGGCCTTCATTCGTTCCATTCTCCATTATATAAGCCACGTGTACAGATTTTACATGTCGGCTTCATCATATACGCTCTCCCTCATATTTTAATGGCTGTCCCATACTCCATATAAGGCCACGTATTTTATTAAATTATATTTTATTTCTTTTTATTATCTGCTTATACGCCATTCCACATATGCGTATGTGCTTCCATATACATATGTCGGCTCCACTTTATAATTATTCTTCATATACGCACTTCTTTGTATTTTAATGGCCACCTCCATTACATATACATAAGCCACGTATATTTTTGTTTATTATTATTTTTCCACATATTAATATATGTGTTCATCTTCATATGATATTCGTTCCTCCTTATGTCTCAATGGCCGTCCCATTATCCATATATAAGGCCACGCATATCATACTTTATTATTCTTCACATATTATATTCCATTCGTCCACGCACATATTCATATGTGCGTCCAGCCATTATACAATATGTTATCATGTGTGCTCACACCATTACATACATGCGTATGAGCTCCATTATCGTGCTCTATATATCGTTCGACACTTGGCCACATCCCGGCCAATGTGTCTCCATATATCTCGTCGCACTGCAGCTCTTCCGCACAGCTCGCCTGTCCGTCTTGTCCATCGCACCGAACCATGGCTTGCCGTGCCTAACCGCCAGCTTGGGTGACCGCACCGCTAGCTCGGGTGTCCGCACCTCAACTTCCGGCTCGTCAACTCCGTGTGAAGGATGTTTCGCCCGGTCGCACATCAACTCGTCGTCGTGCACGCCTGCCCGAGACTCCAGGGCGTTACATTCTCCTCCACCCGAAAACGTTGTCGTCCCCGACAACTCACCGTCTTAGTAGTTCTCTACCAAGATTGTATCGACCATGATGTAGACTCGTCCATATAAGGCAACCATCATCCCTGAGATGAGGAAGCTTCTGCTGAGCTGGGTCTCTAGTGAGCTGTTCAGCAATCTCTGATGTGTCCAGCAATGGTGGGAAGCATGGTCGACAATGGTCCGCATTGAACACTCGGTGCAAGCAAAGGAATGGGGGAATGCTGTGCTTCAAAGCATTGTTGCCCATAGCCTTGGTATTGGTGTAAGGACCATGTCGGAATGGTCTGAGTTTCTGATGGGTTCTAGTAAGGCATTCTCTCTGCAGATGTAACCAAACTTTGTTGCCCACTTGAAACTTATGTGGTACCCCTGTGGGTGAGGAGAAGTTGTTCCTGTGTTCTGTCATGACCGTATCCCTTTGCTGCTGCTGCTGCGTGAAGGAACCTTTCGCGGGGGTCATGGATGTGATGACAATCTTCCCCTTACTTTAGGAGTGAACTAGACAGATGAATTTCCTGGTCTGGGAGATGAGCTTGCTGCCTTTCTGAGCGGTGATCAAATATGTGGCGGTAGGTGGGGCTACCTCCGGTATCCTGTATAATGAATTATTCAAAGAAATAATGACAGCACGAGGCCTTGACTCATACACAACATGTCGCCTCCACAAGTATGGCTGGTCTAATAATACATCACAAACATCCAGAGGTGTAACATCACACAATACCTCGTCTGTGAAGGGTTTGATGCTGTAGGGAAGGCGGCACTGCTGGCGAACTTTTAGATCTCGTCCTTCGTGAAACCACCCGATACTGTACGGCTGCGGGTGCGGTGTAGTCGGTAGGCCCAACCGCTTCACGACCTCTGCTGAAATGAGGTTCTTTTGGCTGCCACTGTCGACAATGAATTGCAGCGGCGAACCCTTCACCCACATCTGTGAGTGGAAAAGACGCTCCCCCTCTTCTGGATTTTCGGGCTCATCTTTCTGGATCTTGGTGGTGGCAACAGTGGCGCTGGGATCCGCATCAATGATCTGCTTCCCTTTGCCATTCCCCTTGTCGGGTTTTGGCTCAGGGTCGGAACATGCATCTGATTCGGAAGCCTTCAACTCAGCCACCAGCGACTGCTTGGTCCGACACTCACTTGTGTTATGAGTGGGACCCTTGTGGAACTCACACCACTTCCCTGTGTCCTTCTTCGGCTTCATGGTGTTGTTCTTTTCTTGCGGCTTCGACGGGTTGTCTTGGGTCACTCCGCCTTGGCTTTGTCCTTTGGGCTTCAGATTTGCAGATCCAAAGTCTCGCTTCTTCTGTTTGAACTTTTGCTCGATTTTGACAGCGTATCGGTACGCCGTGCTGAGCGAGGAGATGTTCAAGAACACCATCTCTTCCTGGATGTATCTGTGCAGGCAGCCACGGTATTTGAGTACCAGATGCAGCTCAAAATCTTTGATACCCAACTGTGTGCGAAGGGTATGAAAAATGTTTGTGAACTCCGGCACATCTTGGTCTCGTCCCTGCCGCAGTGTGGTCCATTTGATGTATTTGTCCTCGTAGCTTTTGACAGGGTAGTATTGCTCCTTGATGGCATCCCGGAAGTCATTCCAAGTGGGTGCGGCTGAAAATAGTGAGCCTGTACTTTCATCCTTCTGCTCGCAGTAGGTTTCCCACCAGTCCTTGACGTGGGGGGCTGCTTTGAGAAGAGCGAAAACAATCTTTTCTCAATTTGAAAATTCATGAACAGAAAAATACCCATCTAGCAGATTTAACCATTTATCTACGGCATCTGCGTCTATCTGACCCTCGAATATGGGGATTTCAAAATTAACTTGTACCTTAAAGGGCGTGGCGTTTCCAGAGTAGCTGCTGGAAGCCGATGCGTCACTTTTGGGTAGCCGCTGAAGGATCTGGGCAAAGCTATCCATCATCGCGTTCCGTTGTCGCTCGAGGGCTTCTTCGAGCAAGATTTTGATAGGATCTCCTACTCCCTCGTCTTTCTTCTCATCCGCCATGGGAGGCCGTTGGGATTTGCGAGGCTGGTCTTGCAAAGGTTCGACCAATTCAAGCTCTAACTCCTTATATCCCGACCTCGTTGGGGACATGCAAAGAAAAACAGAGAAAAAGCAGACCGCTCTGATACCACTGATCCGGATTTAAACAGGAACACAACAAATTACAAAGATAACCATATACATAAAGATGCAGCGGAAATAATTCTTCATTTCATTAATGGAAAATACTGAAATATGTTTACAACTAGAAATGGAAATAAACCAACTAGGGCGATGGTAGCTTATCTCTGAGAAGAGATGTGGTGGCTACATGCCTATGAACTGTTCTAAAATTGTGTTACAATGAGGCTCGAAGGCCTATTTATTGTTGAGAAACAATGGAAAACCCTTCACATCCCAAAACCTAACCCTAGAAGATGAAACGCCAAATTGTGGGCTCCGTTTGGGTAAATTGGTACATCAATTTCCTGGGGTCGTAACTTTGGCATACGATCTCCGTTTGATGCGTACGATAGCTCGTTAGAAAGATCTATCCGAGTACTACCACTTTGGGAGGCAACATCGGTCTATGGACCCATGTTGCCCCAGATTTCCCAAAAAACGTCGTTTAGGGCCTCAAAATGGCTACGGAAGTTCACGACCCGAAAAACTGCTAAAAATAGTAAACTGTGCTACAATTTAGGAAATTGAAAAAGCTGAAAGAGACAGTTGTGGGGGTCTAAATGGGATAGGTGGGTGGCCACCAACATCCACCTGGATCAAGGTTGAAACCAATGTTACATTTATTGTTATTGGAAATTTATTGTTGGGGGTCCAAACTTTAAATTACTGGCAATATTGGAGAAGGTCCAAAATTTAAAATATTGGCAATATTGGAGAAAATATCGGAAAATATCAGGAACTTAAAAAAAATACAAAAATACTTATTCTTTTTCAAAATTTTAACTCCTAAAACAGCATCAATATCAAACAAACACATTGCTACATAAATATGAAAATACAATCGATATCTAAGATGTATAAGATGTTAAGTGATGCATCAAATATCGATAGTGAAATATGATATTTGTCCTGAGTCATAAGATCTAGTAGAATAATACAAAATCATATCAAAACAAAAATAAATGTATCTCATGAGATGAATCATGGCAATGAAAACAACGAATTTCCCCTTGTTTGTTTTATGGAAAATGGTCACAACATCTTCAACAATGTTATCAGAATTGGACCAAAATATTGGTTGTTCAAAAAATACATAAAATATTCAAATTTTGAAAAGAACATATAATTCATGTGCATCCATATGAATTCAAATTATTATAAACAAAAATGCAAAATTTCTCGTGTATATAGCAAGTGTGCATATCACTAAGTACAATCCATCTCTAAATCAAAATAGATCAATAGAGAGGCTCTACATGACCTCCAAAATCCAAAGAAAATCACGCTACAACAATAACTACATAATATCAAAATCATCGCCTATATTGGGATCTTCCTCATCAAGATCATCCTCTAAGCTTTAAAATAGATAGAAAAGTTTAACACCCTAATCGATGATTTTGCTCGAGTGAAATGTACATTTTTACTAGGGTAATGAAGGGGGAGCTCAACAGTGAATGCCACCAACATCGAGGTACATAAAGGGCTTGGTGATCTTGATTAAATGTTAGTTGCATACCCTCATACATCACAGAATCCAGTAGAAACATTGCAATCCTACTAATCTTGAAATGCTAAAAACTGTAAAGTTCGATGGATTTTGTGTGGGACCTAAAATTCTACTTTCTCCATATGAAATCCAATGAGGTCAGAACCACTCTCAAATGTCTTGAGTCAATTAATGGTAATATTAGAAATTTAAGTAAAACTTTACTTTAAGAATTTAATATTACCATTAACTACTAGGGTATGTATCTCATGAGATGAATCATGAGAAATGAAAACAATAGATTTCCCCTTGTTTGCTTGATGGAAATGGTTAGAGTATCCTCACAGCTCAATCCCATAACTCACTTTTAAAAAATTAGGGCTAAAAGAAAAAAAATTGGTAATAAGTTGAAATCAACAGAGGCAGAGCGATAATTTCAAAAATATTGTTATAATTACCTAAATTATCACGATAATTTCAAAAGGGAAAATTATTGCGATAATTATCACCGGTATTATCGTTGAGGTTGGTTTTGGTGATATTATCGTGATTAGTGCAACACTGGCAAACCATCCCCATAAGCTGCTATAATGGGCGTTTCAAATTTCCTCTCAAATTTCCTTTGTACGTTGGTGTGAAAGGGTTTTCAATCATCTTTGTAAGATTCTATGAGGGAGGCTTTCTAAGCACCCCCATACCTTACTATGATGGGGGTTTCAAATGGTCCCCATAAGCTAATACAGGGAGGTTCTAAACCACCCCTATAAGATTCTACGAGAGGGGTTTAAGACCTCCTCCATACAATGCTATGAGGGGGTTTTAAACTGCTCCCCTATGTTGCTGTCAATGGTGTTCTTTTTATACTGCCTATAATAGTTGCTTTATTGGAGAGGGTTTACAACCAGGCCTAATGAATTTTTTTGGGATGGTTCAAAACAACCCTCAAAAGTCACTTTTAGTGTTGGTTCAAAATTCATCTTACACTCTTATTAAAAGGCCTAGATTTTGACATCGGTGCTTTTGGAGGTGGTTTTTAAAAAACCACTCCCAATTCCCACTTTTAGTGACAGAAAACAACAACACCTAAAGACCTAAAATTAGTAGTGGGATCATATCTCCATTACTTACCCTCTTCTAGGTTCAGTGATCCTAGCATCCTTTGTACAATAGGAAATGGTTATTTGTTTTAGAATACAAAGGAAAATACTTTAGGAGGGAAAAGGTATCATTTTGAGGCCTTACACCAAAATATATTTGCTCAGAATGTAGTCTTTACCTGATGTAATCCAAGGCAAAAATCCTAGGGGTTAGGATAACTGGTAGAAGATAAGGTTTATTCTCTGAACCATAGATCCTGATAATTATATGATCTTCTGAGAGAAATTAATCTCCTACTTTGGTATTAGGGCTTAACTGAAGCATTTATTTGTATTCTGAAAATAGTAGGGTGGATCTCCTTGGAATATACTGTAAGTCTGAAAACTTACATTCTTAGCATGATTTTTGACTGTTGGAGTCCATTCCATCACTAGGAGAGGGTTTGACTCCTGATCAAATTGATTCAAGTTTAAATGCTTGAAATCCAGTTGTCAAAATTAATAAAATAAGATTTACCAGGGAGGATTGATGTCAAAGCACTTAAGAAAATCACATGAATTGATTATGAAAACACATCAAAGGTATTGTGTGATTGAATTTCTCAGGTGCCACATTATTCAGGGAAAAGATCCTTTCCATCATCCCAAGTACAGTGTCATTTACAGTGTTTTCATCATCATAACCTAGAATTAAACATATCACTAAACTTATGAAAGTACTTAAGTTCAGATGCTTGAAATCCAGTTGTCGAAATTATAAAAGAAGCTATAAAAGGGAGGGTTGATGCCAAAAGCACTTAAGTCAAGCAAAGTACATGAATTGATTATAAAAATATTTCAGAGGTGTTGAGTGATTGAATTTCTCAGGTGCCACATTCTTTAGAGAAAAGATCCTTTCCATCATCCCAAGTATGGACTCATTTACAGTGTTGTCATCATCATAACCTAAAATTAGACATCACTAAATTACCTCCCATGAGTTTTGGAAAAATTGAGGTTGGATAGAATATGGAGGTCTTAGGTAAAATCTTATCCTTTAATAAATGGCAAGACAGTAAACTATTAACTTGATCTGGGCTGAGGGTTGAAATGTGCCACGTGAGCTTCATCATCCAAATGTGTGCCATTTTCAGGAAGTATTATCATTCATGCACTTTCAACGAGAGTCACAAAGAAAATAAATTTAGAGTTAACTTTTGAGATCACAACTCATTGGCAAAGATTACATATTTGTGCACACATATATGAATTTGCGAAAATGGTAGGTTTCAGGAATGATGGCTTTGGTTAAGCTACTTTTCCAGGTGGGAATTCAGTTGAACCCATTCCGGCTCTTTCCAAATGCTGCTTGATGAAGCTGATATGGAGTTTATCTGGTGGTGTAAGGCTAAAAAATATCTCGATGTAAGTCAATTAAACTTGTATTCCGGATTGGGTTAATGGGCTTAGCATTAGTTTTGGGTTTCCTATGGGGAGCCATGGAAATGCATATATCGATTTTTCCTAATTCAAATCGGAAACAGGATAAGGCACAAAAACCAATATACCTATTTTTTCATGATGTTTGGCCATTGTACTAACCCTTCTACTGTGTGCGTATTGAAGCTTGCAACTGGACTGATTCGACAATTGGAGAAGACCGCACCGTATGATTTTTTTAAATAGTATCATTTTTGAAAAATACCTTTTGAACTATGTTGCACGGGAACCGTTCCTGAGAGCTGGGAAACCCGTTCCGGTGGTTCCCACGTTCCTTGGAACTTTGGAGCTGCAGAGGAACGTTCCGTTTTCTGTGGGAACGGTAAAAGAAACTTTGGACGGTTTCCGGAACTGCTCAGACTTAAATTTGCAAAGCTCCAGCGTTCCCATGTGGACCCATGTGGAAATTCGAATTGGCAGCGGTCTTTTAGCTATGACAGCGAGTTTCAAACCAAACATTCCAGTATGATTTCGATGGAAACTGCCAGCCTGATATGAAAATTGGCTACTTTGAATTCACTAATTTAATAATTTTCACTTTGAATTCACCCACGAAATTGCAGAATTTAGTAATTAAATTCACCCATAAAATTTTATAGTGGATTACCAACAATATGGTAAGTCAAAAATACTGTAAATCCCAAAGAAAAGGACCTGGGTAGAGAAAGACGCACTTGCTGTTACACACTGTATGATCAGAGAGGGAAATACGCACTTGTTATTAATAGACGATGCACTATTCGTCTTTCCACGAGTTTCTGTGGATATGAATGGGTGGGAATGTTTTTGGCGCCAAAAAAAACCCTTCAGTGTTTCCATAAATGCTGGTTGCTATACTTCTTTTCACTGAGAGCTTTAGTTGTTGTTTGGCGTTGAGAGCAGAGAGCTAAGTGTGTTGAGAGCGGAGCGCTGAGTGTGTTGAGAGAGGTAAGTGTGTTGATAAGTTCACGAAAAAAACAAATCAAGCATATTTTATTTTTATTTTTGTTTCTGTATATATTCAAGTTGTTTAGGAATGCAGCGTTTAAAAATTTAGGCGGAGAGCTCATGGCTTAAACATTTACATGTACGATCCAACATTTTACTCAAACATGTTCATGGATACAACTATCTAACGCAATGATTAATTCAAAAGAAAATAATAAGATATGGCTTCAAACTTAAAATTGGTATCTACACTATATTAGTAAAAAAGTGTCTTTAAATTTGTTACGGATCACTAAATTTTTTAAAGAAATATCTGCAAATTCTTTTTCTTACCTCTGTAACTTATATTAATATAATTTTAGTAAAGGTTCACTCTATTGGTAAATATTATATTTTTTTGGTAAAATAGGAGACATATGTCGTAACATATGTCAACATATATATCTTTTTGCTATGGCAGTTGTTTTTTTGATTATATATATTATTTTTTTATTATATAATATTGCCGCTCCCAATTAGCCGTTTCCTGGAAAATTTGGGGAAACCTCTAGCCGTTCCAGACACCCGTACCCAAGTTCCCAAGTTCCAGAAACTCGTGCAACATAGCTTTTGAATTAAAAATTAAAACCAACCATATTAACTGCCACGGGACCCATGAGTTGCAACGCCACCAGTTTACGAAACCTCAAACAGCAGTTTCACAAAGCATCATTTTCCCTCTAAAATCTATAGAAGCCTACCATGTGCCCTTAGCAGTTTTTCAATTGTGGGAGTTCCTCCGCAATGAATCTAGGCCATTAGTCATCGTATTAAACTTTTAATCCAACAGTCGAGTATAATAGGATATTGACATCTGATATGATCTGCACTTATAATTACACATTTTGTCCTTGTCAGCATTGATGTTGTACCTTTGCAATGGTAATGATTCTTTTACATGGTGGTTCACGTAAAAATGCTTATAAGCTCCACCTTAACTAAATTTTAATCAAAGTCAAATTTAGTTACCACATTTAGGTCATTGTGCTGTTTTTTTTTCTCCTCAGGAAAAATTGCTGTAATTTTATACAAGTAAAATTACATATTGCATATGCCACAGGGCATTTCTTAGGCTATGAAACTGCAGCAAAAATTTTGTGTGCAAAATAGAAGCAAACCCACCCCTCTTATATGCTTTACAAAAACAGTAGCCAGGTATCTCATTTCTTTTCTCCTCTCTGGAGTCTGCACTTGCCCATATTGGCAACAAAAATGACCATAAGTGTATTGTTCATAAAAATTTTATAAACCAAATTTCCAAAAAATAAGAAAATTGCTATGTCATCAGAAATGATCAGTTAGACCCAAGGATCAAGAAGATATTTTTGCCGCTGGTCTTATTTATCTTTTGTGATTTCACATGAGCCTCTGTCCAAATCCAGTCCAGCCTTTGACAAGGCATCTGCTGCAGTGTTCTGATACCTGTAGATATGATGGAAAGAAATCTGAGTAAAGTGTGTAATCAGCTGTTTAACCTTTCAAAGAGTGGTAATAAGGTGTAGTTTTGTACTCTAGCAATTCCGTTTACCCAATTTATAACATTTTGGGAGTCACTAACATTAAGTGTGGGAATGTTCTAAATGGCAATCTGGAGCAGCAGCTTTAGAGCAAAAAGTTCAGTATAGTTATTTGTTGTATAACCAATGTTTGCAGAAAAGGAAATAGAGAAGTTTTTTGAGAGGTGTAGGATGCCACCTTCCCAACCAATCTGGGGAGTTCCTTGTGCTGCCCCATCAAAAAATGCCCAAAGAAGGTCCATCTAGATGTCAGGAGAGTGATGGTGAAGAGTGGGGTGGGATTGGGGCTTATAGGGAATGCAGTGGACAATGGCAAGATTGTGAATGGCAATTTTTGTGGGGGAAGTGTCTTTATCATGGAAGATGGTGGCATTCCTTTCTAGCCACACTCCCCAAGCTACAATGAGTGGAAGGGCTTTGTGATTGGGAGATTTATGAGAATCGAGCCAGAGGATTAGATAATCATTGATGCAAGATCCAAACCAGCAGAGGGGGATTCCTTCCAACTGATACATGTCCCTCCAAACAAGAGTAATGTAGAGGCAAGAGATGAAAAACATGATTTATGGTTTCAGAGTTCATGAAGTGGAGAGGGCATATACCAGGGCCTTGAAAGGAGTTCTTTTGCCAGGTTATCCCAAGTTGGGGCTTTGTTTGTCACAAGTAGTCACATGAAGAGTTTTGTCCTAGGAGAACATTTTAGCTTTCAGAGTTTTTTTCCACCAGGGTGGATCCCCTCTATGCTCATCCATTGCTAGACATAAGTAACCATACTTTGGGGAATAAGACCCATGAGGGTTGTATGTCCAAATAAGCTAGTCCTCAGAATTTGAGAGTCACTTGAGAGCGCCGGAGGGTGTTTATGTACTTATTCCAAGAGTTGCCATGTTCCATATTTAGCTGCAGACCATCAAAAGTGACCCAACCTTGTTGATGGCTAAAAAAAGTGTAGTCAGAGATATGACTGAGTGTAGAAGCCTTAATAAATTATTTTTTGCATCAAGGGGGGAGGAAGGATATGTTCTTGTTGACAACCAACCCAAGGATCAATGCCAATGCGAACATGTGCCCCCATCACCTACTTTCTAGTAGAGAGATTTTCCTACTAGGGGGAAGGCCTTGATGATGGCTTTCCATACAATGGATCCATTGTTTGTGTATTTCTTGGGTGATCATACCCAATTAGTAATAGAAAGAGGATCAATATATTTTTGGAAGATGGTATGAGCCCATAGACTTGTCCCTTGAATGAGATTCCAGAATCCCTTTGCAGCGAGGGCCTTTGAGAACCAAATAGGGTTTGTCAGTCCCTGCCTCCCCTAGGATTTTGAGATGTTTGTGTTCTAACAAGCCGTGAGAGAAAACATTATTTTCCTCTCTTGTCTCGCCCATAGGTAGTGAGAGGTATGTTGTTTGATTTTATGTAGAATTCCAATTGGGATCAAGTTGAGAGAAACCCAATATACATGTAATATTTCTTAGAGGACATATTTGCAGTGTGAATTTGCTCACTTGGGAGAGCCATTTGTTACACTAGATCCTAATTCTCTTTTTGATCCTTTTTCAGTAATCAATGCCGGTTTGATTTTTGATAGTTATTTTCCGTGAGTTTGAAACCTAGGTACTTTAGACCATTACAGATATCTTGAATGTGGGTATTGAAAGGGCTTCAATCTATTGCTTTTTTTTTTTCATGTCTCATTCCCCAACAATGTAAGGAACACTTTGCCATGTTTATTTGCATTTCCATTGCTAATTTGAAAGAGTCCAATGGAGTTTTTAGAACTCAGAGATGCTTTGAATGACCATCTAAGAAAAGGAGGACATCATTCACAAACAATAGATGAGTTAGAGAGAAATGACCAAAGATAGTAATACCTTTGAGAGATAATTTTTTTTTGGCGTCAATAATGAGTCTACTAGGACCTTCAACCACAAGCAGGAAAAATAATGGGGATAATGGACATCCTTGTCGAAGCCCCCGATCCACATGGAAGAAGGGAGAAGTTGCTTTGTTGATCAAAAGAGATCTAGAGGACGTGGAGATCCAATTGAGAATCCAAGTGACAAAGGAATGATAAAACCCAAGGTGAATGAGTAGCATCTTATCCATTCAACTCTTTATGTGTGTTCATGTCATCTAATGCCGCATTCTTGAATTCCTTCTTTTCTAAAATAACCCACTACAAATGCTCAAATGCTTAATCAAATATAGTCCGCAAGCATTTTTTATCAATTTCCACCAAAATCAAATTATTTCCTCTACTTCTCTTACTCATGCATGTGCTTTATGTATGATGACTTCTTATTGAAATTTGTCCCTACTGTTTTGTCTTTTGCTATTACTATTAATTCTAGATCTTTTTCTAGAAATATATGGATTCTACATTTTATATTAAATGAAAGATAATTTTGATAATTTTGTCAAGCTTCGCTCAACTAAGACACTTAATTTTGTTGGTATTATACTTTTAAAAATGATGTCGACTTGATATCGATACATGTTAATAAGGAACCAATCCCATTAACTAAAATTTGACTTAAATTACCAAATCGAAAAAGATCACATAATTATAAACTCACGTTTCACTCCCTCTTCAATTTTGGACTCAATAACATAACATGATTGAAGACTCAATCAACAACATATTTTTCATTAATGATATGACTAAAATTGATATCCTTTGTGACTCTAATGATATATTTCACTACATTTATGCTTATTACTCCTATACATATATTTGTTTTTGACAAATTCGGATATTGGTATTACTTTCAAAAAGATGAGGGAGCAAGCTCCCATTACAAAATTTCTGGAACTAGCCAGGGAGAGGAAGAGAGCGAGAGACTTGCTCCATCAAAAACAGTTGCTATCCTATTATCATAGATTATGAGCTACCCTACTACATCTTGTTTGTAAATTCTTACAAACTGCTATAATAAAAACTTGTTTGTAAATTCTCGCAACCTGTTGTAATAAAAACTTACATTTACATTTCATAATCGAAAATATCACTTAGATAAGGGACAACTAAAGCTGGTGCTGAGACAAGTTGTACAACAATGAGAAAATTCTGAAACATACTGAGAGCCGGGACCATCTATTGCTGATTCACTGAGGTCTTATCTTTGTCTTTATTCTTGCTACTTCGATCCACCGTGACTGAGTTTTCTCCAGTTTTGTTGGCGGTGATTTCTTTAAGGAAAGTGACAGAAATTTCAAGATGAGAGGATCTATTGGTTAGAGTCTCAATTTCTGAACGCTGACCATTGAGACGCTTCATATGATATGCATTCTCTGTTCTTGTATGACAACGAATTTCCCTGACTGTCTCCCTTAACTAATCTACTACAAATTTGTTTGCTCTGTAGTGAATGTAGGAGTCAATTTTGGAAGATCGTTCTAGAGGATCCATTGTGCAATGAGACAATGAAGAAGCTTTGCCGATGGACTACATAAAGCGGATGTGGAAGACTTTGGTTCAGTGAAAAGAAGACGCAAAAGACAACATAGAGGGTCGCTTTGAAACGCTAAAGGAAAGCAAGACACAAGAAGACCAAACACATGGGTCGCTGCTTAGTCCCAAGCAGAAAGGATTAGTAGGAGAGCGCTCAACAACTCAAAGAGAGGAGGTCGAAATAGAGATGGGAGGCACTGAGAGAAGAGAGGAGATATAAAAGGAGGAGGGTAGGTATCTTTGGAAAATCGAGGAGTAGGTAGGATAGCATCACGAGAAGAATGAGACAAAAATCCAAAAATTCGGCTTGGGGCAAAGCAAAGAGGACGTTGTGGATTTTGAGGGGATTACACTTCTGACAGAGAAGATATGGAGCTGGGATTTGTGAGAGGGCATCCCTTGCCCACGACGTGACAACTGGGTTATCGACTTCGAATTTGAAAAAGGGATAAGATTGCTCAAAGGATTAAAAAGGATATGCAAACTCGAAAAACACATCTCCAGGGGGATTAGCCCCTCATTTTTGCTCACATGAAAATCATGTCTGTGTGGAAGAGAATATCTTTGTAATGAATTTCATCATTGATTTTGACTTCTCCTAGAGGTCGTGCACACGCATTGTTTGTGTGTTTATCAACAACCTTGTTATGTTCTCTTAAAATATGAAAATAAGAGATGTTCCCCAAATTTTTTAGCTGGGGAAACAATCTGATTGAGTTCAACATTTTTTGGATTTGTATTAGAAACCATTTGCTGGATTAATATTGAGGAATCCCCAATAATGACTGGATTCATATAGTTTCTTTTGTTTAGAATTTCAGATCCCAGGAGAAACCCGTATGCTTCTGCTTTATTTTTTGATTCTATACCCAATCCCCATTCAAAGGAGATTGAAATTGCATTTCCTCATTCAAGAATATAACCACTTGCTCCTGCTTTTCCTGGATTAGATTTTGAAGCTCCATCGAAGAAAAGACATGGACGCTTCAAAGAATTTATCCACATTAGAAAGTCCTTTTCTTTCAATCTAATTTTCCAGTCTTTTGGCTTGCTAAGAATAGGAGGAGGATAGTTCCTAACTTGAGGTTTATCCAAGATCAAATTGATCCATGCCTTCTCTTCATGCTGGAGAATGCTTGGATCCAAATTCTTTGCTCCTTTAGCATGAATAAATTATGAAGCGAGCCCTCAGGCTTTGGCTAGAATTTTCCTAATTTCAGGATTTTTGTCTTGAAAGATTTGTTTATTGCGTGCAAGCCATTTTTGTCAGCAAAGGAAAGAAGGGAGACAACTCCAAAATCTTTTAATCAAATTTTTATTTTTTAAAGAATACATATATGATTCTTTGCAATTATCATAGAAGTCCGAGAGAGAGAGGTTGAAATTGATGTTGGCCTCTATCAGATGAATAAGATTCAACCAAGAGTCTTTAGAAAAGTTGCAATTTAAAAAAAGATGTTGGATTGTTTCTTCATTTTTATAGCACAACAAGCATCTAGAAGGCCAATGAATATCTTTTTTTTTAATTCCTTCTGAGATTGTCCGCTGTAAGAATCTTGCCTTTGAGCATTGTCCACACAAAGAATTTGATTTTTGGTAAGCTTTCTATTTTCCGCACAGATTTCCATTGAGGCCAAACTTACAGACCAAGGTCTGCTTGGAGCTTCGCGTACCCTGACTTAATAGTATAAACCCCTCTAGTTGGGTTCCATTTGAAGTTATATTGGGTTCGAAGAATTATAGGCGCTGCTCCCTTAAGGTTTGTGGTAATAAATTTCCATTGATTGCTAAGGTCGAAAGGGAAAGTTGGGGGAAGCCAACCATCCCGTGAATTATCATCACGATTCCAGGAAGAAATTTGATCAAGAGTATTTATTCCTTTGTTTTGCATCCAAGTCTTGAGAGGGCGGATTTCTTGAAAGTCTGAAAGAGGGGGAGATCTCATGATGCTGTCTTGCCACAAATTGATATATTTTCCTCCTCCTGGAACTCTGGAAGTATTATCCTTTATTAATGGAAGGGCTTTCCTGATAAGCTTCCAAATGTGCGAACAAGGCTTGATAGGGATTTTTGAAATTAGAAGGGCTGACAAGAAGAGCTCAAGTATTTTGCTTCAAGAACTTGTTTCCACCAAGAGGGATCTCCTGTTATGAATCTCCAGATTAATTTTTCTCCGAGAGTTATATTCATCAATCCCAGGAGTTGAATGGAGATGCCACCATTCTCATATGGTGCTGTCACTTGTTTCTAGTTTATTAGACTATTTTTTTTACTCAACTTTACCCCCTTGCCAAAGGAATTTTCTTATAATAAGTTCGATCTACTTTTGAATTCCTATAGGAGCTTGAATAATTGCAAATTGGTACAGTGGGAGGGTTGATAAGACTGCTTTAATCAAGATGACTCTTCCGTCTAGATTGAGCCATTGCATTCCCCAGTTTCGTTTTTTTCTTTCATTTTGTCAATGGAAACTGTCCATATCTATGCTTTCACATTTTCTTTGAAGATTGGAAGTCCCAAATACTTGAAATGATCCCAATTTTCCTTAAAGGGGATGTCAAATATTTGTGAATGACCTGAAGGATTCTTGCTCAAGCATTCCAACCATAGATGCAACATTTATGGTTATTTAGAGTGCAACCCGAGACTTCCAGAAATTTGTCCAAGGTATTTTTAATTCTTCTCGCAACTATACACGATGCCCTGCCTAAAAATAGGGTGTCATCGACAAATTGTGAGTGATTGATGCGTTTGAGACCCTTGCTATAATATATGCCTGTTATGGTGTGTTAAAATTGGCAACTAGGGCCAAACTCCATGTTTGTGACAGCTAATATTTTTCTTGGATCCCTTTCATCGAGAGGTGTAGGATTGATCTAAAGATCATCCGATTCCGATAAGTATTCATGGAGTTATGAATTTATTTATGTTATAAGACAATTCGTCAAAGTCGGCCAACAACCAAATAAACACCTCATGTGCTCAACGTTTTAGTATAAAAGGAGATGACTTGATAGTCATTTAGACACACACTTCACTCTTGATATCTCTCCACTTGTTTTGGGTTTTAGTGGCAAGAGAAGTCTAAGAGGATGAAGCTCTATTTGCAGGTCAAGAAGGATGCCCTAGCCGCTGTTATAATGATGCCCTAGCTAAAAGAATGTTGAATGAATTAATTTCGAATGAGCAAACAGCTCAAACATAATACAGAGATATTTACAATAATAGAAACATCAGGTTTCTATGTAGAATATAGAAACACTCAGTTTCATCAAAGAAACTGCTAAAAGAATACAAATAGCAACAGCTAAAAGGAATGAGCATTAAATGCTAAATAGGGATATTCTAATATATTCTAATACCCTCCCTTAATGCTCAATCTATTTACAACACCAATAGACCCTTTGAATTTTACAAATTTATCAGGACCAAGAGGCTTGGTGAAGATGTCGGTGGGCTGCTCTGTTGTGGGAACATATTGTAACTGAACTGAGCCGTCTTCAACAAGCTGGCGAATGTAGTGGCAATGAGTTTCCACATGCTTTGTTCGTTCATGAAATACAGGATTCTTGGCAAGTTTGAGTACTCCCTGATTATCACAAAACAAAGAAGTAGGCCCTGTCTGGGAAACATGCATATCTGCCAGCATACGTCGAAGCCAAACTGCCTCACAGGATGCCTTAACTGCTCCCCGATACTCGGCTTCTGTTGAGGAGAGAGCCACGGCCTGTTGCTTCTTACTAGTCCAAGTAACAGCACCGGATCCTAGATTAAACACATACCCAGCTGTAGATTTACGGTCATCAACCGAACCTGCCCAGTCAGAATCAGTGTAACCACTGAGAATAGGATTGGAACTTCGAGTGTATAGGAGGCCATAATCAGAAGTGCCACGCACATATCGTAGCACACGCTTTGCTGCTTGCCAATGATCAGCTTTAGGAGCGGACATGAAGCGAGAAATGTAGCTTACTGCAAAACTGATGTCAGGTCTGGTAGCAGTAAGATAGATGAGACTGCCCACTAATTGTCTGAATAAAGTTTCATCCACAAGGGGAGAGGATGACTGAGCTGAAAGTTTGAGCCCTGGTTCCATAGGAGTCGTGGCCGGTTTGCAATCCTGCATTCTGAATCTGTCCACAAGATTTTTGGCATACTTGGACTGAGAGAGAAAGATCTGATTTTCAGTCTGCCAAACTTCAACCCCCAGACAATAATGAAGAAGCCCCAAGTCTGTCATCTCAAAAGTTCTGCATAAATCTTGTTTGATCCCATGGATCAAATGTGCAGAGCTACCAGTAATGATAAGATCATCCACATAGACAACCACAAACAAGATATCATCACCAGTATGCTTGATGTACAGGTTTGCATCAGAAGGGCTTCGCTGAAAACCCTGATCTGTCAGGTACTGATCAATTTTCATGTACCAAGCCCGAGGAGCTTGTTTCAATCCATAGATTGCTTTAGCTAACCGACACACTTTCTGTTCTTGACCAACAACCTTGAATCCTGGAGGCTGCATCATGTAGACTTCTTCTTGGAGATCACCATTTAGGAAAGCACTTTTTACATCCATCTGATGAACTTTCCAATTGAACTGAGCTGCTAGGGCAAGAACAAGCCTTATGGTACTCATCTTGGCTGTAGGAGCAAAAGTCTCCTCATAGTCGATGCCTTCCTTCTGTGAGAATCCTCGAGCCACAAGCCGAGCTTTATACTTGTCTATGGTTCCATCAGCTTTGTATTTCACTTTATACACCCATTTGCAGCCTATGGGCTTTTTGTCTGCAGGAAGATCAGAAAGTGTCCATGTGTGATTCTTCTGAAGACTCTGGAATTCGGCTTCCATCGCCTGTTCCCACTCAGATGTACCCTTAGCCTCTGAATAGGTTTGAGGCTCAAAAATACTGTGCAGGTTAGCCATAAGAGCAAAATTGACTGTAGACTGTTGTCTGTTCTTATGTCTAGAAGTTCTGCCTTCAAGGAGCTCATCATCCCGGAGATCACCAATGGTTTTAGCCCACCATTTTGGCCGAAGAGTAGAAGAAGCAATAGCAGGGGTAGAGGAACCAATATCAGGAGGAGGTGGAGAAGACTCAAGAGCGATAGGGGCCGCAATAGGAGGATTATTTTCTGGAGGACGCTCAGATAGAGTATTATCAAATACTGATGCTACATCATCCCTCCCATCAGGTGGACCGACCGGAAGAAGAACACTGTGAGGCTGATCCTCAGAATACTGCTTAGAAGAAGAAGACTGAAAAAATCCTCTGTCTTCATCAAATACTACATCCCGACTGAAGCTAAGACGACCAGTTGCTATATCTATCAGCCTATAGGCCTTGTGATGGTCACTGTACCCTGTCATCATAAGTTTCTGGCTTTTGGAATCCAACTTAGATCGCTTAGCAGCTGGAATCCAAACATATGCAACGGAGCCAAATACTTTGAGATGACTGATCTTAGGCTTACGGCCAGACCAAACCTCTTCAGGAGTCTTCCCTGTAACAGCCTGAGTGGGTGATCTGTTAAGAAGATAAACAGCAGTAAATACTGCTTCAGCCCAGAATTTGTTTGGAACACTCCTGTGTTGTAGCATGGAACGAGCCATTTCAACAACCGTGCGATTGCGATGCTCAACAACACTATTTTGCTGAGGAGTGTAAGGAGTGGTTAATTGACGTTTGATGCCATGAATATCACAGAAGTTGGCAAACGCCGAAGAACAAAATTCCCCCCCATTGTCGGTCCTAAGGGTCATGATGTTACAACCAGATTCTTTTTCCACTAAGGTTTTAAACTTCTGAAAGGTACTAAGAGCATCAGATTTATTTTTTAAAAAATATACCCACATCTTTCTACTGAAATCATCTACAATAAGTAAAAAATATTTGCAAGCAGTGATAGAAGCTGTATTCATAGGACCGCAAATATCAGCATGAAGTAACTGAAGTACCTTAGATGCACGCCAAGATTCTCCATTTTTGAATGAAGACCGATGTTGCTTTCCCGCTTGACAGGCGCTGCATACCCCCAACTGCTGAGTCTGAATATCAGGTAATCCAGACACAAGTCCCTCCCGAGAGAGCTGAGAGAGATACTGCATATTGAGATGCCCATATCGCTGATGCCATAGAGTGCTGATAGGAGAGATACGTGCTGCTAGAGCCACTTCTGGAGAGTCACCGGTGTCAAGTAGCCTGTATAGACCATGATCCTCTAGGCCGACAGCAACTGTTAAACTAGTCTCCCTGTCAATAATGGAACACTTGTGGGTACTGAACACTACATCAAGTTGAGGAGAATTCCTCATAATCTGGCTGACAGATAGCAGATTAATTTCCATACTAGGAACATAGTATACATTCAGAAATATAAGTGTGCGTCCACCAGACTGAATTTGAACTGTCCCTCTGCCAACTACTGTGTACTTTTCACCTCCGCCAAATACCACGGAATCACTGAAAGGTGAGAAGTCAATAAACCAGTCACGCCTGTGAGAAAAATGACGTGATGCGCCAGAATCAATGTACCATGCAGAGGAAGGAACAGGATCTGAAGCTCTTTTAGCCATAAAGGCGTAAAAGGCAGACTCTGTCTGCTCGGAATGTTCTGCAACATTTGCTGTCTGATGTGGCCCTCCCTGTTTCCTCTGTTCAGAAGCAATCCTCTGTCGACAGTCTTTCTTCATGTGACCGAACCTGTGACAGTAATTACACTGCACACTTTTCTTCCGAGCAGGATCAAAAGGCTGAGAGGAGCCTTTCTGCTGAAAGGACTGAGAGGACTGAAATTTTGCAGAAAATGCATTTTCCGAGGACACTGATGAAGCACTACTACCAAACTGTTGTTTCCACCGATCCTGCTGCAGAAGTTTGGTACATAAATCTGGAAACTTCAGATCAACATTTGTAGTGGTAATGTTGAGTGTTTCGATGAAGTGTTCATAGGATTTCGGTAGACTTTTCAAAGTAATAACTACCATATCTTCCTCCTCCATGGTCCTACCAATGGCTTCGAGCTGATCTCGAATGTCTTTAATTTTGTTGAGATGTTCCTGTAAAGACATATGTTCGTCCATCATGATGGAGAACAACTGATTTTTGAGAAAAAAAGCTCTGCTTTTGTCAGATGTCTCATGCAGTTCTTTCAACTATTGCCAGATTTCAGCAGCTGTCTTGCCAGAAGGGATTTGTGGTAACTGATCATCAGCGACAGAGAGCTTGAGAAGCATAACAGCCTCTCGATTTCGATCATCAAATTTATCTTGATCGGTCCCAGCTGTACCAGGACGAAGCTCTTTGCCCAAAATGAGTTGATCAAGACGCCTGTACTAAAAAATGGTCAGCATTCTTTGTTTCCAAATGTTATAGTTGCTGCCATTAAAGCGTTGATTTCCTTCTAACATCAGATTGGTGAGTGTGGCCATTTTCCCAAAGAAAATGCAGAGGTCAGCAAAAATATCTCTCCAGTCTAAAAAACAATAGTAATACTGCTGAAACTGTCCCCTTTAATCCTGCTGCAAAAATCCCTTTCTTTAATAAATGTGACAGGTCCAAATCATAAAATAAAGTTTGAGGTTCCTTTATCTGTCCAGATCTGAGTTTTATCCTAAGATAAGCACAGGTCTGAGAATACAGTTTCCCACAGGTTTGCTTCAGGTCCGTGGAGCTCCACCAGAATCCGAGTGGCAACAGAAAATTTCAGGTCTGAGATTGTAATGGGAACACACTGCTGGTTTGGAACAGATAAGAAAAGAACGCTGATTGGGAACACACTGAGCGACAACAGGTAACAAAAAACGCTGATTGGCTGATTGGAAACACGCTGCCGGCAAACACTGCTGATTGGGAACACTGATAAAGTAAATACGAGGATCTAAAATTTGGCCCACGTGAGCTATCACAGCTTCACGTCACGTCTCAGCTACGTGAAATACACTTATATATATACACGTTTGAAACGTATTCCGAGTCGTTTGAAATATATTCACGGCTTTTGAAATATATCCACGGGCTTAGTTGTTTGAAATATATCCACGGGCTTTATAACACTTCGAAATATATATTCACGGGATTCAGATAAACCACGGGTTTGAAATATATATATTTACGGGATTCAGATAAGCCACGGGTTTGAAGTATATATATTCACGGGTTTCAGATAGCCACGGGTTTGAAGTATATATATTCACAGGTTTCAGATAGCCACGGGTTTGAAGTATATATCTACGGATTTCAAATGTATAGCCACGAGTATCTACGGATATCAAATGTATAGCCACGGGTTTGACATATATATCCACGGGTTTCAAATGTATAGCCACGGATTTGGAATATATATAGCCACGAGTTTGACAGAGTTTCAAAAATATATCCACGGGTTTTGAACTAACACGCGTATCCACAGATATCCTGTTTGACAGCGTTCGAGAATAAAAAAAATAGACAGTTGCCCGCAGATTGACTTTTCAGACCACGACTCCGATTTAAAAAAATGAGTTTTGAACTAGAGAAAACACCTGGAACACGATTGCTGAGGAATTCCACGTTGTAGCCGCCAGGCGAAGAGGAAGATAGCCGGATTCACGATTCCAAGCAAGACTGGCCAGCCAAAAAAAATTCCGCTCCCACGAAAACAGTCACCGCCACAAAGTTATTTCCTTAAAACAATGATCATGCAAGGGAAGAATCCATTTCTGTATCGAGATGGACGACTGTAAGCTTTTATCACAACGAGCAAAGCCGAGGCTAAGACTCAGTGAAGGCTGCCTGGCTTACAGAGGGCTCGACCTTAGAAAGGACTCAAGAGGTTGCGATGCAGAGAGAATTACTGTTCAAGAAAACCTCTTAACCTTGCTCTGATACCATAAAAGAATGTTGAATGAATTAATTTCGAATGAGCAAACAGCTCAAACATAATACAGAGATATTTACAATAATAGAAACATCAGGTTTCTATGTAGAATATAGAAACACTCAGTTTCATCAAAGAAACTGCTAAAAGAATACAAATAGCAACAGCTAAAAGGAATGAGCATTAAATGCTAAATAGGGATATTCTAATATATTCTAATACTAGCCATACGCTGTCTAGAGAAAGGTCTAAAATGCAGACATGAAGATGATAATGATGCCCTAGCTATACACTGTCCAGAGGAAGTCTAAAACGCAGACATGAAGATGATAATGATGCCCTAGCTATACGTTGTCCAGAGGAAGCCTAAAACGTAGTCATGAACAACAAAGAGAAATGCCCTAACCGCAGCAAGGAGAGAACTTAAGGACAACGTGGGCATTCCTAAAGGGGAGGCTGAGTTGCTAAGGTACAACAAACTATTCTAGGGCATGTTTAAGGGTTGTCTCTAATGCGTTGAAGTGTTGGTTGATGAGCAGAGAAGGCCGCAGGGCTGGAGGTTAAACTGCAACTGTTTAAGGACTATTTTGTGTAGAATAAACCCTTGTGAAGGCTGCCGTAAACCTACAGGATTGCTGTGTGGTAGGCCGCAGGCCATACCACCATAGCCAAGGGTAGCATAGGCAGATTTGAGGGCTATCTTGTGCCCTACACCTTCAACGAAGTGGAGAACACCTACACAAGGAGGACCACAGATTTTAGGGTTGTTTTGTTGACTATTGAAGGACTGTTACAACAGTGTTTGGTGCCCTAACCAATCATCATGGTCACAACAACTAAAAGGTGAAGAACAACAGTATGAAGGACATCAAGACACATAGTGCTGCAATATCAATTGGGACAACAACAAGACACATAGTGCTACAATATCAATTGGGACATCAGCAAGACATAGTGCTGCAATAGCAATTGGGACAACATCGAGACACATAGTGTTGCAATAGCAATTGGGACAGCAACAAGACACATAGTGCTGCAATATCAATTGGGACAGCAGCAAGACATAGTGCTGCAATAGCAATTGGGACAACAACAAGACACATAGTGCTGCAATATCAATTGGGACAACAACAAGACATAGTGCTGCAATAACAATTGGGACAATAGTATGGTAAGCAAGATGCAGCAAGCACATGGTGGCAAAACAAGGTGCAACAATGGCACATGATGGTACATGAGGCAGTTCAGTGATGGTTATTGTCATGATTGATGAAGCATGATGTGATGGAGCATTGTGATGATGGGTGCAACATGGTGCAACACGGTGAGGTGCAACATGATGACGAGATCCAGCACGATGATAGGTGAAGGAGTCACCTTGGAGAATCAGTTGAAGCAGCATGTCTTCAACTGATCTCATGTATCATCCTCTTAGCGATGATCTATGCTCTTATCTAGATAAATCAAAGGGTTGACTTCTGTTGTAAATGTACTATCTCTCTCTCTCTCTCTCTCTCTCTCTGCTGAACTATTGAAGATCCTATAAGAAGAATTGATGAAGGGTTTCCCCACATTGCAGTTTGTCCCTGGCTAGCGCCACATCGTGTGTCCTCTTGTCTTGGCTTGTCTTCTGCGATTTATGTTTATGTTTTATCTGCAGTTTACTTTAATGTTGATGTGATTGCTAATCTGGAAAAGATATTGAGCTAACTGTGAAAATTAAAATAAATTGCTCTAAGTATAGAACATACCTAAACTTAACATGGTATCAAAGCTGAGGTGAAGACAATGCCCAAGAAAGAGTGAGAGAAATCACTGAAGACAGTTGGGAAAGGACAAAAGGATTAATGGATTCCTCATCCCTCTTCAAATTCACCTAGGGTGAAATCAAAGCAAAGAACATTATCAGAATGGCGCAACGAAAGCTTATGATGGCCTACCTAAAGATCACTTCATTGGGAAGTCCGGATCTAAGGGTGGAAAGAAAGGCAGATGACTTGTTCGGCCATTATGCGAAGGAGTGTTCGAATGGCAGGGACACATCACTTGATGATGATAACAATCATTCCAGGGACATCTTCAATGATCAGAGGAATGACAGGTAATGTAGGTCATCAAGGAAATGGTCGACTCTTCAGAGAAAGTTGTTTCTGACAAGATAAAGTTATCTCGTATTGGCCCTCTCCTCCAGATTCTGTGGGAATCTGGCTTATTGATTATAGTGCTTCAAGGCACTTCATCGGATAGAAGGATTCTCTCTTGAATTTGGTAAGAGATGGAAACAGTCGTGGGATTATACTTGGAGCCGATGCCACCTATCCCGGAAAGGGTGTAGGAAATGTTACCCCTCAATTGAATGAGGGTAACTCGATTCATTTACAAAATCTCTTTTATCTACCTGATCGCAAGAAGAACTTGGTGTCCATTTCGGTAATGGAAGTCAAAGGTTTCAGGGTGGCATTCATCGATGGAAAGGTACGTATTTGAAAATAGAATTTTCAAAGATGTTTTTTTTAGTTCAGGGTTGGCGTTGTATCAAGTTGCAGGATGGTCCATTGGGGACCATGTCAGTTGTCACATCTCATCTATAGCACCAGAGGTCTACTTATTATGGGGCGCTACCCGATGTGAGTCAGATGGTGACAGGGATGCCTGAATTCAAAAGGAGCATGAAGGTACATGTCTGAGATGTACCGAAGGAAAATCTTACAAGGGTACCATTCCCCTCATATAGCAGGTCCACATGTTTGGAACAACCTGAGGGGCTTGAGATTCATGATTGGGAATCTCATGTATGCAGGAGGAAGAAAGCCCTCTATGGCTTGAAGCAAAACACCCCGGGCATAGTATGAGAGGATTGATAGCTGTCTGATGAAGCTGAGATTCACTAGGAGTGAAGCCGATCCAAACCTTTGCTTGAAGGTTGTGGATGATAGACCTCTCATACCGACACTTTCTGAGGACGACCTCTTTCTGACAGGTGCAGACCCTCTCATTTGCAGAAGTAAGAGGGAGTTGGAATCCAGATTTGGAATGGTAAACTACAAGCCCGTGACTACCTCGAGGATCTTAACTTTCAGAAGTTATATGGTGATGATGTCAAACCAGATTTGGGAAATGCCTCTGAGTTTCATAAACTCATTTGCATTGATGTTCCTTGTGAACTTCCGTCCGAATATATGTTTTGCAGTTAGCATGGTGAGCTCATATTTGGTTGAGCTTCACTGGATTGGTGCCAAGAATCTTCTGAGATATCTTCGGGGCACAATCTCTCATGGATTGAGATACACTGTCGGAAATATGACGTTGCATGATTATTCGAATCTTGATTGGGCAGGCAGTGTGGAGGATCACTAGAGCACTTCTCAGTGCTGGTTCTCTCTGGATTCTGCTTCGATATCATGGATGACCAGGAAGCAGAAGACGGTTGCTTTGAGAATCGCTAAGACCGAATACATATCTACGAGTATGACCTCGTGTGAAGCTGCCTGGTTGTGGAAACTCTTCAGTGAGTTGTTTGTACACATGATGAATACCACTGTGATTCTCTGTGACAACCATGGGGGATTTGATTGTTGAGGAATCCCGTATTCGATGATTGCTCCAGCAGATAGACATCAGATACTACCTTATCTGGGATATGGTAAGTTGATGAGCAAGAAGGCTCCAACATATTGATACAGATGAGTAGGTCGCCGACATTTTTGATGAGGCCCCTGGGAAAGGTCAAATTTTTGATTTCTTGAGAACGACTTGGTGTCATTCAGAGACCCTCTTATTTGGGTCATGTATGATGCACACATTGAGCTCTGGGAGCTCCAGGGGGTGCAGGGTACTTCTTGGAGCGACATACGACCACAGGGCGACTCACCCTCCCCTGGTGGTGCGCTATGTACAGGGTGACAAGTTCAACCTTCCCCTGTGATACCCCGTGGCGACTGTGGAACATGATGATTAGTTCTCCTGTGGGCCGGGATGATTAGTTCTCCCGTGGCAGCTGTGAAACAGGATGATTAGTTCTCCTGTGGGCTAAGATGATTAGTTCTCCCGTGGCAATTGTGGGACAGGATGATTCGTTCTCCTATGGACAAGATGTTTAGTTCTCTTGTCGAGGCATCCTACCCATGCAGTGTGGGACTCATGGGAAGTACCTCTCATCTGATCAATGAGTAGGGAAATGGGGTTAGGGACCATTAGTAGTACTATCGATGGACGCATTGTTGTATCTACCGTACTCCCTATGCTAAGAACTGATCTGGGATCAGTATGAGTGGTTTGAGACACTCTCTTGTGATATTGCTTTGGGATCAATAAAACTGACTTTAGGTCATTAAAGAATGGTATGAGGCATTCTCGATCAATTCTTCTTCTTCATGGTTCAGCAAAGCAGAGCAGAGCAAAGCTGAGCAGAGCAGTGCAGGGCACTAATGGCAGAGATAGTACAGTCGGACATATGGATCAGCGGATGGAGTTCTCCCTAGTTGAGAGGGAGTGTTAAAATTTGCAACTAGGGCCAAACTCCATGTGGGTCATCTTATTTATGGCAGCTGATATTGTTCTTGGATCCCTCTCATCGAGAGGTGTAGGATTGATCTAAAGATCATTCGATTTCGATAAGTATTCATGGAGTTATGAATTTATTTGTGTTATAAGACAATTCGTCAAGGTCGGCCAACAACCAAATAAACCCCTCATGTGCTCAACGTTTTAGTATAAAAGGAGATGACTTGATAGTCATTTAGACACACACTTCACTCTTGATATCTCTCCACTTGTTTTGGGTTTTAGTGGCAAGAGAAATCTAAGAGGATGAAGCCCTAATCGCAGGTCAAGAAGGATGCCCTAGCTGCTGTTATAATGATGCCCTAGCCATATGCTGTCCAGAGAAAGGTCTAAAACGCAGACATGAAGATGATAATGATGCCCTAGCTATACGCTATCCAAAGGAAGTCTAAAACGCAGACATGAAGATGATAATGATGCCCTAGCTATACGTTGTCCAGAGGAAGCCTAAAACGCAGTCATGAACAACAAAGAGAAATGCCCTAACCGCAACAAGGAGAGATAGCTTAAGGACAACGTGGGCATTCCTAAAGGGGAGGCCGAGTTGCTGAGGTACAACAGACTATTCTAGGGCATGTTTAAGGGTTGTTTCTAATGCGTTGAAGGGCTGGTTGATGAGCAGAGAAGGCCACAGGGCTGGAGGTTAAACTGCAGCCGTTTAAGGACTATTTTGTGTAGAATAAACCCTTGTGAAGGCTACCGTAAACCTACAGGATTTTTGTGTGGTAGGCCGTAGGCCATACCGCCACAGCCAAGGGTAGCATAGGCAGATTTGAGGGCTATCTTGTGCCCTACACCTTCAACGAAGTGGAGAACACCTACACAAGGAGGACCACAAATTTTAGGGTTGTTTTGTTGACTATTGAAGGACTGTTACAACAGTGTTTGGTGCCCTAACCAGTCATCATGGTCACAACAACTAAAAGGTGAAGAACAACAATATGAAGGACAACAACAAGACACATAGTGCTGCAATATCAATTGGGACAACAACAAGACATAGTGTTGCAATAACAATTGGGACAACAACAAGACATAGTGTTGCAATAGCAATTGAGACAACAACAAGACACATAGTGCTGCAATATCAATTGGGACAACAACAAGACATAGTGCTGCAATAGCAATTGGGACAACAACAAGACACAGTGTGCTGCAATATCAATTGGGACAACAACAAGACATAGTGCTGCAATAGCAATTGGGACAGCAGTATGGTAAGCAAGATGCAGCAAGCACATGGTGGCAAAACAAGGTGCAACAATGGCACATGATGGTACATGATGCAGTACAGTGATGGGTACTGTCATGATTGATGAAGCATGATGAGATGGAGCATTGTGATGATGGGTGCAGCATGGTGCAACACGGTGAGGTGCAGCATGATGACGAGATGCAGCATGATGATAGGTGAAGGAGTCACCTTGGAGAATTAGTTGAAGCAACATGTCTTCAACTGATCTCATGTATCATCTTCTTAGAGATGATCTATGCTCTTATCTAGATAAGTCAAAGTGTTGACTTTTGTTGTAAATGTACTATCTCTCTCTGCTAAACTATTGAAGATCATATAAGAAGAATTGACGAAGGGTTTCCCCACATTGGGGTTTGTCCCTGGCTAGCGCCACATCGTGTGTCCTCTTTTCTTGGCTTGCCTTCTACAATTTATGTCTATGTTCTATCTGCAGTTTACTTTAACGCTGATGTGATTGCTAATCTGGAAAAGATATTAAGCTAACTGTGAAAATGAAAATAAATTGCTCTAAGCATAGAACATACCTAAACTTAACATGGTGCCATTCTACCTGCTATGTTCTAAGCTTCGCCATAAAGAATCTGCCATGATAATAAAGAGGAAAGGAGAGAAAGGGCATCCTTGTCTTATACCTCTTGAACTTTAGAAAAATTCCCACAGTCTTCCATTCACAAGGGGGACTATCGAAGGACCTTTTAAACAAGTTGTGATGAGACAGATGAAGTCAGAAGATAACCCAAACTTTTGGAGAACAACAATAAGGAAATGATGAGAGACTCGGTCAAAGGCATTGGCCATGTCTAATTTTAGGATGAAGGCTTTTTCATTTCTAGACATGTTGGAGTGAATGGCTTCTTGAACCAACATTATGTTATCCATGAGTTGCTTATTGGGAACAAAGGCTCCTTGATCATATTGGGGAGGAGGGGTTTAAGCCTATTGGCCAGAATTTTGGAGATAATTTTATAAGAGGAATTGCAAAGGGATATGGGTTTGAAACGGTTAAAAGAGGAAGGTTTGGATTCCTTGGGGATGAGGGCGAGATAAGTGGAGTTGGTGTTTCCACTTAGTTTCTTTTTTTTTTTTGAAAACCCAACGGATCATCTTTAACAGGTCCTTTTTAATGAGTTGCCAAAAGGAGCGATAGAAGGAGATGGAGAAGTCATCATGCCCCGAAGCTTTATTTGGATGAAGACCCCAGATAATTTGCTAAATTTCATCTTCATCCACTTCTTTTTGTTAGAACACCATTTGTCTCTTATGTGATTAGTTTAGGAATGTGCCTTAAGAAGTCTTCATAATTTTGTTCCTCTTGATATGTAGAAAGCAATCTCTTGAAATGCTAATATGCTTTTGTTTTTACTTCTTCTAGGCCCTTTATATCAACACACCCTTATCCAATGATTGACTCAATGCAATTTTTGAGATATCTCATTTTGGTGGTATTGTGGAAAAATGCGGTATTTTTGTCATCGGAATGTATCCACAAGTTTCTTGATTTTAGTCTCCATGTCTCTTCCTCATTTCTATTATTCTTGTAAATTTCCCAATGAATTTATTTTTCTCTTAACTGATTCTCCCTTGTTACTTCACCTTCCTCAATAATTTTTTGAATATTTTCTAACTTCTTTTGCATCTCTTCTTTCCTTTTTTGAGGTTCTTTGTAATGTAATCAAACCCAATCCTTAAGTGTTTTTTTGACATTTTTTAACTTTGCTTCCCAAACAAAAATTGGGGAACCATTTATGCTTTGTTTCCAAGCTCTTGCAACCAAGCTTCTAGCATTTTCAGAGTTTATCCAAAGGGGATTGTAGCGAAAAGGAAGAGGGCCGAAATTTTCATTGTCCCCAAATTTTATAGCTATTGGCTTGTGATCTGAAGCAGCAGATGGGATTATCATGGAGGTCACTGAATTGAAATTTGAAGTGATACAATCGTGGATTAAAAATATATCCAGTCATTCCTTTATATTTCCCGGTCCTAACCTCTTATTACTCCAGGCTTACTTCCCATTTCTGGGCTGAATATCCATTAAATTGTTTACTTCCATGATGAGTTCTAACTTGTCTCTGAAGGGGTCTGTTTGAAAGTTACCACCGCTTTTTTTCATTAGTGTTCATAATCAAATTGAGATCTCCACATATAATGTATTTTTTTCCATTTTCTTGCTCCATGCATTCAACCAAGGAATTCCAACACAGTTCCTTTTCCCTAAATTGATAAGTTACATAAATATTAAAAGACATATATGATAATATGTAAGTTTGTTTCTAAATTTTGTTTTAATCCAGTGCACTTCTTTTTGCTGATATGTTAGCTCCCATGTGGAGAGATTCCACAATGTATATATTCCTCCTGAAGCACCAGATGCATTTATTGTTGTTCCTTCAAAATTCTTTATTCTTTGGATTATTTGGGTCATCTCTTGTTCCGAAGATTTGGTCTCCTATAATAAAAAGAGGTCAGGGGATTTTGAATTTGTAAGTCTTTTTCCATATTGACCTTGGAGAAGTGGCCAAGGCCTCTGCAATTCCAGGAGACTAGATTCATTATTTACTAATTGAAACAGTGGAGAGGCCTTTTCCTCTCACATTCTAATTTATTTTTTCTTTGTTTCCAACATTTTTTTCTATGTATGTTTCAATAGGTTGTTGCATTCCCAAGGCCATTTCCTTCATTGCAGCCTCATCCTTGATCTCCTTATTTGTTTTATGACTAGACCTCTTAACATTGTCAAAGGGGAGGAGGGAATCTTTTGACTGGTTTCTAGTCAAAATTCTATGAGGAGGAGGGGGAGGGGACTAAGGGGAGGAGCTTGGGAAGAGGGGAGAGGAAGGAGAGGGGGAAGGGGGGAAGGGTCAGGAGGAGCAGAGGGAGAGAGGATCAACGATTCGATAGGGAGAGGGGGGATCTCATCATTATCATGATCGAGAGATGAGAAGGGATTGGAGTCAAGAGGGAAGAGGGGGGAGGAGGAACATTTTGAGAGGGAGGGACAACGGAGGAGGGAGCAGAAGGCTTATCTATATATATATATATATATATATATATATATATATATATATATATATGTCTTGAGAGTTGTTAGATTATTCTGTTTCCTTCTTTTGGCATCTATTAGAAAAATGACCGTATTCATGACATACCTTGCATTTGAAGGTAGTTGTTCATAATCCAGCTAATAAATGTGAGTACAGTTGTCCACCTTGATCTTCACTGCTTCAGGTAGACCCTTTCCCAGGTCTACTTCAACACAAATTCAAGCACAAGCTTGCATGTTCTCTTTTGGTTTGCTTCGATCAATGTATTTCCCAAATGTGTTGCCAATAACTTTGAATGATTCATCCCCCCAACAATGGAGAGGGAGGTGAGGGAGACAGACCCAATCTGGAACTACATTGGGGACGTCGAGCTTAGGATCGAAGTTTGGAGTCCATCTATTAAGATATAAGCCTTTGGAATCCATGAAGTAGGGGCCATTTCTTAAGATGAGGTCTTTGTCTTCTCGAGATTCAAAATAAAAGGTAAAGGAACCTCTTCCACAAAAACGATTGGAGATTTTGCCTTGAGTGGAAGTGGACTAGTTCCTTTCAATCCATCTTTGCATAGTTTTGGGATAGAACCAAAGCCCGGTAAACTGTTTGACTAAACCCTTTTCAGATAACAAAAGAGCTACTTTTGTGGGCAACAAGGGAGGCAACACGATTTCAGGAATGTCTGCAAGATTCTTAATAAACCTAGAAACAATCGCAACATCATCAGAGGGGGGCGCAACATCAAGGTGAGCCCCCTCTAGATCAGACTCTGGAGGGGCCATGGAGAAAAAACGTAAATAGAGAGTTGGGGGGTGATCTCAGGGGGATAGCGCAACGCGGGAGATTACTCCTATACATGTTACAACCTTAAGTTCTTTGACATTTTTAAAATATATGGTGTTACATCATTATAAATTTTAAATCATAAAAACTTTACCATTAAATGACGAATTGATTGTTCCATATTTTTAGTCGTCTCCATTAAATGACCAATTGATTCTATTTCCATATTTTTATTTGTTGACTCCAATAACAAAGCAGTGGTATGAGTTGATCGACCATTTGCGTGAGTGCTTCTTGTCCACATTGATTGCAATTGACCAAGTTTATCATCTGACCAAGTCAACTTAGTCAAAGTGCTCTTTTGGAGGGTTTACACAATTTTAATTTAATTATCAATAATTATTAGGTGGGTAGTCGATATTTAACTTCCATAGAATATTCTAAAATATCCATAGTAGTATACACAAATCAACAACTGAGATTTACTTCCAAAGTAGTTATGCCTTAATTTTTTCCTTTTAATCAAATTCATTAATTAAAAAAAAATGAATTTTTGAATATGTGTTATTGATGAGCCATAATATTGGCCCATGTTATTGAACACAATTTACATGTTAAGTAGTTCCATAATATTGTATGTTTTTTAATATATGTGTGTAACTTATATATTAATTATATTTATCATTAATAATAGTAATAGTTATTTTAAATAAAATTATAATTTAGCCATTTTTTTAATTTTTTTAATTTTAGTAACTTGAGATGCATGATAGAGTAAGTGTTTTGATACTTCTTATAAATTAATGTTTATCAATATTTACTAGTTTTTTAATTTATATGGTTGCTCTACTAATACTTATAAATCAAATGTTGATATTTATTTGAAAAGTAATTATGCCCTTTCAAAACTTTTAATTAAATTATATATATATATATATATATATATATATATATATATATATATATATATATCATTTATGATTTTTTTGATATATAATATTACTACACTGCTTACCATAGTAATGTCAAGGTAAATAATTACAAATTTTCTTACATGTTTTTAAAAATATATGACTGGCCTAATTTATATGAAAATTTGATTATAAAATAATTAAATAAAAATAAGTGCTACATAGTAGCTAGGCCCTTTCACTTAGTTTAAATATAGGTAATGTAAAACTTTGTAGTTTAGGTTTGATTTAATAATGTCTCAAAGGAATTTCGCTTAGTTTAAATATAGGTAATGTAAAACTTTGTAGTTTAGGTTTGATTTAATAATGTCTCAAAGGAATTTCGCTTAGTTTAAATATAGGTAATGTAAAACTTAATAGTTCAAGTTTGATTTAATAATGTCTCGAAGGCACCTACAATTTTAAGCGGTTTTAACATCTAATAGCAAATAGAAAACAAATTTATATGTGGTGTTTAAAAGAAAAATAGCAAAGTGTTAGAGAAAAAGTTAATATGTAATAGGGCATATAAAGAAGCACATGAAGTAAAATTTAAATTTTTTATTTATCTCATATAATTTTTTTATATGTATGAACAAAAGGAAGAAATCTTAATTTGCATGCATATGGTTCAGAAATCCATTAGTTAAACTTATCTTTTATTAATAAATATATTATTTAAATTTATTGTTTAATATGTTATTATGTAATAATAAAGTGAAATTTATATGTACATTATTAACCTTCAAATTTGGTTATATTGACATGATAAAATATAGAAAGTAATAATGAGAATATATAATATTTAGGTTATAAAGAAAAGATTTGTGTTACACTTTAAAAATTTATGCATATGTTATATAATAATGTTAAAACTTAAATTTCATTATAAAAAGAAAACAAACTATTTATATAGTTGATATAGGAATTTAATTTAATATTTTTTTTTTTTCATATAAAAACATTTGATGTAGGTTTGAAAACTTATTTATTTTTTAAGAATATTAATATAAATAATGAGAAAAAGCAAGATCAAATATGTATTAGGTAAAGTTGGACTTTGTTTTTTTTAGTATTAGTATTATTATACCATGTTTTTCATAGAATTAAAATAAAATTAAACTAATTACATAAATAGTATGTGAAAATTATAAAATAAGATATGGAAACATTACTCTTACCATCATTACAAAATAAGACTTCAACCAATGGGGTTTAAGATAACTAAATTAAATTATTGTTAAAAAATAATGAATTTCAATCCTCAATGTTAAACTATAGAAAATTTGCAAATTTTTTTGGTCAAAATGATATAGCTAATTGGAGTCTCAGGCTATGAGTTGATTAATAAAAATATTCATAAAAAAATAGCATTGAAAGTGAAAATGTTTTGCTAAAATGTTGTTTTTTGGTGAGCAACCTCCCCCATTTGCTGTAATGAAGCTTTATAACTTTATTTCTTTGACAATGTTTCCTTCAAATTGATATGGAGAAACCTAGTTTCTACTAAATGGGATGTGAATTCCAATAAACTTGTTTTGCACAACCATTTGTCTCCCACAAAGTTCATGACCATTGTACATGATTGATAGAGTTGAATGCAATTGAGTTTGTAGGGATATGGAACAAAACTTGTATTTTCATCTCTCAAATGACGTTCTCTTTTAAACATGTCTACTTTCGGTTGTAGAGAAAAATGGAGTTGGCATGATGTATAATTTGTGATTTAGTATTAAATTAATTTTTAAATTAAATTGTAAAGAAAAGTTAATTAATGTTTATGAATAATACACAATATTTTTTTTACTATTAATTTAACAACTAAATTATAACTAGCACAATTGTGTAAATCAAATCACTAGTAACTATAGATATCAAAACACTTAATTTATAAATAAAATACTTAGTTCCTAAAACATTTCATATTATCAAAAAAATAAAATAAAATAAAATTATATATATATATATATATATACTTTTATCTATGATTTGTGATTTTAGTATTAAATTGATTAAATTTGACACATTCATTTTGAATAAAACCAAGAATAAAGTTGCTGTAGATTAAGCTATGACATTTTAACAAAATTTGCACATTAAATTTTTGCATTGTAAGTGTGACCAATCTTGTGCCTTTGGTTGAGGAAAGAAGGTAAAACAACTTTAACAAACCAATTGAAACATATGAGAAATTGAAGATCAACCTTCCAATAAATGTCCAACAATATCTCATTCTGCTCAAACTTCAAATTGAGATGTTTGGATCCCATACCCTAACCTCTAAAATGAAATGAAGTGCTTCAGTGCATTGCATTGGAGTCGCGGAAGTGTCCACACCTTAGATGGAGTTTCAAATCCTTTTGACTTGCACCCAGACACTTCAATGGAGTTTCAAATCCTTTTACTTGCTGGAACAAATACACATAGAAATTAATCAAGAGAGGATAAAAACAAGAGAGAAGATTAAGTTCTTGAATTATTGAATTCAATTTCTTGTTATAAAATCAATTTATTGAGTTCTTGATATGGCAAGTATTATAAAAATTATGGGTAAATAAAACAAATTCAACAAAATTATGAAGGAAATGCTCAAAATTATTAAGTATATATCAATAATTTTTTCTTAATAAATTAGAAAAGAAATACTTACAAAATTTTAATAACTAATAAATTATTATCATAATAGTTATTAGTTATAAAAGCTATGTGTAAATAGGGAAAAATTATGATTAATGAAATGATCAATTCCGAATCTGCTTCAATGATAAAATTATGTGAATTTGACTCCACCAGGATTTTTAAAAAAAGGTAAAAAAACATAGAAAAAGACAAAAAAAAGGTACAAGTGAAATTAAAAAGTAATAAAACTAAAAATTAAAAAAATATTGGAAAAAAAATTAAATTGAAAATATGGATATGGATAAAAAACTATAATACATGAAAAAAAAACCTAATACAAAAAACAAATAGTAAATAACTCAGGAAGACCTCAACTAATCACCTTACAAATAAATAAATTTAAATTTAAATAAAAATAAAAAATAACAAACAAAAAAACAAAAAATGAATTTGCAATGTTAAACTATGAATAATGCACATAATTTTTTGGTAAAAAACAAATTAATATGTAGTCAAAACTAAATGCCTAATACCATACCTAATGCCTAAATGCTTAAATATAGTTTAATTAAATTAAAAAACAATAAAAAGATAAAAAATTGATCACAAAAATAAAACTACTAGTAAAATACTATATTTTGAAAGTCATCACCAAAAATTAAGAAATATGATTAACTAATGTTTATATTAAAAGTTAAACACGTACTCTATATATACTTCAGTGAAAGAGTTCTGAGGCTCGGTGAAAGAGTTAAAAACATACTCTATATATTCTTGGCATATATTCTTACTCTATATATTCTTAGGTGAAAGAGTTCTGAGGCTCGGTGAAAACTATATATTCTTCGCATATATTTTTCGGTGAAAGAGTTCTGAGGCTCGGTGAAAAATTTAAACACGTACTCTATATATACTTCGGTGAAAGAGTTCTGAGGCTCGGTGAAAGAGTTAAAAACATACTCTATATATTCTTGGCATATATTCTTACTCTATATATTCTTCGCATATATTCTTCGGTGAAAGAGTTCTGAGGCTCGGTGAAAAAGTTAAACACGTACTCTATATATTCTTCGGTGAAAGAGTTCTGAGGCTCGGTGGCTCGGTGAAGGAGTTAAACACATACTTTATATATTCTTCACATATATTCTTCGGTGAAAGAGTTCTGAGGCTCGGTGAAAGAGTTAAAAACATACTCTATATATTCTTCGGATATATTCTTCGGTGAAAGAGTTCTGAGGCTCGGTGAAAAAGTCAAACACGTACTCTATATATACTTCGGTGAAAGAGTTTTGAGGCTCGGTGAAAAAGTTAAACACGTACTCTATATATACTTCGGTGAAAGAGTTCTGAGGCTCGGTGAAAGAGTTAAACACTCTGTGGGCTGCGGTGGGCACGAGCGATCTGCAGTCAGTTACCAAAGATTACCAAGGGTAGACGAGCGATCTGCAGTCAGGTTTGCTGATATCAGGTGCACACATTCCTTATCTTTTTCTTTTTCTAATACATATTTTCTCATATAATTTCAAGTATGAATATTTCACCACAGTTACCAAAGATTACCAAGGGAAGACCTAGCACAGTTACTCTACAAGGCCTTTATGAGTATATAGAGTCTTTAGAGAAACGTAGAGAAGAAAGAGAAGCCAAGCTACAAAAAGAGTTAGAAGCCATGCTGGAAAATAAATTTGCATCTCTTGAAGACACAATCCAAAAACAATTAGAAAATAAAATAGAACTGCTAGAGAATAAAATGGAGGCAATGGAGACCATACTGCAGGTTATAGAAAAACAAAACCAAGATACTAACCAACCATCCCAGCAAGGAGATGATGATACTTTAGAGAGTCTTAAAATGAAAGACATGATTAAAGAACTAGAAGAAAAAGTTAATAGCCGCCTCACCCTAAATAATGTGGTAGATAAGTTAGATATCAAACCAATTAAAGATGAAATGAAAAAATTAATAGAATTAGACCACGAACGTAACAAAAGGGCCTTAAACCTTATAATATTTGGTTTAAAAGAGGAAGTAGATGAGGATATACACTTTAATATATTGATTTATTTTTTATAGGTGTGTTTTATTTTTTATTAATATACATAATTTTTGTAACTAAATTTATTAAAATGTGTTTTTAATATCATAATAAATCATTTTAATTTAAACATATGGAAACAATTTATAATTCATTAAAATTGAAAAAAAAAAATTAGATTAAAAAAAAATAGTAACTAATAATTTTTTTTTTAATAAAACTTTGTCCAATCAAATTACACTTAAATACATTTAAATAATAATATTAAAGTAACAAATTTTTTTGATTAAATACATTTAAATAATAATATTAAAGTAACAGAAATTAAATTCTAACCAATGAGTATATTAAATGCTGCATTTAGCTCAGGCTTCAGTTGTTTTTTTATTATTAACGTTCACTCAATGGAATAGTTGAAGAAAATGGTTGTCACGTTGCTCTGGACAGATGACAATGCAGCTGCAGAAGACGATTTTGAAGACGAAAATCAAAAGTGAATGTGATGGGTTTGAATTACACATTGTAGTATTTGCAGATCAATTATAATAATAAGCTGTTTAATCTAATTAAATTTAATTAATTAATAGATAAAATGGGTTTTTTGTTAGGTGAATTTTGTCTAGAATTTGATAAATGTTTGTAAGGTATTTGATATTTAATTTGTAAAGTTCGAAATGTTTTTGAAGGTATTTAATGGATATATATATTTAAATTATATTTTTGAGTTTAGAAGTTTTTCCTAGAGTCCTATATGAAATGTAATTTTTTTTTATCAAAATTGGAAAAAAAATATACAAAACATTTAAATAATATTTATTTATAAAAAATTTACAAGTGAAAAAATTGAATCCCTCTCGAACTTATGTTTGTTTACTCACTTGTCATAGAAATGACCAATGCTGGCTGGTTTACGAATTTATACCAAATAATTGTCTTCACAGGCATTTGTTTGGCGTGTTTCTCTTATTAGTGGTCTTGTTTTGCGATTCAGGGTTTTAATTTATGATATGATGTGCATAGGGTTTGGTACTCCGTTGTCGAAGTTATGCAGGGGAAGTAAAAAAATTGTTTGCGGTGGGAAAACCAGTTCAATATTATAGTGGGCACAGCTTGAGGCCTTGCATATTTGCACGAGGATTCCAATGTTTGCATTTGCATTATACACAGAGATTTCAAATCCAGAAATATATTTGTAGATGACAAATTTTACCCTAAAATACCAGATTTTGGATGGGTTAGATTCTTCACCAAAGACAAAACCCATGTTTTTAGAAGAGTGAGAGGAACTATGTAAGTTATACAAATAGTTTTGACAAGGGATAATATTTTTTTTGTTTGAGAATATTAGATTACAGATTTTAAGAATATTTCAGAATTTAAGGGTCAAGACAAAGGTCAATTGTTTGATCTCTTCTTTCTTTCTCTTTTTTTCGTTTTCTTTTTCTTTTTTGGTTCGGTATGAAAAAGCAATATATTCAATCTCAAAGAAGGTACATACGCTTCATGGCTAAGCACCCAAAACAGCAACAATATCAGAAATAGTAACTGGTGCAGACCCATAGTCGACAGTGATACATATAGCGCCTGTCCATGTCCATATACACAGTCTATTGTATATACAATATTCAAAATATCAGAAAAGTCTAAAGATTCCAGAACTTCATGCATGTCTGAAATAGGCAAAATATATGTGAAAGACAGAAACAATGTAGATAGTACTAGAAGAGTAAATAGACAGTGTAGGTCCATCTGATAATAAAAAAGAAAGTAATCAGGGTGAGTTGTTTTATCCTGGCAGTGGCAACACCCCGACCTCCATGCAGGTGTCCCCCATCTTGACTTCAATATGTAAACCATCCAGCTTGTCCTGTAGTCCTTTCTTAGATAGCCCGTCCGCAGCATGATTGTACTCTCTGCCAATATGCTGAATCGTAGAGAGATTGTGTGAATTCCAGAGAAATGTAATTTGTTATAACCAAACTGGTAGTGAGGGCTTGGATATTGTTTCATGGCCATGGACAAATCAATGATGATCTTGGAATCTGATGGAAAATTCAGGAAATTAGAGAACCAGAGTAGTCCCCATAGTGCCATGGCTTCTGCCTTTGTATTAGTGCCAATTCCCGCACCCCAGTGAACCCAAAAACCCTGCTCAGGTGAGTATAGGATCAAGAAGCCACATCCGCATCTGCTACTTTGTGATGCACAATCAAAGAAACCAGCAGGTATTCGATCTTTGGGCATGATTGTTTATTTTTAGGTCTTTTAGTGCCCATTCTAATTTGTAGTCTAGTAGAGAGTGTGATTCTGATTCTCTCCATCACCGGAGCAATGTTTTCACTGAAATTATTGAAGATGATGTTGTTTCTCCACCTCCAGATCTCCCAAAAGAAAATAGGAGGAATGTAGCACCAGGTGACATTCTGCTGACTCCACCATTCAAGGCAGTCAGAAATGCATGTAAATTGTGTGAATTGAAAACCAAAAATGGCAGCAAGATTGTGCCACATTTTAGAAGCAACAGGGCACGTAATGAACAGGCGTAGATTATTTTCTTCCGCACTCCTACAAGGCACACATATCCTAGGACTGGACCAGTTTCTTTTCTAGAGATTTTCCCACGTCAAATTTTTATTTCGCCAGACTAACCAAAGGGAAAGGGTGATTTTAGAAGGAATATTAGAATTCCAGAATTTGAAAAACCAGCATACCGCAGGTTGTATTGTCTCCTGACAGCAGAGAAAGTGATATCCGCCACCATTATGTTAGCGCCCTTCATTTTACCCTTGCATACGATCAAATCTCTTTCCGCATCTCTGCAGATTCCAGCCAGTTGTAACTGTGTGCGAAGCTTTTCCCATTCCAATGCAACCAGACCATTTAGTCCCATCTCCCCGGATCGTTTCCATATGGGGAATCTGTTGCGCTAGGACAATATGTCTTGTTGCCAGAAGTATATGCCATTGTAATTTAGCCCATGTAAGAGGGAATCCGTGATCTTGTCAAGATCTTCAAGACCCCGGATGTTATCCTGTCCAATAACAACATGGTGTCCAGAACCTATTTTCCAGGTGAGAAGTGAAAGAAAATAGTGGCAAACTTTTGAAAAGCTGAGCTAGATAGCAGAGCCTGTTTTGCAACCAATACACCCTCTACGCAGCCAAACCACGAAGTCAATATCCTTCAGATATTTATGCTTGATAATCAAACCCCAGGTTCCTTCTCCAAATATCCCTCTCCATAAAGATTTAAGCAGTAGAGCATAGCCGAATCTCCTCAGGTTCAAAATGCCCCAGCCTCCCAGGCGCTTCGGCATGGAGATGTGATCCAGTTTGGTAAGATGGAATTTATTCTTCTTTTGCATACCGGACCAGATGAAGTTAGCAATGATCCCATTTAGTTTTTTGATGATGGTGATAGGCAGATGGAATAAGTGTGCCCAGTACACACCCATCTGTGTGATCATAGCTTGTGTTAAAGTGAATCGACCTCCCATGGAAAGGCATCTATATTCCCAGCCCAAAATTTTCTGATAGAATCTGTCAACAAGCCACTGCCAGTCTTGGACCCTGTAATTACATGGCTTAATATGGAAACCGAGGTATTTCATACCTCCAGTCAATATCTCAGAAGCGACTCCAAACAACCTTCGAATATAGTCAATGATTTCCATATCACATTGATCATGTACAATAGAAGATTTACATTGATTCATTATAAGTCCAGATGCATTCCCAAACTTAGTGAAAATATGAAAGAGGTGTAACCAAGAAAACATGTTGAGGATCCCCATGATGAGCACATCGTCGACGAAAAAACTGTGGGAGATCTGTATGTTCCTGCCAATGTGAAGTGGATGAAAATGGCCCTCGGCAGCAACATTTTTAATGTGAAGGCTCAACCCATCCATAGCCAGTATGAATAAGAGAGGTGATAGTGAGAAACCCTGCCGAAGACCCCTCCCAGCCTTGAAGTAGGTCGTCGGGTATCCATTTATAATCACAACATAATGAACATTAGAGACATAGGCCATAATCCACTTGGCAGCACAGGATTGTATACCAACTTTGTGGAGAACCAATCGCAAATAACCCCAATCCAGACAGTCAAATGCTTTTTTAAGGTCCACTTTCATGATAGCTGCATTTAATTTCTGTGTGGATAGAGTGCAGACATTCCTGTGCGATTGCAACAACGTCATGAATCTGTCAATTTTTTAGAAAATCGAATTGTTGAGGAGAGATGAACGAGGAGAGGATGTGCCACATGCGATTTGCAATAGTCTTGGAGATAATCTTGTAGACAAGATTACAGAGAGAGATAGGGCGGAAATCCAAAAAAGTGTGAGAAAGTGGCTTCTTCAGAATCAATGCTATGTATGTGGAATTTAAATGGGGATGAATATAACCCAGTACCCAAGATTCCTCAACCATGTTCACAAGATCCAATTGAAAGAGGTCGAAGAAATGTGTGAAGAGTTCTACGGTCCAACCGTCAGGGCCGGGGCTCTTATCACCTTTGAAAGTTTTGAGAACCTCCAAGATTTCCGCAGCCGTGACAGGTTGGAAGAGTGCCCGATTTACATCCGCATCGAACATGGTGGGGAAGTGTTCAACCCCCCAGATTTGATCCTCTACGCAGACCAACGTCCTTGTTTTGTATGCATGTTGAAAGTGGGAAACAACGGCCTGACTGATGTCCCTCTGTGACTGAAATTTGTTTCCATTTGAATAAAAAATCTCCCATATAGAGTTTGTCCGGTGCCTGAAATTAGCAAATCTATGGAAAAATTTGGTATTCCGGTCACCATCCCGGATCCAGATTGCTCTGCTTTTTAATCTCCATGTAATCTCCTTTATATGAAGTAGTTTTTGTCTTTGTGATTCCAGTGCATGAATGCGGCTTCGAATATCATCAGGGAGTGAATGTTCTGATAAGTGGGGGCGGATCTTCAGTAGTTCCTTTGTAATAGCAGCGAGTTCTCTGTTCATATGCCGCCTCTTCCTTTGCTCCCATTTCTTAGTCTCCCTTCATAGGACCCCAAGTTTATCAAGTATGTGTCTCATGTGGGAGGTGCCTCGAACCCCATCTCTGCGCCATACATCTTTAACAAGGTCAATATATGCGAGGTCCTCAAGCCAAACCTAGTTAAATTTAAAGGGCATGCCACCTCGGTACTCATCACGTCGCCAATGGAGAGAAATAGGCCTCTGGTCTGATATGTGGCAGCTAATCACTTCAGAGGATACCATCCCGAGCCTCTCGATAATTTGTTCATGCAGAAGAAAGCAATCAAGTCACTTTGCAATGTACCCTACGCTCGACCTCCCATTGTCCGAAGTGGGAATAATTATGGAGAGGAAAATGCCCACTAGGTTGTGTTTCAGTGTTATATCCTTAAAACGGCCGGCCATGACATCGGCCCTTCTGGTGCATCCCCAGATCTCATTCAAACTGATAGTGCAATTTAGATCCCTCGCAATGACAAGGGAAGAAAGATCTAGTAACTCCGTCTCAATCAGATGTTCCCAAAAAATGTCCCAATCACGGTAAGGTGCATATACATTAAGAATATGAATTCTTCCCATGAGGCCATGAATGTGACATGTAAGGAGAATCCCTGCAAAACAAGAGAATACTCTGACCTTGACCCACCTAGGGTCCCAGATAGCAACCAGGCCACCCGAGAGCCTGTGTGCATCTGTAGCTGCGATATGCTAGTCCAGAAGCATTTTCCGAAAGTAATCGATCGCCTGAGGAGCAGCGTGCATAGTTTCCTGTAGAAGAATGATGTAGGGATGGAGAGAAGAGAAGAGTTCTTTAAGGGCCAGAAATTTAGGGGCGGCCCCCAGTTCACTCATATTGAGAGAGAGGATAAAGGTCATGTTTGACTGTGTGCGGGCTTCCATGCTCCAAGGGCCCGAGTTGGGGTAGAATCAACAATGGCAACACCAATAAGGGAATGTGAATACACAAGAATGAATGAAGGAAGGGGACATGGACGTCCACGAAAGTGCCCACTGTCACGGGGATTTTTGTGGTGGACAGTGATGTTCCCAGCAAATGTGGGGTTGATATGTGGGGATGAGGGGCCAGCAGGTTTGTGGATAGTGAGCGACCGAAGGTCTAAAGTTTTCTTCTGAAGGAGGAAGTCCAGGTCACTGTCCACGGAATTTGTGGGGGAGTTTAGGGATGAGAGAGGTGATACAGGAGTAGGGCCAGTAGCTGGGGAAAGGGGGATGGCGTGAGAGGATGTCTGCCTGGGACATACATAATGTGGTTGGAGGAGAGTGGATCTCGTGACATCGGATGTCGCCGAGTAGCTGGCGGGGGTGACAGATAGACACGAGGAGATGATATGTTAGGTGCAGTTGGATGTGGTGATGTGGCATCAATGGTGAGAAAATCTGACTCTTCGGAATTATGCGGAGAGGATAAAATAGGGATAGGGGTAGAGTCCAACGGATAAGCAATGAAATGTGAGAATTGAAGACCATTTGTGGAGGGCTTAGAGTTACCTACGGTCTGTGGAGAGCCAGTGCCGAGCAATGGAGTTTTGGACCCCCCAAGTGAAGAAACAGCAACAGGGAACCCCTTGAATTTTTTCCAGAAGCCATTTCGGTGTTGACGAGTTGCCATGGGTTCGAGACTCAACCTCCGTGGGCAATGATCTAACAAATGCCCAGTGCGATGACAATTAAGACAACAAAACTGAACACCCGAGAAACCCAGTGTTTGAACGAGATGTGTATCACCCTAGCTAAGAGCGATGTGGTCCGGACCCCGCCTTTGTACTCCTTTTCAATGAGAATCCATGCAACCAGTTTATTAGGAGCCCCAAGACACCGAGGATCCACATACATGAATTTTCCTATAGCATTTCCATTATCAGTGAAAACTCGTATCGTCCATAATTCTATGAGTAAGCCAGGCAGCGTAACCCAAATGAGCTTGTTCTAGGGAGTCTCCTTCAGAGGATTGAATCCAATGTACCAAGAATGTAAAGCGAGGAAGCTCCACCCATTAATCCAAGGAATGGATTTGATTTTCATAAAATCTTCATGGCAGAGGAAGTGCAAGCTATTCCATCCATTGAGAAGATGAACCATCATAGGCATATAGCCTAACAGTGTTTTCCATTTAGAATTCACTCAGACCCGCATATCAGCTTTACACATATCAGCAAAATTCCACTTACCCACGACAGCGCGTTTCTGGAGACTGGTTACACGATCAATAAGCACATCATGGCCAAAGACCAGTGTAGGAGCCGATTCAGTAATCTTAATAGACCTGTTGGGGTGGTGGAATCGGCGGTCATGTACCGCATGTGAAAGCCCATGCAGGGACGAGGCCGCATGTGTGCCATCTAGCTGGAGGAGCGATGGGAGAGTCGAATGCCAAGTGTCCTGGGAAGGGGCCCGCTGCCCAAATGTATTCTCCGCATACACCGTCGCGCGGATGAACGCTTCCTGAGCTAAGGTGTCTGATGCAAAGATGTCCATTGCCACGTGTACAGGAAAAAAAGGGCAGTTCCTATTTCCACCTCCATAGAAAAGTTAATGCTATGTCCTTACCCCCTCTGAGAGCGGCAGACGACCTCCTTGACGTCATGGCGCCTTTACATGCTCGACCATGGATCATGGCATGCATCCCTCTCTGGCAATTACAAGTCACGCAGCTACGGCGACTCTGCCGTCTGCCGTGCTCCTGCCCATCGACCCTGCTCGCCTCCACTTTGGCCTCCACTCTGGCGTGCAGGCACACGTCGGTTAGTCGGTTGCCTCCGCCTTGAATGCCACCACCAGACCGTACACTCATTTGAATTTGGAAACCCGCCGAAACAAGAACTTGAACCCAGCCATTCATTATTCTAAGTTGGTTTGAAATTTGAAATTGAAACCGCGGCATCTCGAAGAATTCGGCGGTACATTTTCATTCAAGAAAGTTGAAGCTTCAGTCCAAAGACACCTTCGTCGAACACATCAGGGGCCTGCTGAGCGTTGTCATGCAGGACGTGTAGTTGAAGCTTTTTTTCTCCTCGGCTCCCGACATGGTACTGCAAAATATACACGTTGAAGCTGCCAAACCAAGGTTTTGGATGAATTCTGCACCGCCAAATTGGGGGATCTTTACGCCTAAGAAGACAAAGACATCATCGTTGAGATTTTAAAATCTCAGCCATCAAATATCATTGAGCAAAAATTCTGTACCGTTATCAGCTGTAATGGGCACGACATCTTTTGTACTTGGCAGTCTTCATCTTCATCTTGATGTTCTTGAAGTTTTGATTGTGCGTCTCTGTTTCTTACATTTTATGGTTTTGTGTGTTCTGAAAATCGTATAGCTTTCTAATACCTTGCTATAACGGAATTTCGTCGTGCAGGCCTTGCAGGAAGGATACCAACACCAACGAGGGGAGATGTTCTCAGGAGGCAGCAAATTATCAGATTGGAGTTTGCTTGTTCTGTATCTGTTAGGTGTCATGCTCATTCTCTTTCCCTTTCCTATGATTATTCTTGTATGCTCTTACCTCAAGGAGTCCATGCGTGGGCCCCTTTCTGAAGGTCGAGAAAGAAACACATCACAGGATGTTCGTAATGAAGATGGGGTGAACCAGAGCACAGAGGATATCTCAAAACATTCTGATGAACATTACGACATGAGAGTGACTGTAACTATGGCCAGCGACGAGAGGCCAACCTTCCTTGGTAAACCCACTTCTATGGTCGCAGCCGTGGTTAATTAAAATCCATTCCACCCCTCACTGCCTTGAGGTTTTTATTCATTCTTGATTTTAATAATGTAGATTTGTCAGCTGAGGTAAGATATTTTTGTGTATATGTTTCATATTTTGTTGGAAACTCAAATATAGTCATCTTACTGTAATAAATTTAGAGTAAAAAATGAAATAAGAGAAAGTTATACCTCATCTGTTTTCTTTATAGGTTTTATGTTGCGGCAAATTCTTCAATGGTATCATGCCTAGGTTCTGGATTATATTATTTTTGCAAGTCTAATTTGCATAGTTAAAAGAAAGCAGAGTGATGAATGTGAACATCAAGGTTTAAGTTTTTGTGAGCTTGTCATGTTGAATGGATTTCTAAATCTAATTTGAAGTTAAATGTTTACTTTCAGCAAGAAATTATAATCAAATGTATTCGTTGGAGAAAGCAGTAGCTCGGTTAAAGAAGAAAATTGTTTATAGTTATCTTAAAACAAGGAAGAGTTTATATGATATGTTTTCCTATTTGAATTACTTGATTTTTTTTAGAAAATTAATATAAATATTTTGAATTACTTGATTTTTTTAGAAAATTAATATAAATATTTAGTGTCTAGTTTATTTTCAAATCTAGAAAAACATTGGGTTTTTTTGAAGGTTTAAGGGTAAGAGTGAAGGTCAAAATTTAATGTATAATAACAACCATTTTGCTCAACAGCTCAACATAAATTCAATATATATATATATCTCCAGAATAATTGTCAATTGAGTCAGTCAGTATCTATAACGTTTATATCTCTAGAATATTTGGAAATTGATTCAGTGTAGTACTCACTTGACATGAGGTCAATTCCAACTCCTACTACTTATAAACTCTAATTTTGTAAATTGTCTATTTGGGAATTTCGTCACTGAATATCCTCACACATAATGCTTCATCTATATGACCATAACTAACTGAAACTCTTAAAATTGTAAATTATTGTTATTGAAATAAAAAAACATTTTAAAATTTATATTTAGTAAATGATATTTAAAGTAAATATTGTCAAATTGTAATATGTTCCCTTAAGTCAGTGATAGCCTGGCTTCATTTTTCTGAAGTTGAAACAGATTAATTTAAGCAGATTAAAACACAATTAATATATGTATATAATTGTGAATTGTTTTTCTTTGAAATAATAGTTATACGTCCAAGCTCATCCTAACATTATTTATTAACATTAGATTTTTCCAATACCTTTTATACGAATTAGCTATGATTAAAGAACTGTCTCCACCTTTAGCTTTTCCCGAAATATCTTCTTGTTTAGCTTTTCCCGAAATCTTCATTTTAGAAACGCTCTATCCATAGTATTTTGGAATATCTTGGTTAGCTTTTTCTTTGATTACTTTTTGTTTATGAAAATCTTCGTTTCCTACCAGGTTCATTTTTTATATTTTATTATATGCATGGTAGAATCCATCTCCTTTCTTCCTACCCTCTTTCTAGGTCTTTTCAATGTCTGCAACAATTTAACAACAAGTTTAATAAAGTAATTTTGGTACGAAAGGTCATGGAGGACCAGTTACAATACCAATGAAAGATGATACTAGCACAAGAAGCAGCTTATTACCACAATGGAACTTCCAAGTTCCCTTTTTGCGGGACGGAACAATTTCGACCCTTTTTCTCTTAGCCATCGCTTTCATCAATTCCGAGTGGTTGTGATTGTGACAGGGATGGTAGAACAACCATGATACACAGGGAAATATATATATATGTTTTGTTATTCATTTATTTACAAAAAAAAATTAGTTGAATTTAGATGTAACTATTTCTAATTTTAGAAATTTATAATACAATTATATAGTTGAACTTAGATTTAACTATTTCTAACTTTAGAGATAGGAGTTGCAAAAATATCTCAACCACCTCTTACAAATTTCAAATTGAGCATGGAAGTCATGGAAGCATTATTTCCAACTCTCTTCCTTAATACTTACATGACAAACATTGAAAACACACATTACAACAATAGGAATAATTTGTGTCTCACTGGTTTTCATAGCACCTACATGACAAACATTGAAAACACACATTACAACAATAGGAATAATTTATGTCTCACTGGTTTTCATTAGCACCCACATCTACTCTGTAATGTTGCAAACACTGCTCTTTCTTCACCACCACATCTTGGAACTATCAATTGACCTCAATTTCAAACATAGCCAATCTTGTACAATTGATGATTCTTGACTACCCCAAACAATAGACTAGATATTGAATATCTCTATAGACATGCTTCCATCCTAGTAGTATGCATCAAAATGCATACTTCGAGTTATATAGGTAAGTTGTTTCCGTACTTAGCTTATCTAGTAATCAACTCTACAACTGACTTTTTTGACATATACACTTACATACATGCGAAGAAATACATGTAACTAATGTTCTTGAAGCACCAAATAACTACAAAACACATTAGCATATTACATGCTCAACATAATCAAGTCAATGATATGTTCTCTGGACATAGAAGAACATTGAAAACCATTAACTTAAGAATCTTTGTTCTGCATTATAAAACTTTACAAAACAAAATAACAACAAATCCCACCCATCACAAAACCCAACCAAAAAAAACTAAGAATGTCGAGCTAGAATCGCCTATAAATCTTATGGGCATGAACCTTCTTGCCCTCTCTAAACTTTCAGATATCGATGCAGAACTATAAGAGACAACTGTAGTTGTTGGAGCTCATGGGAATGCTTCTATTGTCGACTAAAGTCAAAACCTGATTCACTAAGTTCTCTCCCACCGTATTGGCTCCCTCGCAGTTTGCACTTTGCACTTCAACACACTTGCAGTAGTGATCACCGTGCGGGGTTGGCAGACCATTGTATTTGTGATGAGCATTGTGCGAGATCCTTAGATGTCCATTGTATTTTAGTGATAAATGTACACACCCTGAAAGAGGAGATAGTGAATCCAGAGCTCTCCTTGTGCACAGATTTCTAGAACCCACATAATTTGTTTATCCATACGCAGGTTCATATGAAGTCTCCGTATACGAAGATTAATAGAAAGGTATGGATTTGAAGTTTGAACCAAGTTATGCAATGGCCATTTCATCCAACGTCACCAACACGATATATTAAATGAAGGAGTAACCAACATTGAGCGTTTAGGTGGTTCTCACCTTGTATATCCATCTGGTTTGCACTCAACTCAAAGTGAAAAAAATATAGTGATATAACAGATGTGGCAATCCTCTGAACGATAATTATTTACATAACAGATCCAACCCTCCAGAACACTGCCTCCAGGAGGGGATTCAACTTGGTGGCTTTGTTTTCACCCAATAAAAATAATAAAAAATTTAACACGATAGCCAAGGGATGCATCTCTAGCAAAGAGGAGATCATTCTGAACCTTGCAAAGGGGGCGCAATCGACAACGACATTCCAATATTAGAGGCTCGATAACACTGCACACACATCAGCTGTCTGCAAGCCGATGAGAATTCGCTTTAGAATAAAGTAGTTGTGAAAAAACTTAACATTGTGTTGATGGTGTTGGACCCACAAAAATTCAAGGGGTCTCCCCGATATGTGGTCCCAATTAGACGTCACATTGTTTGGGATAGGAGCCCCATTCGGAATGTGGCCCAATTGTCGGTTTCTTAAAGATTTTCCTTGGCTCTAACTGTCAGCAAGAGAGAGGAATGAAAATGTGCCTTCGAAAAGAAAGTGAGTGTGCCTGGTGAGTGTTTGGTTGTAAGTGTGTCAAGGTTCTTCTACTATGGAGGGAGAAAAGAAAGTGAGCCTCTAAGAGAGAGGTAATAGTACCACCCTAGTAGAGACACACATAACCAAGAAGGATCTGTCTAACATCCAGCAGAATAGTCCACAAAGATGTGATGGTCAATACAACCAATCAACAAGAGAGATTTGTCTAATATCCAGCGGAATAGTCCACAAGGATGTGACAAAAATAATAACCATTACAACACATTCTCAATATGATAAATACTAAAATAACCGAAATAGTTGAACCACTTTAGCACAAATGAAAGAAAACATGAATTACAAACATCCACCGAATAGCCTTACAAATATTCATAATCCATGCATGAAGAACATGTTGGCCATGAGGATTCTTATATTAAGTAAAAATTCCAAGACACATGTATACAATGAACACCACTGGCTCCAATAGTGGAGCGTTGGAGCCACTCCTCTAATGCCTTGTGGGAGGAGCCAAGGTGAAAAGTCCTTTGATCATACAATGAGGGTGTATATATAACTAATGAGGTGATGCTTCACCTTCCTTGTGACTCTTTGACTAACCTCATGACTCTTTGACTTCCTATAACTTTTCGAGTTTACATGACTCTTCACATTTAGAATGTGTCCTTTGGATTTCCACTTTACAATACATTTTGAAATTTTGAATAGATAATTACATAATCCACAATGATGATGTGGAATATGACAACTCATGACATAACATGACATGACATTGCTAACATAAACTGTTTGATGACATGGCAATGTCAAGCCACTATTGTTGCTCCTTGGTATATGTCTTCTTGAGGATGCTCTTCTATCCACCTCCTTATGGATTAGAGGTAAGGAGTCTTCAATGGTATCAAGTCTTGAGTTGTGATCGCAAAATGGTATCCCTCTGCTTTCTCTTGGTTGATCAGCTTGCATAATAAGCTAAAATATGTCCTTTAGCCTGTTTCCCTTCTCCATCTCCTTTTTCATCATATTGTCATGATATGATATAGTACCTGCATCCGTGATTCACTCATGACGAGGTGAAATCAGTCCGATAAAACCCCTAGTCTAAGATGGCACATGTTGATCCACTAATTAAGATGGAACCGAGTTGCAGGCTGGAAGAGAGGTTCAGTGACTGTGTAATTTTTTAAATCAAGAGATCAGGGTTGAAGCTTGAGCTTTGAGACTGCACAATGCATAGTAATCATCAAAAAGTATTCAGGGAAGTTTCCTTTCCTTTCTAAGTTTTGCTTATTATATTTTAAAAGTTATTGTAAGACTTATCTCCAAATTTGATCATACAAAGTTTCAAGTTTGTTTTGGAGCAATATTTGCGAAAGAAATTAAACCTTTATTGAAGCGCTCATATGCAAGTTTTAATCACGTCTATGCTTTAGATTAGAGATCTTGTTTTGAATAAAATGCCTAAATAATAACCTACCATGCGAGACAAAATCGTAAAATGCTTAACATAAGGCTAAGAACACAAGAATATATGTACTCTCTTTGTTAATATTTCTCTTCTTATCTCGTTTGGTTATGGTCTCAATTTTTGCATGGCTTATTTCTTTTGTTTACTTCCAAGACCATTCGTTTTTGCATCACTTTGGTTTTACTATGCTTTGCTTTAGACTTGATTTTTGCAAGGCTTGTGATGCATTTCGCTTGCTTTATGTAATTGTTTGATTTCATGACATTTTCAAAAGTTATACAGGGAATTATTCCTATGTAACAATAGTTGGTGAACATGGGCTATCTCTACTCTATCTTTACCATAAGATTTCATTTATCTAAAGGCAATCTATATCAAGTTTCTCTTTTTATCTCATACCAACCATGACCATGGGAAACATTTAAATATGAATAAAAACCTATAGTTCATCCATTATAAATGAACAAATTGTTTAAAGTGTTTGCTTTGAATGCCTCCCACACCCCTCCACATTTAAACCTCTACATTGGTAGATGAAAAGAAAACTAGTGAGTCAAACTTAACTAGTATCACATATATTCCTTTAAATAGAAAACTTCGAGTACCACCCCACTCTCTTCAACTAATTAATAAAGCAATTTTTCAGTAAAACTAATAAAAAATGTAACATATAAGAGAGTTGAAAGCACACATGTGTGATAAGTGTATGCAAACTCATCAGGGTACTAAATAGGCTCGCTGACAGTGGGTCAATGCATACATGGTATCAAGATAACTTCGTTAGGGTACTGAACAGGCCTACTAACAACAATGTAATTACAGGAAAAAGAGTTTATTTAATATTGAACAGATGTAGGTTAATACTAAAACCCTCCTATCTATCATTACCAGGATTAGAAAGAAATAAAATAATAAATATTCCCTTTTGATTAAATTCATTGTTTTAGAACTAAACATTCTAGTACTTTCACTTTTAAGAACTTATATTATGTTGATTTGTTTGTTTATACGGAAGATATGCGCATATACGGAAGATATGCGCATGTCTTCCGTATATCCCTAACTTTCCTGTATGTGCATATCTTCTGTATATGCACGTCGTTCATGTATCTGCATCGTAGATGCGCAAATTCCATATACAGAAATTGCGCATATACAGAAATTGGGCATATACGGAAGATGTGCGCATATACGGAAATTGGGCATATACGGAAGATATGCGCATATCTTCCGTATATCCCTAACTTTCCTGTATGTGCATATACGGAAGATATGCGCATATACGGAAATTGGGCATATACGGAAGATATGCGCATATCTTCCGTATATGTCCAATTTCCGTATATGCACAATTTCTGTATATGGAATCTGCGCATATACGATGCAAATACATGAACGACGTGCATATACGGAAGATATGCACATACAGGAAAGTTAGGGATATATGGAAGACGTGCATATCTTCCGTATATGCCCAATTTCCGTATATGCGCACATATTCTATATATGCACAATTTCCGTATATGCGCAATTTCTGTATATGGAATTTGTACATATCTTCGTTTATGTATCTGCGTCGTATACGCACAAATTCCATATACAGAAATTGTGCATATACGGAAATTGTGCATATACGGAAATTGCGCATATACAGAAGATATGCGCATATCTTCCCTATATCCCTAACTTTCCTGTATGTGCATATAGGGAAACTATGCATATACGAAAATTGGGCATATACGGAAGATATGCGCATATCTTCCGTATATGCCCAATTTCCGTATACGCACAATTTTTGTATATGGAATTTGCGCATATATGATGCAGATACATGAACGACATACATATACGGAAGATATGCACATACAGGAAAGTTAGGGATGTACGGAAAACATGCGGATATCTTCCGTATATGCTCAATTTCCGTATATGCGCATATCTTCCGTATATGCACAGTTTTCGTATATGCGCAATTTCTGTATATGGAAATTGTACATATCTTCGTTTATGTATCTGCATCGTATATGCGCAAATTCAATATACAGAAAGTGCGTATATACGGAAACTGTGCATATACGAAAGATATGCGCATATCTTCTTTATATCCCTAACTTTCCTGTATGTGCATATCTTCCGTATATGCACATTGTTTATTTATCTACATCATATATGCGCAAATTTAATATGCAGAAATTGCACATATACGGAAACTGTGCATATACGGAAGATATGCGCATATACGGAAGATATGCGCATGTTTTCCGTATATACCTAACTTTCCTGTATGTACATATCTTCCGTATATGCACGTCGTTCATGTATCTGCATCGTAGATGTGCAAATTCCATATACAAAACTGCGCATATACAGAAATTGGGCATATACGGAAATTGGGCATATACGGAAGATATGCGCATATCTTCCGTATATCCCTAACTTTCTTGTATGTGCATATACGGAAACTGCGCATATACGGAAGATATGCGCATATACGAAAATTGGGCATATACGGAAGATATGCGCATATCTTCCGTATATGCCCAATTTCCGTATATGCACAATTTCTGTATATGGAATCTACGCATATACGATGCAGATACATGAATGACGTGCATATACGGAAGATATGCACATACAGGAAAGTTAGGGATATACGGAAGACATGCAAATATCTTCGGTATATGCCCAATTTTCGTATATGCGCATATCTTCTATATATGCACAGTTTCAGTATATACGTAATTTCTGTATATGGAATTTGTACATATCTTCGTTTATGTATCTGCGTCGTATACGGGCAAATTCCATATACAGAAATTGCGCATATACGGAAATTGTGCATATATGGAAGATATGCGCATATACAAAAATTGTGCATATATGGAAGATATGCGCATGTCTTCCGTATATCCCTAACTTTCCTTTATGTGCATATACGGAAACTGTGCATATACGGAAGATATGCGCATATACGGAAATTGAGCATATACAGAAGATATGCGCATATCTTCCGTATATGCCTAATTTCCGTATATGCACAATTTTTGTATATGGAATCTGCGCATATACGATGCAGATACATGAACGACATGCATATACGGAAGATATGCACATACAGGAAAGTTAGGGATATACGGAAGACATGCGCATATCTTCCGTATATGCCCAATTTCTGTATATGCGTACATCTTCCATATATGCACAGTTTCCGTATATGCGCAATTTCTGTATATGGAAATTGTACATATCTTCGTTTATGTATCTGCATCGTATATGCGCAAATTCAATATACAGAAATTGCGCATATATGGAAACTGTGCATATACGGAAGATATGCGCATATACGGAAATTGCGCATATACAGAAGATATGCGCATATCTTCCGTATATCCCTAACTTTCCTGTATGTGCATATCTTCCGTATATGCACGTCGTTTATTTATCTGCATCGTATATGCGCAAATTCAATATGCAGAAATTGCGCATATACGGAAACTGTGCATATACGGAAGATATGCGCATATACGGAAGATATGCGCATGTCTTCCATATATCCCTAACTTTCCTGTATGTGCATATCTTCCGTATATGCACGTCGTTCATGTATCTGCATCGTAGATGCGCAAATTCCATATACAGAAATTGCGCATATACGGAAATTGGGCATATACAGAAGATGTGCGCATATACGGAAATTGAGCATATATGGAAGATGTGCGCATATACAGAAATTGCGCATATACAGAAGATATACGCATGTCTTTCGTATATCCCTAACTTTCCTGTATGTGCATATACGGAAACAATGCATATACAGAAGATATGCGCATATAAGGAAACTAAGCATATACGGAAGATATGCACATATCTTCCGTATATGCCCAATTTCCGTATATGCGCAATTTCTGTATATGGAATCTGCGCATATACGATGCAGATACATGAATGACGTGCATATACTGAAGATATGCACATACAGGAAAGTTAGGGATATACAGAAGACATGCGCATATCTTCCGTATATGCCCAATTTCCGTATATGCGCATATCTTCCGTATATGCATAGTTTCCGTATATGCACAGTTTCCGTATATGCGCAATTTCTGTATATGGAATTTGCGTGTATACGATGCAGATATATGAACGACGTGCATATACGAAAGATATGCACATACAACAAAGTTAGGGATATACGGAAAACATGCGCATATCTTCCGTATATGCCCAATTTCCGTATATGCGCACATCTTCCGTATATGCACAGTTTCTGTATATGCGCAATTTCTGTATATTGAATTTGCGCATATACGATGCAGATACATAAACGAAGATATGTACAATTTCCATATACAGAAATTGCGCATATACGGAAACTGTGCATATACAGAAGATGTGCGCATATACAGAAATTGGGCATATACGGAAGATATGCGCATGTCTTCCGTATATCCCTAACTTTTCTGTATGTGCATATCTTCCGTATATGCACGTCGTTCATGTATTCGCATCGTATATGCGCAGATTCCATATACAGAAATTGTGCATATACAAAAGATATAAGCATATCTTCCGTATATGCCCAATTTCCGTATATGCGCATATCTTTCGTATATGCACAGTTTCCGTATATGCACATACAGGAAAGTTAGGGATATACGGAAGACATGCGCATATTTTCTGTATATGCGCAATTTCTGTATATGCGCATATCTTCTGTATATGCACAATTTCCATATATGCGCAATTTCTATATATGGAATTTGCACGTATACGACGCAGATACATAAACAAAGATATGTATAAATTCTATATACAGAAATTGCGCATATACGGAAACTGTGCATATACAGAAGATGTGGGCATATACGGAAATTTGGCATATATGGAAGATATGCGCATGTCTTCCGTATATCCCTAACTTTCCTGTATGTGCATATCTTCCATATATGCACGTCGTTCATGTATCTGCATCGTAGATGCGCAAATTCCATATACAGAAATTGCGCATATACGGAAATTGGGCATATACGGAAGATGTGCGCATATACGGAAATTGGGCATATACGCGTATATCTTCCGTATATCCCTAACTTTCCTGTATGTGCATATCTTCCGTATATGCACGTCGTTCATGTATCTGCATCGCAGATGCGCAAATTCCATATACAGAAATTGCGCATATACGGAAATTGGGCATATACGGAAGATATGCACATATCTTCCGTATATGCGCAATTTCCGTATATGCGCATATCTTCCATATATGCATAGTTTCTGTATATGCACATACAAGAAAGTTAGGGATATACGGAAGATATGCGCATATCTTACGTATATGCCCAATTTCCGTATATGCGCAATTTCTGTATATGGAATTTGTGCATCTGCGATGCAGATACATGAACGACGTACATAAACGGAAGATATGCACATACAAGAAAGTTAAGGATATACGAAAGATATACGCATATCTTCCGTATATGCCCAATTTCCGTATATGCGCAATTTCTGTATATGGAATTTGTGCATTTGGGATGCAGATACATGAACGACGTGCATATACGGAAGATATGCACATACATGAAAGTTAGGGATATACAGAAGATATACGCATATCTTCTATATATGCCCAATTTCCGTATATGCGCACATCTTCCGTATATGCCCAATTTCCGTATATGCGCAATTTCTGTATATGGAATTTGTGCATCTGCGATGCAGATACATGAACGACGTGTATATACAGAGGATATGCACATACAGGAAAGTTAGGGATATACGGAAGACATGCGCATATCTTCCGTATATGCCTAATTTCCGTATATGAGCACATCTTCTGTATATGCACAGTTTCCGTATATGCGCAATTTCTGTATATTGAATTTGTGCATATACGATGCAGATACATAAACGAAGATATGTACAATTTCCATATACAGAAATTGCACATATACAGAAACTGTGCATGATTTCTCCTAAACCACGAAAAATGCGTATTTGGTTTTCCCTCCCTTTGACCTTGTTTCCAACATTTTTCAACCATGCACGACGAACATGCCACACACATAGTAATACTTTGCACTTGATTGAAGACCTGCAATAACATAATTTTCAGAGAGATTATACATTAACAATATTTTTTATGCCTCTTATAAAAATAATAAACACATCACCTCAGTGCTTCAATTTCGGCAGTAGCATCATCTGTGATGAAGGCAAGAACATGCCAATCTGGTCGCTCTTTGTTTCCAATTGCAAGTAAGGCCAACATCCATTTAGAAAGATCAGTTATAGTGTTGCGTGATGATATCACCGAAGCTATTGGAACCTCATTATGATGTTCGTCGAAAACCATTAAGCTGTAAAGTTGATACTGCATTACAAAAAATGTGCATAATTATATTTATATAAGATACATGCATTAATATGAGGTTAAATAAATGAATTGGGTTTAGGATAAATATGTACTCACCCCGTACTTATAAGTGCCTCCTGGAGCCTTGGTCCACCCTTTGGATCAGCCTCAACACCCATGACTTTAGGCACCAGATGCCTTAGTTCCTTGCATGCATTTATAAGGTCTTTAAGGGGCGCAGACCGAAGGCAATATGCGCATGCAAGCGTACTAGTGCTGCTAATTGCCAAATGGTGTTTAAGGCAAAGGAAATCATCTAGGTCCATCACTAGAAGCAAATTCACAATTTTTGTGAGCATGTTCCACATCCTTTCAACCATCCAACAGTCTGTGGATGCTCCTACGAAATCCCTAGAGTTTATTCTTTCATATACTCTGTGCAACAGTTCTTGGCCTACAAATACCCAGGCCTCAAAGATCTAGAGGACATTGCAAAGTTTGGCATTTTCTGGATTATGGAACTGTTTATGTTGTTTTAAAGAGTGCAAATATCTTGGCTTGCTGATTTTATCATATTCAAGAAGAGGCTTACCTGACATATTTGGTTCCCCCAGACCTAAAGTTAAGGGAGTCCTCTGCATATGGCCTTCAATGGCAAGCCATATTCTAGAAACCATAGCTTCAGCGCTTTTCCATGTACCCAAACAAGGAAGTAAGCTCTCTTCACTTGTTCTGTTAACCACAGGTAAAGCACCAGGTCTCTGCGCAATTTCCGTATATGCGCACATCTTCTGTATATGCACAGTTTCCGTATATGCGCAATTTCTGTATATGGAATTTGTACATATTTTCGTTTATGTATCTGCGTCATATACGTGCAAATTCCATATACATAAATTGCGCATATACGGAAATTGTGCATATACGGAAGATATGCGCATATACGGAAATTGCGCATATACGGAAGATATGCGCATGTCTTCCGTATATCCCTAACTTTCCTGTATGTGCATATACGGAAACTGTGCATATACGGAAGATATGCGCATATACGAAAATTTGGCATATACAGAAGATATGCGCATATCTTCCGCATATCCACAATTTCCGTATATGCATAATTTATGCATATGGAATCTGCGCATATATGATGCAGATACATGAACGACGTGCATATACGGAAGATATGCACATACATGAAAGTTAGGGATATACGGAAGACATGAGCATATCTTCCATATATACCCAATTTCCGTATATGCGCACATTTTCCGTATATGCACAGTTTCCGTATATGCGCAATTTCTGTATATGGAAATTGTACATATCTTCATTTATGTATCTGCATCGTATATGTGCAAATTCAATATACAGAAATTGCGCATATACGGAAACTGTGCATATACAGAAGATGTGCGCATATACAGAAATTGGGCATATACGGAAAATATGCGCATGTCTTCCGTATATCCCTAACTTTCCTGTATGTGCATATCTTTCATATATGCACATCGTTCATATATCTGCATCGTATACGTGCAAATTCCATATACAGAAATTGCGCATATACAGAAACTGTGCATATACGGAAGATATGCGCATATCGGAAATTGGGCATATACGGAAGATATGCGCATATCTTCCGTATATCCCTAACTTTCCTGTATGTACATATTTCCGTATATGCACGTCGTTCATGTATCTGCATCGTATATGCGCAGATTTCATATACAGAAATTGTGCACATACGGAAACTTGTCATATATGGAAGATATGCGCATATCTTCCGTATATGCCAAGTTTTCGTATATGCGCATATCTTCCATATATGCACAGTTTCCGTATATGCACATACAGGAAAATTAGGGATATACGGAAGACATGCGCACATCTTCCGTATATGCCCAATTTCTGTATATGGAATTTGCGCATCTACGATGCAGATACATGAACGACGTGCATATACGGAAGATATGCACATACAGGAAAGTTATGGATATACGGAAGACATGCGCATATCTTATGTATATGCGCATGTCTTCCGTATATCCATAATTTTCCTGTATGTGCATATCTTCCGTATATTCACGTCTTTCATGTATCTGCATCGTAGATGCGCAAATTCCATATACAGAAATTGCGCATATCTTCCGTATATGCACAGTTTCCGTATATGCGCAATTTCTGCATATTGAATTTGCGCATATATGATGCAGATAAATAAACGACGTGCATATACGGAATATATGCACATACAGCAAAGTTAGGGATATACGGAAGATATGCGTATATCTTCTGTATATGCACAATTTCCATATATGCGCATATCTTCCGTATATGCACAGTTTTCGTATATGCGCAATTTCTGTATATTGAATTTGCGCATATACGATGCAGATACATAAACGAAGATATGTACAATTTCCATATACAGAAATTGCGCATATACGGAAACTGTGCATATACGGAAGATGTGCGCATATACGGAAATTTGGCATATACGGAAGACATGTATATCCCTAACTTTCCTGTATGTGCATATCTTCCGTATATGCACGTCGTTCATGTATCTGCATCGTATATGCGCAGATTCCATATACAAAAATTGGGCATATACGAAAGATATGCGCATATTTTCCGTATATGCCCAATTTCCGTATATGCATAGTTTCCCTATATTCACATACAGGAAAGTTAGGGATATACGGAAGACATGCGCATATTTTCTGTATATGCGCAATTTCCGTATATGCGCATATCTTCCGTATATGCACAATTTCCGTATATGCGCAATTTCTGTATATGGAATTTGCGCGTATACGACGCAGATACATAAACGAAGATATGTACAAATTCCATATACAGAAATTGCGCATATACGGAAACTGTGCATATACAGAAGATGTGCGCATATACGGAAGATATGCACATGTCTTCCATATATCCCTAACTTTCCTGTATGTGCATATCTTCCGTATATGCACGTCGTTCATGTATCTGCATCGTATATGCATAGATTCCATATACAGAAATTGTGCATATACGGAAATTGGGTATATACGAAAGATATGCGCATATCTTCCGTATATGCCCAATTTCCATATCTGCGCATATCTTTCGTATATGCACAGTTTCCATATATGCACATACAGAAAAGTTAGGGATATACGGAAGATATGCGCATATCTTCCGTATATGCCCAATTTCCGTATATGCGCACATCTTCCGTATATGCCCAATTTTCGTATATGCGCACATCTTCCGTATATGTCCAATTTCCGTATATGCACAATTTCTGTATATGGAATTTGCGCATCTACGATGCAGATACATGAACGACGTGCATATACAGAAGATATGCACATACAGGAAAGTTAGGGATATACGGAAGACATGCGCATATCTTCCGTATGAACAAACAAATCAACATAATATAAGTTCTTAAAAGTGAAAGGACTAGAATGTTTAGTTCTAAAACAAGGAATTTAATCAAAAGGGAATATTTATTATTTTATATTTCTTTCTAATCCTGGTAATGATAGATAGGAGGGTTTTAGTATTAACCTACATCTGTTCAATATTAAATAAATTCTTTTTCCTGTAATTACATTGTTGTTAGTAGGCCTGTTCAGTACCCTAACGAAGTTATCTTGATACCATGTATGCATTAACCCACTGTCAGCGAGCCTATTTAGTACCCTGATGAGTTTGCATACATTTATCACACATGTGTGCTTTCAACTCTCTTATATGTTACATTTTTTATTAGTTTTACTGAAAAATTGCTTTATTAATTAGTTGAAGAGAGTGGGGTGGTACTCGAAGTTTTCTATTTAAAAGAATATATGTGATACTAGTTAAGTTTGACTCACTAGTTTTCTTTTCATCTACCAATGTAGAGGTTTAAATGTGGAGGGGTGTGGGAGGCATTCAAAGCAAACACTTTAAAAAATTTGTTCATTTATAATGGATGAACTATAGGTTTTTATTCATATTTAAATGTTTCCCATGGTCATGGTTGGTATGAGATAAAAAGAGAAACTTGATATAGATTTCCTTTAGATAAATGAAATCTTATGGTAAAGATAGAGTAGAGATAGCCCATGTTCACCAACTATTGTTACATAGGAATAATTCCCTGTATAACTTTTGAAAATGTCATGAAATCAAACAATTACATAAAGCAAGCGAAATGCATCACAAGCCTTGCAAAAATCAAATCTAAAGCAAAGCATAGTAAAACCAAAGCGACGCAAAAACGAATGGTCTTGGAAGTAAACAAAAGAAATAAGCCATGCAAAAATTGAGACCATAACCAAACGAGATAAGAAGAGAAATATTAACAAAGAGAGTACATATATTCTTGTGTTCTTAGCCTTATGTTAAGCATTTTACGATTTTGTCTCGCATGGTAGGTTATTATTTAGGCATTTTATTCAAAACAAAATCTCTAATCTAAAGCATAGACGTGATTAAAACTTGCATATGAGCGCTTCAATAGAGGTTTAATTTCTTTCGCAAATATTGCTCCAAAACAAACTTGAAACTTTGTATGATCAAATTTGGAGATAAGTCTTACAATAACTTTTAAAATATAATAAGCAAAACTTAGAAAGGAAAGGAAACTTCCCTGAATACTTTTTGATGATTACTGTGCATTGTGCAGTCTCAAAGCTCAAGCTTCAACCCTGATCTCTTGATTTGAAAAATTACACAGTCACTGAACCTCTCTTCCAGCCTGCAACTCGGTTCCATCTTAATTAGTGGATCAACATGTGCCATCTTAGACTAGGGGTTTTATCGGACTGATGTCACCTCGTCATGAGTGAATCACGGATGCAGGTACTCTATCATATCATGAAAATATGATGAAAAAGGAGATGGAGAAGGGAAACAGGCTAAAGGACATATTTTAGCTTATTATGCAAGCTAATCAACCAAGAGAAAGCAGAGGGATACCATTTTGAGATCACAACTCAAGACTTGATACCATTGAAGACTCCTTACCTCTAATCCATAAGGAGGTGGATAGAAGAGCATTCTCAAGAAGACATATACCAAGGAGCAACAGTAATGGCTTGACATTGCCATGTCATCAAACAGTTTATGTTAGCAATGTCATGACATGTTATGTCATGAGTTATCATATTCCACATCATCATTGTGGATTATGTAATTATTTATTCAAAATTTCAAAATGCATTAAAGTGGAAATCCAAAGGACACATTCTAATTGTGAAGAGTCATGTAAACTCGAAAAGTTATAGGAAGTCAAAGAGTCATGAGGTTAGTCAAAGAGTCACAAGGAAGGTGAAGCATCACCTCATTAGTTATATATACACCCTCATTGTATGATCAAAGGACTTTTCCCCTTGGCTCCTCCCACAAGGCATTAGAGGAGTGGCTCCAACGCTCCACTATTGGAGCCAGTGGTGTTCATTGTATACATGTGTCTTGGAATTTTTACTTAATATAAGAATCCTCATGGCCAGCATGTTCTTCATGCATGGATTATGAATATTTGTAAGGCTATTCGGTGGATGTTTGTAATTCATGTTTTCTTTCATTTGTGCTAAAGTGGTTCAACTATTTCGGTTATTTTAGTATTTATCATATTGAGAATGTGTTGTAATGGTTATTATTGTTGTCACATCCTTGTGTACTATTCGGCTGGATATTAGACAGATCTCTCTTGTTGATTAGTTGTATTGACCATCGCATCTTTGTGGACTATTCTGCTTGATGTTAGACAGATCCTTCTTGATTATGTGTGTCTCTACTAGGGTGGTACTATTACCTCTCTCTTAGAGGCTCACTTTCTTTTCTCCCTCCATAGTAGAAGAACCTTGACACACTTACAACCAAAACACTCACCAGGCACACTCACTTTCTTTTCGAAGGCACATTTTCATTCCTCTCTCTTGCTGACAGTTAGAGCCAAGGAAAATCTTTAAGAAACCGACAATTGGGCCATATTCCGAATGGGGCTCCTATCCCAAACAATGTGAGGTCTAATTGGGACCACATATCGGGGAGACCCCTTGAATTTTTGTGGGTCCAACACCATCAACACAATGTTAAGTTTTTTCACAACTACTTTATTCTAAAGCGAATTCTCATCGGCTTGCAGACAACTGATGTGTGTGCAGTGTTATCGAGCCTCTGCTATTGGAATGTCGTTGTCGATTGCGCCCCCTTTGCAAGGCTCAGAATGATCTCCTCTCTGCTAGAGATGCATCCCTTGGCTATCGTGTTAAATTTTTTTATTATTTTTATTGGGTGAAAACAAAGCCACCAAGTTGAATCCCCTCCTGGAGGCAGTGTTCTGGAGGGTTGGATCTGTTATGTAAATAATTATCGTTCAGAGGATTGCCACATCTGTTATATCACTATATTTTTTTCTCTTTGAGCTGAGTGCAAACCAGATGGATATACAAGGTGAGAACCACCTAAACGCTCAATGTTGGTTACTCCTTTATTTAATATATCGTGTTGGTGACGTTGGATGCAATGGCCATTGCATAACTTGGTTCAAACTTCAAATCCATACCTTTCTATTAATCTTCGTATATGGAGACTTCATATGAACCTGCGTATGGATAAACAAATTATGTGGGTTCTAGAAATTTGTGCACAAGGAGAGCTCTGGATTCACTATCTCCTCTTTCAGGGTGTGTACATTTATCACTAAAATACAATGGACATCTAAGGATCTCGCACAATGCTCATCACAAATACAATGGTCTGCCAACCCCGCACGGTGATCACTACTGCAAGTGTGTTGAAGTGCAAAGTGCAAACTGCGAGGGAGCCAATACGGTGGGAGAGAACTTAGTGAATCAGGTTTTGACTTTAGTCGACAATAGAAGCATTCCCATGAGCTCCAACAACTACAGTTGTCTCTTATAGTTCTGCATCGATATCTGAAAGTTTAGAGAGGGCAAGAAGGTTCATGCCCATAATATTTGTAGGCGATTCTAGCTCGACATTCTTAGTTTTTTTTGGTTGGGTTTTGTGATGGGTGGGATTTGTTGTTATTTTGTTTTGTAAAGTTTTATAATGCAGAAAAAAGATTCTTAAGTTAATGGTTTTCAATGTTCTTTTATGTCCAGAGAACATATCATTGACTTGATTATGTTGAGCGTGTAATATGCTAATGTGTTTTGTAGTTATTTGGTGCTTCAAGAACATTAGTTACATGTATTTCTTCGCATGTATGTAAGTGTATATGTCAAAAAAGTCAGTTGTAGAGTTGATTACTAGATAAGCTAAGTACGGAAAAAACTTACCTATATAACTTGAAGTATGCATTTTGATGCATACTATTAGGATGGAAGCATGTCTATAGAGATATTCAATATCTAGTCTTTTGTTTGGGGTAGTCAAGAATCATCAATTGTACAAGATTGGCTATGTTTGAAATTGAGGTCAATTGATAGTTCCAAGATGTGGTGGTGAAGAAAGAGCAGTGTTTGCAACATTACAGAGTAGATGTGGGTGCTAATGAAAACCAGTGAGACATAAATTATTCCTATTTTTGTAATGTGTGTTTTCAATGTTTGTCATGTAGGTGCTATGAAAACCAGTGAGACACAAATTATTCCTATTGTTGTAATGTGTGTTTTCAATGTTTGTCATGTAAGTATTAAGGAAGAGAGTTGGAAATAATGCTTCCATGACTTCCATGCTCAATTTGAAATTTGTAAGAGGTGGTTGAGATATTTTTGCAACTCCTATCTCTAAAGTTAGAAATAGTTAAATCTAAGTTCAACTATATAATTGTATTATAAATTTCTAAAATTAGAAATAGTTACATCTAAATTCAACTAATTTTTTTTGTAAATAAATGAATAACAAAACAATATATATATATATATATATATATATATATATATATATATATATATATATATATATATTCCTGTGTATCATGGTTGTTCTACCATCCCTGTCACAATCACAACCACTCGGAATTGATGAAAGCGATGGCTAAGAGAAAAAGGGTCGAAACTGTTCCATCCCGCAAAAAGGGAACTTGGAAGTTCCATTGTGGTAATAGGCTGCTTCCTGTGCTAGTATCATCTTTCATTGGTATTGTAACTGGTCCTCCACGGCCTTTCGTACCAAAATTACTTTATTAAACATGTTGTTAAATTGTTGCAGACATTGAAAAGACCTAGAAAGAGGGTAGGAAGAAAGGAGATGGATTCTACCATGCATATAATAAAATATAAAAAATGAACCTGGTAGGAAACGAAGATTTTCATAAACAAAAAGTAATCAAAGAAAAAGCTAACCAAGATATTCCAAAATACTATGGATAGAGCGTTTCTAAAATGAAGATTTCAGGAAAAGCTAAACAAGAAGATATTTCGAGAAAAGCTAAAGGTGGAGACAGTTCTTTAATCATAGCTAATTCGTATAAAAGGTATTGGAAAAATATAATGTTAGGATGAGCTTGGACGTATAACTATTATTTCAAAGAAAAACAATTCACAATTATATACATATATTAATTGTGTTTTAATCTGCTTAAATTAATCTGTTTCAACTTCAGAAAAATGAAGCCAGGCTATCACTGACTTAAGGGAACATATTACAATTTGACAATATTTACTTTAAATATCATTTACTAAATATAAATTTTAAAATGTTTTTTATTTCAATAATAATAATTTACAATTTTAAGACTTTCAGTTAGTTATGGTCATATAGATGAAGCATTATGTGTGAGGATATTCAGTGATGAAATTCCCAAATAGAAAATTTACAAAATTAGAGTTTATAAGTAGTAGGAGTTGGAATTGACCTCATGTCAAGTGAGTACTACACTGAATCAATTGCCAAATATTCTAGAGATATAAACATTATATATATTGACTGACTCAATTGACAATTATTCTGGAGATATATATATATATATATATATATATATATATATATATATATATATATATATATATATATATTGAAGTTATGTTGAGCTGTTGAGCAAAATGGTTGTTATTACTCCTTCACATTAAATTTTGACCTTCACTCTTACCCCTAAACCTTCAAAAAAACCCAATGTTTTTTTAGATTTGAAAATAAACTAGACACTAAATATTTATATTAATTTTCTAAAAAAATCAAGTAATTCAAAATATTTATATTAATTTTCTAAAAAAATCAAGTAATTCAAATAGGAAAACATATCATATAAACTCTTCCTTGTTTTAAGATAACTATAAACAATTTTCTTCTTTAACCGAGCTACTGCTTTCTCCAACGAATACATTTGATTATAATTTCTTGCTGAAAGTAAACATTTAACTTCAAATTAGATTTAGAAATCCATTCAACATGACAAGCTCACAAAAACTTAAACCCTGATGTTCACATTCATCACTCTGTTGTCTTTTAACTATGCAAATTAGACTTGCAAAAATAATATAATCCAGAACCTAGGCATGATACCATTGAAAAATTTGCGCAACATAAAACCTATAAAGAAAACAGATGAGGTATAACTTTCTCTTATTTCATTTTTTACTCTAAATTTATTAGAGTAAGATGACTATATTTGAGTTTCCAACAAAATATGAAACATATACACACAAATATCTTACCTCAGCTGACAAATCTACATTATTAAAATCAAGAATGAATAAAAACCTCAAGGCAGTGAGGGGTGGAAGGGATTTTAATTAACTACGGCTGCGGCCATAGAAGTGGGTTTACCAAGGAAGGTTGGCCTCTCATCGCTGGCCATAGTCACAGTCACTCTCATGTCGTAATGTTCATCAGAATGTTTTGAGATATCCTCCGTGCTCTGGTTCACCCCATCTTCATTACGAACATCCTGTGATGTGTTTCTTTCTCGACCTTCAGAAAGGGGCCCACGCATGGACTCCTTGAGGTAAGAGCATACGAGAATAATCACAGGAAAGGGAAAGAGAATGAGCATGACACCTAACAGATACAGAACAAGCAAACTCCAATCTGATAATTTGCTGCCTCCTGAGAACATCTCCCCTCGTTGGTGTTGGTATCCTTCCTGCAAGGCCTGCACGACGAAATTCCGTTATAGCAAGGTATTAGAAAGCTATACGATTTTCAGAACACACAAAACCATAAAATGTAAGAAACAAAGACGCACAATCAAAACTTCAAGAACATCAAGATGAAGATGAAGACTGCCAAGTACAAAAGATGCCGTGCCCATTACAGCTGATAGCGGTACAAAATTTTTGCTCAATGATATTTGATGGCTGAGATTTTAAAATCTCAACGATGATGTCTTTGTCTTCTTAGGCGTAAAGATCCCCCAATTTGGCGGTGTAGAATTCATCCAAAACCTTGGTTTGGCAGCTTCAACGTGTATATTTTGCAGTACCATGTTGGGAGCCGAGGAGAAAAAAAGCTTCAACTACACATCCTGCATGACAACGCTCAGCAAGCCCCTGATGTGTTCGACGAAGGTGTCTTTGGACTGAAGCTTCAACTTTCTTGAATGAAAATGTACCGCTGAATTCTTCGAGATGCCGCGGTTTCAATTTCAAATTTCAAACCAACTTAGAATAATGAATGGCCGGGTTCAAGTTCTTGTTTCGGCGGGTTTCCAAATTCAAATGAGTGTACGGTCTGGTGGTGGCATTCAAGGCGGAGGCAACCGACTGACCGACGTGTGCCTGCACGCCAGAGTGGAGGCCAAAGTGGAGGCGGGCAGGGTCGATGGGCAGGAGCACGGCAGACGGCAGAGTCGCCGGAGCTGCGTGACCTGTAATCGCCGGAGAGGGATGCATGCCATGATCCATGGTCGAGCATGTAAGGGCGCCATGACGTCAAGGAGGCCGTCTGCCGCTGTCAGAGGGGGTAAGGACATAGCATTAACTTTGCTATGGAGGTGGAAATAGGAACTGCCGGAAAAAAAGACGCCAATACAGCCGGGAGAATGTGGGATGTGAAAATAAATATGAGAGGACAAAAGGAAGGTGGGATGGTAAATGTGTACAGGAATGTCTTGGAGTCGAGATACAAAATCTCGCAGAGGAAGGTACTTGCAATAAGCCAAAAGAGGAAGGGACGCCGCCAGAATTTAAGCCCAAATGTGGTAAGCACTGAGAGTTAGGAAGAGAGTATATATAGAAAAAGAAAAAGGACGGTGGGGTGGAGATCCCAATCCAAATGGGCACGTGGCGAATGGCAGGAGAGGATGTGTGATGTAGACCCCTGACGCCTCACAGCAGAGGGTGCCAATCTACGCTGGCCAAAAAAATTAAACTATGCCAGAAATGAGATACGCCGGTGCCGGAAAGTTGGGATCTGATCGAAGCCGAACCAGTGGCAAGCATGAGAGCATAGAGACAGTTACAGAGAAAGATAGCCAAAGAATGAATACAATTTATTCTCGTCACAACAGCAGCAACCGGGGCATGTCCACCATTTGTCGCAAGATCGGATTCCAAAAGAATTACAGGGCGGGAGATGATAAAGGAATTATACCATCTATAACAGAGTATGTTGTAACTAGTGATATGAAAACAAGTAGCCACCCATGAGAGATGGAGGACAAAAGAGATTGTGGAGGTCACTCTAGTGGGGCATATGGACGTCTGGATCGAGGCAGTAAGTGTCAACGAAATAAGCAGATGAGAAAGTATGAAGCAATACAGAGTAGTACAACAATGTGAAGGACTTCAGAGTGAACAAAGGAGAGAAGTTTAATGAAGGTTGGTAATGTCATATTAAGAGAACCAGTGGATAAATGGGGAGAATGTAAGATAAAGAAATGTTAATACTAGAGAAGCAAACCGGAAACACATCTATTCAAATACCTGAACGGATGCAACATCAACCACGAACATAGGCCACCCGCACCCATGCTAATGTCGCACCACCGAGCTCACAGTTGCCTGTTTTAGTTCAAAGATGAATCTCCCAAGTTCTCTACACCGAGCCTCTTCTCTGCAATCCACATAAATTCCAAGAAAGTTTTATCGCTGTGATACATAAAAAAAATAATTATCTAGTTGAAATTTGAACCTGGTTTATTTTTATTGACCGCGCCCATGTTTGTCTGATTCCTGGATATTTGGGAAATCAACAATCGACATAAAGATGCCCGTCCAGGTTACTTCCATGTTAACCAATAATTTTGAGATTCTTGTTCAGCCTATGCAACTAGTTTTCATATGTGCCGTTGCAGCCAGACCTGCTTGTTGCTCTACCGCTCTTCTACCAGTTCTGAATCTCAGGGATCTATAACTACATCTTTATAGCATCGTTTATCACTGAGGAATTTCTGAATCTCATGGATCTATAACTACATATAACTACATCTTTATAGCATCATTTACCGTGGAGAAATTGTTTGGAGGGTTAAAAGTGGGTGGAATCTCTGTAATTTTTTTTTAAGAAATTTTGTTGTAGCAGTGTTTAAATTTAATAGTGAAAATAGATTGAACACCATCAAAAACTTAAAAGTTTAACATTTAAATTTATAAAAATCTCTATAAATATTATTTAAATTTTCATAATTAAAAAAAAAAAAAACTTGCCATGCTTTTCATTATTATTTATTATATAATGAGAGCAATAGTGTCTAAGGAGTTTAGTGTGAAGAATTTGCATGAGTGCATCTTTATTTCCACGTGAACCTAGCTGACCACGAAGTCTTGAAGATGCACGCCATGCTCTTCATTATTTATTTATTGTAGGGTACTATTTAAGAAGTTTGGTTCGAAGTGTTACCTTTATTAGATGGTTTTGTAGCTTGATCCTAGCAAATTGCAGAGGTACATAAAGCACACAAAATATTTTTGTAACTCCACCCTAAGCCAACAAAATATTTTTGTAACACAGTGGAGTTATTGTATATTTAATTTAATATAATGGAAGGTTGTTTAGGATTTCATGGTATGTAATTAGAGTGATAGTGAAATATTTTTATTTTTTAAAATTATTGATGTTTTATTATATTTTTAATTAAACAAATCAAATAAATATATTTATTTTGTATTTTATTATATTAAACTTGAAATATTTTATTTATGGTTAAAAGTGAGTGAAGTATTTTACCACTTCTCCTTTTATATATATTTATATATTTTAAAATTTAAAAGATATACCTGTCAACTCCAAATTGAATAAAAATATATTTACAAAGCTCTCATAGTGGGTTGTAAAATAAGCATCTGGGTTTAATAAACTTAATAATTTACATCAACAACTATATATTTTTGAACATCAATATTCCTTTAATTACATAAATCACACATGGCTTGATTCACGTTTTCCTATTTTCTATTATGTGAGTTCTCCTTTATTCAAGTCCTCTTTCTATTTTCTATTATGTAAGCTCAATTTTCTTAAAAACACAAGTAAATATCATCCATGAAACATTTTATATAAGCATGCCTCTATTTTCCGCTGAATAAGTTTGCATCTATGTATCTATGGAGCTATCCTATAACAATGTTTATTTCTTATGGGCTTATAACTAATTTGTCAAACAAAACTATAATCCAATTTAACATATCATAAAAGGTGAATACCTTTTCTCTCTGCATCTTATATATTATATATCTAGTTGTGTTTTTTTTCCTTTATATATATTTTTAAACATTATAGTTTTCTTTTGATTGACATATATAAAATTTAACATTAAATCTTATAATTTACATCATATTTCTTAACACAAAAATCACTAATTAAACTATTCCATAAACAATTCTATTAACTTTAACTTAATTAATTACATATTATAATTTCATTAATTTCAACTTAATTACATTGATTTAATTTATTTTAGAAAAACATAAAATAATTATATAAAATCATTCGCCTATAAAATTGTTAAACATTGCACTTCTTAAATCATATTATATAACTAATATTTTTATACCAACATAATTTCAATCCAATAATTTTTATATAAACAAATTTACAGAAAAATCATATATATATATATTAATTTTAAAAATTAAAAATAATTTTAAAACTAAAAATTTCTTTGCTTTCTTTGCTTTTGATACACTAAACTTGATTTACCCACCGTACACTACAACATAATTTGCTTTCTTTCATCCGTTGATCGGTATAATTGATTATTTCAAAGCCATTCTACTTGTGTATGGGATAATGAATAAATTTAAGTGATTTATGTATATGGGTTTTACTTTACAAATTACGTTATAATAGCTTTATTTATAAGTTAATTAAATTAATTGATAATATGTTTATTAATTCCCCACGGTGGGTGCTTATGATGGGTAATCAAATTGATTTGACCATTAGGGATGGTTTTATCCTCCACCTCGGAGGTAAGGGTTTTATTCTCGGCATAGGTACGACTCATTAAATTTGATGACGTTGGGCATTTGCGTTAGAGGGGAAAGATGGTACTTCCCTGCCTAGTTTATGATGTTGTTCAATCATTTCTTAGTCATTCATCTGCGGGTCTTTTATGGTTTTTAGATAGTTTTGTGTGTGAGATCCAAGTTTTATCTAGTGTCTTTGTAATAATTTGGTACATTTCCCACTGTAGTATAATGGAGCATGTTATAGATAGGGGCCTTCGACATCAAGAAATATGAAGGTGACTAATTACTCCGTGTGTGTCATGGTTACTCTCGCACTAGTTCACATGGTGGTTAGTCTTAAGTCTTGGCCAGTGGGTAATGTCATGGTTCATATTCTCTGCAATGTCGGTAGCATTGCAATTCTATGGTGGCCAAGGTCCTCACCTATAATCAGACTTTGGTTCTTCTCTTAAGCATGGAGGATTGGCTTGAGTCCTCACTGGTCATGGAGAAATTCACCTCCCGAAGACTTTCTATGGAGGTTAATTGGTGTCAATTCATCCCCCAGAGTTGTTTTCCACCTCCAGGGAGTTTGGCAACTCAGAGGTGTGTTTATGTTTGACAACTTTCATAGAGTTTGACTTTCCATTTGGTGCCAAGTCAGAGTAGCAGTTGGTTATGGTGCTCAACATGCAAGATAGGTCGGACTAGAATTTCTTATGGATACTTGGGTATGGTGATTCTTTACTCTGAAAGGTGGTTGAAAATTCACAATCGACTTGAAGGATGGGTCCACTCTTTGTTCATGAGTTGGAATCTATTGTTTGAGGAGGAGATTACTCCATGGCTTCGAAGTTGGTGGCTCGTAGTCCATCTTGTCTAGGAAGAAATGGAGGTTGGAGGTGGTTGTGGGTACTTAATTCTGAAGCGCAACCTTAGGGTACTCTCTTACCTTTGGTGGAGATATAGGGTGATTGTTCCTAGGGCGTGGGTGCAGGCATCCTTAGATGGCACATGGTTGGTTGTGCACCCATGGTTCATATTGGTGGTTTGTGGCCTGCTATGCGTCTGTGGTCCTCACTGGTGGTTCATGGCCCACTGTGCATCTGTGGTCCTCACTGGTGGTTCATGGCTCACTGTGCATATGTGGTCCTTACTGGTTACTTCTTCTGGTTATGTGATGCTATCAATATTAGTTGGTGGTTCGTGGCTCGTGGTAGCTTCACTATGGCTCTAAACTCTTCTCTATTGGCCATTATGCTAGTATGCTTTTATTGTGCGGCTAATAGTCTGGTTCTCATCATAGTTATGTTATGTTAGTCACTTGTGCAATTAGTTTTGTGGCCAAAGGCCTAAACCAAGGTTGTGTAGTATATTTTTGCCACGCTCTAGCTCTTTTGCCTATAATTTTATCAGACAATCTAGTTAACTTTGGTGTTTGTAATCTCAAGGTTTTGAATTGGTGTTCTTGGGCTGGGTTCCCTACCGGGCGACCCTCAACATCAAGAAAACATGTATATACTCTTCTTAGATAATAAAATGTTGAGCCTTCAACACAAAAAGGATAATATGTCTATTAATATAAGTTAACTAAATTTACTTTGAGTGGTTGGGAGGAGTGATTGTTATTATCTTTATCCATGTTTAATTCTTGCAAATGATATGATGAGCTTTGTTGTCATGGCTTCAATATCCAAGTTCATTGGTAAAATTATCATTCTAGGAAAATAATTAAGAATCCTCTCTTCCACTTTATGCTAAAGTCATGATAATTAAATCTAAAAATATTACATATGATACTTTCATATATGACAACAACAACTTGGAGGAAGTTCCTTCATACAAATATCTTGGAATCTACAACCAATTATAGCATTGAGAAAAGAATAGATGGAGGATGGAAAACTTATTATAGACTTGAAAACAAATGCAAACTAGTAGATATTTGAATATGGGATACAAAATATCCTTTTTGAGACTTTGGTCACCCTTATTATTTTATACAAATGTGAGGTTTGGGGATGAAATATCTCCAAACAGACATGGAGGAAGATAAAAAAAAACAATAAGTACCTACAAAAATGGAAGTAGTTTATAACCTACAATCTCAAGATTAAAAGAAAAACTTTCTATCTTATTCTCCTCATCAAAGCAAGATTTTCCCCATTAAAAGCACATCTATGACTAGGTATCTTATGTGTGAGAAGAGGGTTAAATAGCATGGAAGACAAGAGGCTTCCAAAAATTGTTTCCAACTCTAGCCAAAACCACGAAGGTTGGCAGAGATGGCATAGAGATATCTAGTTTTGGCTAGACCATTGGGGGATATAGGAGGAGATAATTTTGTAGAATAAGGGTAATATTAAGAATATTATTACATCAAAATTTAAGGAGAAAAATGAAATTAAGATATTATAATGAGGTGATCAACTCAAATCTTGAAAATAAAAAATATCTAGATTTGTAATGATGTGGAGATGAAAATAAACATTCTTAAAATAAGAACAAATTCTCATAAGCTCCATAGGGTTGGTCAATTCCCAAAACACCATGGGATGAAAGAGTTTGTCACTTTTGTGACACTAAGAGGGTTGAAGATGAAAAACACTCTCTTAAATTTACTAGCTTATCCTCACATTAAATCTAATTATTAAAACATTTGTCACACTACCAACCTTCTTGATCTTTGAACTCAAAAAAATATGGCAAACTTGAAATACTTCTTTAAATGTCTTTCCGACATAAAAATAAAATTCTAATCTTCTTAAAATTTTATAGATTTTTTTTGGAAGTTAATCTTCATCACCATCATCCATTTAAAAAGATTTTCTTCAACTAAATTCTTATATATATATATATATATATATATATATATATATATATATATATTATAAATTAATCTTTCAAATTTTATAAAATTAACATCATATCAAAAAATTTAAAATAACTTTCTCTAATCACTTAAAAAATATTTACAAATCTTTGCATTATTCTATATCATCATTTAATCTTATTTACAATATACTTAGTTTGATTTTGATTTTGATTTTCTTTGCTTATTTAGAAAAATTGCGTCATTTATATATTCTAAATTTGTTTATAAGATTATTTTTTAGTTTTCAACTTCAACCATGTTTAAATTAAACTCTTTTAACAATGATTTGGTGGTTAAAAATTTAAAATAACTTTCTCTGATCACTTTAAAAAAATATACAATGCTTTGCATTATTCTATATCATCATTTAATCTTATTTACAATATACTTAGTTTGATATTCTTTGCTTATTTAGAAAAATTACGTCATTTATATATTCTAAATTTGTTTATAAGATTACTTTTTTAGCTTTCAACTTCAACCATGTTTAAATTAAACTCTTTTAACAATGATTTGGTTAAAGTTTCACCTATCTCTAACATTATATCATAATAGATTTTTGATGCACTATACTTATTATTAATAATGATTTAATTTTAAATTCAAAATACTTATTATTAATAATGATTTAATTTTAAATTTTAAATTTTTATTAATTATATTATAATGGTATTTTACTTAAAATATTATTTAAAAAACAATATAGATATTAATAATAATGATGTAATTTTAAAGTTAGATATTTCAAAGCTTTAGGACTTCATCATAGTTTAAATAATAATAAAAATATATTTCATTAATAATGATTTAATTTTAAATTCAAAATTTTTATTAATTATATTATAATGGTATTTTACTTAAAATATTATTTAAAATACAATACAGATATTATTAATAATAATGTAATTTTAAAGTTAGATATTTCAGAGGTTTAGGACTTCATCATAGTTTAAATAATAATAAAAATATATTCGATTTTGTAAAATTAAGAAACATTTAAAATGATTTTTTTAATTATTTTAAAAAATATACGCAATACTTATATTATATAATATTATTATTTAACCTTGTTTTTATCGGTAATGTTGGATTTATAAAAAATATTTTATTTGTATGTTTGAAATTTATTTTAACATCATTTTTTTAGAATTGAATTAGTGACTTAACATCATTTAAGAATAACACTTGAATAGGGCGGGGAATTGAATATGGAGGAATGCCGTGGGGAATTGAACGAGTGGCCAGTGATTTAACAACGAGGAATAATGCTTTAACAACATACTTAACATCATTTAAGAATAACACTTGAATAGGGTGGGGAATTGAACCAATGACTTAACATCGAGGAATGCTTTAACAATGCACGAGATCACCATCTATCCAAGACCCCATAGACATCTTATTCTATTCTATTATAATAGATTCTTACTCAAAATATGATTGGCAAGTGAGATATAATATAATTATTAATAATAATAATTTAATTTTAAGGTCACAACCTAGTCAAAAAATCTTTTTATTATATTATAATATATTTATATTCAAAACATTATTTATAATAATAATAATAATAATTTAATTTTAAAGTTACATGCCAAGCAAGAAGAGCTCTTGTTTATGAAGAACATATATTTATGTAAAAATCTATAAAAGTATTATTTATTCATCATAATTTCAAAAGAAAAATAAATAAATCCATAAATATATACATACTTTATCCCTTACATTTAAACTTATTATCTTTTAAAAAAAACTAATGTTTTTAACCTTTAAACTCCAAATTTTATTTTCTATTTAAAAGAAAAAAAAAAATTCTTTATATTTAAAACAAAAACACCACATAAATTAAATGAAATAATATTTCCTTCATTTTCAAACATATCATAAAAATAGTTTTTTAATATTATTTTAAAACAAATTAAATGAAAAAAATACAATTGCTTTTTGAAATATATTTAAAAACCAAATTGAAATAATCTTCTTTCATTTTCAAACCTATCATGAAAATAGTTAAAAAAAAATACATTTGTTTTTTTCAAATATATTTAAAAACCAAATTTAATTAACAACAACTGCATTAATACTATTAATATGTTTGAATACATTAATATACTTATATTTAACCTATTCTAATTAAATACAATATCATATTATTAAATATAATATAATATTATATTTAATAATAATGTTATATAATTTAACTTATAATATTATATTATTTAATAGATTTGAATACATTAATATATTTATATTTAACATATTCTAATTAACAATGATTAAATTAAACTCTTTTAACCATGATTTGGTTAAAGTTTCACCTATCTCTAACATTATATCATAATAGATTTTTGATGCACTATATTTATTATTAATAATGATTTAAATTTAAAGTCAAATTTTTTATTAATTATATTATAATGGCATTTTACTTAAAATATTATTTAAAATACAATATAGATATTAATAATAATAATGCAATTTTAAAGTTAGATATTTCAAAGGTTTACGACTTCATCATAGTTTAAATAATAATAAAAATATATTTGATTAAAGAGATTTTCTTCTAATTATATATTGTGAAATTAATATTTCAAATTTGGTAAAATTAACTTGAGATTTTGTAAAATTAAGAAAAGTTTAAAATGTTTTTTTTTTTTTTTTAAATATACGTAATACATATATTATTTAATATTATTATTTAACCTTGTTTTTATCCGTAATCTGATTTTTATTTTATTTTGTTGGATTTATAAAAAATATTTCATTTATATGTTTGAAATTTATTTTAACATCATTTTTTTAGAATTGAACTAGTGACTTAACATCATTTAAGAATAACACTTGAATAGGGCAGGGAATTGATAATACCGGGGGAATTGAACAAGTGGGAATTGAATATGGAGGAATGTCGTGGGAATTGAAATGTCGGGGGGAATTGAACAAGTGGTGAATTGAACTAGTGACTTAACATCATTTAAGAATAACACATAACACTTGAATAGGGCAGGGAATTGATAATACCGGGGGGAATTGAACAAGTGGGAATTGAATATGGAGGAATGCCGTGGGAATTGAAATGCCGAGGGGAATTGAAATGCTGGGGGGAATTGAACAAGTGGTGAATTGAACTAGTGACTTAACATCATTTAAGAATAACACTTGAATAGGGTAGGGAATTGAATATGGAGGAATACCGGGGGGAATTGAACAACTGGGAATTAAATATGGAGGAATGACTTAACATCATTTAAGAATAACACTTGAATAGGGTGGGGAATTGAACCAGTGACTTAACATCAGGGAATGCTTTAACAACTCACCGGATCACCATCTATCCAAGACCCCATAGACATCTTATTCTATTCTATTATAATAGATTCTTACTCAAAATATGATTGGTAAGTGAGATATAATATAATTATTAATAATAATAATTTAATTTTAAGGTCACAACCTAGTCAAAAAATCTTTTTATTATATTATAATATATTTCTATTCAAAACATTATTTATAAATAAATATAATAATAATAATTTAATTTTAAAATTACATACCAAGTAAGAATAGCTCTTGTTTATTTATTTATTTATTTTTTTTTAACGATCGCGCGCTGCCCGCTCCTTCGCTCTGCAAGCTAGGGTTCTGGGAGCCTTACAGCGCCGCCCTGGCTGCTGCGCCTCTGCGCACAGCCTCGCCCTTCCCCTCGCAGCCAGATGGAGATCCCTGAGGGCTCTGCCCCCCCCGCTGATCCGCCTCCTGAAGTCTCTGCTTTCAGAAAATTGATTGCATCCGGGACAAAACGCCCTCCTTCTGCAACTCAGCAGAAATTCATCAAAAGAATGGATACGATACCTTCAGTTGCCCTGCCAGAGGAGGATACCTGCAAAGCGGCATTGAACTTGGCAGAAAGAGGCCTCATAGGCCAGTTTACAGGCTTATGGCCCTCCCCCAAATCCGTGGAGGAATGGACTCAAAGAAACTGGAAACCTCTGATAAAAGACGGAGTGAAGAGCTATTTTGTGGGCAAAGGGTATTTTGTTTTTGTATTTGAAAACACGGAAGACAGAAGCTTAATATTCAGAAACGACCCCTACTTCATGGGGCCGCAGGGTCTGTATTTAAATAAATGGAATCCAGACTTCGATCCCTCCCAAGACGTTCCATCTGCTGTGCCGGTGTGGGTAAGACTCCCTCATCTGCCTCTTCATTGCTGGAATCAAAAATCGTTCCAGACCATCGGGAACGCACTAGGCAAATATATAGATCAGGCTGTAAGAAGAGACCAATATTCTTGCGCCCGTATCTGTGTCGAAGTGGACCTTGAGGAAGGATTGCCTGAAGCGATCAAGCTATCGGTGGCAGGTTGGACGCACATCCAAGAGCTCGACTATGAACAGCTCCCCTTTAAATGCAGACATTGTCATGGTCACGGTCACTTTGCTAAGCATTGTAAGAAGAAAGCAGAGGAGCAGTCTGAAAAACAGATTGGAGATCAATGGACCCTAGTCCAGAGAACAGCCCATGCAAAGAAAGATGCAGGAAAAAGCGCAGCAACAGGAGACAGGAACACCAACATCCCAACTCAGGAAGCGGGAGAAAATGCAAAAGGAGCTGAGGAAGCACATACCGATCCACCGAACAAAGACCAGGAAAAAGAGAATCACGTGGAAACCCCTCCTACAAGCAAAGAGGGAGGGGTTGACATCCAGATCGAAGCTACCCAAGGCAGCCCCTCTAACCCCACCTATGCAGAAATCATAAAGAAAAAGGCAGTCGAAAGCTCTGAGTCCTCAGAGGAAGAATTCTTTGAGCGACCATTAAAAAGAGCCGGAAGGAAATCCCGCAAGGAAAAAAGAGAAGAAGAAGCAGAAAGGCTCAAAACTCAAGGGAGCCAGTCCACAATAGAAATGACAATCGGAAGAAATAGCAGGCCCAGGTCATCCAAGGGTGGCTCCACCCCGCTCATAGGTAAATAATGAAGCTAGTCTCTTGGAATTGCAGAGGACTGGGGAACCCCGCAAAAATAGAAGCAGTAAAGGACCTTTTAAAGTCGGAACCTGCAGACATCCTCTTGCTCCAAGAGACAAAGATAGCAGGACAAGCCCTGCTAGAAACCAGCAAGTCAAAATGGAAGAAAAGCTCAGGCATAGCTGTCAGCGCTCGGGGCTCTTCGGGAGGACTGGCAACTCTCTGGAACGAAGATAAATTCCAGCTGATCAACACTCACGAGACCCTGCATTGGATATACACAGAAATAACCCACATTTCAAGTAAGTTGTCTATCTCTCTTGTCAATCTATATGTCCCTGTCAATTACTCCGAAAAAAGAGACTGCTGGAACTCTCTGGCAGCGTTTCTTGAGCAGGAAACCCCCAACAACATCATTCTCGCTGGAGATCTCAACATTGTTTTGAAAGCCAAAGAAAAAAGAGGAGGTACCAATTCCAAGGATCCTATGGTGGGAGTAGTGGAGGAGCTTGCTCAGCATTGGGATCTGCAAGATTTTAACCCAACACAAGGTTTATTCACCTGGTCAAACAACCGAACTGGAACAGATCACATTTCAGCTCGTCTGGACCGATTTCTTGTGCAAACCTCTCTCCTCATGAATAAGAAAATCATAACAACAAAAATTTTGCCCAAGTTGTCCTCTGACCACAAGCCAATACAACTCTGTTTAGAAGACGAAGAGGATTTGGGTCCCATCCCATTTCGTTTTTCTCCACAATGGATCGAAAGGGAGGGCTTCTCTGAGACGGTGAAAGCAGCTTGGGCCACCTCCATTACAGGTTCCCCAAGCTTCGTTTGGGAGCAAAAACTGAAACTCACCAAAAAAGCTTTGAAGGATTGGATCAAGAAACCAGCTCCCAATCCCATCTCCCTAAGAGTCGCAGCAGTCCAGGCTTTGCACTCCCTACAAAACGACATGGAAAGCAAAAATATTAATGAAGACCTCTTGGACAAGGAAACAAAAGCGCAGAGAGCAGCCTACCAATCCTTCAGAAAAGAGGAAGAATACTGGAGATTAAAGTCTAGAAGCCTGTGGCTAAAAGCCGGGGATCGCAATACCTCTTTCTTCCACCGACAGTACCGGGCCAGACTGTCAAGGAATTATATAGCAGAAATTAAGACCTCGACGGGCCAAACCTGCAAGGGCTCTCAACAAGTCAAAGAAGCAGCAGAAATACACTTCCAAAATCTTTACAACCCGGATGCTCAAGGTGAAGAAGCGGATGAAGCAGATTTCCTCACCCACATCCCTTCCTTAATCTCTCCGGAGGACAACTCTGATCTATGCAAACCTGTTTCAGAAGAAGAAATAATCAAAGTTATTTGGTCTATGGATTCCGACAAGGCCCTCGGACCGGACGGATTCACCATTCATTTCTACAAAGTATGCTGGGATATCATAAAATATGATCTGCAAAAGATGATAAGGGGTTTCATGACAAAAGCTAAAGTAGGTGGCAGCACCAACTCAACCTACTTAGCTCTGATTCCCAAAGACTCTAACCCGGAAACTTTTGCCAGATTCAGGCCAATTTCGTTATGCAATGCCTCCTATAAGATCTTGGCAAAGCTGTTGGCCAACAGAATAAAGCCCCTGCTTCCTAGAATTATCTCTAGCTCCCAAGGAGGCTTTGTGGAAGGTAGACACATACTGGACAACGTCATCCAAGTGCAGGAGACCATACATTCAAGCAAGCAGAGAAAAGAGAAAGGTATGCTCATAAAGTTAGATATGGCGAACGCGTTTGACAGAGTCAACAGAACATTCCTCAGCAAAGTTTTGCTCTCCTTTGGCTTTTCCACACAGTTTGTTAACCTCATAAAAGCCTGCATGAATAACCCATGGATAGCTCCCCTCATAAATGGCAGGCCTGCCAACTTCTTCAAAGCCAAGAGAGGCATCAGGCAGGGATGCCCGCTCTCCCCCTATCTTTACATCATAATGGCTGAATCGTTAAGTCGAAAACTCGAAGCTGAAAGACTGTCAGGATCCATTCCGGGCCTCAAACCCTCCAGCAGAGTAAACCCCCTGAATCATGCACTCTTTGCAGATGACTCGATTCTTTTGGGGGGCGCCTCAACCAGAATAGCAAAGGCCTTCGACACGGTCATCAGGAACTATTGCAAAGTCTCAGGAGCTTTGGTAAATGAAAGAAAAAGCGAAGTCTACAGCTGGAATACAGATCAACAGGAGCTCAACAATATAGCTAATACTCTTGGATTCAAAGGGCATTCCCAATGGGATAGAATCAGATATCTTGGGCTTCCCATAATCTCAGGAGTGAACAAGAGGTCGCTTTGGAGCGACATAATTTGCAAATTCAAAACCAAGATTTCGAAATGGGGAGGATACTGGTTAACAAAAGGAGGTAAGGTCATTTTAATAAAATCTCAGCTGTCTTCCTTAATAATTTACCAAGCAGCCTTCTTGCTCGCCCCCAGAAATGTCATGGATCAAATCTCCTCTTTCCTCAGAGACTTCCTCTGGCAAGGAGGCAGGGGCAATGATAAGAAACAACACCTTGTAAACTGGGATACTGTCAAGAAACCCATCGACGAAGGAGGATTGCAAATTCGCGACCCCTCTCTGGTCAACCTCGCCTTAGGCAGTAAAATCCTGTGGAAGATGATCAAAGAACCAAGTCATCCTGTAAGTGCCATATTGAGGTCAAAATATACCAATAAAGTTGAATTGAGAAACCTCCAGCTGGGTTACACAGCTAACAGTACGCTGCTGTGGAAACTCTGTTATAAGAGTAGCAATTTCTTCAAACGAAATGTTTACAGAATTCCAGGGAACGGCAAGCATACTCGCCTCTGGCAGGATCGTATAATGGGGCGAAATCCACTAAGTGAAAATGAGGAGATCGCCGATTTAAGGGACTGGCTAGTTTCTGTTGGTAAGTTAAGCATATTTGATATCTCCTCATGGGATCAAAGAGATGAATGGACCGGTTGGGCAATCCCCGACCCCCCTGCCCATCTGCAAACGCAATTGAACACATTTCTTGAACTGATGGAAGACGCAACTCCGATACATCGATCAATGCAAGACCGATGGGGCTGGGGCCAATCTGGAGAATATACAACAGCAGAAGGTTACAAAGCGCTTCAGACAACGGGAAACAACAAGCACAGTGCCGCGTTCTGGAAAAATGTATGGGAACCCTTAGCTCTCCCAAAAGTCAATTTTTTTTTCTGGACATTGATTCATAATAAGATCTTAACCGGTGACAATCTGGCAAAAAGAAAGTTTGCTGGCCCACACTGGTGCGCTCTTTGCAGGTGTAACGCCGAGACAGCCCAACATCTATTCATCGATTGCCAGTTCGCAAAGGAAGTTTGGGATCTAATGCTTCAAGATTTTCGCATAAGCTCTCCCGCTCAGATATCTGTCCCGGATCTCTTCGCAGATTGGAGTCATCTCTACCCTCATTGTATTCCTCATAAATCGCTTTGGCGCAAAGTCTGGAATGCCCTGCCCAAGTTTGTCTGTTGGCAGATATGGTTGGCCCGTAATCAGAAGATTTTTAATGACCTGCATCACACTCCCTTGCAAGTAGCAGCAAAAGCCAGAACTCTCCTCCTAGAAGCGGCACAGCAGCAGAACCATAAAGAGGACACAACACTCCAGCCGGTAGAGAAGAGGTGGCTCGGAACACTTGACTTTCAAAACAGAAAGAACCTCCTTTCTCCTCAAACAGAGCCCCCAATCTGGAAAAAGAGAGACACGGATGAAACATTCCAGCACTGGTGGAGAGCTCAAAACTCCCACACAATCTTCTTTGATGGGGCTTCCAAAGGAAACCCCGGCCCCTCGGGCGCCGGAGGGATCATCTATTCCCCAGATGGGATCTCCCGAGACACTTTTTATTGGGGTCTTGGCCTGAAGACCAACAATCAAGCAGAGCTGCTCAGCCTTCTTAAAGCATGTCAAATTGTCAGAGAAAAAGGGATCAGAGATATACAGGTATTTGGAGATTCGGAGATTCTCATAAAGAAGTTGAATGCCGGAGAGCAATTCAGAAATGCAGGCCTTAACAGAACACTAGAAAGACTGAAAAGAGTCCTCTCTTTCTTTGCTTCCTACAAATTCTATCATATTCTTAGAAGCTCAAATAGTGAAGCGGATTCGATGGCCAACAAAGGGAGCGCATTGGATAAAGGGTGGCTGTTCATAAATGAGGATAGATTTGTAGAAATCCCATGTTAAAAGCTTAGATAGAATAGCAGTTTCAGATGTACAAGCATGATGTAAACAGGGCTGCTCTGGCAAAGCCCCACTCTTTTTATTCCTCATAAATAATAAAAAAAACATACCCGTTAAAGTTAAAAAAAAAAAAAAAGAATAGCTCTTGTTTATGGAGAACATATCTTTATGTAAAAATCTATAAAAATATTATTTATTCATCACAATTTCAAAAAAAAAAACCATAAACATATACATACTTTATCCCTCACATTTAAACTTATCATCTCTTAAAACAAAACTAATGTTTTTAACCTTTAAACTCAAGTTTTACTTTCTATTTAAAAGAAAAAAAAAAAATCTTTATATTTAATAAAAAACACCAGATAAATTAAATGAAATAATATTTCCTTCATTTTCAAACATATCATGAAAATGGTTTTTTAATATTATTTAAAAACAAATTAAGTGAAAAAAAATACAATTGCTTTATGAAATATATTTAAAAAGCAAATTGCCTTCATTTTCAAACATATCATGAAAATAGTTTTAAAAAAATACATTTGTTTTTTGAAATATATTTAAAAACCAAATTTAATTAACAACAACTGCATTAATACTATTAATATGATTGAATACATTAATATACTTATATTTAACATATTCTAATTAAATACAATATCATATTATTAAATATAATATTATATTATATTTAATAATGTTATATAATTTAAATTATAATATTATATTATTTTTAATAATAATATAGTATTAAGTTATAAAATGAATTTAATAAAATTGTGTTACTAAATTGTAAGATTCAAAGTTCAAATCTTTATATTAACCTGTTAACCAATATTAATTAATCAATTGTTTTATAAATTATCATATCTTATTTTAACCTTTAACTTTTTTTATTTCTCCATCATTTAACCACTTTTGTAATTGTCGGTGTTGAACACCTTTTTCCTTTATTTATTTTTAATCAACAAAAACCTACCTTTCTTGCATTCGATATATTTTATTTATTAATCCTTTATACTCTCAAGATGCATCAATGGAAAATGCGAGCACATTCCTCACACAACTGGATTTATTTATGTATTAAATAATGTAGATTTCTCATTAAGAGTTCACTATCTTTTTGAATCAGTACAATACTGTTTATTTATGAGCCATTTCGTTCACATGAATCAACAACATACTTAGTACACAAAACCTTTCAAGTTAGCCACTTGTGATAAGTATCAAGTAGATTTTCCAAACAGAGCATGAGAAACCTTTCATGGAACACCTTCAATACACTTAGGCAACATGACTGTGATTTTCAGTGGTTGATGGCTTATAGATCGTATTCAAGTCTTAGTGTAGAGGAAAATAAAAGCAAGGCTTAGACTTTAGGTATAGTGCATGTTGCATGCATGCTTGACATGTTTGATTTCTCAGAATTGATATTGTAGTACATTTATATGCTTGACCCCAGGAAAAGATACATATTATTTGTTGATTTTTTCAAGATTTTTATTTTTTTTATTCTTAAAATTTTCAAAAAATGTTTGGATTAATAGAATCTAAAATTTTTTAAGGTAGTAGAAGTTAACACATTCTTGATGAATATATTGAGGGAAAATTTTGTTGAAGAAGTTTCTTAAGAACCTAATTAGGGAGTTGGTTAATGCTAGAAAAATTGAGGTATGTGTGCTTTTCAACTTATACAAAAAATTGTTGGAAATAATACTGAGAGGGGGGGGGAGGGGGGGGTGAATCAGTATTATCAGATTAGTAAAACCTTTCTCAATTTCATACTCAGAAACATATACGCTACTTCAATTAAGTGAACCCGCGTGTACACGCTACTGTGTCTAATGCAACTAGCGTATATCCAGAGATTGATTCAGTTAGCTTAATCTTCAGTAAATGCATCAGAACATTATTAAGCATATTTAACAGTAAACAGGTGCAGTATAACATAACAGAACATCACACAAGAGCCACACACATGAACACCATGATATAAGGTGGAAACCCAATGTGGGTGAAAACCACCTGCTGCAAATCGTCTCTTTCTTCTTTAATAAGAAACTTCTTTTACAATGTACTGGTGCAGTCCTTTACCAGTACGCAGGCTACAACCTGCAGAGGGCTACAACCCTCTCTCGTTTTCCAACTACTTCTGGAAGGGAGCTACAACCCCCTCAGCTCTTGTACTAGCTGATCCATTTACTAGTACGTAGGTGCTGACCCTACAACCTTCTTTCCTTCAGGGACCACGTTTCATCAATTTTCAGACTGGATCCAAGAGTACAAAACAAACATTACTGCAATACAATCATCAACTTATACTTGCATCATAATTCATTAAACAACCCAATACTGAATCAATGAAACCTTGTCATCAAGAACACAGAACCCAAACCAGAGCCCAGAACTCTGCAACAACCACCAGAATCAATAGCAACCTGAAATATCAAATCTTATTATGCATACGCTACTTCACTATACCAAAACCGCGTGTATACGCGCTTTCTCCAAAGGCAACCCGCGTGCAGATCTAGAAATAATTACTTATGCCTTCGCTGTCAGATCCGACCCTTGCCAAGCGTCCTGAACAGATAAACAGTGATACCAGATCTTCTCACTTCGTCAGACACACAATGCTTGCCACCACTTGCCTAGTGATCTTCTCCTTATATAGCCTTAGGCCCTTTACAATACCACGGTCCAAAACCATAGTAACCCAATACCATCAGCTTCAAAACTAGGGATCAACACGTTCGTCGAGACATCAAGGTCCAAAACCATAGGCACAACTTCCAAGGAATAACTGCCGTGGACCAAAGATAAGTTTTCCACATACACGCGCTTTTACTGAAGCCAACCAGCGTGTACACGTGACTTGATATATAGAGAACCTGCGTATACGCGACTTGGTATATAGTGAACCTACTTGTATACGCGACTTGGGCTTAACGAACTTGCGTGTATGAACTTTCTTGGCATGCTGTACTAAGATCTGTCCTCTGATTAAGTTGCCATCACCTGTACCAACCTCTGAGCACCTGTACCAACCTCTGAGTGAGTTGCCATCAAGGACAACACTTGAATCATAATGCCAACAATCTCCCCCTTTGGACTTGATGGCAACCACCTCACCAAGTCACTCTCCCCCTTTGACATCAAGGGCAAAGGGCGGACCAAGATATTCTCTTCTTTGGTATACCTTTTACTGTCCATACTGCTGTCCATACTCCCGCTGAGTACATGCTGAAGTTTCTGATTTGGCTCCCCCTTTTGTATATGCCAAGTTGTATCAATCCATCCATGCTCCCCCTGAGCAGATGCAGGTTCTAAGACCAGCCATTCAGATCTGTACCATAAGCATCAGCCTGCAATACTATTCCTTTGATCAAACAACAAGATGTATCATTTAGTTTCATCAGCAACTTCTAACCATAATGCCAAAAATGAATGATTTGAAGTATATGCTCCTCCTGAGTGTGAGCCAACCATGACTGAACCATTTCCTGAGTCTGTTCTGCTCCCCCTGAGCCTGAGGCAACCATGACTGAACCTGGGTCTGTTCTGCTGCCCTTTCTTCATATACGCGACTTTGCAGCCTGTAACTCGCGTATATACGCGACTTGTCTTCATTATATCAGCGTATGCAAGATGGAATACTGAATTTCATCACTTTCAGATTCCCCTGTGTCTGTTATGTCAGCTGTCTGAATTATGCCACACCTTTCTGTCTCTGTCTTCTTCAGTTCCTGGAACTGTGATGTATGGTCCTCTTGTTTTGAATTTTGAAATCTACTCCTGCATTCCCTTGCTTTATGCCCATAGTTGTTGCATGTATAACACCTTACATTTTTCATGTTCCTTCTATCACAATCAATTGCTTTGTGTCCATATGCATTGCAGGCAAAGCAATATCCTCTGAAATACCTGGGATGCGATGATCTTTCTTGAACCATTCTACTTCTACATCTGGCTGCAACATGTCCAAGATTATGACATACATAACATTCAACATTATTCAGTGGAGGAAATAATCGTCTATCACGTCCATAGTTAGGAGTAAAGGATCTTCCTTGAGGAATTTCTTTCCTTGGTTGTTCCTTGTTGAGCATTTCAGATTTCTCATTAGAGTTTCTTGCCTCACCTTGTGAACTAGATTCACCTTCAACATATTCATGAAAACCAAGACCAGTCTTGATAGCAGGAGACCTTTGGCTATTAAGAATATCATCCAAGACTTTAGTACTATCTTGAAATCGTAAAAGCTTATCCTTTTCTTCTAGTTTACCTTTCAAGATATTTACCTCAACTTGATGTTGTTCTTCCTTTATCAGATATTGATTCCTTAGGTATTCTTCAGGTTTTCTTCCTTCTTCCACTTGTCGCTTTAGTTTGATCACTTCATGTTCTTGATCTTCAAGAGCTTCTTTGTTCTGTTCTCTTGATTTTTTAAGATCTTCTTTTAGAGAGAGGATCTTTGATTCAAGCCTTTGAATAGTTATGCTCTGATCCTTTACTACATCCTGCAATTTCTCCCTTACCCTGGTTACTGTCTCCAATTGTTCATTTAATTTGGTAACTTCTTCAGTTTCTGCATTCTTCTTTTCATGTGCCATGAGACTTTTAATATCTTTGCTATTATTGGATGAAGCATTCTTCTTTTCATGTGCCATGAGACTTCTAATATCTTCACTATCATTGAATGGACTTGTAATATGGGTATAATAGCTTCTTCCATCTTCTTCAGATATCTTTCCTTTGTTATGAGGGCATTTAGCAGCATAGTGACCAACTCTACCACATAGAAAACATTTGAAAGGTAGCTTACCTTTGAACCGTCCAGTTCCCCGTTCAAGATTCTTGACAAAATTTACCTCATCTTCTTCCTCTGACACTTCGAATGCGGCTTCTGGTGGTACCTCTTGTCGCATTTCAAAAGAAGTTAAGATCCCGTGAAGCTGTGACATGGTGATTTTCTGCACATTCTCCTTTTCTTCTATGGCAGATACTTTAGAATCAAATTTAGCAGACAGAGATCTCAAAACCTTTTCAACTAAGACAACTTCCTCAAATTCTTCACCCAGATCCCTCATACAATTCAAAATCTCATCCATACGCAGGAAATAATTAGCTATGCTTTCATTACTATGCATCTTAAGAGTTTCATACCGGATTCTGAGAGTTTGAAGCTTTGCTCTTTTTACCTGATCATCTCCTTCGTAGCTTGTGACGATTTTGTCCCATATTTCCTTAGCTGATTTGAAATGCATGATCTTCATAAATTATGATTGTGTCAAACTACTCAATAGGACAGTAACAGCTTTGGCATTGAGCTCATATTGCTTTTTCTCTGCTGGATCTGTAGGAGTTGCTGATGGGAATTTGTATCCTCCTTCTACGATTCCCCAAATTTCTGCTCCAAGTGATTGTAGATATGCAGTGGTTCTTATCTTCCAGTGAGTAAAATTGTTCCCGTCAAAGACTAGTGGCCTGATGTGTGCCTCTCTTTCTGGATTAGCCATTCTGATGGATCCTTTCCTTCAAGCGATCAAGCTTCCTCTGAAGGACCTGCTCCGATACCAATTGTTGGAAATAATACTGAGAGGGGGGGGGGGGGGGGGGGTGAATAAGTATTATCAGATCAGTAAAACCTTTCTCAATTTCATACTTAGAAACATATACGCTACTTCAATTAAGTGAACCCGCGTGTACACGCTACTGTGTCTAATGCAACTAGCGTATATCCAGAGATTGATTCAGTTAGCTTAATCTTCAGTAAATGCATCAGAACATTATTAAGCATATTTAACAGTAAACAGGTGCAGTATAACAGAACAGAACATCACACAAGAGCCACACACATGAACACCATGATATAAGGTGGAAACCCAATGTGGGTGAAAACCACCTGCTGCAAATCGTCTCTTTCTTCTTTAATAAGAAACTTCTTTTACAATGTACTGGTGCAGTCCTTTACCAGTACGCAGGCTACAACCTGCAGAGGGCTACAACCCTCTCTCGTTTTCCAACTACTTCTGGAAGGGAGCTACAACCCCCTCAGCTCTTGTACTAGCCGATCCATTTACTAGTACGTAGGTGCTGACCCTACAACCTTCTTTCCTTCAGGGACCACGTTTCATCAATTTTCAGACTGGATCCAAGAGTACAAAACAAACATTACTGCAATACAATCATCAACTTATACTTGCATCATAATTCATTAAACAACCCAATACTGAATCAATGAAACCCTGTCATCAAGAACACAGAACCCAAACCAGAGCCCAGAACTCTGCAACAACCACCAGAATCAACAGCAACCTGAAATATCAAATCTTATTATGCATACGCTACTTCACTGTACCAAAACCGCGTGTATACGCGCTTTCTCCAAAGGCAACCCGCGTGCAGATCTAGAAATAATTACTTATGCCTTCGCTGTCAGATCCGACCCTTGCCAAGCGTCCCGAACAGATAAACAGTGATACCAGATCTTCTCACTTCGTCAGACACACAATGCTTGCCTCCACTTGCCTAATGATCTTCTCCTTATATAGCCTTAGGCCCTTTACAATACCACGGTCCAAAACCATAGTAACCCAATACCATCAGCTTCAAAACTAGGGATCAACACGTTCGTCGAGACATCAAGGTCCAAAACCATAGGCACAACTTCCAAGGAATAACCGCCGTGGACCAAAGATAAGTTTTCCACATACACGCGCTTTTACTGAAGCCAACCGGCGTGTACACGCGACTTGATATATAGAGAACCTGCGTATACGCGACTTGGTATATAGTGAACCTACTTGTATACGCGACTTGGGCTTAACGAACCTGCGTGTATGAACTTTCTTTGCATGCTGTACTAAGATCTGTCCTCTGATTAAGTTGCCATCACCTGTACCAACCTCTGAGCACCTGTACCAACCTCTGAGTGAGTTGCCATCAAGGACAACACTTGAATCATAATGCCAACAAAAATTGCATAGTTATTCGCCTAGGTTCTTGGTTAAGAATCGACGAAATTTGTCCCTAAGTATTTTTACATATTCTACATTATATTTTGCATGAGGGAGTCATTTTTAATTGGTCGCATGCAATCTTAACAAAATATTCAATCAATTAAAGGGGTTATTTATATGTTCATACCTTGTATATGCCATCGTTTATTACAACACATTTGAAGGCCTCCCAAGGTCCCACCACTTTAATTTTGACCTTGACCCTATTCGATTTTAGTATTCATACCTTTGGAGACATATGACTCCATTCCATTTCTATTCGATACAGAATTGTTTGTTCTCAAGATGCAATTTTTTTTTGTTAGTCCAAATATTAGAAAATGCTCCTGAGAATCCCTCACCCTTTTAGAAGGAAAATGCATTTTTCAAACAAAGAAAGAGTTTTCATATATTCAACTATTTTTATTTGAAACTGCTCTCTTTGTACCCACAATTTATTTATGTAACAATTCTTCTTAATATAATTATGTTGAAAATGAAGGTCCTAGGCTCACTTCTTCAATGAAAAAAGGAAAAATTATGCATCTTCCTATTTCACTAGGTAGTTTTAAAGTTAAGAATATTTCTAGAATGCACCTAGAATGAATGAGTATGCTACTTATATTGATGTGTTCAAATTGAACATGATGGAAGAAATAAAAGGTTTTGACTCTCAATTTTCTTTTCTTTTCATCATTGGATATGGTATTACATTTTAGGAAAAGCAACTTGAAGGTGTTTGATACAATCAAATCTTGCTTGATAGTTTACAGGATTTTCATGAAGATGCAAGCGCCTTAAACAACACTAATTTACCACAAATATATCATGGAAATTCAATTGCAAAAGTTGGCTCCACTCCCCAATGCACACAAAAATGCACTTCTATTTCAAAGGGTCAACCTCAACCAAGGGAGCTGAAAAGGAAGATTAGTAATATTGCTAGAGATGTTGGTGATAGGAATCTATCAAAGTTTAACCTTGAAAGGTATTTTGTTATTGGATTTAGTTGAAAAAGAAAGAGAATCAATACCCATGGCATTCCTAAGGACCCAAATATTCAAGTTATGGAAATTTACGATATTGAGGAAACACTAAAGGAGTTAAACTGGGCCGAAAGGCAAGTCTTGGAAATTTAGCTCATCACTGAGCATTTGGCTCAATAAGAGCTAGTCGATTTTGAAATTAAATTAGTCATACTAATCATGTAGCCTACAAGAAGAATATAAAACAGTTACAAGTTGAGAAAATAAATGTCAAGAATGATGAAGTTAGTGGAAAGGTGAACTCTAAAATTTATGTGAAAGGAATAAAGCCTTTAAAATTATTTGAATTTCATCAGGTTACTAGAGGTGAAATGGCCTATTTAATATCAAGGCAAGAAGTTGGAAATATAACATTGAGAGAAAGGATAAAATAGTTGGAGATGGATTTATTATTGAAGCCATTATTTGTTGAACCAATCTCTATTGTTAGGCCAAATTCAACTTCAAAAGACATACCAGAGAGCAGTTCAAGTATTAAAGAACATTAAGTCTACTTGTTGGATTTTTTTTAAGTATGTTTCCAATAATATCAATATTTTTTTTTATGAAATCTAAGAAGTGTGGGAGGTGGCTATAGTTTTGGCCAACCTACGTGGAAGAATAAACTACCTCATTTAATATTTGCAAAAGGACTTAGATAATGATGAAATGTTTTATATTCATCATGAAAGTATCAAATATGAATGAAGGACAAAGGAAATAGAAAAATATTCCATCACAAGGGAGAGTCGAGAAATTAAAATTTTGTTGGAAGGAATGAATATAGACACTCTGTGAATTAAGTGTTAAGTGTGACAATATAAAGACAAGATTGAGTGATTTATTCTTTAAATTAATTGAGGTGGAAAAAGAATTGGAGGACCCAGTCTTATCATGGACGTGATGCTATTAAATAAAGAGGAAAGATAGTAACATGTTGATGTATTGCAAACCACTTGGGGAAGCAAATTCAATCAACTTGTTGATTTCCCCAAGGAACAAACTGATAAATGATTAATTCATTTTGCTAGTTAGAACAAAAACCAATTGGATATAGTACATCAAGTCGATTATGATTTGAAAGATATTGAAGATGAGTGGTTCAAAGTATGAGTGAAGCAAGAAGTTATCGTGGCACCATTACGAGACTTCATTGAAAAATGGCTTAAAGATACTTTAGAGATGGTAAATACAAAATAATTGGTCAATAGTTGGACTATGGTTCCACTTCTAACATAGACCGACATTTAAAAGGAGGAGATTCAATAATGGATGAGAGACTTCTTCTAGCACTGTAAGAAGATTGTATAGCTTCGATTTCCTGAACCTTATTCTTTCATAGAAATCATGCAACTATTTGATTGTGGAGTCTCCAAAGAAGTAAGGCCAATTTCAATTGTTGTTTCTTCTCTTCTAGGTCTTAACTTTTGTTATTTGGTTCATGAGAGCCCAATCCCTAATTAAATGGATGAATGCATTTACATTTCTTGGATATTAGAGACATTATTAAAACATTTGCATATTTTTTAAGGTTCTTCAAAAATTATTTAAGAGTTCATCTCTAGTGTGATTTTTGAACTTTGGGTTTTAAGCCTAAGATTACAAGGGTGTAGCTATTTGCATCCCAATGAGTTTTAATGGAAATGTATTTGAAAGTTCTCTGAAAATGTGTGCCATGATTTATTTCTCTACAAATTTGTGATATTTTTATTTATATTTATGCTGGAACATCTATTAAAATATATGAGTTTTGAAATGTTGAAATTTATTTGATGTTTCTATTCATATGTACCATATTTTTTCTTATTTTTTGAGACCTAGTCTTGTTTCAGCCTTTTTTATTTATTTTCTTTTGACTGTGTAATTATTTTTTAAAGAGGAATGCCACCTCTTAAAAATGAGAATGGGAATTATTCCCTTAAATATTATGTTTGAAATTTTCTTAATCTCAACAATCAACACCCTTGTCTACAAAAATAGAATATGTAAGTACCCATAAGTTATAAGTTATAGTGATAGTAGTCTGAATTAACCCAATTTCACACAAATACAAAACTAGACAATTACCAATTCCTTATATATAATTATTATAATAATATGATATTAAATATACTATTTTCATTTATTCAAAATATGATATTAGAAATTATTATATTAAAATGTGGTTAAATTACGATATAAATTATAATGTAAATCATAGTGCAAAGCAGTGATTGTTTTTCCAAATATTATACAGTAAAATATTTTGTTAGATTGCAATGTTTGTTAATGGTTATCTTAAACTACGAGATAATTTTACAACATTAGTGTTATGTCACACTAAGTGTCTTGTTATAGTATCATCTTTAGATTACAACATTCATGAAATGTGATGTAAAGGCTCATTAACAACTTCTATAATTTATTTTTATATTATTTTATATGAATGTTATACCTTGTGGTATCAATGTATGTGTGACAATGTAATGTTCATGAAATATTATGCTATTCAGTAAGAGTTTATTTAAATGGAAACATTCATAAAATGTGATATGGCATTATGACATTTATTAATGATTTTGTCATATTTTAATTTCTGTGGAAGATTGTGTTGGATTATGAGATTCTTCAATGACTATGTCAAATTGTGAATTAATATTTCACAAATTTATCTTAAATAAAATATTTAAATAAAATATTTATATTGATATATGGCTAAGGTGCATTGTGATGTTCATCAATAGTGATGTGAGATGGTTAGTTGTGAAATGATTATATTACATCATTATATTACATCATGACAATTAACAATTATAGATTTAACCAATAGTTTGTCACATTGGTCTTAGCTAGTTGGGTGATTTATTAAAAAAAAAGCAGGTTGTGCATCAATTTAAACAAATTATTCGAAAATATTTTGTTGGATTATGATATTTGTTAATGGTTATATCAATTTATGTGAGTAACGTTATAGCATTAACGATTATGAAACATTGCAACGTTCATATATCATAATGTCATTCATGAAAGAGTTTCATTGGATTACAACATTGATGTTTCATTAACAAATTGTATAATTTATTATTATATTCACATATTTTTTTTAGGAATGGTATATTATTAATGAGTGTGACTTTACAATGTTTATCGAATTTTATATCACATTAGTAAGGGTTTGTTTGAGTTGTGACATTCATGAAATGTGATGTGGCATTTGACATTCATTAATGATTTTGTCATATTCAAATGTTTATTGGGTTGGCTTATGAAATTTTTCAATAATTATATTGAATTGTGAATTAATGTTTGGTAGTTTTATTTTGAATAGTTGTATTAATGGTTGATTTGTATTTTTATATTTGTGTGAAAGGGTGATTATGTTGTATTATGATAATAAATTATGTGAAATGGTTATATTTTATTATGACAATAAATTAGAGTATTTATTTAACAATTTATTATAGTTAATTTGGCTAAATCAAAAATTTTGTTTTATGGTTGAAATATATACTGTAAACTTGCATGTGATTTGTTGCACTTAGTTTTTTTTTTTTGTTTATATATATATATATATATATCTATATATAGAGTCATATATATGACTATAGTGTACAATACTTACACGTTCCAACCTCAAAGAAAATTTATTAATATATTAACGGGTGTATAATCAAAATAACTTAAAAAATAATAGAAATGGTTTAAATTTTAATAATTTAAAATTTTAGAATTGAATTCAAGATGTTGAATGAAGATTTATAAAGCTTAATTGTATTGTAAGGTAAACCATAATAAATTTTGGCTAAAACAATTTCAATGTTGCCTTATATTATCATATTTTTATCATCCAAAACATAAGTTAGAATACACTTTGGCTAAAAGGATATCAATATCTACAAATATTGCATTAATTAAAAGGCCTAAATGTAGGAGGGAATAAATTGTCTCTAAAAGGATGTAATATTTGGCATTAGATAAAACACACTATAAATGATTCCTAATAACTAATTAAAATTGATATGACATGATTTATTTGATAGGTTTTATTTAGATGTATAGTGAATGTCCCTAACACATTACAATTGAAGGAAACTTTGTGGAACTGACTTCCTCTTAAAACCATTTTTGTTACCTCTCTTGTAAACATTGTTATGAATCGAAATTCATGTAGATAATCTGGAAATGTAAACATCGATTGGATGAGAGGAGTAGACATGTATTCAAAGTTTGAGGTGGAGGAGTTTCTTAGGAAGTGGTTAAACTCAAGTCGTTCATTTAATATGACACCAATTTTTTTGGTTGGGTTTTATGGCTTGCACAATAGGTAGGGAGATGGAGTATGGGCATCCTGAATGGAGGACAAGCCCCATAACACCTCTTCCCTCGAGGGGCGTGTTGGGTGGTCAACGTGCAAGAGGAGAGAAGAGGGTCAGCAGAAGAAAAGGACAACAAGAAAGAGAATGCAATAATGGATGTCAGTGAATTAATTCGGTGGAAAGTTGAGTATGTGTAGAAGTAGTATGATTTGATATGCAGGAAATTGATTAAGACACATGAATTGTATGTGGGAAAAGTGCATACTAGAAATTGATAAATAACTTGCAAAAAGGGATGCTCGAGAGCAACATTGGCACAGGAGCAAGAACATGTTGAGGAGCGCAAGAGTGAAGATAAGACTATAAAAAGAAAAAGCGGAGACACTATATATTATGGAGACCTGCAGGGTTGAGAAAGTGGAAACACAACGGACTTTGGATTCCTAGTTAGCAAATTGGGTGAACCATGTGTGCTTTGGATGCCTATAGGGTTAGCAGGTGGAAATATGGTGTTCTATGGATCCCTGTTTGAGAAAGTGGAGACATTGTGGGATATGATCTTGTAATAAGTAGGTGGAGACACTATGGGATATAAACCTATAATAAGAAGGCACAAACGTGGTGAGCTCTCGATTCTTGTGTGACTTGATTGAATGAAATTAATGTGAATCCCCTTAAGCACTTAACTCCCCAAACTTTGAATCTCGTTTGGGGGTGGTCAACTGTAAAAAATATTATAGTGTAGTTGGCCTATGGTTGGGTGGAGAGTTGAAGTCCCTCCTTCAGTTGTCAATCATTCAAGATATACAAATAAGTGTTTTTACTTGTGTGTGTGTGTGTGTGTGTATTGAATTGTGAATAATGAATGTTGTCATTATGGGTTTTAACAATGAATGTATCAACATTGCTCATGGAGAATGTGTTATTCTTGGTTGTCTTTAATGATATGTATATGTGATTATTCTCATGGTTCGATGGATTTGTAGATCCCCATGGTTATTAATGATTTCTTGAATTACACAGTTACTTACATGGTTTTTTAAGGATGCTTGGTGTGCACAATTAAGTTGTTTTTGTGAGTGTGTGATTTCCTTTGTTTGGCATGATAAGAATTTCATGGATCCTTGATTGTTTGAGACTATTGATTGTCCTTCCTGGTAAGGGAAGAATGACATTTCCATAAAAAAATTATTAGGAGATATGATAGTAATGTGTGAAATTCACTATTTGGTTTAATATGATGCTACTATGCTTGAATAGTAGAAACAACATTAGTCATGGTTTGGTTTGTTTCAGTGCCTAGTAGTAGGTGTTTTTATATATTTATTGGATTATATTATGTCCATGGATGATGTCTGAATGTTATTGTGGAAATGAGGATTTCATTTCTATAGAGATCGGTGTTATGAGAAATACTCAACATCATAGAAAGCTTGGGAAAAATCCATGGAAATTCCTAATAAATTTTAAGTCTGAAAGATGAAGAAGTCAGGCTTGTATCAGGGGCTAGATAATTCCTTGGTTTGGATTTGTATAGGAGTTAGATACATTGTAGGCTAACAGATGCGTCTAAGATTCCGAACATCTAGATCATCCTCTCTTATTCACTTCTAAGGAAGTTCCAAATTCGTATTTACCCAAATAACTAATGTGAAGGTTGAATAAAAGGGTTTATTTGGGGTGGGGCTAGTTGAGGTGTTCAAGGCTTGGAGCTGGATTTGTGTGTGATATGGATTTCATTATGGAGTGGGATATACAAGAGGTTGTGGCACATGGTTTAGTTATATTGCGAATGGAAACTATATCCAAGGGCCCGAGGTTTTGGGAAGGGTGTCGGTTTGGAAATCTTGTGTGCACTAGATTTTTCCTCAAATCTAGATATAACATGAAATCACCAAATTGCACGAAAGGTCAGACCCCGTGGGCCTCAAAAGCTAGGTTGATGTCAAAATTTCCACAAATATATTATTGGGACCACATGGACAGGTGATATGGAGGTAGTGCTAACATGGCACCTTCGTGGAAGTGATACAAGGCAGTAAAAAATGATATTTTTAGATGTTGAATCAACCAACTCTATCTCATGGTAATGTCTATATGGCGCCACATGGATAAGGAGAATTATGTGGCACCAACATGGGATATGCATGGCCAAGGGAAATGTCACCATGAAATTCGACTCCCTGGTGACGTTTTGTAGCATTTTGGTGTATTGAGGGCGCAATATTACAGTTGATTAAAGGTGTAGAATGGGAACATGCATGCTACCTGCATGTTACCTGGAATAGACTTTATCATCACACTGCGTAGGGTTGACGTTGATGTTCCTAACAAATGTGGGCATGATAGCACTATTAATGGATGGTGTAAGATGGAAAACTTCCCCATTACCTAACATGCAAATTCATGTCATTTCACATTGTGCCAGTTGTAATTTAAGTCATCATTGTTGCTTGGTGTTGCAGGCCCAGTGGTGAGGTGGAAAGTGCCACAAATGTATGACTAGGGCTACATGGACGACACATGTGAATTTAGAGGATGTGGGTGGTCGCTTGGAAAGATTGTTGAAATGGCATCTTTGACATGTGGCAGCAAGGAATGGCCTTTTTGGATAGCATAAGGGCTATTTTTTAGGAGACACGTGGCATCGTCAAAGGATGCCACATGGCAGGGTGAGGCCCCCTTGATGTCTTTCTGACGGATATCTACCCATTAGTTGATGTGCAACATATGAAGGATTATAGACCCCCTTGTTAATTGTCAGGAAGGTAGAGGGGGTCACAATTAAATCATGCCGCCAATATACGAGCAGGCCACATGGAACAAATATGAATAGGGGGAAATATGAGGATTTAATCATAGAAGAGACAAACAGTTGACCCCGGCCCCCCCCCCCTCATTAACTGTTGGGAGGGTAATGGGCCCATGCAATGAATATAATTTTTTGATTTAACTTGAACAGTCGTGCCAAGGCCTTGAGCTCAAGATGTTTAACCATTGGTCAAGTGAGTGCCATGTGGCACTATTTAATTGGTCAATATTTAAATGGGCATAACTGTCAATCTAGGAATTAGATTGAGGTAAAGTTTTACATCACCAAAAATCTCTTGACAAGCTAGATGCGTTGGTGTTATCCAAAGTTATTTCCACTAAATTTGGGAAAGAAGGAAATTTTGTAACGCCATTTCCATAAAGAGATCATGGAGGTTCGGTTAATTAAAAGTAACACCTCTCTTTAGCTTGGAAGCCCATGGGGGAGGGAGGGACAATTATAGAGTGGCACCAGAGTGCCCAAGTTCATCACTTGGACTTAATGGGTCTAGAAGGATAAAATATAGAGCTCTTTTATAAAGCTTCATGTTTTCAAGTGATTGTTTGTTGTGTGCAAATGGGTGTTGGTTGTAGCACTTTGAATGGTGATTGTGTTTTGATCGCAGACTCTGTGTTGTATGCATATCAATTATGATGTCTGAATTGTGAAATGATAGAGATAACAAATTATTATATGTTAGTTGTTTTCTAACATGCATGCTAACTTGAAATTTGGTGTTTCAAATAGCCTTATGTCAACATGCTTATTGCAAATAAGACAAGGTTATGGGAAAATGTGTTTATTTATATTTTCTATTGGCTAATAGTTATGTATGTGTAAATACACATAAGGAGAAACCAAAAAACAACAAGAGAGAGATGGATGAGCAACATAATGATGTAGGACAACATTTATAGATCTCAACATGATTAGGAAGAGGATTCTGTTAGAAAGAAGAGAGAGGAAGGCTCCCCTGACTAGATGGATACTCACAGAAGTTTAAGGGATGAGCTAATAAGTTACAAGGTTGAAAATGAGAATATTATTTCAGAGCTTAGGAGAAGCAAGCTCAATTAAATACAATTACACTACAGAGCTTATCATACTTGCAAAAATAGGAGAAACATGAGCTAGTTGTCAGCCACTAAGAAAGTATAAATACACACAAGTCTCATCATGATTTTGGAAGCATGAATTAAACTCTAATGGTGTAAAAGGAAACATATCCAAGAAAAGATGTCGGCAGGAAAACGAGGATACAATGAGAGATAGAACACCACTAAGTACTTTGGAGAGGAGGATGGGAAGTTGTGAGAAATTTTTTAGAGTTAAAACTAAGAGACACTTCCAGTAGAAAAGGAAAGAAAAAGGATTGTTGCCAGAAGAATTTAAGAAGCCGAAACCTCCTATATTTTATGGACATGTGAAGGAAGAGGAAGTAGAAGAATGGTTACTAGGAATGAAGAAGTATTTCAAGGTGCATGATTACTCTGAGAATATGAAGGCAAGAGTGGCCATTTTCAACTTGAAGGGAAAAGTTGATATCTAGTGGGAAGACATAAATAATGTCAAGAGTATTAAAGAGAAGGAGTTGTCTGGGAGGAGTACTTATCTAAAAGATAATATGAAAACAAGGTCGCCTAGTTTCATGAAAACAAATTGGGGAAGTTTATATTTGATGAATATACCAATAGATTCATGGAGCTATTGAGGTATGTGCCTTACCTCAAGGATAAGAAGATAAATATCCAAAAGTATCTCAGTGGGTTATCACAACAATTCAGGGACATAGTAGAGTTTAATGAGCCAAAGACATTGTAGGACACCATTTGAAAGATGAAGTATTGCTATGAACAATCCAAGAATAAATGGATTAAGTCCCAAAATAATTGGAAATGAAAAGACAAGACCAACTTTAAAGGAAAAGAGTAGAAAGTTGTAAGACATTAACTAAGAGGAAGGAATCTAAAGTTTATCACTCCTGTTAGGGTTGAGGTTTAGCAGAGATCCACTATTGTTGGTAGATGTCAGTTATCTCAGCCTATAGGAGAGGAAGCCAAGTATTTTGGAGGAGAACCTATAAAATGTTAGATTTTTTGAGAAAGCCACAGGAAGAAATATTGTCCCTAGTGACATAAGAATAGCCCAAGGCACTACAATGTGCAAGAAGTGGAGATAGTGAAGGATGTGGCTCAGAGCATGCCATAAATCTATGCCACATTGGAAAATAGGAAATTCAATCACCAAGCATTAGTGATTGATATGGAAGGTATGAACAATGACCAAGTTACTTTTATTTTGATTGATCTTGGTTCCAATTTTAGCTATGAAACTCGATGAATTATAGAGAAGTGTGCATTATCAAAGAAAGCACATGAGAAATCATGATTGTTTCAGCTAGCCACAAGTCGTGAGGTTCAATGAGACAAGTTAAATATGTCATGAGGTCTTGTACAGTGGTGATAAACAACATGTCCACATGCATCGAATTGAACCTATTATCAGTGGGTTCTTATGATGTGTTAGTCAGCATGCACTAGCTAGCAGGTCACAATACCAAAAATTGTCTGCCACAAAAACTTGATAAAATGCCTCAATGAAGAATGGGAAAGAGTGATGTTGCAAGGGATAGGAAAGCCTATGACAACTCAACAAATATTAGTGCTAAAATTGAAAATGTGTAGCCAAACGGGAAGCGAATTATACATTATTCAAGTAAATAGTAAATTAGAGGTTGATAAAGATAAAATTAAATATTTGTCCATCTTAAAATAATCAACGATGTGTTTCTAGAGGAAATAACACAAGATTTATGCCAAGCTCATAAAGTGTGACTTATTCCAGTCACATGTTCAGTACTTGGGACACATTGTTTCCAAATAAGGAGTAGTAGTAGATCCAAAGAAGATCAAATCCATCATGGAGTGGACTACTCCTCATAATGGAATATAAGTTAGATCATTTATGGGATTCGTTTGGTATTACAAAAGGTCCATTTGAAATTTCTCCAAGATTGGATATTTAATAAAAACATTGCGAAGAAAGGGGATTAAATTGCAATGGATAGTAGAATTTTCAACAAGTTTTGAGAAATTGAAACATCTTCTCACACATGCACAATATTGAGATTAGCATACCCAAAAAAAAATTTGTGGTGTGCACAAACTGCTGCAAGGAAGGACTTGATGGAGTCCTAATGCAAGAAGGATATGTGGTCTATTATGAATCAAGGAAAATGAATGAGCATGAACACAACTATGTTACTCTTTACTTAGAGTTGGTAATGATAGTGCATGCATTGAAAATGTGGAAGCATTACTTCCTTGGAAGGAAATTTGTTCTGATGTCAGATCATGGAGGGTTAAGGTACTTATTTGATAAGCCCAAACTAAATGCAAGACATGCAAGGTCGCTAGACTTTATAAGTGATTTTGATTTTAAAATAAAATAGGCCAAAGGAAAGTAAAATTGTTAAACTCACGCACAAATGGATAGAAAAATTAAGATAATTTTGACATTACATTCTATTATCTATATATATATATATATATATATTAATACATTATTTTCCAACCCTTGATTTTCATATTCCAAGTGGTCTCTTGGGCTCTAATGATTGTTCATATTCCACGGCACAACCCTCAGTGGGTTAGTATCCAACATTCCCCCCCTTAATCTGAAAGGGTATATATGAGTCCAAGAAGAGAGCTGAAACAAAAAAATACAAAAAATGCAAGGCAATAATTAGGTGACTATGCTCTCTAAAATGATGGTATAAGGTGAGAGAACTCAAGGTCCCAACCAGTGGTGGTTTAAGGATGACCACAAACATTGGAATGCTTAGTGTAGTTCCTAGATCAGTTCTGAATTTGGCTAGAAGCTGAAGTCTTCTGCTAGAGGAAGTGCTCCCTAATGCTTTGAAAATGTATACCATTAAGGTCTCAACCTGAAATGCTTGATGCAGTTCCTGGAATAGTTCCAAATCATGCTAGAATCTGGATTCCTATGCTAGAGGAAGTTTTTGGAAAAGAGATACCATTTAGGTTTCAACCTGTGGTGGTTTAAGGAAGGCCAACAACCCAATCATGATCATGGGGTATTGAATCTGGGTATGGCTGACTCTAGCTCTAGGATTAGGTAACCATTTCAGGATGTGGCTTAGGTTCACTTGTTTTATCTTTGAAGTTAGTAGATGACCATCAATTATCCCCTGTTAGATACAAGGTGAGAAGATGAAGAAAACTCAACTGCAAGATGTGTCAATACTCGAAACAAATTATGTGGTATGAGCTAAATATCTTCTTGGTTGTTGAAGCCCATTACCAAGAAGTGATCCATCCAATGTGAATCTTCGTTCTTGCTGGAGGCTTGTTTCTGATTTTGAATGATGAGTATTTTTATGAAAATGCTCACATGGGTGAAGATAAAAAGAATGATATTTTACATGGCCAAACCTGTCGCAATGTTGGCATCTGACAATATGATGTGGAGGAGGAAGATGAGCAAGTGAAGGTGAGTTGTCTTGAAGAATATAACACTCTAATATTTGATGGGTTTTGAATAATCTAGAATATGAAATGAAACCTCCTTGTCATATCCAAGAACTATTTTGTGATTGTTGCTAACAAGCTCTTCCTAAGGTTTGATGATGGAATTGGGAAGTGAAGGTCGAATTTCTGCATCTGCATGCAATTCTACTCTTGCATTGGGCATTGAATTAACCTCAAATTGACTGATTTGATTGGTTTCTAGCTGCTGATGGGAGTTAATTATAAACTCAAAAGGGGGATTGTTCTGAACAAAAATAGATTTAGAATGAAGACTCTTCTACTCTAATTCATCTTGTTGTAGTTGTGATTCAAGTTGTAAAAACTCAATTTTGTCTTGTGCATTTTGTAAACAAAATTTAATATCAGCAAGAGTGGTTTCGCTGATTTTGATTGTGTCCTCAACAATAGAAAATATCAGTTTGTTTAGTAATTCTAGTAGTCCATCAACCAATTTCCAACAATTTAAATTCTTGAATCCAAATGTGCTCCCAAACGAAATAAATGAGTGTTACCTTTGTTAAAAGAAGATGTATTTGAATGTTACACCAGAGCCAAATAAAAAAATAGAGTGTCAACATAACTTGTAGAAGGGATAGTACGAACAACAAATGCAAGTGTGGTGTTGAACCAAAATATCAAGGACAAAAGTGCATTGTAGTAATGGACTTATGAAATGGATCTTTGACAATTTTGAAAATTTAAACTAGATGGATTTCATGCAAGGACTTGAGAACTTGAGGATTCCGTTGATGGAATGATTGATCACATCATTAATGAGATCCTTGTGTGTAAAATCAATATTTTGCACATCAACTTTGATGAGTATGATGCACAAAATGACAATTATAACTATTTATCTACCACTTGAATTGAGTCCAAGTATTATGTTGGTGTTTCTTCTGGTTGATGGTATGAGTACCTCTTATCCACACTACAAAATTGATGTGCACTTGAAATTCTCCTTTACCAAGAAAAGTGTTGAGCACTTGTAGTTAAAGCACATATTTTCTTTTATCCTTGCTGCACTTGCATACATACTCATGTAACATATATCTTAATATTGGACTGATAGTTGGTATTTATCTATGTCACTGTCAAAAATTTTCTCATCACCGTCAACGAAAAGAGTTCATGCATATGTTCTAGATAGTCTTGGAGGGTTACAAATATACAATTTCCAAGAGATATAATATTCAAATTGTTTTGAATGAGGTTGCTTCCAAACACATTTTTAGGGTTTCACGATGTTCCATCAACATCAATCACCCTTCCTCCTGGAAGATAGAGTTATCACCCTATTCTATATGTTATAATGCTCAAGCAGTTTGATGTAAAACCAGCACAAGACCCATTCACAATAGCTTCAAAAAATGTCAAAACTTAGCCAAGGTGCCAAGATGGCACAAATATTATATATAGGTTTAATAGAAAATGTCAATGTTGTTCACATTCAACAAATATATCCATCCTCTTTAGGAAAAGAGAGCATTGAATGCTCACTGGGAAGGATCACCTAAGCAATCATTTACAAATAGATCATAATACTATTCTAATTCACTCAACAACATGCCACAATATTATAACTCTTGGGAAGCAGATCTAATCTCCCCTTTATCTTTTCCAGATTTCTTAGGCAAAAGAAACTGGTTAATGTTAGGCATGACTCATCCATTAGAAATGATTATAGCTCCAAACAACTTTCTCATATCCTCATCATTACGAAAGATAAACTAAATATGCCTTGGGGCTATACCATTCTTCTTGTTATACCATACAAAATTACCAACAAGTTCCAAAACCTCAGTTGTTAGAAACGATGTCTCATGTAAAATTAATAATATCAAATGCTTATCCTATACGAGTTGAGATGCATTTACCAGGTTAATGTGAATGATCCCATAGTCTTGAAATTTGAATGAGAAGAGTGGTTGGTAGCAATTGTAACAAACAAGGTGTAGGCTTGACAAGTCTGCAGAGAAAAAAAAAGATTCAGAGGCCTTATTGGCAAGGTTGGAAAATGATAGAGACATTAGGAAGAGACTTGGATGTGATTTCACTAAGAGAGAGGAGTGTTTTCTGGTTTTGTTGAGTGATACAATGATACCATACTAATAATTGTTCTGATTCATGGGCATAACAGAGTAGGCAAGTTTGGAGACAACCCATGATTGTAAACATGTCTCCATAACGTGAAGAACTAGTGCGTGGAGAAAAAATGCTTAATGCAACTATACAAGTAGTATAATAAGTGCTTAGGTGCAAAGCCTAGGAAGGTAGTACTGACAACAAAGAAAATCCAAAAAACTAGTGGTCATAGACTTGAAGGCCCCAAAAAATACTAGTGGCTCACACTTGAGTAGGGTAGGAAATAACTGCTCTGATACCGTGTTAAACTCACACACAAATGGATAGGAAAACTAAGATAACCATGAGATTGCATTCTATTAACAAGATATACATATTAATACATTGCTTTCCAACCCTTGGTTTTTATATTCCAAGTGGTCTCTGTTAGTGTCTGTCAGTCCTGCCAGTCACTAGTAATCAAATATGCTCTTACAAGGTCTTCGTTAGGGTCTCAAGTCAAATTTTTATCATTTCATTAGGTTTTCAAAATATAAATTTGGTCACTAATTTTTTTTTGTGTTCCAGTCATTTCCATCACTAAATTGGATGTGCCATCACTGAAAGGTCATCATGATCATCTCATTCATATCACCATGGTCCTCATTCAGCTCCGTTTCACCACTAAGTCATTAGGGTCAAAGTCATCAAAATCTGTCATTTCATTCATAAATCTGGCAAATGAAGGAGTAGTAATAGGGAATTTTCTCAAAAAGTTTTTGTTTCAAAGTGTAATTTATTTCAAATATGATGTAATAAGTTCTAATGTTCCAAATCTGCATTGAATGTTCCAAAGCTACATAGTTTTCAAAGCAAAAGTGAAAAACATATGGTGGGCCACCCCACCAATATGAAGAAATTGACTTCCACAAGATATAAAAGACCATCACAATTCGTTTCTCTCACTCTTTTCATTAACAAAGAGGTCTCACTCACTAGAAATCACTTCCTCAACATTTTCAAGGCCCTAGGATACTCCAAAAAGTGATTCCAAGCAGCTACGTTGCGTTTTCAGCAGCCACGCTGTGTTTTCACTCTAGAAGCCATAAAACTTGTTTCAAGGGTTCTCAAAGGAAATTGAAGTCTTCATCAATAGTCTACAAGTAAGTTAAGGTCCCTTGATACCTCCTATCAGCTTTATTTCCTTGTTTTTATGGTGCATAGCCTCCATTTGTCCCCACACTGCGTTTTTGGCAGTTTTCATAGCTGGGACTATATAAAAATTCCCTAGGCTAAATCCTACACTCATTTCATCCCTTTCCACTTCCCAAAGTTCCCTAACACCCTTACCTACTTCCCTAAATTTTCCTACCCTCATTTCCCTTCCCTAAACCCTTCATCCTATCCCCTCACTCACTTCCCCTGTTTTTCCCACTAGGGTTTTCTCTTGCAAACTATCAACATGGAGGAAGAAAAGAAATCTTATAACAAGGGAGGCCAAGTATCAAGGTATGAACCACTCAACACCCATGAGATGATTTCCTCCTCACTGTCCAAGCAATGTTTCCAGAATGTTGGTTGTCTAAGGTTCAGTGAGCAAGTTCAACAAGTCAAGTATCATGCTAAGTTGAACAACTTGTTTGCCACTAACCTTAGGAGAGATAAGGTCATTGTTGCAAGGGTCAAATTCACAATTTCAATTAAAGACATAGAGATACCAAATAGTGGAGAAAATTTGTTTAAGAGCCTAGACTTGGATGTGAAAAACTACAAACCCTTCATCAAAGGTCACTACAAAGACACCATTAAGAATTTGTTTCCTTTTGGACAGATCCTTGAGAAGTTTGCTCCATTGATGAGGGTCATTATGAAGTATTTTACATGTGAGGGTATATTTTCGATGTTGTACATGTATCATGTCATATTTCTCATGCATTTCACAGGGGTAAAACCACTTAACCTATTCTACTACCTCTACAAGAGCTTGGCTAAAATGGCAGAGAAGGTGCAGCATAGACAAAGTGATCATAAAACCAGAATTTTTCACCATGCCCTCATCAAAATAATTGTATTTCATCAACTTGCACAAATTAACATCACTTGGGAGACATTCATTCAGTCAAATGCCTTTTTGTCTTCTGCTAGTCAGTCTACTAGCCAAAGTACACCATCAACACCATCCAAGCATATGGAGATTGGCTCATCTAGCAGAATTTCATTCAAGAGGATACCTAGGGCTGTGGTGACTTAAACATATTAGAGATGAAGGAGGCTTGTGTTTTCTCCAAACATTATGGAAGGGGCCAAGCCTACATCAGTAGAACAGGGATCACCATCACAACATGAGGCACCTTTGCAAGATGAGGAGCCATTCCATCTTGACACTGATATAGTAGACTTGGAGGTTAATGAAGAGCATAAGAAAGCATAGAAGGTCATCATGGAGAAATATGTTGAGATTAAAGAGCTTAAGGACAACTTTTCTAAGGCCAATTTCATGATTTCATTCCTAGAGCAGGAGAATAAGCAATTGAAGGTAAATCAACTACTCTTGAATAAGCATAAGGTTGATGTTAGCAAAGAAGATGTAAAGGGAAAAGCAATAGTTGACACAGATGATTCAGATGAGCATCAAGAGCAGGTGACAAGGAAGAGGCCAAGGACTAGAGGCCTCCAAAGGGCACTTCAACAACAAAGAGAACAATCTCCACCAAAAGAGCAAATGTCTTCAGTTGACCTAATTGCAGCTGAAATCAATCAAAATAGGGAGTTTTGGCTTGACAAAGTGAATTTCCATTTGGAAAAGCTCCTTAAGAGGGCCAACAAAGACAAAAAATTACAAAGACACATGGTTTCTCATTACTATACAAGGAATTAAGGCTCCAAAGTCAAGATCAAGTAGTTGAAGGAAAAACTCAAAGAAACCCTAATCAAGCCAAAAGAGAAGGTTAAGTTGGATTTGATTGCTGATGCTTCCCCCATAACATAGCATACCATATCAGGTCTTCATGGAGAAAATATGGACCAATTTTGAAGAAATTTTGGGAAATTTTGGGAAATTGTGAATTTTTGGCAATTTTTGAAACAATCACTAGGTCAAAATGTAGCGTGCCCCACGTTGCGCTTTTTATGGGGAGCTCCAAATGACAATTTGCTTGCATATTTGGATTTGTTATCACTTGTACATCACTTCTAGCTTATGGGAGCAAACTTTCAGCCGGTTTTGGCAGGTGAAAAAATCCAAAAACCACTCAAAAATCATCTCTTTTCCCTCTTTTTGAAGAGCTCGCTGCGTTTTTGGAGTACCTATGGGAGAATGAAGTTTTGGAGGGCTAGGAGTAACCTTTTTCAGTGATTAATGATTCTATCATGTAGCAGACATCTAGAGCTATCTCCAACATTTTTCAGATCAGGATTTGGACCTCAGGAAGGCCTCCAAAAGTCACTTCTACCAATTTCATTGCGTTTTCTCCTGGCACGCTGCGCTTTTGCCTGAATTCGCTACGTTTTTGCTTGAAACTCCTGTTTCTCAATTCTATTAGCTAGTTTTGAGTTTTCATGATGTAATTACTTGTCTTTGATGTAATTATGATGTAATGAGAGGTAAATAAGCTTGTTAGGGTTGTTTTCATGTAAATTTAGGCCTCATTTATGAGGAGCAGTTCAATCAAAGTTTAAATGGAGGATTTGTTTTAGCCTCCCTATGCATTAGGGTTTTGTTGAGAACTTCAGGAAATCAGCTCCTAAACTGAAGGATTTGACCCTAAGAGAGGGCAAGATGGTTTTTAGTCTATATTTATCTATTTTTCAGTCATAGAACAGGTTGGGCATCAATGAGTAGAACTCTTGGAGCTTGTACTTCATCACTATTTTGTAGGAAATCAAAGGACAGTTGTAGCTATTATTTAGGAATTCTTGTGTTGTGAGTTTGTGATGATGTTTTCTCTCTATTATAGTTTTATATGAATGATAAATCCATATTCTTTCCATGCTTATGGTTTTCAGTGATTTTCCTAAGAGGTCATAAACATAATTATTAATTTTAAGCTCTATTTTGTTAGGAACTTCATGTTTATGTCACTTGTCTTCTGATAAATGAATTCATGCTTTCCATGCTCATTTTGATCTTTGCTTTTCCACCCTACACTACATTGACAAAACCCCAAAGTATCAAAAAGGCATGCCTACCCTACTCCTTTATATCTCTTGCAGCTGAAACCTTTGATCTTTTGACCTAGTTCCCTGATTTTCACTCCTGATCCGGCAAAACCCTAAACATATTCCAAACCTCAGAGCTGAACATATCTAACCTAACATATTTTCTCATTCCAATCATAATTGGTATGAATTCCTAAAGAGATCCCTCTCTGGTTTAGGAGGGTTATCTGTTGAACCCTAAGTGGTTTGAGGTTACCTCTTTCGATCTCCCTTCTCAGTCTTGGGATATTGTGGAGGATAACATTTTGGCGTCATTTCTGGGGAGATGACTGATATATTTTTCCTGGGATTAGTTCTATAAGTGCATTCAAGACTGGTCCTATGGGTGACAGGTTCTAGTACTCAAAGAAGGCTGATCTAAATCACATCAAGTTAAGGTGTTAAAATATGGCTCCTAAAAGACAGACGAGGTCAAACCCTAACCCAAATGCACCTCTGGTTGTTGATGATCCAGAGAAACTACTAAGGAAACTCAAATCTCCTCTTCCTGAAAGTGGAGCTCGTAAATTGGTAAGAACTACTTCTTTTCCTGATCAATTGTTTACTATTGAAGATCTTTCTTTTGATATCCAATTTGAGTTATCTCTTTTCCGATCAAAGTCTGAATCTTTCCTTTCAGAGGTAGTATTTGACCCTATCAAGTTTGATTCTTATTTTCCTTCTTCTAAATCCCTATTTTCTAAAATTGATCATGAGCTTTGGTCAAACTTTAATAAGCTCCAAAGTCTAGCTGACCAACTTCAGATCACCATCGAAAAGGCCTACATTCAATATCAACTTGAAATTTTGTTTGTTGCTACTTCCTCTACCATACCACCAAATACATCAGCCACCACATATGTCATTGTTAATCCACCACTACCTCCTTTGATATCATCATCCCCATCAACACAACCAGTTGTAGTTCTTGTACAACTTTCTCTAGCAGTCATGGCAAGGTTTTCCCCTCTAGAATTACCTGGTCAACTTGTAGCCCTACCTCAAAACTATGGCCAAAGACTTCCTCTTTTTGATGGAAATTCAGAAATCACAGCTCAACAACATGTTGACAAATTGGTGGATTTCATCAATCTTGAAGAAGTTTATGAAGAGGATTCTAAAATGAGAATTATAACATAGAGATTTTCTGGAGAGGTTAAGAAGTGGTTTCGTAGTTTGGTAGCTGGTTCCATCAAAAAATCTCAGAAGCTAACAGATTTTTTCTTAGACCGATGGGAAGAAAAGAAGAATCCATTACAAATTATGGCTAAATACAATTCCATGAAGAGAAATCGAAATGAAACAGTGCAAGAGTTCACAACTAGATTCAATCTTGTGTAGAATTCTATCCCTAATGACATGAAACCTCCCCTTGGTTTAGCACTCCTCCACTATCCTGATTCCTTTGACCCGGACATGGCTTATCAACTTAGGGAGAGAGACCCTACCACTTTAGAAGAAATGCAGAGAAATGCAGTGAGTGTGGAAGCTAATTTGCTGATCAATAAGTCTAGATTAAAACTAGAGAAGAAAGTTATGATTAAGAAGGAATCCTCTTCTTCTTCTGATGGTAAAATCGACACTCTTATAAAAACCATGGAAAGAATGATGGACAAAACAACCATTGCAGATTGACAAGCAGAGCCTTAAATAAGGAATCCAAATTACAGGGGACAACAACAGTCACAATTCATAAATAAGAAGAAAGAGCAGAAAAATCAAGATCCTTAGGGACAAATCAGAACTCCATTTCAGCAAAATTACACTCAAGGCCCAGAAGAAGATGAAGAAGAGATTTTTGAAGCAAACCATTTCTTTGAGGAAGATCAACTACCTATTTTTCTAACTGAGGAAGATCAATTCTCTCAGGATTCTCTTGCACCAAGTGATCAACAACTTGTCCTTGAAAATGATGATTCCTGGGAAGTGCAGACCAAAGAATACCAAAGGGGTTATTATAATTCTCTCGGCCATTTGTAGAAGAAGTACAATTTGAGGAGAATGAATGTGCCCGTTACATTGAATCAGAAGAGGCAAAATTCTCAAAGAGATGCGCAAGACAAATAAACAACCCCTGCAGATCAAAACAAAGAAAAGGAGATTGTTATTCTAAGTTGGGACAAGACCAATGAAGCTTCTACCAGCAATGTAAGGAAGGATAAGGAGGTTCCAAGTGAAGGTCAGAGAAAGGAGTCTCATACCAAAGGAAAACCTGAAAAGAAGGACACCACTTCAAAAGAGGTAGAGAAGCAATCTAATTTGTTTAGTTTAGAGAATGAAATTTCTAAGTTGAAAGTTTCTATCCCTCTAACTAAACTAGTCAAGAATGACAAATACAAGTCTCATATTGCTAAAATGTTGAAGGTAGATTAGATGTCAGATATGGTTAATGTTTCCGATGATGAGCCTGAAAAATTGTTTGGTCCAGTTGTAGAGGGATGTCCAGAAGATAGTGAAGTTTGATGAGCCCCAAAAATGGGTAACTTTATGGGCTCATTTTGCCTATTATTCTTGATTAATCCACTATTATTCATAGTTTGATGCATGCTTTTGAATATATTTATGTTAATTGATGAATGAGAATAGTCACTTGACCACAAAAGTCTAATATGTGCTTATTGCAGATTTTTGGACATCTTTTGGACCAAGTTCAAGCATTTATGAGCAAGTTGACAACCAAATATGAAGGAACAGCCTGAGGATTTGTGGGAAGGGTGTCTTCTGCACTAAATGACCCCTTCCTCGAGTTCTCCACTGTCATCTCGGAGTTCAACAGCCCACCAAAGTTGATTTCAAGGGGCAGCTGAGCAAATTTTGTGAAGTGACTGATCAACTACAGTTTTGAGCAGCCAAACCCCTAAAGTTAAGGAGGGTTGTTGGGAGTACTCGTGGTGCATAACTAGGAAGGCTTCAAGCCTTGGTAGTTTACCTATTGAACAGTTGCTTTTTGCACTTTAGTGCAGCTCTTCCTTTCAGCTCATTTTCGAGCTCTTGCTGTAAACAATTTTGTGACATGATTATTTTTTGAGTAATGGAGATAAATTTCACTTTGCACCAGCTCTGAGCTTTCTTAGGAAGCTGTAGCTCTTGGGGTTGGGCCCAACCCAAGTGCCAGTACCTCCTCTGTGTACTTTTATGTGTTTTCCTTGCATTCATAGAATAATTTCTATTATTTAGGTTAAAATCTTGCTTTGTTACTTAGGTTGCTTTTGATGATTAAGATAGTTTTTCATGTTTCAGGTTGATTTGACAGTTTGGTAACAGAAAAGATCTGCAAAAAGTCCATCAAGAAATCCTTGATCTCATCTCTCCCTCCTTGGGACCATGAGCTGAGACCAAGGCATACTTGCTGCCACAAAAACACTGTTTTTGCCTTTCCATGCAATTGCTAGTGTTAGATTTTTAGTTGGAAAAGTTGATACTAGGTGTACCTACATGTTTAGATCTATTCTTGCTTGGTTTTCATAGCTATATTGCATGATTTATTGTCTATAAACTTCTGTTCATCATGTTTCTGGTTGTTAGGTCAGATTAGGTCAAAGTAGATAGATCTTTGGTTTTACTAGTCTTGGCTCAATCAGTTTTGGAAAATAGTTTGCGGAGCACCTGTAATACACCCATACCTATCCTTCCTCCACCATCCAACTTGTTCCAGACCCTAATCCAAGATTCCTACCCTCCATTTGCTACACTTTCCCAATTTGCCCTAATTTCTATATTTTTGTGCAACATTGCTTTCTCCATCCTTGAGCAAATCCAACTATCTTCATCACTCTTGAGCTTCATTTACTGGGTCCCACACCTCTTAACAGCCTTATCCACCCTTCATTTCCACTTCCCTACCATCTTTTCTCCATCAATCCTCTAAAATCCTCTTTCGGCTGTTCTTGTAGAACCCCTGCAGACTTCATGTAGAAGTTCACCTGAGTAGTTTTTCGAGATCTGATCATTGTGAAACTTTTTGGAAGGATGTTAGGGACCCCTTAGGCCCTATTCTCACCGTCCGAACCTCTCACAAGCATCCACTCCATTCCCTTTCGCCAATCAACCTCTGCATGATCAAAAACAGTTAAAGCACATGCATAATAATTCTGAAAAATTACTCAAAAATACAGAAATATGTCTTTTTCTTTTCTTTTCTTTTTTTTTTTCTTTTTCTTTCTTTCTTTCTTTTTCTTTCTTTCTTTCTTTCTTTCTTCTTTTTCTTCTTTCTTCTTTTTTATTTTTTTTTATTTTTTATTTTTATTTTTTTTTTTAATTTTTTTTTTAATTTAATTTAATTTAATTTAATTTATTTTATTTATTTATTTATTTTTTAATTTTTGATTTTTTGATTTTTTGATTTAATTATTTAATTATTTATTTAATTAATTAATTAATTAATTAATTAATTAATTATTTATTTATTTTTAATTTTTAGATTTTACTTTAGAAGTAGCTTAGTCACATGCATTTTACCTTTCCAAGAGTCAATGGCATCCATTTCAGCAGCTTTCATCTCTTTTCTTGCACCAGTAGGGTTAGTCGGTAAAACTAGTGTTTGCTAGGGTTTGCATTTCCTTTCAACTTTCAGCTTCTTTCTGCAAGTAGATTAGCCTCCTTCGAGTTAGCTTTCATCCATAATAGCTAAAATCTTCTTCTAAGAGCTCATAGAAGTTGGCTTAGGCTCCTAGCGAACTTGTGTCAGCTGATCAAGCGACAGCCGCGACAAGAGCTAGTACTTGTGCATATAGCACCGTCACTTCCAAGTTTGTTACGAACTACCAGGTTGATAAAAGTAAAGAAGGAAGTCCCAGGAGTTGCAACATCATTGCTGCAATATTGGAGCCCACCATCTTTTTGGCGCCATTGCTGGAGACCCGTCAGAGTATTTGTGATTGCTGCTTTTCTTCTATTTTCTACTGCAACCTTTTACTCAGTAGTTTATTTTGGCAAGAGTAGAGTAGGTATTTCATTTCCATTCTGCAATTTTATTTCCGCAAAAGTAGATTAGATATTTCCTGCTTTCATAGATTAGAATTTTCCTTCTGCAATTTCAATTCTGCAAGCATAGCCTAGCATTTCATTTATGCAATTTCAATTCAGCAAGCATAGAGTATCATTTCATTTCTGCAATTTCAATTCTGCAAGCGTAGCCTAGCATTTCATTTCTGCGATTTCATTTCAGAAACATAGATTAGTCATTTCCTGCTTTCATTTCAATTTTGAATTTTCATTTCAGCAAGATAGATTTTAGTTAGTTGCAGTTCAATCTATTTTAGTTTTTGCAGGTACAAGCAGAAAAGAAAAAAAAACCAAAAAGATTTCCTTTCATGCCTCGTAGGAACATAGACAATTTAGAAAAATTCTTACCCAACACCCCCACCACATCACTAAGTCACCCTTCTCTCTTCTTCGGTGGTAGTGATCCAGAAGAACCTATAGGTGAACCTCCAGAGATATACGAAGATCCTATAACAGAAGAAGAACAAGAAAACATTCCTCCTGAGACCATGGCGGAACACAGAAACGGTATAGGAAATGAGGAGAGAATAGAAGGTGCCTTTCCCATCCGAGAGACCAATGGGGACACAAAAATGAAAAACATCAGTCCCTCAGCCTTACCTCACTTCCATGGATTGACCACTGAAGACCCTGATACCTTCTTGTTTGAGTTTGTTGTCCTTTGTCAAACTTATGACTATGCAGAAGACGAGCAAAAGCTGAAACTATTTCCGTCTACCCTCAAGGATGTATCACTACGCTGGTTCATGGGGTTACTTGGAAATAGTATTACAACTTGGGCTTAGATGCAACAAGCCTTTAACAACAAATACCGGGATTACTGTAGGTCAAAGGAAACGAAGGGAGAAATCTTTCGGATGACCATGGGAAGTGATGAATCCTTAGAAGACTATGAAGAAAGGTTCCAAATCAGTTATAAAAGGGCCAGATGCATGCTTGACCCCAAATCTCTGAAGCCGGTTTTGCTCCAAGGAATCCCTAAAGACCTTATAAATACCCTCCATTTTCTGGCTGGAGGAGACATCTACCAACTACCTTATGATGACATAAAGACTGTGTTTAGAAACCATTCTAGGGTAGCCCGGAAAAGAGGTAGGGGGAATCAACTTTCAGCCAGTACCACCTTCTCCAAACATGAGTTTACAAATTAGATGGAGGACCTTAAAAGTGAGATGAGACAGACCATTGCCATGCAATTGGATAATTTCCGAATCCAACAGAATAAAGAGGAAGCTGAGAAGGATTTGGCCATCTTTTGTCCCAGATGTACAAGGAAGCATCCTCGGAACGAGTGTCCATTGCACTCAGTAGAGGTATGTTTCATTTGTGAGGAAGACCACCCTACAAACCAGTGCCCAACCTTACCCGGACTTAAGGCTATGTACCGAGGAGCTGAAGGAGCCACTTAACCACTCTACTTCCTAAGCCAAAGGAGACCACACGGATCCAAACCTTACCAGCAAGAGATGCAAGGGACATCCCAAACTTATTACAACCCCAACCAATCCACTCACATACCTTCTTGGAGTCCCCCTGCTCATCCTTCCTGGTTCACACCCCCTCCTTGGTCATATCCATCTCAATATCATACTCAACCTGCTGATCATTCGTTTCCTTCTCATGTTCAGCTACAACCTCAGTGGAATGCACCTCAACAGGGGTGGAGGCCCAAATACAACTCTCCTCCCACTATTTTGCCTCCACCACCTACTCAACCACAACCATTACCTCTTGCTCCTTCGAGACAACCCCAGATGCCTGCTCAACTAAACCCGAACCCCAATAACAGACAGGCCCAACAGGTATATACTGGAGAGACGACATGCCCTACCTATGCTGGGGAGATTCAGGAGATCAACCTATGATCTGGGAAGGTCCTACCAGATAGACAACCTCCTCCTAAGGAGGATGAGGAAGAGAATTAGGAAAACAAACCCAAAGTCATTCCACCCTTTCCTGAGAGACTAACTAGAACTACACAACCAAACCTAGAAGAGACTGAATATTTGAGTGAGCTTAAACAGTTGTGTGTAAAAATACCACTTCTCCAAGCCATAAAATATGTACCAATCTACAACAAATTGATCAAAGAGAAGTGTTTCAGGCACCCAGGCAGGCGTAAGGGAGATGCCCTGACTATTAATGTTATAGGACAACTATCTGACCTAATGTTGGGACAAATAATCTGTCCAAAATATATAGACCCTGGGAGTCCTGTAGTCGACGTCCACATCAATGGCACCATAATCCCCCACACCTTGATTGATCTAGGGGCTGCCATTAATGTGATGACCAGGGACACCATGCTCAAACTCAACCTTCACAGTTACCTAAGGAATACCTCGACAGTACTGCAGTTAGCAGACCGCTCCACCGTGACTCCCAAAGGGATTGTGGAAGATGTCATGGTCTCTGTTGATTCTTGGGAGTACCCCGTGGACTTCTTGGTCCTTCAGCCAAAGGCAAAAATCACTGGGTACCCCCTCATTTTGGGAAGACCTTTGTTAGCTACTGTAGATGCTTACATTAGTTGTCGAGCTGGGAGCATGACCATTAAAAATGGGCCTATGTCCAAACAGCTAGTCCTATATCCTCCTGCCCAACCTCTGCTAGAACATGACTTACCTCTCTGGTTGGAGGAGGAAGATGAGGATGATGTCTACTCTGCACCATAGTGCACAGTGGAACCACTAGGGGAGGTCCTCAAACCGAGGATGACCTTATTCAAAATCTGATTCAAAATCCACCTCCCAGTGTGCTGCCATTAGAAGAGTTGGTAGGAGACACCCAAACTAGTGCTTTAGTGGATCTCTGTGTGACTGATCCGACCTCTCCTCAAGTTAAAAATGTGGAATTTGGCCCTGAGAGAACCTTGAAGATCAACTCATCCCTATCCCCTTCTCAGGAGAAAGAGCTGTGTAGCTTATTGAACAACCATTTGGATGCGTTTGCTTGGAGCTATAAGGAGATGAAAGGAGTCCATCCTTTAGTCTGTACCCATCACATTTACATTAAAGAGGATTGTAAACTAGTCAGGCAGCCTCAGAGGAGGATGAATCCAGCCCCCAAAGACATTGTCAAAGAAGAACTGAAAAAGTTGCTGGATGCAGGATTCATCTACCCCATCTCTGACAATGAGTGAGTTTCTCCTCTGGTGCTTATGCCCAAGAAAAACAGGAAGTGGAGGATCTGTGTAGATTATCTAGAACTTAACAAAGCCACCAAGAAGGACCATTTCCCTTTTCCTTTCATAGATCAAGTGTTAGATGGATTGGAAGGGAAGAAGTTATTTTCTTTCGTAGATGGGTTTAGCGAGTATAATCAGATCCAAATTAGCCCGGAAGACCAAGATAAGACCACTTTCACTTGTCCATGGGGTACCTTTGCCTACCGGGTCCTTCCCTTTGGGTTATGCAATGCTCCTGCCACTTTCCAGAGAGCAGTGCTGAGCATCTTTGCTGAGCTGGTTCATGATTCAGTGGAAATCTATATGGATGACTTTACTTCTTATGGGTCCAACTTCCAAGAAGCGTTGACTAACCTGGAAAAAGTTTTAACCAAGTGTATTGAAATGAACCTATCCCTTAGTCCTGAGAAATGTGAATTCCTGATGACTGAAGGGACCATGCCAGGTCATACAATTTCTTAGCAAGGATTACAGGTGGATCCCAACAAGATTGCTATCATCCAAAGGGTTCTACCTCCTCAAAAAGTAAGAGATGTGCAGAGTTTTCTAGGCTTAACAGGATATTATAGAAGATTCATTAAAGATTTCAGTAAGCTAGCCACTCCATTGTTTGGTCTTTTGGGGAAAGATGTTGAGTTTATATGGACTGACGACTGTCAAGAGGCTCTGGATGTGTTGAAAGATAAGCTGGTAACTTCCCTAATCTTGAGAGGTCCAAACTGGGCCCTACCTTTCCACATTCACACAGATGCCTCGAATAAAGCCATAGGAGCAGCCTTAGGACAAGTCAAAGAAAAACTACCATATGCCATATATTTTGTCAGTAAAAACCTGTCCAAGGCAGAGTTAAACTATACTATAACCGAGAAAGAGCTCCTAGCTGTAGTCCATTCCCTAAATAAGTTCAGACACTACATCACTGGTTATCAAACATTCGTACACACTGATCATGCTGCAATTAGGTATCTGATGAATAAACCTGATGTAAATGCTCGTATCATTAGATGGTTACTTTTATATTAGTAATTTGATTTGACCATTGTTGATAAGCCAGGTAAGGAAAATGTTGTTGTTGATTTTCTATCTAGGCTAGATTTGTCTACAGGTGAAGAAGGGATGGTAGATGATCAAATGCCAGATGAACACCTGTTTGCTATTTTAGTACTCTCTCCATGGTTCGCTGATATAGCAAATTACTTGGTTTCAGCACAGTTCTCGCCACACCTATCCTCAAAAGAGAAAAGCAAGATTATGAGGAAAAGCGTGCCATTCACTTGGATTGGGGGCAACCTATTTAAACTTGGCCCGGATCAGATTTTGAGGCGTTGTGTCAGGGAGGAGGAAGTTTTTGACATCCTTCTAACTTGTCATGATGGGCCCTGTGGAGGCCACTTTGCAGCAAAAAGAACAGCTTTCAAAATTATATAGGTAGGCTACTATTGTCCCACTCTTCATCAAGATGTCAGGAGATACATAAGCCAATGTGACCAATGTCAAAGGATGGGGAAACCAACTCCAAGGGATGAAATTCCCCTCCAACGTCAAGTGACTTTTGAGCCATTTGAGAAGTGGGGCATGGACTTTGTGGGTCCTATCGATCCTCCTTCAAAACAAAAGTCTTAAATCATTGTGTGCACGGACTACCTCACAAAGTGGGCAGAAACAAAGGCAATCAAGGTAGCAACAGAAGAAAAAGTGGCTGAGTTTTTAAGGGAAAATATCTTCTACAAGTTTGGCTATCCAAGAGAGTTAGTCACTGATAAAGGAAGTCAGTTTACCTCTAACCTAATTGAAGACCTGCTCGCTCATCATCAGATTAAGCACAGAACTTCCACCCCTTATCATCCACAAGAAAATGGATAGGTGGAAGTCACTAACCGAGCTTTGGAAGAGATTTTTACTAAAGTGGTGAGCAGCGGCAGAAAAGATTGGGCAGATCGCTTGGTTGAGGCCACCTGGGCCTACAACACTACTTGGAAAACTACAACAGGTTTCACACCTTATGAGCTAGTCTACATGAAGAAGGCTTTGTGGTCCATAGAATTTGAATATAACACATTGAGGTTGGCAGCTCAACTCGACCTAGATCTCAGCCATGCACAACAGGAAAGATTACTTCAGCTGAATGGACTAGATGAACAAAGAATGTAGGCCCTTCTCCACTCAGAGGTGGTCCAACTTCAAAGGAAGATATGGCATGACCGACACCTTAAAGAAATTCAATTTCAGCCAGGATATTGGGCATTGTTATATGATTCAAGATACAAATATTTCAAAGGGAAGTTGAGGACAAGATGGCTGGGACCATATACAGTGGAGAAATGCAACGACAATGGTTCAGTCCTTATTAGGACCATTGATGAAGAATCCATCCCCCTGCTCATCAATGGACATCGATTGAAAATATACATGAAGCCTCTTTCTAAGCAGGAGTTCATTGAAACTCTGGATAAATCAATGTTGGTAGTGGAGCAGACCCCTGTCTCCACTCCACCCACACCTTGAAAAAAGAATAAAAGAAAAAGAATAAAAGATCCTTGGGTGAAAACCTCTTGGAGGCACCCAAGGCAGACAGTGAGGGTGAAAACCTCCTGGAGGCGCCCCAGCTGTCTCAGAAAAAAAAAAAAAAAAAAAAAAAAAAAAAGAAAACCTAATTTCTGTTGAATCATTGCAGGTTGCAGGAAGGACATTGCAGGTTAGGAGGATTACACAAGACAAAGACAGAGGTTAGCACCAGGCTGCAAGCATCCCTCACAATCCATTCCTCCATGACCACTACCCTTTCCTAAGATTTGATCTCATTCAGGCTAAGATTTCACCTTCTACAGGAAGTTCTATGTCTTCTACAGTAAGTTCTGTGTCTTCTACAGGAAGATCCTGTAGAACCTACAGGCAAGCCAAGATTGATCTCAGAAGAGAATCTGAAGACTGGAAATCTACCTATGTGGCCTGCCAACATCCCTATTTCCACCTATTGTCATACGTCGCCCCCTTTCCATTTCTGTACACCTCCATTGCACTCATTTTTTTTTATGTTCCTGCACGGTCACATACAGAAATCCTGTTTTCTTCACACAACCAGTAAAAACTTTTTAATGAACAATCAAGCAACAATTTTTCACTTTCCATATCCTCCAGCTAGGCTCCTCATCAGCCGAGACCCTCATCAGTAGTATAGCGCTGCTCATTCTAGCTTGCATTCTAGGAGGAGAAGCCACTATAGGACTTCCTACAGGAATCCTGTAGCAGCTGATCCCTCTGAAAGACATACTTCAGAGATAGGGAAAACAAAGTATTGCAGAAGAAGCATGCATGGAGCTCTACCTGAACATATGAACATCAACAATAGCCGAGGCCAAGCATGCAGTATGCATGCAACAACAACAAACAAAGGAATGGGTTCAAAAACCCGAAATTTGCATAACACGGCTGCGACCATGCAGGTAAGTGCCTAAACTCGTTTTTCAATTGCATAAATTATATTTTAAAGATGCATGACTATGGAATGGTTCGGATTGAGTGGAATCAGTGGCCAGTCAATTGGCCACCCTCGGCCAGTTACATATCCTCGTGGAATCTAAACGAGCCCCGTTACATTCAAAATTGCCCATTAGATGTGCAGCCAGCATGTGTGGAGTGTCCATTCAGGGAGAAATCGTTGGGATTGGTAGTGGTCGTGGCGGATAACAGGACAGAGGAGATGATGGCAGTCAGAAACACACATAAACATTATGGCTGTGACGTCAGATCAACCGTCTAGTTCGGCCACCTCATCCCCTCACCACGAATCACGCTACAGTTTAAAGACGCTCAGTTGAAACATGCACCACCCTCTATTCATTCTGCACTCATGGCGTCCTCGACTGGAGTACGCATCCACCGCTTCTAGAACAATTAACCAATCATCCTCCATCAGTTTTTCTGCCTATTTTTGAAAATATCCCACCTATCGGGCTCGGTCGGAAGTGCAGTTTCATTCTACAGGAACCGGGAGAATTCTACAGGAAAGGCAGAGAATAGCTCTGCAGGGAGGAAATTCGGGATTTTCGTTGGAATTTCGAGCTCCAAACGAGGTAGGCTCGAAAAAAAACTTCTCTGTGCATGATTTGGTTGTAAAAGGTGGTGAATTGAATGACATCAGTTTGAGAAATGAGAGTAAAAGTCTGCCGGTGCATTGAAAAAAACGTAAAAGTTTGCCTGCACATTTCACCAAGTTTACCTAGTTCTTCCTATGCATTTCAAAATCTCCTCATCATTTTTAAATTCTCTTGTAAGGAAGATATATGCAGTAGTAGGGGCCAGCCGTGTGTGAAAAAAAAAAATGAATTTACATACCTATCTATGTGCTGAAAAGAGAACCTGTGTCCTTATACTCTATCCTGTAAAAAAAATAAAAAAATTCTTTTCATAAACAGACAATCAAATTTTGGGTGGCAATAGTCTTAAAATAAGGGAATTATTGCTATTTGATATTGAACACACGAGAAATTCCTTCTTGGGTTCAGAAGAAACCGAATTCAGCTATCCCCTGTTTCAGTGATTGACTGTTGTTTTCCTGAGCATTTCCCTTTCTGGTTAAAATGAAAAAGAGCACTCAACACCATGCCAGGAGGATTCATAAGGAAAGAACTCTCAGACTCCAGCAAGTTGCACGAGCACCTTGAGGTGGTGTACCTTTTCACTTAGGCAAATTGGATCTCCTTCTTTGACAAAATTCAGGGTTATGATGAGGAAATAACTGAAGAGTTTTTAATGTCCCTGAGACCACATTCAAAGACACATGCCACAGTTAGTTTTAGGGGTTTGACCCTGGAACTTACCCCTGAGCTCATCAGTAGAATTACTGGTCTACCATTGGGGCTCCCTTGGAGCAAAGAGGAGAGGTCATTGAGCCAAATTGCTAAGAAAACATTCTTTCTACCCGAGGAGAATCCTGTAGAAGACAAAAACGGGGTTAGAAGAACCAGATTGCATCCTCTTTTGAGTGAAGTTAGTTATCAAATTATGAAGTACATCACATGTGAAAGGAGGTTTAGCATCATTTATGGATATCATTTCAGGTTTCTGTGTGAATTAAGGCATGGGATTGACTTGCCTCCAGCCAAGAAACTGAGCATCCCATATTTCCTTCTTCAGTCCTTAATTGAATGTGGTACAAAGCTAAATGAAGGGATCCCAGATCAGTTAACCCATCATGGGCTCATCAAACTGTTAGTGGAGGATGCTTTACACACCTATACTGTCCCCATATCTTGGGAAACCTTCAGAAATATGTCCAGGGAGGATAACATTAGAACTTTGGTTGAGAACATCACCCCATCTAGCAGTGAGGAGGGGGAGAAAATTGAAGAAGTTGAGAAGAACAATGATGAGGGAGCACAGGACATTCAAGCAAAGGGCAAAACAGAGGAAGCACAGGAAGAACAGAAAGAAATTGGCAAGACTGCTGAGCCTAAAACAGAGGAAGAAACAACAGCAAAAACACCAAGGGAAAAGAGGATACAGAGTAGAAAGGAAAAGGCCGAGAAAGCCCAAATGAAGGCTGCCACAGCTAAAGCAGGCACCCAGAAAGAAAAGGGAAAGACACACCCTGAGATATCAGCAATACAGACAAAAGCAGTGGACACAAAGATTTCTACAGGAAGCAAAGAAAAAGAATAGCAGGAAGAGAAATCCCCTGAGACGTTGGCAAGGGAGGCAACAACTGTGCTTGCTGCATTAAGCACACCCATAAAGCAAAAAGGAAAGAGAAAGAGGACCTCCATGTACTTCAAAGACAGAAAGAGCACAAGTATCAAAGTAGGCAAACCTCAGCCATTGTCTAGGGAACTGATTGTCATTGGGGACTCACCCACTAAACAGAAGGAATAGTCTCCTTCCAAGATATCCATCACCTATGAAAGAGGAAGCCCAAAAACCTCTACATGGAAAGAGAAAATTAAGTCGATGGACTCAAAGGGAGTTCTATAGGAAGCTGCAATGCCTCTACAGGAAACTCTAGCCAAGTTAAAAGAGACTGAGAAATTGGAGGAGAAAGTAGCTAAACAATCACAAGGGGAGAGAAGAACTGAAGAAATACCTGAGCCTACCCCTCAAACTGATTTGAGCTCATATTATAATCTGTTGGAGGGTGGGAAAATCATCCCACAAAAATTTGTTGTACCATTATTTTTCGAATTAGAGAAAGAGAGGATCAGAACACACACATGGATGAAAATCGCCAAATCTAAAGGAATTGAGGACATAGGCCACATGGAGGAGAAGTTAAAAG